>CM024616.1:15615000-16946419 GCA_014182575.1 Eucalyptus decipiens
TGAAAAATGTGCATGCACTATAATCTTTATTTCATCCAAATTGAATCATAAATATCATCTTTTTGAACAGAAAAAACAAGGTACTGAGGAGGAATATTTGTGGAAACTTTTAAAGACGAGAGAGAAATGGGTGGAGACCATGTGAAAGCACAGTAGAGGACGAGGAATAGGGTCGTGCAAATGAATCAAAAACCGTCTAGATAGCCCAAGAACCAATGATTTCTAAGGAAATTGGTTTGGTTCTCATTTTAGACGTGGAGCCGTCCACCCAGACTAGACCGATAATATATATTATATTTAATTTTTAATTAAAAAAATGAAAAATTGTAAATCCTAGGTTTGATTAGTTTTTATGTTAGATAATGGCAAATGTGGCTGCACTCTTCCACCATGCCATAAGTGGGAGCGTGCTGCACGGATTATCATGAGAAGAAGTTTGCAGTAAAACCACAACCAGAGTTTTTAAATGAGGCCCTGCAATAGACTCACGGAAAGCAACAGGAACGGCATGAACCAAAGGACGGAGTGGAAGGAGTCGTGAAACAGTAACCATGCGAGCGAAAACACCGATATCAAACCGGTGAAGTGGAAGAGGAGGCGCGCTGCTCCATCATGAGAAGGAGGAGGGCCACTTGATAGTGGTGCCGGATTATTGACACGCCCGAAAAAGAAATGCAGGAGCACGTTGCAGATGGTGACGCGGGTGGCGACGGGGTGGGTTTCAAAGGGTGAATGCGACTTCCTCTGGTGTTTCCCTTGGATGAAGTTGACCAGGATAGAGACAATGGAGGTAAGATCCATGGAGTTGTGAGGGGCGACCACAGGAGCATCGTTTATACTTCTATTTATACGGAAGGGAATCATGGTTCACAGACATCCAAATTCACTTTTGATGCGGTGATTTGGCTATGGTCTGTAGACATCCAAATTCATTTTTTGGTGCGATGTTTTGCCGAAACACTGGACTCCAAAATTTGATACAAGACACCAAAAGTCAATTTGGATGTCTGCGGACCATGATTCCCTTCCCGGACACCAAAAAGTGATTTGGGGCCGTGGAATATTTTAAATAATAATATAATATATATTTTTATTTTTTCTAATTTTTTTTCTTTTTCCTTTCTTCTTCCTTTTGTCGGTTATAGGCAATGACCAAGCAAGCTGACCTCACCAAGTCTGGCATGGATGAGGCTGACTCTTGCAAGGCCTCGCCTAGGCATAGGTGAGGGCTCAACCTTTTCCAGGAATGATACGAAGTGGCAAGCTTGATTGGGATCACTCTCGTTTGGCTAGGCCTCACCAATGGTGGGTGATGGCAACCCTCGCCTAGGTGAGGCCAGCCCGCCCAACAATGGCCAAAAAAAGAATGAAAAAAAAAAAAGAAAATAATAATAAAAAAAATATTGAATTATTATTTAAAAAAAATTATCCATGTTAGGGCAGGCATGTCATACAGGATAGCCAATATCCATGTCAGTAATTTCTTATCAAAATTAGTTGAGATGATTAAATTGATACTAGGTCAAATTGACACGAATACAATAGAATTAGAATTTTTCTGACATTTTTCCTATTAAAAAAAGTTATGTGCCCAACTTTAATTTCAAGTGACCTATCCTTACTCCACATAGGATCCATCAGTACATAATAACCTAAAAGATTTATCTTCATGAATAAAGTTCCAAGAAATGGGCTTGCAAAAAATAATAAATAAGAGCAAAACATTAAGCCCAAGCCTGAGTGTCTCGTTTTAGCCCTTTCTGCAGTCTTGCTTCATTGCAAGATAAATTACAAGAGTAGAAAGAAAGAAAACCAAGCCTGGCCAAGAAGAATGAAAAAAGAAAGAAGGAAGGAAAGCAGAATTCGGAGAAATCGAGTAAAGAGAGTGGAAACAAAGGGGGGCTTTCGCTCCATGCACGCTCGAGAGAGCTCAACAAGACTGACTAACTATATTTGGTAGCAACAATTTTAATTTATCTAATTGGAGGAATTTTCGTAATTAAGCTATAAATTATGATTCTTAAAATATGTTGTGCAAACAACAAGAGAGAAGGAGACATTCCATGATGCTTCACGTTCTCTGAATGTGTTTTGTTTCCCGAAACTAGCAGTACAACATTTTTGCTAAATTGCTCTCGCATGTTCCTTGTTAACTTGCAATTAGTTTTGCTATGGCCACATAGCATTTTTTTATTCTCCTCTTGCCTTTGATCCAGGAGTTCTGATATTCGTAGCAATTTACTTGTTTTAGGTGTATTGAAGTATGTAATGTACCTCTTGACCTTTCCATGGCTTTTTTTGCTACTGGTGATAGTAGTAGCTAAAGCAATCGTACCACTAGAATTTGGTTTACAATCCGACTATTATAGCTCCTAATAAAGTTAGGTTAGAATAGAACAGCTTCCAAGAAACTTTTGATATGAGCTCTACACAGCTCTGGTTTTTCTCTTTCCAAATGTAGTTCTTTCTATCATTTAGATAGGTTTACTTATTATTATTTGGAAGAGTACTTGTGACAGCCCAAGCGGCGGTGCGTGGGGAGGAGGGATGACAGTGCGTCCACACCTCGGTCCCCGGACGTACGCAGGGAAGGAGTCCCTCTCTTGTCCCACATCGCTTAGTGGGGGAGTCTTAGGCTAGCTTATAAGGCTTGAGTCCCTCTAACTGTACATACGCGTTCTGAGGAAAAAGACTGTTGCTGGGATGGAGGTGCGTCCTCACTAGTGCAGGTGACCCATAGGAAACAAAACCTTGAGGGAGGCTGCGCGACTTTGATGGAGGGCGTATGTACCTAAAGAGGACAATATATTGGCTTGGGAGAGGGATGGCGGAGGGCGTATGTATCTAAAGAGGACAGTATATTGGCTTGGGAGAGGGATGGCGGTGCGTCCGCACCTCTGCCCATGCAATACGCGTTTTTTTGGGGTAGTATGGGCTGCCCTGAGAAGAACAAAACTGTGAGGACTTAGTATCCAAAGCGGACAATAAGTGTACAGTGGAGGCCTGGGTCCTTATAGGTGGTAGAATGTAATATTAGGCTAGTGTGTCCTAAAAGAAGAAAAATAAAAAGAAGTTGAAAAGTCAATAAAGCAAAAATGAGAGGGGAGAGGGCTCAACTAAATAGAAGTTGAGAGGTCCCTCGATAAGAAAGAAAAAAACAGAAAAGAAGAAGAAGAGAAAGGGGAAGAAAGGAAAGGGGTTTTGGTACGTGCACGCCACAGATGCCTCACCAAGCTGACTCGACTCCATAATGCAGCATCCAGTAAGAGATTAGGCCTCTCATTCGTCCAATTGAAGTAATTTATGGGTTTATGACTCAAATTCGGAATTTTTGGAAAATTGAGTGGTGAAGTCCAATTTTAGAGTTGTTGAGCCGCATATTTTTGTAAGAATGGTAGTTTAGGGTATTGTGGAGCCGTTGGATTATACGGATCATGATTTGAGCTTATGGTTTGTCTGAAACAAAATTTCAAAGTTTCCCGTGCGCAGTGAGCAGTACGTGTCCAGCAACTTTGGGCCCGTATTTTGTCATTTTTTGGCTTGATTTTGGGACGGTCAAGTTGGGATTCTTGTAATATGTGTGAAGGGTTCTCTATTGATTATAAGTACATTCGGTTCGGGATTCGAATGAGAAAGTTAATGTGCAATCAAGTTTTGTGCTTAAACTCCGTGTTGTGAATGGCTTGAACAATCGCCTTAATTATGCGATTTGTTAGCACGTGGAAGTCCTTTTGGTAGAATTAAGGCGTAATTTAATTGTTTCATAGTTGAAATAGAGTTTTATTATATTTTAACATTATTCCTCGATTATTTGATAGGGCCTTGAGTTTAACCATACAAGTATCATTTGTCGTTTGGTCGTAGACGACGAGGTGAGTGGTATTATATATTCTTTGCGATTGATTTATGGAAATGTTTATGATGATTTGAGAAATTGATATGAAATGGATGATGGGCTATGCCGCAAATGTTATTTGTTTGGTTTAAGCTATGGATTTATGGATTGATTTCTGGCATTGGAGAATGATTATTTATGCTCAACATGAATGAACCCATTGAGGGGTTTTTGGGATTGCATACCAGGTTTAGGATATCTTTCTGGGCCGAGCCACCGGCTTTATAAGTGAAGACCTTGCCAAGGGGGGAATCTTGGTCGCCTTGTCACAAGGCGTTGAGTCGTGACTATGGTTAGGTATTGAGAAAAAGATTGGTTGATTGATGGACCATCAACGTGTGTTTGATATGAGATAAATCAATGGATAGACCATTGATATGTGTTTTTGATGGAGATTATTCAATGTACTTGACTATTGATATTTGAATTTTGATGGTGATCTAAACGCGTATTGTAGAGGCAGAGGCGCGAACACACCGCCATCCCTCTCTCAAGCCAATATATTGTCCTCTTTTGGTACATACGCCCTCTATTAGAGTCGCGCAACCTCTCTCAAGGTATCCCTCCTCCCCGCACATCGCCGCTTGGGCTGTCACACTCTCCACCCCTTAGGAGCACAGCGTCATCACTGTGGCCCCACATGTTGTGGGAGTTGGTTATGATACCACCTGTAAGGACCCGAGCCTCCACATATTGTCCGCTTTGGATACTAAGTTATCACGGTTTTGTTCTTCTCGGGCCAGCCCGTAGTACCCCAAGAAAACGCGTATTGCAAGGGTAGAGTGCGTACAGTTAGAGGGACTCAAGCCTTATAAGCTAGCCCATGACTCCCCCCTAAGCGATGTGGGACAAGAGAGGGACCTCTTCCCTGCGCATGTCTAGAAACCAAGGTGCGGACGCACCACCATCCCTTCTCTCCGCACACCGCCGCTTGGGTTGTCACCATTCTTCCCTATTTTGTTTGTTCTTTCTTGAAATGTTCTCCTGGATCTTAGTCTTCATTGTTTTATACAAATGCCAACTTTTAACTTGTGGATCTAAATTAAGTTTAACTGGCTGAAGTCGTAGGTTATATATGTGAATTGGGTTTGTAACAACTTAGATCTATATTTTGTTTTCAAGAGTAAACAATGTGGACCATTATTAAATTTTTGAAAATGAAATTGAGTTTTATTCAAAGATAATAAAATTGCAAGTTTAATTGTAATTACTTTGGTGAACCTTATCGACATAACTTACGAAGCATCATATTATGTGCAACTGTTTTTCAATAATGTGGAATTCAAGATTGCCGCTAAACATGCACATTTATGGATAAATTGATAACTAGAAAAAGGTAGATTTGGCTCATTCCATTTGTACAAATTATATTGAATAGCAGATGTAAACATTCCTTTTAGATATAAGGTGAATTTAGATTTCTAGACTATTAAGTTATGTCAAGTTACATCCATTTTAACAATTTATAAAACTGTCATCTTAATATTGTCTTAAGTTACTTTTATAGTAAGTTGGACAAAAACTTTCTAATAAATGTATAGACCAGTTGAAGGTGAGTGCATCTTTATGATATTATACAATGTTTGGAGTTTTATTTATTAGTTGTTATATGAAAAATTATATTATAATTGCAGCTGACTACTAAATAAAAAAATGAAATGAAACTTTTCATGGGTCACTTTAGTTTTATTAACTATTGCATTAAAGTATAAATAATATAAAAAAAATTGTACAAATTAGCGCTGAAATACAACATCAAATAATACGGGAGTGACGTACAATTCATTTCATCCTGTTTGCTTCGTGTTGATATCACTCAGCAACTATATCTCCATTTTTTTTTTTTTGGGTCAGTCCTACTCTATTCTTACTCTACACTCACTCTCAGACTTTTGCCCTACCTCTTGCAGGGCGTGGGAGTCGAAACCCACCCCTAAAACTTACGCGTCCCCATCCCATCCCCTTCTGAGAAGGTGGGGATTTGAATCCCTCACCTCCCCCTTCAATGTTGGAAGCGCCTTTTTATTTCCTAATTTGCCTTGGTGATCATGCATTGAATCTCCAGAACCTGAGCGGAAGGTTGGGCTAGCTTGGAATGTCTCGCGTGCTGGTCTCCGATCCACAGCTCAGCCCTACTGCTGTAAATTGTATCAATTCTTCTTTCACGAGTCAGCCCCGAATTTAGCATGCTGTCCGCCCGAGAAAACCCGTTTCACCCACAGCCCCCGCTTGAACGCCTAGTAGGCGGACAATGGGGAGGATCGTCGTAGGTGCCATGCATTTGAGCAGGCTTCCTTCTTGCCATTCGGATGGTCAAGCGGTACTGCATGGCCCGATATTGCTTCGTCTGCCTAGTCACAACTCTACAGCGCTCAAACTTCCAGCATGAAACGCTGATCCATGACCGGAAACGGCGAAGATGGCTGTCCTCTTCCATCACGCCACGTACGAGGCCTTGCCACACAGATAATCATGAGGACAAGTTTGTGGTAAAATCACGGACAAAGTTTTTGAATGGGCCGCGCAACAGATTCACGGAAAGCACTAGGAACAGCACGTACCAGAGGACAGAGTGGTTGGAGTCTTGGAGCAGCAACCACGCGAGTGAAAACACCAATGTCAAACCGCTGAAGTGGAAAAGGAGGCGCGCTGCTCCATCACAAGGAGCACGGCCGCAAGAAGGTGGTGCCTGCCTAGTGACACGCCCCAAAAAGAAATGCCGGAGCAGGCTGCAGATGGCAACACGGTGGGTTTCAAAGGGCAAAATCAACTTCCGCTGCTATTCACTTGATGAAGTCGACCAGAATAGAGACGATGGACGTAAGATCCATGGTGCCGTGAGGGGTGAAGGCAGGGACATCACCGGTGGTTCTTAAATACCACAGTTTGAAGCTGTGACTTTGAAAGCTGTGAAAAAGTGGAGACTTCTCCACTTTTTAACAGCTTCAGACTGTCGTCTTTTATTCCATTTTGCACTCCCTGCCTTCACCCCCACCACTGGAGGGGAGGAAAGCCTTTGAACTTTCCTATTTATTTTTCCTTGGATTAGAAAAGAAAAAAAAGACTTTCTTCTGTCCCACTTGTATTCTCCTCTATCTTTTCTCAGTAGAGTGTACCCTTGTCTGGCATAGTTCGCATCAATAGGTAATAACCTGGAAGATTCATGCGCACGAATAAAGTTTCAATAACCGGGCTGGCAAAAAATAATGAACAAGAGCAAAACAGTAAGCCCAAGGTCAAGTGTCTCGTTAAAGCCTTTTCTTTATTTTTTGCTTCAGTTGATGCCGTGGTAAGGGAATTACTAGAGCAAACCTGGCCAAGAAGAACCCTAAAAAAAGAAGAAGATAGATACCGCATCGAATACGACGACCATTTCCTTTTTGTCCTTGTACTCAGCAACCTTGTGAACAAAAATACCCCTGTAAGATGGGAGATGGCTTGGGCCAGCAGCAACTTGGGCTCGAATGCATGTGACAGTGATGGCAAAGCAACGGGAACCACGTGGGCTGCATTACTATTTTTGGAGACTGGATGCAACACGAAAGGCACTGAACTTAACTATCACGTGCCACATTCGCCTCCCATTTTTAAAGTTGAGTTAATACTATGAAAAATCCTGAATTGATACACCTGTGATAAATTTACTCCAAACTATTTTTTTATCATAAAAAATTCCAAACCGGTACACCTGTAATAAATTTACCCCGATTGACCATAAAAAACTCTACACTGGTATATTTATGACAAATTTATTTTAAACTAATTTATTAGACCGCAAAAAGTCCAAAACTGATAAATTTGTAACAAATATACCATCCGCTAAATTAGGTTAAGACTACAAAAAAAAAAAAATCACAAAAATTGTAAACTTGTGATGACGTAGTGTAAAATCCCAAATTGATATACCAATCAATTATCACATGTTATTTAACTTAATAATTTGACAGTAAAATTTAATGAAACTAACAGAGGGTAAATTTGTCTCAAGTATATCAGTTTGGAGTAAATTTGTCAAAGTATACAAGTTTGGGGTAAATTTGTTACAGGTGCACAAATTTGAGGTTTTTCAGGGTATTAACCCTTTAAAGTTTATGGTTTATCAGGATAAATTTTGTAAAGTTTTGTGCACTACTAAGAAATACTTTTTGAATTACTATGTTTGGCAATGGAGTTCGCCTTTCTCCAACCATCTTTTGGCTTTATGATTTCTTGGGGAGCGTTTAATAACTATTCTATTCTCGTTTTCTAATTTTATTTCCTATGCGAGTTTCTAAACATTTGAAGATGTTTGGTAATTGTTTAAAATTTCTATTCTTAGAAGAAAAATGCATTTGGTACAGTCCTCAAATTCTTGTGTAGTTTAGAATTTCTATTAATTTCGAAATAATTTTATCACATGTTTCTTTTTTTTTTCCTTTTCTTCTTCTTTTTCTTCCTTTAGCTTGTTTGCCAGCCTCAGTCACGGCCAACAATCAGCTAGACGAGGGTCACCAACCTCGTCAAAGTGTCACTAGCCTAAGCCTCATCCAAATTTGGTGAGATCGAGCTCGCTCAGCCACCAATAAGGCTCAACCTCATCGGGGGTCGGTGACACTTCAGCAAGGTTGCCGGCCCTCGTTTGGTTGATCATGGGACTTGGTTGAGATCAACGATCGATAAGAGGAGGAGGAAGAAGAAGAATAAAAGAGAAGAGAAAAAAATAAGCTCAATTGTAGAGTTGTTCTCGAGAACAAACAATCAACTTTTTTTTTTTACTTTTTGATTTTGTTCTCAAGAACAAAAATCTTACCAAATAGAATTCTATTCTATTTCTGTTTGGAGGAACAAAAAAAAAATGAAATATTTACCATTTGGCCAATTACCAAATAGAGCCTTAATACTTCGAAAGAGTTTTTCGTTGAAAGTAAGCTCACTTGAATTAGAGTTCTAAGATGAGGTCAACTTTGTTGGAAAAGTAGTTGTTCATAGGTCTTTCATCAAATGGACAATTTGACTCAAGGATATGGTATTGCCTACTAAAATTTTAGTCAATTTTAGTTGATACGTAAGTTTGACATCTAGTTGATCTTCGATTGGACTTTGAAACTTTCTAAGCAGCGTAACCTCTGATTTGGATTTTGATTAGGGGTGAGCTATGATCTTTCACAAATTTTTGAACTCATATTTTGAAAGTGATATGGATTTGATAAATTATAAGTTGTAAAAGGCATAGCATAATATAATTTTGTAAAAAAAAAAAAGTAATGTCTCAAAAATATTTGCTGCGTAAAACTAGACGGACCGTTTACTACTCTTTTGGTATTTGAAATTTGAATGACTATTAAGTGATATTACTCATATTTGGTTTTGTTGTGCATTAGACATTGCATTTGGATAAAGGAGTCTCTAGTATTATTTTATATATATGCACAATTGATGCTTGATTTGCTTAGGAAATATTTAGGTTATTTACTAAGCTGTGGTTACTCACACTATTTATTTCAAATCTTTTCAAATTTCTTCAACTAAAGTAGGATGTGAGCATTATTGATGGGAAATTTTTTACAGTTGCATTTGAGACATGAGTTTAGATATTTGTACATGTTTGAGATGATATTTGTGGAGTTTAATTGAGTTCGAAGACACACTTTTTTATGAATTTCAGAATTCTTGATTCTGTCACCAACTCACCGTTTTATCAAGTACAAAGATGAATATATGTTTTGATAACATGTTTACATTAGTTTGTAATTGAGGCCGCGTCCTTTGAATGAGAGCACGGTGGTGTTGATTTTCCTATTCTATAGAGTTGAGGTGTGACAAAAAGATAAGGATAGATCTTATTCACTATATCAACAAAATGAAAACATACATCAATATATCATTATTGTTTCTCTAATGCATTATAATCTTACCAATTTCATTATGCAATAATAGCCGCTTATCCCTTTTTCTAATTACCCATTTATAGTGCAAATTATATATCGCAACATGAGCATTCTCTTGTCAAGTCACTACCTAGACCCACCGAATAGGTCCAATTTAGGTTGCTCCTACTTTTTCGGTATGTCTTGCCATGTTTTATGCACGAAGTCACCTATTTCTGTAATTGTTGGATATACTGAATTATACTAAAATACTTTTGAAGTAGTGAACATTTTTTCTCGCTAAAATATTGCAAAAATAGGCTCGTATCTTAACAAAAGATTGTATTTTATTCGGTTTGAGATATCTTGGATTGTTGATGGAAGCATGAATCTTTATGGGCTAATTTCTTTAAAAAGAAATCCCAAATTTTAATTAAAATTTAAATTCTACCTCTAACTTTTTTTTTTTTTTGTTTAAAACAAAAAAATCCAACTTCCCCATTTCCGCCTCCGATTGGACAAAGGATAATCATGCAATGCCACATGGTCCAACCAATACTGTGTGAACACTGAAGCTTCCCCTAAGACCCTTTGGAAACTGAGTGTCGATGCTCTGTTGTAAACTTTGTAGGTTCGAATTTTACAGTTTCTGCATTGCAATCTTAATCATCACAGATTGCCTTCCACTACAGTAAAAGATTCCCATTAGCTTCCATCAACTCACACTTTACGCTTTGATAAAATGATACCAGTTAGTACTACTGTGACCTTTGCAAGAAGACAAGGGACCTGAATCTGGGTGCTTACGACTGTAATGGAAGACCTTGCCCATCGATTACTCATATCAAATGCGTTTTACCCACGGTGCATTTTCATCCCAGAAGTGCTCTCTTACTAAATAGACTTTATCCATCTAATGGATACAAGATGCTGCCAGCGCCATTTGCTGGGGTGAATAGCCTTGTTCCTTTTTAACATCATATATATATAGACTCATCCTCCACATAAGTAATAATTAACAGAAAACTTGCTAGTACCAAATACAGGTTGCGGGGATAGTGGAAGCACCTGAAGATCCTGCCGTGGCTGAACTAGATGAAACAATTGCAATTCTGCAGGAAAAAGAGGACGGAGTGAGTACACAACTGAGGGTACTAAAAAAAAGATGTGCAATGCTGGTCTCAAGAAGATGCAACCAAAGCGCATGTAGTTGCAGAGTTGGCGAGGCACTTATCGATAAGAAAAGAATTGGGGAGGCAGGAGACCACCTTCCAGTTTGATGTTTCAACTTACAGGGATCACTGCAGACACTCGACATCTGAGATTGTTATTCTCTGCAGCAAAGCAGATAAATATCATATTTTTTAGTGTAAAACTTGCGTACTCAATGTTATGAGTTAGAGTACTAACATAGGGATGCATAATTTGATTATGAATCAACTTGTCAGGAAGCTTGCCGGTCTTATTATTTCCTCGAAAAATATATGTCAGATGTGAATAGTTTGTATGGACTAGTCTCAAGCTTTTGCAAACTACCTCTAGGGCTTTGCATTCATGAACTGCAAAAATTCTTTTCCAGCACATGAAGATGGAAAAGTTCAGTTCTAACATCTGCAGTCTACTAAAAGTCGGTTATATTAAACTAAAGCCTCCCGAAAACGGAATCTATATTTCAACCTTCTTTTCTCACCTTGGCCCTGGCAACTTGAGTCTCTGACAGAAGCTACAATTCTAGCTCCTGACGAAAACCAATCAGCCGGTGAGACAACAGTCTTAGATTGCATTACACAGATCCAAGATCTTCCAGATTCATACAGGATCCATTACTAAAGAAGTTGCTGCCTTTATAAATATTATTTGCTGAAGCAAGTTGACGCATTCACAGCAACAAAGGTCTAGTTGTCACCTCTGAGAGGAAAGTGCTGACTATATGATCTAACTACTCGTCATTCTGCGATGACAAACTCAAACGAAATTATCATCAGAATAGCTAGTAAGCGATACCCGTGCAAATGGGACAGATTAAAAAACTGACATTTTTCATTTGATATGGATAACTCTGTGACGAAAGAACAAAGCTTCTATATTGCAGCTGTTCTCGCCTCCCCAAGGTATCCTAGTTCACGACTTTATTTTGGCAACTCACGAATTTATTTTGGCAACTAGAAACGACCATGTAACAACATTTGACACGTGCCGATGTGATAATAAAGAGTTAATATATGAAAATGCTAGTAAAAGCGCCATTTTTCATTAACATGCCTCTTTTTCTCTTTTCAGTAAAGAAAAAACTTCTAAAATCTTTTGGTCTACCAGCATCTTCGGTAACCTTGAAACAAACAACGAAACATCTCCCCATCCTCCTTGTCATAGTGATTGTCGAAGTATTTCGGTCTCTCCATTAACATTTGCACTCCAGTTAAATGTCACAAGTTTTAAACATCTGCTACTGAATTAGCAGAAGCATTTGACAGTCCTGGAGTCTTGGGAATCTTTTTCCACGGTAAGCATTCAGGCTTTTATAAACCCAAGAAGAATATCAACTTCCAAGTTCATATCAAATGATGAAGAAACCTGCTGAAAATTAAAATCAATATGATTTGGTCCTCCTACAGGAATCTGCAGGGATTAGTGACATTGCAAGTAGACGCATTTGCCACAAGAATGATCTAGTTGTCACCTCTCAGAGGTAAAATGAAGACTATATGATGTAACGACTCTGTTCCGCAATGAAAAACTAAAACTATATTATCGTCGGAATAGCTAGTAAGCAGTAATGGTGTATAGGGGACAGAGATGAGAAGGCTGACATCTTTCATTTTGATTTGGATCACTCAACAATAGAACAGAGCTTTTGAAATTGCAGCTGTGCTCGTGTATCCAAGGCATCTATTTATCCCAGTTCATACGGATAAATGACCAAAACCATAGTATACTAGCAAAGAATGTAAAATGGCACATGTTGATCAGAGGGCCAAACAGAAAGCTACAAAGAGATTCACCAGAAAAAGAAGGAAACCTGCAACACTCGCAATGTTTTCAAAGAGTTCAGAAGCTTTAACCTCAAGAACAATTTCTACGCTTCATATGGCTACTAGAAACGATTATTCTACTCCTTGTAACAATTGCTGAGATTATCTTCAATCTCTTTGATAACAAATAGATCCCAATTTCTTTTGAGGGCCACTGTCCATAAAAAGAACCACAAATGATGTCCCTGCCTTCATCCCTCATGGCGCCATGGATTTAACCTCCATTGTCTCTATCCTGGTCGACTTCATCGAAGTGAAATACCAGGGGAAGTTGACTTTACCCTTTGAAACTCACCCCATCACCACCATCGTTGCCATCTGCAGCCTGCTCCTGCATTTCTTGTTGCTGTGTTTCACTTATCAGGCACCACCATGTGGCAGCCGTGCTCCTTCTTGTGATGGAGCATCGTCATTCCTCATTGACTTCATCAGTTTGATATCGGTGGCTTCGGTCGCTTGGTTGCTGCTCCACGACTCCTTCTACACTGTTCCCTGGTTTGTGCCGCTCCTGTTGCTTTCCGTGAGTCTGTTGCGATGCCCCATTCAAAAACTTTGGCTGTGGTTTTACTGCAAACTCGTTCTCATGATAATCCATGCGGCACAGTCTCGTGTATGGCATGGTGGAAGAGCGCAGCCACATTCGCCTCGCACAGTCGTGTATCTGCATTTCGTGTTGGAAGTCTGAGTGCCATAGTTGTTCAACTGTTCCCAGCTTGGAAAAAGTAATCTTGTTCTATAAGGCCACTTTTAAAACAAGTGAACAAGTACTTTGGGAAGCTAGCTAGTATTTTATAAGAGGCATTTGGGACTTTCTTCTCTTTATCTGAAACCATAAGGAGTTCCCAAGCCTTTGGAATCATCAAATTATCTTCCAACCATAAGAAAGTAAAAACTACCCATGTATCGTTCCTATACCTATCCATGAATGGGGATGCACCTTGTAGCAACTAAACTCCAAACTGACAGTGGCAGTGATCCTCCCAGTTCCAGACTGTCGTCTTTTATGCCACTCTGCTAACCCTGCCTTCAACCCACCACTGCAGTGGAGGAACGCCTTTGAACTTAACTTTCCTATTGAAGTTTCAATAACCAGGCTGGCAAAAAACAATAAATAAGAGCAAAACCGTAAGCCCCAGCCCAAGTGTCTCGTTTAAGCACTTTCTTTGGTCTTGCTTCAGTTGATTCAATTGCAATGGAATTACTAGAGCAGATAGAGAGAAAATTAAAAAACAGAGTCTGGCCAAGAAGAACCCCAAAAGAGGAGGAAAGCAGAGTCCGGAGAAACAGACAAAAAGACAAAGATGAGACAGGGGGCTCTCGCTGCATGCACTTTTGAGCAGCTTGGTCAAGCCGGATTATTTGTGTTTCTTAGCAATTGGTAAGGATTTGAAACTTTTATTTTTCTAATTGAAGAAGTTTTTGTCGTTAAACTTTAAATTAGGTTTTTGCAGTTGTGCGCAGTGCAATCTTAATCCTCACAGATTGCCTTCCACTTCAGTAAAAGATTGCCATCAACTTCCATCAACTCACACTTTATGCTTTGTTCATCAAATATAATACCAGTTAGCAGTACTATTGTCCCCTTTGTAATAAGATAAGGGACATGAATCTGGGTGCTTATGACTGTGATTAATGCCCTTGCCCATCTATTACTCATATCAAATACGTTTTACCATGGAGCACTTGTATCACAGTAGAACTCTCATGCTAAACAGACTTTAGCCAAAACTGGATACAAGATGCTGCCATACGATGTGGTGAATAGTCATGTTCCTTTTTAACATCATATATAGAGACTAATGTCCACAGTAAGTAATAATCAACAGAAAATGCGCCAATACCAAACAGTGTTTAATACAAGTTGCTGGAATAGTGCAAGTACCTGAAGACCCTGCTATTGCTGAACTAGATGAAAAAGATTAAAATTCTGCAGGAAAAAGTGGGTACGTACTTGGAGGTACTCAAGAAAAGATGTGCGATGCTGGTTTCCAAAAGCTGCAAGCAAAGTACATGTAGTTGCAGAGTTCGAAAGGCACTTAACAAGATGAAAAGAATATGGGAGTCAGGGGAACCTACCTTTCTATTTGATGTTTCAACTTGCATTCTTATGCAAGTCAATTGGACTCACTGCTACAGTCAACATCCAAGATTGTCGTTCTCTGCAGTAAAAGCAGATAAATATCATATTTTTGAAGTGCAAGACTTGTATGCTCCATTTTATGAATCGGAGTATTATCATTGGGATGCATAATTTGACAATGAATCAACTTGTCAGGTAGCTTTCCAGTCTAATTATTTCCACAGATACGAACATTAGAGATGTGTAGTTTGTACAGAATTGTCTTGAGCGTCTGCATACTATCTATCTAGCTTTGCATACATGAACTGTAAATTCTATAGCACATGAAGATGGGAAAAGTTCGGTTTTAACATTGACAGTCTGCCAAAATTTAGTAATCTTGAAATAAAGCCTACAGAAGAAAAATCAACATTTCAGCATTCTTTTCTCACCTTGGCCCTGGCAACTTGAATGTCAATCAGCCAGCAAGACAACGTAGTCTTAGATTGCAAGTTAATGCTTTTGCCACAGCAAAGATCTTGTTGTCACCTCTCAGAGGTAAAATGAAGACTATATGATGTAACGACTCCCACATTCTGCAATGACAAACTACAACTATGTTATCATTGGAATTGCTACTAAGCAGTAATGGTGTATATGGGACAGAGATGAAAGAGCTGACATCTTTCATTTTGATTTGGATCACTTGTTGATGTTAGTGTTAGATCAAAGCATTTGAAATTGTAGTTGTGCTCGCGTCTCCAAGGCATCAATTTATCCCGGTTCATATGGATAAATGAGCAAAACCATGGTACACCAGCAAGAATGTAAAATGACACATATCCATCCACTGGCCAAACAGAAAGCTAAGAAGAGATTCACCAGAAAAAGAAGGAAAATCTGCAACACTCAACAATGTTTTCTAAGAGGTCAGAAGCTTTAACCTCAAGAACAATTACTATACCTTATATGGCTACTAGAGAAGACCCTTCTACTCATTGAAACAATTGCTGAGGTTATCTTCGATCTCTTCGATAACAGTAGATCCCAATTTCTTTTGAGGGCTCAGCTTATCTTAATCAGATCTAGTCGCTACAAGGTCCATCACCGTTCATAGGTGGTTTTTACTTTTTCCCTGCTCTCTTTTCTTATGGTCCGGGGAGATAATTCAATGATGCCGAATGCTTGGGAACTCTTACGTTTTATTTTCAGATAAACAGAAGAAAGCCCCAGGTGCATCTTATTCAAAATTAGCTTAGCGTCCTAAAGTACTAATCATTTGATTTAAAGTGGTCATACAATTAAAATTATTTTTTCCAAGCAGAGAACAGTCGAACAACTATAGTGCTCAGACATGCAGCCTTAAACGCTGATCCACGACCAGGCGCGGTGGATGTGACGGCACTCTTCCACCGTGCCATACTTGAGACCACGCTGCACGGATGCTCACCATGAGGATTTTGTTGAAGAACCACAGACAAAGTTTTTGAATGAGGCCGCGCAACAGACTCACGGAAAGCAGCAGGAGCAGCACAAACAACCAGGGGACGGAGTGGGAGGAGTCGTGGAGCAGCACCCACGTGAGCGAAGCCACCAATATCGAACCGGCTAAGTCGATGAAGAGGTGCCATGCTCCATCCCAAGGAGGAGCACGGCAGCTGGACGGTGGTGCCCGATTAGGGAGACGCAGCAATAAGAAATGCAGGAGCAGGCTGCAGATGGCAACGCCGATGGCGACCGGGTGGGTTTCAAAAGGCGAAATCGACTTCCCCTGATATTTCACTTGGATGTCCAAATGCCACTTCGAATAAAAGAAGCAGAACCAGCAATCATGTCCCTGCCTTCACCCCACCACTGGGGTGGACAGTGGGGAAACGCCTTTAAACTTTCCTATTTATTTGTTCCTGTGTTTCAGCAGAGTGTGCAATTAATCTGGAAGATTCATGTGCAACGATAAAGTTTCAATAACCGGGCTGGCAAAAAATAATAAATAAGAGCAATACAATAAGCCCAAGCCCAAGTGTCTCGTTAAAGCCCTTTCTTTGGTCTTGCTTCAGTTGATGCCGTTGTAAGGGAATTATTAGAGCAAAAAGGGAGAAAAAAAATTAAAACAGAATTTGGCCAAGAGGAGCACGAAAAATAAAAATAAAGATCCCACTTTCTTTGATGTGAGACACTTTGGATTGTTTTGATGGAAGCATCAATCTTTATGGGCTAATTTCCTAAAAAGATGTACGACTTTAATTCTAATCTCAATTTTACTTCAACTTTTTTTTGTTAAAAAAAATCTCCAACTTCTGTAGGGAGATGTGCCCCCATGGAGACATAGGATCATCATGTGACGCTGTGTGGTCCAACCATTGTTGCGCGGCTCGTCGGACCTGATTAGCATAATAAATTTAAATTTTAGCAAAAAAAATCATACAAACTAGTGAAATGAAGATGATCACCACTGATGAAAAATGCTTTTGCATCATAATCTTTATTTCATCCAAATTGCATCAAAAATCATTTCGGGAGTGGGTTTCAACTCCCACGTCCTGCAATGGGGCATGTCAAAAGTTTGAGAGTGAGTGTTAGAGTATGATTAGAGTAGAACCAACTAAAAAAAAAAGGAGAGCATAAGTCGTCACTGCTTACACGTCATCTTTCAGAGATGCTTTTCATCCATTTATGTCTCGGCCTTGATTCACCCCATTGTAACGTGCATACATATATAATTTCATTTTATTTTCCTAACAAAGTTGATCATGACACGATGAAATACACGATCTGACCGGTCTAGTAATATAGATATTATATATATTCCAATGAATATTTCGCTTTTTATATATGAAAACCTTCTCTTGCCATTCGAACAGGTCGATTGTTATTGCACAGCCCGATATAGCTTCGTCTGCCCATCAAACAGGTCGATTGTTATTGCACAGCCCGATATAGCTTCGTCTGCCCAGTCACAACTAAGCCTCGATGAGGATTCTCAGAATATGGCCATCCAATATATGCTCAAGAGCCGCTCACATCCCATCATCTGAGGATGAAAAGTAGAAATAAATGCGAAACCTGCGAGCAAGCGATCTTGGGGGAGGTCTATTGAGGCCATGCGTGCATATTCTTTCTCCACAAAAGCTGCGCTGAATCCCCCTCAGAGATGCAACACCCGTCTCTCCATGATCACCCTCTCTCTCTCTCTCTCTCTTGCTTTCGATCAAGTGGAGGAGCTAAACGTAATGCTTACCATGGTTTCCTACTGCAGCGAATGCAAATTCAGCCTCGACATGGACTGCATGGCTACGTTCACAAGATCTGGAGCCAAAAAGGACTCGGTTTTTAACCATTTCAACAATCAGCATCGACTGGTCTTACCCACAAAGCTCGAGAGCAGAATCCAGTGCAAAGCTTGCGAAGAGAACATACCAGGTGAGGTCTCTGCTTGTCTTGATTGCCTCTTCTTTCTCACGTTCATCCTCTGCCGCTGGTATTGTCATATGAAGGATGGTCCGTGCAAGACTTGTGATGAATGCGTCAAATGTTTAGCCTATCACTGGCTGGAGAAGAGCAGCTCTTTTCAGCTCCATAATTCTTGTGATGAATTGCCCTCTGTTATGCAATAACCTGTTCACCCCGCACATCCTTTTTCTTTTAGTATCAGGAAGGAGCATTGTTGAAATATGTCGTAAAGATTGTTGAAGCTCTTTCACTGCACGGAAAGTGACTATGGCTTCAATATTTGATGCACTTTTGATAGGCCCACTTTGAAACATCACCTCCACGACCAAATACTCTTTCTTAATTTAGACCTACCGAACCGTGCTTCCTATGCAATGTCTGTGGCAAATTTTGCAGGTTCAACTTCTACAGTTGTGTGCATTGCACTCATAATCATCACAGATTGCCTACGACTACAGTAAAGGATTCCCATTAACTTCCATCAACTCACACTTTACGCTTCGTCCATCGAAGATGATACCAGTGAGTACTATTGTGACCTTTGCAAGAAGATAAGGAACCCGAATCTGGGTGCTTACAAGTGCAATGAATGCCCTTGCCCATTGATTCCTCATATCAAACGCATTTTACCCACAGTGCATTTTCATTCCAGAAGTGCTCTTTTACTAAACAGACTCTAGCCATCTAATGGATATACGATGCCACCAGTTCCATTTGCCGCAGTGAATAGCCTTGTTCCTTTTTAACACCACATATGTAGACTCATCCTCCACAACAAGTAATAATTAACAGAAAACTTGCTAGTACCAAATACAGGTTACTGGAATAGTGGAAGTACCTGAAGACCCTGCTATGGCTGAACTAGATGAAACAATTGCAACTCTGCAGGAAAAAGAGGACAGAGCAAGCACACGACTGGGGGTACTAAAAACAAGATGTGCAACGCTGGTCTAAAAAAGATGCAACCAAAGCGCATGTAGTTGCAGAGTTGGGGAGGCACTGATCGAGAAGAAAAGAATTGGGGAGGTAGGAGACCACCTTCCCGTTTGATGTGTCAACTCACACAGAATCACTGCTGATACTCGACATCTGAGATTGTCATTCTCTGCAGCAAAAGCACATAAGTATCATATTTTTTAGTGTAAGACTTGTGTGGTCTATGTTATGAGTTGGAGTGCTAACAAAGGGATGCATAATTTGATTATGAATCAACTTGTCAGGAAGCTTGCAGGTCTTATTATTTCCTCAAAAAAGGAATATCAGATGTGAGTAGTTTGTACGGACTAGTCTCAAGCTTTTGCATACTATCTATATGGCTTTGCATTCATGAACTGGAAAAATTCTTTTCCAGCACATGACGATGGGAAAAGTTTAGTTCTAACATCTGCAGTCTACCAAAAGTCGGTTATATTGAACTAAAGCCTCCCATAAAAGAAATCCATATTTCAGCATTCTTTTCTCAC
The DNA here is from genome assembly GCA_014182575.1 of Eucalyptus decipiens. Lineage (NCBI taxonomy): Eukaryota > Viridiplantae > Streptophyta > Magnoliopsida > Myrtales > Myrtaceae > Eucalyptus > Eucalyptus decipiens. The sequence continues at coordinate 15,634,746 of CM024616.1, forward strand.
CTTGGCCCTGGCAACTTGAATCTCTGACTGAAGCCACAATTCTAGCTCCCGATGAAAACCAATCAGCCTGTGAGACAACATAGCCTTAGATTGCATCACTCAGAGCGAAGAGCTTCCAGATACAAACAGGATATATCACAAAAGAAGTCGTTCCCTTTATAAATATTATTTGCCAGAGTAAGTTGACACATTCGCAGCAACAAAGATCTAGTTTTCACCTCTGAGAGGTACAGTGCTGACTATATGACGTAACCACTCTTGTCATTCTGCAATGACAAACTCAAACAATATTATCATCAGAATAGCTAAGAAGCGGCACCCGTGCATATGGGACAGAGATGAAAAAACTCACTTTTTCATTTTGATATGCATAACTGTCACAGCAGAACAAAACTTCTATATTGCAGCTGTGCTCGCGTCTCCAAGGCATCTGTTTATCCTAGTTCATAACTTTATTTTGGCAACTAGAAACAACCATATTGTTGGGGAGAACTCGGATACAACAATTCACAACGGCCAAACGCAATCCAGGATCAATCTCACCCTCGAAGTAAAATCAACTAAAGTTTCTTAACCCCCAGCAACAACCAACAATATATAGCCTCACAAAATGCAAATATAACGCCAAAATAATAAGTAGACAAAGCAAATAACGACACCAAGGATTTAACGTGAAAAACCCGATGCGGGAAAAACCACGGACCGCTCAAAAACATCCACTAATCATCAAGAATAGCATGATACACAAAGTATTCTTCTCTAGTCACAACTAGAGACTCAACATCAACATTACAATCATCTTTTTCCTACCACACAGGTAGACAAACAAGTTTGAAGCAAGAAAACCTTAACCGCAACCGGAGAATTTGGAGACGGTTCTCGACGAACAAAAACCATCAACTCGTAGCCCTCGGTCTCACGAACAACATACTGAAATTTGAGCCGATTCCGACAATATTTGGCCTTTGAATCAAAGCCGCAAAGTTGCAGCGCTCTTCTTCTCTTCTCTTTCTCCTTTGTGCAGTTTTTGTTTTCTCTCTCTCTCTTCGTCACTTTTCGAGCGCACACTCCACGTACGATAACTCCCCTTCTTTTTATTCTTTTTCTTTTCTTTTGTTCTTTTTTTTTTAATGCTGGCTGGGCCCCACATGAAGGTGGACCCAGCCAACAAATCTCCCCCTCCACCTCATGTGGGAAGATTTGTTATGCCCGCTTTTCTTCTACAAGCATCAAGCTTCATCACGGGCAAGGCTTTGGTCATAATGTTGGACTTATTATTGTCGCTATGAACTTTCTCAAGTAGGAAGAGCTTCTCTTCTAGCTTTTCTCGGATCCAATGATACTTCACATCAACATGCTTCGATCTTGAATAAAACACCGGATTCTTGCTAAGATGGATGGCACTCATGCTATCGCAATATAGAACAAACTTCTCTTGCTTCAAGCCCAACTCTTGTAGGAATTTTTGCATCCACAAAAGTTCTTTACCTCATTCGGTAATAGCAATATACTCCGCTTCAGTTGTAGACAAAGCGGTACATTTTTGCAATCTCGATTGCCGCCTGCAAGTGGAGTACTCACCGGTTTACATGTGCTCATGTTGAATCTTTCAAGCACCTTCTCAATATATAACCACAGTTTCTTATTCTTTTTATCACAAGTAATTCTCATGCCTAAGATTTGCTTAGCCGGGCCTAGGTCTTTCATTGCAAAAGCTTTACTCAACTCATTTTTCAAACTCTTGATTTTCTTGGCATCATGCCCAACAATCAACATATCATCCACATAAAGTAGGAGAATAAGAAAATCATTATCTGAGAATCTTTTCATAAAGACACAAGAATCAGAGTTTGTCTTACCGTATCATTGTTCTTCCATAAATAACTCAAACTTCATATACCATTGCCTAGGCGCTTGCTTGAGATCATATAAGCTTTTCCTCAATCTACATACAAGATGCTCATTGCCTTCAACTTCAAAACCCTCTGGTTGCTCCATATATATATATATATATATCCTCTTCTAGGTCTCCATGAAGAAAAGCCGTCTTTACATCAAGTTGTTCGATTTCTAAATTCAAACTGGCGGCCAACCAAGAACAACTCGAATAGAAGACATCTTTACAACCGGTGAAAAAATCTCTTCAAAGTCTATGCCCTTCTTTTGACGAAAGCCCTTTACAACAAGTCTAGCCTTGTAACGTGGTTGTAAACTATTTTCTTCCGTCTTCAACTTGTACACCCACTTATTTGTGAGTGTTCTCTTACCCTGAGACAAACTTACTAATTCAAATGTGTGGGTCTCATGCAAGGATTTAAGCTCCTCTTGCATGGCTTTATGCCACTCATTCTTTCGTTCACATGATATAGCCTCTTCATAAGTTTCTGGCTCCCCTGCATCAGTGAGTAACACATACTCATGCGGTAAATATTTTTGAGAAGGCCTACGCTCTCTTTCAGATCTTCTAACTTGAGGTAGGATAGATTGCTCTTGCTCAGCTATTTCACCTGTATCAGCTGAAGAATCAACATTATGTGAGGACTCACAATCTTCTTGACTTCCATGCACTTCTCCCCCATGATTTCTATCAACATTAGAAGGATTTGGGCTGAAACTAACTGAACGTTGAGCTGTATTTTTTGGTCTCTCCACCTTGTCAATGTTTTCAATAGTTTGATACTCACAAAATACCACATCTCGGCTTCTAATGACTTTCTTTGCAACTGGATCCCATAACCTGTAGCCAAACTCTTCATGTCCATAACCTAAGAAGATACACCGTTTAGACTTATCATCAAACTTGGATCTTTCATCTCTTGGAACATGGACAAAAGCCCGACAACCGAACACTTTTAAATTGCTGTAGGAAACATCTTTGCCACTCCAAACTCTTTGTGGAACATCCCCCTTAAGAGGAACTGATGGAGATAGATTTATCAAGTCCACTGCTGTTCTCATCGCTTCACCCCAAAATGACTTAGGCAACTTCGCATGAGAAGGCATACACTGAATCCGATCATTAATTGTCCGGTTCATTCTCTCTGCCACTCCATTATGCTGTGGTGTTTTTGGAACAGTCTTCTCAAGCTTGATATCATAATCCCTGCAATAGTGTTCAAATGGGCCTCTATATTCACCACCGTTGTCAACCCGAACACATTTAAGCTTCTTCCCGGTTTCTCTTTCCACATTGACATGAAATTGCTTGAAGGCCTCAAGTACCTGATCTTTAGATTTCAAAGCAATAGCCCACACTTTTCTAGAACAGTCATCAATAAATGTCACAAAGTATAATGCAGCTCCAAGAGTTCTAGCATCCATGCAACAAACATCAGTGTGAACTAAATCAAGTACATTTGATTTCGTGTGTGAAGAGGAACTATGAAATGAGAATCTATGTTGCTTACCAGTCAGACAATGAGTGCATTCCTTTAGATTTTTCTCCTTCAAAGCTAAAAGGTTCTTTTTAGCAAGAGTTTCAAGTCCTTTCTTGCTAAGATGACCCAGCCTTATATGCCATAAATCAACCAAGGAATCCTCCACTGCATTTACCTCTTCTTTAATCAAGTCTGCTTGCATGGTGTAAAGAGAGCCTGTCTTCTTACCCTTTGCCACTATCATGGAACCTTTAGTCAACTTCCATTTGTCATCAAAGAACGAATTACAATAACCATCATCATCCAAGGCACCTGTAGAGATCAAGTGAAGTCGAATATCTGGAACATGTCTCACATTTTTCAAATGCAAATTACATCCGACATCAGTTTTCAAATAAACATCTCCCATGCCAATAACCTTGGAAACATCACTATTTCCCATCCTTATGCAACTAAAGTCGCCGCCGCGATAAGAAGCAAAGTAATCACGCCGTGAGGTGACATGAAAAGAAGCTGCGGAATCAACAACCCACATAGAGTCTTGGCATGTAAAATTCACATATCCGTCATTACATACAAACACAATATCGCCATCGGATGCAACCGTCGTTGTAGCTTGTTTCTCTTCTTTCTTTTGATCTCCATTTCTATCAAGGAATCTATCTCTCTTTGGCAACCAACACTTTTTTGCATAATGTCCCATTTTACCGCAATTATAACACTTGACACTCCTTCTCGGTCTTGATTTCGACCTTCCTCTTGACTTGCCTCGAGTATCATTTCTTTGAAACCTTCTTAATTGACTTCTCCCCTTGTTTTCTATAACAAGAGCATCCGATGTAGAAGCATAATTCAAGCATTTTCTTCTTGTTTCTTCATTGAACAAGCTTTCTTTAACCATGCTCATAGAAAGCACACCAAAAGGAGCCGAGTTATTTAATGCCACAACCAAGGTGTCCCAACTATCAGGAAGAGTACCAAGTAATAAGCATGACTGCAATTCATCACCAAGATCAATCTCAAGATTTGTCAATTGATTTACAACATCTTGAAATTCACTCAAGTGTTCCGCCATGTTACTTCCCTCCTTGTATCTCAAATTCACAAGTCGCTTAACTAGAAAAGCTTTATTTTGTGGAGTTTTTCTCTCATAAAGATCTTGTAATTTCTTCCAAAAAGTGTCCGCCCTCGTTTCTTAAGCAACATGATGAAACACACTATCATCAATCCATTGTCGGATAAACCCAACTGTTTTCCGATTCATTCTCTCCCATTCTTTATCTTCCTTATCTCCTTTGGCTTCATCACCCTCAATAGGATCAAATAAGTCTTTGCAATATAACACATCTTCCATCCGAGGCTTCCAAATAGAATAATTCGAGGCATTTAACTTAAACATGGTGCTGCTGGTTTCTTCCATTTAACACTAAAATTCAACCGTGCTCTGATACCACTTGTTGGGGAGAACTCGGATACAACAATTCACCACGGCCAAACGCAATCCAGGATCAATCTCACCCCCGAAGTAAAATCAACTAAAGTTTCTTAACCCCCAGCAACAACCAGCAATATATAGCCTCACAATGCAAATATAACGCCAAAATAATAAGTAGACAAAGCAAATAACGACACCAAGATTTAACGTGGAAACCCGATGCGGGAAAACCACGGACCGCCAAAAACATCCACTAATCACCAAGAATAGCAGGATACACAAAGTATTCTTTTCTAGTCACAACTAGAGACTCAACATCAACATTACAATCATCTTTTCCCACCACGGGTGAAGACAAACAAGCCAGTTTGAAGAAAAAACCTTAACCGCAACCGGAGAATTTGGAGACGGTTCTCGACGAACAAAAACCATCAACTCGTAGCCCTCGGTCTCATGAACAATATACTGAAATTTGAGCCGATTCCGACAATATTTGGCCTTTGAATCAAAGCCGCAAAGTTGCAGCGCTCTTCTTCTCTTCTCTTTCTCCTTTGTGCAGTTTTTTTTGTTTTCTCTCTCTCTTCGTCACTTTTCGGGCGCACACTCCACGTACGATAACTCCCCTTCTTTTTATTCTTTTTCTTTTCTTTTGTTCTTTTTTTTTTAATGCTGGCTGGGCCCCACATGAAGGTGGACCCAGCCAACACATATGACAACATTTGACACGTACCATAAAGAGTTAATATCTGAAAATGCTAGTAAGAGCACCATTTTTCATTAACATGCCTCTTTTTCTCTTTTTAGTAAAGAAAAAAACTTCCAAATCTTTTGATCTAGTAGGATCTTCGGTAACCTTGAAACAAACAATGAAACATCTCCCCAACCTCCTCATTATAATGATTGTCAAAGTATTTTTGGTCTCTACAGTAACATTCGCACTCCAGTTAAAGGTACAATTTTTAAGTATCTGCTACTGAATTAGCAGAAGCATTTGACAGTCCTGCAGTGTTAACTTCTACTGTAGATCATGTACTTAGCTTCATTATTTGACTTAGCATAATGATAACTCTCCTTGGAATTGTTTTCCACAATAAGCATTCAGGCTTTTATAAACCTCAGAAGAAGATTAACTTCCTAGTTCATATCAAATGATAAAGGAATTTGCTGAAAATTAAAATCAATAGGATTTGGTCCTCCCACGGGAATCTGTAGGGATTAGTGTGTGAGAGTGTAATCCACAAACTGACGTATGGGACTCACCCTTGCCTGTGGAATGCAGAGGGGACAGAACCGTGCTTATATTAGATCTACCAAACCATGCTTCCTATGCAGCATCTGTGGTAAATTTTGCAGGTTTGACTTTTATGGCTGTGTGCGGTGCAATCTTAATCATCACAGATTACCCTCCACTACAGTAAAAGATTGCCGTTAACTTCCTTCAACTCATATTTTACACTTCGTTCATCGAAGATGATACCAGTGAGTACTAATGTGACCTTCGCAAGATGATAAGGGACCCAAATCTGGGTGCTTAGGACTCCAATGAATTCCCTTGCCCATTGATTACTCATATCAAATGTGTTTGACCCACGATACACTTCCATCACAGAAGGGCTCTCTTACTAAACAGACTTTAGCCAACAAATGGATACAAGATGCTGCCATATAATGTGGTAAATAGCCATATTCCTTTTTGAATGTCATATATATGGACTCATCCTCCACAATACCAAACATTTTTTTAATAATCAACAGAAAATGCACTAATACCAAAGATTTTTTAATACAGGTTGCTAAAATAGTGGAGGAACCTGAAAACCCTGCTATTGCTGAATTAGATGAAAAAAATTGCAATTCTACAGGAAAAAGTGGGAAGAACGACCACATAATTGGAGGTACTCAAGAAAAGACGTGCAATGCTGGTCTCCAAAAGCCGCAAGGGAAGTGCATGTAGTTGCAGAGTTGGGGAGGCACTTACCAAGATGAAAAGAATTCCAGAGTCAGGAGAACACCTTTTGGTTTAATGTTTCAACTTGCATTCTTATGCAAGTCAATTGGACTCAATGCTATAGTCTACATCTAAGATTGTCGTTCTCTGCAGTAACAGCAGACAAATATCATATTTTTGAATGCAAGACTTGGGTGCTCTGTCATGTATCAACGTATTAACATTGGGATGCATAATTTGATAATGAATCAACTAGTCAGGAAGCTTGCCGGTCTAATTATTTCCTCAAGTACAAACATCAGATGTGTGTAGATTGTACAGACTTGTCTCAAGCATCTGCCTACTATCTGAAGCAACTTGAATGTCCAACTGAAGCAACAGTTCAAGCTCCTGGCCAAAAACCAATCAGCCAGTGAGACAACGTAGTCTTAGATTGCAAATTGATGCCTTTGCCACAGCAAATTTGTAATTGTCACCTCTCAGAGGTAAAATGAAGATGATACGATGTAACGACTCTCATTCTGCAATGACAAACTTCAACTATATTATCAACAGGATGGCCAGTAAGCAGCAATTGTGTGTGGACAGAGATGAAAAAGCTGACATCTTTCATTTTGATCTGGATTACTCAATGATGTTAGTGTTAGAACAAAGCTTTCGAAATTGCGGCTGTGGTCATGTTTCCAAGGCATCTATTTATCCCAGTTCATACGGACATATGAGCAAAACCATAGTATACCAGCAAAGAATGTAAAATGACACATATTGATCAGCTGGCCAAACAGAAAGCTACACAGAGAATCACCAGAAAAATGAAAAAGGAAATTTGCAACACCCGCCATGCTTTCAAAGAAGTCAGAAGCTTTAACCTTGAGAACAATTTCTACCCTTTATATGACTACTAGAAATGGCCATTCTTCTCTTCGTAACAATTGTTGTGGTATTTTTGTTCTCTTCGATAACAACAGACCCCGATTTCTTTTGAGGCTTAGCCTATCTTAATCGGATTTAGTTGCTTCACAGTGCATCGCCATTCATGGCTAGGAATCCGAACAATACATGGGTGGTTTTTACTTGTTCCCTGCTCTGCTTTCTTATGGTCAGGAGATAATTCGATGCTGAAGGCTTGGGGACTCCTTATGGCTTCCCATAAAGAGAAGAAAGCCCCAACTACCACTTTTACAAAACTAGCAAGTTCCCTTAGGTACTTATCATTTGCTTTAGAGTGGTTAGATTAGTTTTTCCAAGTAAGGAACTCAGACTTCCTGCATGAAACGCAGATCCATGACCGCGCGCGGCAAAAGTGGCTGCGCTCTTCCACCACGCCACACACGAGAGCCCACCACACGGATGATCATGAGAACGAGTTTGCGGTAAAACCACAGGCAAAGTTTTTGAATGGGGCTGTGCAACAGATTCATGGAAAGCAACAGGAGCAGCATGAACCAGGGGACGGAGTGGAGCAGCAACCTCGCAAGTGAAGCCACCGATATCGAACCGGTGAAGTCGATGAGGAGGTGCTGTGCTCCACCGCAAGGAGGAGCGCGGCCACTAGACGGTGGTGCCCGATCAACCACACGCACCAACAAGAAATGCAGGAGCAGGCTGCAAATGGCGACGCCGACAGCGACGGGGTGGGTTTCGAAGGGCGAAATTGACTTCCCCTGGTATTTCGCTTCGATGAAGTTGACAAGGATAGAAACAATGGATGTGAGATCCATGGCGCCGTGAGGAGGGGTGAAGGCAGGGACATCGTTGATGGTCCTTTTATGGGGAAGTCTCTGAAACTTCCATGCTGAGAAAAGACTGATGGGAAGTCTCCGACAGCAAAAAGTGACATTTAAAGTTGTGTAAAGTTACTTTATTCTAAAAAGTTTTTCAATCAGTGTCATTAATCACGTGTCAGTTGCCGTTTGAAATCTGACGTGAAGAATATTTATTAACTTTTCAGTTCAACGTGACTTACTAGCATGCTACATAACCTTTTTCTAAATATCATTATTGAATCGATTTTCTTGAATGTGCTCTGTTCTCGAAAGCGATCCGAAGGATGGGCTGTGGCCGGCGAGACGATGGAGGCTCAACGCTAACCGGAGATGATGGACGAGGGATATTGATGGAGAAGCCACCTCTCGAATCTGTGAACGGATGGAGATTTTTGTACCTTGCTCCCTCTCAATGATCCATTGCCTCTGTTCCAATGCCCACAAAAAGATCGATCATATGAGAAGAGAGACAGCTAGAGAGATGAAGAAATTGCCTCTGGGCGTCGCCCAGTGACCTCCTTTACTTGTGCGTCCTTCACGGAGCGCATGCATTTCCCACCATGAGACCGCCAAGAAGAAAGAGCGATCTCCAAGATCCCCCAAAGTGGTCAATTCCCCTGCGGCAACTGAGTAATTGCTCCCTAGGAATAGAATTCGAGATCAAAAGATGATTTTGGCAAAGAGGGGCGTGAGGAAAGGTGAAGCTGAATCTGGACGAGAAGCTTGCCAGCGACGCATGCTCGTCCATGACCACCGTCGGCGTCGTTTGGCCAGATCTGGTCAGCTTGTTTAGTGCAGGCGACTTGGCTGGTGGCAACGATGGGGGAGGAAGCAGCTCTGACATACAAGAAGTGAAAGGAAGTAGTGTTGTGGCTGTGTTTTTGTTTGTTGCTGATGGGTTCAATGAAGTGGCATTATCGCCCATATTTTTGTTTGTCAAAGATAGGTTAGTTCCATGAAGTAGTGTTGAGGTTTTCTTTTTTTTCTTTTTTTTGGCTCGATGATGGTTCATTGGTTTGGAGGATCGATACATTGTCAGCACAAAGACAGTCATCAACGACAAACTTGGTTGGGTTTCTTTTTGTTAGGGAATCAATAGACTGCCAGCACAAATATAGTGAGTGTGGGCATTTTCAGCACAGATTGCTCTGGAGGATAAGAAATCCAGTTTACTGTCTGCACAGATCGCTCTGGATTTCCTCCATGTGTATCTTCCACATTCGAGCTATTAAGAATAAATTTGAATATCAGATTTCGTGGGTAAGAAACAAGAACGATTTTGAATGAGATTTTTTATCTTCACCACCAACAACAAATTTGCTATGAGAGGTGCAGGATAAATACGCAAGTCTGCAAAAAGCCTTTCTCTTCAGTATCATCAACAAAGCCAATGCAGAAAAGAATTGACTTAATTAAATCCCCAATTCCATACTTACTATTGAGGTTGTAGAAACCTTTTTATAAGCCAGGGGCTATAACCCCTTGAACTGTTAAAAACCCAAACATCATAAAGAACATTGTCACAAACATATGTGCTTTTCAGATTGCAAAAAACCTTAACTTCATTTATTCCACAAACATTGTACATACATGCACAAAACATGCTGATGAGTACAAAACATGTTCAAAATAACCCAATTTACAGCAAACTCAGAGTGCGTTATTTTTATAAAAACCAACAACACAACTAACATCATCTTCAATCTAGAATTTTCTTTCTTCAGGTTTTGCTGAATCTTGTTTCACAAGTTTCGGTTGTGCCTTAAGAGCTTTATCCATCAAATAAGTATCATCCTCATGATGGGTTGACATTGGTTCTTGTTCAACATTGCTCTGGTGAAAACTTTTGGATGCACTCCATGCCAATTGGACACACCAGAGTTTCTATTTGTGATTTTACCATCTGCAAGGGAAAAAGTGAGGATAGCATAAGATCAAAGAGAATCCGAAGGGACACACCCAATAGTCAAAGCAATAAGCAAACATGATGAATAGATGAAGAGATGCTATGAGATGAACGCTTCCAATATGAACGGATGCTATAAGAGAATTCAAATGCATCACAATCAGAAAGTGTGCACTTCAAAGTATTTTCCTTAGTGATTGTTGTGAGCATCTAATTACTCATAAATTCATAATGCATTGAAGCAAGTTCAACATCATAAAATACGAGTAAACGAATGAATCAAAAGTGCTCATTACGAGTTGGATACGTGATGAACATTCAGATATCCAGATCCAGAGGGAAATTTTCACAAAAGTTCGCTTAGGCATTTTCACAAACAGCTAGCAGAAGTGAGAATGAAACAACTATTTGTCCCCACCCAGTTATTAAGTCATCAAAACACAATTTACATCGCTAGCAAGGCTTCCATTGCCAACGATTTTTTCATCTGAATCATGTTTAGAGCAGTTCCAAGTCCAAGCTATAAAGCAGCTTCCCCTGTAATTCACGGTTTGGGTTGAGGTTTGTTTAGGAAAAAAAAAAAAAAAAAAAACGTCTGCGTTTTCTCTTAACTGTGGAAAGATACGACTCGGGCTCGAGCAGAATCGTTCAATTTGAGTTGAGATTTGAAGATCTGAGCGAAATCTCAGTTGCTTTCGGTTAGTGTTCTTTGGATTGGGGCGTTGGGTGAGCGTCCGATGATTTGGGCAAGAAAAGAGCATAGTGACGCCTTCTCCTTTCTTTCTTTTTTTCTTTTTAAAATTATTGTGGAAAATGCCGCCAATTTAATCTCCGGCGACCACATCAGTGCCAGCCTCCCGCTGGTCCGGCCGTGCAGGATGGCCGGCGCTAGCTGGACATTCAGATAGGCATTTTTTGGGCTAAATTAGCGTGAAAAGCTAAATTGACAAATTGTTAAAAAGGTTCAAATTATATTAGGCAATTTCGCCAAGAAATTCATCAGAAGAAGAAGAGAATCTGTAACACTCACAATGTTTTCAAGGAGGTCAGAAGCTTTCGCCTCAAGAACAATATCTAGAATCAATCATTCTTCTCGTTGTAACAATTGTTGAGGTTCTCTTCAATCTCTTTGATAATAAATAAATCCCCATTTCTTTTGAGGGCTTAGCCTATCTTAATCGAATCTGCTTGCTACAAGGCGCATCACCATTCATGGCTGGGAATAGAAACGATACGTGGGTGGTTTTACTTGTTCCCAGTTCTCCTTTCTTGCGGTCGGGAGATAATTTGATGATGCGGCTTGGGGACTCCTTATGGCTCCAGATAAAGTGAAGAAAGCCCCAAGTGCCTCTTATACAAAACTAGCAAGCTTCCTGAAGTACTTATCACTTGTTGAACAACTACGGCACTCAGACTTCCAGTGTGAAACGCAGATCCAAAACGGTGCACGGCAACAGTGGCCGCGCTCTTCCACTGGGCCATCCATGAGACCAGGCCGCACGGATAATTATGAAAACAAGTTTGCGGTAAAACCACAGCCAAAGTTTTTTAATGGAGCCGGAAAACATATTCACAGAAAGTAACAGGAGCAGCACGAACGAACCAAGGGACGCAGTGGAAGGAGTCGTGGAGCAGCATCCATGCGAGGGAAGCCACCGATGTCAAACCAGTGAAGTCAATGAAGAGGCGCGATGCTCCATCACAAGAAGGAACATGGCTGCTAGACAGTGGTGCCCGATTGGCGACACGGGCCAACAAGGAATGCAGGAGCAGACTGCAGATGGCGACCCCGGTGACAACTGGGTGAGTTTCAAAGGGTGAAATCAACTTCCCCTGGTATTTCACTTGAATAAAGTCGACAAGGATAGAGACAATGGAGGTAAGATCCATGGGCGCCCAGAGGGGTGAAGGGTGATGGTTCTTTTATGGAAAGTGGATTGAAGAGACTGAAAACGACATCTTCAGACTGTCTTGCTGAAAACGGCATCTTCTGACTGTCGTCTTTTATGCCGGCTTTGCCAGGGGTAAAGGCGCAAACATCATTGATGGTTCTTTTGTGCAAAGTGGACTGAAGAGACTGAAAACGACATCTTTAGACTGTCTTCCTGAAAACGGCATCTTCTGACAAAATGGAAAAATTCCAATTCTGCAGGACAAAGCGGACAGAGTGACCACACAATTGAAAGGTACTTGAAAAAACAGACGTGCAGTGCTGGTCTCAAAAAGCTGCAAACGAAGTGCATGTAAGTGCAGATTTGGGGAGGCACTCATCCAGAGGAAAAGAAATAGGGAGGCAGGAGGACCACCTTTCTGTTTGATGTTTCAACTTATGCTCTTATGCAAGTCAATGGAATCACTGCTAACACTCCACATCCGATATTGTTATCTTCTGCAGAAACACAAATAAATATCATATTTTTGAGTGTAAGACTTGTTTACTCCATGTTATGAGTTGGATTACTGACATAGGGATGCATAATTTATTATAAATCAACTAGTCAGGAAGCTTGCCGGTCTTATTATTTCCTTGAAAAATGAATCAGACTTGTGTAGCTTTACAGACTAGTCTCAAGCTTTTGCATACTATCCATATGGCTTTGCATTCATGAACTGAAAATTCTTTTCCAGCACATCAAGATGGGAAAAGTTCGGTTCTAACATCTGTGGTCTACCAAATTCGGTTGTATTGGACTAAAGCCTCCCAAAAAAGAAATCTATATTTCAGTGTTCTTTTCTCACCTTGGCCCAGGCAACTTGAATCTCTGACTGAAGCAACAATTCTAGCTTGGATGCAAACCAGTCAGCCAGTGAGACAACATAGTCTTAGATTGCATTATTCAGATCCAAGAGCTTCTGGATACATAGAGGATATATTACAAAAGAAGTCGCTGTCTTTATAAATCTTATTTGCTGAAGCAACTTGACACGTTTGCCAGAACAAAGATCTAGTTGTCGCCTCTCAGAGGTAAAATGCTGACTATATGATGTAACCAATCTGTCATTCTGCAATGACAAAAACAATATTATCATCAGAATAGCTACTTGTCCTTCTCGAGGTGCTTAACGACTCGGTTCTTTACCATTTCGACCATCAGCATCCACTGGCATCCACACACAGCTCGACTGCAGAACCGGGTGCCAAGCTTGTGAATGGAACATATAGGTGAGGTCTTTGGTTGTCTTGATTGCCTCATCTTTCTCCACTGTATGATCATTCTCTGCCGCTGGAACTGTAATATGAAGGGTGGTGCGTGCAAGGCTTGTCTTGAATGTGTAAAATGTTTAGCCTATCACTGTACTGAGCAGAGCTACTCCACTCTGCTCCATAAATTATGTGCTACATTGCCCTCAGATTCAACGACCTGCTTACCCCACACGTCCTTTTTCTTCTCGTATCAGGAGGAGCACTGTTGGCATATGTCGTGAAGAATGTTGACACTCTGTCTTTCACAGTGCGGAAGTGAGAACAACTTCAACACTCCATGCACTTTTGAAAGGCCCACTTTGAACCATCAGCTCCACAAGCATATACTCTTTCTTATTTTAAATCCACCTAACCATGCGACCACAAAGTGTCTGGAGCAAATTTTGCAGGTTTGGCTATTGCAGTTGTTTTCAGTGCAATCATAATCATCACAGACTGCCTTCCACTACAGCAAAAGATTGTCATTAACTTCCGCCAACTCACACTTTACGCTTTGTTCATTGAAGATGATATCAGTGAGTAGTACTATTGTGCCCTTTGTAATAAGATAAGGGAGACGAAGGTGGGTGCTTATGGCTGCGATGAATGCCCTTGCCCATCGATTACTTATCAAATGCATTTTACCATGGTGTGCTTGCATTGCAGTAGTGCTCTCTTGCTAAATAGACTTTAGCCAAATTTGAATACAAGATGCTGCCATGCGATGTGTTGAATAGCCACATTCCTTTTTAATATCATATATATAGACTCATCTCCACAATAAGTAATAATGAACAGAAAATGCGCTAATACAAAACAGCGTTTAATACAGGTTGCTGGAATAGTGGAAGTACCTGAAGACCCTGCTATTGCTGAACTAGATGAAAAAAATGAATTTTTGCAGAAAAAAGTGGGCACATAATTGGAGGTACTCAAGAAAAGACGTGAAATGCTGGTCTCCAAAAGCCACAAACAAAATGTACGTAGTTGCAGAATCGGGGGTACCCTTACCAAGACGAAAAGAATTTGGGAGTCAGGAGAACACCTTACTGTTTGATGTTTCAACTTACGTTCTTATGCAAGTCAATTGGATTCATTGCTACAGTCGACATCCAAGATTGTTGTTCTCTGCAGTAAAAACAGATAAATATGATATTTTTGAACTGGAAGACATTTGTCAGACCAAAAAATTAAAAAAAAGAACTGGAAGACATTTGTGCTTGTTAAAAAGTGATCCATTTTTGGAAAGCTCTAGACTATTCATGCTTAATGGAGAAAGAAAAAAGTTGGCGGCAACAACTTGCTCTAAGTACAGGTGCATGCAAGAAAATACAAGAAGACTCTCAAATGTTGAAGAACTTTCTGGTACGTGGGCAGCCCGCATAGGCAGCAATTGTACGAGTGAAGGAAGAAAAGCCAGCTGGAAGTTGGCTGAATAGTCAACAAAAGCTGCAGAGAGTAGAAAAATGCAGAATATTGGAGAAGCAACCAGAAGTGCTCAAGGTTGGTTGTGTAAGGCGCTGAACTCACGCCTATAAATATGAGCTGAGGTGTGTGTTTTATGTAGCATAAAAACCAGCAATACTCCTTTCTTTGTAATACAAATTTTCATAATAAAAGTTCTGTTTTTTTTACCTATACTCCCTTGCATTGTAGTCCATTTTTATTCACACATACACACTGGCACAAACACTTTTTCGCAAAAACATTCAGAGCCACGTCTTTGTTTGGTTGGTATTGGGCGTTTGTCCTACCTACCCACTCCTAAAACTACCCTTTCCAAAATACCCACTAACTAAATCATGGCCAACTCTACCTCATCCGAAAGAAAAAAAAAAAAACAGAACTTTTATTATGAAAATTTGTATTACAAAGAAAGGAGTATTGCTGGTTTTTATGCTACATAAAATACACACCTCAACTCCTATAATAGGCGTGAGTTCATTGCCTTACACAACTGACCTTGAGCGCTTTTGGTTGCTTCTCCAATATTCTGCATTTTTCTACTCTTGCAGCTTTTGTTGACTATTCAGCCAACTTCCAGCTGGCTTTTTCTTCTTCACTCGTACAATTCCTGCCTAGGTGGTCTTGCTGCACGTACCAGAAAGTTCTTCAATATTTGAGAGTCTTCTTGCATTTTCTTGCATGCACGTGTACTTACCAAGATGTTGCTGCCAACTTTTTTCTTTCTCCATTAAGCATGAATAATCTAGAGCTTTCTAAAAATGGATCACTTTTAAACACTCCTCCTTGATCCATTTTTGTGATACTCCAAGCATTTCCCGCAATGTCTTGAACTTGGCTAGCGGGCTCCATTTTTGGAAAGCTCTAGATTATTCATGCTTAATGGAGAAAGAAAAAGTTGGTGGCAACAACTTGCTCTAAGTAAGTACATGTGCATGCAAGAAAATGCAAGAAGACTCTCAAATGTTGAAGAACTTTCTGGTACATGGGCAGCAAGACCACGTAGGCAGGAATTGTGCGAGTGAAGGAGAAAAAGCCAGCTGAAGTTGGCTGAATAGTCAACAAAAGCTGTAGACAGTAGAAAAATGCAGAATATTGGAGAAGCAACCAGAAGCGCTCAAGGTCGGTTGTGTAAGGCGGTGAATTCACGCCTATAAATAGGAGTTGAGGTGTGTGTTTTATGTAGCATAAAAACCAGCAATACTCCTTTCTTTGTAATACAAATTTTCATAATAAAAGTTCTGTTTTTTTTACCCATACTCCCTACCCATACTCCCTTGCATTGTAGTCCATTTTTATTCACACATACACACTTGCACACACACGCTTCCGCAAAAACATCCAACAGTGCTTTATGTCATATATTGAAGTATTAACATTGGGATGCATAATTTGATTATGAATCAACTTGTCAGGAAGCTTGCTGGTCTAATTCTTTCCACAAACATGAACATTGGATTTGTGTAGTTTGTACAGACTAATCTCAAGCTTCTGCATACTATCTATCTAGCTTTGCATTCGTGAACTGTAGTTCTTTTCCAGCACATGAAGATGGGAAAAGTTTGGTTCTAACATCTACCGTCTGCCAAAATTAGTTATCTTGAACTAAAGTCTCCTGATAAGATATCTACATTTCAGCGTTCTTTTTTCACCTTGGCCCCAGCAACTTGAATGTCCGACTGGAGCAACAGTTCAAGCTCCTGGCCAAAAAACAATCAGCCAATTAGACAACGTAGTCTTGGATTGCAAGTTAATGCATTTGCCACAGCAAAGATCTTGTTGTCTCCGGTCAAATAAAGACTAAATGATGTAATGACACATATTCTGCAATGACAAACTACAGCTATATTATCATCGGAATAGCTAGTAAGCAGTGAAGGTGTATATGGGACAGAGATGAAAAGGCTGGCATCTTTCATTTTGATTTGGATCACTCGATGTTAGAACGAAGTTTTTGAAATTGCAGCTGTGCTCATGTCTCCATGGCATCTATTTATCCCAATTCATACAGATATATGAGCAAAACCATTGTATACCAGCAACAAATTTAAAATAACACATCGATCTGCTGGCCAAATAGAAAGCTACAAAGAGATTCACCAGAAAAAAGGAGGAAATCTGCAACACTCGCAATGTTAAATAGAAAGCTACAAAGAGATTCACCAGAAAAAAGAAGGAAATCTGCAACGCTTGCAATGTTTTCGAAGGGGTCAAGCTTTAACCTCTAGAACAATTTCTACCCTTTATATGGCTACTAGATACCACCATTCTCCTCGTCATAATAATTGTTGAGGTATCTTCAATCTCAACAATAGATCCCAATTCCTTTTGGGGGTTTAGCTTATCTTGATCAGATCTAGTTGCTAGGTCCATCATGGTTCATGGCCAGGTATAGGAACGATACTAGGTGGTTTTGTACTCGTTCCCAGTTCTCCTTTCTTACGGTCGGAAGACGATGATGCCGAAGGCTTGGGGACTCCTTATGGCTTCAGATGAAGAGAAGAAAGCCCCAAAACGAGCAAGTTTCCTGAAGTACTTATCATTTATTTTAATGTGATTAAATTAGTTTTCCAAGCAGGGAACATTTGAACGATAACGGCGCTCAGACTTCCAGCATGAAACACGGATCAACGTCCGTACGTGGCGAATGTGGCTGCGCTCTTCCACCATGCCATACACGAGATTGCGCCGCACAGATGATCACGAGGACGAGTTTGCGGTAATACCACAGCCAAAGTTTTTGACTGAGGCCGCGCAACAGATTCATGGAAAGCAACAGGAGCAGCACGAACCAGGGGATGGAGTGGAAGGAATCACGGAGCAGCAACCATGCGAGTGAAGCCACCGATATTGAACCAGCGAAGTCGATGAGGAGGTTCAATGCTCCATCACAAGGAGGAGCACGGCTGCTAGATGATGGTGCCCGATTAACGAGACGCAACAACAAGGAATGCAGGAGCAGGCTGCAGATGGCGATGCCGCCGGCAACAGGGTGAGTTTCAAAGGGTGAAGTCAACTTCCCCTGGTATTTCACTTGGATGAAGTCGACCAGGATAGAGACAATGGAGGTACAATCCATGGCGCGGTGAGGGATCAAGGTACGGACGTTATTCGTGGTTCTTTTTATGCACAGTGGAATAAAAGAAGACAGTCTGGAGCAGACTCCAAACTGACAGTGGCAGTGAGCAGACTCCGAAAGTGATCCCTCCAAACTGACAGTGGCAGTGAGCTGACTCCAAAGTGGTCCCTCCAGTTTCAGACTGTCGTCTTTTATGCCACTGTCAGTTTAAAGTCTGCTCACTGCCACTGTCAGTTTGGAGTCTGCTCCAGTTTCAGACTGTCGTCTTTCATGCCACTCTGCTGTCCCTGCCCTCACCCCACGACTGTAGTGGAGGAACGCCTTTCAACTTTCCTATTTACGTTTTCTTGGGCCAAAAAAGAAAGACTATGTTCGGTCTTACTTAATTCTCCTTTCTCTCTTCTCAGCGAAATGTGTGCGCATAGTTTGCATCAATGGGTAATAACCTCGAAGCTTCATGTCCATGAATAAAGTTTCAATAACCGGGCTGGCAAAAAATAATAAACAAGAGCAAAACAGTAAGCCCAAGCCCAAGCCCAAGCCCAAGCATCTCGTTGAAGCCCTTTCTTTGGTCTTGCTTCAGTTGATGCCATTGCATGCGAATTACTAGAGCAGATAAGAGAGAAAACACAGAGTCTGGCCAAGAAGAACCCCAAAAAGGAAGAAGAAGGAAAGCAGAGTCCGGAGAAACGGACAAAAAAACAAAGCGGAGACAAAGGGGGCTCTCGCTGCACGCACGTTTCAGAGGCTTGGTTAAGTCGGATTATTTCTGTTTCGTAGCAATCGGTAAGGATTCGAAACTTTTATATATCTAATTGAAAGAGTTTTTGTAGTTATGCTGTAAATTAGAAATTGTTCGGATTCTAGGTCACTGGGTTGATTCTAGAGGTTTTAAGTTGTGAAATTATGTTGTAAAAAATTTTCAGGGTATCGCAAAGTCAATTTAGGGTTATGATTTGATATGGACAAATTCTTAAAGTTTATTGAACCGCTGGAAACAGTTTTTTGAACTGCTTTGTATGGCAATGGTTTTTCGCCCGTCTCTGACCATATTTTGGGTTTATGTTTTCCAATAGTTCGAAAGAGTTTTCTTTTGACAAGAAGCTCGAAGTTCAAAGATGAGATCGACTTTGTTTGCAAAGCAATTGTTCAAAGGGTTTTTTTGTCAAGTAGACGATTTGACTCAAGAATATGGTGTTGCCTACTAAAGTTTTAGTCGAGTTTAGTTGACTCGTAAGTTTGACATTTAGCTAATCTTCAATAGGATTTGAAAACTTTTCAAGTGGCATAACTTTTGATTTGGAGTTGTGATCTTATACGAATTTGTAAACTCATGTCTTGAAAGTCATGAAAGACATCACACAATATGATTTTGTTAAAATGAAAAAGTAATGTTTAAAATATATTTATTGCATAAAGCCGAATGGAGCATTTACTATCCTTTTGGTATTTGAAATTTAAATAAATATTCCTATAAGTATAAAACTGAGTTGAAGTGATAGCACTCATATTTAGATTTTACAATACATTATATACTTAATTTGGATAAATTAGTCTTTAATTTTACTCGCATAGCGGATACTCGATCTATTTAAAAGAGATTTGTGTTACTCATTAAACTGTGGTTTCTCACACTATTCATTCAAAATCTTTTTCAGGTTCTTCAAGCTACATAGGATGGAAGCACTATTGACAAGAAATTTTTTACAATTAGATTTTGGATTAGTTTAGATACTTGTATATGCTTAAAATGATATTTTTGGCGTTTAATTGAGCTTGGATATGTATATATATATATATACTTTTTTTTTTTTATGAATTCCAAAACTCTTGATTATCTGGTAACCAATTTTCCGTAAGTATGTAGATGAATATATATTTTTGATAACATGTTCACATTTGTTGTGTTTGGGATTGCCTCCTTCTGGTAGGGGGATAGTGATGTCATTTTCCCTTTTTTAATAGTTGGGGTGTGACAAAGGCTAACTGACAGGTCTTATTCACAAAATCAACAATATGAAAACATAGAGCAATATATTGCTAATGTTTCTCTATTTCAGTACAATCTTACCAATTCATACTACAATAATAGCCGCTCATCCCTTTTTCATGAGACCTGGAGTTCACTTTAGATTAGGAAAAAGTATTTACCAGGATCCGAGCATTCTCTTGTCGCCATGTTTTGAGCACAATCTCACCTATTTTTATAATTGTTGGATATACTAAATCCTACTAAAATACTTTTGAAGAAGCTTAACATTTTTTCTTGATGAAATATTGCAAAAATAGATTACCATCTTCACAAAAGAATGTATCTTTTTTTTTTCCGCTTTGAGACATCTTAGCTTGTTGATGGAAACATGAATTTTCATGGGTTAATTCCCTAAAATGATCCCCAACTTTTAATTCTAATCTCAATCTCATTCCGAATTTTTTTTTTTGTCTAAAATTAAATTTCCTAACTTCCACTAAGATCCCAAATTTACTTACGCGTGTAAAAATCGTCACTTGTTTCTTCAAAATAATCAACATCAAGGTCAATTAAAGGTTCATTATTAGTACCCACATCTTCATTAACACCCTCACCTTCTCGTCGAACAGCAACAATCTCATAATGTTGATCGTATCATGTTACAAGTAATCACGGATTTAAAAAAATTAAGTTATATTTCTCTTTTAGCATGCTTCAATTAATCGATATCCAAGAACATTGATTAATCACGTCCTTATAAATAAAATTGCTGCTCATTTTGAGTACTCTAAGCTTTACTTAACGACATCTATAGATACTCCATCTTGAAGGTTCGCCATCAAGTTTATTTCCCTAGCATTACCAGGCCTCTTAATGTTTGGTAACACCCTAGTCTTGTGGCAGAAGTTAGGTGGGATCAAATGGATGGACCCAAGAAGGTTCCATCTCTTCTATAATACACCTCCGGTTTTAGGTGTTATCAACTGAACACATGACTACTCCTCCATCAAGAGCCTCTCCGCCCACGCTTCCGGCCTCTCATGGGCTGGCGACCCTGGCACGACGGCTCCGTCACCATGAGCTGCCGCCGCCGCCGCCACCTCCTTCCCAGCAAATGGATTGGCAACAGCACAAAACACCAGACAGCTCCGAAAAGAGTGCCGGTCGGAGGTCAGGGACTGCGGTGGAATCTCTCTGCCGCCGGCCCGACTCCGCGAGAGCCGCCGTTCTGATCTGCCTGTTCGAAGGCGACGATGGCAATCTGCGTGTGCTCCTCACCAAACGCGCCTCCACTCTTTCCACCAGCCCAGGTAGGCTTTCCTTCGATTTTCAGGCATTATATTTTGCGCAATTTACGAATTAATCCATGCCGAAAGGTTTGTCGGCATTTCAGTACGTCGTGATTTCATAATAACTAAGCATAATTTGTCCAAGCGGCTGAATTTGTACGGCTGCATGGGCCATCAATATTTGACCACGCTGGCAATATCGACACGAGGGGAATAATTAAAATTGCTAAGTTCTCAATCCAATCTTTCATTAGAAGATGAAAAATACCAGAGGTATTAAAGGCATGTTTGGTTTAGTTTTTCTGAGGTACTTTTGAGTCTCCAAAGCCCCTTAGGAAAAACATAAGGTGGTTGACAAACTTTCTTGTATAAACATTTTGATGATGGGAAAAATACCGAAAAAGATTTTAAATCTATTGTACAGCGACCAATTCAGTCTTAAACCTTCTAATTTGATCAATTAAATTTTAAACATTTGACAATTTACCAAGAAATCCTTTTAGCTAATTTTGGTATGAAATCGCTAACATAAATAACACTCGTCTGATATCAAATATTCAGTGCCGATGTTGATAATTTTTTTTATTTCTTATTTTTCCTTTCTTCTTATCTCTTTCGTTCTTCTCTTACTCTTTTTCTTTTTTCCAACTCCATGTTGATGATGCTAGCAATGTTTGCCTAGTCTGGTCGAGAGGGTCACAGCCTCATCAAACCACAGGCGAGGGATTCGAGGCCATCACCTGGTTCCAAGCGAAAATCACGACCCTCGCTTGTTGGCTGGTAGAAGCCGTTTCTCACACCTATGGTCGACTATCACCATGGCCCTATTGGCTGGAAATTCGAAAAAGAGAAAAAGAAAAAGAGAAGAAAAAAAAGAAAAAAAAGGGGCGAAAGGGGAAAAAAAAACTCATAAATGTTTTTAAAAATTGCAAAAGTTGTCTACGTTCGTGTTGGTTGTGCATTATCAGTGTTAGTGATTTCCGGACAAAATTGGTTTAAATGACTCATCAGCAAATTTTTAAAATGTTTATAATTAAATTGGTAAAATAAAAAAAATTACTAAATTTACTGCCGTATAATAAGTTTAGGATTTTTTTTGGTAATTTTCCATGTATGAGGAAGTTAGATGAGATCCAAAATCTTGATCGTTATCTATCAACTGCTTTACATGCTTTCACCGACATCATTGTCGTGTCATTTTACCCCGTTGTTATGACTTCTTGTTTCCATGCATGAGTGAAGACATGAGCTGCGCGGTGTATTTCACTTCTGCAGGACACGTTTCATTGCCTGGTGGGAAGCAGGACGAAGGCGATGCCGACGACGTAGCGACGGCTTTGAGGGAGGCCAAGGAGGAGATCGAATTGGACCCATCTCTTGTTGAAGTCGTCACTGTTCTTCAACCATATGCGACCAAGGTAAGGACATAAATCCAACTTGTAAATACATCGGTTCTATTGCAGCTACATGAGCCTTGACCGTTTGCCCTCTCGCTCCATCTTCGGATCAAGGTTTTAGTGATGCCGAAGCTTAGCTAGTCGTTTGTCTGAACGATGTTGTTTCGTCGACATGGGGAAACTTTGCTGGAGATCATAGTACCGACAATCACAATGGGAGCCTCGAGGAAACTGCAGTCTCCACGTTTCTTCAGAATTTAGTGCTGGAATTGCGAAATAATCAGCAGATATTGTTGACCTTGCCAATCTTATGAGTGAAAATAGATCATGAAACATTTCGGTCTCGAGTTCATTTTGCCGTCTTCAATTTGCATAGATTGGTATCATGGTGATTCCTGTGGTAGGCATTCTTTTTGACAATAATGCATATCGTCCAACCCCGAATCCATCTGAGGTGGAAGCGATCTTCGATGCGCCTTTAGAAATGTTTCTTCAGGTACGGTGACTGCTCCTTGTTTTTGTCGGGAAAACGTTTTGCTTTACTGAGAAATTTATCTTAGGAAGCCGCTTAAATTTCATGTGTGTGTTACAGGACAGGAACAGGAGAGCGGAGGAAGCGGAGTGGATGGGAGTGAAGTATCTGCTCCAACATTTCGACTATCAAACAGCGGATAAAAAGTATGATATATTTGGTCTAACAGCTGTGATATTGATAGGGGTCGCATCGGTCGTTTACGAGCGGCCACCGGCATTTGCAGAGCTCTCTTCCAAATTATGGCATTCCTAGGATGTTCTGTCTTGTTGCATAATCACTAACAATCTCAATGCAGCTCCTGCCTCGACATTCTGAGAGTAGCTATCTGTTGTAATCCAATGTAGAGACAAAAACCTGAATTTAAGCTGCCAAGTTGGTGACTGTCAATAAGTCTCATTCCTTGGAACAGTAGTGCTTGGTAGCAAATTCGAAATCATGATCAATATCTGTTAGCTATCCGTGAATTAGCACCTCCGCCGTTTTCACTACCTAGAATTTGTTTCACGCTTTTCTTGCCATTTGATCGATACATTGTGATGCATACGAATAGAGGAGAAGGAACGTTGCAACAAATAGAGGAAAAGCACACAACTGCAATGGAAACTCTGTTTGAAAATCGCAACTGTTTCATAACCCAACATGGAATCGCAGATCAAACGCATCAAATGGCAAGCAAATTGAGAAAAAGGGACTTCTTGCAGGAGGATCACTGTCCATAACCAATCTCTCCTACTTCACTCTAAGCATTTCATTCATAAAAGAAGAACTACGGCGTGAAAACTATCCATAACCAGATTCAATTGATTCTGAGGGATCTTTGCGAAGCCGACGCCTCACACACTTTGGAATCACAGTGGCGGTATCTTCCGCGATTACCTTGTCTCTTCCCTTCAGAGCAGACAAGGCCTTAGCTGCTCCATTAGTCACGATACCTCCTCTTAGTCCATCCACGTCCAACTTTGGCGCAAACCCTGCAGATTTTCACCTTGAGATCTTGGTCAATGTGGACAGAAGAGAGATTACTCCTAGCCGAAACTATTTGCTGCTGCAACTTCTCTTGCAACTTCCATCCCGAGACAGCGAAATCTAAAACAACATCCACCAGGCACGTATGGAAGGTGAATACCGAATAGGCGGCACGGCGCTCGGTCTTTTTAACTTCCCACCGCACGAAATGGGACAGCCAAGGGAAAACAGTTGCGATGATTGTCTCGTGTCATGCGCAATCACTATATCGAAAAATAAACTATTTCTCCTTTAGCGTGCTTAAATTAATTTATATCCAAGATCGCTCGTTACCGAAATCCTTCCAGATGGATTATTGCTCATTTGTAGTACTCTAGGATTACTCAGTATCTTGTAACACTCGGTCTTGTGGTAGAAGTTAGGTGTGATCAGTGGATGGACCCAAGGACCCAAGAAGGGAATGGCTTGTCCAGGCTATCCTTCTTGACCCATTTTGCCACGTGCCACGACTGTTACCCAAGACATCCCGTCGTACCTATATAATTGACTGGCCATTTTGCAACCAACCCACCAACCGAACCATGACTAGTACTCCTCCATCAAGAGCCTCTCCGCTCGCTCTCCCGGACTCCCACGGGCTCGCCCCTCTGGCGCGACGGCTCCGTTGCTACGAGTCACCTCCTCCTTCCAGGCAAACGGATCGGCAGCAGCCCGAAACACTGGACAGTTCCGAGACAGGCGCCGGCCAGGGGTCGGAGATTGCGCCGGAGTCTCTCCGCCGCAGGCCCCGTTCGACGAGAGCTGCGGTTCTGATCTGTCTCCTCGAAGGCAGCGGCGGCGGGGGCGAGGGAGATCTGCGTGTCCTGCTCACCAAACGCGCCTCCACGCTCTCTGCTCATCCTGGTAGGCTTTCCTTCCATCATCAGGCCCTCGTGGTTTGCATTAATTACGAATCACCCGCGGGCCGAAATGTCCATCAGCATTTATCAGTAAGTTATCAACATAGGCGTCTATACTTAAATTTGTAGAAGCCAAGCAACTGAATATTTAATTAAAAAAAGTGATAATTAGGTAGCTGGAGTAGTGGGCAATCAAAAAAGTTGGAAGAGAAAAGTTAGGTTGTCATGAATTTCAATATTCAAATTCTTCGAAGGGGCATATAATTTGTACAGCTGCATGGGCCATCAAAGTTGACCATGTTGGTAATTTCGACACGAGGGAAACGGTTGATTGGAAAATGGGAGAAACACGGAGAGGTTTTTTTTCTACAGAGTACGTGACAATTTTCAATTGGATATTGAAACAAGTAGGACCCATATGTTGAATCATTGGCTTCTCTAATCAGTCAAAACAAAACTGGCATGTCATTTCGGACTTGTTTGGTAAAATTAAAAATTTAAGTGCTGGAAGTGTTCGTACTAAATTTTAAATGATCATTATCCGAAGTGCTGAAAATAGAACTAAAATTTCGTTTGACGATAATCAAAAATAAATTAAACATTACTTTCTTTACAAACATGAAACTGTAATTACTATCGATAAGTTTTAACCATATGTTTCCGATTAACATCCATTAACTTTTCTTCTTAGTGAGGTATTAAGCCCTTCCTTGCATACCAAATTAGTGATTTTTTATTTAATTGAATTATTCAAATAAATTCTAGTGATGGTTATCTAACAAATTGAATTTCATTAAGTGCCGGCTTTTTTGTTTCCAGCATTTAAATGAAGTCATCGAACAGGTCCTTCGTCAAGAACTTCTACTAATATCTCTCGGTACATGTTGCATTAGAAGATTGTCTTTCCTAAAAATAAAGTGAAATGTGGATTTTTTTTTTGGTGGATTATTATAGTGTCCATAGCCAGTGGAGCCTAAATTCCGTCGTAGGTTGAATGAACTTTGAAACTCCAGTTACTATATTGAATTGCCAGCTGAATATATCTTACCATGATGCTTTCTTTTTCGCATGTTGCATAAGCGAATGATTTAAAGATCCATGGATATTCCTTACAACTTTCTTTTTGCAAATTAGCGAAAATTTGTTAGTCTCTCTAAGAGAATCTGGTTTCAACTATTGAACATTTTATAAAATTTTATGCTTTTCTGTTCATTACATTCATGGCGTTATTTTCCCTCCTCGTTATGAAGTTCTGGTTTCTGTGCGCGAGTCAGAACATGAGCTGTGCGGTGTATTTCATTTTTACAGGAGAAGTTTCGTTGCCTGGTGGGAAACGGGAGGAAGGCGATGCCGACGACATTGCGACGGCTTTGAGGGAGGCCAAGGAGGAGATCGGGTTGGACCCATCTCTCGTTGAAGTGGTCACTGTTCTTCAACCATTCGTGACCAAGGTAAGGACGTTAATCCAGCTTGTGCATCCATCGGTTCTATTGCTGCTGCATGAGTCTCACCTGTTTGCCCTCTCGGTCCATCTTCGCATTGAGTTTCTAGCGATGCCTAAGCTTAGCTAGTCGTTTCTAGGAATGATGTCGTTCCATAGAGATGAGGAAACCACGCTGGAGATGACAGCACCGATTCTCGCAATGGGAGGCTGCAGCCTCCATGTTTCTTCAGAATTTAGTGCTGGAATTGCGAATTGATCTGCTGATCTTGCCCATCTGATGACCGAAAATAGACAATGAAATATTTCTGTGTGAAGTTTCTCATGTCGGCTTCAATTTGCACAGATAGGTATCACGGTGGTTCCCGTGGTTGGTATCCTTGCCGACAAGAATGCATACCATCCAGCCACGAATCCGGCCGAGGTGGAAGCAATCTTTGATGCGCCTTTAGAAATGTTTCTTCATGTACGGCGATTGCTCCTCATTTTTTTTCGTCCGGAAAACATGTCGTCTAACAACGAGAAATGAATCTTACGAAGCCACCTGAATTTCGCTGATGTATTACAGGACGAGAACAGGAGAGCGGAGGAGAGGGAGTGGATGGGAGATAAGTATCTGCTCCATCGTTTCGACTATCAAACAGCAGATAAGAAGTATGAGATATTTGCTCTAACAGCTGGAATATTGATAAGGACCGCATCGGTCGTATACCAGCGACCGCCGGCATTTGCAGAGCGCTGTCCCAAATTTTGGCATTCCTAGGATGTTCTGTGTTATTGCATAATCAATAACAAACTCAAATAAAGTTCCAATCTTGACATTGTGAGAATAGCCATTCTTGTCATCTAATATAGAGACAGAAACCTGAATTTGAGCTACCAAGGTCGTAAGTGTCAATTTACATTGGAGAAACTCATTACTTGGAAAAACAGGGTTTTGGTAGTGAGTTCCAAATCACGACAGCATCGATCCTTAAAATTACTGCATGCTACAGTGTAAAAGACTGATATGGCTACTACATTGTGGCTGTCTTAACACTAGTGTCCTGCATATCTCTATTGCTTGTTCATTTAGAGCTCCAATTGCAAAGCAAATCGGGGATATCTTGACTAAACTACACAGATCCTGAAAATTCCACGCAAAGTTTCTTTTCCATTTTTATTCACATATCGAGGCATCACAGTGGTTCACGTACTTGGTGTACTTTCCAATGAGAGCACATACCATCCTGTCCTGAATCCTTCCTAGGTTGAGTTGATCTTCAATGCGCCTTTAGAAATGTTTCTCAAGATCCGGCAGTTGTTCCTCATTCGTGTCGAGAATTTTGTTTGTTCTATAGAAATTTTTTTATAATGTAGCATTTGGCTTCCACTGATTATTCCAGGGCCAGAACCGAAGAGAATAAAACCTGAGCTTTGCTACATTCCTAGAATCTGTTTTTAGCTTTTCTTGTTCGATCAATATATCTCACAATGTATACAAATAGAGGAAAAGCACACAACTGCAATAGAAACTTTCAGTTAAAAATCACGACTGTCTCATAATACGACATAGAATCGCAGATCAAACATTTCGAATCACAAGCAAATGGAGGAAAACTAACTTTTGGCGACAGATTCACCATCCATAACCAATCTTTCCTTCTGCATTTTAATTTCCTCAATTTTATCATCAAGAACAAGACACTATGCTAGCATGGTTGTTCCAAATGCATAAACAAGTATGCGGAGCTATAGAAACCATTGAAACTGACACGCTGCTCCACTTAACATTTCATTCATAAAATAAAACTACAATGCAAAAATTACAGCGGGATGGGAGAAAAACGAAATTTCAGCGAGGGAAAAAGAGTCATTTCGTTACATACCTCAGCTAAAAACTTCATAAAACTTTTCAATTACCAGTAGTCCCGAGTCAATTGATTCCAAGGGATCTTTGCGAAGCCGATGCCTCAAGCAGTTTGGAATCACAGTGGCGATATCTTCCGGGGTTACATTGTCTCTTCCCTTCAGAGAAGCCAAGGCCTTAGCTGCTCTGTTACTCACAATGTCTCCTCTTAATCCATCGACATTCAGCTCAGCACAAACCTTGGAAATTTTCACCTTGAGATCTTGATCAATCTGGACAGAAGAGAGATTACTCCTAGCCGACCTTATTTGCTGCTGCAACTTCTCTTGCTCTGCTATGTAAGAATCACGGAACTCCTTGGGGTTCTTGTCAAATCTTGATCTCTCCTCCACGATCTTTACCCTCAGTTCCGCATCCCTCACTGTCCCTACCTGTGCATGCATACCGAACCGATCAAGAAGCTGCGGTCTCAACTCCCCTTCTTCAGGATTTCCTGAGCCAATGAGAATGAATCGAGCGGGGTGCGAAATGGAGATTCCTTCCCTCTCCACGGTGTTCCATCCCGAGGCAGCAGAATCTAAAAGAACATCCACCAAGTGATCATCCAAAAGGTTAACTTCATCCACATAAAGAATCCCTCTGTTAGCTTTAGCAAGAAGGCCTGGCTCAAATGCCTTGACACCCTCAGTGAGGGCTTTCTCGATGTCTATCGTACCGCACACCCTATCTTCTGTGGCCCCCAGTGGCAAATCCACCATGTTGATTTTGGTCGACACAACAGGGAGTTGTTCCCCTTTTATCACTAGTTCCCGAACTTCCACGCCCATGGATTCGGATCTTGAGGGTCTGAGTTATACGGGTCGCCAGCAACCACCTGGATCTCAGGGAGTAAATCAACCAAAGACCGGACAGTAGTGGATTTCCCGGTGCCCCTATCTCCCATAATCATAACACCACCAATCTTAGGATCAATGACATTTAGTAAGAGGCACAGCTTCATCTCATCTTGCCCAACTATAGCAGCGAAAGGATAGACCGGTCTCTGACTCTCCTTAGAGGCAAGCTTCTGAGCCTGAAAAATGAAAAAAACCATCCAATCCAGCTCACAAAATCCTACAGAAGCAATCCATGCTAATTCTCCCCCAAACAATTCTCACTTCACTCAACAAGACCACCCTCAAACAACCATCAACTGCAAAGCATTTTCTTTTTCCCAATTGACTTCGATTAACATAATGCCTCAGCCTAAGAAATCCTCACTTAATCATTAAATGCAATGGAAGCAGCCCAATTTTCAGTCTACTTTCACTAAAAAACTCAGCAATTAACAAATTTGAAGCATCAATCTACACCTGTCTCTTGCTGCAACTTCCCAGAAATGCATAGAGCTAATAAGAGAAAAGGCAAAGGAAAGAATCGACACCTGCTCGACAGAATTGATATCGGTCGCGACGTTGGTGACGGCAAGATGCCACGGCGACCTTCCTTTCTTGGTCTGAAACCCAATCCCTCCATAGCATTTCTTGCCATGATTCTGCACTGCAAACAAGAAAATTCAACAACAAAGGCAAATTCCACAGACCCATTAAAAACTTCATAAACCCCGAGCCCGAAATAGTCGAATTCGAGCAAATTAAAGACCAGAACCGAAAAAAAAAAAAAAAAAGACCAGAACCGAAATGGGTGGTCCGGATTATCCCCCCAAACGCTTGGAAAATTCTCAGAAACATGTGCAGGAAAGTGCACCTGAAATGGAGGAGAGGCGCCGGGGGGCCAAGATTGCTGTGGAAGAAGTTCCGAGGAGAGACGCCATGGCTTCTCTTCGTGTAGCAGAGCAAGCGCTTCTCTCACTGGCTTCACATAGCTTTTCAGTCGATTTATTTATTTTTATTTTTATTTTTCGAGGAAAACTCCTATTGGTTCGTCACTTTGAGGATAAGGTGATAGATTTCAGCAAAGCCTTCAGGATTCTCCCTACTGGACTTTCTTCATCCTTCCGGCCCAGCCCGTTGTGGTCGTTACATATACGTCTGTTTTAAAAAAAAAGGTGTGATCTTAACTTCCATTCGTTTTCTTATATTCACCTGCCGGCCGGTGCTCGCATGTCTTGCGCACTTGATTCCCCTTATATTTTTTTATTTCCCCAACGGGAAGGAATAAACTCTAGTCATTTTATTCTTTTGGGCTTTCAATGCAATTTGCATTGGCGCAACAGAACTTGGAGGGAGAACCTCCGCTGGGCCGCTACCTATTTGATGGGTAAAGATTTCTACAAGTGCATTGCCCATTTTTTCTTTGGCACGCTTTGTCATATCATTTGAAAAAACAGAAATAGCATCATCTTTGGAGACTAGCCTCTGACGATTCCGACCATGAAGAACCACCTCTTCAAAGTGGTCAGAGACAAGACTATCACTTTTAAGAACGTCGAAGATAATTTCAGAAACAGAAGATTGCAGAGAAGTTGGGGCCTAGACTCGATTATTTTCATTGGGGACTCATAGGTACTTCGATCCGACGGTGACCTCTTCCTCACCTGTGGTGTGCCTGGTAGCCGGTTGTCCATGCCGTGCTTCCTTTTGGTTTTGGTGTTGTAGTATGTGTGCCGCGCTTTGCAGCTTTTATATCTCGTTACCCTTCCACTCCTTTTGTTCCTACATTTGGAGTGTAAGTTTTTGGGGACGAGATCTTTTGCTACATTTGGCCTTTTCTTAATATATTTTTATCTTTTACCCAAAAAAAAAAAACTCTAGTCATTTTACATCCTGAGGATCCTAAAATCTAGATGAGAAACAAGATAAAGCTTTTAAAGATTTGCTTAGATACTTACGTGATAATGAAATGTTAGAAAAGCTAAAGATGTTAGAATGGAGAGCCAACTAATGCATATCAAATACGTTACACATGGAAATTAACGGGACTATGCTTGACATACGTTATTGACTCGTATTCCTAACAACTTGAGTAATTAGTGTAGCAAATCGACTGATTTTATATAATTTGTTTAAACACATTTTGCGAGCGTTGTCGGAGGGATTAACTTTTGTTATTTGCATTGGCGTGTATTCCCTGTGATTTCCTTTTCTTATCTTGATTTGCTAATTTAGCTAATTTAGGTCAAGGCGTTATCTGTCTAGACCTAGGAAATTATACTTCATCTAACAAATTTTGTTTACACACTCTTTCTTGCCATCAAATTTTGTACAAAGTTTATTTGGGGCTAATATAAGTTTTTTTTTTTTTTTTTTGGTGAGATTCATTATGGATCCATTAAATTCTTGAATTGTGTGATTAATTTGAGAGAATTGATTTAGTCCGTGTAATATGGTCAACAGTCGCATTTCATCAAATGAAGAATGGGGTAAGGTGGTTGATTGAGATAATGACTGACATGTCAAAGGCTCCTGACCATGTGGTAATGCTAATCTTTAGAGTTAATCATGGGACTAGCAGCTTCGCTAGTTTTTCTCATCTTAATTGGCCTACCTACTTAGCTAGGTTTTACTCCCACTTCATTAATTTAGCTAGCTAAATTGCCAAACCAAGCTTTTGATAAGTGATAGATCCGGCGTTGACAGGTTCACTCATTCAGAATTCTAGGCTTTCACTTGCTATAGTTGTGATATGATTAAGAAAAATGTTAGTGGCAAACCTATTCATTCATGACTATAGAATTCTTCCATCGATTTTCATTTTGAATTTCATGTATGACTGTTGATTTTAACATGTAATATTTTTACTTATGTTCAAAATGTGATCGCCGATCATATCACGTAAGTAGTGTAGTGATCACGCTAAATTCTTGAAAAAAGAAAGAAGAGAATTAGATCAAACTTGGAGGGGGGAAATGAAAAGTCCCCCATAGGAACTTCCTCCAAAATACAAAACCAACGTCCACAGCTTACAATGAGATAGCCACTCAAGCATCTTGCTTTGACATTAAGCAAAGCCAAACTCCATCTTCCCAAGCTTCTCCATCTCCTCCCTAAAACCACACAAGCACCTGTCCTTCAGATTCACCAAAACCCTAAAGCCATCGCTCGGATCTCCGACTCCGACCTCGGAACAAGGCAAGAAGAAGCAAGCCTCGTTGCTCCCCAAGAGCTTCCTCGAGAGGGGCAGCACGTTGGCCGGCCCTCCCCACCCAAAATCCACCGCCGAGTGCCCCAAATGCCTCCAATCCGTGAATCCGCTCACATTTTTCCCTAAAAACAAAAATCATCGAGTGAGCTCATTTTGCAGATGTTGCAGCTAGTTATACTGTGAAAATGCGTTCAAATATGTCAAAGCAGAATTTGTGTTAGATAACATTCAATAAATGGCTGCAATACGCTAGTCAACTACAATCTTATGTTCCAAATTGGATATTCAAGACTTTTCGAACATCTAATTAATTCTACTAGATGTTGTAGACTCCCAACTCATTGCATGTGGTCTAAATTTGAGAAATCACAATATTGTACTCCTAGTGAAGACCTCAAGATATTAGAAATTGTAAGTGTACCTATTTATGTGACATTAGATGATAATAGACATGTAAATCATAATATACAGACACTTGGCTCTTTTTGACCGTAAAGTATCTTTTGCATCCTTATACAAAATGTCCTAAGCATGTGATATTACAAGCCGATAAATTTTTTTCCTGAGAAATTGAAATAAAATAGTATATTTCCTTAACATGCACTCAATTCATTGAAAATTGATTGTCTTGTCTCCCCATAATCATAAGGCAATAATAGATAAATATATACTATTTCGTGGACAATGTCAATGCCTGCTATGCAACGTAAATCTTTCAAAAATTAAAAAAAAAAAAAAAAAAAACAAAACAAAAAAAAAAAAAAACAAAAAAAACAAAAAAACAAAAGCCTTCTCCTTCTGACCTGCCGAGACGCCTTCTTTTCGATGTGCTTCTTGAAAGTCGATGTACGAGCGCACGTACTCATCGCTTGCGTTGCGCTTGCTCTTCCTGATGAGCTCTGCGACTTCCCAAATTGGCTTCTCCAGCAAGTCTTTCGCCATTAGTTGGACGTATATCGGGACACATCCGTTGCCCCAGTAGCCAACGGGCAATGGCGGTTTCAGCACCTTGCGGATGTTCGTCGAGTATGAGAATTTCACTGTCTCGTCACCCGGAATGTCCGATACTTTGACCCTATTTCAGGAATTTGTGAATCAATTGAAGTCAAGACGTTGCGGCAGGATATTTACATATGTGCAAATCTCTAAATTAGCCGTGTAATCAGAAGGATAATCCTAAGATAATCTCGAAAAGGTTGGTGTACTTAAATGACTTACTTTGCGCGCCAAATGAATGCACCTAAAGCTTCGAACGTGGTGAACTTCTGGCCGCACTTTTCCAGCATCAATGCCTTAAATCGGTCCAACCACTCCTCTTTCACGTGGAAAAACTCCCGACCAAACTTCCAATTCTCTTCATCATCGTACGGGTTCCGACCCTTCTCGCATAGGTAATCCCCAACTAGCGCCTCGACCCGACCCGGACTCCTTGGCCCCAACAAGACGTCTCGGTCCCACACCGGCTCGATGGAAACTCGCTCCGCCCCACGAGCTAGCTCCGCCGCCGCCCCGAAGAATAGGGTCGCCCCGAGCCCGTCACACATGGCGTGGTGTATGGCGGTGCCCAAGCTGAACCCCCCGCATTCGAACACTGTGACTTGCAGCACACACGGGTTGGCCAAACTCTCCTTCGGATCCGGGTCGGGTATCAGCCGCTCCAAGAAACCCGAGTCCGCGTCATCAAGGTTTTTAACCGCATGGAGAGTGCAATTGGCGGTGGCATGAACGAGCGGCACGCCTTGGCCGGCAACACAATGTAGCTCGAGGCGGTGATGATCGTTATCGCCAGGGCGAAGCGTGCCGCATAGAGGGTAGTAGTAACAAAGTGCAGTAGAGAGCGCTCTGGCAATGGCATGGTATGGTGTATCGTGGGCACGCTTCGTTTGGTCAGCATTTACATACACGCGGAGGTAACGGAACGTGATGTCAAGATTAGGATCGGTGTCGAGGTGCGAAAGAGGGAGGACCTGTTCTTGATCGAGAAGGGGTGGTGTAGAGGGTTGGATGAGTCTGGTTTCGAGGATTTGGACTTGCATTTTGTCGATCGGTTGGTTTCTGGCGCATGAAATTCGGGAAGGTGAGGGTATCGTTTTTGGGAGAGTTAATGACTTTATTTGTTGGGGATTTATAATTTATAGGCGGTCCCCATCACTGTCGATGCCATGGAACTTCTTTTTTTTTAAGAGAAAGGTGTGGTTGGGATTTTGAAGGGTGTTAAGTTTGGTGGATGTGACACGTGGAGCATTTCATGCCATAAATCCTAAAAGTCGAATGAATGTCATGGAGAGGAGGGAACGGAGCCACAATTCTATACTTCCGTGTCATGAGATATTCTTTTTTATTTTTTCCTACATAGATAAATTTGATTTTTTTTTTTGAAAGCATTCAAGAATTGTTGGTAAAAGAAAAAGACGGGATGATTTTTCTAGGAGGGTTTGTTGGTAAGTTATTATTATTTTTAATGAAATAACCAACATACCCATGTGTTTTGGGGGGGAGGGGGATATTTGAGACAAATTAAACAATTTCGGGGCAATTTGGCGAAAATGGTTCCATTGAAGGGGTGAAATTGGACTTCTTAGGTTTTATATATATAGTTAATATTTATTATTGAACAATTGGTGTTTGATTATGAGGTAACTTCATCAAAGGAAGGGAGCTTGATCTCCTAGAAGAGCCTCTGCAGCCAAATGGACAGCAGCAGGCTCCACAGATTGGTTCATTATTTGGACGCATGGTGTTTGTACATTTCGCACCCTAATCCCCTTGTATCTTTGTCTTTCTCAAGTGGAAGAAATACTCTCTACTTGTTTTATATTTCAGTGATCCCAAGTTCCAAACGAGTATCGAGACGAAGTCTTTTAAGGATTTATTTAGGTATATATATATATAAGCAGTCCCTTTCAAAAAACCTCAGAAGAACCAAATCACTTCTCTCTCTTCTCTATTTAGACCCGGTCCATCTCTCTCTCCCGCGCTCGACCTTGCTCTTTGGAGATCCTATGCTTGTCTCGATCTAGCGAACTTTTGTTGCTCGTAACTGTGAAATGTCAGTGTTCGCTATTTGTTTCATAGCATAAAACAGAGGTAATTCATGAGCGAGTTTCCGAATGGCTTTTACCGTTTGTTTCATTGGTTAATTTGGTTTCAGAAGATCTCTTTGTGATCGAGGTTGACTGGCTTTATAGAGTTCATTAGGCACAAGGAAGGATTTCTTTCTGAATTATTATGTTCATCTCTCTGAGTATTCTGGCGCATTTGACTTCAGAAACTGGGAGGTGTAGTTTCCCGTGAAACAAGCCTATAAATATGTATCTTCATAATTGCTGTAAGCCTATTACTGGTAGTCTATGGCTCCTTGCAGTTTACCGCAATGTAAACGCTTATGTAGAGAAAATCGCTATGACTTACAGCATTTACCTGCTCTCTGTATTGATTTCTAAGGTATAAGTTGGAGATTTTCGCCACTCGGCAAATATTTTGCTCAAAGATAATGCTATTTCATGGCATCTCTCTCCAACAAAACGATACCATGATAAGTGGCTGTTCTGATGTACATGTTACATGTCATTCATCTTAATCGAGCTTCATTGTGCTGGAAAGTGGACGATCCAAGTGCGATGGGAGGACTCATAATACAGTCATAAATTTTTTGCTACAACATAATGGTATAGTTTCTGATGTTTAAATTACCCACGTTGGATGGCTTTAATCTTGATTCATCCATGTCTGAGCGAGAACAAAGTGGGAAGAATGTTATAGGAAGCAAAGGGAGATCTTTAGAGATGAATGAGCACCAGAGCTCAAAAACTCGCCAATTCCAGACTGTGAGGATAATGCTATCATCGACAATGTTCAATCTACACGCTGTGTGGGTACACCAGAGATTCAGGAAGAAAACTTCTGTAACTTTAACTTCTATGCCCAACCCAAGAAAAGAAAAAATGATTGGGTGCCAAAGTTTGTAGCCTGTAGAAATCAATCCGAGAACGATCTTCTTTGGATAGGTCAAACAGCATGTGTAATGAGGAATCTGATCAACAAGGTTATTTATCAGATCAAATAGAACCAGGAGAAGTAAATGTGCAGCCCAGGGCTGATACAAATTTAAGTACCATTCCAGAGATTCCAAGAAATGATTTGTCTATTGTCAAAAGTTTGAATCCCACTTTGGGTGAAGAGCAGAGTAACAGGGAAGAAATGGTAAGGGCTCAGAAGGTTCAACTGTGCCACATATTCCTAGAACAGAAGGCAAATGAAAGTAATAAACCTTTTATTGATACATCGAATGCTACTGGAAGAAAGCCTGCAGCTTATAGATTGTCCTCTTTCTTTACCTGTAGACAGCCTTGACAAGCTCACTCAAAGTTTTTGAAGAGAACAGAGGAAGCTTGTTGGTCTAAAATCTCTAGCGAGGAAGCACAGGAACAGTCAATCTCCTTTGACAGCAAGCCATATCTGTGTGAGCACCACTTCTCTACTGGGGTGAAGCATCTGTATCCAATCAAATTTAAAATAGAGCCGAATGAGATTTTGTTCAAATTCTACCACTTTTTTTTTCCATGTACTCCACTTAAAAGTAGTTGACAGTGGGTCATCAATGTGCCGGTTATGTGCTTCCCGCCACCACGCCCTCCCCCCAGAGGGAAAAACAGGAAATTTTTTTTTATCTTCTTCCCATATGAAGCTGCCCTGGTTATGACAACTCTGCTATCCGATGGACTTTCAACAAGGATAAAATGAGATACTTTTTGTTCGATTGTGTATCATAGTTTGCGTTGAGACATTGGATGATCTACTAATCCGTACATTACTAGTTTGATCAACACAAATGTTTATACTTGCTAAGAATCTTTTGATGTGCCATCTTTGTCTCTGGTAACGTGTGACTGAAGTAACTACCAGTGGACTACAAGGCTAGAAGCAGGATGCCCAGTTTGTGCTAGCCTGACATATTCATGTTTGAGAGACATTGCCAGTACTAATAAGTAGAATTCGTCTATTGGATTAGTCCATTGACACAACATTATTCTGCATATGCTTAATCTGCTTTTACTAAACTTTTGCAATTCTCCAAGCAAGACAGGCAATTTGAATGAGTTGTCAAAACCAACAAAAAAGATTTGCATCAATTCTGAAGTCACTAATTCAAGTAAAGAATCTTTTAAATGTCATTTGAAGAACAGTACTCCCTCAAAATGAGGTCTCACCTGCCTCCTAACTTGATGTCTTGGAATTTGAAATCATTCTTAGAAATATGCTAGCTTGATCCCCGCAAGCTAACCATTGCACGACTTGTCTTCCAAACTTCACAAGGGTCCAAAACATGTAGTCCAATCAAAGTGTGATTCCTGAACAATAAATTCGCAACCACTTCCATGAAAGTTTCAGAAAAGGAAAGAAATGATTGAGATTATGCAGTCAAACCAATTAGTTATACATATCAACTAATATCCAGTGTTTGACCTATTTGTTAATGAATACCATGCACAAGAAAATAGATAGAAGCTGTTCTAAATTCCTTGAAAAATACCGATAAAATCATATATGTAGGTTTTAACTGCATTTGTTGAGATTGAAGTACGAGAAAGGATCTATTTAAAAGGGGAAACAATATCATACCAAAAAAAAAAAGGAAACATTTGAAACAAATTTCATGACTCGTGTTTGCATTTAGGACCTTAGTAGTCATTTGTGCTATCCACGTTGGACTGCTCTAATCTTGATTCATCCATGACTGAGGGAGAACAAGTTGGGAAGATGGTCATAGGATGCAAAGGGAGATTTTCAGAGATGAATGAGCACCAGGGCTTACAAAGTCTCCTTCCTGAGGCAATTCCAGACTGTAAAATAAAGCTGTCATTGAAAATGATGAATCAACACATTGTGTGAGTAACATCAGAAGTCTAGGTAGAGATTTCTGTAACTTCAACTCTATGTCTAACTTTATCTGCAGCCCGTAGAAATTCAATCTTAGAACGATCTTCTTTGGATAGGACAAACAGCACGTGCGCTCAAGAATCCGATCAACAAGGTTGTACATCAGATAAAACAGTACCAAGAGAAGTTTCACATCCAGCCCCAGGGCTGATACAAATTTAAGTACCATTCTAGAGCTTCCGAGAAAAGATTTGTCTATCATCAAAAGTTTAAATTCTGCTTTATATGAAGAGTAGAGTAACATGGAACAAATGGTAGGGGAAGCCACATATTCTTGTGGCAACGTACGTTCAGAAGGTTTAAGTATGTCACATGTTCCAGGAACAGAAGGTGAGGCAAACTAAAGCGGTAAACCTTTTCTTGATACATGGAATGCTACAAAGGCTGATATAGAAGAGGCCAAGCCTGCCACAAATCTTCATCTGAGTAAAGTAATGCATGACGGTGAAATGGCTGTCATCAGGTTGACCCTACTTTATCCCTGACCTTTAAGTGATTTGTGGAATGCAAGGGCAGAAAACTTATATGAGGATAACATTGGCAAGTTTATGCCATTTACTAAAGCAATGAGTCATTAATGTCTCTTTTTAAGAAACATGGACTTGATAGTTGATTTTATGAAAATTTAGGAAGAGTATGCATCTGTAGCTCAATGTTCCAAGGACAGGAACACAGCAAGTTCTTGTGGTCATCAGGTTGATGCACTCATTCATTGGGTTTTGGCTATCATGTTGATGCATTTGATGATAATTTCCAGAATTGAGTAGAAAATTGTGTGGATCGACTGCATTACATTTTTGCACTTCTCAGTTCACTTTTACTACCACATTGATGTCCCAGGCAGAGAGCCTGCAGCTCATGCATTGTGCTCTTTCTTTTCCTGTAGGATACATAGACAAACCCACTTAAATTTATTCAATGGATCAGAGGAAATCCAGAGTTAGTCTTCTCGGGAACTATCACTGGGAGAGCTTACTCAAATTATAAGTAGAAGACTTGCTTCTGTGCATCTAAATGAGAAAGGATGAAAATTTTCTATTTTATTCCAGTTTCTTTGATTGGACATGGAGTGCTTTATAATATCACATGGTTTATGCAATGTTCAACAGGTTGGGAGACAAAGCCAAAGATTCTCAAGTTGAGGGAAAGTCGCTTGTTGATCTAAATTCACTTGCAAGGGAGCACACAAAAAGTCAATCTCATTTGACAGGAAGCCATGTCAGTGTGAAAAACACTTCTCGACCTGGGGTCAGGCATTTGTACCCAATCAAATTGTAACTTTAGATCTGAATGAAATTTCGCTCAAATTCTAATGATTTCTTTCTCCCCATGTACTTAACAGTAGCTGATAGCAAGTCAGTAATGTGTAAGTTATCTTCTTCCCGCTGCCACCCACTCCCCTCAGAGGGGATGACGGGAAGGATTTTACCTCCTCCCCATAATAAGTTGCCTTGGTTATCACTCTTCTGCTATTGAATGGACATCTAGGGTAAAATGAGATACCTTTTGTTTGACAGTATATCATAGTTTCCATTGAGACATATGAGACTCACCTAATTGCTTTATATTACAATTTTGATCAACCCATGTAGATATGTGTAAAAAAAAACTTTTGATGTTCTCTCATCATTTGGTTGCTAGGTGAAGTTAGAGCCTTTTCAGCTGAAATCATTAAGTTTTACTTGCTGTTGCATCTCAAGTCTAAGTCTTCTACTATTATTTGCGAAGAAAGCTCATATTAAATTCATCTTAATATGCTATAAGGAGGATATTGACATCTTTGTCTCTGGTAACATATGACTGGATTATCTAATGGAAGACTACAAGCCTGGAAGTAGGGTTCACTATCTGCTGTAGCATGATTCATTCAACTTTGAGTTGACCCTTCTAAGTCACATAAAATGGGAGAGGGATAGTCCTTCAAATAATATTTACATTTTAGATTGAAATTTTTCCTAGTTAGGGAAAAGATGTATCGATATCAAGTCACATATGTTCTATGCATGATGCTGTTCATATTATATCACCACTGTCTTAGAAACATTGCCAGCTCCAACAAGTAATTTTCATTTGTTGGATTAGACCTTTTGGAAGACATTATATTGCATATGCTTAATCTGGTTGTACTAAATTTTTGCAGCTCTTCATGCAAGACGAGCAATTTGAATGAGTTGTCAGAACTAGTCAAAAATATATGCGATGATCCAGAAGTAACTAGTTCAAGCGACAAATCTTACAAGAATTCAAGGATCAGAAATGTTGATGCGAAGAACGGCATTTCCCTTGAATCAGCCGCAAGGGCAATTCACCCATCAAGCTTGAAACTAATGAGGTCTCACCTGCATCCGAACTTGATGTCCCGGTTTTTGAAACCATTCTTAGAAACTTTGACTCTTCAGTACATTGACCCCACTAAACTGATATGCCAGTCCGTCCCTGCATGCTAAAAATCATCATCGGAGTCGTCTTCAAAATTGCACAAGCCTCCAAAACATGTCCAAATCTGATCAAAACGTGATTCCTGAAGAAATAAAATCACAGCCAATCTTGCGTGAACGTTTCAACCAACAATACATATCAACTACAATACTACTGTCTACCGTGATTAATTATTTTGGCAATGGATATTTTGGACAAGAAAATAGATATACATATCAACTATTGAAATTGTAAACTTTCAATTGCAATTGTATCTCTATTCTAAGTCTTCCATTATTATTTGCCACGAAAGCTTATATTAAATTCACCATAATATGCTCTAAAGAGGATAGTAACATCTTTGTCCCTGGTTACGTATGACTAAATTAGCTACCAGAAGATACAAGCCTGGAAGTAGGGCTCAGAATGTGCTGTGGCTTGACATATTCATGTTGGGTCATGTGAAATGAGAGAGTATGATGTATCAATGCCATGCCATTTTTGTTCTATGTATGATGATGTTCATGTTATGTCATATCCCATCTTGGAGAGATTGCCAGCTCTAACGAGTAGATTTCATATATTGGATGAGGCCTTTCACACAATATTATTCTGCATTTGCTTAATCTGCCTATACTAAACTTTTGCAGTTCTTCATGCAAGACGGGCAATTTGAATGAGTTGTCTAAGACCAATCAAAAAGAGATGGGACAAATTTGAAATAACTAATTCAAGCAAGGAATCCTTTAAGGATTCAAAGAAATGTTGATGTGAAGAACAGCAACTCTCTTAATTCTGCCACAAGGGTAAATCATCTTTCTAGCTTGAAAATGATGAGGTCACACCTGCATCTTAAGTTGATGTCTTGGTTGGAAATCATTCTCAGAAACCTTTGGACTCTTCAGTGCATTGACCGTGATAAGATATTATGCTAGTTCTGTCCCT
The DNA here is from genome assembly GCA_014182575.1 of Eucalyptus decipiens. Taxonomy (NCBI): domain Eukaryota; kingdom Viridiplantae; phylum Streptophyta; class Magnoliopsida; order Myrtales; family Myrtaceae; genus Eucalyptus; species Eucalyptus decipiens. The sequence continues at coordinate 15,676,639 of CM024616.1, forward strand.
GCAATACAACAATTATCGTGCGGATTGCCTTCAGAACTTCACAAGCGTCCGAAACATGTTGTCAAATCAAAGTCTGATTCCTGAAAAATAAAATCATAACCAATTTTAGGAGAAAGCTTTCGAAAAAGGAATGGCATGATTAAAATAATGCAATCAAAAAGATAGGAGTTGCTTTAAAATCCTCAAAAGATACTGATGAAAGTCATACATACAAGTTTTGGCTGTATTTGTTGAGATTGAAATAAGAGAAAGGATCAATATAGAAGAGGAAACAATATGGCGCAAGAAAATGTCGTAAATCATGTAGGATTAGAACGATATTGTGTATGTGGATTATGCAGATCAAATGAGTTCGATTTTCCATTTCACCAAATGTAAACAATTTTACATCGCAGCCATCTGCCCTATCTGACTCGTATGCTACCTATGTCCATGACATTAGTAAGATATTTTATTGGTCTGTCCCATTATCTGCCTAAGTTATAAGCTTTTAAGATAGAAAAAGCAATACGTTTTTACTCCTCCCTCCCAAAAAAAAAAAAAAAAAAAAAAAAAAGAAGAAGAAGACCGTAGCTAGTTATAAATTAAGTAGATGAAGCATTTCCTCCTCATTTTGCCCTTCTCTATCTAGTGTAGTGGAAGTAGGTCAATGAAATGAAATGAAATGAAATGCCTCACAACTTAAAAAATAAATGTCTGAACGATGCTTAAAGTGGCTATTAACAAACACGGTCAAACACCGGGGAGGATGCAGACTTTCAAAAATTAGATTTTCATTGTTTTTTTTTTTTTTAGAATGAAAAATCTTAATAAATATTTCTAGATGCTTTTGGAACACGCATCCTAATTGGCCGACCCCATCCACATGCAAATTCAATTAACACTCAACTCCATCAATAACATAAGTCAGTCGACCTGTGGATCGGTGGACCATTTAAGTTGTGTTCTTGAAAGAATTTCCTTAGCAAATTCTTATTAAAGTTGTGCAATGAGTATAGGATTCTTTTAGTGTTCTATTTTCACCGTAGAAATTGCAAATCACTAAACTCATCTCCATAATGAATAGTATTAAGTAAGAAATGACAATAAAGTGGAGTGTATTACATAAAAATTCGCTAAATAATCAATTCATTTCATATAAAGTGAAAAGAACATTTTAATGAGATACTTTGAGTTATTTTATATTTTTTTTCTAAAAATTGCAATTTTTCCAATGACTTTTGATAAAAGCTGACCTTGTCCCATAGATTTGCTGCACATATAGAGCAGAACTTTCTCATGTAAAAAAAAAACAAAGAAAAGAAAAGACGTGAGCTGAAAATAAAACAAACTTATATCGAGTGGGTTTTAAAATAAGTGAGATCAAATATTAATTGATTTTTGTTTATTTTTTAATTTCTCACCATTATTACAAATCTACCTCAGAGTTGAATTGGTGTTCGTGGACGGTTGCGTCAAGAAAATATAAAAAAGAAATAGAGAGAATGATCCAGACTCACCTTATACTGCTTGAAGGACTGGACGGAGCCCCTGAATCCTTTCTTAACCCCACGTAATCTCCCGCACCTTTTGATCCGTATGTGGCAATCATTTGGCAGTTTGGTGGTTGACACATCAATCAACCTTTCCAACGATCCGCAATATTTAAGTATTAAACGGTTCAAAAACTCCAACTCGTCGACACCCTCGACATCCCGTAGCCTCTTGCAGCCCCAGATTACTAAAGTCTTTAGGTTCTTTAAGTTTGACAAACCACCGAGACGTTGCAAGTAAGGACAACCGTCAATGTTAAAGCCTTCCCACGATTCCAACGTACCTACAACTTGAACGTCGAGTATCTTAGGGCACCTCCATAGGTAGAGAGTACGCAACTTATTTAAGACTGTCGATGGAAAAATTAGTCTCCCTTCACAACTAATCAATTCATTATCAGACTTATAAACTATCCTTTCCAAGGACTCGCCATCTATAATATTCAATGCCTCCAGTGATTCGAACACCCAAGAAAATCGGATCTCAACTAACTTTATACAAAGTGTCATGTTGACATTGTTTAGCTTCCTCATTCTTGATAGCCTCAACCTTTCAAGGCGTTGCCAGCCTTCCACACGCAACATCTTTAGATTTGGAAGTTGAAACCCATCAAGTTGTAGTTCTTGCAATGGAGAATCATACAACTCTAAACATAACAAATTTCTTAAGTTCGGAGAGGCTGACACGGTTGAATTGAAATTTCTAAGCATTAGCTTTTTTAGAGATAGGGGTAGTTGTGGAAAGGTTTGTAGGTCGAATCCATACAAATAAAGTTCGTTTAGCACAGGAAGGGAAGCCATCTTAGTAGGAATGGGGACATTGTGAAGTCCGAAGCTCAATTTGGTCAGTTTGGATAACTTCCCAATCCACCGTACCTCATCGGTACAAAGTTTATCTCTTACTATTCCATAATCAACTAGATACAACTCAACCAAATTAGTCAAGTTTGAAAGATCCGAGACTACCCGCAACAATTTAGATGACACTTTTAGATGGGTTAAACTTGTTGGGAGGGTCGGCAACTCTTGAATATTATCGCATCCTATCAACTCAATTCTTTGCAGGCAAGGAAGCATGCCGATGGTCTTTGGAACTTCACTGACATAAGTTTCTGATAGATTTAGGATTCTTAGAAAGGACAAACTTCCAATGCTAGAAGGAAGTTGACCTTTTAAAGAGTGATTATGGACTTGAAGCACTTCCAGATTTTGGAGCATTCCAATAGCACAAGGTAACTTCCATGAATTTGCAGAATCTAAATTATTGGAAGTACAACCTCGAAAGTGCAACTCATGTAATGATTTCAACTTCCATATGAAATTTGGGAGTTTCTTCATTTTAGAACAATGTACAACAAAATACTGCAGATTCACTAGGTCCCCGATTTCTTCAGGCAAATGTTTGAGAGAATTGCAATGAATCCTCAAATCAATCAGACACTTCAACTTCCCAATAGAGCCATTGATTTTCCTCAAATCGTCACAATGTTCAAAATTAAGCTTCTCTAAATTCAAGCATCCAGAGAAGTCAGGTGTTTTGATTATGCCCCAACAATTTTTAAAAGAAAGAACTTTCAATTTTGTTGCCATCTGTCAAAATGAATGTGATACTTAATAGATGAACAATTGAATATAACTTTCCAAGAAAATAAAATAGGAATAAGAATATTACGCACCTTGATTGAGTTTTGTAATCTCGAATCATCTACGAGAGCAACCTTGACAAATTCAAGAACAACTAAATTCTTTAGGTACCCGTTGGTCCATTTTTGCAAAGGATAATTGAAATAATACAATGTTTTGGGTCGATTATATGTTACATCTCCAACAAGGGCTAATTGAGATAATTTAAGAAATCTTAGATGTTCAAACCTTCCAATCCTTTTAAGTTGAACAAAGACATCATACATACATTGTCTAGATGAATAAAGAGATAGTGCTTGAACTTTCTTGTTTATCTGCGAATGAGAATGGAAAATGAGTGATATCAGTATTCTATCTCATAGAACCAAAAGATTATATAAAGGAAAGAAAAAAACCCCAAGAAGGTACAATGGAGTGGAATCAATGGCGGAAACTAATTAGATCTCTCCATAAGTGCTTTACCTCCTTTGGTCTTATTGCATTAAGGCCCTCCTCCCAAATCCATATCCTACTCCGCTCCTCCGGATTTATTGGATTTTCTAGGAAAACAATTTTTCTTCCCATATCTCTAAGTTGATCATGCATCCAAAACTTATCATTCTCCACAATCTTTACCAAACACAAGCTAATGAGCATAGCAACTCCTGTATCAGGGAAAAACTCACAACCTTTCCACATGTAGATTGCATTCGTCTTATCTTCACCAATGAAAAAGCATGCAATATCGAGGAAAATTTGTTGTTGCTCAGAATTTAGGGCATCATAGCTAATCTTCAATTTTTCAAAAACATCCTCATGAGGTGCTTTTCTTAACTTTTTCAATGTCTCTTTCCATAGTTCTTGCGGTTTTTGGGAGAGGAATGAACCAATTACCTCAAGAGCCAACGGAAGTCTCCCGGTAGCAGATACAATTTCCCTTGAAAGATTATTGTAATCATCTGAAGGAAAGTCTCTATTAAATGCATGCCTACTGAAAAGCTTGAGCGCATGATTAGTACTCATCACCTTCATTTCATAATCTAAAACTTGATACTTTGGTCTATTGAATTGCAAGATATCTTTATTTCTAGTTGTAATCAATATTCTAGATCCCGAATATAAAGTACTCTTTCCAACTAATTTTTCCACTTGTTCATTGTTGTCAACATCATCAAGTACAATAAGAACTTTCTTATTGCAAAGTATTTCTTGAGTCCTTTTAGTTCCATAATCAATTCGGTCAATGCTCCGTGTTCCCACAGGATGACTGATTTCGGATAGTAACCTTTTTTGCAAGGCAACTAAGCCGTCGATTCTTGACGAATTCACTCGAACGTCTTCAAGGAAACAACAACACTTTCCAAAATGAGTAGAGAGTTGGTTAAAGATAACCTTGGCGAGTGTCGTTTTACCGATACCTCCCATGCCATAAACTTTAATGAATCGCACACCATTGGAATTGATGTCTAATAATTTGCTTACTGCTACTACTTGATCATCAATTCCAATTAAATGTTCAGACACCGGTCTATGTTTCGACTTCAAACGTTCCACGACCTTCTCCACTACCAATTTGATCAATTCTCCATGGCTGCCATGATGGAAAACCATTATAATCAGCACAATCACGATTACCTAACTAGAAGTGATAGTTATTCAAGCATCGCATAAACCATACAATGATCTGATAAGCAATGGGTCTTCAAAAATCTAGAATGGATCTTCTAAAAGTCCAATTTGGACATTAACATCACTCAGAAGCATACTTTTTTTACGCTCTTGGCAACGCGTGTGCCATGTCGTGACCTGAAATTTAACTTGATTCCAACATGAGATTAGCAGTCACGGGATTATGTTTATAAATGTTTGTGCAAACTAGATTAAGTGTTAGGAACATTGGGAAAACTATCATCTTGAAAGCAACTAACTTACCCTTTATACTTCTTCACTTCCCACCCCTTTATCGCATCAATCTCCATAAGTGCCTCTCTCCAAGCATCTACTTGCTTATTGCCCGGCTTCTTCTCACGCTCCAAATTGAGTATGGCATCTCGATACAAGGGGGTTTTCAGCTTAACATCGTTAGGTTCCACATCGAAGAAAATAGGTAGGATTTCTTTATTACCTTTTGATTTGAAGGTGTTTGCCACAATCTGTGCGAGCTCGCGGAGACACCATTGGCTCGAAGCATAGTTTTGAGAGAGGATGGGTATGTAAATCATTGAGTTGTCGATCGCTCGCAAAAGCGATCCATCGATCCTTTCACCAACACGGAGCTCTTCGTCGTCTCGGAAGACGCGGATTCCAGTGTCAGTCAAGCTGTGGAAGAGGACGTCGGTGAATCCAGTCCGAGTGTCGGGTCCTCTGAAACTCAGGAACACTTGGTATTCACTTCTCGATGATGTTCTAGCATCTGAGCTTGCCATAGCAGTAATTTCCTCGGCTAAGCAGATCTCTCTTTCCATCTCTCCCTCTCTTTCTGACTTGATGATCTTCAACAGAGAAATATTCCGCGTCAACACTTTATAAGGAAATAATGAAGTAATTATAGGAGAACCAATGAAATTCTATGGGTCTATGAGAAGATGGTGGAAACAGAGTCGTAATTTTTTAGCAACGAAGACCATAAGACCGAATGCTATTAGTCGACGATTAAAAAGAAAATAAATGTCCATGACGATATACTTGTGAAAGCTACAAACCTGTTAAATGGGTGAGTCAGGCCGGGTTTGGGTCGGGTTATTAATGATCCGACCCAAATTGACCCGTTTATACGTAATATAAATTTTTCGATCAGAACTCCGACCCATATTAATAAAATATTTTCATATTTAACCAAATTTAGAAAAACTTATTCTTATATTTTTTTAAAAGATTACATTACTAAAATACTTTCCACCAATACAAATCTAATCAATAATTTTTCGATTTTTTTTATAATTTTTCAAAAAAAAAATATTTTCTTTTTTCGTTTTCTTTCTTTTCTTTCTTTTAGGTCTTCCATCCATAACCAATAAGCAGCTCAAACGAAGAGAACCCACGAAAAGCCCCCATGAAACAGAGAGACTCGCATCATAAGAGTTAACGAAATACCCAACCGAAACCCATCTACAACTGATCAGGTCAAATCCAACCGTCCACATTCTAACCCTCGAGCCACAGCAATTCGGCGGCGGCCCACCAAAAAAAATTCAGTAACCAGACCACCCGAAAGATCAGCACCTAGACAAAGACCAGGAAAACGACCGCTCCAAGGACACCGATCGCTCGAATTTCGCAACGACACGAGACCAGAACGAGAACCCAAAAGAAAGGAGGGGGAAGGGGGAGGATAGAGAGAAGGATAGCAACTCACAGCAGAGTTTAGGTTTTGCGGTCAAACCGCGCCGGACGACGGCGACGGAGATCTAAAAGACCGGGGAACCGCGACAGAGCACGTGGGGGTGACTGATCTAGGGCCGCTTAGATCCGCAGATCCGCCCAATCAAAGCGCAATCGCTTTCCACGAGCGAATTGGATCGCCCCCTTTCCGGAAAATCCTCTCTCTCTACCCCGCCGCTCCCTCTACTTTCCGCGGACGGCGAAGACGGCGGCGACGGCGGCGGCGACGGCTGACGGCGGAAGGAGAAGGAGGAGAAGAAGATGGAGGTTAAGCGAGAAAACGAAGAGAAACCGGGAGGGGTCTCTTGATCAGTGCGATGGAACCAGCTGATAAAGCGCTCTCTCTCTCTAGTTTCTCTCTCCAAAGGTCTAAGGTGTGGAAACGATGAGGTGTATATTAAATGGATTTATAAATTGGTCTTAAATAAATGTATATTTCGGTCTTTTTAATTTAGAACACATTATAAATGCTTTAAAAAATAATATGTATATTTCGGTCTTTTTAATTTAGAACACATTATAAATGCTTTAAAAAATAATATGTATATTTCGGTCTTTTTAATTTAGAACACATTATAAATGCTTTAAAAAATAAGGTTTGATTTATTAACAATTTATTTAAATAAATATGAGTTCATAAATGGTTGTGTATCCATTTTGACAACTCTAATTTATGGCATGACATACGGGGAAGTCAAGAATCAAACTTTCATTATGCATTAATTTACCTCATTCCAAGTATTATTACTTTTTATTTTCTTTGCTTTTTTGCACACAATATTTTATTTATTCTCTTTGATCCATCCTTTCCTTATACCGGGCTAATAAAAGTATCTTACTTGTTGGAAAAATACGAGAAAGTCTCCGTTTTACGTACGAAATCAGTTCTTGTTTTGTTTCTTTTGAATTAAGAGATGCTTCTGGGAACCTTCCCTGAACCTATAAAATAATTGAAACGGAAGATCTTTTCTTATTTTTTAATGACGGAAGACCATTAGATCGAATGCTATTGGCGGATGATTAAAAAAACCAAAGTTAGTGGATAAATACTTCTTCAAATGCGCATGCAAGTTGCAGGTCCCATGTTTGGAATAATAAAAGTAACTTTACCTGTCGAAAAAAAAAAAACAAGAAAATCTCAGTTTTATGTACGATATCAGTTCTTGTTTTGTTTCTTTGAGTAAGGAGATTCTTCTGGGAACCTTCCTTGAACCCTGCAATATCCTTCCAAGAAAGCTTCAAAGTGTGACATAGCCTTTTTCAACAACTACTGAAGACAAGTTCTCAAAACAAATGTTTTCATGTTCTGAACAGATTGATTTTAGACAAATTGAGATCACAAGAAAGATGTAGGTAGAGTCCAATCATCTTTTGCAAAGCCTCCATTCGTGGATGCTGCCATCATGGTCGTCATTGATGTTGAAACCGTTGTTCTCCGCAGCCGCGCCCAATTCCATTTTCTTTTCGTAGTTCTAACGTTTCCAACATGAACAAATAGATGGGGGCGAAAATGTTGACAGTCCTAAGATATCCTGATGAAAAATGAAAAGTTTTCATTTGAAAATTGCTATAAAAGTGCTGCACAGGCTGATGCTAATCTAGCTTAAGACTATTATCCACTGGCAATCATGAAATTTGTGAGGAATTTCAATAGTCTGACACTTAGGTACCCAGTGAAATCTCTGTGTACAAGCATGCTGTCTTATCGGACGATACAGACACAAACTCCCTTTCCTCAAGAAGGATAATCATCTTGATTCTCATGCAGTAAAGAACATAATGCAGAACTCTGTTCGTCTTCTTCCGGTGGGCTTTATGTACGTTGTGGGTTGTGAATGGCGGCAGAGAACGACCTCCAATGCTTTGTTGGGATATTCTTGTTTCATTACTTGAAATTGTATTAGGTGCTCGACCGGCTTTCACGGTCCTGGGGCTTGTAACCAATATTAGACTTTGAATCCATCAGCCGCTATGTTCATCCTTCTTCATGTGAAAAAGATCTCGTGGAATAAGATCAGATCTCGGTAGAATTTGTCAACTGACTTTTCTTTTTTGTCATAATTATTGTCGGACGCTAACCTTATCCTAAATTCATTATATCACTTTTTCACGAATTATTTATTTTGTTTGGAGCATTAATCTGTCGTGTTTGTGTAAATTAGCAATCAAAAGAAAACTTACGTTCTCCTTTCAAAGCATGATATCAACTACGGCACGTTCGTATATTCAATTATCAATCATCATAACTTATTAATTAACTTGATTAATTGAGTAACATGTTCAGGAAAAAGCCATTGTCCATGCAGCACGATCCGAGTAATTTTGGGCTTTTTTGGTAACCAAAACTTCACCTATTTGACCATCCCAATACTCTCTGTCGGCCATTTAGGAGTATGCTTTTTCTCAGCGACTCCCAGCACTTTGCTTCTTGGTCTTCCAAGGCATCATCATAATTTTGACTTTTAGAAAGAAGAGGGCCACTGTCCTTCCTTTCACACATGGTGTTTGATCATTGACATGTATATTCATTTAGCGAGTAATTTATTGGTAAGTTACTATAACAGTTTTTAGAAAGTATCGACTCCTATTTGCACTTCAAAATTTACGAATTGTTTCCATAACCTACCAATATTATCAAACTAATGTCGAAAATGCTTAGATTAAAGCAAATAATTTTAAAATCCAAATTAATCATCACCAAGATGGCCTGGATCATTTTGTTCACTCTATGCCCAATAGTCGACCTCCATTAATCAGAACTAAAGTCTCGTTCGATTGAAACAACTTTGACTATTGAAGCATTTTCATAGGCAAAAACATATAGGACATCGTTGAGAAGAAATATGCTTGTCCACAAGAAGGTGCATGAGTAAAACATCATGCAAGGAATCATCGAATATCTTGAAAAAGGCATGGAACACATTATAAGAAGAAACTCAAGCCATGTCCGAGGCATCACGCAACATGCTTGGAGTATTACAAAATTAGATTTTCCTAAAAATATCCAATATATATCAACAGTGGTTACAAGGAAAGAAGAAGTTGAGAAAGAAAAATAGATAAATAGAAAAATTTATATTTTTCTAAGAATATCCAATCTGGCTGAAATTTCACATCATCAATTTTGGTTTTTATTTTCCTATTCACCGCACAATTATTTTCTCAAGACGGGGCCTCTTTCTCATCGACCAATAGCATTCGAGCTTATGGTCTTCGTCATGAAAAGTTACTTGACTCCCTTGTTCAAGTTTTAGCCACTTTCTCAACGACCCATATTTCCTATGGTCTTCTTATCGACATTTTAGAATATCACTTCTAGATTGTTAAGGTCCCATTACTTATCGGATCATTGTGTATTTTATTCAGTGCTTGGATAACATCACTTCTTGCTTGGTAATCACGATTTTGCATTTTTCACCAGTAAGATGGGTTTCTATGGTCACAACAGCCACGGGGAGCTAATTGAATTGGTAGCTGAAGAGGTCCTGAAAAAATTGAAGACAAAACATAGATTGGTGACTGAGCATTTAGTTGGAATTGACAAGCAAATACTAGCAGTAAGCAACTTATTAGACATTGACTCCAATGGTGTGAGACTCATTAAAATATACGGCATGGGTGGTATCGGTAAAACTAGTCTAGCCAAAGTCATTTTCAACCAACTCTCTCTTCATTTTGGAAAGTATTGTTGTTTCCTTGAAGACATGTGAGTGAAGTCATTGAAAACGGATGGCTTAGTTGACTTGCAATAAAGGTTATTATCCAAAATTAGCCATCCTGCGAGAACCGGGATCATTAATGAAATTGATTCTAGAATGAAGAGCATTCAACAAGTACTTCGCAATAAGAAAGTTGTCATTATACTTGATGATGTTGATGATAAAGAACAAGTGGAGAAATTAGTTGGATAGCATAAATGATTGCTAAGTTCCTAGATTGAAATCACAAGTCATGAAATTTCCCTTCACTTGAAAATATAACCTTATGAAAATATAACCTTATGTATCAAAGAATAAGCCCTAATGTATACATTGTGAAGCTGTCTGACTCGTTAAAATCAAAGCACAAATAAAATATTTTCTTGGAATTTCCTTCATCGGGTGATTCTACTTCACTTCTATCCTTGTTTGGAGATTTCTTAGATGGACGGGATAAATCAAGATCTCGCATGTCCACTTTGAAAGATAAAAACTTGTCAAAGTCAGCGTCCAGGTTAAAATCGACATCCCTGAAAAGGGTTTTTTAACAATCAATCGACAGAAAGCAGAGATATATCCCACTCTCATAAAAGTGAGATTGTAACAAGCTTTGATGCAACTTCACCATCATCCATCGTTTTGATGATTTTTGAAGTGGTTGAATAGTATGTGAAGCATGCCTCACTTAATCACCACGGACATTATTTTACACGAAGAGGTAATTGTACAGGGGTGAATACATGTAACCAACACAAGTATGAAGATATAATATTAAATGTAGATTTCACATCCATACCGGTACTAGCTGCCTATACTTTAAGGTTCATGTATAGTCTATCAAAGTTGAATTTCTTTATCTTGCCTTTGCCAACTGTATCAAAACTAAAATCCACTGCGTCATCTTCTGCCACAGACAACGATTTCGGGAGGTAAGGAACTCCTTTCTAAATTCAGCATCTGTTGAGTTTGGATTTAACATTGAGCTATGACCTACGCCTTTAATATTGATTATACCAATTTATTAAATTTTAAGACTCGACTGCACTTTTTGTAAAATTTCAGCACTTAATTACAATTTTGTGACAAGTTTTAAGACCTTAAATGCACATATCTGTTATATATTATATATCAAAAAGTTGCAAAGATTGCTAAGTGGATCATTTGTTAAGATTCCAAGGAAGGGACATTTTCACTTGTTGGCTAAAAGCAAAAAAAAAAAAAAAGGACATTCGGTGAGGACGTCAATCCAACAAGAGAAGGCCGATGATGGAAGCCTCAAAGCAAAGTTGAATATCGACAAAAACTGGATCTTAAAAGATTATTGAGTAGATTGGACTAAAAGTTTGGATGGACATAAATTTTTTTTTGGCCAATTTAATCATAAACATTTTATAATTCTACAAATTGAGTCAATTTGACCAAATTTGGCTGGGCACCGTTGACGCAAATGCTAGTCGACACTTTCGGTCCATACTGACTTGAAAATTTTTTAAAAAATTTTAGTATTTTTGATTTTTTTATTAATCTTTTTACTTTATTTATTTTGTTTTTTACTTTTTCATTTTCCTTTTTCCCTTCTTCCTTTTTGGCTTCTTTTACTTGCAGTGGCCTATGAGGCATTGGCGAGCTAAGCCCTTGCTCAGTGGTCGGCGAGCCTCACTAGAGCCTCGCTAGCCATTGCGAAGAAATGAAGCCAAAAGAGGAAGAGAAAAAGAAAAAAATTAATACAAAATTTTAAAAAATATTAAAAAATTGTCACGTCAAGCATTGGCTGGTAAAATTTGGAGATTGACTAAACTAGCATAATTTGGAAATGTTTATGATTGAATTGGTTAAAAAAAATTATGATTGAATTTGCATAATTATAATAGGTTTAGAACTTTTTTGGTAATTCTTTCCCATTGATAGTTGTCGAGTTGAAATTTGAGTCTACTAGGATTCTGCAACTTTCAAAGATAGCGGCTGATATTTCTTTTACTAATTAAATATCCATCGCCCAATGCAACTAAGCCACACAATGTGCTTGATAGTGTCGGCGATAAAACAATGAATGTGGTGGACTACTTTAGGAAACTGGATCATTATTTGAACACCACTCTTCAATCTAATTTCGTGTTATTCTGAGCATGTTGCACGATGTCTCGAACATAGCTTGAAAATCTTGTTATAATGTGTTCCATACGTCTTTGGAGGTATTCGATGATCCCCCTTGCATCCTTTCATAGATGTTTTACTTGTGCACATTTTTTTTGGACTGGTATATATCTTCTCAACGATATCCTGTGTTTTCAGCTATGAAAATGCTTCAATTGTCAAGGTTGTTTCAATTGAATGAGGCTCTGGTTCTGATAAATGGAGATTGACCACCGGGAACAGAGTGAAGAAAACAATCTGTGCCATCTCAATGACAATTAGTCCGGATATCGAAATTATTTGCTTTTAATCTAAGCGTTTTCAAAACTAGTTTGATAATCTTGGTAGGTTATGAAAGCAATTAGTAAATTTTGAAGTGTAAATACGAGTTGATGCTTTTGAAAAAACTGTAGTAACTTATTAAAATATTACTTGCTAAACGAATATCCTTGTCAATGATCAAACACCATGTGTGAAAAGAAGAACAGAGGCTCTCCTCTTTTCTAAAAGTTGAAATCATGGTGACTCCTGGGAAGACCAAAAAGCAAAGTGTGAGAAAAGCAAAATATACGGTAACCATTCTATTTATATTTCTAAATCATTTTTCTATCTAAACTTGTTTCCGAAACAGAAATCTATTTAATAAAATTATTTTATTTTTCTATTTTTAGAATAGATTTTAACTCTAGAATTAGATTTGGAACATAAATGAGAAGTAAATTTTTTTCTCATCATTCGTCTTCGCTTCTAGCCGTATCTCATCCGTCACTGCCAGCCATCATCTATCGTCCACCTGGTTGTCATCTATCAATTGTCGTTGCCCATTGTCTGCTGCCATTCTCCACCCACCGGTCGCCGGCCACCAGTCGTCATCTACCGATTGTCGGCTGTTGCCATTGGTCATCAGTCATCATTTGCCGCTGTCCGATACTGCTCAGGCGGAAGAAATTTTGTGTCATCATCAAGCGGATTTCTATTTTAGAAATAGAAATTTTGTATTGTCATCAAACACATATTTTTGCTTAGAAATTCATCCAAGAATAGAAATAAAAAATCTATTTCTCTTTCATAAATTACTTTCTAGCCAAATGATTATCATTCGAGCCATATATAACCGACAAAGAGTATTGGGGTCAAAAAAAGTAATTTTGGTTAACCAAAAAGCCCGAAATTACTCGGATTGTGCTGCATGGGTAATGTCTTTTTCCTCAACATATTACTCAATTAATCAAGTTAATTTATAAGTTATGATAATTGATAATTGAATATATAAAATATGCTGCAGTTAATATCATCAGTTTTCTCCTTACTGCTAATTTACGCGAACACAATAGGTAATGCTCCGAACAAAATAAGTAATTCGTGCAAAAGTGATATCAAGAATTTAAGATAAGACTAGATGACAAGCAAAAAGTGCGACCAAAAAGAAAAGTTGGGTTACCAATTTTTACAAAGATTTGATCTTATTTCACGAGATTTTTTACATGAAGAAGGATGAACATGGCGGTTAGTGGATTCTTTGTCTAACGTTGGCTATCGGCTGCAGGACCAGTGAAAGCCGGTCAACTACCCAATACAATTTCAAGTAATGCAACAAGAATGTCCCAACAAAGCATATAAGAATAATAGAGAAACAGACTCCGTTTTTCAGTCATGGAGATCATTCTCTGCTGCCATCCACAACCCACAACGTATATAAAGCCCACCAGAAGAAGACGAACGGAGATCTACGTTATGTTCTTTACTGCATGAGAATCAAGATGATTATGCTTCTTGAGGGAAGGGAATTTGTGTCTGTACCGTCTGATAAGACACCGACACCATGCTTTGACTTGGAGAATTGATCATTAGTCGTTCGTTGTTTCCTTTGTGATATCTAGGCGTAGCTCCACCTGTTGATTCTAGTGTTGTTCCTTGGTTTTTGTCTTTGTATCGGACAAAATTAGTTCTTTGTTTCGTTTCATTTGAAGTAGGTGATGCTACTGGAAATCTTCCCCGAACCTCCTTGTCCTTCTAAGAAAGCATCTAAATGCGACTTCGAACAGATTAATCTTAAACCATTTGTGCAAAAGATGTAGACCCCCATCATCAACTTTTTCGAAGGCTTTGTTTTTGGATGCTATCGTCATTGTTGCCATGGATGTTGATGCCGTCGAACTCGCCGCCGCACCGATGTCCATCCTCTTTTGCGGTTGCAGATTTTCCATTCCGCAGTAATAAATGGTGGTGAAGGTGTTAGCAGTCTCCTCTAGTTCCCGCCATTTCGCGCTACCTATCCTTCAAATTGATCTTCATTGCTTCGACTTCTTCCTTTGCACGATCAATTTCTACGCGTAGTTTTATAAGGGCAGGGCTTTGCCCCGCCTTCTCGTCCAGTCTCGTCTAAAAACTTTCGCAACTTCTTGTTGACTAGAAGAAAAGTTTGTCGCGCATATATGCATTCTTTACCTACACGAACATATGGCTTGCTAAGAAATTCATAAAGCTCGCAAAAACATAATTACTTCAAGATAGTAAAAACAATCAGAGAAAAACAAAACTTAGACATTCAACATAAAATTCAAGAGGCACAACCAACCCATTCAACATTGTGGAGCAAAGTACACGACAGAGTCAAATAAACATAAGTACTTCGCTTTTTTTCTTTTTTCTTTTTTTCTTTTTTTGAGTTAGTCTCTCTACGGAGGACAAGCATGGGTTTAGGTGAATTGTCGGCTTGGTCGTATCTATTGAAGCTGCGGTGATGGGCTTGCTCAGCAAACGGTTAATGCTTTACTGGGACGTTAAAACCGTTGTTCCAATAGTGCAAGAGGTGGAGCAAATGTAATAAAACACAACTTTTACAAATCCTCCTTCACATAATGATACCACGTACATTTTCTTGTGAATTTCTTTAATTCCTACTCAAACCAGCTTCAAGTTATTCTCAGACGAAAGTGCCCTCTTCTTGGTGCGACAATAGGCATGTGAGATGGGCTTGAATAGGAATCAACGAATCCAACACACGTTTTATCAATGTGAGGATAAATGCTTGTCTAGACCTGAGTCTACATATCTCGAATCCATCAAGATCATTTGATCACGTGGTTTCCAAGTACGGATTGTGGTAATCGACAATCAAAATTTGTTTGGATTCTATAATAATTCTTCAAGTTATATTTTTCATGCATTTTCTATTAGTCTATATTGCTAATTTAATTCATAATCATGTGTATTTTAGTAGTTCCTAAATATTTATTACTTCACATGTCAACTTGCAATTGGTTGGATGATGTGCTACGTGGCCCTTAATTAAGAAGATAAATGTCAACTGAGAGAGAGAGAGAGAGAGAGAGATGCTTCGATTACATTGACAAAGAAGACAATGTTAGTTTGATCATATGACCCAATTTCAAACTTTCTATTTACATGCCTTGCAATGAAAGCAATATTTGGAACTTCTGTTTAAATTATATGAGATGAGATTTTGAGATATCATTCCAAAGGCAAGTAATATCGATTTCCTATCTCAAATATAGAAGTTAATTGAGATGCATAGAATTCAAATTGCCTAGGTAACATGATTGCTCGTTGGTACTACGTTAACCATAGAATCGACATTTGTCTTTTCAAATCTAGAGTTGTTGCAAAAATAAAGACTCGTTTGGATCCGCAAATTTAATTAACGAATGACAAACAACTCCCGTGTCCACGTGTCTCAATTCTGTCAGGGCCGTTGATCATGTTGGCGCCAATGTGGGCCCACGTGACAACGACCCATATTTGTTTGGATCAAAAGGATCCAGGCCCATGCAAGACTTAATCGTGAGGCCCATTTGAGACATATTAGAGCCATTTTCCGGGGCAACTTCGTGAAAAATGATCCCCACCGAAGGGGCAAAGTCGGAAATTTATTCGAAGCTACTCTATATATACGGTTCCATTCAAAGCCTCAGAAAACCAGTTGGCTCCTCTCTCGTCCGGGAAAAGTGATCTCCATTTCCATTCACGTTTCGTCTCAGTTCAGCATCGATTCTCGACTTGAATTCCGGCGATCTCCCTCTGCCTCTCTCGAGCATGCCTGCTTTCACAATGGCAAGTAAGGTACCTGTGGATCCTATGCTTGTCTCAGTCTAGTAATTCATTCTGTGTTGACCTGCGCATTGATATTGAGCTTTTTCAATCTGTCGATCGATGTCCTTCGGTTATGGGGCTTCTTAGGAGTTCCGTTGCATCTTCGTTGCTCGCAGTTCTAAGATATAGATGTTCGCTGCTTGTTTCGTAGTGTTAAAAACAGAGGTCATTTGTGAGGGCGCAAAGTTTTGCAAAATGAAGAGTTCCGATGGACTCTCGCTTTGTCGTGCCTTGTCTCTCACTGTCACGTTCATTTCGCATCCATCCTCCATCACAGTGGGTCAGTTTGATTTAGGAATGCCCTCTTTGTGATCTGTGTTGATTTGTTTTATCGTGTTCATTCGAGAGCGTCTTCTATGATTTTGTAGGTTGGGCAAAGTGAAAATTTCTATATTTTAAATTATTATGTTTACTCTTGAATATGTCTCTGGGTATTCTGGCGCATTTGACATCCGAAATTGCGTCGTGTAGTTTCCTATGAAACAAGCTTATATGTAAATTTATATTCAGAATTGCTATAAGCCCATTGCTGGAAGTCTATAGCCCCTTGCAGTTTCACCGTAATGTAAACGCTTGTGTAGACAAAACCACTATGACTTACAGCATTTTCCAGCTTACTGTCTGAACTTCTGAGGTATGACTAGTAAATTTTCACTGCTCAGGGCATAGATTTTACACAGAGTATGCTATTTCACTGCATCTCTTTTCCAAGAAAAGTTGACATCATAAGAAGCTGTTCTGATATCTATTTTTACAAGTCATTCATTGTAATTGAATTTAATTGTGATGGAAAGTGGATGATCTGAATGTGATAGGACCTATGTTTTTTCAGGCTGTCATAAAACAGCCCTTAGTTTGTTGCTAAAGCATAATGCTGTCATTTCTCATGTTAAATTGGCATCTTTGCTCTTTGCTTGGCATAGATTATATTGGATTAGCCCTCCGCTTTGCCCCTCTATGAACTGTTTAATACATCAATTGTTCATCTTTTGCAATAGCTATAGTGGATCCCCTTGCAGTATAGTTGAACCTCTCCAGACATTTCTTATTAGAAGTATGAGAGACTAATGTCCCACTTGAATCAAGGCAGAGAAATCTTGAAATGATCGTCACTATTGTTGGAGTGGTTAGATTGCCATTTAATTACTGCTGTCAAATCGAAGATACTTCACATTTGCATTTATGGATTGATGAGAAGTGAATCTTCAGAAACATATGACCATGGCATGTAAATATTTGTGTTTTTGGTCGCACAATCTTAAATTTAAAGCTTGTGACTCTCCCCCTGACGATGTTGTATCGGTAAGTGCTGCTCCTGTATGAACTGTTTATATGTCAACTTTTGGGCTCTTAACTTTAATAGATTGGCTGAGGTCCCTTAAAGGCTAGTTCACATATGCTTCTGCAAAAGAGATAAGTGCAAGAATGTTATAGCTGCAATGTTTTGACAAAGTGATGTCTTCACGAAGAGAGGAGGTGCTGTGTAATAAAGCCAACTCAAAGGGGTTTCCAATTTTGTTTTCCCCTTTCTTTAGCAAATTCCGGGGCCATTGGGATTCTCCTTTCTCTTATGCTATCCTCTCTCTTTCCTTGCAGATGGCAGAATCACCTAAGGAAATTGCAGTGGTTAATTGGGAAGAGGATAAATCATTACTCGGTACTCCGTAAGCTTGACAAATCTAAGAATTCAGTCAGTTCATTTCAGATGTGGGATGGTACCACAAGAATTTATAGCTCTCTAATTAATTTGTTTAGCACATTATTGTTAATTTAATATGGCCTGCCTAATTACTCTTTTGGCCATGTCATATGACAATCTGATATGTTGGTCATAAATCAACAGATGCTGAATTTGGACTGGAGTTCCTTTTCTCCTGGAGGTCGTCGTCCATGGCAGTAGATGACACAATAGATTTTAGCTTTGACATAGTTGGCAAAGGCAAGATGAAGGAATTCGACTTTAATAAACTGTAAGTGAAAATTAAAGTATATGTTGTTAGATAGTAAACTAGTATGGATGTGGAATCTAACTTGGATAGCCTTATCTTCAAACTAGTGTTGATTGCGTATATTCCCCGAACAATTACTTCTTTGTGGAGAATAATGCCCATGGTGATTAAGTGAGCCATGTTTTACATACATCCCACCACTTCAAATATCATCCGAACGATGGATGACGCCGAAGATGCATGAATGCTTGTTATATCTCAGCTTTCTGTGGATTAAATATGAAAAAACCTATTTCAGTGATGTCGATTTTACCTGGATGCCGATTATGACAAGTTGTCATTGTTCAAAGTGGACGTGCCAGATCTTGATTTTTCCTTCCCATCTAAGAAATCTTCAAACAACGAGGACTGAAATGAAGCAGAATCACCTGGTGAAGGAAATTCCAATAAAAGCTTTTCTTTGTCTAATGAGCAAGACAGCTTCAAAATGCATCCATATGGGATTATTCTTCGATACATAAGATTATATTTTCGACTGAACGGAAACATTTGAAACAAATGTCTTGACTCGTGATTTTTTGTTTTGTTTTTGGTGGTCAAACTTGAACTGCAATTGCAATTTAGGATCTTAGCAGTCATTTACGCTTTCCAGGTTGGATGGCTTTAATCTTGATTCACCCATGACTGAGGGAGAACAAAGTGGAAAGAAGGTTATAGGAAGCAAAGGATGATATTTAGAGATAAACGAGCACTGGGGCTCAAGATCTCGTCTTCTGGAGACAATTCCTGACTGTGAGGATAATCCTATCGTTGATCATGTTCAATTACAGAGGGAAAAAAAAAGGAAAAATATTACCTCCTTCCCATATAAAGGTGCTCTGGTTATCACTCTTCTGCTATCCAATGGACTTCCAACTAGGGTAAAAGGAGATATTTTCTGTTCGATTCTATGTCGTAGTTTGACTGAGACATCAGACACTCTCCTAATTGCATATGTTTACATATGTGAAAAATCTTCCAGTGTTTGCGGTCATTTGCTTGCCGTTGGTGAAATGATAGCATTTCAGCTGAAACTACTAACTTTTACTTGCAATTGTATCCGAAGTCTAAGTTCTTCCATTATAACTTTCCAGAAAAGCTCAATTAAATTCACCATAGTACGCTATAAAGAGGATATTGACATCTTTGTCTCTGGTAACATATGACTAGATCAGCTACTAGAAGACAACAAGCCTGGAAGTAGGGTTCACAATCTGCTCTAGCTAGCCTGAGATATTCATGTTTGAATTGAACCTTTTGAGTCAAATGAAAAGGGAGAGTGATATTCTTTGAGACAATAGTCACTTATAAGGCCCAAAAAACTTATGACTATAGAAAAGATGTATCAATTGTCATGTCGTATCTGTTCTACGTATGATGCTTGTTCATGTCATGTCCTATCCCGTCTTAGAGACATTCCTGGCTATAACTAGTAGATTTCGTGCATTGGATTAGGCCTTTGACGCAGCATAAATGCTTAATCTGCTTGTACTAAACTTTTGCAGTTCTCCATCCAAGATGGGCAATTTGAATGAACTATCGAAACCAATTGAAAAGATACACATCGATCCTGAAGTAACTGATTTAAGCGAGGAATTTTATAAGTATATTAGGATCAGAAATGTTGATGTGAAAAAGAGTACCTCTCTTTAATCAGCCACAAGGGTAATTCATATATCTAGCTTGAAAATGATGAGGTCTCCCCTGCATCCTAACTTGATGTCCTGGTAATCTGGTATTTGAAGTCAGTCATTCTTAGCAGACATTCAAGGCTCTTCACCGTTGAGAGAATAAAGTCAGGATCGCCAAAGAAATTTAAATTCTCATTCCAATATTAAATCCAATAAACCATGGAATGATAAGATCCTCTGCCTCAGGCCGTTAGACAGAGTGAAGACGAAGTCCTTGTCCTGCATTGCTCCGTAATAATCTCGTTCCAAAAACAGTTGTGACAGCTAAAAAGCAATCCATAATTAAAAAAAAAAGACTTAGAACCCCAACAAACCATTCTATCTTGTCCATGGAATTCTGGTCAGGCAAATCGCAGACAGGAAGAGACCCACAGGAAGAAGAGCAAAGAGAACTGAAACAAGCGTGGGAAATAGAAATGGCGATGGCGAAAACTGGAAATGCAGCATGGCCCTAATGAGTCAAGAGGCGTCAAAGAGACCGGCTTCTTCAATTCCACTCGGTTGTGACAACAACCGGACTCAGCAGCCACAACGAGTCGACCAGGTGCCTTCGGCCGCCACCATGAACAAAAGTTTAAGAATTCACGGGGTAAGCAAGTGCAACTGCAAGAAGTGTCGAGACTTGAGAGAGTCCTGTCACCCAAAATGTTGATATAAAATGCTCGTCAGTCCCTGCGTGCTAACAATCATCACTCCACCCCAAGCCTTCCAAAACAAGTTTAGGTCCAATCGAAGCATGTTTCCTAAAAAATAAAATCACAACCAATCTTTCATGAAAGTTTCAAAAGAGGAATGAAATGATTAAAATTACGCAATCAAATTAAGCACCGGATTTAATCTATATAGTGTCTCTCTAGGACTCTAGAATAGTTTCTATCTATTTATATAGGTTTTAAGGGAATTTGTTGAGATTGAAAAAGATACGTGCTTTTTGCTTATTCATTTTATGGAAAACGGAAGGAAAAAAATAATCAATGAAAAGATTTGTCCCTGAATATTAAAAAGATAATACTAATAAAAATATAAAAAAGAGGTTGCTTCAATTTTGGTATCAAATGATGATTGTAGTACCACCAAACCATAATTATAACTTTTTCTTTGTAAGCAGACCAAATCATCTCATAATTCGCTGGTCGTTCCAAAAAGGTTGGGAAGATGAGCATTGGGAATCTTCCCATTTTTTGTTTGTTTTACACAATGCATATGCTTCCTTGAGCAGTGTTCAAGTACGTAGAAATAGGGATGTCAATGGGTCGGGTCGGGTTGGGTTGGATTTTGATGTTATGTGACCCTGCCCCAATCATAAGGGGCACACTCTAACCCAATCCAACCTGCCCCGAAATACATAAGACCCTAAACAAAAAAACCTGATTGGGTCAGACCGAGTCAGGTTTTTGGGTTTTTTTTTTTTTTTTGGGGCTCCCACTCAACTTGGTTGTGGATTACATTGCTTACGCATAAACTTTAGCACAAGCTTAGCTCTGAACATTAACAATTATCAACCCATGCATATGTCTATATCTAAATAACATAACAAGCATCCTAATAAATCACTCTCAGCATTGGCCAAAAAAGGGGAAATTGGACGATCCGATTTTGTTCCAATAAGGTTCTCAAACAACCAGTACAAATCGGGTAAGCTCATGATCTTTGAAATTCCAAAGCACATTTGCAAAAGCTCAAGTGTATAAAGATAAAACACGAGGTCCAAGTATTTCTTCAACTAAATATTTCTTCAATTTACTTCTTTCTTCCTAGGAGATGTCTCAACTAAATATTTCTTCAATTTACTTCTTTCTTCCTTGTATAAATCATAACAATTACATCTCAAAGTGTTACTCAAGGGAATTATGAAGTTTGGTTGGATTTTATTAACAAATCGCCGAAAACCCTCATGCTCTACCAACTTGAAAGGGAATTCATCAAGAACAAATATAATTGCTAATTCTTTTTTACTAGATTCTTGGTCAAATTTCCATGGACTAGAAGAAATACTAACCCCAACAAGCTGACCCAATGCACTCTATTACCTTTTCTCGATGTTTGCGTACATATATTGCTTGCATCTAGCTAGATGATGATGCATTGAACTGGTCTCTTGACCACTAGCATAACCAATAGGGCCCACAATGTATACATTCAGCTTTTTCTTCATTAAGGGCGCGTTTGGTTGTGTTTACATTTAAAAATTGTTAAGGAACGAGAAATAGAAAAAAGTATTTGTTCTAACAATTTTGAACAAAAAATACGCGTTTGCAGTAAACTTATTCCGGGAATAAAAAATAAACAGAAACATGTTTGGTAAATTTGGATAATTTTTTATTTCTTTTATTTTCTATTTTTCCTTTTTTTCTTTTTTTCTTTTTCATTTTTTTCTTCTTTTGGTCGGTCGCCGGCCAAGGCCTTGGCCGGCGACCGGCCGGCGAGGGCCGAGCTCGCCCGGCGGCGGGCGGCGCGGCCTCGCCGGGCCACCGCCGGCGAGGCCGAGGCTCGCCGGGCCACCGCGTGCGAGGCCGAGGCTCGCCGCCCCGGGCGAGCTCGGCCTCGCCGGCACGGGCGAGCTCGAGGCCGGATGGGCGAGATCGAGCTCGCCCGGGCCGGCGCGAGGTCGGCCTCGCCTTGATCCCGAGGCCGAGCTCGCCTGGCCGGCCGGCGAGCCGCGGCCTCGCCGGGGCCACCGCCGAGCGAGGCCGAGGCTCGCCGGCCGGCGGGCGAGCTCGGCCTCGCCGGATCTCAGGGGCGAGATCGAGCTCGCCCGGGCCGGCGCGAGGTCGATCTCGCCCGGATCCGCGCGAGGTCGGCCTCGCCATGGCCGGGCGAGCTCGAGCTCGCCCGGATCCGGCGAGGCCGAGGCTCGCGCCGCCGGGCGAGGTCGGCCTCGCCGGATCAGGCGAGCTCGAGCTCGCCCGGCCATGGCGAGGCCGACCCTCGCCCGGCTACGGCGAGCCTCGGCCTCGCCAGGGGACGCGAGGCGTCGGCCTCGCCGGGCGGCGAGCCTCGCCGTGGGCCGGGCGAGGCCGCCGGCCCTCGTCGGCCGTCGCCGGCCGTGGCCGAGGCGCGACCGGCCTCGGCCATGAAAGAAGAACAAGAAAATAAAAGAAAAAAAAAAAAAAAAAGTGTTTCGATTTGTGTTAGGAAACAAGAAACACAAAATTTGTGTTTCTTGTTTCTGTTTCTTTTTTGTTCCTGGGAACAAAAGAACAAAAAAAGGAACAGAAACGCACACAAACGCGTTTCTGTTCCTTTTTTGTTCCCAGGAACAAAAAAACAGAAATTTTTGTTCCTGGGAACAGTAAATAAGGTGCAACCATGCAGGCCCTAAGAGTCTATATATAGTGTTCCCACACTAAAAGTACTCATTTTAGATCTCTCTTTGACGTTATTAAACTAAAGGTCTCAAAAGTTCACTGTGACATAATGCATATGACGTTAATTACTTTATATAGGGATGAGTAAAAAATTTCATAAAATTAAAATAAAATAGTATGACAAACTATGAGTAAGCAATAGGTATCCTAAAAGCCTAAAAGTAAGTAATATCAAGTCTAGACTTCAAAGCACTAAAAAATTGAGATTAAGTGACGAAGGATCTCAGCATTCACAACTAAAAGTTAGTACTTCAACCATTTTACATGCTACAAGTACATAAGCCCCCAAGTGACCCATTCTGTTGCATTATTAAACTGCAAGATCACAGTGGGTTCCCGTAAACTTAGATACACATGAAAGGCATTGTCCCAACTTACAGTATATGTTGACACATAAACAACCATTTGGATTAACCACGTGTAATCTGCTATTCTTCTCTCTCTTTCTAAGGGTAATAGACAGAAGGACAACAAGTACTCAAAACCCTTCGAATTTCTCCTATCAACAAGTAGCAACCTATCAGCAATAGAGAGAAACTGGGGGGAGAATATACCGGAGCAACAGAGCCAGCAAAATCGATTTGCAATAAACTTCAACAACAGTACATTAGAGAATCGATCAGAAAAACCACTTCAGCAAAAGGACTAGTAGACCAGATCTAATCTGACGACCAAAGAGGGCTCCTGCCAACACTACCAAACCCCCCCAAGAAACAGAAGACAGAAAGAGAAAATGAACCGAAGATTCGTGAAGACACTTATATCGATTTGGTAGCCTCGCAAAGGTTCGTTCAACTCGAACACCGCCAAACCCAACCAAAACCAATACGCGAACGATAGGCCCGAATGATGCTGCCGATCACCACCTGCCTGCAAAGCCGAAATCGAGAAGTACCCGCACATCGAAAATAGTTATTTTAAGTTCGTAGAAGTAAATACAGGGTACGAGAAGCAAGCAAGCGCGGGGTGGGGGAGTGAGGCTCACCTTGTTTTTGACGGCGAATCGGCCAACTAGGCCCAGCGACGGCGAATGTCGGCAATGACGAGCTGCAGACACAACCGGCCGCATTGGAACCAATCACAATTCCAGGCCCTCTTCTTCCTTTCCTCTTCTCCGCAACCGCCTGAGCTTCCTTTCCTCTTCTCGGCGACGGTGGTGGTTGGGTGACGACGAGCTGCAGACACAACCGACCGCACTGGAACTAATCACACTTCTAGGCCCTCTTCTTCTTTTCCTCTTCTTCGCAACCCTCTGAGCTTCCTTTCCTCTTCTTGGCGACAGTGGTGGTTGGGTGCCAACAGCGACGGTGGTGGTTGGCGGCGACGGTGCCTGTGTTGGTGGTGGACTGGCGGGGCTGAAAGTTAGAGTTGAAAAATAAGAGTGAGAGGGAGATGGCCCGGATGGGGGGCCAAAAGTCTCACACGGTTTCGGTAACAAAAACGCCCGCACCGACCCGTGCCGGGCCAATCCTAATCAAACACCAGCTGATACCGGCTCCATATCTGAAGAAAGGTTTGGCCTGAGTCGGGTCAAGTTGGCGCAGGCCTTTTTGACACCCCAAATGTTGAAAGAAACGATCCTTATGCTTTAACATGGAAATATATCATCCACCAATTAGATTTTTCATTGTTCCTTTTTAGAATAAAAAATCTTCAAAAATATTTTGTAGATGCTATTGGGAACACGCATCCTAATTGGCCGACCCCAACCACATGCAAATTCAATTAACACTCAACTCCATCAATAATACTTTCAACCAAAAAATTACAATAACTCCATCATTACTGCACTAGTCTTTTTAACGTTGCATCTTCACCGTAGAGATCGTAAATCACCAAACTCATCTCCACAATAAATATATTAAGTAAGAAATGATAATAAAAAGGAGTATATTACATAAAAAAAAAAATTGCTAAACTGAACATTTCACTCCATATAACTAAGATGAATAGTTTTATTAGAGACTCTAAGCTAGTGTAAATATTTCTTTAAAGTTTTTCCAATCATTTATGATAAAAACTAGCCCTGCACAAATAGAATTTTCTCGTACATAGTAAAAAGAAAAGAAAATGAGAAAACGCGAGCGGAAATCAAAACAACATTTTAACAAGTGAGTTTTAAAATGAGTAAAGACCAAATATAATTCATGTTCATTTGATTTTTTTTTTTAATTCCCACAATTATTACAAATCTACCTAAAAGCTAAATTCATGTTTGTGATAGTTGCATTAAGAAAATCGAAAAGGAAAAGAAAGAATGATTCGGACTCACTTTCTAATGCTTATAGCATCGGATGGAAGCCCCAAATTCATCACGGGACCACTGAATGGATTCCGAACCCCTCGTAGTTTCTTGCAATCGTCGATACATATGCTGCAATCACTTGGCAGTTTCGTGGTTGATACATCAATCAACCTTTCCAACGAGCGGCAGTAACAAACATTTAATTGGCCCAGAAACTCCAACTCGTCGACACCCTCAACAACCCGTAGGCTATTGCAGTTACAGATATCTAAACTCTTTAGGTTCTTTATGTTTGACAAACCACCAAGACTTTGTAGACAACAACACTGCCAAAGGTTAATATTTTCCCACGATTCCGACGTACCTACAACTTGAATATCGAGTATCTTAAAGCATTTCCGTAGTGTGAGAGCCCGCAACTTATTTAAGACTCTTGACGGAAAAATTAGTTTCCCTTCACAACTAATCAATTCATTAGCAGTCTCGTAAACTAGCCTTTCCAAGGACACACAATCATCAATACACAAGGCCTCCAATGATTCGAACACCCAAGACAATTGGATCTCAACTAGCTTTGGACACCCGATCACCATGATTTCTCTTAGCTTCCTCATTCTTGATAGCCTCAACCTCTTGAGGAGTGCCCAGCTGTACACACGCAACTCCTTTAGTTGCGGAAGTTGAAGCCCATCGAGTTGAAATTCTTTCATTCGAGAATCACCAAGAAATAAAAATGTCAAATCTCTCAATCCCGGAGAGAGTGATGCAGCTGAATTGAAATTATCAAGGCCTAGCCTTTGTGTAGAGAAGGAAAATGGCTGCAAATTTTGCTTGTCCAATCGATACATATCAAGTTGTTTTAGCAAAGGAAGGGAAGCCGTCCCCCTTGGAATAGAGACTTTTTCAAGTCCAACACTTAAAAAGGTCAATTTGGATAACCTCCCAATCCACCATAATTGACCGGTACGAGGTTTGTCTCCTACTCCTTCGAATTCAAGTAGATGCAACTCAACCAAATTAGTCAAGTTGGAGAGAACTGGGACTACCCGCAATGATGAAGACGACACAAATAGATGAGTTAAACTTGTTGGGAGTGTCGGCAACTCTCGAATCTCAAAACAGTAGAGCAACTTAATTCTTTGTAGGCGAGTAAGCATACTAATGGTCTTTGGAATTTCACTAATGTGAGTAAATGATAGATCCAATATTCTTAGAGAGTGCAAATTTCCGATTGTAGAAGGAAGATCTTTTAGATCGCAATTGCTGATTTTAAGCACTTCCAACTTTTCAAGCCGCCCACTTGCACTAAGTAAGCCCCACAAATTTCCTGAATATTTAATCCATCGTCCCTGAAAGCACACCTCACGTAACGATTTCAACTTCCATATGGAATCTGGGAGTTTATTCACTTTAGTATCTTCGACAAAAAAGTATTGTAGTTTCACTAGATCCCCGATTTCTTCAAGCAAATGTTCAAGAGAAGAGCAATGTTCGATCTTCAAGTCAATGAGACATTTTAATTTCCCAATAGAGCTGTCAATTTCCCTCAATTCAAAACAAGATCGGAAAGTAAGCCTCTCTAAATTCAGGCATCCAGAGAAGTCTGGTGTTCGGGTTAAGTTGCCACATTTTTCAAGAGAAAGAACTTTTAGCTGACTTGCCATCTGTCAAAATGAACGAATATTCAATAGATGAAGAATCAAGTATTACTTTCTAAAAAAAATGGAATAGAAATACACCTTAATTAAATCTTGTAATCTTGAATCATCCAAGAACTCAACTGCTGAAAGTTCAAGAACCACTACCTTCTTTAGGTACATGTTAGTCCATTTATAGATACTCCTTAAAGAAATCCAACTCACTTTGGCAAGATGATTCATTGTGTCGCCAACAAGGGTTAATCTAGATAATTTAAGGAATCTTAGATGTTTAAATCTTCCAATCTCTTTACTTTGAACAACAACATCCTGGGAACTTTGTGTGGATATGTCAAGATTTAGTGCTTGAACCTTCTTGCTTATCTACAAATGAGAATAGTAAATGAGTGATATCGATATTCTATTTCATTCTGGAAAAGGATTAGAGAGAGAGAGAGAGAGAGAGAGAGAGAGAGAGCATCCTAATTCAATAAAGAGGAATTTTTTTGTCAAAAAATGGTTGGTTTCTCTCTAGAAGTGCTTTACCTCCTTTGTTCTTGTGGCATCAAAAGCCTCCTTTTGATTCCATATCTTGCTCCGCCCTTTAAGATTCATTTGATTTTCCAAATAAACAATTCTTCTTCCAAGATCTCTGAGTTGATCGTGCATCCAAAATTTATTGTTCTTCACAATCTTTACCAAAGATATGCTAATGAGGACAACAACTCCAGTATTTGGAAGAAAATCACAATCGTTCCACATGTACATTGCATTTGTCTTATCTTCACCAATAAAAAAGCACGCAATATCAAGGAAAATTTGCTGTTGCTCAAAACTTAAGGCATCATAGCTGATCTTTAACTTTCCAAAAACATCCTCGTGAGGTGCTTTACTTAATTTGTCCAATGTCTCTTGCCATATTTCTTGCGGTTTGTGATAGAGGAACGAACCAATTACTTCAAGTGCCAATGGAAGTCTCCCAGTGGTAAATACGATTTCCTTTGAAAGATCTTTGTAATCACCTGAAGGAAAGTCTCTATTAAATGCATGCCTGCTGAAAAGCTCAAGTGCATGATCGATAGTCATAACCTCCACTCCATACTCTAAAATTTGATACTTTGGTTCATTGGTTTGCAAAACATCTTTATTTCTGGTTGTAATCAATATTCTAGATCCTGAAAGCAAAGCACTGTTCCCAACTAATTTCTCCACTTGTTCTTTGTTATCAACGTCATCAAGTACAATGAGAACTCTCTTATTGCAAAGTACTTGTTGAATGCTCTTCATTCCGGAATCCATTTCGTTAATGCTCCTCAGATGGCCAATTTCAGATAGTAACCTTTTTTGCAAGTCAACTAAGCCATCGGTTTTTGATGAATTCGCTCGAACATCTTCAAGGAAACAACAATACTTTCCAAAATGAAAAGAGAGTTGGTTGAAAACGACCTTTGCTAGAGTCGTTTTACCGATACCCCCCATGCCATAAATTTTAATGAGTCTCATACCAACGGAGTCGATGTCTAATAAGTTGCTTACTGCCAGTACTTGCTCATCAATTCCAACTAAATGCTCAGTCACCAATCTATGTTTTGTCTTCAATTTTTTCAAGACCTCTTCAACTATCAATTTGATTAGCTCGTCGTGGCTGTGACCATAAAAACCCATTTTACTAGGTGAAATATGCAAAATCACGATTACCAAGCAAGAAGTGATGTTATTCAAGAACTAGAAAAGCTACACAATGATCTGATAAGTAACGAACCCTAAAAATCTAGAAGTGATATTCTAAAAGTCCATATCGGACATTGACACCACTCCAAAACATACTTTTAGGCCCTTGGCAACTTGCACGTCATGTCATGACCCGAAATTCGACTTTATTCCAACATGAGAATAGCAAAATGGATGTATATACATTTATGCATTTGGAATTGACATGTTATGATTTTGTTCAAGCGCCAACCATAAAAGTTGAATATCGCCTCTTCAAGAGGAGAAATGTTCAATGTATTGAAGGATTAAATAATTAGACAGGAATGTGCATTGCGCGTTTCTTTATCCTATGCTTTTTTCTCCCACACTGACCACGATAAAATATTAATTTAGCTACCTATCTATTAATATCCTTGTTAAGCAGTTTCACATCATTTTGCAGATGTGGCAAAGGTTCATCATTTCGTGTTACCATAATGTTACCATAATAAAACTCCCACCTCTATCTTACCGGAATTTTCCTATCTATGATTAAGTGCTAAGGAAAATTAGAGAAACAAGACTTGATAGTAGCTAACTTACCCTGTGTACTTCTTCACTTCCCACCCCTTTATCGCATCAACCTCCATGAGAGCCTCTCTCCAAACATTGACTTGCTCATTGCTCAACTTCTTCTCACTCTCCAAATTGAGTATGGCATCGTGATATAGTGGAGTTTTCAACTTGACATCATCAGGTTCCACATCAAAGAAAATAGGTAGGATCTCTTTATTACCTTCTGATTTCAAGGTGTTTGCCACGATTTGCGCAAGCTCACGGAGGCACCATTGGCTTGAAGCATACGTCCTAGAGAAGACGGGTATGTAGATTTGAGAGTTGTCGATCGCTCGCAGAAGCGATCCATCAATCCTTTCACCAACACGGAGTTCTTCGTCATCTCGAAAGACGCAAATTCCAACATCAGTCAAGCTATGGAAGAGCACGTCAGTGAATCCAACGCGAGTGTCGGGTCCTCTAAAGCTCAAGAAGACTTGATACTCACTTCCAGATGATGTTCCTGCATCTGAACTCGCCATAGCAACCGTTTGCTCGGTTTAAGCAGATCTTTCTCTCTGACGGATGTTCTCAATGGAGAAAGAGGCCGCGTCAACACGTCAAGAGGAAATAGGAAATACGGGTCGTTGAGAAGGCGGCCGAAACAAGGAAGTCAGTCATTTTTTTATCACGAAGACCATAAGCTCGAATACTATTGGTCGATGAGAAAGAGGCCACGTCATGAGGAAATAATTGAGCGGTGAATGGGAAAAGAAAACCAATCAAAACCGCAGCGTTTCCTAGATGACAAGGAAGTAGCTCGCTCTGCACGTCATTGATGATTTGAAATTTCAGCTAGATTGGATATTCTTATTTTTCTATTTTTCTTTCTCATCTTTCTTCTCTTTCCTTGCAAACTCCGTTGTTATAGGTACTCGGTCTCAATTTTGCGTTGCGCGACCTCGGGTTCGAGTCTGTTAGAATTTTATTTTCTAAAGGAAGAATCTTCTGCCACTACCAAAGATGGTGGCTGATATTTCTTTTACTAATTAAATATCCACCGCCCAAGGCAACCAAGCCCCACAAGGTGCCTGATAGTGCCGGAGAAGAAGGAATAAATGTGGCTGACTATTTTAGGAAAGTGGATCGTGATTTGAACACTACTCTTCAATCTAATTTTGCGATATTCCGAAAATATTACGTGATATCTCAAACCTTACTTGAATTTCTTCTTAAAATGTGTTTCGTACCTTTTTCAAGGTATTCAATGATCCCTTGCATCCTCTTGTAGATGTTTTACTTGTGCATCTTCTTGTGGACTAACATATTTCTTCTCAACAATTTCCTATATGTTTTCAGCTATGAAAATGCTTCAATAGTCAAAGTTGTTTCAACTGAACGAGGCTCTGGTTCTGATTAATGTAGGTCGACCATTGGACATAGAGATGAAGAAAACAATCTATGCTATCTCGGCGATGATTAGTTTGGATTCCAAAACTATTTACTTTAATCTAAGCATTTTCAACATTAGTTTGATAATCTTGGTAGGTTATGAAGACAATTAGTAAATTCTGAAGTGCAAATAAGAGTTGATACTTTCAAAAAACTGTCATAGTAACTTGTAAATATTACTTGCTAAAAGAACTTACATGTCAATGATCAAATACCGTGCGTGAAAAAGGACAATAGGTAATGAATTCTCCAAACAAAATAAGCAATTCGTGCAAAAGTGATAAAACGAATTTAAGATAAGGTTAGCGACCGACAAAAAGTTGTCTCTCCCTCTCATCCTATGTCCTTAACAGAAGAAGAGGCCGCGTCAACGCGTCATGAGCAAATATGCTGAAATGAAAAGTCGTACTTTTTGAGGACGAAGACCATAAGCTCAAATGCAATTGGTCAATGAGAAAGAGGGCGCATCATGTGGAAATAATTGTGGGGGTGAGTACGAAAAGAAACTCAATCAAGCACCACTTTTTCTATAGGGTTAATACCCTGAAAAACCTCAAATTGATACACGTGCGACAATTTTATCCAAAATTATCTTTTAATCATAAAAAATCCTAAATTTGATACACATGTGACAAATTTACCTCAAGTGACAATAAAAACCCCAAATTGATATACTTGTAACAAATTTACCCAAATTAATTTATTCAACGGTCAAAAATTCTAAATTGATAATACTCTTCGTTAAATTAGATTAATACCACAAAAAATAAAAATAAAAATATATAACTGTGATAAATGAAGAGTAAATTCATAAACTGGTACATCAACCGACTGTCACGTGTCATTTAATTTAATAATTTGACAGTAGAATTTAACAAAAACTAACATAGGGTAAATTTATCACAAATGTACCAATTTGGGGTAAGTTTGTAAAGATGTATCAGTTTGGGGTTTTTACTAGTCAAGAAATTAGTTTGGGGTAAATTTGTTATAGGTGTACCAGTTTGGAGGTTTTCAAGATATTAACTTTGTTTTTTGTAGATGATGAGGAAACGACTCGCTCCATATGTCATCGATGACGTGGAATTTAAGCTCAATCGAATATTCTTAGAAAAATCTAAAATTTTCCATCTCTTCTTCTTGGTTCCTTGCATGCTCCATTGATGTCAAAGCTCAAGCTCAAACTTGTGTTGTGTGACCTTGAGTTTGAGCCTCACCACCTCAAATCTGAGTCACATGACTTCGAATGTGAGATTGATTGCATCAATCGTGGATCTGCAACCTCCATTAATGGAGGTCAGACCACAAGGCACAGGGGGAAGGAAATGATCTACGCCCTAATACAATTTCAAGTTGATGGATTTATGAGATGGGCTTAAGGTGTTAGAAATAGTAAAATTGATTTTGTGTTTTGATTAGCTTATTTGTCTTTTAATTGTTTTTTGGCTATGTGTAAGCAAGTGTTATTCGGTTTGTAAACCGTCAAAGAAACGTGTGCTACAGCACCACGTCTCTCTAAGCCGCCGGAGAAGAAAAATCATGAAGAAAGTACAAGTCTTGGGCACACAATAAAATATTATAGTTACTGCTGAAGACTCCAAGAAGTACGAAGGAAGGGCCCGTCCGCCCATGCTGGGCCCAAAAAGCCCGGCCCATGGGAATAGGGCCCGTGGATGGGGGAAGGTATAAAAGGGAGGAGAGAGAGAGAGATGGCACCTGTTGGAAGAAAAACGTACGTACGCTTTTCTCCTGCGCACTCTCTCTCTCTCCAACAGAACAGTAAGCACAAGGCATTCTTTCTTCTTCCCTTCAAGGCATCGTCGGATCGAACAGGGCTAGATTTTCTTCCTCTATCGGCGTCGGTGTCTAATCTGTGGCTAACAAGGTACGCTCGAATCCGTGGTGTGCTTTAGAATCGGTGATACGTGTTCTCCCGGGCTTCGCTTCCACATTTGATTTAGGGGTTCGATTCAGTGTCGAATCCGGTTTTCGAGGATCCGTTATTCCCAACATTGGTATCAGAGCCCTAGTTCACGTTTTCCCGACCTGTTTGACGTTTTTTCATTGATTTTTCGCAAAAAAATTCTCGGCCGTATGGATCGGGGCGTGAAATCCCGACACCCGAGCACTGTACGTCCTTTTTCCTGAGTTTTCGTAAGTCGAAATCAAATTCTAAAGGCACTTGGTGAAAGGCGACGTCAAGATGAGTCTGGGGACAGGTCGAACGCCGCCGAGCGACGCCGCACGCGCCCACACGCGCGGCCAGAAGGCGCTGCGCGTGGACGCGACGCGCCCGGAAGCGCAGGCTTCGCCAGTGCGTGCGCAACACGCGCCGGTGGCGAACCGGCACGTGCGCGCTGGCGGCCGGCGAACCAGCACGCGCCGGTCGGCGAACCGGTGCGTGCTTGGCGTCACCGTGGCGTCACGGTAACGCCCGGCATGGCGTCATCGGTGGCGTCATCGCGGCGACCGTTGGCCGGCCGGCGACGACCCGACCCGCGGACGCTGGCACGCGCGCGGCACATGCCGGATGCGTTTGCAGCGTCATCCCGCGCCTGGCACGGCACGTGTGTTGATTCGTCGAACAGTCCGATCGGCGCGACCGGTCGGACCGGCTCGACCGATCCGCCCGGTCCGACGACCCGCGCCCACTAACCCGTTGACCCGTGACCGGCGTTGACCGTTGACTTTGACCGTTGACCGTTGACCTGCGGAAAAAAAAAAAAAAAAAAAAAAAAAAAAAAGGAATTTGTTTCTTTTTCATGTATGCCTATGTGGTTTATATGTAATCCATTATTTATTCTGCATTTGTTACATGAATTTTGGAAAATTATGTATTTTCCCTTATGTAAATTATGGATTATGGGTAATCTATTTTTAGTTCTGCATTTGTTGCAGGAACTATGATGCGTTATGCACGGATACCTGCAATCCCAAGAACGGACGAGGGAAATGCAAGACTTAAAAGGCTGATGTCAGATTTAGCTAATTATTGGTGGCATGACGGTGATTTAGTATCACATGTGGTCAAGGTCAATCAGATGATACAGGAAATCATCTGGAATGGTTATCTTATGTCGGATTTTGAGAAGGTGTCGGCTATGATTAACATTCTTCCACCTGAATGGCAAGCAGTGTTAGATCGGCTATGGGAGGTCAACGTGGTCCCGGGTTATAGAATGCTAGTGGAAGCTTTTGTAAGAGAGTACTATAGGATTGAGTTAGCTAAAACTTCAACCCTTAGATTGAGCGCCACATGGCGCAGAGTAAATGCGCCTTGGTGACGACATGAAAGCTCTCCAAAAGTTTTTCCATGGTTGGCAAATGTGCCTTCAAAATTCTCAAATTTTTTGACTGATATATTAGAATGGACATTCCCTAATTATTTCTTAGATTAATTATGAGATGTTTTATGAGTGTAAATATCTCTTTCCATGTTGATATTTCTCTGTATATATTACTTAGTGTAATGTATAGTTGTATTATATGAAAGCATTATTGTTTTATTGGATGTTAGTTATCTGTTGCTTTCTGTTATTGCTAGTTGCTGTGGGTAATTAGTTGTGGGTAGTTATAGAAGTTTTTGTAACTTCATAGAATTTATTTTGCATAAGACAATTATATTAATAATAATTTTAAGTTAGGATTTTTGGAGAATGATTGGAAACATAATGACCTTTTGATTCGAAACCTTACTTGAAATTGTTAATTGATATGATGGGTCGTGCAAAGTGGATGCATAAATGATAGGCATTAATTATTCGTGCATATATGTCTGATGTGTTCAGATCGATTGTTTTAGCAACTAAGAACGTTATTGCTGATATGAATGGCAACAATTGTGAAATATTGAATATGAAGATTCAATATGTGCTGGAAAAGCAAGAAGCACTAGAAGCTCTTGACCATATTATGGAAGATCTTAAGGATGCTGTGCGCCACCTTAAGCTAGTAGAGGACCGCCTAATGGCATTTGAGCCGAAAATGGACATTTGCAATGCTGGTTCTAGCTTAGAAAGGGCTTTGAGCTCTAAGCGCAAGCGTATTGATTCGTTCAATATGTGGGAATGCAAAGGATCAAGTCCTTATTGCAAGAAATCAAGAGTTAACCAACACAAGAGAGGAAAACGTCCTCAAGTGAAGAAAATGTCAAGGGTGAGGTATTACAATTGTGACAAAAGGGCCACTATGCTCGCGGCGTCGTGAGCTAAAGAAAGTAAACGCCTCTTGTACATTTGAGAACTTTGCTTATGTGTCAAGTTCTGTATTATTGGTTGAATCCAATCCTTTGTGGATTGTAGATTCAGGAGAGACAGACTATGTAAGGAAGGATAGAGGATTCTTCGTGGAATTCCGATGAATACCTACTGGAACTAAGTGGATCTATGTAGGGAATAACTCTAGAGATGAAATTAAAGGGATTGGCATCTGCCAATTGAACATGCGTGATGGACGCACCTTGTTCCTACATGATGTTATATATGCTCCGGAGATTCGTCGAAATTTAGTGTCTGTTTTGGTGTTGGTTAAGCTTGGTTTTTATATGAACTTCCATAATAGAGGTGTAGATTTGTATTTGGATACAAACTACTATGATTTTGGTCACTTTCTGGATGGTTTTATTGTACTAAATGTTGACTATGGTGATATCAATATGTTATTCCCTTGTTTCACGTCTTCTACTTTATATGATAATGATGTGAATATGGTGGCATACTAGACTTGGTCATATGGGCCAACAACTTATGAATTGACTAGCCAAAGAGGGCTTGTTGGGCAATATTGAAAAAGTCGATTTGCTCATATGTAAGCATTGCCTAGAAGGAAAAACGACAAGGAAACCATTTGAAAAAGGTAAAAGAGCTGAATTTCCTCCGCATTTAATCCATTCTGATGTCTGTGGTTCAATGAATGGGAGAGGAAGGCATGGGGCTGTTTATTTCATCACTTTTGTAGATAATATACTCGATTCAGATATGTCTATTTGATTTCTCATAAATCTAAAGCATAAGTTGTTTCAAAAAGGTTTATGAACTTGGTAGAAAATCAATTAAACAAGAAAATAAAAGTATTTAGATCCGATTAGGATCGAGAATATTTATCTGATGAGTTCAGAAAATTATGTGATGAAAAAGGAATAGAAAGACAGTTGTCTATTCCATATACTCCTCAACAAAATGGTGTTGCGGAGAGAAGAAATAGAACCCTCTTTTGGAAATGGTTAGGTCCATGATGGCGCATGCTAACTTACTTATCACCTTTTTGGAGTGATGCGTTGTTAACTGTTGCATGTATACTTAACCGGGTGCCTTCCAAATTAGTTATTTCCACTCCATATAAGTTATGGATAGGTAGAAAACCGAACTTAAGTTTTCTTAAATCATGGGGTTGTGCTGCCTATACTCATGAGTCCTCTCACAAGTTTGGGAAATTAGGTCCCAAAGAAAATAAGAGTATTTTAATGAGATACTCCGAACACTCCAAATTGTATATGTTCATAGGTGAGCAGGAAAGTGGGAGTATAACTGAACTTGAATCACAGGATGTCACATTCTTAGTGGATGAATTTCCTAAGAAGGGCGAAATAGGAGAATATTACTCCATATTTGAAACCTTGGATCAAGATAATGATATTAGTGGAATTCGTCCAAGTTGGAGTAATATGAGAAGTGATGAATTGAATTCAACTCATTCTCAATTGCAACCACATGATGAGATGATATCGTCATTATCTAATCCAAGTGGGAGCATAATGAGGAATGATGTGCTAAGTGTACAATCTCCCATACGGCGAACAAGTTGCCAAAGTATTCCCCATCGACGTTTTGACATTGAAGGGGAAACTTTTATGATTGCTCCGCAAGATGAGGATGAGCCAAGAAATATTAATGAGGCTCTAAATTGCCCTAGTAAGGAAAAATAGATTTATGCAATGAAAGAGGAAATGGAGTAAATGAAGTCAAACCATGTTTAGGAACTTATTGATCTTCTAAAAGGACGCAAAGCTATTGGAAACAAGTGGGTTCTCAAAATAAAGCGAAAGACTGATGGCTTGATAGAAAGGCATAAGGCTCGCCTTGTGGCGAAGAGGTATAATCAACAGAAAGGAATTGATTATGAAGAATCATTTTCTCCTGTAGTGTGATTTACCTCGATTAGCATTATTCTGGCAATAGTGGCTAGTATGGATCTTGAGTTACATCAAATGAATGTAAAGATTGCTTTCCTCAATGGAGAATTAGAGGATGAAATATATATGGAACAACCTACTGGTTTCATAGTGAAATGCCAAGAAAAAAAAGGTATGTCGACTTTAGGGGTCGATATATGGCCTTAAGCAATCATCGAGACAATGGTATATACGTTTTCATAATGCCATAATGGCATATGATTTTACAATGATTGATGAGGATCATTGTATATATATCAAAAGATCCAATGATCAATTTGTGATCATATCATTATATGTTGATGATATACTAATTGCTGGAAGTAATATGGAGTTTGTTAATAATGTCAAGAGTTTGTTATCTTCCAACTTTGAGATGAATGACATGGATGATGTTGCATACTTTCTTGGAGTTAAGATTTCAAGATTATAAACCCAAAAATACTCCTATTGCAAAAGGTGAATGATTGAGCTATAGACTGTATCCAAGGACTCCACAAGAGAATGAACAAATGAAACATGTTCCTTATGCTAGTGCTGTTGGAAGCTTGATGTACACTATGATGTGTACAAGACCTGACATATGTTTTGCAGTTGGGATGATGAATAGATACCAATCCAATTTAGGTCAAGCACATTGGAAAGCCATTAAGAGAATACTGAGGTAACTAAAGGGGACTGTTGATTATACGCTGAGTTATTAAGGAAGGGATCTGCGACTCTAAGGCTATTTTGATGCTGTTTGGGAAGGAGATTTAGATGAAAGAAAATCTATCTCTAGGTTTGTTTTCTTACCGAATAATAGCACCATATGTTGGAGTAGTAAGAAACAAACATGTATAGCCTTGTCCACAATGGAAGTTGAGTTCGTGGCATTATCAGCAGCAGTATAAGAAGGTGTTTGGCTTAAGAGATTTTTTGGATCATTTAAGTGTTATTGGAAGTGCTGCAGATTCATTGTTGGTTAACTGTGATAGCCAAGCAGCAAATGTGTACACCAAAGATCCGAAATATCATGGCAAGACCAAATATATAAATACCAAGTATAACCTTATCAAGGATATGATTGCACGAAAAGATGTGAACTTAGAGTACATACTACGCATAGAATGGTAGCAGATCCTATGACAAAGCCAATACCTAGAGATGTGTTTTGTGGCCATATGAAATCTCTAGGATTGCGTAGAGGCTGATATACTGAATATTGTAATTTCCCTAAGTGTTCACAATTTGATGAATTTGTGTTTTCATCATTAATGCCTATGAATCTTTGTTTGATATTTATGCATCTTAATGCTCAATGCATTACTTTAAGTTGAGAAAGTATGTCGGACAGATATAAGATTAGCCCATTCACACGGGTAATCGCCTCTATTTACAGTGTGATAAATAGAGATGAGACTGTTTTTAAGCTTATTATCTAGGTGATAATCGAGAGCTCAAGCTTAAAATACGTATGTCGCCTTAACTGGGTGTTAAGATGAGGACATAATACTTACTGTGTCCGAAAGTAAAATAACCAACATATTTTACTTTATCTGTCTATGATGCTAGATGTGAGTTCTGATGAATTTTGTTAATGAGTAGATACGTGAACTCAAGTTAGACATTGGGTATGTCTGAATTATCATCTATATGGTATTGAAAGGTGTAAACATACGCTCCATGGGAAAGGAGTTAATACCGTAATACGTATTTCATACTACGTATGCATGAGACGACCAATAAGAGTGGCAAAAGTTTGATCTCAACTTTTATGTCGTGTGAGACTCTTAAGGAAAAGAGTTCCTCAATTTTTTAGTCCCCTCATGACTCTTACTTATTCTCAAGATTTCTATTTAGTGTTTGCTAGCTTAGGATGTTGCCAATGGTCATGAGTTTGATTCGATCTAATGGGACATTTCTAGAAAATCAAGCTGAATTGAAATTGAGAGTTTGAAGGAAAGAGGAAGATCGAATTTGGAGAATCACATTGTAGTTTTGTATTCATCGATTAACCAATTATGACTGTCTTTGGGATAATCATAATTGTGAATACAATATATATATCATTGTTTAAAAGAGATCAAGAGAGATATAAATGTGATCGATCGATCTAGGAAGCTGCATACTAAATCTACTCGGGATGTGATGCCCATTATGAGCTGCTATATATTCCTAACAGATATATGGCAACGAGCTCTCAAACTATGCTGGTCGCACGGATTATTCACTGGTATGAATGTTGAAGAGAGGTAAAGAGAATTCTGTTCAACCCACCATGTGCAAGTGGGAGATGATGGATTTATGAGATGGGCTTAAGGCCCGTCTGCCCATGCTGGGCCCAAAAAGCCCGGCCCACGGGAATATGGCCCGTGGATGGGGGAAGGTATAAAAGGGAGGGAGAGAGAGAGATGGCACACTGTTGGAAGAAAAACGTACGTACGCTTTTCTCTGCGCTCTCTCTCTCTCCAAAGAAAACACGATAAGCACAAGGCATTCTTTCTTCTTCCCTTCAAGGCATCGTCGGATCGAACAGGGCCAGATTTTCTTCCTCTATCGGCGTCGGTGTCTAATCCGTGGCTAA
The DNA here is from genome assembly GCA_014182575.1 of Eucalyptus decipiens. Lineage (NCBI taxonomy): Eukaryota > Viridiplantae > Streptophyta > Magnoliopsida > Myrtales > Myrtaceae > Eucalyptus > Eucalyptus decipiens. The sequence continues at coordinate 15,716,482 of CM024616.1, forward strand.
CAAGGTATGCTTTAGGATCGGTGATACGTGTTCTCCCGGGCTTCGCTTCCGCATTTGATTTAGGGGTTCAATTCAGTGTCGAATCCGGTTTTCGGGGATCCGTTATTCCCAACACAAGTAATGATACAAGAATAGCCAAACAAAAGCAATAGAAGAATAATAGAGATCATTCTCTGCCGCCATCCACAATCCACATCGTGCATAAAGTCCAGCAGAAGAAGAACGAACAGAGATTGGTTGGACATTGTTTATCAGCAGGGGAAAAGATTAGAGATGTTGTTTGGGAATTGAAAGCTGTGGCTGTTAAAACATAAACTAACAACAAGAAGGAAGAAGAAAGTAAGAGAAAAACGAGAATGATGAAGACATATTTTTGGGGCAAATTTTGATCTTCTTTTTTTCATCCTTGTACATGTATACATTTATACTACAAAAGATAAGAATAATGAATAAAATAAATAAGATTACAATACGATTACAATTTCTTACTTTACCTCCGAGTATTTTTTATTAAATCAATTATGATCAAGGTCAAAGATAAAATTGTATCTATTTCCAACATCCCCCCTCAAGTTGGTGCATAGATATCTTGGATGCCCAACTTGTCAAGTGAGCTATAAAAGACCCTACTCGATAGAGCCTTCATTAGTATATATGCCAGTTGATCTTTTGATTTTACATACGGAAACCAGGCCACTTTGGTATCTAGGTTCTACTTAATGAAGTGATGATTTACATGAATGTGTTTTGTACGAGCATGCTAAATAGAATTATAAGATATATTGATGGCTATATTGTTGTCGTAGAACGACCTCATCTCAGACATAGGAGCACAACCAAGTTCCATCATTAATCTCTTAATCCATAGAAGTTCGTAAAGGCTTTTGTGCATCTCCCTAAATTCCGCCTTCGGACTTGACAATGCTACCACCATTTGCTTCTTTCTCTCCAAGTAACTAAGTTTCCTCCTATAAATTAAAATATTCTAAAGTCAACCTCCTATCAAATACACTCCCAGCCTAGTCAGCATTCGTAAACCCCTCAATTTCAAGGTGTCCATTTTTCAAAAAATGAATTCATTTTCTCGAAGCCCCCTTCAACTAGCAAAGTATTCTTATCACAGTATCCATGTGAACTTCACTAAGAGCATGCATGAACTGATTAACAACACTCATAGCATAATTCATGTTAGGTTGAGTATGCAATAAATAAATTAATTTTCCCACCAACCTTTGATACCTTTCTTTATTAGTTGGTACCTAATCTAGATACTCTCCCAGTCTATGGTTTTACACAATTGGAGTGTCTATCTAGCATCTCCACTTTTGCTAATAGGTCCAACGCGTACTTCCTTTGCGAGAGAAATATTCGACTTTTAGATTGTGCCACTTCTATTCCTAGGAAGTACTTCAATCCCCCAAGTTTTTTTTTTTTTTAATCTCAAACTCTAAGGATAGTCTCTCTTGGAGTTTAGAGATTTCCTCTAAATCATCCCCTGTAATAATCATATCATTAACATAGATAATCAGCACAATTATCTTTCCCTGACAACATCTCAAGAACAATGTGTGATCTGCACCACTTTGAATGTACTCATATTTCTTCATCACCATGCTGGACTGGCCGAACCAAGCATGGGGTGACCATTTTAACCCATATAGAGATCATTGCAGCTTGCAGACCACATTAGGCTGTGAAGGAAAAGTGAATCCGATTGGAATGTCCATATAAATTTCTTCTTCCAATCACCTTGAAGGAACTCATTCTTGACATCAAATTAGTGTAGTGGCCAATCTAGGTTCGCTACCAGAAACAGTAAAACCCAAACAATGTTGAGCTTTGCAACAAGGGGAAACATCTTCTGATAGTCTACCCTATATGTCTATGTGTATTCCTTCGCTACTAGCCTTGTTTTGTACTCTTGACGGAGCCATTTCCCTTATACTTAACCGTGAAGACCCATTTGCACCCCATTGTCTTCTTCCCCTCAGACAACACCACTAACTTCCAACTCTTGTTCTTTTGCAACGTCTCCATTTCCTCCTCCATTGCCTTAACCCGCTTTGATTCTTCCAAAGCCTCTTGCATCACACTCGGGATGTGAACTAAAGATACATTCAACATAAACGCCTTCTGGTTTTGGTAGTCTCTTTGTCGAAACATAGTTTGCAATAGGGTACTTGGATCTCTTCCTCCTAGCATCCGGTGAGTACTGGTTAGGAGGCTTGCTCCTGTTATGCCTATTAGGTAACTTATATCTAATAGATATATCAGAATCATCAAGCAAACAAGATGTAGTAGTTGAAGAAGTTACCTTAGGGATATCTTCAAGAGATGAGTTAGATTCGAGCGCTGAAAAGAGAGGGGGCTATTCTTGTATATTCAGTTCCTCTACATCCCTAACTACCGGTTGCAGAGTTTGCTCATTTTCACCATTTTTTGCCGGTTGCTTCTCATTTTCCCATGGCATTCCCATCGGTTGCTGCTCATTTTCAAGGTGCACCTCTTGCACTTCGTCTTGTGCTCAGATGTGACACCACCAACCTGCCACTAATTCACACTTTCTTCCTATATCTCCCCCCAAAAGGAAGATTTAGTGCCTGGATAGAAAAATTATGACTCAACAAACGTGACATCCATTATTATATAGATTCTTTTGACAGCTGGATGATAACAGTGATAACATTTCTAATGCGTACCATATCCCAAAAAGGCGCATCAAACTGCACAAGGATCTAGTTTGGTTCAATGAGTCTTTGAAATATGGATGTAAGCAATACATCCAAACACCCAAAGGGAAATAAGCAAGACAGATAATAAGATAGCATGTGTAGACAGTACTTGCAGAGGTGTCTTGAAATTTAATACCTTGGATGGCATTTGGTTTAAAAGGTAAATAGTTGTCACAATTGCATTGTCCTAGAAGCATTTATGAATGTGACCTTTGATGAGAAGGGCACGAGCTGTCTCTAAGATGTATCTATTCTTCCGCTTCGCTAGTCCATTATGCTGTGGTGTCTGAGAATATAACATCTCATGCAATAGGCCATGTTCCTAAAAATATTCCTTAAATTGCACATTAATATACTCTCTACCATTATCACTTCTCAAAATTTGTAACTTCCAACCAAACTGTGTTTGCACCACTTTATAAAACACCTGAAAAACATTAGCTACCTCATCCTTATGTTTCAAAACACAGAGCCAAGTCATTATGGTGCAATCATCCACAAATATAACAAACCAATGACTTCCCAAAACTACAATAATAGGAGAGGGCCCCCAAACATCATAATGGACTAAGGAAAAAGCAACACTACTCCTATTCAAACTGATTAGAAATGGCATACGATGACTTTTAGCCAAAATACAAGTCTGACATTGATAAGCTGAATTTGGTAAATTGGAAAATAATTCAAGAAGTAAATGTCTCATGTAGCCAAATGAAGAATGCCTTAATCAACAATGCCATAGTTAGATTTGCTTTTACTTGCTACTAAACAAGCCTTGCACCCTGTGCACCCTCCCAAAACTGAAGTCATCCAAGTAAAGCCCCCCTCTTAGTACCATGCCCAACTTTGTGAAGATATCCTAAAAAAGACAAAATTGTGGATACATTAGAATAACACAATTTAAATCTTCAATCGCCTACCCCATTGATATCAATCTTGTGGACAAAGATGGCACGAGTAAATTATTCAATAAAGGCTAGGGGTGAGCATGGTCTGGGTTGGACCGATCCACCTCCTAACCCTAGGACCAACTCGCACAGTGTTGGTCTTCAATTTTTGGGACCGAGGACCGACCCTATTGAGCTTGGGACCAAGGACCGGACCGACCCAATGGGTTCAGTCCGGTTCTAGGGTCAACCCAGGACTAACTGATAATTTTTTATTTCATTTTTTGTACTCCTTAAAAAAGCGATTGAGGACCGAACTGACCCAATGGGTTCGGTCCGGTTTCAAGGTCAATCCAGAACTAACCAATAATTTTTTATTTCATTTTTTGTATTACTTGAAAGGGCAATAAAGGACCGTACCGACCCAATGGGTTTGATAATGAGCAAGGTCAGCTAAGAAAGGCAAGTGGTGAGGGTCAAGTGGGATGTGTGTCAAATAGAATAAGCATCGAATGTTGAGCACAGAGCAACAAACCAAGCGAGCATCAAGCGGCGAGCGGCACGAGTGATCCAAAGTGAGCGGGACAAGTGTCGAATAGCGAGCAGAGAAGTTGTTTTTTTTTTTTTTTTTTTCGATTTTGGCAAATTGAAGACTAAGATGACAAATAAGATAGAAGAGAATGAATACTAAAGGAGGATGCCATAAGGTGCATTTTTGGACACTGTGAGGACTCCTCATAAAAACATTTTCCTTCTTCGTAAATTATGACTACTGACGCCATAAAAGACATTAAAAACCTAAGTTATTAACAATGTAAAAATTCTTGAACTCATCACTAAAGAGCTGTTTAATATTGTTGGCGTCGTTTATTTTAAGGTTTTCTCTATATAAAAAAATTATAAATAATATTATATATGTAGTTAGAGTTGGTCTGGGTTGGACTGACCTGGAACTCTCAGGACCAAGGATCGACTTAGTCTCCGTAGAAACCAAACCAGGACCAACAGGGTTAGGCCGGTCCAGGGTTGACCCTGGACCGATGCTCACCCCTAATAAAGATATAGAAGGGGGAATAGCAATTGTTCTAGACCCTGTCATTAGATATATAATCCCATCAACATTTGAAATATTCTGCCGCCTTGATTTAGTAAGATTGACAAAATAATATGTTATGAAGGTCATATGATCTGTAGCACCTGTATCAATAATCCATTAACTACATTTATTCTAAGAGTTACTAATGAAAGCATGGCCATAATTACCTTCATCTCCAATGGTTGACTTTCTATTCGGTTCTACCTATGGCATTGATAATAGCTAAGCCTCCTTGGTCCTGAGTGATGCCTTCCCTTTTCCACCATTTGCTACACTATTTGCTTATTTGCATGCCTTTAGCTCCTTCCACCAATCCAGTTACCCAATCAATTTGAAACACGTCTTTTGGGTATGCTTCGCTCTCCCACAATTAGAGCAATCACCAACTGCTGTTGAGGAAGATTTACTTTGTGGTGCTCCACCTAGTCAACCTCTTCCTATCAAACCACTCAGCTTTGTCATTTGTAAAGCCGGCATTTCCTGGGTTCGGTCGAAGTTCTGCAATCTATCTTGTCTCCTCGAGACACCATAGTTGTATACAAGTGTGTGGCATCTACATGTGCCAACATCACACTCTGTTGTATGTCCTCTTATCGAACACGAGCATAGGCCTACTTAATTGTAGGAAAAGGCCAGATATGAAACACATCTACTTGGACTTTATCCAAGTAGTCATCCAACCCGTCAAGGAAGATGTAGACCCAAACTTTCTAAATAGCTGAATTATATCACTTGATATTAACAGAGCAAACCATCGGATTCGGGCAGTGGAAGTCAATCTCTCTCCACAAAACTAAAAGACTGTAATAATAGGTCTCAATAGGTCTCCAGATTGTCTCATCCTAGTCACTTGTCATTTCAAATCATAAACCTAAGATGCATCAGTTCCATCAAAAAAGGTGGTAGCGTTTGAATCCCAAACTACTTTCGTGGTTGGGAACTAGGTAAAATTCCCAATCAACGTGGGTTCTATCGAATTTATTAACCATCCCTTCATTATGGAGTATATTATTTTCCATTTGTGAAATTCGAGATCCGTAGGTTTAGGTTGAGGAAGGTCTGCATTGATGTACCCCAATTTATCTCTCCCAGAGATGTACTTCTCGACGACTTGAGATGATAAACCATAATTGGTCCCATCTAACTTTATTGAAATCTATGGAGTAGATGACTCATTCAGTGGCGTCTGATTCTGGGTTTGACTCTGGCTCAAAATCTCCTTCATCCGATTCAATAAATCCTCCAAAATAGCAGTTGCAAGATTGGAGGTCTCTCCTTGCTTTTGATGAGGCACCACATCACCTTGGCTTGACCTAGCTTCGGATCACTCTCCTAGGTGGTTCTCCAACGGAATTGAGCTGCTACTGGCGGCTTTGGTTAGATCATGGCATAGGAAAACTCACAATAGCGGCGGCACAAAAGTAAGTATGGTGAGTCTAGTTGGTAATGGAGCAGTAGTGGCACGATAATCAGATTAGCACGACAGTGGTGGTAACAGCAACGAAACCCTAGCTATTAGGTCTAGTATGGTCTGGTTGGTCTAATTAGATTTGGTTTGAGTCCCTGATTCAACTATGCTCTGATACTACGTTAAAACATAAACTAAGAACAAGAAGGAAGAAGAAAGGCAGTGAAAAACAAGAATGATGAAGACCTAACTTTGGGACAAATCATGATCTCCTTTTTTTCATCATTGTACATGTATAAATTTATAATACAAAAGATAAGAATAACAAAAATAATAAAAAAGATTACAATACCATTATAATTTCCTACTTCATCTCTGAGTATCTTTGATTGAATCAATTAAGACCAAGGTCAAGGATAAAATTGTATCTACCTCCAACAGTGGGATCATTGGGCTCATGAAAGCATCATCAGCTTTTGAGTTTAGCATTCATTTTTCCCCTCGTAACTTGGATGGCTGTTCTTGATAGATTGCTGACTGTTGATGTCTTCTGTGTTGTGCGGTTCTTCTATGGAATCCAGACAACATTTAATTTTTCAATTGTTGTCCTTTCTCTGACAAGGAAGTTTGGGGCAAAGTTTTGAACTTAAGTGGTATTCAAAGACCCATTGGAGGAAGGCAACTTGAGCTTAATTGGGCCTTCCATCACTTGAAAAGGTAGGGGCCTTTGCTAAAACTCTATTGAAACTAGCCTGGAACGGATCCATTGACCGCCTTTGGAGGGAGAGCGATGAGGTTATTCGCAACCGTCTCTGCTCCTTCCGTGGACAGAGTTTTGCATTGCGTTGCTCACTCTGTGGAGCGGACAGAGTTTTGCATTGCGTTCCTCACTCTGTAAGAGTCAACATGTCTGCTTCTTGAGGGAAGGGAATCTTGTAAGACAAAACAAACGATTCTAATCATGCATTGAAGAATAGAATTCAATCATAAATTAGAATTATATGTGGAAAACAGAACCAAAAATAAATCTGACCTCCAGTCATTGTTCGAGTTTGCATGCGATGGAAATCTGCAGAGATTCGATGGTAATTATGGGTGTACTCTACTAACCCAATCCTCCGGAAGAGAGGATTTGGTTTAGACCCTATGATACCCATACAAAATAAACCATCATCTTTATAAACTGTATACCATCAATGCGATTTTCAATGAGCAGTCGTCACAAATAGGTACGAATGTGGAAAACCTTATGCTGGAATAGCAGTCACTTAAAAGAGAAAAGTGGATCGATGTCTAAGGATAAATTTTTATTTTAAAAACTATATCCCTAAAAAATGTGGGATCACATTATAGATAACAAATCTGTGTTAATATCACCTTCTAAGACACTATGTTTGACTTGGAAAATTGATCATTAGTTGTTCGTTGCTGCCTTCGTGATGTCTAAGCTTAGCTTTACGTGGTGATTCTGGTCTTGTTCCTTGGTTATTGCCTTTGTTCTCGAGCCGTTCGTCTCCTTTTCTGGGCTATCTTGGGTTGTTGATCTTTTTGTCCGCACAAGGTTGAGCCATATACATTGGGGATGCGGAATGATGATAAATTGCATGGGTCTGTTCTTGTTGTTTCTTTTGAATTAGGAGATGCTGCTAGGAATCCTCCCTAAACCCCGCACGTTCTCCCGTGGAAGCTTCCAACTGTGACATAGCTAATGACATCACATTCTAAAGACGAGTTCTCAAAACAAAGTTTTTGGGACTTTGAACAGACTAATTTTAAACCAATTGCAACCACAAGAAAGATGTCGAGCTCGATCACCTTTTTCCGAAGCCTTAGTTTGTAGATTCCATCGTCCTCGCCGTCGTCGCATCCACTTTCGTTCTCTTTTCATAATTCGAAAATTTTCAACCTACAGCAATAAATAGAGGCGAATACGTTAGCAGTCTTAGAATATCGTGATGAAGAATGAAAAAAATTTCATCTAAAAAGTGCTACAAAACCTGATGCTAATCTAGCCTAAGAAATTTTACATGCCAAGTAATGAAATCAGCGACATATAGTGAAAATCTCTCCTTACATGTATATTCAGAGTAACTTGAAAACTCTTTCTAAGACTCCTAGCTTATTAAAAAATTATATGCAGCCGAACCACACCTTGATTAAAAGGCTTGATTAATATGTGTTGTCATAGGAAAGATAGTTGCGCAATAAATTAGTATCAAAATTATAGACAACAAAACAGACCAAAAAAAAAAAAGTAAGATAACTAAAAGTGTTTCAATTTTGCACTGAGAAAAAGAAATTCTCAAAAGCTTCTCGACTCGCACATTAGGCATCGGTGTATCTTAAATTCTTTCTTTTTTTTTTTAACACACCAAACGTTAAATAGGGAATATCTCACCTAAAATAAAAACTTATGTTTATCGAAGGTCATTCTGTTTCTCCTATTATAAATGATCACGTTAAAAGTAAATGTTTCCCATCTTTTATAAAATAATTAAGAGATTTTTTTTTATAAACTTATATACAGAAAGGAAGCAAAATAGTAAAAATAGTCATAGAAAAACAAAACTATGACATTCAACGGAAAATCCAAGGGGGCCCAGCCAACCCATTCAACTTCGTGGAGAGAAGTGCACATAAGAGCCTCAAAGAAACATAAATACTCTGTTTTTCTTGGGTTAATCTACGACGGACGAGCTTGGCTTAGGTAATTTGTCGCTCTCGAATTTCCCTACTCATATCGATGAGACTGGTGTGATAGGCTCGTTCCGTGGGCAGTTAATGCTTTGTTGGTACCTTAAACCCAACATTGCAATAACCGATGAGGCGGGACATATATCAACACAGCACAACATAAAGAAATCCTCTTTTATATAAGAATGAGATACTCATTTTCTTGTCAACTTCTTCAACTCCTACTCACGCCAGCTTTAAGTTATTCCTGGAGGAAGGTGTCCTCTTCTCTTAGCATGACACTAGGCATGTAAAATGGGCTTGGGTAGCAATTGACAAATAGCTTCAGCATGAAGCTAAATTCCTATTTGGACCCAACTCTAAATTTTCTAGATTAATCAAAGTTGTTAATCATGTGGTTCCCAAGTGTGGATCCACGTGATCGACAGTCAAGATCTATTTGGATCTTATAATGATTCTTCTGAGTTATATTTTTCATATATATTTTATGTTTCATTACTAAGTTAATCTATAATCAAATGCATGCATCTTGGTAGTTTCTTATTTTAATTATGTAATGTGTCAACTTGCAATTCGTTGGATGCTTTACGAGGGCCCCAATTAAGAAGGTGAATGTCAACTTTACATGTAATTGAAGCAATCCTTCAGGATACTACATTTATGCATAATTCAAAGTATTATGAATTATTACAAGCGCGAAATTGCGAAGGTACATAGGATATGAACTTCGGTTAATTTGTGGTTCTTCAGTCCCCCTTTTTTTTTTGGGGGGTCCTACCATTTAAAAATCGATTACATTGGCAAAGAAGACAATGTCAACATACAGTTTGGTCATATCAACTAAATATTTAAAAATTAGAAAAGTAAATTAAGCTGTTTTCTCTTTGGCATGCAACGATCGACTTAAATAAAAATTAAGCCGACTTGGTATGTTGGCATCATGATCACAATTTTTTTCTCTGATCTTTACCTTCGGTTGTCTGATCCACAATCAAGTTTCAAACTTCCATTTCACATGCCTTGCAATCAAAGCAGTATTTCGAATCTTTGTTTGAATTACACGAGATGAGATTCTCTCCCGTCGGGGAAAAAGAGATCTCCATTTCCATTCGCGTTTCATCTCAGTTCAGCATCGATTTTCGACTTGGTTCCTACGGTTGTCTCGGTCTAGTAATTCATTCTTTGTTGACCTGCGTACTGATCTTGAGCTGTCTCAATCTGTCAATGTCCTTCGGTCATGGGCCTTTTAAAAGTTCCGTTGCGTCTTCATTGCTCGACCTCCAAGATATCAGTGTTCGCTGCCCGTCTCGTGGTGTTAAAACAGAGGTCATTCGTGAGCGCGCAAAGTTTTGCGGTGGTGAATGTGATGAGATGCAAAATGAAGAGTTCTGATGGACTCTCGCTTTGTCGTGCCTTGTCTCTTGCTGTCACGTTCGTTTCGCGTCTCCATCCTCCGTGACAGCGGGTCCGTTTGATTTAGGACCGCCTCTTTGTTGTCCATGTCAATCTGCTTTATCGAGTTCATTCGAGAGCATCTTCTATGAATTCGTAGGTTGGGCAAAGTGAAGATTTTTTTTTTAAAATTATTATGTTTACTCTCTGATATGTCTCTTCGAGTATTCTGGCGCATTTGACTTCTGAAAACTGCGTTGTGTAGTTTCCTATGAAACAAGCTTATATAAAAATTGATAGTTAGAATTGCTCTAAGCCTATTGCTGGAAGTCTATAGCTCCTCGCAGTTTCCCTGCAATGTAGATGTTTGTGTAGACACTATGACTTACAGCATTTTGCTGGAAAGTGGGATGGTCTGAATGGGATAGGAGGACCTATATTTTTTCAGGCTGTCATAAGACAGCCGTTCAATTTTTTTTGCTAAAACTCAATGCTATCGTTTCTCATGCTAAATGAGCATCTGTGTTCTTTTTTCAGTATTTGATTATACGGGATTAGCCCTTCGCTTATGACTCCGTATAAACTGTTTATTACTGCATCTGTTCATCATTTGCAATAGCTATAGTGGATCCACTTGTGGTCTAGTTGAACTTCTTCAGACATTTCACATCAGAAGTATGAGATTCATCTCCAACTTGAATCAAGGCAGAGAAATCTTGAAATGGCTGTCACTATTATTGTGGTGACTAGCTGTCCGTTTAATTACTGCTGTCAAATTGGAGATCCTTTACCTTCGTGTTTATGGAATGCTGAAGAGTGAACATTCAAAAACACATGCATTGGCATGTATATGTGTGTTTTTAGTCGCACAATCTTAAATTTAAAGGTTGCAACCTCCCTCTAACCCCTTTGTATAAGTGCTGCGAAGATAAGTTTGTTGCGCACATATCCTTTTGACCTACATGTGACAATTGGCTTATTCAAATTCATTGAGCTCGCATTGGATTCGACACTTAATTTTCTTTTTTCCTGTAAATTTTTGCTTCAAACTTGCAGGATATATTGCACATTTAACATGAGTGACTCTCATTCTCCACAAAAGTAGACCAATAGTTTTGGATTCCTTCTTCTCTTGCAGATGTCAGGGTACTCCTCACCTGAATCATCTTTCACGATTAGACCCGTTAAACGGGTGGGTCGGGTCGGGTTTAGGTCGAGTCATAAATGGTCCGACCCAAATCGACCCATTTAACCCGTTTATGACCCGATTATTGCAATGCAAAAATTTTGACCCATACCCGACCCGACCTATACCCAACCCATACCCGACCCATTTAATTAAACTTAATTTATTATATATATATAGATATATATTTAAAAATAGTATTTCTAAAATAATTTTATACAACATAAATTTAATGGATAATTTTTATAATTTTTAAAATAATTATTTTTAAAAATCGAATTTTAATTATTTTTTAAATAAAATTTTGATTATTTTAATTTTATAAATATAACTTTTCTTTTTCTTTCTTCTTCTTCTTCTTCTTTTTCTTTGGCCGGCCGCCGCCACGACGCCGGGCGAGCTCGAGTCTCGCCAGATCGGCGAGGCTTGAGCCTCGCCGGGCGTCGGCGAGGCCGTCACCTCGCCAGATCTGGTGAGACTCAAGCTCGCCGGCGAGCTCGAGTCTCGCCGGATCGGCGAGGCTCGAGCCTCGCCGGACGTCGGCGAGGCCGTCGCCTCGCCGGATCCGGCGAGCTTTGAGTCTCGCCGGATCGGCGAGGCTGCGTCGGGCGAGCTCGAGGCTCGCCAAATCTGGGCGAGCTCGAGTCTCGCCGGATCGGCGAGGCTCGAGCCTCGCCGGACGTCGCGAGGTCTCCGCCTCCCAGATCCGGCGAGCTCGAGGCTCGCCGGCGTTGGGCGAGGCCTCCGCCTCGCCAGATCCAAGGAGCTCGAGGCTCGCCGGCGTCGGGCGAGCCTCGAGGTCGCCTGGCCGGTCGCCGGCCATCGCCGTGCCGGCGACCGGAGGAAGAGAAAAGAAAAAAAGAAGAAAGAAAAATAAAAGAAGAAAGAAAAATAAAAATAAAAAGAAAAATAAATGGGTTGCACAACCCATCTTTAGACTTTAATGGGTTTGTAAATTGGTCTTAAATGGGTACCCATTTAAGACCCATTTATTTTAGTTCTTTTATTCTTAAAACCCATTAGGGTACCTTATTTTTCAAGGCCTGACCCATTAACGATCTATTTATATTTAAATGGGTCCATAAATGGGTTGCACAACCCATTTAACACCTCTATTCACGATATACTCATGGAGGGTCAGCGGATCAAGGTGATGCCTGCTCTTTATACTTTGTGGTACGCGAAAGCAATGATAGCGGAGTTTGAAATCACAATCGAGACAATGGTAGTCATCCATGGCGCATCGGTTAGCGCAAGAGTTGCATCGCAGGTTCGCTTTTCCTTCTCTGACACCGTAGGCTGCCTCGAGATAGATCAGACTATGCTAATGGAAGTGATGTTTCGGAATCAGCCTCGGGACACAAGAAAATCTGAACCCACCATCAATTGCCTTGTCACAGGAGTAGAAAGTCCGACACGAGACTTCTTCCGATGTTGCGTGGCGAAGAGCGAGTAGCTATTGCGAGTGACAATTCCATAGGCAGCTCCAGACACAATCTGTGGACACGACACGACAATAGCCATCTTCCAGAAGGCATTAATAGATTGGACCCGAGCAAACCCCACCACAAGCCTCGCAATGCTGAGAAGAGGCATGATATGCGAGGGAGGTGGAATCGTTGCATTCGCTCCTGGCTGATGGCGAGAATTTTGAGAAGAGAATCTTGCTCTAGATAGGAGGCGCACGTCCGGCGATAGAAATAGAAGCCCTTGACAGCGTCCGAGCAGCTGGCACGTATGGGGGATCGTCTGTGGAGAATCCGAGCAAGCTTGTGCGACCGGGGGCAGTCGGAATCTGTGCAAGCAAATCCTAGTTGCTCACGTCGTCGGTTCGTTTCTCTAGGGGCCCTTGGGTGCAGGAGCGGTGGAAGAAGAAAGACCTCTTGACGCGACGGAGAAATTCGCCTGATTTCATGCTCTTGACGACAAGCAATCCCTATAGGCCTTACAATAATGCACTTCTCCGAGATCGCCATCGACCAGAACGAGGGTGTCGGGGACGGAAAAGATGATTGCGCAATGAATCCGTATCAAAAGTAAGATGACGAAGAAAAAGGTGTTTCTATTTTGGACTGAGAAAAATTACTAAAGAGCATCCTTGAAATAATCTAAGTTATTAGTGAATCTTAAATTTATTTTTCTTGAGGTTTCATCTTTTTCCTGGATACCGAATGTTAACTACAAAAAATAGTGAACATTTCACTTAAAATGAAAATGTATATTTATCAAAGGGCATTTTCTTGCTAGCGTAATTATAATCCTATATTTATTAGACGTATATTTATCTGAAATGTATATTCAACTCTAGGGAGCAAGGTGTATGATAAAAACCTCAAAGAGACATAAGTACTCCGTCTTTTTGAATTAGGCTATATGTGAAGGACAAGTTTGTGCTTAGATGCATTGGTGTTTTAGGATCTTCCCACTTGAATCTCATAGGACTACTGTGATAGCCTCGCCCTGGACAGTTGATATTGTGTCGGTGACTTAAACCTGACATTTCAATAGCAATTAAGGTGGGACAAATGTCAACACAACCCTAACTTGAAAAAAATTCCACCTTCATATGATAAATAAGACATCCATTTTCTTGTCAATTTCTATAATTCCTCTCAAGCCAGCTTTGAGTTACTCCCGGACAAAAGTGCCCTCTTCTTGGCACGACAATAGGCATATGGAGACATACTTCGATAGCGATCCGTTGATAACTTATTGAGTTCGATGCATGGGGTAAATGCTCATATGCCATCTATACTTGAGTCTATATGCCCCGAATCAATTAAGATCGTTGATCACCACGTAGTTCCCAAGTTTGAATCCACGTGATCGACGGTCAATATTTTTTTGGACGCACAAATCCGGTCCGCCGGAATGTTTCTTGGGCACACTGCTGAAATGCTTCCCTAGAGGGGCAAAATCGGAATTTTATCCGTCTCCTCGGGGAAACAGCCGGCGAGCGCATGACGGGTCGCTAAACAGGTGGAATCGTTGCATTCGCACTAAATAGAGTCGGATTTCCGCCACTTTCCGGTCCCGCCTCTTTCAAGGCTACTCTCTCTCTCTCTCTCTCCATATATAAATAGAGTCGCCATTCAAAACCTGAAGGAAAACCAGATTACTTTCTCTCTCATCTCCATTCAAATCCAGTCGATCGATCTCTCTCTCTCCTCTCTCTCCCACGCTCGAGCTCTTTCCCTGTCGCGATCGCAAGGAAGGTACTGTCTTCGTGCGAATCGATCTCGAGCTTTCGCAATCCGTCGATTTCTTCTTCTGGCTATGGCTTCTTCGGATTCTCGATGCTCCGTACCTCGGCGTTCGCCGATCGTTTCGTAGCGTTGAACAGAGGTAGTCCACACGAGCGCGCTTAGTTTCTCCGATGGTGCGAACTTTGCCGATGAGGAGTTCCTTCGGACTCTCACCTTCGCCGTGCCTCGTCTCTCACTGTCTCGCGTTCGTTTTGCGTCTCCCATCCTCCGTCCGGCAGTAGGTCCGTTTGATTTCGGAAGACCTCTTTGTGATCGTCGTAGATTGGCTTTACCGAGTCCGTTCGAGCATCGTCTATGATTTTGTAGGTTAGGCGCAGGGGAGAATTTCTCCTTAATTGCTACGTTTATCTCTCTCTGATATACCTCTGTGAGATAGATTTGTGTTCAGATTTGCTGTGAGCCGGGAGTCTGTACCTCCTTGCAGTTTCACCGCAGTGTAGACGCTTATTTAGAGAAAATTGCTATGCCTTACAACATTTACCTTCTCTCCTACTCTCACCTTCTCATTTTCTTGACTTCTGAGGTATGAGTAGGAGATTCTTTGCTGCTCAGGACAGTTTCATGCAAAGATAATGCTATTTCACGGCATCTCTTTTCGTAGAAATGATGCCATGATAAGTAACTCTTCTGATTTTTTTTTTTTTTTTTTCAGTAACATTCATTTTAATTGAACTTCACCATGCTGGAAATCGGATGATCTGAATGTGATAAGAGGACCTATATATTTAAGGCTGTCATAAGACAGCCATTAATTCATCTACTAAACCTCAATGCTATGGTTTCTCATGTTAATATAGCATCTGCGTTCTTTTCTTGGGATAGATTATACTGGACTAGCCCTGTGCTTTGCCCCCATATGAACCGTTTAGTACTGCGTTATTTGTTTATCCTTTGCAATAGCTATAGTGGTTTCCACCTTGTGGTCTAGTGGAACTCCTTCGGACATTTCATATTTGGAGTATGCGAGACTCATGTCCCACTTGAATCAAGGCAGATAATTCTTGAAATGATCGTTTCTGTTTTGTGGTGACTAGCTGTCCACCTCATCATTGTTGTCAAATTGGAGATCCTTTGCCTTTGCATTTGTGGAAGGATGAAAAATGAATTTGGCATGTACATATGGGTGTTTTTGGTCGCACAGTTTTAAATTTAAAGCTTGCAATTCTCCACCTAACTTCTTTGTATAAGTAAATGCCGCACCTGTATGAACTGTTTATATGTCAAGTGTGAGTTTTTCACTTTAATGGACTGGCTAAGGTCCCTCCTAGGCTAGTTTATATATGCTTCTGCAAAAGATAAGTGCAAAAATGTTATAGATTCTGTCTTTCAATAAAGAGATGCTGCTTTTATGAAGAGAAGAGAAGAGGTTGCTCTGTAGTGTAGCCAGCCTAAGGGGTTTGAAATTAATTCTCCCTTTTCTTTTGTAAATTCTAAGGGCCAGTTATATTCTCTCTCTCTCTCCCTCTCTCTCTCTCTCTTAATGCTATCCTCACTCTTTCCCTTGCAGATGGCAGAATCACCTAAGGAAACGGCAGTGGTGAATCAGAAAGAGGATAAATCATTACTAGGTACTCTGAAAGCTTGAGAAATCTCAAAATACAGTTAATTCACTTCAGATGTGAAATGGTACCAAAAGGATGCATATTTCTCTATTTCAAACCTAATAAATTCGTTTACGTTAATATTGTTAATATAATATGGCCTGACATATGACTCTTTTGGATATTGTGGTCAATAATTCATTCAGCACACTTTCCGTGTACTTGAAATCAAATTAAAGCTTTTACGTTAAAATAGGTTTTCGTCCTTGTCATTGATTAGGATGATTGCTTGTACACATTTCTGGCCATGCCTTATGAAGGTCAGATATGTAGGTCACAGCTCAATGTTAAATCTGATTTCAACAGATGCTGAATTTGGAAAGGAGTTCCTGACCTCCTGGAAGTCGTTGTCTGTGGCAGAAGATGATGCAGTGGATTTTAGCTTTGATACAGTTGGCAAAGGCAAAACAAAGAAATTCAACTTTGACAAACTGTAAGCGAAACTTAAAGTATAGGAATAATAAACTGGTATGGATGTGAATCTAACTTTAATATTCTATCCTCATACTTGTGTTGGTTACGTGTCCCTGTACAATTGCCGCTTTCTGGAGAATAATGCCCATGGTGATTAAGTGAGTCATGCTTCACATATCATTCAACCACTTCCAAAATTGTTCAAAACCACGGATGGTGGTGAAGATGCATGGAAGCTTATTACAATCTTACTTGTTATGATGTTGGGATATATCTCTGCTTTCTGTGCATTAATTATTAAGAAACCTTTTTCAGGGATGTCGATTTTAACCTGGATGGTGACTTTGACAAGTTTTCATCATTCAAAGTGGATATGCCAGATCTTGATTTCTCCCATCCATCTAAGAAATCTCCAAACAAGGACAGAAATGAAGCAGAGTCACCTGATGAAGGAAATTCCAAGAAAAGATTTTCTTTCTCCTTTGCTTTTAATGAGTAAGACAGTTTCACAATGTATACACTAGGGCATATTCTTTGATACATAAGGTTATATTTTCTAGTGAAGGGAAACATCATGACTTTTGATTGCAATCTAGGAACTTAGCAGTCATTTGTGCTATCCAGGTTGGATGGCTTTAATCTTGATTCACCCATGACTGAGGGAGAACAAGGTGGGAAGAAGGTTACAGGAAGCAAAGGGAGATCATCACAGATGAATGAGCACCAAGGCTCGAAAACTCGACTTTCTGAGGCAATTCCTGACTCTGAGGATAATGCTATGATTGATAATGTTCAATCATCACGCTGTGTGGGTACATCAAAGATTCAAGTAGGAACTTCTGTAACTTCAACTTCCATGCCTAACCCAAGAATGGATTGGGTGCCAAAGCCCACAGCCTGTAGAAATTCAATTACAGAACAATCTTCTTTCGAAAGGACAAACAGCGCGTGTTCTTATGAATCTGATCAACAAGATCATTCATCAGACAAAACAGCGTCAAGAGAAGTACATATTCAGCCTGGGGTTGACACAAATTTAAGTACCATCCCAGAGCTTCCAAGAAAAGATTTGTCTATTGTCAACAGTTTAAATTGCACTTTGGGTGAAGAGCAGAGTAACAGGGAAGAATCGGTAGGGGAAGCCACATATTCTCACGGCAACATGCAGTCAGAAGGTTCAAGTGTGCCACATGTTCCAGGGACAGAAGGCGAGGCAAATGGAAGCAATAAACCTTTACTTGATACATTGAATGCTACTAAGGCTGATAACGAAGACGACAAGCCTGTGACAAGTCTTAATGATACAGCCTGTATTATCCCAAGTAAAGTACTGCATGATAGTGAAATGGCTGTTTTCAGGTTGTCCACTTTATCCCTTACCTTTTAGTGATTAGAGGAATGAGAGGGAATCTATATTATTGGCATGTTTCTGCCATGCCAAAGTAGACCAATGGGCCATTAATGTCTCCTTTTAAGAAACATGGATTCTTGATGGTTGATTTTGTGAAAATTTAGAAAGCATATGCATCCATAACTTAAATATTAAGGACGGGAATGCAAGTTGTTGTGATTTTCAGTTTGATCGCTCATTCATTGAGCTCTTGCTATCATGTTGATGCATTTTATGGTGATTTACAGAGTTCAATAAAAAGATTGGTGAATCAACGGCATAACATTTTTGCACTTCTTAGCTCAGTTTTAGTATTATGTAAATGTCCCAAATGGAAAGCCTGCAGTTATATATTGTCCTCTTTCTTTACCAGTAGAGAGCCTGGACAAGCCCACTCAAATTGTTTCAAGAGATCAGAGGAAACTAAGTGTCAGTCTTCTCGAGAACCATCAACTGGGAGGAAGCTTACTCAATCTAGCAGCAAAGGACTTGCTTCTTTACATCTAAATGAAACTATGTGAAGATTTTCTTTTTGATTCTACTTTCATTGATTGGACATTCGATGGTTTATACCGTCACATGGTTTATGCAATCTTCAACAGGTTGGGAGATAATGCCAAGGATTCTCAAGTTGGGGGAAAGTCGCTTGTTGGTCTAAATTCACTGGCAAGGGAGCAAACAAAAAGGCAGCCTCCTCTGACTGGATGCCATATCAGTGTGAGACCCACTTCTCAACTGGGGTGAGGCATCTGTACCAAATCAAGTTGTAATTGTGGAGCTGTTTGAAATTTTGTTCAAATTCTAGCATTTTCTTTTTCCCCTGTTCTTCTTTTAAGAGTAGCCAACAGTGAGTGAATAATGTGTAAGTTATCTCCTCCCCACTGCCATTCCCCCATCCACACACAAACACAAAAGAAAAAAAGGCAGAGTTTACCCTTTTGGCATATAAATGTGGTCTGGTTATTGCTCTCCTGTTATCCAATGGACTTTCAACTAGGTTCAAATGAGATTTTTTTTTTTCTTTTGATGGTATATCATAGTTTGCCTTGAGACATTGGACACTCTCCTAATTGCTGTATATTACTAGTTTGATCAACAGATATGTAGATATATTTGAATTTGTTGTATATTAATAGTTTGATGAACACATATGTGGATGCACGTGAAAAATCTTATGATGTTCTTGATTATCGCTTGCTATTGATGAATTTAAAGCCTTTTCAGGTGAAATTATAAACCTTTACTTGCAATTGTCTCTCTCCCTTTATTATTGGCCAAGAAAGCTCATTAAATCCTTTATAGTATGCTTTGAAGTGGATAGTGACGTCTTTTTCTCTGGTAAAATATGACTAAATTATGCCTGGAAGTAGGGTTCACAATCTGCTGTAGCATGATATGTTCATGTTCAGTTTGAACCTTTTGAGTCATGTGGGAAAGTGATATTCCTTTAAATGATATTTACTTTCAAGACTGAAATAACTCCTCATTACAGAAAAGATGTGTCAATGTCATGTCATATCAGTTTTATGCTTGACGCTGTTCATGTCATGTCATATCCTGTCTTAGACATTGCCAGCTCTAACAAGTAGATTGCATATATTGGATTAGACCTTTGACCCAGCATTATTTTGCAAATGCTTAATCTGCTTGCTCTAAACTTTTGCAGTTCTCTATGCAAGACGAGCAGTTTAAATGAGTTGTCAAAACCAATTGATAAGATACACGTGAATCCTGAAGTCACGAATTCAAGCAAGGAGTCTTTTAAGGATTCGAGGGTCAGAAATGTTGATGTGAAGAACAGTAACTCTCTTAATTCTGCCAAGAGGGCTTTTCATCTTTCTAGCTTGAGAATGATGAGGTCTAATCTGCATTGCAACTTTATGTCCTGGTATTTGAAACCATAGATACTTTTAGAGATCAAGATGTCAATATGTGCAGAGCCATAAGAACCAAAGAAGGCCAACTTGGTTCTAATCCTACGGAGGAAATCAGTTCCATGAGGGACTCTGAGCAAATTACGGCTATGCGAGAGTTAGCTCATTGTAGCAAAAGCACCGAAAACGGATCACTTCTCAAGTCATCCTTAAAGCGGAAATCATATGAGGTTCCTTTCTGTTGTTTGCTCTTCACTTCCAAGTAATAACTTACCCCTCTTCAATAGGGTGTTATGTTTGGACCAAAAAAAATAAAATAAAATAAAATTGGGCATTACGAATATACTTATGGGGATGTTATTTTGTAAGGCATTAGAAGCCGTGAGTGTCTATATTGCAGGGATCAGACACCAATTTAATGTCATTTAGTCCATTAAAACAGCTCTCTCAGTCTCCAAGTGAGAAAAGGTGAGTACTAATAACTCCATTATGCTATCTCCTGTGACTGGGTTTTGTTTGTGGAAGTATTGTTCTTACTCTCGACACTTTAGAAGTTTCAGAGATTCCTCCAAAACTGTTGTCACAGAACAGGTAAATCGATAAAACCAGCCACTTCTCAATTCATAAGGGAAATCATCTGAGGTTCCTTTCTATTGTTTGCTCTTGCCTTCCCAGTAATACCCTTACACCTCTTCAATAGGGTGTTGCGAATATAATTATTTTGTAATGCATTAGAAGTCATGAGTGTCTATTCTGCAGGGGTCAGTTGCCAATTTGATGTCATTTAGTCCACCGGAATGGCCTTCTGAAGCTCCCAGTGAAAAAGGTGAAGAGTGCTAATAACTCCACTATCCTCACTCCTGTGACTGGGTTTTGTTTGTGGAAGTAATGTTCTTACCCTTGGCACTTCAGAAGTTTCGGGAGAATCCTCCAAAGCTGTTGTCACAGAACTGGTAAATGGACAGAACCTTCTTAAGTTTTTCTATTTCAACAGAGAGTCGAAACTCGTTCCTTGCTGGTTTCTTAGATGTTACATGTCAGGTTTGCAATCATGAGAACACCGATCAAAGCACAATGGACAGTCTGTCCGGTGACCATCCTAAATTTCAGATTAAGATTTCTCCTAAGGCAAGGTCCACCGAAATTGGAAGTCCATCAATCATGGAATCTGATGAAAATGTTGAAAAGGCTGAAGCTTATACCAAGGAACTTGAAGATGTAAGTGGATTACGGTTAACATTTTTTCGCTATAAATGAGTTGCTTATGCACTTCTTGGCTTTGGCGATCAGTTACATGCATATTGTAGACTATAATCAGAGACCATGAAGATATAGAGAGAATAATAGTGACAACAAAGCTCTAGGAAAAGAATATACGAGATTGTCAAGTTACAGGGAGGAGTTGTCCATAGACAACTTTCTGTGGCTTACTGGATGAGTGGTAAAGCATCTTCATATATTGAATTTGTAACAACTAGAAATCAATTGATGAAGAGAACCTCCCTAATATGGGAATTGTGATGTCTTCTACAGTCCGACAAAATTACCCTTAAGGATGAATCTATAGTACTTTATAGCTAATTTCCACGATTAAAGGTCTATCATAAGCAATTGAGTTTTCAGAAGGCCATTGGAACATAGACTGAGGATATTGCACAGAAGGGCATTGAACTGTTGCCTCTTGTCTATTCTACCATCTTTGTGATCCTTCTGCTGGTGAAACATTTGCTGCCTAAGGAAATTGTTTTACAGATCTGCAACATGCTAAAGAAGAAGCAGGAAGAAGCTAAAGAATTGCTTGTTCGATCACTTGTGACCAACAACAATCTATTAATGCTTAATCATCCCATCTACGAAGAACAGATATCCTTCTGGTTATCAATGATTTCACGGGATGTTCTTGGGTTGTTCATGATATGTTTCTTTTCCCCTTTGGCATATCTTTGTAATTCCCTAACCAGATAAAACATCTGTAGGGTGCAAAAGTATGCATCACGGCTCATGTCCAAGGAGAATCACACTTGAAGTTGCATCAGACAAGGTATCTACTTTGCCTCTCTCTCTCTCTCTCAAAAACACATAACATACACGATTGCGTATGAGTCACACCTAGACAGAATAGATCATGGATGCATGTGCCTCTAATTGTCTCCTTGCTCAGACACTCATCTGAACATGGGAGCAATGATGAATCAGGAAAGTATATGCAGACTTGTTTCTCGGACTTTTGGATTGTGGAAGCATACTGGCTTCCTGCATGTATTTGAAGGTCTCTTTTTTCGCACCCTGTCGGTTTGGGATGAAATTCCAAGGACATTTCCGGGTGCCTTGCTGAATCAAGCCTATATTTTTCTTCTCCTTGTTTTCATGGGATGCCCTCAATGTTTCAAATACGGACCAGACTTTTAAACTTAGCATTCGTAATTGTCCAATCTCGGCTTGTTATTTCCTTTCACTAGAGAGTACCCAGTTTCCTCCTGGAGGTCATTATGAAAGAAAACTCCGCGTCTCGACTTAGTGTGATTTCTTAACCGTGGGAAAGCCAGGGCAGTGGCAATATGAAACTTTGGATTGTGCGACATTTGAACTGTCACATGTTGCACAACCTCTATGCAAAAAAGGTCGCCGATCATATCTTCTTTATCTTCATTTATCTTATTGACCACCTCTATGCAAAAAAGGTCCAGAATTACTGTCAAGAGTTCTCCAAAATATCGAGTTCGATTACGGTTGCCCCTGGAAATGTACTAGAGAAGAGCATGAATGGCATTACTTTCCTCATGGTTGGCCTGAGCGATAAGAAGTTCCAAACGTTTCAGCTGATAAAGAGTGCACTAATTTTGATATCTCAATACCTCCTGTTGCGAATGCCGGTAGTAGAAGACTGAAAGTGTGAAATGTGCGGAGCTAATACTTTTCCAAAATTATTGAAACAGTTGGCGCACAAACTGGAGACCATGTTGTAAAATATATTAGGGATAGGCACATTGAAAGTTTCAAAACTTATCGCAAGAATACATTTTAGTTCTAAAACTTATAAAAAATATAATTAAATTTTAGAACTTGTTAGATTGGTGTAATCGAGTCTTTCCGTTAATACTATCCAAATTGGGTAACATAAAAAATTGATGTGGCGTTTTAAAATAATTTTTCTTTTCTATGTGGCAATGACATGGCTAAAATATGAAACATAAATACTAAAGTGATATTATTTTGGTTTAAATTTGATTTTAATACAATTTTGTAAGAAAAAGGAAGAAGGCAGAACAATGAGAGTCTACTGGGCCCTTACCATCACTGCCCTACTGTCGCTTGAATGGGCTATGGTAGGGGATGACCAACCAGTGGTCAGCGAGGGCTGCTAGACTTCCTTCGGATCGGGCAAGGGCTGTTGGCCCTCGCTGCTGTAGGTCCTCACTTGGCGACCCTTGCTGACCACTGGTCAGCGATGGTGGTGTTGCATGCCGTCGCCGTTGTGCCTTCTTTCGTTTTATTTTTAAATTTATTTATCTTTTATTCTAATGTAAATAATAGTTGGATTTAAAAAAATCATATTTGGACCGAAAGAACATCTTTTTAGCATTATCCTTCATGTGTTTAGTCAAATTAGAATCACGTAGGAGAGAAAAAATACTAAAAAATATGCATTTTTTCTTGCGGGCCAAACACGGAAGAAGGGACACTCGTTGAGGACGATAATTCAACAAGAGAAGGCCGAGATTGGAAGCCTTAAAAAAAGTTGAATAGCGACAACAACTGGATCTGCAAGATTGTCGAGCAGATCAGATTAAAGGTTGAAATGACATAGAGTACTAAGGAAGAAGCCAAGATTGAATGTCACTAAATTCGACCAGATAAAAGGACGAGAAAGGCTTTCGTAATTACTCATGAAGCACGGCATTGGTAATGAAGACTCCACTGGCGGGGAATGTGCTTGACCTTATAAAATATGCAAAAGGGTTTCGGGAGTTCCTATCAGATGGGTAGATTGTGGGAAGTCCTATGTTTCGGCACTTCGATTCAATTTTTTTAACACAGAGAGAGAGAGAGAGAGAGAGAGAGAGAACTAGAGGGTACGTGAGGGCTATAAATACCAAGCGATTGGAGTCCTCTCCCAAGCAAAAACCACACAGTGTAATCTGATCAGAAGGATCGATGGCCAGGTTGGGATTATATCTGTGCCTGATGCTGCTAGCCTTCTCCTGGACCGGCTCCGAAGCTCGCACTCTCGTCCATGAATTCAAAAGGTTGACGGTCCTTGTCAAGTCGCCTAATACACTGGCTGGTGATGATTTCGAGGGAGTCAGGCCTAAACGGGTCAGTCCGGAAGGTCCTGATCCGCAGCACCATGCTATAATTTCTCGTAAGCTCGGATGAGACGTAAGCGCAGCAAACAATATAGGACTATGCAGTCATCATGATGTGTTTGATGTTGAATTCTCGTTTTCGTTAAGTATTTAGTATCAAGTAAGTGTCAAGCAAGTCGTGGCTTGATCATAGGAGAGTGCATTGTCGGGGTTGAAACCAGCGGATGTCCATGATGCTGCAGTTGTATTTGGAGTGCTCTTCAATAAATACAAAATCGAATATTATGAACCGTGTTTAAATATGTTTTTGGGAGAACTGAAATTTTAATACCATGATTTAGCATGCGACAATACTCGATAACCTTAAGTAGAAATATAATTTATTCCATGAACACTCAATTCGAATGTGCCATCACATAAGGGAATGCGACAATACTCGATAACCTTAAATAGAAATATAATTTATTCCGTGAACACTCAATTCGAAGGTACCATCACATAAGGGAATGATCACTTGTCAACAAGCGCAATCCTAAACATGACAATCAACATCAACCTTCATAGCAATCTAAACATCATTTTTTATTCATACTTTCCCATATTATATTGTGTGACATTATTGCACGCACATGAATAGTTTTGCAAGAATCTAGCCATGGATTCCGAATATATATATACACACAGTACTGCATTATTTGTTTCCTCTGGATTGAAGGAGTTCTTGTGTTTCTTTGATATGAAGTAGTTTAGGTTTACAACTTGGGTGAAACGCTGGCTTGTGGGAAGCTTGCGATTTGCTTTCTTCAATAATCATTACTCTACCTGTGGTCTAGACGTACAGAGAGCTGAATAAAATAATAGCTATGATAGCAAATTATGTCGGGACGTGCTTAATGGACGAATGAATAAAAAAGTACAGAGGATAGGAACGGATTAGATAATCCATGTCACTTTTGGCTGAATCACCTCCTTTATAGGTATTGACCTAGTCCATTGCTAGCTATCCTAGTTCACAGCAGAATCAAACTTATCTCCAACTCTCTCCAAAATGAGAGCATAATCAAGACATCCACGTTCTATGATTGATTCAAAATATTATCTTCAACGGTATTTTTTAATATGTTTTCATATTAATTACTTTGGATTCTATGTGTGTGTATTGTAACACAATTTAAAAATCAAAATATGCAATTCTTATAGAGAAAAGTATCCAAAAAGTCAAAAATTTATTGCATTGGTACTAACTTAATCTTGAATAGTCATAAATATTTTTACATTGATACCAACTCAGTTCATCTGATCTATTAAGATTACAAATTGCTGATGTGGACGCTAACAGTCCTATATTACACGGTTGGTGCTTGATGTTGATTTTTTAAATAATTCTTTTAATAACTTTTATTTTTTTACTTTTTTTAATTTTGTTCCTTTTTCTTTTTCCCTTTTTCTTTTCCTTTAGACTATGGCCGGTACCAATCATAGCTAGTGATTGGCTACTAGTGAGGGCTCAACCCCACGGCCTATGTGAGGGCTACCCTTGCAGCTTCTGGGAAAGGTGGCCCTTGCCACTTCAAGAACCGAGGGTTGAGACCTCACGAGATTTAGTAAGGGCCACCCTCACCTAGGCTGCAAGGTTCGTGCCTTTTCCTATGGTCAGTCATCAGTCATGGTTGGTCCCAACCACAATCTAAAGGAAAAGAAAAAGAAAAAAAAAAAAAATATAAAAAAAAAAGTTAAAAGATTATTTAAAAATATCTATGTTAGTGCCCGGTGTGGCATGTGGGATAATTGGCATTCATGTTAGTAATTTTTTATCTAAATTATCCAAATAGACTAAATCAGTATCAATACAGTTTAGTACTAATTTGGTCTAATTGAAACATTTAGGATTGAATTGGTACCAATGGAATATATCCAGGACTTTTTTGGTACTTTTCCCAATTCTTATATGTTCTTTGCTTTTGCATCCCTATTTTTACCAACATTTTCTTGATCATTGATGAACCTAAACACTGTCTTGGCTGTGCAAAAAGTCAAGATGGCTACACCACAACATTTTTCACTCAAAGTGTGGGAAAGTTAACAAAAAAGTCTTAAACATATTGCAATTATGCTAGTTCAATTATATATATATATATATATATATATATATATATATATAATTTTGTTAATTTAGTCATCAATTTTTTATATTTATAATAATTTAGTCCATCGACCAATTTGATCGGCCGCTACTATTATAGACAATTTTTTAATAATTTTTTAATTTTCTGATTATTTATTTTATTTATTTATTCTTTTTTTTTCTCTTTTTTCCTTAATCACCTTTTGCTCCGTTCTTTGGTTGATCATTGTCGGCAAGAGGTGAGTGCCGGCAAGATTAGCCTTGCCGGCCATTGGTGAGGATGAGGCCTTGCCAAATCTAGCAAGGCTCATTCTTATTGAATTGGCTGCGAGGTTAACCTTGCACCAACCCTTGCCTCTGGTGGAAGAAGGTGGGGAAAAAAAGAAGAAGAAAAAAACCGCAAAAGAAAAAGGAAATGTTAAAAATTTGAAAAAAATTCAAAAAAACCTATAAAAAAATTTTCCATGCTAGCGTCAGCTGGATAGCTAGTACCAGCAATGTTTACATTAGTATTGGTCGGCCAAATTTGGCCGAATAGACTAAAGTGGCTTAAAAAAAATGTTTAATTTGGCTGAATAGATTGAATTGGCGCAAATGCAAAATGTTTATGTTTGAATTGATCCAAAAGAAAGTTTATAATTGAATTGATACAATTATAATAAAATTGATAACTGTTTTTGGTAATTTCCTCCTAAAAGTGCACGTCATGGGGCAAAGTGTGTGATGCTTTTATTGACGGAGGAAGTTGCGATCTAATATTGTAGCAGCATGAATGATGGGAAAGTTGAAGTTGCTGATGAAAGATCATCCTAAATGCCCTTACAAGTTTCGGTGCCTAAAGAAGGGAAATGAAATTAAAGTCTCCAAGCGCTGTTTAGTTCAATTTTCTATTGGAAATAAATCTGCACATAAAGAATGGTGTGATGTAATTCCAATGAATGCATGTCACGTGCTAGCTGGACGATCGTGGCGATACGATCGTCAAACTATCCCAATTACCGAATACTCAAAAGGGAAGAGGTTTCAATGAAACGAAAAGGTGCAAAAAGAGTTTTGACCTCGAAACAAAAATTCATGAAGCTCGGCTTTAGCAAGTATCGATCTTTGAGGTTCAATGCGATTCTTCTAATGTTGTCATTGGTGCCATTTTCAGTCAAGAAGACTGTCCCATTGCCTTTTTTTGGTGCAAAGCGCAACGGAAGAATTACCAAAAAAGTCCTAAACCTATTGCAATTATATCAATTCAGTCCTAAACTTTTTTTTTTTTGGCTAATTTAGTCATAAACCTTTTACAATTATGTCAATTCAGTCCATCCGGCCAAAATTGGCCGGCCGAAACTGCTTGGACATCGGCTGGGGATAGCTGGCCGGTGAATGATGATGTGGCCGATCTGCGGAAGGAGAAGAAGGGAAAAAAAAAAAAAAAAAAATTTCAAAAAAAAAAAGAAAATTTTGAAAATATATATATATATTAAAAATATTTAAAAATTGCCACATTAGCGTTCGCCGGCCAGCCGCGGAAGGAGAAGAAGGGGAAAAAAAGAAAACATTTGAAAAACATATATATTAAAAAATATTAAAAAATTGCCACATTAGTGTTCGGCGTGTGTCCTTAGCGGTGTCCACGTCAGCCCCGACCGGCCAATTTTGGCTAGATGGACTAAATTGGCATAATTGCAAAAGGTTTAGGACTAAATTGGCCAAAAAAAAAATTTAGGACTGAATTGATACAATTACAATAGGTTTAGGACTTTTTGGTAATTCTCCCAAAGCGCAATGATGCCAAGCTAAAGTGTTCAATTTATGATGAAGAACTTTATGATATAGTGCGTATTCTCAAAGAACGCCGTCCCATTTCCTCGTTGTCTTCTCTTTGTTTTTCTCTTTATCTCTTTCAGTGGATTCCTAGGTTTCTTGAGTGATCAGGAGTGTTCTATATTGATGGAGTTGCCTGTCAATGCGGTGGTTCGGTTGAGAAACATAGATTATCATGTCTCGCCTTTCTATCTTTCGTGGTGGGGTTTTCAACCTCGCATGATTGAAAATTTTTTCTTTCATTGTCTCATCGAATACATCCCGACATCGTACGACACCATCTTGACCACTTACGAACCATAAATATCAACCAAAACGGATAGAGAGGAAAATAAAGAGAAAATGACATGGCCTGATTCCAAAGAAGAAATAACGACATTGACCGCTTAAACTTCGAAGGTAGGTTTGACTGGATACTTCAATAGCTCAGACGGTGGCTCTTGGCGACTTTTCGGAAATGAAAGGATTTGATTCATATTATGCGCCCAATATGCTTATGTTTTTTTTCTTGGTTGAACCAATTTGTTTATAGTGAAAGCGGAGTAAAAGTCCGATACCTTTCCTAGAGAGATTGCTAAGAGGTAGCATAAGCTCAAATCTGTCAACAAATTTAATTAGATCAACCTTCATTTAAAATACTAAGTCCATGGGTTATGAGTTAACTAGGATCATTAACTGCTCTGCATCATGATAATTCTTTGATGTGTGACTTTTCTAATATAACTCAGGCATGCATCTCAGCATTCAGCCCTTGAGTGAAGTTTAGTGCTAGTTTTGCTCTCCATTAATTTATATATCTTTCTGCACCACCATATTTTTACTTGAATCTCTAACACCATACTTTCATCCTTATTCTTTTTCTTCAGACTGAACCGTGACAGCAAACCACGAAACCTGCCTAAAAATATCACTGACGCTCCTGTTTTAGCACTGTCGAACATTGAGGTTCCATGTGATGCTTCTAATGTTGTCACCGACACCATTCTTATCCAAGAAGACTGTCCCATTGCCTTTTTCAGTGAAAAACTCAACGATGCCAAGCTAAATTGTTCAATTTATGATAAGAAAGTTCTATGGCGTAGTGCGGAATCTCAAGAATGACGTCCCACTCCCTCGTTATCTTCTCTTTGATTTTCTATTTATCTATTTCGGATGATTCCTTGATTTCTTGAGTGATCAAGAGTGTGCTGTATTGCTGGAGTTGCCTACCAATGTGGTGATTCGGCTAAGAGAGACGTAGATTATCAAGTCTTTGTTAGCTCAGTTCATTCCTATGTAGAGGAGGCCCAATGAGTTACAAACCCAAAAATGGCTTGAGCCCATATGATAAGTTATATGGAGAAATAAGGTTTCTCACTATCTTTTAAATGGTAGCCGGAAAAAAATGTAGTAACAAGAGAAAAAGAGAAAGCAGAAAATCTAGGGTTAGGGCAAAGTCCGATTTACATCAAGCTAACATCGAATGTCGATTTGTGGTCCAATTGAGCTGAAAATTTGTTAGCATCTTCGTTGCGCAATCTTCTCAAATCTGAACAGTTTGATTTTCATTTGAAGCTCCCTACATCAGGCTTTTCGTGGATTGATCAAAACTTGCGTTTTTAGTCAAATTTATCATTGATCTCTTGTGAAATTTATGTGTATTGCCAAGAATTATGTTCATGAGGTATTTGTTGCTATGTACCTCTAGTTTTTGCTAGAAAAGAACATTGTTCACCTAATTTTATTGATAGTGAAGATTTTCGGGTGGACTCCGGTTTCGTGGTTTTTGATCTCCTTACATCGAGGAAATTTTTAACGTAAACAAATTGTCTTGTGTTCGCGTGCTTGGTATTTATTTTACTCTACTATATTGATTCCTATTAGATTTACACAAGAATGGAGATTATTTTATTCCGTTGTGTTTGTTGACGCCTAAATTTTCCTTTTAATTAATTAGGTTTTACTTTATTTTACTTTATTTTATTTTATCTTTTCGGATAATAAATAAAAAGAAAAATGGCAGGAAAAAAATGGAGCTGAAAGCCCCCCTCCTCTGGGCCTCCTCGGCCCACTTCCACCTTAGCCTGGCCCAGCTGAGTCTCCTTCTTCCTCGCTGTTGCAGCACACGCGTCGGGGGCATGACGTCAGAGCAAACGGAATGAATAGCGACGCACGTGGAGCAGCTGGCACCGGACGGCGATGGGACGTGGAGTAGGGGAGTAGCTGGCATCGGATGGGACGCCGGTTCGGCCGGCGAGGGCCACAGTAGCCGACGGTCGAGCTCCGTCGACCAGCCACCCCTCGGCCTATAAATAGGCTCTCCATCCCCAATGAAAGACACACAGACAGCAAAGAGGAGATCGCCGACGATAAGCTTCGATAGCTTCCCTTGAGAGATTTCAGGGGAGGCCCGAAGACAAGCCGCCGGAGATCTTGAATCTAGCTAGAGAAGCGAGCACAGACACACACGGAGGAAGGAGAAAGGGAGAGGGATCGAGGTCGCGACCCTTGGACACCCCACTGAGAGACTTCAGGGGGGCTGAGGGCTCGCGGCTTCGGATCTGGGCTTTGCCGGAGTAGAGAGAGAGAGAGAGAGAGAGAGAGAGAAAACGCAGGAGCAGAGGGGATTCGTGTGGGGTCTCGCCGTCGTCGCTGTCTTCACCCTTGCCGCGCCGTCGTCGAGCAGGTATCGCACTGTCGCCGTTGCCCTCGCCATCTCCCTCTCCATAAGTCCAGCCATCGCCGTCGTCGCCGCCGTCTTCGTCATCATCGCCGCTACACCTCTTTGGCGCCCCCAATTCGGAAACCCTAGGGTTCCCGATTTTCCGGGTCGTGATCCTGGGTCGTTGGGTCGGACCCGGATCGGGAA
Source organism: Eucalyptus decipiens (assembly GCA_014182575.1). NCBI lineage: Eukaryota > Viridiplantae > Streptophyta > Magnoliopsida > Myrtales > Myrtaceae > Eucalyptus > Eucalyptus decipiens. Next base: position 15,747,517 of record CM024616.1, read on the forward strand.
CCGGTAGGGATTCTGCAAATTATGGAGGCGGTGGGGAGTTGGGTCGCGATTCGGGTCGGATTCGGGTAGGGTTTTCATCTATGAAGCACGGATACTCTCCGGAAGCCTTCGTGTCGTGTCCGACACTCCGACACGTGTCCGACACGCCCGACACGTCCCGACACGCTCCGACAAGCGGTCAACGAGTGTTGAAAAATCCGACACGTGGTCAACTCTTTTCGACACGCTCCGACACGCGAGTCCAGAATTCCGACACGCGATTCCGACACGCACGGGGTCAATTTTAAAATTTCTAATACTTGAGTGGTCAAAATATAAATATACACAAAAGAAGTAATAAAAGAAGTAATAAAATTGACTTTACCAAAAAAAAAAAGAAGTAATAAAATTGCTATAAATATACATGCATGGGGTCAATTTTTTTTTTTTTTTTTTTTTAGAATTGTTTTATTTTTAAAAAGTCTTTTACTATGAAAGAAGTAATAAAAAATGCTATATATGATAAATAAATAAATTTAAAAATATCATTTCAGCATTTTTCTTTAAACAATGTTTTTTTCCTCTAAGTTTTGTGTATTATTGTAACAAATTAAAATAATGAATGATATTATTTAATATTTTTCGTGTAAATTAATTCTAGGCTATTATTATTATTATTATTATTATTATTATTATTATTATTATTATTATTATTATATATTTATGCATTTATATATAAAAATATATTTAATATATAACGTGTCGGAATGTGTCGAAATTCTCTATTTTTAAGAAATGACGTGTCGGCATGTCGTGTCGTGTCGTGTCGCGTGTCACGTGTCCGTGTCGGTGCTACATAGGTTTTCGTAGGGGAGCCGAGTCGTGGAGCGGGTCGTTGGAGCGGGTCATCGGGTCGGGCTGGGCGTATCCAAACGCTCGGCCACGACACCATTTCATCCAAACTCGCGGGACCCGACCCGGACCGTTTTTTTTTTTTTTTTAATTATTTTAATTTTAAATAATATTTTAAATAAATAATAAATAAATAATTTATCTTTCCAAAAAAATCAAAAATAATTTATTTTCGAAAAAGTATTTAAAAACATTTTATTTTCTAAAAATAAAAATAAAAATCAAGAATTTTCCTAAAAAAGCCAAAAACCCAAAAATAGAAAAGACCCAAAAAGTATTTTTCCTCCCCAAAATGCATTGAAAATCCCTCAAACATCCAAAAAACCTTATGGTTTAAATAAAATTAGGTACCGAAAGGGCATTAGTGATTAATTAGTGTAATCAAGTCCCCGATCCTAATTTCTCGGTTGCGCAGAGTGAGTATTTCTTCCGATACTTCGCTTGGGTTTCTAATCAACCCACCCCAAATCGATTAGTGGCGACTCCATTTTAAAAATTGATTTACGGGTTAAAAACTTAGACCATTAAGTCGTGAATTGGTAGACTTTGGAGAGTCCGGGCATAACTAATTTCAGCCGAGCCATTAGCCTCCTTAGGCGCTCGTACCTGATTGCGGGCGCCGAAAAAAAGAGTTCACGACAGTGTTAATTCGATTTTGTTCGAATTGTTACTATTCTTCCATTAGAGTGGTATCAGAGCTTCTGATTATTGCACGATTTTTTTGCCTTGTGTTAAACAACGGAAATGAATACGAGTAGAATATTTTCACTGAATGGTTCGAATTATCATATTTGAAAAGGGAAGATGGAAAATATTTTATATGTGAAAGATTTTTATTTGCTCGTATTTGCCGAGGAGAAACCGGAGTATAAAACTGATGCTGAATGGTCTATATTTCATCGTCAAGTGTGTGGTTATATTAGGTAATGGGTGGATGATAATATTTTAAACCATATTATTGAGGAAACACATGCACGCAGTTTATGGGATAAGCTCAAACAGTTATATGCTCGAAAGACTAAGAATAATAAATTATTTTTGATAAAATAGATGATGGCTCTAAGATATCAAGATGGTACTCGTTTAATTGATAATTTAAATTCTTTTCAAGGAATTATAAATCAGCTGGCTACGATGAGAATCAAGTTTGATGATGAGATACAAGTATTATGGTTGCTTGGTACTTTGCCAGACTCATGGGAGACGTTCTGAACATCTTTGTCTAATTCTACACCGAATGGTACGATTACCATGAATTTGGTCAATAGTAGTATTTTGAATGAAGAGATGAGAAAGAAGACACAATGATCATCATCTTCACATTCTGATGCCTTGGTTGTTGAGAAAATAGGAATAAGTGAGTCTTGAGGTCCAAGAAATAGAGATAAAAGTCAAGATAAAAGCAGAGGTAAGTATAATAAATTTGCTAATGTTGAGTGTCATTATTGTCATTAGAATGGACATATTCAGAGGTTTTGTCGCCAGTTAAAAAAGGAGAAACAAAAGGAGAAAGGTAAAGAGAAGAAAAGTGATAATGACAGTGATGACAATTGTGTTGCTGCACTTAAAGAAGACTTTCTCATCATTTTTTATGGTGATGTGGTGAATTTTGTATCTCATGAGACCAGTTGAGTAATTGATAGTGGTGCATCTGTTCATGCTACGTTTCGTAGGGATTTCTTTACATCATACAGGTTATGTGACTTCAGGTCCATGAAAATGGGAAACAATGGGCTAGCTCAAGCTATAGGCATCGGTGATGTGTGTCTAGAAACCAGTAATGGTACAAGGTTAGTATTGACTACTGTTAAACATATACCCGATATCCACTTGAATTTGATTTCGACAAACAAGTTGGATGATGAGGGGTATTGCAGCACCATTAATAATGATCAATAGAAGCTCACCAAAGGTTCTCTTGTTGTGGCTAGAGGTGAAAAATATTCTTCATTGTACATTATGCAGGCAAAGTTGTCCACAGACAAAATTAATACAATAAACAGCGAAGATGCAATTGAGTTATGGCATAAGAGGCTCAGTCACATTAATGAAAAGGGTTTGTCAATATTGGCCAAGAAGAAGCTCATTTCAAGATTAAAAAGTTCGGCGCTAAAGAAGTGTGCTCACTATTTAGCACTAAAACAAAACAAAGTTGCATTTAAAACCTCCCCTCCTTCAAGAAAGTCAAGTATACTGGATTTAGTGCATTCTGATGTTTGCGGTCCTATGAAAACAAAATCACTTGGTGGCTCTCTTTATTTTGTTACATTTATAGATGATTTTTTAAGGAAAATTTGGATTCATACTTTGAAAACTAAAGATCAAGTATTAGATGCTTTTAAGCAATTTCAAGCTTCAGTTGAAAGACAGACTTGAAAGAAATTGAAATGCATTAGAACTGATAACATGGGAGAGTATATTGGACATTTTGATGAATATTGTAAACAACAAGGTATTTGACATCAAAAGACACTTCTCAAGACGCCTCAATTAAATGGCTTAACTGAGAAAATGAACAGAACACTGGTTGAAAGGGTAAGATACTTACTTTCAGAATCAAAGCTACCTGGATTCTTTTGGGGTGAGGCTTTAAGTACAGTTGTGCATGAATTAAATCTTACTCCATGCGTTTCTTTAGAGTTTGATGTTCCTAATAGAGTTTGGATAGGTAAAGATGTTTCTTATGATTATTTGCGTGTCTTTGGATGCAAAGCATTTGTGCATATTCCCAAAGATTAGAGGTCTAAACTTGATGTGAAAACACGACAGTGCATATTTATTGGTTATGGATAGGTTATGCTTGGCTACAAATTTTATGATCCGGTTGAAAAGAAAATTGTAAGTGATATAGCTAGTAAGTGCCTAGAGGGGGGGGTGAATAGGTATATAAAAGATTTTTCTCGTTAATTTCACAATACTAGACAGTTAACAGAATTGAGACAATCAGCAATCAAAGTAAGATTGAGAGAAGGGAAGAGAGAATTGAACACAATGTTTATAGTGGTTCGGCTTATTTCAAGCCTACGTCCACTCTTACGCACCGATGCCTATTGGCTGGATTCCACTATGAACAAGAGATGTTACAGCGTTGTTCTCCCTTAATTTCTCGGTGTAGATGATCTACCACACTCGCTCAAGGTATCACTAAGTATAGACTCTCTCTTGTGAATACAATTTCGCTCAATATGAATCGACTAATAATCAATGTACTTGGACTACGGAATTTGTCTATCGAGCATGCACTAAAGCAACTAGAACGTCTTCCTTTTATACTCCTTTATGCCATCATACCCGTTGGCACTTACCAAAGGAATTCCTCCAATCTACCCGTTGGACGGAATCAATCAAGAAGATCATTCGAGCTAATAAAGGAACCTGACGATAGCCCATCAATCATGTTCGCCCATACAGCCACGATCTTGGTTTCCAAGAATAGAACCTTCCAAGAATATTTTCGTCGACCGTCGGATCTTTAAACGATCTTGATAACGAATAAAAGAATCCGTTATATTTATCCAGCCAAGAGATCTTCTCCAGAGGATAGGACTAAATCCTGAACCAAATACTTCGGCTCGGGATTACCTTCGTCTTTGGATTAGAACAACCTGTCAATAAGAATAGTCTTGAGTCTTGAGTCTTGAGTCTGGTGATCTGAAAGTCTTCAGACTTTAAATAGAAGGTCTGTAATTATCCAGACTAGATTGATAGAAATGTTTTGTCAGCTTCAAAATATTATAGAAAGATTTCTCTAGTAATCTCCCCCTTTTTGATGGTAACAAAAATTTCTTGTAGATTTGAACAATTTTGACCTGCAAAACAGTACTCAAGCAATATGGCTATCTCATAAAGATTAATAAATCAACTAGACTCTGCATCCACAGAAAATTGGTTAGTCTTTCATGAGTAAGACCATACAGCAATACTTGATATAAATGCAAATAGTCAAATTTCAAAATCCACACCCAAGTCACAAACATTCAAACACACAAAAGAAATTTAAAGTCAAAGTTTAAAGAGTTTAAAGAGTTCAAATTGCAATTCTCCCCCTTTTTGTCATCATTAAAAAGGTGAGAAAAGAGTCAAGTCTGCTTGGGAGTGCGCACGATCTGGAAATCTCCCATCGACTGTACGATGCCTTCTAGCCTCTTCAAGTCTTCCCGTAAATGAGCCACCTCTTCTCCTTTTGCATTTGCTTGAATTTGAAGAGCGAGGTCTTTCATTTGATCCGCCAGGGTAACAGAAGATACTTGTCCAGCATTCTTGAGGACTTGAAGTTCACGATCCGAGCATAGATTTGACCCCGCATTTCCGAGGAAGAACATCAAGGATACGACGAAAATCTGCTGTATTGTCCGTTTGTGTGCTCGCATTCGCTCTCTCGGATGGAGTAAAGGTAGGCGATGGAACTTCGGTGTAATCGAGCAGATTTGGTGTTGAGGTATCATGTCCTTCCTCAGGCATTTGAGAAGCTTGAAGATTTTCTGGATTTGCTGGTGAGCGACTCACACCTTCACTATTGACAAAGCATGTGGTGTAGTCCTTTCTTGCTCTTCATCTCCCCTGTCTCTAAGACCTCAAATGGGGAAGAGTGATGGTCATGCTCTTCAGCGTCTTGATTCCCTTTCTCTCTGGCTTCATCTGCAGACTTTTCTTTCACTTCTTCTCCTTCTTCTTCAGCTTCTTTCTCTTTCTCTTGTTGCTCCCCTGCTTCTCTGTTCTTTGCTTGTCCCTCTTCTTCTCTCTGTTCTTTCTTCTGTCGTTCTGTTGATTCAGGTACAGAACGTCTAGTCCTTTTCAATGCAAAGATAGTGAGATCTTCCTCTTCATCTTCATCCTCCAATATAAGAGTTCTTTTCTTTTTGGATGGAGCACCCATGGGCTCCTTCCCTTTTCTCTTTGATGCAGAGGATACTGGAGTCTTAACTTTGAACTTCTCCATTGCCTTATTAAGCTCTTTCAGACGCATTTTTGTCACCATTTTCAAACCTACCACCATTTTGTCACATGGTCGAACACAAAGAGTTTGTAGAGGCTCAATATTCAAGTGTCTGAAGATCTTGGTCACAAGACCTGAGTAAGGCAATTGGCCCTTGTCCTTCACCATTGCTCTGTACATGTGAAAGAGAATAGTGTGAGGGAGAGAGAATTTCTTCCCTGAATTGATTGCGTACATCAATTTCGCCTCGGAATTAGACACGTCAGTCTTGGATGTAGACTTTGGCCTGATACAGTTGATTACAATTTTGTGAAGCAAGATGTTGATGGCACGCATTCTTGTGTAGGTAATTATTCCCTCTGTATTCCTGTCCTTGACAAGCTCCAGTGTGGCACGAGCAATCGAAACCTTGATCGGTTGATAGCGTCCTCTTTCAACTCCAATTATATCTGCCAACATGTCCACATCTACCATATAGTCTTGGTCTCAAACACTGAAGGATATTCTATTCGCATCTAAAAAGCTAAGATTCGAATAGAAGTATGCTGTCAATTGCGCATAACCGTCTGTGGTATCCGAGTAAAATTGCTCAAGTTGAAGAAGATTGAACTTCTCTCTCAAGTTCACATTAATGGCATCCAAGAAATCGAAATCAACACTCCTAGGGTTTATGACCCCTCGCTTCAACAGTCTGAAGAACAGATTCTCCTGTTCCTTTGATTTAAACAACTCCATCCTTTTTCCCTTCACCTTCGCAGCAACACCCATTCTAGGTTGAAATTCACTGAACATTTTATCATCGTCGTTCCCGTCAGTCGGATTCAGTCCCGATATACGAGGGTCACTTGGAATGTTCGCAAGTGCTTCCTCAGCCTTTCCTTTGGGAGCAATTCCCAAATCCTCCATTCGTCACAAAAAGATATATTCATTCCCATAGTTCTTATCTTTAAGGAAATCATCTACGTAGTTCAGCGGAGTCCCAATGCTTTTCAACGCACGATAGAGCTTGTAAATAAACGATGGTTTTTGGACTCTTACAGGGTCTGCGTCCTCGATTATTTCTTTCTTCGATTGTTAACTCGCACCTTGTGGGGTAGATGGCGAAGAGTGACGTGGTGGAGAGTGAATCGGGCTCTGTTGCTGACTCGTTAAATCCTCCTCTTCGGTGAGATCGAAATGGGTAGGTCCCTCCTTCATTCTCTGTGGTCCCTTGTTCGCGATTCTTGAAGACATCCTTCCTTGTCGTTGAAAGATTCCTTTACTTGCTTTCCCAAGAAAAGATGACAACTTTCTCGAAGATGAACACGAAGTAGAGACAGGATTGCGAGGAGAATGCATTTTTAGGGTTTTGAAGTTTAAGCGAGGAAAGCGTATATATATAACTCAGTTTAAAAGGAAAAACCAATCGGCACAATGGAAAATGAACAGACGCCTCTTTTAAAATCGATAACTGCCAAATAGAAGTTAATCTTTTTAAACAAGATTCTGTTTTTCACGGAAATTATAAATTAATTGAACTAATGATCGTACCTTTTCGAGATTGAATATAACAACTTATAGTCTATAGCCATGAATGTCTGAGTCTGAGGGTTGGAGAGTCTCTAGACTTTAACTTCCTCAAGCTTCAAAATGTTGAGTCTTGAACGGATAAAATCGAATTGATTATTCTCCAAAGGCTTTGTGAATATATCCGCTAGCTGGTTTTTTGAATCAATAAATTGAATCGAGATTTCTTCATTTTGAACATGATCTCTAATGAAATGATGTCGAATCTCTATATGCTTTGCTCTTGAGTGAATGATTGGATTTTTAGTGAGATTGATTGCGCCGGTGTTGTCACATCTAATCTCTGTGCATGAGTCTTCAATTTCAAAGTCTTGTAGTTGTTGTTTTATCCATAGAATTTGCGAACAGCAACTTCCAAGAGCTACATACTCTGCTTCTGTTGTTGAGAGAGCCACAGTGCTTTGTTTCCTTGAAAACCAAGACACTGTCCTGCTTCCAAGCAACTGGCAAGTTCCCGAAGTGCTCTTTCTATCAACTCTGCAACCGGCCAGATCTGCGTATGAATATCCCAGAAGATTAAAGTCTCCCTTCTTAGGATACCAAAGACCGATGCTTGAAGATGAAGCAACATATTTAATAATACGTTTCGCAGCACTGAGATGAGATTCTCTAAGATCTGATTGAAACCTAGCACAGATGCAAACACTCAACAAAATGTTAGGTCTAGAAGCAGTAAGATAAAGAAGTGAACCAATGATGCTTCTGTACAGCTTTTGATCGACTTTCTTCCCTTCTTCATCTTTGTCTATCTTCAAAGAACTTGACATTGGTATGTCGGTCTTTTTGCACTTTTCAGTCAAACTTTTTGACAAGATCATTAGTATATTTTTCTTGACAAATAAAAGTTCATTCCTTCAATTGTTTTACTTGAAGTCCAAGAAAGAATGTTAACTCTACCATCATACTCATTTCAAACTCATCCTGCATAGACTTAGAAAATTTCTTTACTGAGACTTTCATTAGAGGATCCAAAAATAATATCATCCACATATATTTGAACAAGTAAAAAGCTTTTGTTTTCCTTTTTGATAAATAAAGTAGTATCTATTTTACCTTTGACAAAACCATTATGTATTAAGAACTTACTTAGTCTGTCGTACAAAGCTCGAGGTGCTTGCTTTAAACCATACAAGGCCTTTTCGGTCCGAAGGCGAGTCGACTTTTTGGGTCTTCAAACCCTGGTGGTTGTTCCACATAAACTTCCTCATGGATTAATCCATTTAGGAAGGCACTTTTGACGTTCATTTGGAATAACCTGAAATTTTTATAACAAGCAAACACAAGCAATAGTCGAATAGCTTCTAACCTTGCTACTGGTGCATAAGTCTCATCATAGTCTATTCCTTCTTCTTGCGTATATCCCTTGGCCACGAGTCTTGCTTTATTTCGTACGACTTTTCCTTTCTCATTCATCTTGATCATGAACACCCATTTAGCTCCAATAACAGTTTTACCTTTTGGTTTAGATGTCAATTCCCAGACATCATTAATGTTGAACTGTCTGAGCTCTTCTTGCATAGCTTCAATCCAGCTTTCATCGGATAAAGCTTCTCCTATACTTTTTGGTTCAATTTTAGAAATGAGAGCAACCGCACTAGACTCTTCAGGCCTTTTGGATATGGTGCGAATTCCTTCATTAATTTCACCGATAATGAGATCTTTGGGATGATTGGACTTATGCTTCCGGTTACTAGATGATTTTTCTGGATGATGATCTCTTTCTTTATTTGAATCTTCATGAACAGGTTTGATTTGGTCTTCCAGTCCGAGATGCTTCTTGAGTTGTAAACTTTGGAGAGTCGGAGGAGGTTCGGACTCTTCATAATGAGTCTGATTGGATTCATCTTGCATAGAATCTTGAAATTTGACATTCATTGATTCCTCCACGGTCGGCTTTTCTTGTTATAGACTCGTAGGCTTTGCTTGATGTAGAATATCCAAGAAAGATACCTTCGTGTCTTCAAACTTACCAACTCGATCTTTTGCATTTTTTAATATAAAGCATTTGCAACCAAACACATGAAAGAATGAAACAATAGGCTTCTTACCTCTGAATAACTCATAAGGGGTTTTCTCTAGAATAGGTCTTAAGAAGACTCTATTGATGATATAGCATGCTGTTGAAACAACTTCAGCCCAAAATCGTGAAGAAATCTTACTTTCAATTAAAAGAGTTCTGGCCATTTCTTGAAGAGATCTATTCTTTCTTTCCACAAATCCATTTTGCTGAGGAGTATATGGAGAGGAGAACACATGTTTAAAACCAAATTCATCACAAAATTTTGTAAAATCTTGATTTTCAAATTCACCTCCATGATCTGTTTTTATTCTTGAGATAACACATCCTATTTCATTTTGAATCTTTTTAGCAAATTTTTCAAAATACGAGAAGGTTTCGGACTTACTTGCAAGGAAATATACCCAAGTAAAGCGGGAGTAATCGTCCACAATTACTAGGCAATATTTCTTACCTCCAATGCTCGGGTTACGGTTGGTCCGAAGAGATCCATATGCAGCAAGCTGCAGTACATGATTAGTGGAGACATGATTTATTGACTTAAATGAATTTCTTACCTGCTTTCCCAGAATGCATGGAGTGCATGGATCAGATTTTTGGTATGATAATTTGGGTAGACCTCGAACAAGCTACTTTGATGAGATTTTGGCTAATTGCTTCATGTTGACATGACCAAGCTTTCTGTGCCATAAACTTGCTTCATCTTGCATTGAGATTAGGCATTGTGATTCATTTGGTTTCACATCCAGAAGATAGATATTTCCATGTCTTCGACCCATGAAAGATTGAGTAGAGTCTTTACTGGTTCCAGAACATGTTCCTTCTTGAAAGAAGATCTTAAAACCAGTATCACACAATTGGCTGATGCTGAGAAGATTGTGATTGAGTCATTCTACTAGGGAAACATTACTTATTGTGAGATTTCCAATTTTCACAGTTCCAAATCCCACAATACTTCCTTTGATGTTTCCTCCAAATGAAACTTTTCCACCATTTACTTGAACAAGCTTTATGAAGCAACTTGAGTCTCCTGTCATGTGTCTTGAGCATCCACTGTCAAGATACCACTTTACTTTTTTTTAACGGAGACTTGCATTTAAAAGAGAGTCTCAAGCTTTCTTTGGTACCCAAATTTTCTTGGGTCCATTGGTATTAGTAAGATAAACAAGATCTTGGCCCATGCTTTCTTAACGGGTTTCCAAACCATATGACACTCTTTTTCAAAGTGATTCGGACTTTTGCACTTTGAGCACTGAGGGCATTTCGACCTACGAGACTTTACAAAAACTTTCTTGAAATGATTTTTGTAAGCTTCTTTCGAGGGTCTTTGCTTAATTCTTTATTTTACTTTAGGAAAATCAATCAAGGGAATTGATTCTTTGTCATACCCGGACCGGATTTATTGAAGTAAGGTTTTTGAGTGAAAGAATTTTTTCAAGTTTCTCGGACCCTATTGAAAATTTCTTTGAGATATTTGATAAGTCAGTTTTTAAAAGGGCATTTTCTTTCAAAAGACTATCTTCATTTTCTTTAAGAGTGGAAACATTCAAATCTAAACTTTTAACTCTTTCTTCTAAAACGTTTTCCTTTTGCTTTAGAGCTGAGTTTTCCTTTTAAATTCGGAAATTCTTTTGAGAGAAGTCTTAAGACTAAAACACGAGTTCATCAATGTATTTAGAAACTTTGACAGGAATTTTAAAATTACTTGCCTCAAATTCACCGTCATCGAGTCCGATCCGAGTCTAAGTCTCGAGTCGATTGCGCCATCGACATATGTTGGCATATTCATCATCACTTTCTTCACTTTGTATCACTCCAGGTTTCGGCTTTGAGAGCTTTTCGAGACTTTTCAGCTTTTCCTTTCTTCTTCTTTCAGAAGAGGACAGTTGGGTCTGATGTGTCCCTTTTTCTTACATTCAAAGCAAACTACATCTTTGTTTGGCTCCTCATCATCAACAGACTTGGTCTGTTGTCTTTGAAAGCTTTGTTTCTTTGAGTTGAACTTTCTTCCTTTTCTATTCAGTTTTCTGAATCTTCTTATCATGAGAGCAAGCTCCTCATCGTTCATATCATCTTCAGAATATGTATCATCAAAATCATCATTTGATTTTAATGCAATGGATTTCTTACCTTTTGGATCTTCGTCTTCATTAATTTGTTCTACTTCATAAGACTGAAGAGTTCCAATCAGCTCGTCGACAGATAGTGGCATGATTCTTTGCGTCTCTCTTATTGAAGTCTTTATGTGATTCCAATCCTTGGAGAGTCCACGCAGTAGCTTGTTTACCTTCATGGAATTAGAAATCGGTTGTCCTTGATTTCCAAGACCATTGACAATATCTGTAAAACGGCTAAACATGTCAGTTATAGATTCTCTTAGTTTCATTTTGAAGGCTTCATATTGACCGAGGAGAATGTTAATTCTGGTTTCCTTCACTCGATCTGTTCCTTCATAGGTGATATGTAATCTGTCCCTTCATAGGTGATATGTAATCTGTCCCAAACTTCTTTTGCTGTAGCACAAGAAGATATTCTGTTATATTCAGTTGGTGACAAAGCACAATATAAGGAATAAATTGCTTTTGCGTCGAGTGCTTGTCTCTTGATTATCTCTTCCGAGTCATTCCGCTGGTCTCAACAGTTTCTTTCCCTCTTTCAGAGACAGATGCAGCTGTAGGAGTAATTCCTTTTTCTACAACGTCCCATTCCAGAGGATCCTTTGATCGTAGAAAGCTTTCATCTTATTCTTCCAGATGTTGTAATCCTTTCCATCAAAGTAGGGTGGTCTGGTATTGCTTTGCCCTTCCATCAGCCCTGGTGCTAGCATACTAGCCATGGATCATTTACTCTGAAGTAAAACATTTCAAATAAAGTGAGTACACGAGCTCTGATACCAATTGATATAGTTTGTAAGTGCCTAGAGGGGGGGTGAATAGGTATATAAAAGATTTTTCTCGTTAATTTCACAATACTAGACAGTTAACAGAATTGAGACAATCAGCAATCAAAGTAAGATCGAGAGAAGGGAAGAGAGAATTGAACACAATGTTTATAGTGGTTCGGCTTATTTCAAGCCTACGTCCACTCTTCTGCACTGACAGCCTATTGGTTGGATTCCACTATGAACAAGAGATGTTACAGCGTTGTTCTCCCTTAATTTCTCGGTGTAGATGATCTACCACACTCGCTCAAGGTATCACTATGTATAGACTCTCTCTTGTGAATACAATTTCGCTCAATATGAATCGACTAATAATCAAGGTACTTCAGACTCTAGAATTTGTCTATGGAGCATGCACTAAAGCAACTAGAACGTCTTCCTTTTATACTCCTTTATGCCATCATACCCATTGGCACTTATCAAAAGAATTCCTCAAATCTACCCGTTGGACGGAATTAATCAAGAAGATCATTCGAGCTAATAAAGGAACCTAACGATAGCCCATCAATCCTGTTCGCCCATACAACCAGGATCTTGGTTTCCAAGAATAGAACCTTCCAAGAATATTTTCGTCGACCGTCGGATCTTCAAACGATCTTGATAACGAATAAAAGAATCCGTTATATTTATCCAGCCAAGAGATCTTCTCCAGAGGATAGGACTAAATCCTGAACCAAATACTTCGGCTCTGGATTACCTTCGTCACTGGATTAGAACAACTGTCAATGAGAATAGTCTTGAGTCTTGAGTCTTGAGTCTGGTGATCTGAAAGTCTTCAGACTTTAAATAGAAGGTCTGTAATTATCCAGACTAGACTGATAGAAATGTTTTGTCAGCTTCAAAATATTCTGGAAAGATTTCTCCAACAGTAAGAAGCAGAGACATTGTGTTTATGGAAGATCAAACAATTGAAGATATTGAGAAATCAGAGATGATTTCAGCGCCACAGGTTAGTGATAATTTGGTTAATTTGGATCAAGTTCCTCTTACAAATATTCCTACACAGGTTGATGAAGAGCAGTAGGAAGTCAATGTTCCAAATAACGAACCTATTCTTGAAAATGTTGAAATAGATAATACTATTCCTGAACCAGAGGCTCAATTAGATGTTCCATCGGATGTTCCCATCCGGAGATTCGTTAGAGACCAACGACCTTCCACCAGGTCTTCTATGACATCCTGAATTTTCAGTACTGTTTTCAATTAAATAAATCGGGCCTTTCATCAACTCGTTGATACTGCTATTCTCAGAGCCGATCACTCGTGAGATAACTAGACTATCTGGGGAAGTCATTAAGATATGTTAATGCAATGGATTTGAGAATTCGACCAGAAGTCGACTACTCGATCGTGCTAGTCTGCAAGGGTTATTATAGCATTGTCAAAATCCATCAGAGATCAGGGATAGGTCGATTCGACTGAGGTGTGTGATCAAAGTGTGGGTGATTCCACCTGATTGCAAAATTCTCGTCGATCGACACTAGACCGATTTTCTATTGTTTTGGGTACTGTGCTCAAGAATCGAAACCTTGAGATTTTCACGACCACCAAGAGTCGCCAATGTGTTGAGTGAGTTCATTGTGGCTCGAAGAAAATTGATCACGGGTCATTTGCACTAAAAATTTCTAAAAACTACCCGGTAGCCTAGGTCACGCTAAAAATGTACCAGATTGAAATTAATTGCGAATTTGAATCCGATTTCAGAAATTAAAGGTTTTTTCATATCACAATAAATTTTAAGAACATCAACTCAGTCTTAAAAGATTTTTCTGCAACCAAAGATTTTTGGGAAAAAGTTGGCATAGGATCGTTTTTGTTTAGAAAAAGACAGGGATCGTTTTTTATCGCAAATTTGGGGAGCAAGTGGATTGTATGGGTGGGGAAATATGACAAATGGATCGGTGAGGTACTAATTTGATTTGTTGAGGCCGAATTGGATTGAATTAAGCACGAACGGGTGTTCAATTGAGAGAGATTGTGTCAAATTCGTATGCCCCCCCCAAAAAAAATTCCTTATGGTCTTTGGACCATTTCAAGGTTCCGAGAGGGAGCATTGGTGGCTCATTGAGGGCCAAGGAAGCCAAGCTTGGTGGACAAGTTCAAGGAGACAAGCATGTGGAAAAAAATGGCATGTGGCCCCCCTCTTGCCTCCATCTCTCTCTCTTCCTCTCCAAGCCAACCAGCCAGCCTTCCTCTCCCTCCATCCTTACTGTTCGAAGATCACCAGCAGCCAAGGAAGTCGTCGGAGCAACCACACCACCGTTGGACTGTTTTCCTCCTCTGTTTTCACTTTTGCCGATTTCTGTTCCAGCTGACCTTTCGCCAAAGATTTGAGTTGAAAGTAGTCTTCCCGGACGGATTAGCCAACAATCCATCCATCACCATGATCAGCACATTCAGACCGTTCCAACGAGCCCAACCTCGCCCCAAACGGAGCTGCTGGCCATCCTGTATGGCCGCCGCAAGCTGCCGGTTGCCGATCCGTCGGTCCCCCTGCCCGCCTGCATTGTTTCGCGTTTTTCATGAGTTTCTCTCAATTCCGACCCTTCCTTTGCCCATCCCAACCTCCAACAAAACCCCCGGGAGCCACCAGTTGCCGACCACCTGCTTCCCGGAGCTCCAATCGGCCCGTTTTTGCCGTTGAAGCTGATGGTTTCCCCTCTGCAGTCTAAGCAAGCAAAAGCATAAGCCTAACCAACATTGTTTCCTTGTTTTTGCTGCTCAAAACAGAGGCTGAGTTTGTAGGTATCCAACCACCTTCAAGGCCCATTTTGAGGTGGTCCCGAGCCTTGGTTGCTAGGCCTGTCTTGAGGAAAGTCGAGCCCTGCAATGTTCCCATCGTTTTGCACCAAACTGATCGTTAAACAAGTGAGTTTTGCTCAGTAATCCCTACTTAGTAGGCTAATGATGCTCAGGAGTTGTTTAGATCTAATTAAGTGTGATTAAGTGGATAGATTAGAGTAGAGTAATTAAATTAGTGCCTTATCAATGCATATTAGGCAAATGGTTAGTGACATTAGCAAGTAGACTCGAGTTATTATTTATTGAACGAGTCTCGAAAATTTTCCAGGTTTGTTTCGGCTTCCAATTAGCCATTACAAGCCTAAATTGGATTTATTACATTTATTTAATATTTTCAGTAATTATTTAATTATTTAATTATTTTTACGGAAATTAGGTCAAGGATAGTCGACGGCTGAAATTTTATACTGATTATTGTGGTGCAGTTCATTTATTTATTTGAGTGTTGATTTGTGCTGAATTGAATTAATTGTAATTTTAAGATTTTATTCCTAAATTAATTAATTGTGGTAATTAATGGAAAAATTACTGGGCGTTGGTCTACAATGCTAAAAATCTATTTTGGGACTATTGAAAGTAGTGGGAAGATCAAAAGTGAAAATCTTATATTTTGGCTAAGGACGACCGTATACCCACACACGATCATTTTTAACGGATGAAAAATAGGCCAAGATAGTGTGTTGATTGAGAAATTTATATGAGGAGTGTAATGTGTTTGGCCGTGGGTGAAATCCGTTCTACCTTCATCGCGTATAAATGGCTTAGCGAACTCAAGAGTACCTTTGTTAGAGACTAGCTACTTTTCGACCGATATAGTTAGGTCGCAGTCCTATCAGAGGGCCGTATACACGTTTGCAACCTTTTCGTCGGCAATGACATTGTGGGTTAGATCAAGAAAACCGCCAAAATACAGTTATGTCCATTGGACCGTAGGTTACCACCTAATCTAGGTTGTGCTTGCTGAGTTGTAATTCAGCACTACAACCGAACTTGGAATGGGTTGTGCACGTTGAGCCATAATTCAACATTACCACCAAATTCGGAATCGGTTGTGCCCACTGAGCCGTAATTCATCATTAATTGCCGAAGAATTAGTAAGCCGTGCTCGCTGAGCTGTAATTCATCATTAACCGCTGAAGAATTAGTAAGCCATGCCCATTGAGCCGTAATTTAGCGTTGGGGTTGAGTATTTGAGATGACTGTGTAGGCCATGGTTGCTGAGCTATAATTCAACATTGAATTTGAGTATTTGAGATAACCATGTAGGACGTGCTCGCTGAGCCATAATTCACCATAGAATTTAAGTAAATGAGATGAGCCGACCAAGAAAGGGTCAAGATGACATGTAATCGACTAGGTCGATTGATCAATGATTTGATTTGATTTATGAATTGATTGAGTGATGTGATATAAGGTATCTGTAAATAACGTTGATTTGCAAGATGGAACTGAGGCCAATGTAAGTCCGTTGGCTCGTGTTGTGCTTAGGTAGCCTTTATGACATATTGGCTTCCTAATCAGGTTTTAAGGGGTAGAACTTGCTGAGACATTGTCTCACTGGTTATTGTATAATCATTTTCAAGCCCCTAGTTGAAAGCGGTGGGGAACCCGAGGCTCGAAGTTCAAAAGGTGAAGCCCGGAGAATCGGTGATCACATTTGACTAGCTAGTCCTAAGACATTCCCCTTTTGTTGAAAGCCGATTCTTTTTTGTAGGCTTCTGTGTATAAACCTCTGTGTTTATAAAAAGGTATTTTGTGAAAAATTGGCCCTACTTTCATATCTCATTGTTTTATTGTTTGGGGATTATTTATATGCTTACGCATGCGTATATTAAATGAATGGGTTAGCAATGCGTCCTAAGACGTCGCTAGTAATCGACCTAGAAGGTATGGGCACATGCTCTGAGGATCGGGGCGTGACATATTCTGAAGATGAGTATGTATTATTGACTGATGCTGGTAAACTAGAGTGCTATGCATAAGTAATAGAAGATGAGTACAAAAACAATTTATTTGATGCTATGCGAGATGAGATACAGTCACTTTATGATAATCATACTTTTGAGTTGGTGAAGTTACCTAAAGGTAAAAAAGCTTTGAAGAACAAGTGGGTATATAGATTGAAGCAAGATGAACATACTTCACAACCACAGTACAAAGCTAGATTGGCTGTTAAGAGATTCGGTCAGAGAAATTGTATTGATTTTTATAATATATTTTCTCCGGTAGTGAAAATGTCTTCCGTCCGTGTGGTACTAGGCTTGGCGGCTACCTTAGATTTGGAAATTGAGCAAAAATGGATGTCAAAATAGCTTTCCTACATGGTGACTTAAAGGGAGAGATATATATGGAATAACCTGAGGGTTTTAAAGTAAAAGGGAAAGAAAATTATGTGTGCAAATTGAAGAAAAATCTCCATGGCCTAAAACAAGTACCGAGACAGTGGTACAAAAAGTTTGCATTAGTTATAATAGAACAAGGCTATAAGAAGACTTTCTCAAATAACTGTGTGTTTGTCCAAAATTTTTCTAATGACGACTTTATTATTCTCTTACCTTATGTTGATGATATGTTGATTGTTGGCAGGAATGCTTTAAGAATTGAGTTATTGAAGAAGTAATTGAGCAAGTTTTTTGCCATGAAAGACTTGGGCTCGGCGAAGCAGATTCTTAGCATTAGAATTACCCGAGACAGAGATGCTAAGAAGTTGTTTTTGTCGCAAGAGAGATATATCGAGAAGATCATTCAAAAATTTTATATGGATAAAGCTAAAGTAGTTAGTACTATTTCTGCTGCCCGCTTTAAGTTAAATATGAAGTAAAGTTCTACGACTGATAAATAGTAGAAAGATATAGAAAGTGTTCCATATGTCTCGGCTGTAGGAAGCTTAATGTATGCGATGGTATGTACACGCCCAGACTTGGTGCATGCAGTTGACGTTGTTAGTTGCTATTTGTCAAATCCAGGCAGAGAGTACTGGAATGTAGTAAAGTGGATTATGAGGTATCTTCGGGGAACTTCAAATTTGAAACTCAGTTTTGGGACTGGGAAACTTGAGTTAGTTGAATACACAAATTCTGACTTGACAGAAGATATTGATACTCATAAATCTAATTCTGGTTATTTGAATTCTTTTGCAGCTGCAGCTGTGTCATGGAAGTCAAGATTGCAGAAGTGTGTAGCACTTTCTACAACCGAAGCTCAATTTATTGCAGCAACTGAAGCTCGTAAAGAAATGCTATGGATGAAGAAGTTCTTAGAAGAACTTGGGTTCAAGCAAAAGAGGTATGTGCTATTTTGTGATAATCAAAGCATAATTCATCTTGGTAAGAATACATCTTTTCATTCTAGATCGAAACATATTGCTGTTAGATATCCTTGGATAAGGGATGTTCTAGATGAAAAGTTGTTGGAACTTGAGAAAATTCATACGGATCATAATGGCTCTAATATGATAACGAAAACTCTATCAAAAGAAAAACTTGAACGTTGCAAATTGATAGCAGAGATTTGTTAGCTGGGTTTACTCCTATGTGGAGGAGGCCCAATGAGTTGCGAGCCCAAAAAGGGCTTGAGCCCATATGATAAGTTATATGGAGAAATATGGTTTCACATTATCTTTTAAGTGGTAGCCGCAAAAAGACGTGGTAACAAGAGAAAAAGAGAGCAGAAAATCTGGAATTGGGGCAAAGTCTGATTTACATCAAGCTATCATTGGAGGTCAATTTGTGGTCCAATTGAGCTGAAAATTTGTCGGCATGTTCGTGGTGCAATCGTCTCGAATCTGAATGATTTGATTTTCGTTTGAAGCTCCCTACATCAGGTTTTTTGTGGATTGATTGAAACTTGCGTTTTTGGTCAGATTTATCCTTACTCTCTTGTGAAATTCATGTGTATTGCCAAGAATTATGTTCTTGAGCTCTTTGCAGCTATATACCTCTAGTATTTGTTGGAGAAGAACATTGTTCGCCCAATTTTGTTGATAGTGAAGATTTTCAGGTGGACTCCGGTCTCATGATTTTTGATCTCCTCACACCGAGGAGGTTTCCATATAAAAAAAATCGTCTTGTGTTCGCGTGCTTGGTATTTATTTTACTCTACTATATCGATTCCTATTAGGTTTACACAAGATGGGAGATTATTTTATTCCGCTGCGTTAATTCAATATTGTTTGAATTGTTACTGTTCTCCCATCAGTCTCGCCTTTCTATCCTCTATAGTGGGGTTCTCAACCTCATCAAGATTGAATATTCTTTTATATATTTTCTCATTGAATATATCCCAACATCATACGACACTCTCTTGGCCACTCAAAAACCATTGAAATCTACCAAAACAGATAGGGAGAAAAATAAAGAGATGATGACATGATAGAATTCCCAAGAAATAATGAAATCAACGGCTTAAATTTGAAGGTTGGCTCGACTAGATACTTCAATAGTTTAAAATGGAGCTCTTGGTGACTTTTTGAATATGAAATTTTTTAACTCATACAATGCACTCAATATGTTAATCTTGAGAGTGCGCAGCAAAAATCCGATATCTTATTTGGGAGATCGCCAAGAGGGAGCTCAGAGTTAAACTCGTCAATCTATTCAGTTGACCTCTCATTCACTCAAAAGTTTAAGCAAATAAGTTATAAACTAATTCTCCAATGTGAGACTTTTCTAACAACTCAAATATGTATTTCAATAATCTTCTCCTCATAGGTAAGCTTAGTTTAGGTCTGCACCCTCTTAATTTAGATACATTTCTACAAGAATATGTCTCAACTTAAATCTCCAACACTCCACCTTCATCCCGAGTCTCTTTCTCCACACTAAACCATAAAGGCTACCATCAAGATCTCGTTCTTATATTGCAATGCCCATTGTCATCACTAGTTTCTTTCACTAGAGCAATCCGTGAAACTTGCTTGGAATCTGTGTTGTTCTCAACTTGAGATATTCATCAAACAACGATATACATTGGTAAAGAGCTGCAAATCAACTTTCGGCTTTGATACTATTTATTGGGAGCACATAGCAATAGCTTAATAACTAGACTGGAGAGATTGCCAAGAGGAAGCCCAAATCGAAACCTATCAATATATCCAGTTGAACCCACATCAGTTAAAACTTTAAGCCAATCAATTAGGAGTCAAATAAAATATAGTAACTGTACATTAATTCTCTAATGTAGGACTTTTTTAATATGACTCAAACATGCATTTCAACGATGTATATAATCCGTTACATATATCTCGATATTGATGATGACATTGGGACATGCCAGTTATGAGAAAAGGTAAATTTAAGTTGTTTCATCTCATTTTGGCGGTGGTGGATTCCATCAAATAAAGTCTAAGCTTAAAAGGGGTATTAAACAAGATACACATGTAGATCTCCATTGTGCTCTATCTCAAAACTTCCTGCTTAGCTCAGCATCTCTGGCTTCATTCCCCATCTACAAACAATTGCTTCTTCGAAAAGTCATCTGCTGCCTTCTCGTCAACCTTCACTAACATGGTGATTATTCCTCATGGATTTTGTATAGCGATGACAATGCATCTTAAACCTCCGTTGCAGTTGGTCCGTTTGATTCAGGAACGCCTCTTTTTATGATCCATGTTAATTTGCTTTATCGAATTCATTAGAGAACATCTACGATTTGGTAGGTTGGGCCCAGTGAAGAATATCTTTTTCAAGTTATAATGTTTACTCTGATATGTCTCTGTGAGTATTCTGGCGTATTTGACTTCAGAAACTGCGTCGTGCAGTTTCCTATGAAACAAGCTTATGTATGCATTCATATTCAGAATTACCATAATCCTATTGCTGGAAGTCTATAGCTCCTCGCAGTTTCACCGTAATGCAGATGTTTGTGTAGACAAAATCACTTTGACTTACAGCATTTTCCTGCTCACCATCTGAAGTTCTGTGATATGAGTAAGAGCTTTTTGCTGCTTAGGGCACAGATCTAACACGGAGTCTGTTATTTCACGGCATCTCTATTCTGATAAATGATGCTATGATAAGTAGCTGTTGTGATGTATTCTTTACATTACGTTCTCTGCAATTGAACTTCATTGTGCTGGACCTTTTTTTTTTCTTTTGCAGGCTGTCATAAGACAGCCTGTAACTTATTTGCTTAAACTTAACGCTATCATTTCTCATGTTAAATTAGCAGTTGGGTTTTGTTTTTTTTAGGCATAGATATACTGGATTAGCCCTATTCTTATGCCCCTGTATAAACTGTTTATTACTGCATCTGTCAACTTTTGCAATAGCTCCAGTGGATCCACTTGTGGTCTAGTTGAACTCCAGACATTTCATACCAGAAGTGTGAGACTCATGTCCCACTTGAATAGAGCCAGCGAAATCTTGAATTGATTGTCACTGTTATTGTGTTGATTAGCTGTCCATTTAATTACTGCTGTCAAATTGGAGATCCTTTACTTTTGTGTTTATGGAATGATGAAGAGTGAATCTTCAAAAACATGTGCAGTGGCATGTACGCGTGTGTTTTTGGTTGCACAATCTTAAATTTGAAGCTTGCCTCTTTATATGTCAACTTTTGGGTTAACTTTAATGTACTGGCTAAGGTCCTAACAGGCTAATATATATGCTTCTGTAAAAGATAAGTTTGAAAATGCTATAGATGCAATGTTTCGACAAAGAGATTTTGATTCTATGAAGAGCAGGGTGATCTAGAGTATAGCCAATGCTAAGTGGTTTGCAATTCACTTGCCCTGTTCTTTTGTAAATTCCGGGGTCATTTGGATTCTCTTTTTCTTAAGCTATCCTCACTCATTTCCTTGCAGATAGCAGAATCACAAAAGGAAACTGCAGTGGTTAATTGGAAAGAGGATAAATCATTTCTAGGTACTCTGTAAGCTTGACAAAGGTAATACAGTCAATTCATTTTAGATGTGGGATGTTTCTGCAAGGTTGCGTAGTTCTCCTTTTCACAACCTACTTAAATTTAAAACAGGAGATGCTGAATTTGGGAAGGAATTCCTTACCTCCTAGAAGTTGTTATCTGTGGCAGAAGATGATGCAATGCATTTTAGCTTCGATACAGTTGGCAAGGCAAGACAAAGAAATTCAACTTTGATGAACTGTAACTGCAACTTAAGGTATAGGCAGTTAGATAATAAAATAGTATGGATGTGGAATATAACTTTGACATTTTATCTTCAAACTTGTGTTGATTACGTATATTCACCCCTGCACAATTACCTCTCTGTGGAGAACAATGCCAGTGGTAATTAAGTGAGCGATGCTTTACATATCATTCAACCACTTCAAATATCATCAAATGGGGGATGACAGGGAAGATGCATGAATGCTTGTTTACGAGCTCAATTGTTTCTCTGCTTTCTGTTGATGAAATGTTGAAAAACCTTGTTCAGGGATGTTGATTTTAACCTGCAAGATTTTGACTTATTATCATCACTCAAAGTGGACATGCCAGATCTTGATTACTCCTGCCTATCTAAGAAATCTTAAAACAACAAGGGCAGAAATGAAGCAGAACCACCTGGTGAAGGAAATTTCAAGAAAAGCTTTTCTTTCTCCTTTGACTTTAATGAGTAAAACAGCTTCATAATGTATCCATCTGGGATTATTCCTTGATAAATGAGATTATATTTTCAACTAAAGGGAAATATCGAAACAAATGTCATGAGTCGTGATTGCAATTCAGGATCTTAGCAGTTAATTGTGCTATCTGGGTTGGATGGCTTTAATTTTGATTCACCCATGAGTCAGGGAGAACAAGTTTGGAAGAAGGTTATAGGAAGCAAAGAGAGATCTTCAGAGATGAATGAGCACCAGGGCTCAAAAACTCACCATACTGAGGCAATTCCTGACTGTGAGGATAATGCTATCGTTGATAATGTTCAATCTAACTGCAGTGTCGGTACACCAAAGATTCAGGTAGAAACTTCTGTAACTTCAACTTCTTTGCCAAACCCAAGAATAAATGATTGGGTGCCAAAGTCTGCAGCCTCTACAAATCCAATCCAAGAACAATCTTCATTGGAAAGGTCAAACAGCATGTGTACTCAAGAATCGGATCCACAAGGTTATTCATCAGATTAGACTGTACCAAGAGAAGTACATGTGCAGCCCATGGTTCATAGAAATTTAAGTATGACTCCAGAGATTCCAAGAAAAGATTTGTCTATCATCAAAAGTCTGAATTCCACTTTGTGTGAAGAGCAGAGTAACTGGGAAGAAATGGTGGGGGAAGCCAAATATTCTTGTGGCAACATACACTGAGAATGCTCAACTATGTCACATGTTCCAGGAACAGAAGGTGAGGCTGAAAATAAGCGTGGATCTGGAGATTCCCGAATAGGTCAAAATGAACTCAATAAACCTTTCCTCGATACATCAAATGCTACTAAGGCTGATAACAAAGGGGCAAGCCTGATACGAATCTTATTGATACAAACTGTATTATTTCAAATACAGTACTCCATGATGGTAAAATGTTTGCTTTTAGGTTGATCCATACTTCATCACTTACCTTCAAGTGATTTGCGGAGTGAGAGGGCAGAGATTTATGTTAAGATAAGCTTGACAAGTTTCTGCAATGGTAAATTTGAGGAATGAGTGATTAATGTCTCCTTTAAGAAACATGGACTCTTCATAGTTGATTCTATGATAATTCAGAAAGCGTATGCATCTGTAGCTCAATGTTCCAAGGACAGAAATGCAAGTTGCTGTTATTATCAGTTTGATGCACTCATTCATTGAGTTTTCGCTATCATGTTGACACTTTTATTGGCGATTTCCAGAGTTCAGTAAAAAGATTGGTGGATCAACAGCATAACATATTTGCACTTCTCATGTCACTTTTACTACTTTGTAAATGTCCCAAAGCAGAGAGCCTGCAGCTTATTTATAGTCCTCTTTCTTTACCTGTAGAGAGCCGGACAAGCCCACTCAAAGTTATTCAAGAGATCAGAGGAAATTAAGAGTTAGTCCTCTGGAGAACCATCGACTGGGAGAAAGCTCACCCAATTTAGCAGCAAAAGACTTACTTCTGTACATCTAAATGAAACCAGGTGAAGATCTTTTCTCATTAAAGTTTCTCTGATGGGACATTCCATGCTTTATAACATCACATGGTTAATGGAATCTTCAACAGGTCGGCAGACAAAGCCAAAGATTCTCAGGTTGGGGGGAAGTCCCTCGTTGCTCTAATTCACTTGCGAGGGAGAAAACAAAAAGTCAACCTACTTTGACTGGAAGCCATATCAGTGTGAGCACCACTTCTCGACTGGGATGAGGACCCGTTGCCCAATTAAGTTGTAATTTTAGAGGTAAATGAATTTTTTTTCGAATTCTACAATTTTCTTCTTCCTATGTACTTCTTACAATGTGTAATTTTTCTCTTTCTTGCCGCCACCAAATATTCACATTTACCTCCTTGCTATGTAAAGGTGCCCTGGTCATTCACTCTTCTGCTGTCCAATGGTCATGTCATATGAGTTCTATGTATGATGCTGTTCCAGTTATGTCATATCCCATCGTAGAGACATTACCAACTCTAACAACTAGATTTCATATATTGGATTAGGCCTTTGATACAACAATATATTGCATATGCTAATCAGCTTGTACTAAACTTTTGCAGTTCTCCATGCAAGACGGGCAATTTAAGTGAGTTGTCAAAACCAATCGAAAAGGTACGCGACAATCCTGAAGTCACTATTTCAGGCAAGGAATCTTTTAGGATTCAAGGATAAAAACTACTGATGTGAAGAACAGTAAATCTTTTAAATCTGCCACGCGGGCAATTCATCTATCTAGCTTGAAAATGATGAGGTCTCACCTGCATCCTAACTTGATGTCTTGGTATTTGAAATCATTCTCAGAAACTTTTGGACTCTTCAGTGCATTGACCCCTCTATAATAATATGCTTGCCCGTCCGTAAGTGCTAACAATCGTCACGCGAGTTATCTTTGAAAATTCCACATGCCTTCAAAACATGTCCAAATCCAATCGAAGCATGATTCCTGACAAATGAAATTACAACTAGTCTTCAGTGAAAGTTTAAAAATGCAGTGACATGATCAAAATTATGCACTCAGTTCAACCAGAAATATATGCCAACTAACGTCTACTTTGTTCTATCACTTTGTCAATTTTATATTATGTTCAAGAAAGAGTCTGTTACTACATTCCTCCAAAGATACTATTGAAAGTAATATATGAAGGTTTTAACTGAGAAAAGGATCTATATATAAGAGGAAATAATATTATATAAAAAATATCGTAAATTATGTCGGATTCGCTTAATAATAAAGGAATGAATTGTGTACGTGATTGATGCACATCAAACGAGTTTGATTTTCCATATCACCAAATGTAAACAATTTTATATTGAAGCCATCCACCCGGTCTTTGGCTCATATTCTACCCAATCCAAGAGATCAGTAAGATATATATTTTATGGGTCTGATGCATTATCTGCCTTGCATATAAGCTTTTTAAAGAGAAACAATATGTTTTATCAGAAAATGACCGGCGCTAGTTCTCAATTAAGTAGATAAAGCCTTTCCTTCTCATTTCCCCCCTTTTCTATCTAGTGTAGTTATGGAAGCAGGTTAATGAAATTTCATCTATTTGAATTTGCATATCCATAAATTCACTTTGTCTTGTCAGGAATATAACAACTTAGACGAAAACTGATTTTGTTCATATCCAGCTAAACTAGGAAGTTTTTAAGTACAATATCGACAATTCACAGTAGAAGTTAAAACCAAGACTCAAATTACGCATCAAAAGTTAAATGAGCAGCAGAAATTTACTCTACACTCTACTTGAAAAAAATGCTTCACGACTAAAACATTAAATCTCCGAAGATCAAATGCTTTAGTTTATGTTTGAAGTGGCTTTCTATCAAACTGTCAAAAACCAAGGAGAAATTAAAACAAACTTAGACCGAGTGGGTTTTAAAATAGGCAATACCAAATTGGATTCATGTTTGCTTGATTTTTTTTTTTTTTTGGATTTACCACAATTATTACGATCTACCTAAATGTTGAATTCATGCTTGTGGATTGTCACATCAATAAAAATGAAAAGAAAAAGAGAGAATGGCTCAGGCTCACCTTATAATGCTTTAAAGACTCGACGGGGCCTTCGAATTCTTTGTTAACCCCATGTAGTAATCTCCTACAATTGGCGATACTTACGTTGCAATCATTCGGCAGTCTGGTGGTTGATATATCAATCAATTTTTCTAATGATAGGCATTCATAAAGTAGTAATTGGCCTAAAAACTCCAACTCGTCAATGCCCTCGACAACCTGTAGCTTATTGCACTGCTGGATGTTTAAAGACTTCAGGTTCTTTAAGTTTGATAAACCACCAATACTTTGCAATGAGGGACAATTGAAAAGTTCAAAGTGTTCCCATGATTCCGACAAACCAACAACTTGAATGTCGAGTATCTTAGGGCAATCATCCAGTGTGAGAGCACGCAACTTATTTAAGGCTCTCGATGGAAAAATTAGTCTCCCTTCACAACTAATTGACTCATTAGTAGACTCATAGACTAGCCTTTCAAAGGACTCGCCGGATGTCATAGACAATGCCTCCAATGATTCAAACACCCAAGAAAATTGGATCTCAACTAACTCTGAACAATAATCCACCTTGACATCTTTCAGCTTCCTCATTCTTGATAGCTTCAATCTCTCGAGAACTAAACAATATTGCACAAGCAACTCCTTTAGATGTGGAAGTTGAAGCCCGTTGAGTTGAAATTCTAGCATTGGAGAGCAATAGAGCTCTAAACATGACAAATTTCCTAGGTTCTGAGAGGACGCAATGAAATTGAAATTGTCAAGGCTTAACTTTTGCAGAGATAAGGGAAGTTGTGGAATGGTTTGTTGGTCCAATCCAAACAAAGCAAGCTCATTTAGCAAATGAAGGGAGGTTAGTTCGGTGGGAACAAGGACATTGTGAAGTCCGTAACTCAATTTGGTTAGTTTGGACAACCTCTCAATCCACCATAACTCACCGGTACAAAGTTTATCTCCTACTCCTCCACGATCATCTAGATCCAACTCAACCAAATTAGTCAAGTTCGAGAGATTTGGGACTACTTGCAACGATGAAGATGATACTCCTAGATGGGTTAAACTTGTTGGGAGTGTCGGCAACTCTTGAATCTCATCACATTCCATCAACTCAATTCTTTCTAGGCAAGGAAGCATGCTAATGGCCCCTGGAACTTTACTAACACAAGTTTTTGATAGACTTAGAATTCTTAGAATGGGCAAATTTTCAATTCCAGAAGGAAATTGACCTTTTAAATTGCGACTATTGACTTGAAGCACTTCCAGATTCGGAAGCAATCCAATAGCATTAGGCAAGTCCCACGAATTTGTTGAATCTAATCCATCAAAGTTATTTGAAAAGTGCACCTCACGTAATGATTTCAACTTCCATATGGAATCTGGGATTTTCTTTATTTTATAAGAATCTACAAAGAAGTATTGTAGACTAACTAGGTCCCCAATTTCTTCAGGCAGATGCTCAAGAGAATGGCAGTTTTCAATCTTCAAGTCAATCAGACGCTTTAACTTCCCGATAGAGCCATCGATTTTTCTCAAATTGGAACACCATTCGAAAGTAAGTCTCTCTAAATGTGGGCATTCGGAAAAGTCTGGTGTTCTAATTATGCTACCACAACTTTCAAGAGAAAGAACTTTCAATTTTCTTGCCATCTGACAAAATGAATGCAATAATTAGTAGGTGAAGAATCAAGTGTTACTTTCTAAAAAAATAGGATAGAAATGAGCATATTACACACCTTCATTATGTTTTGTAATCTTGAATCATCTAAGAGATCAACTGCTGAAAATTCAAGAACCACTACATTCTTTAGGTACATGTTGGTCCATTTATAGATTCTCCTCAAAGAAATCCATCTTAATTTGGTAAGATGACTCACTGTGTCCCCAACAAGGCTTAATCGAGATAATTTAAGGAATCTTAGATGTTCAAACCTTCCAATCTCTTTACTTTGGACCACAACATCATGGGAACTTCGTGCAGATGTGTCAAGATATAGTGCTTGAACCTTCTTGTTTATCTACAAATGAGAATGGGTAATGAGTGATATTGGTATTCTGCTTCATATAGGAGAAGGATTATATAAAAAGGAAGAAGAAGAAGAAAATAGAGCATCCTAAGTCAATGTGGAGGATTTTTTGTTAAACACTATTAGTTTTCTCTAGAATTGCTTTACCTCCTTTGTTCTAGTTGCATCAAGGACCTCCTCCCGAATCCAAATCCTACTCCGCTCTTCAGGATTTATTGGATTTTCTAGACGAACAATTTCCCTTCCAAGATCTCTGAGTTGATCGTGCATCCAAAACTTATTGTTCTCCAAAATCTTTATCAAAGACATGCTAATGAGGACAGCAATTCCAGTATTTGGGAAAAACTCACAATCTTTCCACATGTAAATTGCATTCGTCTTATCTTCACCAATGAAAAAGCATGCAATATCAAGAAAAATTTGTTGATGCTCAAAGCTTAAGGCATCATAGCTAATCTTCAACTTTCCAAAAACATCTTTGTGAGGTGCTTTTCTTAACCTGTCCAATGTCTCTTTCCACAGTTCTTGCGTTTTGTGGTGGAGATATGAACCAATTACTTCAAGAGCCAATGGAAGTCTCCCAGTAGCATGTACGATTTCTCTTGAAAGATCACCGTAATCATCTGAAGGAGAGTTTCTATTAAATGCATGCCTACTGAAAAGCTCAAGCGCATGACTAGTACTTATCACCTCCATTTCATAATCTAAAATTTGATACTTCAACCTGTTGATTTGCAAGACATCTTTATTTCTAGTTGTAATTAATACTCTTGATCCCGAATAGAAAGTAATTTTTCCAACTAACTTCTCCACTTGTTCGTTGTTATCAACATCATCAAGTACAATGAATACTTTCTTATTGCAAAGTGCTTCTCCAGTCCTCCTCATTCCATAATCAATTTCGTCAATGCTCCTTGTTCCTGTAGGGTTGCTGATTTCAGATAATAACTTTTTTTGTAAGTCAAGTATGCCATCAATTCTTGATGACTTCTCTCGAACATCTTCAAGGAAACAACAACACTTTTTAAAATGAGATGATAGTTGGTTGAAGACGACCTTGGCAAGAGTTGTTTTACCGATACCCCCCATACCATATATTTTAATGAGTCGCACACCATTGGAATTAACATCTAATAATTTGCTTATGGCTTCTACTTGATCATCGATTCCAACTAAATGTTCGGTCACCAATCTATGTTTTGTCTTCAACTTTTCCACAACCTCTTCAACTACCAATTTGATCAATTCTCCATAGCTGCCACAATGGAAAATCATTTTAATGGGGGTAAAAGTGCAAAATCAAGGCTACCAAGCTAGAAGTGATGTTATTCAAGCACTCGAAAAAACTACACAATGATCCGAAGAGTAACAAGACCTTGACAATCTTAAGTTGATCTTCTAAAAGACCATATTTAACATTAACATCACTCTCTAAAACATACTTTTTACAGACTGGCAATGTGTGCGCCATGTCATGAACCGAAATTTGATTTGATT
Organism: Eucalyptus decipiens; assembly: GCA_014182575.1. NCBI lineage: Eukaryota > Viridiplantae > Streptophyta > Magnoliopsida > Myrtales > Myrtaceae > Eucalyptus > Eucalyptus decipiens. The sequence continues at coordinate 15,777,275 of CM024616.1, forward strand.
CTCACATAAGATTATTAATCTTGGGATCATGCAGAATGGATGCATAAAAAAATTGTGCATTTGAAGTTGACACTTTCTATGTTTGGACGACTATAGATGTTGAATATTGGTCCTCAAGAGGACTAACGTATTGAAAGATTAAACGATTGGATAGGAATGTGCAAGCCATTTCATTATCCCATGTTTTTCCTTCCACTGCCGACAATTGAATAACAATTTATCTACCTAGCTATTAATATCCTTGTTCCAAAGGTTCGTCATTTAGTAATACCATAGTAAATCTCCCACCTCAATCATACTGAAATTTTCACATCCATGGTTAAGTGTTAAGAAAAATTGGGGGAACAGGCATCTTGAAAAAAGTTAGCTTACCCTTTGTATTTCTTCACCTCCCACCCCTTTACTGCTTTAACCTGTATGAGAGCCTCTTTCCAAGCATCTACTTGCTCATCTCTCAACTTCTTCTCTTGCTTCAAAGTAAGTATGGCATCGCGATACAACGGAGTTTTCAACTTAACATCATCGGGGTCCACATCGAAGAAAATAGGTAACATCTCTTTATTGCCTTCCAATTTGGAGGTGTTTGACATGATTTGGGCAAGCTCGCGTAGACACCATTGGCTTGAAGCATATGTACGAGAGAAGATGGGTATGTAGATCTTGGAGTTGTCAATTGCTCGCCGGAGTGAGCCATCGATCCTCTCACCGACACGGAGCTCTTCATCATCTCGGAAGGCAAAGATTCCAGCATCAATCAAACTATGGAAGAGAACGTCGGTGAATCCAGCGCGGGTGTCGGGTCCTCTGAAACTAAAAAATACTTGATACTCACTTCCCGACGACGTTCCTGGATCTGAACTCGCCATAGCAGTAGCTTGCTCACCTTAGCAGATCAGTCTCTCTATCCCTCTCCTTCACTCTCTGACCCGATGTTCTCAACAAAAAAAGGGGCCGAGTCAACACGCCATGAGGAAATAATGGGGTGGTTATAAGAAAACCAATCAAATGCCTTGGGTCGATGAGAAATTGGTTGAAGGACAAAGTAGTTTTTTACGACCAAGACCAGAAGATCGTATGCCATTGGTCGATGATTAAAGAAAACCAAAGTGGTCCCTACATACTTGTTCAAACATTCAGGCAATTGCAGGGTCCATGTGCGGAAGCCTAGGAATGGAACATTATTCTTATTCTCTCTACCCTCTTCACCATTCCCATCTATCCATCTCATATATTTATATCAATTGTCGCACATGCAGTTGCAGTCCCCATGTGCAAAGGTTCGAAAGAACGCGATTCGGGATGACATGCACGGAAGTCGAACAACTAAGAAATTTTTTCATTGCTCTTTTGCACAGATATTTTATTTATTCTCTCTGATCCTCCCTTTCTTTATATTGGCTTAATAAAAGTGACTTGTCTGTCGAGAAAAAAACAAGAAAGTTGCCATTTTATGTACAAAATCGGTTCTTGTTTTGTTTGTTTTGAATTTGGAGATGCTTCTGGGATTCTTCCTTGAACCTGCCCGTTCTTCCAAAAACGCTTCTAAGCGTGACATAGCTAATGTCAACACATATTGAGGACAAGTTCTGAAAACAATTGTTTTGGAACTCAGAACAGATTAATTTTACACAAATTGAAATCACAAGAAAGTTAGACCCCAATCATCTTTTTCGAAGCCTTCATTTGTAGATGTTGTTGTCATTGTTGTCATTATTGTTGAAGCCGCTGTCCTTGCTGCTGCACCCACTCCCATTCTCTTTTGCAGTTCCCAATTTTTCTAACCTGTGCAGTAATAGATGGTGGCGAAGGTGCTAGCAGTCCCTGAATATCGTGATGAAGAATGAACAATTTTCATTTTAAAAGTGCTGCGCAAGTGCTACATGGTCTGACGCTAATCTATTCTAAGAGACATGCCGAGACGTAGAATCAATGATGTATTTCACTAGTGTGACACGTACCTATCTTGTGAAAATCTTTCTTAAAACAAGTATATTTAAAGTAATAGAAATGGGTTGAGTTTAAGTAAGTTGTAAATCCATTTACAATTGTATTATTTTAGGTTTCACCATTCTAAACCCATTTGTGACTTATTTACTAAATATAAGTAGCCTGTACAACAATTCAATCCATTAAATATGAGTTAAAAAATATGTTCATGGCCCATTTTGACAGGTTCACTTTTAACTTACATGGGATGGACAGTTTGAATCCATAAAGCTCACATTGTAATTGACCCTTAGTTTTTCTCCCTGGGGATTAATGCCTCGGGTTTACTTGATACATTGGACATTTAACATGAGTGACTAGCTCGCATTCTCCACAATTGTAAATGCACAAGCATGAATTCCTTCTTCTCCCGCAAAACTGGGGCAGGAGTCCTCGCCCGAATCTGTCACGCACGATACATTCATAGAGGATCAGCGGATCGAGGTGACGTTTGCTCTTTACAGTCCGTGGTAGGTGAAAGCAAGTTTGGTGGAGGTTGAACTCACAAAAGAGACAACAGGAGAGATCCATGGCACATCGGTTTGCATCGCTAGTTTGCTTTCCCTTCTCCAGCACTGGAGGCTGCCTCGAGACAGATCAGACAATGCTCATGGTAGTGATGTTTCGGAATTGGTCTCGGTGCACAAGAAGGATGCAATCTGAATTCACATTCTGGGCAGGAAAATCTGAACCCACCATCAATTGCCGTTTGGAGGATGAGGGAGCGCTTTGGGTGCCTAGGGTGCTATTTCCGGGGCCGCTGTTCTTCGGCGCACAATTTGTGGAGGAAGATTTTGCATCCTTTGCAGCAACAAATGGGCGTGGAGTGAAACTGCGGATCGGCCCTCAGAATGCCCGACAGCGTAGGACATGGTCGAGATGTCTCCTCACCTCTCTTAAGGCCAAGAACACGAGGATGATCGGGATGCCGACGTCGAGGCCATCGACCATCTCAATGGGAAGAACAAATGGCAAATCGTCGAAGACGGACTCAGGCTCACCCTGTATTTCTACACACATTGGCCGAGCTCTTGTTAAAACTCGGTTACAACCTTTCTTGTGGTCCTCAAACTCAATTGTATATAACTCCTATTACACATTAGAAGCATGTGCTTTACGAATTCCTCCGCTGACCATGTTGGACTCATGAAAAATAGAAAGAATGACCAAAGTTGATAGAAGTGAAATCGTCTAATACATAAACAGAATTCCTTTCTTCTGAGAACCAGATAGAGTTAGGAGACTGAGGAGATAGCGGATGGAAAATCGAATCATTGGTTGTGGAAGAGGCTGAAGATTCTTTTTATAGAAACTTAGAAAAGTCTTTGAGTCCTCATTATCCAATAACAATTTGATGAAAAATGGGCTTTATAAAATTGAAATGAAAATAAAAAAATCTATCTTTTCGATAAAACCTAGTCAAGAATGGAATAGGTGGTCTTCCGATTGTTTTATAGAGACAATTCTTAGATAGTAAGAATTATATTAAATGGGAAATAAGAGGATGTGTTAGATATTAATCTATCTTGGCATTCTATTTTTCACATTTGTATACCTTTTTTAAAGATAAAGACAATAAAAAATGGAATAAGCCTTATATTCCTGCATCTTAGGAAGATGCCCTTGATACTTTGAGATGGATCGGTGTGTTTTTTGCTCGTGCTTTTTTTTTTTTTTTTTTTTTTAAATTCTACTATAAAAATAATATCCTATAAGAATTTAAAGAATTTGTTATAATTCTGATTGGAGGGGCAAAATGTTCAAGGTACTTAAATTAGAGGTTTAATTAATATATATTGTCATCACAAGTAGGAAAAGTAATATCACAATAAATCAATTAAACGAGAAGTGATTCTATTTTGGACTGAGAAAAATTACTAAAAAGCATCCTTGAAATTATTTAAGTTATCAGTGAATCTTAATTTTTTTTTTTTTTTTAGGCTTCATCTTTTTCCAGGACACCGAAGGTTGACTACTAAAAAGTAATGAACATTTCATATAAAATGAAAACGTAAGTATATCAAAGGTTGTTTTATTGCTGGTGTAATTATAATTGATTACATTAAGAAATAAATGTTTCCCATATTTATTACTCTGTTAAAGTAATTAGGAGAGTTTATTTACAAAATTACACGCCAAAAAGGAAATATATATTGTACAAATGTTTAAAGAAAAGAAAAACTTAGATATTCAACATAAATTTCAAAAGGCCTAGCCGGTCCATTCAACTTTTGTGGAGCGAAGTGTACAATAAAGCCTCAAAGCGGCCTAAATATTCCGTATTTTCGAATTAGTCTCGCTGGACGAGTTTGGATTTAGGTACGTTATTGGTCTAGGATTTTGTCCATGTAGGGGAAAGTGCTTGTCTATCGTTTGGTGTTTGTATCCCAAGTCTACATACCCCGAATCCATCAAATTTTTTTTTTTTTTTTTAATGATCGAGCCGCAAGCCATTATTTAGACATAAACTCTCGGGCTGGCCCAGTAAACCATCCCGGGACTCTTAGTTAAGTCACGAGTATTCGGAGATTTAAATTCGTTCTCTCAATGATGTGATGAAGTAGTAAAATTAATCCATCACGACTATCTACGGGTGGGTATCCATTAAATTTGTTCATCACGTTCTTCCCAAGTTTAGGTTGTGAAGATCTTTTGGGATGCAAAGGTCTGGGTCTACTGGAATGTTTCCTAGGTACTACTTACGGAAATGCATCCCCCTACAGGGGGGAAAATCGGAACATTTTCCATCTAATCGGGAAAACTCCCGGCCAGCGCATGACGAATCGCTCAGGCGAACCTCCGTCAAATTCCCCTCGCTTTCCGGTCCCGCCTTCTTTCAAAGCTACTCTCTCTCTCTCTCCTCATATATATATATATATATAGTCGCCATTCAAAACCTGTAGGAAAACCAGATTACTTTCTCTCTCATCTCCATTCAAATCCAGTCGATCGATCTCTCTCTCTCTCTCTCCCTCGCTCGAGCTCGCTCCCTGTCGCGATCGCAAGGAAGGTACTGTCGACGTGCGAATAGATCTCGAGCTTTCGCAATCCGTCGATTTCTTCTTTCTGGCTATGGCTTCTTCGGAGTCTCGCTGCTCCGTACTCTGAAACATCGGCGTTCGCTGATCGTTTCGTAGTTTTGAGCAGAGGTACTTCGCACGAGCGCGCTTAGTTTCTCCGGTGGTGAATCTGATGAGGATGCGAACTTTTCCGATGAGGAGTTCCTTCGGACTCGCGCCTTCGTCGTGCCTCGTCTCTCGCTGTTTCGCGTTCGTTTTGCGTCTCCCATCCTCCGGTCGCAGTCGGTCAATTCAATTTCGGAAGACCTCTTTGTGATCGACGTAGATTGGCTTTTGTGATCGACGTAGATTGGCTTTACCGAGTCCGTTCGTGCATCGTCTATGATTTTGTAGGTTAGGCGCAGGGGAGAATTTCTCCTTAATTGCTGCGTTTATCTCTCTCTGATATACCTCTGGGAGTATTCCGGCACATTTGACTTCAGAAACTGGGTGGAGTTAGCTTGTAGATAGATTTGTGTTCAGATTTGCTGTTGGCATATTGCTGGGAGTCTATAGCTCCTTGCAGTTTCACTGCGGTGTAGATGCTTATTTAGAGAAAATCGCTATGCCTAACGGCATTTACCTTGTCATTGTCTTGACTTCTGAGGTATGAGTAGGAGATTCTTTGCTGCTCAGGACAGTTTCATGCAAAGATAATTCTATTTCACGGCATCTTTTTTCGTAGAAATGATGCCATGACGAGTAGCTCTTCTGATGTATTTTTTTTTTTTTCTCAGTAACATTCATTTTAATTTAACTTCACCGTGCTGGAAATCGGATGATCTGAATGTGATAGGAGGACCTATATATTTAAGGCTGTCATAAGACACCCATTAATTCATCTGCTAAACCTCAATGCTATGGTTTCTCATGTTAAAATAGCATGCGTGTTCTTTTCTTGGGATAGATTATACTGGACTGGCCCTGTGCTTTGCCCTTGTGTGAACCGTTTAATACTGCATTATTTGTTCATCCTTTGCAATAGCTATAGTGGTTTCCACTTGTGGTCTAGTGGAACTCCTTCGGACATTTCATATTAGGAGTATGCGAGACTCATGTCCCACTTGAATCAAGGCAGATAACTCTTGAAATGATCATTTCTGTTTTGTGGTGATTAGCCGTCCACCTCATCATTGCTGTCAAATTGGATATCCTTTGCCTTTGCATTTGTGGAAGGATGAAAAATGAATCTGGCATGCACATATGGGTGTTTTTGGTCGCAGTCTTAAATTTAAAGCTTGCAATTCTCCACCTAATCACTTTGTATAGGTAAATGCCACACCTGTATGAACTGTTTATATGTCAAGTGTGAGTTTTTCACTTTAATGGACTGGCTAAGGTCCCTCCTAGGCTAGTTTATAAATGCTTCTGCAAAAGATCAGTGCAAAAATGTTATAGATTCCATGTATTAATAAAGAGATGTTGCTTTTATGAAGAGAAGAGAAAAGGTTGCTCTGTAGTGTAGCCGGCCTAAGGGGTTTGATATTAATTCTCCCTTTTTTCTTGTAAATTCTAAGGGCCATTTATATTCTCTCTCTCTCTCTCTTAATGCTATCCTCACTCTTTCCCTTGCAGATGGCAGAATCACCTAAGGAAAAAGCAGTGTTGAATCAGAAAGAGGATAAATCATTACTAGGTACTCTGAAAGCTTGACAAATCTCAAAATACAATTAATTCACTTCAGATGTGAAATGGTACCAAAAGGATGCATATTTCTCTATTTCAAACCTAATAAATTCGTTTAGGTTAATATTGTTAATATAATATGGCCTGACGTATGACTCTTTTGGATATTGTGGTCAATAATTAATTCAGCACACTTTTCATGTACTTGAAATCAAATTAAAGCTTTCTTTACATTAAAATAGGTTTTCATCCTTGTCATTGATTAGGATGATTGCTTGTACACATTTCTGGCCATGCCTTATGAAGGTCAGATATGTAGGTCACAGCTCAATGTTAAATCTGATTTCAACAGATGCAGAATTTGGAAAGGAGTTCCTGACCTCCTGGAAGTTGTTGTCTGTGGCAGAAGATGATGCAGTGGATTTTAGCTTTGATACAGTTGGCAAAGGCAAAACAAAGAAATTCAACTTTGATAAACTGTAAGTGAAACTTAAAGCATAGGAATAATAAACTGGTATGGATGTGAATCTAACTTTAATATTCTATCTTCATACTTGTGTTGGTTACGTGTCCCTGTACAATTACCGCTTTCTGGAGAATAATGCCCATGGTGATTAAGTGAGTCATGCTTCACATATCATTCAACCACTTCAAGAATTGTTCAAAACAACGGATGGTGGTGAAGATGCATGAAAGCTTATTACAATCTTTCTGTGCATTGAATATTAAGAAACTTTTTTCAGGGATGTCGATTTTAACCTGGATGGCGACTTTGACAAATTTTCATCATTCAAAGTGGATATGCCAGATCTTGATTTCTCCCGTCCATCTAAGAAATCTCCAAACAAGGACAGAAATGAAGCAGAATCACCTGATGAAGGAAATTCCAAGAAAAGATTTTCTTTCTCCTTTGATTTTAATGAGTAAGACAGTTTCACAATGTATACACTAGGGCATATTCTTTGATACATAAGGTTATATTTTCTAGTGAAGGGAAACATCATGACTTTTGGTTGCAATCTAGGAACTTAGCAGTCATTTGTGCTATCCAGGTTGGATGGCTTTAATCTTGATTCAACCATGACTGAGAAAGAACAAGGTGGGAAGAAGGTTACAGGAAGCAAAGGGACATCATCACAGATGAATGAGCACCAGGGCTTGAAAACTCGCCTTCCTGAGGCAATTCCTGACTCTGAGGTTAATGCTATGATTGATAATGTTCAATCATCACGCTGTGTGGGTACACCAGAGATTCAAGTAGGAACTTCTGTAACTTCAACTTCTATGCCTAACCCAAGAATGGATTGGGTGCCAAAGCCCACAGCCTGTAGAAATTCAATTACAGAACAATCTTCTTTCAAAAGGACAAACAGTGCGTGTTCTTATGAATCTAATCAACAAGATCATTCATCAGACAAAACAGCGTCAAGAGAAGTACATATTCAGCCTGGGGTTGACACAAATTTAAGTACCATCCCAGAGCTTCCAAGAAAAGATTTGTCGATTGTCAACAGTTTAAATTGCACTTTGGGTGAAGAGCAGAGTAACAGGGAAGAATCAGTAGGGGAAGCGACATATTCTCATGGCAACATGCAGTCAGAAGGTTCAAGTGTGCCACATGTTCCAGGAACAGAAGGCGAGGCAAATGGAAGCAATAAACCTTTTCTTGATACATTGAATGCTACTAAGGCTGATAACGAAGACGCCAAGCCTGTGACAAGTCTTAATGATACAGCCTGTATTATCCCAAGTAAAGTACTGCATGATAGTGAAATGGCTGTTTTCAGGTTGTCCCCTTTATCCCTTACCTTTTAGTGATGAGAGGAATGAGAGGGAATCTATATTATTGGCATGTTTCTGCCATGCCAAATTAGACCAATGGGCCACTAATGTCTCCTTTTAAGAAACATGGATTCTTGATGGTTGATTTTGTGAAAATTTAGAAGGCATATGCATCCATAACTTAAATATTAAGGACGGGAATGCAAGTTGTTGTGATTTTCAGTTTGATCGCTCATTCATTGAGCTCTTGCTATCATGTTGATGCATTTTATGGTGATTTCCAGAGTTCAATAAAAAGATTGGTGAATCAACAGCATAACATTTTTGCACTTCTTAGCTGAGTTTTAGTATTATGTAAATGTCCCAAATGGAGAGCCAGCAGTTATATATTGTCCTCTTTCTTTACCAGTAGAGAGCCTGGACAAGCCCACTCGAATCGTTTCAAGAGATCAGAGGAAACTATGAGTCAGTCTTCTCGAGAACCATTAACTGGGAGAAAGCTTACTCAATTTAGCAGCAAAGGACTTGCTTCTTTACATCTAAATGAAACTAGGTGAAGATTTTCTTTTTGATTCTAGTTTCATTGATTGGACATTCAATGCTTTATACCATCACATGGTTTATGCAATCTTCAACAGGTCGGGAGATAATGCCATGGATTCTCAAGTTGGGGGAAAGTCGCTCATTGGTCTAAATTCACTGGCAAGGGAGCAAACAAAAAGGCAATTTCCTCTGGCTGGATGCCATATCAGTGTGAGACCCACTTCTCAACTGGGGTGAGGCATCTGTACCAAATCAAGTTGTAATTGTTGGAGCTTTTTGAAATTTTGTTCAAATTCTAGCATTTTCTTTTTCCCATGTACTTCATTTAAGAGTAGCCAACAGTGAGTGAATAATGTGTAAGTTATCTCCTCCCCACTGCCACTCCCCCACCCACACACAAACACAAAAGAGAAAAAGGCAGAGTTTACCTTTTTGGCATATAAATTTGGTCTGGTTATTGGTCGCCTGTTATACAATGGACTTTCAACTAGGGTAAAATGAGATTTTTTTTTTTTTCTTTTGATGGTATATCATAGTTTGCCTTGAGACATTGGACACTCTCCTAATTGCTGTATATTACTAGTTTGATCAACAGATATGTAGATATATTTGAATTTGTTGTATATTAATAGTTTGATGAACACATATGCATGTGAAAAATCTTATGATGTTCTTGATTATCGCTTGCTGTTGATGAAATTAAAGCCTTTTCAGCTGAAATTATAAACCTTTACTTGCAATTGTCTCTTAAGTCCAAGTCTCCCTTTATTATTGGCCAAGAAAGCTCATTAAATCCTTCATAGTATGCTTTGAAGTGGATATTGACATCTTTTTCTCTGGTAAAATATGACTAAATTATGCCTGGAAGCAGGGTTCACAATCTGCTGTAGCATGATATGTTCATGTTCAGTTTGAACCTTTTGAGTCATGTGGGAAAGTGATATTCCTTTAAATGATATTTACTTTCAAGACTGAAATAACTTCTCATTACAGAAAAGATGTCTAATGTCATGTCATATCAGTTTTATGCTTGACGCTGTTCATGTCATGTCATATCCTGTCTTAGACATTGCCAGCTCTAACAAGTAGATTGCATATATCGGATTAGACCTTTGACCCAGCATTATTTTGCAAATGCTTAATCTACTTGCTCTAAACTTTTGCAGTTCTCTATGCAAGATGAGCAGTTTAAATGAGTTGTCAAAACCAATTGATAAGATATGCGTGAATCCTGAAGTCACGAATTCAAGCAAGGAGTCTTTTAAGGATTCAAGGGTCAGAAATGTTGATGTGAAGAACAGTAACTCTCTTAATTCTGCCAAGAGGGCTTTTCATCTTTCTAGCTTGAGAATGATGAGGTCTAAACTGCATTGCAACTTTATGTCCTGCTATTTGAAACCATAGATACTTTTAGAGATCAAGATGTCAATAGGTGCAGGGCCATAAGAACCAAAGAAGGCCAACTTGGTTCTAATCCTACAGAGGAAATCAGTTCCATGAAGGACTCTGAGCAAATTATGGCTATGCGAGCGTTACCTCATTGTAGCAAAAGCACCGAAAACGGATCACTTCTCAAGTCATCCTTAAAGCGGAAATCATATGAGGTTCCTTTCTGTTGTTTGCTCTTCACTTCCAAGTAATAAGTTACCCCTCTTCAATAGGGTGTTACGTTTGGACCCAAAAAAAAATAAAATTGGGCATTACAAATATACTTATGGGGATGCTGTTTTGTAATGCATTAGAAGCCGTGATTGTCTATATTGCAGGGATCAGATGACAATTTAATGCCATTTAGTCCATTAAAACAGCTCTCTCAGTCTCCAAGTGAGAAAAGGTGAGAATTATTAATAACTCCGTTATGCTAGCTCCTGTGACTGGGTTTTGTTTTGGAAGTAATGTTCTTACTCTTGACACTTTAGAAGTTTCAGAGATTCCTCCAAAACTGTTGTCACAGAACAGGTAAATCAATAAAACCAGCCACTTCTCAATTCATAAGGGAAATCATCTGAGGTTCCTTTCTATTGTTTACTCTTGACTTCCAAGTAATACCTTACACCTCTTCAATAGGGTGTTGCAAATATAATTATTTTGTAATGCATTAGAAGCTGTGAGTGTCTATTCTGCAGGGGTCAGTTGCCAATTTGATGTCATTTAGTCCACCGGAATGGCCCTCTGAAGCTCCTAGTGAAAAAAGGTGAAGAGTGCTAATAACTCCACTATCCTCACTCCTGTGACTGGGTTTTGTTTGTGGAAGTAATGTTCTTGCCCTTGGCACTTCAGAAGTTTCAGAGAATCCTCCAAAGCCGTTGTCACAGAACAGGTAAATGGACAGAACCTTCTTAAGTTTTTCTATTTCAACAGAGAGTCGAAACTCGTTCCTTGCTGGTTTCTTAGATTATAGATGTCAGGTTTGCAATCATGAGACCACCGATCAAAGCAAAATGGACAGTCTGTCTGGTGACCATCCTAAATTTCAGCTTAAGATTTCTCCTAAGGCAAGGTCTACCGAAATTGGAAGTCCATCAGTCATGGAATCTGATGAAAATGTTGAAAAGGCTGAAGCTTATACCAAGGAACTTGAAGATGTAAGTGAATTACGGTCAAAATTTTTTTTCCATAAATGAGTTGCTTATGCACTTCTTGGCTTTGGCGATCAGTTATATGCATATTGTAGACTATAATCAGAGACCATGAAGATTATAATAGAGAGACAATAATAGTGACAACAAAGCTCTAGGAAAATAATATATGAGATTGTCAAGTACAGGGAGTAGTTGTCCATAGACAACTTTCTGTGGCTTACTGGATGAGTGGTTAAGCATCTTCATCTATTGAATTTGTACAACTAGAAATCAATTGATGAATAGAAATTCAATAGATGAAGAGAACCTCCCTAATTTGGGAATTGTGATATCTTCTACAGTCCGATGTAGTTATCCTTAAGGATGAATCTATAGTACTTAATAGCTAATTTCCATAATTAAAGGTCTATCATAAGCAATTGAGTTTTCAGAAGGCCATTGGAACATAGACTGAGGATATTGCACAGAAGGGCATTGAACTGTTGCCTCTTGTCTATTCTACCATCATTGTGATCCTTCTGCTGGTGAAACATTGGCTGCCTAAGGAAATTGTTTTACAGATCTGCAACATGCTAAAGAAGAAGCAGGAAGAAGCTAAAGAATTGCTTGTTCGATCACTTGTGACCAACAACAATCTACTAATGCTTAATCATCCCATCTATGAAGAACAGATATCCTTCTGGTTATCAATGATTTCACAGGATGTTCTTTGGGCTGTTCATGATATGTTTTTTTTCCCCTTTGGCATATCTTGGTAATTCCTTGACCAGATAAAACATCCATAGGGTGCAAAAGTATGCATCACGGCTCATGTCCAAGGAGATTCACACTTGAAGTTGCATCAGACGAGGTATCTACTTTGCCCCTCTCTCTCTCTCTCTCTCTCTCTCACTCACTCAAAAACACATAACATACACGATTGCGTACGAATCACACCCAGACAGAATAGATCATGGATGCATGGGCCTCTAATTGTCTCCTTGCTCAGACACTCATCTGAACATGGGAGCAATGATGAATCAGGAAAGTATATGCAGACTTGTTTCTCGGACTTTTGGATTGTGGAAGCATACTGGCTTCCTGCATGTATTTGAAGGTCTCTTTTTTGGCACCCTGTCGGTTTGGGATGAAATTGCAAGGACATTTCCGGGTGCCTTGCTGAATCAAGCCTATATTTTTCTTCTCCTTGTTTTCATGGGATGCCGTCAATGTTTCAAATACGGACCAGACTTCTAAACTTAGCATTCGTAATTGTCCAATCTCGGCTTGTTATTTCCTTTCACTAGAGAGTACCCAGTTTCCTCCTGGAGGTCATTATGAAAGAAAACTCCGCGTCTCGACTTAGTGTGATTTCTTAACAATGGGAAAGCCAGGGCAGTGGCAATATGAAACTTTGGATTGTGCGACATTTGAACTGTCACATGTTGCACAACCTCTATGCAAAAAAGGTCGCAAATCATATCTTCTTTATCTTCATTTATCTTATTGACCACCTCTATGCAAAAAAGGTCCAGAATTGCTGTCAAGAGTTCTCCAAGATATCAGGTTCGATTAGGGCTGCCCCTGGAAATGTACTAGAGAAGAGCAAGAATGGCATCACTTTCCTCATGGTCGGCCTGAGCGATAAGAAGTTCCAAAGGTTTCAGCTAATAAAGAGTGCACTAATTTTGATATCTCAATACCTCCTGATGCGAATGCCGGTAGTAGAAGACTGAATGTGTGAAATGTGCGGACCTAATACTTTTCCAAAATTATTGCAACAGTTGGAGCACAAACTGGAGACCCGTGATCCAGTATCCAAACTTATATATGGAGTTTGCGATGGTTGAATTTGATAGCTTAAGTTCCATGTTGTAAAATATATTAGGGATAAGTGTGTTGAAAGTTTCAAAACTTATCACAAATATACATTTTAGTTTTAAAATTTATAAAAAATATAATCAAATTCTAAAATTTGTTAGATTGGTGTAATTGAGTCTTTCCGTTAACTCTATCCAAATTGGGTAACATAAAAAATTGATGTCACTTTTTAAAATAATTTATCTCTTCTGTGTGGCAATGACACGGCCAAAACATGAAACATAATTACTAAAATGATATCATTTTGGTTTAAATTTGATTTTTATAATTTTGTAAGAAAAAAGGAAGAACGCAGAACAATGAGAGTCTACTGGGCCCTTACCATCACTGCCCTACTATCGCTTGAAAGGGCTATGGTAGGGGATGACCAACCAGTGGTCAGGTCACTAGCCCTCCTTCACATTGGGCAAGGGCTGTTGGTCCTTATTGCTATAGGTCTTCACTTGGCGATCCTTGCCGACCATTGGTTGGCGATGGTGGTGTTGCAGGCCCTCGCTATTGTGCCTTCTTTTGTTTTATTTTTAAAATAATGTATTTTTTTATTCTAATTTAAATAATATTTATATTTAAAAAAATCATATTTGGATCAAAGGACATCTTTTAAGCATTATCCTTCATGTGTTTAGTCAAATTAGCATCACATAGGAAAGAAAAAATACTAAAAAAAGTCGCTTCAGCATTTTCTATTACCTAAATTGGACGAAGTTAAAGGAATGACTAAGATTGCGCCAATTTAATAAGTATTAGAATTTAATTGCACTTTTTGTAAGTTTTAGAATCTAATTACATTTTCATGACAAAATTTAAGACTTTCAATTCATTTATCCCTTCCCTATTATATCTCAGCAAGTTGCAAAGATTGCCAAGTGGATGGATCATTTGTTGAGATCCCGAGAAAGGGACATTTTGTCTTGCGGGCCAAACGCGGAAGAAGGGACACTCGTTGAGGACGATAATTCAACAAGAGAAGGCCGAGATTGGAAGCCTTAAAAAAGTTGAATAGCGACAACCACTGGATCTGCAAGATTTGTCGAGTAGATCAGATTAAAGGTTGAAATGACGTAGAGTACTAAGGAAGAAGCCAAGATTGAATGTCACTCCATTCGACCAGATAAAAGGACGAGAAAGGCTTTCGTAATTACTCATGAGTCATGAAGCACGGCATTGGTAATGAAGACTCCACTGGCGGGGAATGTGCTTAACCGTATAAAATCTGCAAAAGGGTTTCGGGAGTTCCTATCAGATTGGTAGATTGTGGGAAGTCCTATGTTTCGGCACTTCGATTCAATTTTTTTAACACAGAGAGAGAGAGAGAGAGAAAGAGAGAGAGAGAGAGAGAGAGAGAGAGAGAGAGAGAGAGAGAGAGAACTAGAGGGTAAGTGAGGGCTATAAATACCAAGCGATTGTAGTCCTCTCCCAAGCAAAAACCACAGAGTGTAATCTGACCAGAAGGATCGATGGCCAGGTTGAGATTATATCTGTGCCTGATGCTGGTAGCCTTCTCCTGGACCGGCTCCAAAGCTCGCACTCTCGTCCATGAATTCAAAAGGTTGACGGTCCTTGTCAAGTCGCCTAATGCAGTGGCTGGTGATGATTTCGAGACAGTCAGGCCTAAACGGGTCAGTCCGGAAGGTCCTGATCCGCAGCACCGTGCTATAATTTCTCATAAGCTCGGATGAGACGTAAGCGCAGCAAATTATATACGACTATGCAGTCATCATGATGTGTTTGATGTTGAATTCTCGTTTTCGTTCAGTATTTAGTATCAAGTAAGTGTCAAGGAAGTCGTGGCTTGATCATAGGAGAGTGTATTGTCGGGGTTGAAACCAGCGGATGTCCATGATGCTGCAGTTGTATTTGGAGTGCTCTTCAATAAATACAAAATCGAATGTCATTAACTGTGTTTAAATATGTTTTTGGGAGAACTGAAATTTTAATACCATGATTTAGCATGCGACAATACTCGATAACCTTAAGTAGAAATATAATTTATTCCATGAACACTCAATTCGAAGGTGCCATCACATAAGGGAATGATCACTTGCCAACAAGCGCAATCCTAAATATGATGACCAACATCAGCCTTCATAGCAATCTAAACATCATTTTTTATTCATACTTTCCCATATTATACTACAAACGTTTGGGATTGTGCAACATTATTGCACGCACATGAATAGTTTTGCAAGAATCTAGCCATGGATTCCGATTCCCGAATATATATGTGTGTGTGTGTGTGTGTGTCTAATTTTTTTTTAGATAGGAGGAACCAGCTTGCAGCCGATAACCGTCGTAAACCCCCCGGTGACGCTAACGTAGGATCCACCACTATGGCGTTACGCTTAACACACCTAGCTACTTCTGCGAGCCCCCTTGCGTAGCAAGGGATTTGAACTTCTCCCCTCTCTCGCAAAGGATCATTGAGGCCTACCCAGCGGAGCCACCACGGCCGGTGGTTATATATATGCATTATTTGTTTCCTCCGGATTGAAGGAGTTCTTGTGTTTCTTTGATATGAAGTAGTTTAGGTTTACAACATGGGTGAAGCGCTGGCTTGTGGGAAGCTTGCGATTTGCTTTCTTCAATACAACATTACTCTTACCTGTGGTCGGGACGTACAAAGAGCTGAATAAAATAATAGCTTTGATAGCAAATTTTGTCGGGACGTGCTTAATGGACGAATGAATAAAAAAGTACCGAGGAACGGATTAGGTAATCCATGTCACTTTTGGCTGAATCACCACCTTTATAGGTATTGACCTAGTCCATTGCTAGCTATCCTAGTTCACAGCAGAATCAAACTTATCTCCAACTCTCTCCAAAATGAGAGCATAATCAAGACATCCACAATCTAAGATTGATTCAAAATATTATCTTCAACAGTATTTTTTAATATGTTTTCATAATAATTACTCAGGATTCTATGTGTGTGTATCGTAACACACAATTTAGAAATCAAAATATGCAATTCTTATAGAGAAAAGTATCCAAAAAGTTATAAATTTATTACATTGGTACTAACTCAATATTTGATAGTCCTAAATATTTTTACATTAGTACCAACTCAGTCCATCTGATCAATTAAGACTACAAGTTGCTGATGTTGACGCTAATAGTCCTATATAACATGGCTAGCGCTGATGTGGATTTTTTAAATAATTCTTTTAATATATTTTCTTTTTTTTACTTTTGTTTCTTTTTTTTTTTTCATTTTTTCTTTTCATTTAGACTATGGTCGGTACCAATCATAGCTAGTGACTAGCTGCTGGTGAGGGCTCAACCCCACGGCCTACACGAGGGCTACCCTTGCGACTTCTGGTAAGGGTGGCCCTTGCCACTTCAAGACCAAGAGTTGAGACCTCACGAGATTTAGTAAGGGCCACCCTTGCTTAGGCCACAAGGTTCGTGCCCTTTCCTATGGTCAATTATCAACCATGGCTGGTCCCAACCACAATCTAAAGGAAAATGAAAGGAAAAAAAAAAAGAAGTAAAAAATTCAAAAGATTATTTAAAAATATCTTTGTCAGTGCCTAGTGTGGCATGTAGGACAGTTGGCATTTATGTTAGTAATTTTTTACCTAAATAATCCAAATGGACTAAATCGGTATCAATATAAAAATGTTTAGTACTAATTTGGTCTAATAAACATTTATGACTGAATTAATACCAATAAAATAGATTTAGGACTTTTTTGGTACTTTTCCCAATTCTTACATGTTCTCTACTTTTGCTTCCCTATTTCTACCAACACTTTCTTGATCATTGATGAACCTTAAACACTGTCTTGGCTGTGCAAAAGGTCAAGATGGCTGCACCACAACATTTTTCACTCAAAGTGTGGGAAAGTTAAAAAAAAGTCTTAAACATATTGCAATTATGCTAATCCAATCATAATTTTTTTTTTGTCAATTCAGTCATCAATTTTTTATATTTGTAATAATTTAGTCCATCGACCAATTTGATCGGCCGTTGCTATCATGGACAATATTTTAATAATATTATATATTTTAATTATTTGTTTTAATTTTTCCTTTTCTTTTTTTTTTCTCTTTTTTTCTTAATCACCTTTTGCTTCTTTCTTTGGTTGATCATTGCTGGCAAGAGGTGAGTGCCGACAAGATTAGCTTTGCCGGCCATTGGTGAGGGTGAGGCCTTGCCAAATCTAGCAAGGCTCGTTCTTATCAAATTGGCTTGCGAGGCTGACCTTGCCAACCCTCGCCTCTGGCTGGTGGTGGAAGAGGGTGGGGGAAAGAAAAGAAAAGAAAAAGACAAAAGAAAAAGGAAATATTAAAAATTTGAAAAAAAAATCAAAAATACCTATAAAAAAAATTGTCCACGTTAACATTAGCTGGATAGCTAGTGCCATCAATGTTTACATTAGTATTGGCTAGCCAAATTTGGCCGAATAGACTAAAGTTGCCTAAAAAAAAGTTTAATTTGGTCGAATAGATTGAATAAGCACAAATGTAAAATGTTTATAATAAATTGATAACTTTTTTTTGCTAATTTCCTCCTAAAAGTGCACGTCACGGGGCAAAGTGTGTGATGCTTTTATTGACGGAGGAAGTTGCGATCTAATATTGTAGCAGCATGAATGATGGGAAAGTTGAAGTTGCTGATGAAAGATCATCCTAAATATCCTTACATGTTTCAGTGCCTAAAGAAGGGAAATGAAATTAAAGTCTCCAAGCACTGTTTAGTCCAATTTTCTATTGGAAATAAATCTGCACATAAAGAATGGTGTGATGTAATATTCCAATGAATGCATGTCACGTGCTACCTGGACGATCGTGGCAATACGACCGTCAAACTATCCCAATTACCGAATACTCAAAAGGGAAGAGGTTTCAATGAAACGAAAAGGTGCAGAAGAGTTTTGACCTCGAAACAAAAATTCACTGAAGCTCTGGCTTTAGCGGTATCGATCTCTGAGGTTCAATGCGATTCTTTTAATGTTGTCATTGGTGCCATTCTCAGTCAAGAAGACCGTCCCATTGCCTTTTTTCGGTGCAAAGCGCAACGATGCCAAGCTAAAGTGTTCAATTTATGATGAAGAGCTTTATGACATAGTGCGTATTCTCAAAAAAATGCCGTCCCATTACCACGTTGTCTTCTCTTTGTTTTTCTCTTTTATCTCTTTCAGTGGATTCCTAGGTTTCTTGAGTGATGAAGAGTGTTCTATTGATGGAGTTGCCTGTCGATGCGGTGATTCGGTTGAGAAACATAGATTATCATGTCTCGCCTTTCTATCTTTCGTAGTGGGTTTTCAACCTCGCCATGATTGAAAATTTGTCTCATCGAATACATCCCGACATCGTACAACACCATCTTGACCACTTACGAACCATCAATATAAACCAAAACGGATAGAGAGAAAAAAAGAGAGAAAATGACATGGCCTGATTCCAAAGAAGAAATAACGACATTGACCGCTTTAACTTCGAAGGTAGGTTTGACTGGATACTTCAATAGCTCAGACGGTGGCTCTTGGCGACTTTTCGGAAACGAAAGGATTTGATTCATATTATGCGCCCAATATGCTTTGTTTTTTTTTTTCTTGTTTGAACCAATTTGTTTATAGTGAAAGCATAGTAGAAGTCCGATACCTTTCCTAGAAAGATTGCTAAGAGGTAGTATAAACTCAAATTCGTCAACATATTTAATTAGATCAACCTTCAAAATATTAAGTCCATGGGTTATGAGTTAACTAGGATCATTAACTGCTCTGCATCACGATAATTATTTGATGTGTGACTTTTCTAATATAACTCAGACATGCATCTTAGCATTCACCCCTTGAGTGAAGTTTAATGCTAGTTCTGCTCTCCATTAATTTAGATATCTTTCTGCACCACCATATTTTTACTTAAATCTCTAACACCATACTTTCATCCTTATTCTTTTTCTTCGGACTGAACCGTGAAAGCTGCTATTGGGACTATGTTGCTACATCATAATATCCTTCAACTCTAGTTTCTTTCGTAACAGCAAACCACGAAGCCTGCCTAGAAATATCACTGACGCTCCTGTTTTAGCACTGTCGATCATTGAGGTTCCATTTGATGCTTCTAATGCTGTCATCGGCACCATTCTCATCCAAGAAGACTGTCCCATTGCCTTTTTTTTCAGTAAAAAACTCGACGATGCCAAGCTAAAGTGTTAAATTTATGATAAGAAAGTTCTATGGTGTAGTGCGGAATCTCAAGAATGCCGTCCCACTCCCTCGTTATCTTCTCTTTGATTTTCTATTTATCTATTTCGGATGATTCCTTGATTTCTTGAAAAATCAAGAGTGTGCTGTATTGCTGGAGTTGCCTACCAATGTGGTGATTCGGCTAAGAGAGACCTAGATTAAGGTCTCGCACTTCTATCCTCTGTAGTGGGGTTCTCAACCTCACCAAGATTGAATATTCTTTTATATATTTTCTCATTGAATATATCCCAACATCATACGACCCTCTCTTGACCACTCACAAACCATTGAAATCTACCAAAACGGATAGGGAGAAAAATAAAGAGATGATGACATGATAGAATTCCCAAGAAATAAAGAAATCAACGACTTAAATTTGAAGGTTGGCTCGACTAGATACTTCAACAGTTTAAAATGGAGCTCTTGGTGACTTTTGAAAATGACAATTTTTAACTCATACTATGCACTCAATATGTTTATCTTGGGAGTGCGCAGCACAAATCCGATATCTTATTTGGGAGATCACCAAAAGGGAACTCAAGGTTGAACTCGTCAATCTATTCAGTTGACCTCTCATTCACTTAAAAGCTTAAGCAAATAAGTTATGAACCAATTCTCCAATGTGAGGCTTTCCTAACACAACTCAAATATGTATTTCAATAATCTTCTCCTCAATGGCAAGCTTAGTTTAAGACCACACCCTCTTAACTCAGATACATTTCTACAAGAATATGTCCCAACTTAAATCTCCAACACTCCAGCTTCATCACGAGTCTCTTTCTCCTTACTAAACCATAAAGGCTAACATCAAGATCTCGTTCTTATACCACAATGCCCATTGTCATTACTAGTTTCTTTCACTAGAGCAAACTATGAAACTTGCCTGGAATCTGTGTTGTTCTCAACTTGAGATATTCATCAAACACCAATATACATTGGGAATGAGCTATAAATCAACTATTGACTTTGATACTATTTGTTGGGAGCACATAGCAATAGCTTAATAACTAGACTGGAGAGATTGCCATGAGGAAGCCCAAATTGAAACCTATCAATATATCCAATTGGACCCACATTCACTTAAAAGTTCAAGCCAATCAGTTATGAATCAAATAAAATATGGTAACTATACATTAATTCTCTAATTTAAGACTTTTTTAATATGACTCAAACATGCATTTCAACGATGTATATAATCCATTACATATATCTCGATAATTGATGATGACATAGGGACATGCCAGTTTGAGAAAAGTAAATTTAAGTTGTGTCATCTCTTTTTGGCGGTGGTGGATTCCATCAAATAAAGCCTAAGCTTGAAAGGGGGATTAAACAAGATACACATGTAGATCTCCATTGTGCTCTATCTCAAAGCTTCCAACTTATCTCAGCATCTCTGGCTTCATTCCCTATCTACAAACAATTGCTTCTTTGAAAAGTCATCCGCTGCCTTCTCGTCAACCTTCACTAACATGGTGATTATTCCTCATGGATTTTGCATGGCGATGACAATGCATCTTAATCCATTCCTAAAACCTTTAATTTAACTAAGTCTCACCCTAATGAGTGAGTTTGATTGGTTTTAAGAGAATTCTCTCTTAATTAATTAAGCTAATATTTTGAACCAAAAGATTTATAAGATCAAGATATTTGAGACTCTGAAAATGTTATTTCCCAAACTCCATATAATATGATTTAGTGACTCAAAACTTTGAAAAGGTGAGCTTTGACATAAGGTAACGGGGATAAGGATGCTATAAATGCCATAACTTTCATATGACATTTGTGTGAGTTTGCAACGGCTGGTTGTGATAGCTAAAGTTCATGATGATGTATAATATAAATTAGAGATTTGTGTACTGAAAATCTTAAAACTTGTTTTGAAAGTGTAATTAAATCTTAAAACTTACAGAAAGTACAATCAAGTTTTAAAACTTGTCAAATTTGTGCAATCGAATCTTTCCACTAATTTCATCTTAGGTACGGAAAAGATTGACTTGGCTTTTTTTGATATTTTCTTTCTTCTAGTGGCAATAACATGGCTAAAACATTAAATATATGCTAAAATGATATTGTTTTAGTCTGAATTTGATTTTTAATACAAATTTTATTTATATCAAACTAAAAAAAAAATACTAAATTTAAATGATAAAATAGAAAACATCGAGGGCCTTTGTCACTGTCGGAAAGGGCCAGCGATGATGGGGATGACTGGCCAATGGTTGGTGAGGATCACAATGCCTCGGCAATAGCAAATGATCCTTGTGCAAGGGCTAGATAGAATAAAGACGTGTCCTCCTACATTGCTCCATAGTAATCGCCAACCTCATCTTGTTCCATAAACAAGGAGAGACCCTCAAGACGAACATCAAAGAGAACTGAAGCAAGCGAGATAAATGGAAATGGTGATGGTGAAAACTGAAGAAACTGCAGAGTGATAAGTATAAAGCGAAAAATAAAGTTGCGGAATTTTCAGTGTATTGTAATGAACTATACATGAGCCTATTTAAAAGCTTTACAGAATGGCTATCTATAGTAACATAATAGTACAATAGATCAAAATAATGAGACAGTCGAAGGTCATTACGGGCCTGGACGAGTTAGTCCAGAAGGTCCTGATCCACAACACCATCCTAAAATTACTCGTAAGCTCATATGAGACATAACCGCAGCAAACAATAGGGGACATGCAGTCATCATGATGTGTTTGATGTTAAATTCTCGTTTTCGTTTAAGTATTCAATATCAAGTTAGTGTCAAGTAAGTCATGGATTGATCACAGGAAAGTGCATTGTTGGTGGTGAAACTAGTGGATGTCCATGATGCTGCAGTTGTATCAGGAGCGGTCTGCAATGAATACATAATCAAATGTTATTAACAATGTCTAGATTTTTTTGGGGAATTGAAATCTTAATACCATGATCTAGCACACGATGACACTTGGTAACATTAAGCAGAAAGATAAGTTATTCCATAAACATTCAATTCGAAATTTGCCATCACATAAGGAATGATCACTTGCCAACAAGTACACTTCTAAACACAGAGACCAACAACATCAACTTCCATAGCAATCTAAAAATCATTTTCCATTCGTACTTTCCCACATTATACTACAGATGCCTGGGATTGTGCAATATTGTTAATCCATGGCTAGATTCTTCTAGAACTATTCATTTGCGTGCAACAATGTGCGCGCCCGCGCGTGCACACACACACCCATATATATAAATATAAATATATATATATATATAGCGACCGATGTACTGTACTTTGTTTCTGCTGGATTGAAGGTGTTTTTCTTTGATTTGAAGTGGTTTAGGTCTATGACTAGTGTGAAGCTCTGACCTGTTGGGAGCTTGCGATTTAGTTTCTTCATGAAATGATCCTCTATCTGACGTCAGGACGTACGAAAAACCGAATGAAATAATAACTATGGTACCAAATTACGTCGGGATGTGCTAAGTAAACAAACGGATAAAGGCGCACCGAGGATTCGAAGTGATTGGATGATCTAGGTTTCTCTTAGCTAAATTACCACCTTAATAGGTGTTGACCTAGTCCACTACGAGTTGTCCCAACTTGCACCGAAATCAAACTTATCTCTAACTCGCACAAATCTAAATATCCGCATAATAAGCAATCCAAAATTGATTCAAACATTATCTCCATCGGTGGTTACTAATTTTGTTGTCAACATTAATTACTTGGGATTCTTTCTAAGTGTGTGTAAGTCATGACTGATTATAACACATACAATTCATCCACTTTCTATATTCCTATTTCTATCTATAGGCCACTCCAAGAATGCAACACTTTCTTGATCATTCATGAACCCTAAACTCTGTCGTTGCCATGGACAAGTCAGGAAGGCTGCACCATAACATTTTTCACACAAAGTGCACGTCGCATGGCAAAGTATGCAATGTTATTATCCACGGAGGAAGCTGCGAGAATGTTGTAGCGGCATGAATGATGGGAAAGTTGAAGCTGCTGATAAAAGATCAACCTAGACACCCTTACGAGTTTCAGTGGCTAAGGAAGGGAAATGAAGTTAAAGTCTCTAAGCGCTTTAGTCCAATTTTCTACTGGAAATAAATTTACAGATAAAGAACTTGGCATGATGGTCAAGAAAAGTATGAGAAAAGATTTAAATTTATTTTATTTGTGCCAATTTAATCCTAAACCTATTATATTTGTGCCAATTTATGCTCCATTTGTTCGTTAAAAATGTGGTATTTCTCGAAAATATTTTCCAAGAAAATGACAATATTCTGTATTCAGCTGAAACCTGAAATTGAAGTGAAAAATATTTTTTCTCATTCAGTTATTTGTGCACTCCTTTCAATAATTTTTAATTGTTAATTTTTTAGTTTATTTTTAAAAATTTGAACATTTTATTTTTTTTTTATTTTTCTTTTTTACCTCTTGTTTTCTTTTCTTTAGTTAGCCACTAGCCACAGTGATGGCCAGGGAGCATCACCATAGGGTAAGGCTTGGGCCTTGCCACCCTTTGGTGATGCTTGAGTGTCATTGATCTAGTGAGGTCTAAGCCTTGTCACCCTCTAGCAATGCTCATGTGTTGCCGATTTGGGAGGCTTGAGCCTTGTAGCCCTTGGCGACGCTTGAGGGTCACCAATTTGTGAGACCCGAGCCTTGTCATCCCTGTGGTGATGCTCAAGGTTGCCGATTTGGCAAAGCTCAAGCTTCCCAGTGGCCGATGACTGGCTAAAGAAGAAGAAAAAAAGAAAAAAAAATAAAAATTTTGAATTGTAAAACAAAAAAAAATAAAAATAAAAATAATTAAAATGAGTGGTGAAAGAAAGAGTAGGGAAAATGTTTTTTGCACTTATTGATGTTGTTTTTTTCAATTGCAGAAAATATTTTCCTTGATTAATTTATTTTCTGTAAAGCGAATGCCAAAACATTTAGAAAACATTTTCTTGGAAGTTAATTTTCATAAAACAAACAAAACATTAGCCCTTAAGATACTTTTCCCAATGGTCATGGCAATATGACCGTCAAGCTATCCCAATAGTAGAGAAACATTTATGGCCTATTTGGTAACCAACAAAAAAAGTATCTATTTTTATTCTTTTGTTCCTTGGAACAAAAAAAAATAGAAATTTGTTTGGTAAAATTTTTGTTCCCATGAATAAATTTGTTCTCGGGATTAAATTTGGAACATAATTAAGAAGTAGAAAAAAGTTGCTTATTTATTCTCGAGAACAATACAAGAATCAAGCTCAAACCATTTTCTTTTTGTCTCTTTTCTTTTCTTTCTTTTTCTCTTCCTCTGCTTCTTCCTCTAGCCGTCGTCGGCCCTCAGTGAGCTCGGCCACCCAAATCTAGCGAGGTTGACAAGGCCGACCTTGTAGCCGTTGGGTGAGGTCGAGCCTCGTTGGGGGTCGATGAGGCTCCTTCGAGGTCGGTGACTAGCTAAATGATGATGAAGAAGAAGAAAATAAAAGAAAAATAGAAACATGTAATAAAAATATTTAAAAATTAAAAGAAGTTTTAAGTCATAAAGAAATTTAAGGGTTGTACTAAGCACATTTCTATTTTAATAATATAAATCTTATTTAGCTACCAAACGCCTTTGAAGGTTCAAAAACTCATATAAGAAATAAAATTAAAAAAAATTATCAGCAAAAATTGTTTCCAAAAATAGAACGGTTACCAAACACATCATTGTTCCTACAGTAAAAATTTCTCTTGCTCTATTAAAAGGAAGAAAGGGCTTTAGCATCCATGTTTGGATATATGAAAGCATATGAGGAGACACAGTTTGCATGTCCATTTCCATTGGGAGATTTGGCGTCGTATATACCGTCGACATCCTTATTTACAACAAAGACAAGGAAGAACACTAGGCACATCTTTAACAAGTGTTCCAAGCATTGGGAGAGCAAGAGTTCTTCGTTGATCTCAAGAAATGCCGCGTCTTTATGGACAAGTTGACTTTCCTCCGATACCGTGCTGTCTAGTAAAAACGAATAGAGATGGACCTAGCAAGATTGAAGCTATCACTTCATGGCCAACATGGGGACCATGAAGAGTTCGAAGCTTTCATGACCTCGCTTCTTTCTACCAGAAATTGGTAAGGAATATCAGTTTCGTTGTTGCATCAATTACTGAATACTCAAAAGGGGAGAGGTTTCAATGAAATGGAAAGGCGCAAAAGATTTTTGAACTCTTGAAAAAATGATCACCGAAGCTCCGGCTTTAGAACCTTCGATCTTTGAGGTTCAATGTGATGCTTCTAATGTTGTCATCGATGCCACTCTCAGTTAAGAAGACCGTCCCGTTGCCTTTTTTCAGTGCAAAACGCAACGATGCCAAGCTAAAGTGTTCAATTTATGATGAGGAGCTTTATGGTATAGTGCGTATTCTCAAAGAATGCCGTCCCATTACCTCGTTGTCTTCTCTTTGTTTTTCTCTTTATCTCTTTCGGTGGATTCCTAGGTTTCGTGAGCGATCAAGAGCGTGCTGTACTGACGGAGTTGCCCACCAATATGGAAGTTCGGTTAAGAGAAACCTAGATTATCATGGCTCGCCTTTCTATCTTTCGTAGTGGGGTTTTCAACCTCGCCATGATTGAAAAGTTTTTCATTCATTGTCTCATTGAATACATACCAACATTCTGCGACACTAGATTGACCACTCACTAATCACATATCTCTATCAAAACGCGGATAAAGAAAAATAAAGAGATAATGACATGGCATGATTCCCAATAAGAAATAATGATATCAACCACTTAAGCTTTGAAGGTAGGTTCAACTAGATACTTCAATAGCTCATATCGAAGCTCTGAACGACCTTTTGGGAATGAAAGGATTTGACTCATATTGTGCGCCCAAAATGTTTACTTTTTTTTTTTGGTTGAACTGATGTGTTTATGTTGAAGGCACAATAAAAGCCCGATACATTTCTTGGTGAGAATGCTAAGAGGGAGTTTAAGCTTGAACCATCAACAAATCTAATGGGACCAAACTTCAATTAAAAACTTAAGCCAATGAGTTAGGAGTTAATTAGGATATGTTAATTGCTTCGCACCATAACAATTCTTTAATGTGTGATTTTTCTAATATAACTTAGACGTGCCTCTCAACAAGCTCCCACTGAGCATGAGTTCAATATTAGGTTTGCTCCTCATTAATTTAGGCATTTTTATGTATTAATATGCCTCAACTTGAATCTCTAGCATAATACTTTCATCCTTTGTCTTTTTCTTTGGATCGAACCATGAAAGCAGCTATTGGGACCAAGTTGCTACATTACAATATCCACCTTATCTCTAGCCTCTTTCACCACACCAAATCCTGAAGCCTGCCAGGAAATATCACCAAAACCCCAGTTTTAGCAGTATGGATCTTTGAGGTTCCATGTGATGCTTCTAATGTTTTCATTGGTGCCGTTCTCAGTCAAGAAGACTGTTCCATTGCCTTTTTCGGTGAAAAACTCAACGATGCCAAGCTAAAGGGTTCAATTTATGATTAGAAAGTTTTATAGTATAGTGCATAATCTCAAGAATGCCGTCCCATTCCCTCGTTATCTTCTCTTTGATTTTCTCTATATCTCTTTCGGTGGATTCCTTGGTTTCTTGAGTGATCGAGAGTGTACTGTATTGCTGGAGTTGCCTACCAATTTGGTGACTTGGCTAAGAGAAACCTAGATTATCACGTCTTGCCTCTCTATCCTCAATAGTGGGGTTCTCCACATCGCCAAGAATGACAATTTTTCTATATATCTTCTTATTGAATAAATCCCAACATCATTCGACACTCTCCTGAACACTCACGAACCATAGAAATCTACCAAAACGGATAGGGAGAAAAAAAATAAAAAGATAATGACAAGGTAGACGAAGTGATAACCACGTCCACCGCTTAAATTTAAAGGTAGGCTCGACTAGACATTTACAATAGTTTAAGATGAAGCTCTTGGTGACTTTTCAAAAATGAAAGTATCTTACTAATATTGTGTACTCAATATGTTTATGTTGGGAGTGTGTAGTAAAAACTCGATACCTTCACCTAGGAAATTGCAAGAAAGAGCTTAAGTTTGAGCTCATCAACTAATTCACAATTAAAATTTTAAGTCAATAAGTTATGAATCATTTATATGACCCAAAGAAAAGTTATGGACCAATTAGTATATATATTAACTGCTCCACACTGTATTGATTCTCCAATGTGAGACTATTTCAACACAACCCAAATGTATATTGCAACAATCTCCTCTTCACATGTGAGTTTACTTAAGGTATGCATCCTCTTAATTTAGATAAATTTCCGCACAAACATGTCTTATATTGAATCTCCACTGCTCCACCTTCATCCCGAGTCTCTTTCTCCAAACTGAATGATGAAGGCTACCATCGAAATCCTATTGCTACACCACAACGTTCATTGTCATCATTGGTTTATTTCACTAGAGCAAACCATGAAACTTGCCTAGAAACCACATTGGTTACGAAATTCCTTCCTTGAGATATTCACCAAACACCGATATATATATATATATATATATATATATATATATATATATATATGTGTGTGTGTATGTGTGTGTGTGTGTGTGTGTGTGTGTGTGTGTGTGTTTGTTTTAGGGACCGCCAACCACCAATCAACCATTTACTCGGATACTATTTATTGAGAGCGCATAGTAACAGCTTGATACCTAGACTTGAGAGATTGCCAAGAGCGAGTCCAAATTCAAGTCTATCAACATATTCAGTTGGACCTACATTCACTTAAAAATTTAAGCCAATTAGTTATAAGTTAACTAAGTTATACTAACTACTTCACACCACACTAATTCTCTAATGTGAGACTTTTTAATACAATTCAGACCTGCATATCTCAATAGTTGATGATGACATAGGGACATGCCAGCAATAAGAAAAGTAGATTTAACTTGTGTCATCTCATTTGGTGGTGGTGGAGTCCATCAAATAAAGCCTAGGCTTGAAAGGAATATTAAACAAGATATACATTTAGATCTACATCACGCTCTATCTCAAAGCTTCCTGCTTAGCTCAGCATCTCTGGCTTCATTCCCTATCTATTAAAAATTCCTTCTTTAAAATGTCATTTGCTGCCTTCTCGTCAACCTTCACTAGCGTGGTGATTATCCTTCATGGATTCTGCATGGCAATGACAATGCACCTTAATCCATTCCTAAAACCTTTAATTTATGAGTCTCACCCTAATGAGTGAGTTTGATTGGTTCTAAGAGAATTCTCTCTTAATTCATTAAGCTTCTATTTTGAACCAAAATTTTATAAGATCAAGATATTTGAGACTCAAAAATTTCCAAGACTTCATTTAATATGATTTGGTGACTTGAAGCTTCGAAAAAGTGAGCTTTGACATAAGATATAGAGGATAAGGACACCACAAGTGTTATAACTTCCATATGACGTTTACTTGAAAACCATAACTTTCAATCGATCACTTAAGTGCAAAAGATTTTTAAAGCCATTCATCCACATGCTGGAAATTTGATGTGACATAGCACTTACGGTGAATTATTTTTAAAAGGTTATGGTACTTAAGTAATCGATTGAAAAGTTATATGATGCTCATATAATCGGAAAAAAAAAGTTATGACACTAAATGTGTGTTGTACATAAGTTATAGCACTTAAATGATATAACTCAAGTGATTGAAAAAAAAAAGTTATGAAATTTAAGTAAGCATCTACGAAAGTTATGACAGTTGTAGTGTCATTTTTCCTAAAATGTTTGATTTTATCTATCATGTTAATCATAAATTAAAGAAAAATTATAGGAAGAGACAATAAACCTGACATGTACCAAAGAAAACCAGAAAAAAAAAAGGGATGCATTCTGACGTAGCGATTAAATCTAGGTAGGGACCGATTACACGTGACTTCGTTTGCATTCCAACTCCTGTGAAGAGCTGAGATAATGCAAGTACAGGTAATGCGTGCCATTTTTCGGGAGATAATTGGGTTGCTTTATGGTATTCACGTGAGTGACACGTAGCAGATAGCTATATCTAGTCAGTTAGGCCAACCAGAAAAACTGTCACTCTTCAGCAAGAAGACAACTTCATACTAAAGAAGACGATGACGTTGAATTTATCCAAACTCATTTAATATATAGGTGCTTATTCATCTATATATATAGAGGCAACGATTACAACCATTTCCAGCACTCGAAGAGAAGCTGTAACCTGAAATTCATCAGACACTCTTCCATCTACGCGTAGCATGGATTACAGGATGAAGTGCATGTTGCGGAGCCTCTTTGTTATCGTGATCCTATCTGCGAGGGTCGAGACTCGTCCGCTGCATCAGTTTCTCAAGGAGAATAACATTGTTGCACAACCGGCAAAATCGTATAAGTTTGCCAATGGAGTTGCTTTGGAGAGAGAAGGAGCTGTTCATAGAGAAGAGCGGCGTTACCAATCCATGAGAGCAAGTCCTGGTGGACCTGATCCGCAACATCACTACATAAATGTCTAGTTATCCTACGTTCACACCGTGTCTCAATAAATTCCAATTGTCAGGTCACATAAATGATCTTTATTTCGAAATATGTGACTGAATTCACGCATAGTGTGAGCTTTGTTGGGACATTAAAGGGAGCATCGTGGGGGATAGATAATATCTTGGTCCGCATGTGGCATCATTTAGCTCAGTTGATTTCAGGAGACTGTGCTACCTTCTGTTGCATAATCACATTTCATCTTACAATGGTAGGAACATATCTTCTAACATGGCATTGATCCCATGTTGCTACTGTGGGAAGAAGGAACAACCCATCTTTGTACATGAAAACCCTATCTATGGTATTTGTGACAATTACATTCAAATGATATCATGTGTTGCACACGGCATTTTTTGTTTTGCTTGCTATGCTTACTTCATATGGAGAATCAGATATAAAACTCAAAGTGAATGAGAAAGATATGGGGATGAATGAAAGAAGGATCTAGCAGAGTTTCCTTGCTATGCTTACTTCATATGGAGAATCAGATATAAAAGTAAGGTACTGTAGATCCTCTGCTTGTCTCGGTCTAGCAATCCATTACATATTCGCATGCGAATCGATCTTGAGCTCTTGTGATCATCCGATTTCTTCTTCTGGCTATAGCTTCTTCGGGAATCCTTCGTGCCTTTGTTACTCGTACCTCTGCAACATCGGCGTTCGCTGATCATTTCATAGTTGTTGAACAGATGTACTTTATGAGTGTGCTTAGTTTTCCGATGGTGAATCTTATGAGATGCGAACTTTTCCGATGGGGAGTTCCTTTGGAATCTTGCGTCGTGCTTGTTATGCGTCTCTCGTCCTCCGTTGCGGGAGGTCCATTTGAGGTCACCGAAGTTGGAAGTCCATTGGTCATGAAAACTGATGAAAATGTTGAAAAGGCTGAAGCTTATACAAAGGAACTTGAAGATGTAAGTGAATTGCGGCTAAATTATTTTTGCTATAAATGAGTTGCTTATGCTCTTCTTGGCTTTGGCGATTAGTTATGTGCATGTCGTAGACTATAATCAGAGACCATGAAGATTCTAGTGGGAGACAATAATGGTGAGAACAAAGCACTAGGAAAATAAAATACGAGATTCTCAATCAGTACCGATGCCCACCAAAATTCATGGGCATGCATGCACACTTTGCATGGGCACGCATTTAATGAGGCGGGAGAAACGAGAGATGACAAGTGAGAAGAAGCAGAATCTAAAGAGTAACCTGTATATGAGAGAATTCTCTTCTCTGTAATTGTTGAATCAATCAATTGTAAACTTCGTTCAATCATCTGTACATCCTTCTTATTCTTCAATCTTACAAAACTCTCGGTTATGAAGAAGATCAAAGAAACAGAAAAGAAAGATCTCTCTTGAAGATTGAGAGAAAAGCTTAGATCAAAGAGATTCAAGTTCTCTTGAAAACTTACAACACTCATCTTAATAGCATCCGTTTTCTCTCGAACCTTTTATATTGAGCTCTACCTTCTCGAACTTCCTTTACAACTGACTTAACAACTTTTATTAACATAATGTTTAATCTAGCCACACGTGTAGCTTCTTCAGTAGCTTGATCAGCTTCTGATCCTGGTTTTAATCTGTTTTATAACCAGATCCTTCACAAGGATTGCCAACTCAGCTTAGGTTGAGGATTGCTAGCTCAGTTTTCAATTTATTCCGAGCTTGCTCTGCTTTTATCAGCTAAGCTTCTTTGCCTCTATTAACTTCTCTGTTCTGTTCATCCTTCTTAACATCCCCCCTCAAATTGGGAATAGGAAGAGCACAAATTCCCAATTTGACGCGTAGATAGGAATGTGTTGCCCGAGTCAAGGGTTTTGTAAAGATATCAGCAAGTTGGCCATGACTTGGAATATATTTGACACGTAATGACCCAGCAGATACCTTTTCTCGAACAAAATGAAAGTCTACTTCAATATGTTTGGTTCGAGCATGTAAGATAGGGTTAGCAGTGAGTGAGATAGCTGATTTATTATCACAGTATAGGGTAATAGGAGAAGGAAGGAAACAACCTATATCTCGTAAAACAAAGCTTATCCATGTGAGATCAGCAGTGGTTGATGCAAGGGCTCAGTATTCAGCTTCTGTAGATGATCTACTAATAGTAGGTTGTTTCTTTGCTGCCCAGGAGATAAGATTAGAACCAAGATATGTGCAAAACCCAGTTGTTGATCGTCTGGTTTCAGCACATCCAGCCCAATCAGCATCCGAGAATCCATAGAGATGCATAGTGCTTTGTGAATGAATGAATAAGCCATAGTTGATTTTACCTTTCACATATCTCAGTACCCTTTTTAAGCTGTGGAGATCTGCAGCAGTAGGTGTCTGCATTTTCTGACAGAGAAGATTTGTGGCATAGGCAATGTTTGGTCGAGTTAATGTGAGATATTGTAGTCCACCAACTAGGCTTCTATACTCAGCAGGATTGGATACAACTATAGAGTCATTGATCAAAATAGTTGGTTTTAATGAAAGAGGAGTAGAGATTGGCTTAGATTCGAGCATATGAGCTCGGGTGAGAAGATCAATGGCATACTTGGCTTGACAAAGAAACAAATGTGCTGGTGTACGCTGAACTTCAATGCCAAGGAAGTAGTGGAGTGAACCAAGATCCTTCATGATGGCGAAGATGTAGAGCAAAGTAATAAGACTGGAGAGTATTTGAGATGAGCTTCCAGTTAGAATTATATCATCAACATACAGTAGTAAGAGGATTGTTTCTGTACCAGTGTGTAGGATGAATAATGAAGGGTCGGTTGAGCTACAGAAGAATCCATATTCTAGTAGGAAACTGCTGAACTTGTCAAACCATGCTCGAGGAGCTTGTCGAAGTCCATAGAGAGACTTTTTGAGGAGACAAACATGATGAGGTCTCTGTGATTCTTTAAAACCTAGGGCTGTTCCATATAAACTGTTTCATTTAAATTGCCATGTAAGAAGGCATTTTTAACATCTAACCGATGAATTGGCCTTTGTTTCATCATTGTTATTGAGAGAATTATTCGAATTGTAGCATGCTTCACTACAGGGCTAAAGGTTTCTGTGAAATCAAGTCCTTCTTCTTGATGGAAACCTTTGGCTACAAGCCGAGCTTTCAATCTATCTAAACTCCCATCAGGTGCAAGTTTTGTTTTAAACACCCATTTGCAGCCAATGACATTCATGTTATCAGTTCTAGGAACTAACTTCCAGGTGTTGTTTTCATACAAGGCATCCATTTCTTCTTGCATCGCTTGATGCCATCCTCTATGTGCTAAAGC
Organism: Eucalyptus decipiens; assembly: GCA_014182575.1. NCBI lineage: Eukaryota > Viridiplantae > Streptophyta > Magnoliopsida > Myrtales > Myrtaceae > Eucalyptus > Eucalyptus decipiens. The sequence continues at coordinate 15,810,687 of CM024616.1, forward strand.
AGACTTCACTGACTTTGGTTCAACAGGAACCTGATATTCAACCAGACATGCATATTTGGGATTTGCTTTAATAATCCATGATTTTAATCTAGTTTGCATAGAATGAGTAGACAATGTACCTTGAGTAGGCCCTAATACATAACTGCTTTGTCCTTGTGCTGTATTAATATGTGATGTCGTGTCAGATTCTTGACTGATAGACACTTGTTCTTCATCATTTGGAGACATCTGAACTGTTTCAGCATTACCGAATGTATTATCAGGAGTAATTTGTAGCTAATCATCAGATATTATGTTCAGTTGTGGTGTATCTGTTGAACTGACTATGCTGATCCCATTGTCCTGTATTTTTGGCATAATATGTCTTGATTCAATATTTGATAGAAATTCAGTCAATTCATTAATTTGTGACTGAATCTGCTCTGTAGTTTTGGACATAGGAGATACCAATCCTCTTATCCATTGTTTGTATAAATCGGATCCCTGCTAGTACTCTGTAGCAGTTCTTTGAGCAAAGGGAAATACCTTTTCATCAAACACCACATGTCTACTGATATAGACACGTCCATTAGTAGGCAACAAACATCTGTAACCTTTATGTTTCTCACTGTATCCAAGGAACACACATGTGAGAGATCTTGGGTCAAATTTATGCTTCATATAAGGTCTTAAACATGGATAGCAAGTTGATCCAAAAACTCGTAGATGAGCATAACTTGGTTTCTATTTATAAAGCCTACAATGAGGTGATTCCATATGTAGTTTTGTTGAGGGAAGCAAATTGATTATATAAACTGCTGTCATGAAGGCATCTACCCAGTATTTTAATGGTACTTTTGCATGATACAGCATTGCTAAGCCCAATTCTACTACATGTCGATGTTTTCTCTCTGAAATACCATTTTGCTCTGGTGTATAAGGACAGGAGAGGTTATGTTTAATGCCATATTGTTGCAGATGATTCTGAAATTTGATGCTAGTGAATTCTCCTCCTCCATCACTCTGAAAAACTTTGATCTTGTGATCAAGTTGGTTTTCTACTAGTCTTTGAAACATAACAAACACATCATATACTTTTGACTTCTTCCTCATTGGATATATCCAACTAAATCGAGAAAAATCATCAACAAAGATGACATAGTAATGGAATTGTTGAACATATGGGACTGATGATGGTCCCCATACATCACAATGTATCTTTTCTAGAGGAACATTAGAGATATGATCTGAGATAGGAAAGGGCAGAGCTGAACTCTTAGCTACTTGACAACTATTACACATATTTTGAGTTTTCGAACTGCATTGTATTAGATGTTGAGTTTGCATAATCTTCACTGTTTTTAAACTTGTATGAGCAAGCCTTTGATGCCAAACATCTTCTCCTACTTCATGTTGAGTCTGAGTGAAGTATGCTTCTGTGGCTCTAGATTCCACTCGATACAGCCCCTTGATTTTCCTTCCTAGCTTCACTGTTGTATGGTTGTAATTGTCCTTCATATACACCCCATACTTGTCAAATATAAAGGAGCAAGGATAGTCATCTGTTAATTTTGATACAGAAAGGAGATTCTTCTTGATTTCAGGAACAATCAAAACATCTTTTAGAGGTAATATGCTAGTTGTATACATGAGATTGATAAACAGGACCCATCTCCTATCATAACTGTATCATTACCTCTATATGCAGCATAGTTTCGAATCTTACCAGGATTTGCAGTAATATGAGATGTGGCCCCTGTGTCTGGATACCATTCCGAACCACATGGTTCTTCAATATACATGGCTTCTAATGCAGTTGGTATTTCATCTGCTTGATATGAATTATCAAAGCGATACCAACATCTAAGAGCTGTATGACCTGGTCTTTTACAGATTTGACATTCCAAAGGACCATTACTCATTAGTTTTGTTTCCTGTATGCGCTTATCGGCATTTAAGCCTTGTGGTGGATAAGTTCTAACTCCTTGATATCTTTGAGTAGAGTTTGTGTATGGTCTAAATCCCTGTCCATAGTTAGACCAATTATTCTTGCTGATCTTATCTTGTTTTGTTAGATTCAGATTATTCACTCTACTTTGATTCACTCTACTCTGTTGATTCCTTCCTATTCTAGTGGAATTATTACCTTGATCTCTTCTATTGATGAACTGTCCTCTGCTAGAATTGTATCCTCCTTGAAAGCTCTCTCCTTGACTTCTGGAATTAAACCTCTGCAAACCTGTTTCAGTCTTTCGTTGTCCATAATATGCTAGATTTGTATTGAACTGATTCACAGGATATGTTTGCAATTTGGTTTCAAATCTTTCAAGCTGCGAGATGACTTCATCATAATTTGGCTGGGGTTTGAGACAGTACATAGTTGTTCTAAAGGTTTCATATTTAGGACTTAACCCTTCAAGTATGCCGAACATCCTAGTTATGTCATCAACAGGCTTTCCAATGGCATTCAATTGATCACAGATATTCTTAAATTGTCGAAGATACTCACTCAGAGGTCTATCTCTTTTTCTACAAGCCTGTAATTTCCCTCTTAGCTACAGATTCTTTTGCTACAGATTTCTGAGTAAAACGATTGATAAGAGCCTGCCACACCTCAAATGCAGTTTCTAACCCAATTATCAAACTTAAGATATTCTCTGATACTGCACCACTTATCCATGATGAGATTAACTGATCCGTTTTTATCCAATCCAAGTGATCAGGATTCATCTCTTCCCCAATCTCAGTTTGTAACATTTGTGTAGGAGGTAACGTTTCACCATTAATGAAGCCGATTAGATCTTGGCTTTTCAGAAACCTGCTAAACTGAGCTTGCCATAATAGAAAATTTTCTTCATTCAACTTGATTGTAACAAAGTTTGCTATATTCACATGAATAGGAAAAGGATACTTCTACAATTTGGTTGCCATTATATCTTTAGAAAAACTTTGTAGATTTGAAGAAACACTCAAGTAAAACTTCAAAGATCTTATCAAGAATCAACAAGTTCTTCGTATTGTCTTGCTCATACAATCTTCATACAGACTTTCGGTGATACAGACATTAGATCTATTACTTCTAGGAATAAGCTCTGATACCATGAGAAGAAGCAGAATCTAAAGAGTAACCTGTATATGAGAGAATTCTCTTCTCTGTAATTGTTGAATCAATCAATTGTAAACTTCATTCAATCATCTGTACATCCTTCTTATTCTTCAATCTTACAAAACTCTCGGTTATGAAGAAGATCAAAGAAACAGAAAAGAAAGATCTCTCTTGAAGATTGAGAGAAAAGCTTAGATCAAAGAGATTCAAGTTGTCTTGAAAACTTACAACACTCATCTTAATAGCATCCGTTTTCTCTCGAACCTTTTATATTGAGCTCTACCTTCTTGAACTTCCTTTACAACTGACTTAACAACTTTTATTAACAGAATGTTTAATCTAGCCACACGTGTAGCTTCTTCAGTAGCTTGATCAGCTTCTGATCCTGGTTTTAATCTGTTTTATAACCAGATCCTTCACAAGGATTGCCAACTCAGCTTAGGTTGAGGATTGCCAGCTCAGTTTTCAATTTATTCCGAGCTTGCTCTGCTTTTATCAGCTCAGCTCCTCTGCTTCTATCTTGCTCTGCTTTTATCAGCTCAGCTTCTCTGCCTCTATTAACTTCTCTGTTCTGTTCATCCTTCTTAACAACAAGGAAAAAAAAATACATGCGCGCATTATCTTTGAAGATAATCATAAGAAGGGTTGGGCCGCCGTCTTCCAGGATCATGTCCATGACGTTCAACTCCTTCAATTAATGTTTTACCCTTTCTTTCCTTTTGTCGGCTTTAGCCGAATGAAATGGCAAAGGAAAGAAACAAGGAGTTAATGAAACAAGACAAAACAAGCCAACAACTTTTACTTTGCCCTTTAGTCTTCAATGTCCAATTATGGCCATGCATGCACATCCATGTGCATGCAATTAAAGAGGAAGAGAAAATGGATTTAGGAGGCGTGCACATCTTTGACAAATATACACATGTGGCGGAGGGCATTCATGCTTTGCTTCTTTATTGTCAATTTGCCTAGACAGAATAGATCATGGACGCATGTGCCTCTAATTGTCTCCTTGCTCAGACACTCATCTGAACATGGGAGCAATCATGAATCAGGAAAGTATATGCAGGCTTGTTTCTCAGACTTTTGGATTATGGAAGCATACTAGCTTCCTGCATATATTCAGGGGTCTCTTTTTTGGCACCCTGTCGGTTTGGGATGAAATTCCAAGGACATTTCCGGGTGACTTGCTGAATCAAGAGTATATTTTTCTTCTCCTTGTTTGATGGGATGCTGTCAATGTTTCAAATATGGACCAGACTTCTAAACTTAGCATTTCTAATTGTCCAATCTCGGCTTGTTATTTCCTTTCACTAGAGAGTACCCAGTTTCCTCCCGGAGGTAGTGATTTCTTAACAGCGGGAAAGCCAGGACAGTGGTAATATGAAACTTTGGATTATGAAACTTTTGAACTGTCACATGTTGCACAACCTCTATGCAAAAAATGTCGCAAATCATATCTTTTTTATCTTCATTTATCATATTAACCACCTCTATGCAAAGGTCCAGAATTGCTGTCAAGAGTTCTCCAAGATATCGGGTTCGATTACAGGTGCCCCTGGAAATGTACTAGAGAATAGCATGAATGGCATTACTCTCCTCATGGTTGGCCTGAGCGATAAGAAGTTCCAAAGGTTTCAGCTAATAACGAGTGCACTAAGTTTTATATCTCAGTACCTCCTGATGTAAATGCCGGTAGATAGAAGAGTGAAAGTGTGAAATGTGCGGACCTAATACTTTTCCAAAATTATTGAAACAATTGGCGCACAAACTGGAGACCCCGTGATCCAGTATCAAAACTTAGATGGAGTTTGCAACGGTTGATTTTGATAGCTTAAGTTCCCATGTTGTAAAATATATTAGGGATAGGCGCATTGAAAGTTTCAAAACTTATTATCAAAATACATTTTAGTTCTAAAACTTATAAAAAATAAAATAAAATTCTAAAACTTGTCAAATTGATGTATTTGAGTCTTTGCATTAATTCTATCCAAATTGGGTAACATAAAAAATTGATGTGGCGTTTTGAAATAATTTCTCTTTTCTATGTGGCAATGACATGGCTAAAGTATGAAACATAAATACTAAAATGATATCATTTTGGTTTAAATTTGAAATTAATACAATTTAATAATAAAAAGGAAGAAGGCAGAACAATTAGAGTCTACTGGGCCCTTACATCACTGCCCTACTATCGCTTGAAAGGGCTATGGTGAGGGATGACCAACCAGTGGTCAGCGAGGGTCACTCCTTCAGATCGGGCAAGGGCTGTTGGCCCTCTCTGCTATAGGTCCTCACTTGGCGACCCTTGCTGAACACTGGTCGGCGATGGTGGTGTTGTAGGCCCTTGCCGTTGTGCCTTCTTTCGTTTTATTTTTAAATTTATTAATTTATTTATTCTAATCTAAATAATAGTTAGATTTAAAAAATCATATTTGGACCAAAAGGACATCTTTTTAGCATTATCCTTCATGTGTTTAGTCAATTCAGCATCACATAGGAGAGAAAAAATACTAAAAAAAGTCGTGTCAGCATTTTCTATTACCTAAATTGGACGAAGTTAATGGAATGACTAAGATTGCGCCAATTTAACAAGTATTAGAATTTAATTGTACTTTTTGTAAGTTTTAGAATTTAATTACATTTTCAGGGCAAATTTTAGGAATTTCAACTCACTTATCCCTTCTCTATTATATCTCAGCAAGTTGCAAAGATTGCTAAGTGGATGGATCAATTATCGAGATCCTGAGAAAGGGACATTGTGTCTTGCGGAACAAACGTGGAAGAAGGGACACTCGTCGAGGACGATAATTCAACAAGAGAAGGCCGAGATTGGAAGCCTTAAAAAAAGTTGAATTGCGACAACAACTGGATCTGCAAGATTGTCGAGCAGATCAGATTAAAGGTTGAAATGACGTAGAGTACTAAGGAAGAAGCCAAGATTGAATGTCACTCAATTCGACCAGATAAAAGGACGAGAAAGGCTTTCGTAATTACTCATGAAGCACCGCATTGGTAATGAAGACTCCACTGGCGGGGAATGTGCCTTATAAAATATGTAAAAGGGTTTCGGGAGTTCCTATCAGATGAGTAGATTGTGGGAAGTCCTATGTTTCGGCACTTCGATTCAATTTTTTTAACACAGAGAGAGAGAGAACTAGAGGGTCTATAAATACCAAGCGATTGTAGTCCTCTCCCAAGCAAAAACCACACAGTGTAATCTGACCAGAAGGATCGATGGCCAGGTTGGGATTATATCTGTGCCTGATGCTGGTAGCCTTCTCCTGGACCGGCTCTGAAGCTCGCACTCTCGTCCTTGAATTCAAAAGGTTGACGGTCCTTGCCAAGTCGCCTAATGCAGTGGCTGGTGATGATTTCGAGACAATCAGGCCTAAACGGGTCAGTCCGGAAGGTCCTGATCCGCAGCACCATGCTATAATTTCTCGTAAGCTTGGATGAGACGTAAGCGCAGCAAACGATATAGGACTATGCAGTCATCATGATGTGTTTGATATTGAATTCTCGTTTTCGTTAAGTATTTAGTATCAAGTTAGTGTCAAGGAAGTCGTGTCTTGATCGTAGGAGAGTGCATTGTCGGGGTTGAAACTAGCGGATGTCCATGATGCTGCAGTTATATTTGGAGTGCTCTTCAATAAATACAAAATTGAATGTTGTTAACCGTGTTTAAATATGTTTTTGGGAGAACTGAAATTCTAATACCATGATTTAGCATGCGACAATACTCGATAACCTTAAGTAGAAATATAATTTATTCCATGAACACTCAATTGAAGGTGCCATCACATAAGGGAATGATCACTTGCCAACAAGCGCAATCCTAAATATGACAACCAACATCAACCTTCATAGCAATCTAAACATCATTTTTTATTCGTACTTTCCCATATTATACTACAAACGTCTGGGATTGTGCAACATTATAGCATGCACATGAATAGTTTTGCAAGAATCTAGCCATGGATTCTGAATATATAGATATATAGAGACACACACACAGTACTGCATTATTTGTTTCCTCTGGATTGAAGGAGTTCTTGTGTTCCTTTGATATGAAGTAGTTAAGGTTTACAACTTGGGTGAAGCGCAGGCGCTGGCTTGTGGGAAGCTTGCGATTTGCTTTCTTCAATAAATCATTACTCTACCTGTGGTCGGGACGTACAAAGAGCTGAATAAAATAATAGCTATGATAGCAAATTATGTCGGGACGTGCTTAATGGACGAATGAATAAAAAAGTACCGAGGCTAGGAACGGATTAGATAATCCATGTCACTTTTGGCTGAATCACCACCTTTATAGGTATTGACCTAGTCCATTGCTAGCTATCCTAGTTCACGGCATAATCAAACTTATCTCTAACTTAAGACATCCACATTCTAAGATTGATTCAAAAGATTATCTTCAACGGTATTTTTAAATATGTTTTCAGAATAATTACTCAGGATTCTATGTGTGTGTATCGTAACACACAATTTATAAATCAAAATATGCAATTCTTATAGAGAAAAGTATCCAAAAAGTCATAAATTTATTGCATTGATACTAACTTAATCTTGAGTAGTCCTAAATATTTTTACATTTGTACCAACTCAATCCATTTGATCAATTAAGACTACAAATTGCTTATGTGGACGCTTACAATCCTATATAATATGGCTAGCAATGATGTGGATTTTTTAAATAATTCTTTTAATAACTTTTCTTTTTTTACTTTTTTTAATTTTGTTCCTTTTTTTCCCTTTTTCTTTTCCTTTAGACTATGGCCGGTACCAATCATAGCTAGTGACTGGCTGCTGGTGAGGGTTCAACCCCACGGCCTACATGAGGGCTACCCTTGCGGCTTCTAGTAAGGGCGGTCCTTGCCACTTCAAGAATTGAGGGTTGAGACCTCACAAAATTTAGTAAGGGCCACCCTCGCCCAGGCCGCAAGTTTCGTGCCCTTTCCTATGGTCAGTCATCAGCCATGGTTGGTCCCAGCCACAATCTAAAGGAAAAGAAAGGAAAAAAAAATGGAAAAAAAGAGTAAAAAAGTCAAAAGATTATTTAAAATTATCTATGTCAATGCTTGGTGTGGCATGTAGAATAGTTGGCATTCATGTTAATAATTTTTTATTTAAATTGTCCAAATGGACTGAATCGATATCAATATAAAAATGTTTAGTACTAATTTGGTCTAATTGAAACATTTAGGACTGAATTGGTACCAATGGACTAGATTCAGGACTTTTTGGTACTTTTCCCAATTCTTATATGTTCTCTGCTTTTGCTTCCCTATTTCTACCAACACTTTCTTGATCATTGATAATCCTTAAACACTGTCTTGGCTATGCAAAAGGTCAAGATGGTTGCACCACAACATTTTTCACTCAAAGTGTGGGAAAGTTAAAAAAAAAAGTCTTAAACATATTGCAATTATGCTAATTTAGTCATATTTTATTTTGGTCAATTTAGTCATCAATTTTTATATTTGTAATAATTTAGTCCATCGACCAATTTGATCGGCCGTTGCTATCATGGACAATTTTTTAATAATATTTTATTTTTAATTATTTATTTTATTTACTTTTTTTTTTTTTTCTTTTTCTCTTTTTTTTTTTCTTAATCACCTTTTGCTTCTTTCTTTGGTTGATCATTGCCGGCAAGAGGTGAGTGCCGGCAAGATTAGCCTTGCCGGCCATTGGTGAGGGCGAGCCCTTGCCAAATCTAGCAATGCTCGTTCTTATCGAATTGGCCTGCGAGGCTGACCTTGCCAACCCTCGCCTCTGGCTAGTGGTGGAAGAAGGGGAAAAAAAAAAGAAAAAAAAAAGACAAAAGAAAAAGGAAATATTAAAAATTTGAAAAAAATTCAAAAAAACTTATAAAAAAAATTGTCTACGTTAGTGTCAGCTGGATAGCTAGTGCCAACAATGTTTACATTAGTATTAGCCAGCCAAATTGGCCGAATAGACTAAAGTGGCCTAAAAAGAAGTTTAATTTGGTCGAATAGATTGAATTGGCACAAATGCAAAATGTTTATGATTGAATTCATCCAAAAAAAGTTTATGACTGAATTGATACAATTATAATAAATTGATAACTCTTTTTGCTAATTTTCTCCTAAAAGTGCATGTCACGTGGCAAAGTGTGTGATGCTTTTATTGACGGAGGAAGTTGCGATCTAATATTGTAGCAGCATGAATGATGGGAAAGTTGAAGTTGTTAATGAAAGATCATCCTAAATACCCTTACAAGTTTCAGTGCCTAAAGAAGGGAAATGAAATTAAAGTCTCCAAGCGCTGTTTAGTCCAATTTTCTATTGGAAATAAATCTGCACATAAATAATGGTGTGATGTAATTCCAATGAATGCATGTCACGTGCTATCCGGATGATCGTGGCAATACGACCGTCAAACTATCCCAATTACCGAATACTCAAAAGGGAAGAGGTTTCAATGAAACGAAAAGGTGCAGAAGAGTTTTGACCTCGAAACAAAAATTCACTGAAGCTCTGGCTTTAGCAGTATCGATCTTTGAGGTTCAATGCGATTCTTCTAATGTTGTCATTGGTACCATTCTCAGTCAAGAAGACCGTCCCGTTGCCTTTTTCCGATGCTGATGGATTTATGAGATGGGCCTGAGTTGGCCCGTCCGCCCAAGTTGGGCCCAAAAAGGCCCGGCCCACGGGAATAGGGCCCATGGGTGGGGGAAGGTATAAAAGGGAGGAGAGAGAGAGAGAGACGCACCCTTTGACAATCAACGTACGCTCTCCTCTCCCGCGCGTTTTCTCCCTCTCCAAAAGAACAGAAAAGAAAAACAGTAAGTGTTTTTCTCCCCTCGTCGAATCGAACAGGATTGAACCGGGCCAAATTTCTTCATCTTCTTCAGCATTGGTGTTTAATCTGTGGCTAACAAGGTACGCTCGAATCCGTGGTGTGCTTTACGATCGGTGATACGTGTTTTCCCGGGCTTCGTCTTCCGCATTGATTTAGGGATTCGATTTAGTGTCGAATCCGGTTTTCGGGGATCAGTCATTCCCAACATTGGTATCAGAGCCTTAGTTCACGTTTTCCCGATCTGGTTTTGATGTTTTTGATTGAATTTTCACAAAAAACGTTCGGCCGTACGGATTGGGCGTGAAATCCCGACACCCGAGCACTGTACGTCGTTTTTTCTGTGTTTGCGTATGTCGAAATCGAAATCCGAAAGCACTGGGTGAAAGGCGACGTCGAGACGAGTTCGGGGACTGGTCGACCGCCGCCGGGCGACGTCGCACGCGCCCACACGCGCGGCCGGGAGGCGCTACGCGTGGGTGCGACGCGCCCGGAAGCGCTGGCAATGGCCAGCGCGTGCGCCACACGCGCCGGCAACGAACCGGCACGTGCGCGCGGCGAAGCGGCGAACGGCACGCGCCGGTCCGCGGACCGACGCGTCCTGCGTCATGCGATGACGTCATCGTGACGTCATCCAACGGTCGGTAACCGCTCGGATGACGTCACCGATGACGTCATCGCGACGACGTTTCGCCCGGCGGTCACCGGCCGGCGACCCGACCCGACTTCGCGGACGCAGCACACGCACGGGCACGTGCCGGATGACGTCTGCGTGACGTCATCCCCGCACGCGCGAGGCACGTGCGGTTGGTCCGCTCGAGCGGTTCGACCGGCTTGACCCGTCCAACCGGTACGACCCGGCCCGACCCGCGGACGCTCGGCACGAGCGAGGCACGTGCCGGATGACGTCCGCGTGACATCATCCCGCGCACGTGCGCGGCACGTGCCGACGGTTCGCCCGAACCGGCCCGACGGCGCGGCCGGTCCGCCTGGTCCGACGACCCGCACGCCCGTTGACCCGGCCCGTTGAACCGTTGACAGTTGACCGTTGACCGTTGACCCGAAAAAAAAAAAAAAAAAAAAAAAAAAAAAAAAAAAAAGGCATTTGGTCCTTTTTCATATATGCCTATGTGGTTTATATGTAATTTTTTTTCATTATGCATGTGTTGCATGAATTTTGGAAAATTATGTATTTTCCTAATGTGCATTATGGATTATAAGTGATCCAATTTTAGTTCTGCATTTGTTGCGGGAACTATGATGCGTCATGCACGGATACCTGCAATCCCGAGAACGGACGAGGGAAATACAAGACTTAAAAGGCTGATGAAAGAATTAGCGATTATCGGTGGCATGACGGTGATTTAGTATCACATGTGGTCGAGTCAATCGATGATACAGAAATCATCCGGAATGGTTATCTTATGCCGGATTTTGAGAAAGTGTCAGCTATGATGAACACTCTTCCACCTGAATGGCAAGCAGTGTTAGATCGGTTATGGGAGGTCAACGTGGTCCCGGGTTATAGGGAGCTAGTGGAAGCTTTTGTAAGAGAGTACTATAGGATTGAGTTGGCCAAAACTTCAACCCTTAGTTTAAGCACCATAGGGCGCAGAGTGAATGCGCCTTGGTGGCGACATGAAAGCTCTCCAAAAGTTTTTCCATGATTGGCAAATGTGCCTTCAGTTTTCTTAGATGTTTTGACTGATAGATTAGAAGAGGATCTTTCTCAGTTCGTGTGCTGACTTGGTGTTAGTTGTACTGGCTGATATTTGTTAAGTGTGCTTTGTGAACATATTATGTAATGATTACTACCTGATTGTTGATGATATAGCAATTTATATATTGTTTGTATTAGCTGAAAGCATTATTGTTATTTTATTGGATGTCAATTATTATATGCTTTATGTTATTGCTGGTTGCTGTGGATAATTAGCTGTGGGTAATTGATAGAAGTTTTTGTAACTTCATATAATTTATTTTGCATAAGACAATCATATTAATGATATTTTTAAGTTAGGATTTTTGGAGGATGATTGGAAACATAGTGACCTTTTGATTCTGAAACCTTACTTGAGATTATTCATTGATATAATGGGTCTCGTGCAAAAAAAGCAGATGCATAAGTGATAGGCATTAATTATACATGCATGTATGTCTGATGTGTTCAGACCGATGGTTTCAGCAAGTAAGAATGCAATTGCTGATATGAACGGCAACAATTGTGAAATATTGAATATGAAGATTCAATATGTGCTGGAAAAGCAAGAAGTACTAGAAGCTCTTGACCATATTATGGAAAGTCTTGAGGATCTTTTGTGCGCCATCTTGAGCTAGTAGAGGACCGCCTAACGGCATTTGAGCTGAGAATAGACATTTGCAATGCTGGTTCTAGCTCAGAAAATGCTATGAGCTCTAAGCGCAAGCATATTGATTCGTTCAATATGTGGACATGCAAAGGATCAAGTCCATATTGCAAGAAATCAAGAGTTAACCAACATAAGAGAGGAAAACGTCCTCAAGTGAAGAAAATGTCAACAGTGATGTGTTACAATTGTGACAAAAGAGGTCACTATGCTCGCGACTGTCGTGAGCTAAAGAAGGTATACACCTCTTGTACATTTGAGAACTTTGCTTATGTGCCAAGTTCTGTATTATTGACTGAATCCAATCCTTTGTGGATTGTAGATTCAAGAACGACAAACCATGTACGGAAGGATAGAGGATCCTTCATGGAATTCCGAAGAATACCTACTGGAATTAAGTGGATCTATGTGGGATATAACTCCAGAGATGAAGTTAAAGGGATTGGCACCTGCCAATTGAACATGCGTGGTGGGCGCACCTTGTTCCTACATGATGTTCCATATGCTCCAGAGATTCGTCGAAATTAAAATGTCTGTTTTGATGTTGGTTAAGCTTGGTTTTAGTATGAACTTTCATAATAGAGGTGTAGATTTGTATTTGAATACAAACTACTATGGTTGTGGTTACTTTCTGGATGGTTTTATTGTACTAAATGTTGACTATGGTGATGTCAATGTGTTATTCCCTTGTTTCACGTCTTCAACTTTATATGATAATGATGTGAATATGGTGGCATGCTAGACTTGGTCATATGGGCCAACAACATATGAAAAGACTAGCCAAAGAGGGCTTATTGGGCAACATTGAAAAAGTCGATTTGTCAATATGTGAGCATTGCCTAGTAGGGAAAACGATAAGGAAACCATTTGGAAAAGATAAAAGAGCTGAATTTCCTCTGCATTTAATCTATTCTGATGTCCGTGGTTCAATGAATGTGAGAGAAAGGTAATGGGCTGTTTATTTTATCACTTTTATAGATGATTCTACTCGATTCGGATATGTCTATTTGATTTCTCATAAATCTGAAGCATAAGTTGTTTCAAAAGGTTTATGAACCTGGTAGAGAATCAATTAGATATGAAAATAAATGTATTTAGATCCGATCGATGTCAAGAATATTTATCTAATGAGTTCAGAAAATTATGTGATGAAAAAGGAATAGAAAGACAGTTGCCTATTCCATATATTCCTCAACAAAATGGTGTTGCGGAGAGAAGAAACAGAACCCTACTGGAAAAATGGTTAGGTCCATGATGGCACATGCTAACTTACCTATTACTCTTTGGAGTGATGCGTTGTTAACTGCTGCCTAATACTTAACCGGGTGCCTTCCAAATCAGTTACCTCCACTCCATATAAGTTATGGACAGGTAGAAAACTGGACTTAAGTTTTCTTAAGCCATGGGGATGTGCTACCTATACTTATAAGTCCTCTCACAAGTTTGGGAAATTAGGTCCCAAAGGAAATAAGAGTATTTTCATGAGATACTCCGAACACTCGAAAGGGTATGTGTTCATAGGTGAGAAGGAAAGTGGGAGTATAACTGAATTTGAATCACGGGATGTCACATTCTTAGTGAATGAATTTCCTAAGAAGGGCGAAATAGGAGAAGATTACTTCCTATTTGAGACCTTGGATCAGGATAATGATGTTAGTGGAGTTCATCCAAGTGGGAGTAATATGAGAAGTGATGAATTGAATTCAACTCATTTTCAATTGCAATCACATGATGAGACAACATCATCATTACCTAATCCAAGTGGGAGCATAATGAGAAATGATGTGCTAAGTGTGCAATTTCCCATACGGCGAACAAGTCGCCAAAGTATTTCCCGTCAATGTTTTGACATTGAAGGGGAAACTTTTATGGTTGCTCCACGAGATGAGGATGAACCAAGAAATATTAATGGGGCTCTAAATTGCCCTAATAAGGAAGAATAGATTCATACAATGAAAGAGGAAATTGAGTCAATGAAGTCAAACCATGTTTAGCAACTGGTTGATCTTTCTAAAGGACGCAAAGCTATTGGGAACAAGTGGGTTCTCAAAATAAAACGAAAGACTGATGGCTCGATAGAAAAGCATAAGGCTCGCCTTGTGGCGAAGGGGTATAATCAACAAGAATGAATTGATTATAAAAGTACATTTTCTTCTGTAGTGTGATTTACCTTGATTCGCATAGTTCTGGCAATAGTGGTTAGTATGGATCTTGAGTTACATCAAATGGATGTAAATACTGCTTTCCTCAATGGAGAATTAGAGGAAGAAGTATATATGGAACAACCTGCTGGTTTCATAGTGAAAGGCCAAGAAGAAAAGGTATGTTGACTTTGGGGGTCGATATATGGCCTTAAGCAGTCATCGAGACAATGGTATATACGTTTTCATAATGCCATAATGGCATATGATTTTAATAATGATAGATGAGGATCATTGTGTATATATCAAAAGATCCAAGGATCAATTTGTGATCATATCATTATATGTTGATGATATACTAATTGTCGGAAGTAATATGGAGTTTGTTAATATTGTGAAGAATTTGTTATCTTCCAACTTTGATATAAAAGACATGGGTGATGTTGCATACATTCTTGGAATTAAGATTTCAAGATTGTAAACCCATAGACACTCCTATTACAAAAGGTGAAGTATTGAGCCACAGACTGTGTCCAAGGACTCTATAAGAGAATGAACAAATGAAATATGTTCCTTATGCTAGTGCTGTTGAAAGCTTGATGTACGCTATGATGTGTACAAGACCTGACATATGTTTTGTAGTTGGAATGGTGAGTAGATACCAATCCAATCCAGGTCAAGCACATTGGAAAGCCGTTAAGAGTATACTAAGGTATCTAAAGGGAACTGCTGATTATACGATGAGTCATTAAGGAAAGGATCTGCAACTCAAATGCTATTTTGATACTGATTGAGAATGAGATTTAGATGAATGAAAATCTATATCTGGGTTTGTTTTCTTACCGAATAATGGCACCATATGTTGGAGCAGTAAGAAACAAAAGTGTATAGCCTTGTTCACGATATAAGTTGAGTTCGTGGCATTATCAGCAGTAGTATAAGAAGGTGTTTGGCTTAAGAGATTTTTTGGATCATTTAGGTTTTATTGGAAGTGCTGCAAATTTGTTATTCGTTAACTGTGATAGCCAAGCAGCAAAAGTGTACACCAAAGATCCAAAATATCATGGCAAGACCAAACATATAGATACCAAGTATAATTTTGTCAAAGATATGATTGCACGAAAAGATGTGAACTTAGAGTACATACTACGCATAGAATGGTAGTAGCTCCTATGACAAAGCCAATACCTAGAGATGTGTTTTGTGGCTATATGAAATCTCTAGGATTGCGTAGAGACTAATGTACTGAATATTGCAATTTCCCTAAGTGTTCACAATTTGATGAATTTGTGTTTTCATCATTAATGCCTATGAATCTTTGTATGATCTTTATGCATCTTAATGCTCAGTGCATTACTTTAAGTTGAGGAGTATGTCGGACAGATATAAGATTAGCCTACTCACACGGGTAATCGCCTCTATTTACTATGTGATAAATAGAGATGAGACTGTATTTAAGCTTATTATCTAGGTGATAATCGAGAGCTCAAGCTTAAAATACACATGTCGCCTTAACTAAGTGTTACGATGATGACATAATACTTGTGATGTCCGAAAGTAAAATACCCCACATATTTTACTTTATCTGTCTAAGATGCCAGATGTGAGTTCTGATGGATTTTGTGAATGAGTAGATAGGTGAACTCAAGTTAGACATTGGGTATGTCTGAACTATCATCTATACGGTATTGAAAAGTGTAGACATACGCTCCATGGGAAAGGAGTTAATACCGTAATACGTATTTCATACTACGTATGCATGAGACAACCAATAAGAGTGGCAAAAAGTTTGATCTCAACTTTTATGCGTGTGAGGCTCTTGAGGAATAGAGTTCCTCAATTTTTAGTCCCCTCATGACTCTTACTTATTCTCAAGATTTCTATTTAGTGTTTGCTATCTTAGGATGTTGCCAATGGTCATGTTTGATTCGATCTAATGGGGCATTTCTAGAAAAGCAAGCTGAATTGAAATTGAGAGTTTGAAGGGAAGAGGAAGATCGATTTTGGAGAATCACATTGTAGTTTTGTATTCACCGGTTAACCAATTATGACTATCTTTGGGATAATCATAATTGTGAATACAATATATATATATATATATATATATATATATATATCATTATTTAAAAGAGATCAAGAGAGATATAAATGTGATCGATCGATCTAGGGTACTGCATACTAAATCTACTCAGGATGTGATGCCCATTATGAGCTGTTATATATTCCTAACAGATGTATGGCAACGAGCTCTCAAAGTATGCTGGTCGCACGGATTATTCACCGGTATGAATGTTGAAGAGAGGAAAAGAGGATTCTATTCGGCCCATCATGTTAAGTGAGAGTCTATGATGGATTTTCTCTGATGAGGATGAGTAGGGCCTGTTCGCCCATGTTGGTTTTGTACCACCATGTGCGAGTGGGAGATGATGGATTTATGAGATGGGCATGAGTTGGCCCGTCCGCCCAAGTTGGGCCCAAAAAGGCCCGGCCCACGGGAATAGGGCCCGTGGATGGGGGAAGGTATAAAAGGGAGGAGAGAGAGAGAGAGACGCACCCTTTGACAATCAACGTACGCTCTCCTCTCCCGCGCGTTTTCTCCCTCTCCAAAAGAACAGTAAAAGAAAAACAAAGTAAGTGTTTTTCTCCCTCGTCGGATCGAACAGATTGAACCGGGCCAAATTTCTTCATCTTCTTCAGCATTGGTGTTTAATCTGTGGCTAACAAGGTACGCTCGAATCCGTGGTGTGCTTTACGATCGGTGATACGTGTTTTCCCGGGCTTCGTCTTCCGCATTGATTTAGGGGTTCGATTTAGTGTCGAATCTAGTTTTCGGGGATTCGTTATTCCCAACAGATGCAAAGCGCAACGATGCCAAGCTAAAGTGTTCAATTTATGATGAAGAGCTTTATGATATAGTGCGTATTCTCAAAGAATGCCGTCCCATTACCTCGTTGTCTTCTCTTTGTTTTCTCTTTATCTCTTTCGGTGGATTCCTAGGTTTCTTGAGTGATCAAGAGTGTTCTATATTGATGGAGTTGCCTGTGGATGCGGTGATTCGGTTGAGAAACATAGATTATCATGTCTCGCCTTTCTATCTTTCGTAGTGGGTTTTCAACCTCGCCATGATTGAAAATTTGTCTCATCGAATACATCCCGACATCGTACGACACCATCTTGACCACTTACGAACCATAAATATAAACCAAAACGGATAGAGAGGAAAATAAAGAGAAAATGAGATGGCCTGATTCCCAAGAAGAAATAACGACATTGACCGCTTAAACTTCGAAGGTAGGTTTGACTGGAAAATTCAATAGCTCAGACGATGGCTCTTGGCGACTTTTCGGAAATGAAAGGAATTGATTCATATTATGCGCCCAATATGCTTATGTTTTTTTTCTTGGTTGAACCAATTTGTTTATAGTGAAAGCAGAGTAAAAGTCCGATACCTTTCCTAGAGAGATTGCTAAGAGGTAGTATAAGCTCAAATCTGTCAACAAATTTAATTAGATCAACCTTCATTTAAAATATTAAGTCCATGGGTTATGAGTTAACTAGGATCATTAACTGCTCTGCATCATGATAATTCTTTGATGTGTGACTTTTCTAATATAACTCAGACATGCATCTCAAAGCATTCACCCCTTGAGTGAAGTTTAGTACTAGTTCTGCTCTCCATTAATTTAGATATCTTTCTGCACCACCATATTTTTACTTGAATCTCTAACACCATACTTTCATCCTTATTCTTTTCTTCGGACTCAACCGTGAAAGCTTCTATTGGGACCATGTTGCTACATCACAATATCCTTCAACTCTAGTCTCTTTTGTGACAGCAAACCATGAAGCCTGCCTAGAAATATCACTGACGCTCCTGTTTTAGCACTGTCGATCATTGAGGTTCCATGTGATGCTTCTAATGCTGTCATCGGCACCATTCTCATCCAAGAAGACTGTCCCATTGCCTTTTTCAATGAAAAACTCAACGATGCCAAGCTAAAGTGTTCAATTTATGATAAGAAAGTTCTATGGTGTAGTGCGGAATCTCAAGAATGCCGTCCCACTCCCTCGTTATCTGCTTTTTGATTTTCTATTTAGCTATTTTGGATGATTCCTTGATTTTTTGAAAAATCAAGAGTGTGCTGTGTTGCTGGAGTTGCCTACCAATGTGGTGATTCGGCTAAGAGAGACCTAGATTATCAAATCTCACCCTTCTATCCTCTATAGTGGGGTTCTCAACCTCACCAAGATTGAATATTCTTTTATATATTTTCTCATTGAATATATCCCAACATCATACGACAATCTCTTGACCACTCACAAACCATTGAAATCTACCAAAACGGATAGGGAGAAAAATAAAGAGATGATGACATGATAGAATTCCCGAGAAATAATGAAATCAACGGCTTAAATTTGAGGGTTGGCTCGACTAGATACTTCAATAGTTTAAAATGCAGCTCCTGGTGACTTTTTGAAAATGAATTTTTTTAACTCATACTATGCACTCAATATGTTTATCTTGGGAGTGCGCAGCAAAAATCCAATATCTTATTTGGAAGATCGCCAAGAGGGAACTCAAGGCTGAACTTGTCAATCTATTTAGTTGACCTCTCATCACTCAAAAGTTTAAGCAAATAAGTTATGAACCAATTCTCCAATGTGAGACTTTTCTCCTGATAGGTAAGCTTAGTTTAGGTCCGCACCCTCTTAATTCAAATGCATTTCTACGAAAATATGTCTCAACTTAAATCTCTGACAATCCACCTTCATCCCGAATCTCTTTCTCCATACTAAATCATAAAGGCTACCATCAAGATCTCGTTCTTATACTACAATGCCCATTGTCATCACTAGTTTCTTTCACTAGAGCAAACCGTTAAACTTGCCCGGAATCTATGTTGTTCTCAACTTGAGATATTCATCAAACACCGATATACATTGGGAATGAGCTGCAAATCAACTATGGCTTTGATACTATTTGTTGGGAGCACATAGCAATAGCTTAATAACTAGACTGGAGAGATTGCCATGAGAAACCCAAATCGAAACTTATCAATATATCTAATTTGACCCACATTCACTTAAAAGTTCAAGCCAATCAATTATGAGTCTAATAAAATATAGTAACTATATGTTAATTCTCTAATGTAAGACTATTTTAATATGACTCAAACATGCATTTCAACGATGTATATAATCCATTACATATATCTCGATATTGATGATGACATAGGGACATGCCAGTTAGAAGAAAAGTAAATTTAAGTTGTGTCATCTCATTTTGGCGGTGGTGGATTCCATCAAATAAAGCCTAAGCTTAAAAGGGGTATTAAACAAGATACACATGTAGATCTCCATGGTGCTCTATCTCAAAAATTCCTGCTTATTCAGCATCTCTGGCTTCATTCCCTATCTACAAACTATTGCTTCTTTGAAAAGTCATCCGCTGCCTTCTCGTCAACCTTCACTAACATGGTGATTATTCCTCAAGGATTTTGCATGGCGATGACAAAGCATCTTAATCCATTCCTAAAACCTTTAATTTAACTAAGTCTCACCCTAATGAGTGAGTTTGATTGGTTTTAAGAGAATTCTCTCTTAATTAATTAAGCTAATATTTTGAAGCAAAAGTTTTATAAGATCAAGATATTTAAGACTCGAAAAATGTTATTTCCCAAACTCCATATAATATGATTTAGTGACTCGAAACTTTGAAAAGGTGAGCTTTGACATAAGATAACGGGGATAAGGATGATATAATTGCCATAACTTTCATACAACATTTGCTTGAGTTTGCAGTTGCTGATTATGATAACTAAAGTTCATGATGATGTAAAATATAAATTAGAGATTTGTGTACTGAAAATCTTAAAACTTGTTTTGAAAGTATAATTGAACAAAAAGAGCTTTAACTATCTCACTAAGTCACTCTTTGAGTATTTCTCTCACAATTATAAACGTCTAAACCCATGGAGACAAAGTGTATGATTAAAGTTCGCTTAGATTTTGGAATTATAAATTCTACGCTTCGTCTCTTTTTTGCTCATTGGTCCTTGATCTCCTTAAATACTCATCAACTTCCAAACTAGCCGTTGGACAGTATCTAGAGAATCGTCTTACAATCTACTCATTGGATAAATTTGTATTTAGAAGATTTGGTAGCCATTGAGTGACAGAAATATAATCCCAAATTGATTCTGATCGTCCATACAAATAGAATTTTGGTTTCCATAAGTAGAGCTTTTTCATATAGAAAGTTCTCATCTTCAAGATCCAATTGTCAATTAATTAAATTGAGTCAATCAAATCTATCTTGATGTATAATCCAAACCAGATCACTAGTTGTTGCATGTCTGGGGCTTATGTTATGTTCTATCAAGTTGTTTCGTTCTGAACATGCTACATTCTGAATCTGCTACGTTCTGAACTTGTGTCTTGTTCTATATGTAAAGTCTAAGAGTGTTCTGTCAGAAGTAAAGTCTGAGTGTCTTTCGTCTGAAGTAGAGTCTGAATGTCTTCCATCTAAAATAGACTTTACAATATGGACGTAAATCTAAACATATTATGCTTCTGAACATATTTAGCTTTAGAGTCTGGACACAGTCTGAATAAGTTCAGCTTTAGTATAGAGTCTATCTTCTGGTTCTTTCAAGTATAGACTTTGATAAAATCCTTTTACACGTTCTATCATCTGCATAATCTATTACTCAACCATTAAACACGTTAGTAGCTTTTGATTTATTTTGTCATCTTCAAAACATCATAAGGAATTTCCCTAACAAATTCATCTTTGCGATCCACGTTGATTAGCTTTATAGAGTTCATTAGAGCATCTTCTACGATTTTCTCTTTTAATTATTATGTTTATCTCTGACATGTCTCTGTGAGTATTTTGGCACATTTGACTTCAAGCTTCTAGATAACTTCATATTCAGAATTGCTGTAAGCCTATTAGAGAAAATCACTATTGACTTACAGCATTTACCTACTCTCTGTCTTGATTTCTGATGTATGAAGAGGAGATTTTGTTGCTGCTCAGGGCACAGATTTCGCACAAAGATAATGCTATTCCATGGCATCTCTTTTTCGGAGAAATGATGCCATGATTAGTAGCTGTTCTGATGTATTTGTTATGTAACATTCATTTAAATTGAACTTCATCGTGCTGGATATTGGATGATCTTAATGCGATTGGAGGGCCTCTATATTTTGAGCTGTCTCGAGAACCCTTAATATATTTGCTACGACTCGATTTTATAGTTTCTCATGTTAAATTAGCACGTGTGTTCTTTTCTTGGCATAGATTATAATGGATTACCCCTATGCTTTTGTCACGCCCCGATCCTCCGAGCACGCGAACATCCCACACTGGTCGATTCAATTGCGACTTCCCAGGACGAGTCGCCGACCCATTCATTTTATTATGCACATGCGGAAGCGAAACAAATCCCCTGACAACAAAATACGGGATAGAAAAAGGAAGCAAAACCACAACATAACACTTTCATAATTCAACGAGTTACAAATAGAAGCCTATAGCAAAAGGTCTACAAAAAAAAACCGGCTCTTAAAAGGAACGTCCTACGATCTACAAGTCGGACACGTTCTCCAATCTTATGACTTCACCTCGCAACTCCTCAAGGCCGATCAAAGTTATCCGGCCGCTCCATCCACCACGGACTGAAATTTTGATTCCCAAACCGGGATGAGACAATGTCTCGGCAAGTTCAACCCCTAAACTCCTATTAGAAAGAAAATACGCCCAGGGTGGCCTAGCCACATCACACTGAAGACTTACCTCGCATTAGCCTTTATCGCGAGGTTAGCACAATTTATATAATTCAACCACGTGCAATTATGATAACCAAACAACCATGGCACAATCACATCATCGAACAATTCAACCACTTGGATCGTCTCGGCGATCAATCGACTTGGCCGATTACATGTCATTCTAGCAAATCAATCATTGCTCTCAATCACGGCCCTATAGGAAGATTTAACAACCGGTGGCAATCACGGCCCCACTCGGCACGACCTTTAATTAGGTGGTCCATCACGGCCTCACCGGGCACGACCTCTCATAGGTGGTCCATCCCGGCCTCACCGGGCACGACCTCTCATAGGTGGTTCATCACGGCCTTATTAGGCACGACCTCTACTAGGTGGTTCATCACGGCCTTATTAGGCACGACCTCTACTAGGTGGTCAATCACGGCCCCATTAGGCACGACCTCTCTTAGGTGGTTCATCACGGCCCTACTAGGCACGACCTCCAATCGGTGGTTAATCACGGCCAATCTCCTATCAATTCCCACACTTAGGGTTTTCTAAAGAGTCCTCATAAATCGCAATCACACTCAATTCGCCACAATCAATCATCAATATCGAATTCTAATTGCACAAAGCGAGCGAGCGGCACGAAATTCGAGAGTTTAGGGTCCCAAAATAATTTTTCGAATTTATTAAATAATTAAATTTATTCCGAAAATTAATATAATAATAATATCCATATTTTTCACGATCCACGCCGAATTCACGATATCCAATCATCAATTTCAAAATCCGACTACACGGTAGCGATCGGCACGAAATTACGAGCAATAGGGCTCAAAAATAATTTTTCCGTTTTTTTTTTTTTTTTTTTTAATATTTTAATAATTTCGGAATTAATATAATATTATAAATTTCCAGAATTTCGAAGCAATTAAATAATTCGAAATTAAAACCCTATTATGTCACATCCAAGCTTATATTAATATAACTACTCACTTAACCTTAAATTAAACACAATTTAAGTTAATCAAACACCTTAATATAATCTACACTTAAATAAATTAAACTAACCACCTAATAACACTTAACATAAACTAATCACCCATAAAGCATCATTAACCCTCTAATTAGGGTTTAGTGAGGTAAACTCACTTAGGATTAGCGAGCCGAGCGGACCAAAACGACGGGGACGCCGAGGAGAACAACTTTCCTCAAAGCGGGCCGAGCATCCGGGCTCGGGAAGGCGGCCAAAACAGCCCACGAAGGGGCTGCCATACCCATTTTCAGGTTCTTGGTCGCGGGCGGAGGAGGGCGTCGGCGGCGGTTCGGGCACGGAATCGGCGGAGAAGCGGCGGCTGCGGCTCGGCGGTCGCTCGGACGGGCGAGGCGGCGGCCAAGCGGGCCTCACGGTGGCGGAGATGGGCCGGACGGCTCCGGCTAAGCTCCCTCCAATCTGGAATGGCATTTGGGACGAGAGGAGGCGGAGAGACGGCGCAACGGCGACGGCGGCCAGCGCGCGCGGGCGGCGCGAGGCGGCGGCGGCGACGAGGGGGACGGCGATCCGGCTCCGACGGCTTCTTTGCTCGATCTTCGCCGCCGGCACTCCCGCATCTCGCTGGAGACGCCGAGCATGAGCGGGAGGTGGAGGAGAGAGGGAGGCGATGGCGAGAGCGACGAGCGGCTCGGCGGTGCGGCGGCGGCGGCGGGACGACGTGCGGCGGTGAAGGAGGCGGACGGCGAGGGCTGCTTCGGTTTCTTCCTCTCGCAATTTTCTGGTCTCTTGCACAAAGAAGATGGAGGAGAACCAACGAAAGGGAGGGAGGAGAGAGAAGAAGGAGAGAGAGAGAGATGGGACCATTTTTCTTTTCTTTTCCCTTTTCTTTTATCCAACAAAAATGGCCCACCACTATGACATCACATGGTGTCATACTCCACTCACTCACAACCATACTCCAATGGGTCCACTTCCATTTTCCGCCGGGGTCCAATTCTTGTACGTCCCATTTCTTCAATTCTCATTAATACTCTTCCAATTGAATCAAATTGAAGTCCATAAAATTAATCCAATGTCACCCCACTTCAATTCACATATTCACTTATCCATAGAACCAACTTAAGTCCCAAAAATACGACCAAAAGCGGCTTACTAATTTCTCGAGCCAAATTAGCCGTTCTCGATTTAATTTCGAAAAATTCTGATTACTGAAAAATCTTCCAAAGATGATTAAATGATCCTAAAATGATTTGTGACACCCCAGGACTTCCAATTTCGAATTCGATCTCAATTCCACGGTTAATTTCACTTTGGCACGATACTAGCGCGGCCCAACCTACCGGGTAGCCTTTAGAAATTTTCACGCATTTGACCGTGGTTGATCATCTCAAGCCACAATGTACATCTTTGAAACATTGGCGACTTTCGGTTGTCGGGGTAATCTCAAGATTTCAAATACGAACACAGGGTACCCAATCGATAGAAAAGTCGGTCCAGTGCCGATCGACAAGAATTGTGCGATCTGGTGGAATCACCCACACCTTATCACATGCCTCTGTCGAGTCGACCTATCTCCGATCTCTAATCGATTTTAATCGTGCCGTAATGACCCTTGCTTGATTAGCTCGGTCGAAAGGTCGCTTCCCGGTCAAATTCTCGAGTCGATGCATTAGAAACTCTTAATGACTTCACCCGATAGATTAGTTTTCATATGAGTGGCCGACTCAAGGAAAAGAACTATATGCGTGCCAACGAAATGCCCATATCAATTTATTCAAAATAGGATTGGAAAATCGGGATGTCACAACTCTTCCCCTCTTATAAAAATTTCGTCCTCGAAATTTAAACCTTTACCAATTCTTAATCAAAAAGGTGGGGGTACAGTCGTCTCATATAATCTTCTCTTTCTCAGGTTGCTCATTACGTACCAATCTTTGCGGATCACTGCTATCTTGCCCAAACCACTTCGGATCCAAATTGCTGAACACTTGCCCACTTTTGCAAAAATAAAAGTTGCAAAATTTTGGTTTTTTTTTTTTTTTTTTTATTTTTTTTTTTTTTCACAAGGCGGCTAACTGCCGCGTCGGGGATTCGAACTCCCGACTTCGGACCACTGCTTCACACCCGGATACCAACTCGGCTAGAGGCGCCGACGGTGTCCCAAACCGCTTTCTTTTTCCATTTAAAGCCAAAATCCTTCTTTGAACCCACATTTCGATGGATTCCGACTTAAATGCTGCTTCATCTTCATTTCCTCATCCAAACACGATGTCCCTTTCTTAGGCGACATTTAAGGAAAAAATATATTTCCCCTACTCGAAATTCCAAGGTCTGCGATACTAATCTGCGAAGCTAAACTGGCGATTCTAAGCGGTCTAAAATCTGTCACTGATAATTGTAACTGAATCACTGATTTCTAAACCAACTCTGGACCTGCGATTTTCTGATGTCCGATCTCATCTCAACCGACTGAAATCCTGTACACTCTGCTCTACACTGATTAAAGAGAAACTATCTGACTGATCTGCTGAAACTGGGAATCTCTGGTCAAGATCTGATATAACTCTGACACTGGTCTCGGCAACTACAATCACTTACTACTATACTGACCCTGGCCTGTGATCTTTCTTTCCCCAACTTTATCTCAACAATCGAAATTCTGCACTCTCTACTATACACTTTGCTTAAGAAAGAATCATCGAAAACTCGCCAACTTGGAACATCGATCTAGATTTGAAATACAATTCATCCCCCGGACTCCATGTAGATGAATTATCTTATGCACACACACTTCGGTATATCCACTTTGTGACAAGACAGAATCTTCAATTTCGAAATCAAATTTAGATTGGCGAGTTAATTTCACTCCGACACGCTTTTAGTGTGACCTAGGCTCTTGGGTAGTTTTGAGCTTTTAGGACAAATGACTCGTGGTCGATTCTCTTCGAGCCACGATGAACCCACTTGACACATTGGCGACTCTCGAGTGTCGTGAAAATCTCGATGATTCAAATACGGACACAGGGTACCAAAACGACAGTAAAATCAAATTAGTATCAGTCGATGAGAGTTTTCCAATTTAGTGGAGTCACCCACGATCGGTCATTCATCCCAGTCGAACCGACCTATCTCTGATCTTAATTCGATTTTTAACTGTGCCGTATGACCTCTAAAGATGAGCACGGTCGAGAAGTCGATTCTGGTCAAATTCTCAAGTCTATTTGCCTTAAAGTCCTTAATAACTCACCCAACTAGTCTAGTTATCTCGTAAGTGGCCAACTTAGAGAAAACACCATGTAATCGCGTCGATGAAATGCCCAATTTAACCAATCGAAATCGTAGTCGAAAATCGGGATGTCACATACTCAAAACAAGATCTATTAAATGCTTGTCCGGACAACGCCGAAGTTGCCATGATGAGCTTCCCATAAGATCTCTTCTTTAATATTCGTATCGTCAATTACACACAATCGCCCTCAAAACTTTTTTGTTTCGTCTTCGTAAATCGAAAATCAATTTCTCTCTCATCCGCATTCTCTTATAGAATCTTCTGAATTTCTGAATCTGTCCACTAAAGCGATTTGATTCTGATCTGAATTTTCGGCTCAATTTTGAAGGTAACCATAACATTCAAAAGGTGGCCTACCTTAGATTTGAACCCAAATTTCGAACTTTCTCAAATAAGATGCAATTCTTGAGTATCAACTGTGCAACTAAGGACTCTCGACTTAGTGCATCTGCGACTTTGCTCACCTTTCCAGAGTGATACAAAATATCATAGTCATAATCCTTAATGAGTCTCATCCGGCGACGCTGTCCCATAATCAACTCCCGAGGTCTCAATTGACAAGACGCATATGCAACAACAAGCAACCAAATCTTTTAAACAACACATCACTGCAAATCTCATAACTTTCCGGACCAAATGGAATGGTCAGCACAGGTGCGGTAGTCAGCTTCTGCTTAAGCTCTTGAAAACTATGCTCGCACTCATCTGTTCACACAAACTTTTCTTACTTCCTTAGTAGTCGAATCAACTATAACGACGACGAAATCCCTTCCACAAAACTTCGTAATATCTCGCTAATCCTCAAAAACTTTTGATCTCGTCACTTGTAGACAGTCTTGGCCAACTGTTCACTGCTTTAATCTCGGACAGGGTCTACGGAGATTTCTTCGCTTGAAATCACATGACCTAGGAACGCAATACGAGTCATCCGAAACCTGCATCTGTTAAGCTTATTTTAAAATCCAAAAGCACTCAAGGTCTGAAGTACCATCCCCAAATGTCTCTCGTGCTCCTCAGCACTCTTTGAACACACTAGGATAACTTCAATGAATACGATCACAACTAATTCAAGTACCCTTAAACATTTTGCTCATTAGACCCGAACAAACTGCTAAGGTGTCCATTAAACCACACAGCATTATAGCGAGCTCATAACTACTGTATCGAGTGCAAGGTCTTAACTTCGGTATGTCTTTCTTCCTAATCCTCAACTGATGATACCCTGACCTCAAGTCGACTTTGAGGAACATCAATGCACAACACAACGAACCAACTTTCTTCTTCACGAATAGAACAGGTGCTCCCCAAGGTGATACATTGGAACGCATGAATTCCCTATTCAACACTTCCTGCATCTGCACCTTCAGTTCTTTTAACTTGAGTAACACCATCCGGTAAGGAGCCTTAGGGACGGCTGCATTCGGTGCCAATTCAATCACGCACTCTATTTCTCTTTCTAAAAGCAGACTTGGCAATTCTTCCTGAAACACCTCAGAAAATTTCCATACCAAGGTTATGTTATCCATATTCGGCCCCTTAACGGACACATCCATTACAACTGCCATGCACATTCGGTAACCAACAACCATAACCAGGTCATCTTCAGTGACGAATAACAAGGATTGAAGTTCCTCTTTAACTTTCAGTAATTCAAAAACTTTCTTACGCTAACTGAACAAACCGAATTACATCACTGCCACGATTCATAGCAGTAGAAAGCTCCTCGAGCTAAACCTTTTTATAAATGACTTCCAAGTCATACTTAAGCAAACCCTTCAAGTACAACTATAGTCGAGACTCATCTTTCTATCACTTTATTACCACTACGAAGATCCTACAACCTCCTCGAAAATTCTACTTGCGTTACTCGATAAAAACATCTCGAAGCATTCTTCTTCGATTGATGCATGGTCGATCCCTTCATGCTCCTCTAGCCATCCTAGTGGCGTCCAATCTGCGGTAACAGTGCTTACGCTTTCCCGAACTTACCCGAACAGTTACTAACTTGACGGCCATGCTGGCCACATTCATATCATGCTCCCTTTTTACTCTGACACTGGGCTGACTCAAGCCTCCTTTCCACAGACTCGACACACAACGATCGAGTTGAGCATTGACTTTCCAACTCTACTCTTCCGGTTAGGTGAAACGGGGCACCTTTCTTCTGACATCAGCCTTTCCCCGCAATCGGTTTCCATCTCTGTCTAAACTGAACCTTGACTTAGATACAGCGGCTTGATCCTCGATCACAACTCCAGATTAGGCCTCAACAGGCACAGCAACAACAACGGTCACAACACTGGCAGCGGTAGATACAACGGCAATAGCAACAGCTCGGTCCTGAACTTACTGACCCAACAAGCTTCCAAGGAACACCAGCGCCTAAACGATCCCATCAAACCTAGGATCGCTCAGTGCTGCTACACTCTAAGTACCAACTTACAGCGGTACTCTCACACTCGCGCTGGTCTAAGCCTGCGCTCTACCTCGGGTACCGACTCTTGTCAGCATCCTACCCCGAGGTACAAGTCCTACCGACCTCTTCCAAGGAGTTCTCCACTCCTGATCACTCATCCCACAGACTCTTTATAGACGTCAGTTTTCGATTCCAACATCAGGTTAGAATTTGAGTGACCCCACAAACAAGCTACCAATCAGCTATCAACCACATGCATCAGCATATTAAAAGCCTTTCCTACTAACTATCCCATGACACATCGCACCTTATCACTCCATACACAGACCATGCTCTGATACCACTTAAGCGGGGATGTCACGCCCCGATCCTCCGAGCACGCGAACATCCCACACGGTCGATTCAATTGCGACTTCCCGGGACGAGTCGCCGGCCCATTCATTTTATTATGCACATGCGGAAGCGAAACAAATCCCCGACAACAAAATACGGGATAGAAAAGCGGGAAGCAAAACCACAACATAACACTTTCATAATTCAACGAGTTACAAATAGAAGCCTATAGCAAAAGGTCTACAAAAAAACCGGCTCTTAAAAGGAACTGTCCTACGATCTACAAGTCGGACACGTTCTCCAATCTTATGACTTCACTCGCAACTCCTCAAGGCCGATCAAAGTTATCCAGCCGCTCCATCCACCACGGACTGAAATTTTGATTCCCCAAACCGGGATGAGACAATGTCTCGGCAAGTTCAACCCCTAAACTCCTATTAGAAAGAAAATACGCCCGGGGTGGCCTAGCCACATCACACGAGAAGACTTACCTCGCATTAGCCTTTATCGCGAGGTTAGCACAATTTATATAATTCAACCACGTGCAATTATGATAACCAAACAACCATGGCACAATCACATCATCGAACAATTCAACCACTTGGATCGTCTCGGCGATCAATCGACTTGGCCGATTACATGTCATTCTAGCAAATCAATCATTGCTCTCAATCACGGCCCTATAGGAAGATTTAACAACCAAAGTGGCAATCACGGCCCCACTCGGCACGACCTTTAATTAGGTGGTCCATCACGGCCTCCTTCCAGGCACGACCTCTCATGGGTGGTCCATCCCGGCCTCACTGGGCACGACCTCTCATAGGTGGTTCATCACGGCCTTATTAGGCACGGACCTCTACTAGGTGGTTCATCACGGCCTTATTAGGCACGACCTCTACTAGGTGGTCGATCAATCACGGCCCCATTAGGCACGACCTCTCTTAGGTGGTTCATCACGGCCCTACTAGGCACGACCTCCAATCGGTGGTTAATCACGGCCAATCTCCTATCAATTCCCACACTTAGGGTTTTCTAAAGAGTCCTCATAAATCGCAATCACACTCAATTCGCCACAATCAATCATCAATATCGAATTCTAATTGCACAAAGCGACGAGCGGCACGAAATTACGAGAGTTTAGGGTCCCAAAATAATTTTCGAATTTATTAAATAATTAAATTTATTCCGAAAATTAATATAATAATAATATCCATATTTTTCACGATCCACGCCGAATTCCACGATATCCAATCATCAATTTCAAAATCCGACTACACGGTAGCGATGGCGCGAAAATTACGAAAGAACCTAGGGCTCAAAAATAATTTTTTCGTTTTTTTTTTTTTTTTTTTTTAATATTTTAATAATTTCGGAATTAATATAATATTATAAATTTCCAGAATTTCGAAGCAATTAAATAATTCGAAATTAAAACCCTATTATGTCACATCCAAGCTTATATTAATATAACTACTCACTTAACCTTAAATTAAACACAATTTAAGTTAATCAAACACCTTAATATAATCTACACTTAAATAAATTAAACTAACCACCTAATAACACTTAACATAAACTAATCACCCATAAAGCATCATTAACCCTCTAATTAGGGTTTAGTGAGGTAAACTCACCGGATTAGCGAGCCGAGCGGACCAAAACGACGGGGACGCCGAGGAGAACAACTTTCTCAAAGCGGGCCGAGCATCCGGGAAGGAAGGCGGCCAAAACAGCCCACGAAGGGGCTGCCATACCCATTTTCTGGGTTGCTGGTCGCGGGCGGAGGAGGGCTGATCGGCGGCGGTTCGGGCACGGAACCGGCGGAGAAGCGGCGGCTGCAGCTCGGCGGTCGCTCGGACGGGCGAGGCGGCGGCCAAGCGGGCCTCACGGTGGCCGGAGATGGGCTGGACGGCTCCGGCTAAGCTCCCTCAGATCTGGAATGGCAGCTGGACGAGAGGGAGGCGGAGACGGCGCAACGGCGGACCGGCGAGCGCGCGCGGGCGGCGCGAGGCGACGGCGGCGACGAGGGACGGCGATCCGGCTCCGACGGCTTGCTGCTCGATCTTCGCTGCTGCCGGCACTCCCAGATCTGCTGGAGACGCCGAGCATGAGCAGGAGGTGGAGGAGAGAGGGAGGCGATGGCGAGAGCGACGAGCGGCCTGGCGGTGCGAGCGGCGGCAGCGGACGACGTGCGGCGGTGAAGGAGGCGGACGGCGAGGGACTGCTTCGGTTTCTTCCTCTGCAATTTTCTGGTCTCTTGCACAAAGAAGATGGAGGAGAACCAACGAAAGGGAGGGAGGAGAGAGAAGAAGGAGAGAGAGAGAGATGGGACCATTTTTCTTTTCTTTTCCCTTTTCTTTTATCCAAAAAATGGCGCCCACCACTATGACATCACGTGGTGTCATACTCCACTCACTCACAACCATACTTTCCGTGGGCCCACTTCCATTTTCCGCCGGCCCGGTCTCAGACGTCCCATTTCTTCGATTCTCATTAATACTCTTCCATTGAATCAAGGTGAAGTCATAAAATTAATCCGTGTCACCCCACTTCAATTCACATATTCACTTATCCATGTAACCAACTTAAGTCCCAAAATATTAAAAATAAAGCGTTTACTAATTTCTCGAGCCAAATTAGCCGTTCTCGATTTAATTTCTGAAAAATTCGATTACCTGAAAAATCTTCCAAAGATGATTAAATGATCCTAAAATGATTTGTGACACCCCCAGACTTCCAATTTCGATTCGATCTCAATTCCACGGTTAATTTCACTTTGGCACGACGATTGGCGGCCCAACCTAGGGTAGCCTTTAGAAATTTTCACGCATTTGACTGTGGTTGATCATCTCAAGCCACAATGTACATCTTTGAAACATTGGCGACTTTCGGTTGTCGGGGTAATCTCAAGATTTCAAATACGAACACAGGGTACCCAATCGATAGAAAAGTCGGTCCAGTGTCGATCGACAAGAATTGTGCGATCTGGTGGAATCACCCACACCTTATCACATGCCTCGTCGAGTCGACCTATCTCCGATCTCTAATCGATTTTAATCGTGCCGTAATGACCCTTGCAGATTAGCTCGGTCGAAGGTCGCTTCTGGTCAAATTCTCGAGTCGATGCATTAGAAACTCTTAAGCTTCACCCGATAGATTAGTTTTCATATGAGTGGCCGACTCAAGGAAAAGAACTATATGCGTGCCAACGAAATGCCCATATCAATTTATTCAAAATAGGATTGGAAAATCGGGATGTCACAGCTTTGCCCTTGGATGAAGTGTTTAATACTGCATTTGTTCATGTTTTGCAATCGGTGTGGTGGATCCACTGTCGGTGCAGTTGAACTTCTTCAAACATTTCATATTAGAAGTATGAGACTCATGTTCCACTTGAATATAGGCGGAGGAATCTTGAAATGATCGTTACTATTATTTTGGTGATTTTCATTACTGCTGTTAGATTCGAGATCCTTACCCTTTGCATTTTTAGAAGGATTAAGAGTGAATCTTCAAAAATATATGACAGGGGCATGTGTATATGCATGTGTTTGATCGCACGGTTTTAAATTTAAAGCTTGCAGATCTCCCCTTAACCACTTTGTGTAAGTGCTGCTCCTGTATGAACTGTTTATATATCTAATTTTGGGTTCTTAAATTTAAAGTTCGACCTAAAGAAATAAAATTTAATGGACGGGCTTTGGTCCCTCATGGGCTAGTTTTTGAATAGTTCTGCTGCAAAAGATAATTGCAAATTTGTTGAAGATGCAATGTTTTGACAAAGAGATGTCAGTTTTATGAAGAGAGGAGGTGCTGTGTAGCATAGCCAACTATAAGGGCTTTGCAATTGATTTTCCCTTTTCTTTTGTAAATTCTGGGACTATTTGGATTCTCTTTTTTTCTTATGCTATCCTCACTA
The DNA here is from genome assembly GCA_014182575.1 of Eucalyptus decipiens. Lineage (NCBI taxonomy): Eukaryota > Viridiplantae > Streptophyta > Magnoliopsida > Myrtales > Myrtaceae > Eucalyptus > Eucalyptus decipiens. Next base: position 15,843,834 of record CM024616.1, read on the forward strand.
TTTCCTTTGCGGATGGCAGAATCACAAAAGGAAACTACAGTAGTGAATTGTAAAGAGGAATAAATCATTACTAGGTGCTCGATGAGCTTTACATAGCATTCAACCATTTCAAGTATCATCCACACGATTAATGAGGGTGAAGATGCATGAATGCTTGTTTACAATCTAAATTATTGTGAGACGGGTATATATCTCTGCTTTTCTGTGGATTAAATGTTAAAAACCATTTTCAGGAATATTGATTTCAAGCTGGACACTGATTTTGATAAGTTATCATTATTGAAAGTGGACGTGCCAGATCTTGATTTCTCCTGCCCATCTATGAGATCTCCTAACAGCAATGACAAAGGTGAACCAGAATCACCTGGTGAAGGAAATTCCAGAAAAAGCTTCTCTTTCATTTAAAGAATTAGACAGCTTCATAATGTATTTATTTAGGATTATTCTTTGATACATAAGATTATATTTTCAAATTAATGGAAACATTTGAGACAAATGTCATGACTCGTGTTTGCATTTAGGACCTTTGCAGTCATTTGTGTTATCCATGTTGGATGGCTTTAGTCTTGATTCATCCATGACTGAGGGAGAACAAGGTTGGAAGAAGGTCGTAGGAAGCAAAGGGAGATTTTCAGAGATGAAGGAGCAGCAAGGCTTGAAAAGTCTCCTTCCTGAGGCAATTCCTGACTGTGAAGATAAAGCTATCATTTATAATGATCAATCAACACGTTGTGTGAGTAACATCAGAAGTTCAGGTAGAAATTTCTGTAACTTCAACCCTATGTCTATCTTCATCTCCAGCCTGTTGACATTCAATCCTAGAACAATCTTCTTTGGAAAGGACAAACAGCACGTGCGCTCAAGAATCTGATCAACAAGGTTATTCATAAGATAAAACAGTACCAAGTGTACGTTCAGCCCAGGGCTGATACAAATTTAAGTACCACTCCAGAGCTTCCAAGAAAAGATTTGTCTTTCATCAAAAGTATAAATTCCGTTTTATATGAAGAGCAGAGTAACAGGGAACAAATGGTAGGGGAAGCCACATATTCTTGTGGCGATGTATGTTTAGAAGGTTTAATTATGTCACATGTTCCAGGAACAGAAGGCGAGGCAAACGAAAGCAATAAACCTTTTCTTGATACCTGGAATGCTACTAAAGCTGATATAGAAGAGGCCAAACCTGACGCAAATCTTAATCTAAGTAAAGTGATTTGCGGAATGAGAGGGCAGAAGATTTATATTAGGATGACATTGGCAAGTTCATGCCATTTGCTAAGAGCAATGAGTCATTAATGTCTCCTTTTAAGAAACATGGACTTGATAGTTGATTTTATGAAAATTTAGGAAGAATATGCATTTGTAGCTCAATGTTCCAGGGACAGGAATACAACAGGTTCTTGTGGTCATCAGTTTGATGCACTCATTCATTGAGTTTTGGCTATCATGTTGATGCATTGGATGGTAATTTCCAGAGTTGAGTAAAAAATTGTGTGGATCCACTGCATTACATTTTTGCACTTCTTAGTTCACTTTTACTGCTATGTAAATGTCCCAAGCAAAGAGCTTGCAGCTCATGCATTTTCCTCTTTCTTTCCTGTAGGAAGCCTGGACAAACCCACTCAAATTTATTCCATAGATCAGAGGAATTCAAGAGTTAGTCTTCTCGAGAACTAGCAACTGGGAGAAAGCTTGCTCAAATTATTAGCAAAAGACTTGCTTCTGTGCATCTAAATGAGAAAGGATGAAGATTTTCTATTTTATTCCAGTTTCTTTTATTGGACATGGCGTGCTTTATAACATCACATGGTTTATACAATGTTCAACTGGGTGGGAGACATTGCCAAAGATTCTCATGTTGAGGGAAAGTTGCTTGTTGATCTAAATTCACTTGCAAGGAAGCACACAAAAAGTCAATCTCCTTTGACTGGAAGCCATATCAGTGTGAAAAACACTTCTCAACCTGGGGCGAGGCATCTGTACCCAATCAAGTTGCAACTTCAGAGCTGAATGAAATTTTGTTCAAATTCTACTGATTTCTTTCTCCTCATGTACTTCACTTAACAGTAGCTGACAGCGAGTTAGTAATGTGTAAGTTATCTTCTTCCCGCTGCCACCCCCGTCCCCTAGGAGGGGATAACAGGAAGGATTTTACCTCCTTCCCATAAAAAGTTACCTTGGTTATCACTCTTCTGCTATTGAATGGACATCTAGGGTAAAATGAGATATTTTTCGTTAGACTGTATATGATAGTTTCCATTGAGACATTGGAGAGTCACCTAATTGATCTATATTACTATTCTGATCAACCCATGTAAATATGTGTACAAAAAATCTTTTGATGTTCTCTCATCATTTGGTTGCTAGGTGTAATTAGAGCCTTTTCAGCTGAAATCATTAAGCTTTACTTGCTGTTGCATCTCAAGTCTAAGTCTTCTATTATTATTTGCCAGGAAAGCTCATATTAAATTCATCATAATATGCCATAAAGAGGATATTGACATCTTTGTCTCTAGAAACAAATGACTGGATTATTAAATAGAAGACTACAAGCCTGGAAGTAGGGTTCACCATCTGCTGTTGCATATATTCACATTCAGTGCAGGAAAATTTGAACCTGCCCATAATTGCCCTGGCCCAGCAGTAGAAAGTGTGACATGAGTCTTCTTCTGATGTTGCGCGGCCAATAGAGAGCAGCTGTTGCGGGTGACAATTTCCTAGGCAGCTCTGCACACGATCTGTGGACACGACACGACAACCTCAATCTTCCAGAGGATATCAATAGATTGGACCCGAGCAAGCCCCACCACAATCCTCTCGATGCTGAGAAGAGGTATGCTCGGCATGCAACAGAGGAACTTCACATGTGTGCAAGGAAGGTGGAATCGACGTACCTGATGATATATGAGAATTTTGAGAAGAGAGCCTTGCTCTAGATAGGAGGCGCACGTCCGGCAATAGTAATAGAAGCGCTTGACAGAGTCCGAGCAGCTGACACATATGGGGGTGGCGATGTCAATCACCTGAGGAAAATCCGAGCAGCTTGCGCAATGGGAGGCAGCTGACACATAAGGACTGAGCTTGAGAGAGTGGGCTGGATGGAGAAAGCGTCGTATCCCTGCACGCGCTTAGGTGCAGGAGCGGTGGAAGAAGAAGGACCAATCGACGCAACCGTGAATTTCGCCTGATTTAATGCTCTTACGACAAGCACTGCACGAAATCCAGGTCCTCATCTCCGCATGGAATGATTGACCACGGGATAATAATCCTGGTTACGACGCTCATGAAGCAGAGGCCTGCAGACCACAAACAATCTCTGCATGCCTTACAATGCAATTCTCTGAGATCACCATCGACCACGATGAGGGTGACGGGAATGGAAAGGGTGGTTAATGATCTCAGCGACGCACCTCTTGTGCCAAAAGACATCACAGTCGAAAGAGACATAACAGTCCACAGGCTGCAGCTAAACTCACCCAGTATCATCAACCAATACAAGGTCAATGCGCATTCATGACTTGAAACTCTTGCCTCGAATGGGAATATCCCTTGTTGGGTAGAGTCTTACTTGCGCGGCCAAAATCCAAACCGACAATGCACGAATCGCAGCAGAAGGCCGACCCGGTTTGGGCCATCTGGAGGATGAGGGAATGCTCTGGGTGCCAAGGGTGCTGTTTCTGGGGCCGCAGCTCTTTGGCACACGACTTGTGGAGGAAGATTTTGCATCCTTTGCAGCAATAAATTGGCATGGAACTGTGGATCGGCCCTCGGATGCCTGACAGCGTAGGAAATGGTCAAACTGTCGGCTCAGCTCTCTAAGGTCGAGAACATGAGGATGATTGCCGAAGTTGAGGGCTATCAAGCATCTCGAATGGGAGAAAACATGGCTTATTGTTGCAGAGAGACTCTGACTCACCGTGTAATACCAAACATATTGGCCGAGCTCTTGCCGAAACTCGGTCGGAACCTTTCTCCTGGCCCTAATTTTGATGTTCAGTAATTTGAAATCATTCTTAGAAATATGCAAGTTCCATCTCTGCATGGTAACCATTGTCACGCCTTCAAAACTTCACGAGGGTCCACAGCATGAAGGCCAATCAAAGCGTGATTCCTGAAAAGTTAAAATCACAACCAATCTACCGTGAAAGTTTCAAAAAATGAATGAATTGATTAAGATTATGCAGTCAAATCAATTAGTTATGCATATCAACTAATGTCTACAGTGTTTGATCTATTTGTTGATGTATGGACAAGAAAACAGATGGAAGCTGTTCTAAATTTCTCAAAAGATACTGATGAAAGTCATTTAATAGTTTTTAACAACATTTGTTGGGATTGAAGTATGAGGAATGATCTATATATAAGATGGAAAAAGATCACATAAAAAATATCGTAAACCATGTGAGATTTGAGTAGTAATAACAGAACGAAATTGTGGGTGTGGATTATGTACATCACACAAGTTCAATTTCACATATCAGCAGATATAAAGAATTTTTATATCGAAACCATCCTTGACTAATGTTTTGTCTGGTCCATGAGACCTAAAAGATATTTATTTGCCTTAGATATAAGATTCTAAGAGAAAATATGTTATTACCAGAAAATGACCGACCCTAGTCATAAATCAAGCAGATAAAATCTATCCCCCTCATTTATCCCCCCTTTCTATCCAGCGTAGTTATGGAAGCAGGTTTATTAAATTTCACCTATGTGATTTCCCATACGCAAAAATTCACTTCGTTTTGTCGGGTATATCACAACTTTGATTAAAACTGATTTTATTCGTATTTTAGCTAAATTAAGAAGTTTTTACATACACAATCAACTAAACTATAGTAATAGTTAAAATCTAGACTCATTAAAAGTTGAGTTGCAGAAATCGACTCCACACCCCATTTGAAATGAAATGTTTCACGACCAAAAAATACGTGCGGGTAAGTTCAATTGCTGTAGTTCTCGTTGAAGTGGCTTTTTATCGAACTGTCGAAAACATGGGGAGGATGCGTCATCGACCAATTAGATACTCATTTTCTTTTTCAGAATGAAGTATATATTGGAACACAACCACATGCAAATTCACGTAACACTCAATTCCATCAATGACAAGTCAATTGAATAGTGGATTGGTGGACCATGCGAGTTATGTTCTCGAAACACCTCCGTCAGCATTTTTTTAAGTCATGCAATATCTGATTCTTTTAATGTTCTATTATCACGTAGAAATTTGCAAATCACCAAACTCATCTCCATAATGAATAGTTTTAAGTAAGAGATGGACAATAAAGTGGAGTATATTACGTAAAAAACTCACTAAACTAAACAATTCATTTCATATAGCTGACCTTGTCCCGTATATTTGCTGCACATATGGAACTTTTTCGTATACAATACAAAGAAAAGTAAATGAGAAAATGCGAGCTGAAGATAAAACAAACGCATATCGAGTGGTTCTAAAATAAGCGAGATCAAATATCAATTGATGTTTGATTTATTGTATTTTGATTTCTCACCATATTACAAATCTACCTTAAAGTTGAATTCGTGTTTGTAGATGGTTGTATCAAGAAAAAAAAATCATAAATAAAAAGTGCGAATGATTCGGACTCACCTTAGAATGCTTTAAGGACTGGACTGAGCCTTCGAATATCTTCTTAACCCCTCGTAATTTCCTGCAACTGGCGATACTTATGTGGCAATCATTTGGCAATTTAGTGGTCGATACATCAATCAACCTTTCCAATGATCCACAATAATAAAGTTGTAATAGTTCCAAGAACTCCAACTCATCAACGCTCTTGACAATCTGCAGCTGATTGCAGCTCAGGATTGACAAAGTCTTCAAGTTCTTTAAGTTTGACAAACCACCAAGGCTTTGCACATTAAGACAAGCAAAAACTTGGAAGTACTCCCACGTCTCCGACGTACCCACAACTTGAATGTCAAGTATCTTTTGGCATCCCCACAATTTGAGAGTGCGGAACTTAGTTAAGATGCTCGATGGAAAAATCAGTCTCCCTTCACAACTAATTAACTCATTAGCAGACTCGTAGATTATCTTTTCCAAGGACATGCAATGGTTAATAGACAATGCCTCCAAAGATTCGAACACCCAAGAAAATTGGATCTCAATTAGCCAAATACAACCTTCCACATTGACCTCTTTTAGCTTCCTCATCCTTGATAGCCTCAATCTCTCTAGGGATGCACATGACACCACAAACAACTCCTTTAGATGTGGAAGTTGAAGGCTATCGAGTTGTATTTCTTGCATTGAAGACCGAGAGAGCTTTAAATATGACAAATTTTTGAAGTTATGAGAGAGTGACTCAATTGAATTGAAATGATCAAGGCTTAGCTTTTCTAGAGAGAAGGGAAGTTGTGGAAAGGTTCGTAGGTCCAATCCAAACAATGCAAGTTCATTTAGCAAAGGAAGGGAAGCCATCTCAGTAGGTATAGGGACATTGTGAAGTCCTAAGCTCAATTTGGTCAGTTTAGATAATCTCCCAATCCACCATAACTCCCCTATACAAAGTTTATCTTCTACTTGTCCATGATCATCTAGATCCAGCTCAACCAAATTAGTCAACTTTGAGAAATCTGGGACTTCTCGCAACGATGCAGATGACACTTCCAGATGGGTTAAACTTGTTGGGAGGGTCGGCAACTCTTGAATCTCATCACATCCTATCAACTCAATTCTTTGCAAGCGAGGAAGCATGCTGATGGTCTTTGGAAGTTCACTTACAAAAGTTTTTGATAGATTTAAGATTCTTAGAAAGTGCAAGCTTCCGATTTCGGAAGGAAGTTGACCTTTTAAATTGCCGCTATTGACTTGAAGCACTTCTAAATTCTGAAGCATTCCAATAGTACTAGGTAACTCCCATGAATTTGTGGAATCAAATTGGTAAGACTTATTGGAAAAGTGCACCTCATGTAATGATTTCAATTTCCATATAGAATCTGGGAGTTTCTTCATTTTTTCACAATCTACAAAGAAGTATTGCAGATTCACTAGGTCCTTCATTTCTTCAGGCAAATATTCAAGAGAATAGCAATGTTTAATCTTCAATTCAATCAGACACTGCAATTTCCCAATAGAGCTAGTGATTTTCCTCAAATTGGAACATCGTTTGATAATAAGCCTCTCTAAATTTGGGCAGCCAGAGAAGTCTGGTGTACTGATTATGTTGTCACAACTTTTCAGAAAAAGAACTTTCAATTTTCTTGCCATCTGTCAAAATGAATGCAATATTCAATAGATGAACAATCAAAATTACTTTACAAGAAAATAGAATAGAAATAGGCATTTTACACACCTTAATTAAGTCTTGTAATCTTGAATCATCTAAGAAGTCAACCTTTGAGAATTCAAGAACAACCACATTCTTTAGGTACATGTTGGTCCATTTATAGATTTGTAGAGGATAACTCAAAGAAATCCATCTTAATTTGGTAAGACGATTTGTTGCATTGCCAACAAAGGTTAACCCAGATAATTTAAGGAATCTTAAATGTTCAAACCTTCCAATCTCTTTACTTTGAACGATGACATCATGGGAATTTTGTGCAGATGTATCAAGAGATAGTGCTTGAACCTTCTTGTTTATCTACAAATGAGAATGAGAATGAGTGATATTAGCACTCCATTTCATAGAAAGAATTATAAAAATGAAGAAGAAGATAGAGCATCCAAAGTCAATGGAGAGGAATTTTTGCCATAACTATTAGTTTTCTCTGGAAGTGCTTTACCTCCTTCGTTCCTGTTGCATCAAGGACCTCATTCCAAATCCATATCCTACTCCGCTCCTTAGGATTTATTGGATTTTCCTGGCGAACAATTTCCCTTCCAAGATCTCTAAGTTGATCGTGCATCCAAAACTTATTATTCTTCACAATCTTTACCAATGACATGTTAATGAGGACATCAACCCCAGAATTCGGGAAAAAACCACAATCTTTCCACATGTAAATTGCATTCCTCTTATCTTCACCAATGAAAAAGCAGGCAATATCGAGGAAAATTTGTTGTTGCTCAAAACTTAAGGCATCATAGCTGATCTTCAACTTTCCATAAACATCCCGGTGAGGTGCATTTTTTAACTTGTCCAATGTCTCTTTCCACAATTCGTGCGGTTTGTGGTAGAGTAATGAACCAATTACCTCAAGAGCTAGTGGAAGTCTCCCAGTAGCATATACAATTTCCCTTGAAAGATCATGGTAATCATCTAAAGGTGAGTCTCTGTTAAATGCATGCTTGCTGAAAAGCTCAAGTGCACAATCAATATTTATCACCTCCATTTCGTAATCTAAAATTTGATATTTTGGTGTATTAATTTGCAAAACATCTTTATTTCTAGTTGTAATCAATATTCTGGATCCTGAATACAAAGGACTCTTTCCAACTAATTTCTCCACTTGTTCATTGTTATCAATGTCATCAAGTACAATGAGGACTTTCTTATTACAAAGTACTTCTCCAGTCCTCTTCATTCCATAATCAATTTCATTAATGCTCCTTGTTCCTGCAGGATGACCAAGTTCAGATAATAACCTTTTTTGCAAGTCAACTAAGCCATCAATTCTTAAAGACTTCTCTCGAACATCTTCAAGGAAATAACAATACTTTCCAAAATGAGAAGAGAGTTGGTTGAAGACAACCTTGGCAAGAGTCGTTTTACCGATGCCACCCATGCCATGAATCTTAATGAGTCGCACACCATTAGAATTGATGTCTAATAATTTGCTTACTGCTACTACCTGATCATCAATTCCGACTAAATATTCAGTCACTAATCTATGTTTTGTCTTCAACTTTTCCACAACCTCCTTCACTACCAATTTGATCAATTCCCCATGGCTGCCGCAATAAAAAAATCGTTTTAGTGGGGGAAATGCGAAATCACGAGAACCTAGCTAGAAATGATGTTATTCAAGCAAGTAAACCATGCAATGATTTGATAAGTAATGTGACCTTAACAATCTAGAAATGATCTTCTAAAACACAATGGACAATAACATCACTCCAAGACATACTTTGAACGCATTTGGCAATTTGTGGGCCATGTCATGACCCGAAATTTGACTTGATTCCATACACATGATTAGCAATCTTGCGAATTTTGAGCAAAATAGATGTATAAAAAAATTATGCATTTGAAATTGACAATTCATTATTTATGTTCGAGTGACGACCGTAGAAGTGGAATATCGTGTCTTCAAGAGGGGAATTTTAATGTATTGAAATATTAAATGATTAGATAGGAACTGCATGGCAGATCATTATCCCATTCTTTTTCCTCCATTGCCTAGAGTGAGATATTATTTTAGCTACCTAGCTAGTAATATCCTTGTTAAGCAGTTTTACTTTTCGTTGCAGACGTAGCAAGGGTTCATCATTAAATATCACCATGGTAAAAATCCCACCTCAATCTTACTAGAATTTTCACATCTATGACTATTTGTTAAGGAAAATTGAGAAGATAAGCATCTTGAAAATAGCTAGCTTACCCTTTGTACTTCTTCACTTCCCATCCCTTGATTGCATCAACCTTTATGAGAGCCTCTCTCCAAGTATCTACTTGCTCATCGTTCAACTTCTTCTCATGCTTTAGCTTGAGTATGGCATCGCGATATAGTAGGGTTTTCAACTTAACATCATCGGGATCCACATCAAAGAAAATAGGTAGGATCACTTTATTACCTTCTGTTTTGAATATATTTGCCATGATCTGCACGAGCTCGCGGAGGCACCATTGGCTCGAAGCATAGTTCCGAGAGAAAATGGGTATGTAAATCCTAGAGTTGTCGATTGCTTGCAGAAGCAAACCATCGATCCTTTCACCGACACGGAGCTCTTCATCATCTCGAAACACGCGTATTCCAGCGTCGGTCAAGCTATGAAAGAGGAAGTCGGTAAATCCAACTCGAGTGTCGGGTCCTCTAAAGCTTAGGAACACTTGGTACTCGCTTCCTGATGAAGTTCCTGCATCTGAGCTCACCATAGCAGTAATTTGCTCAGCTAAGCAGATCTCTCTTTCTTCCTCTCTCCCTCTCTCACTCTCTGACCCGATGCTCTTAACAGAGAAAGATGCCGCGTCAACACTGTTACGAGGAAATAATGGTGCAATTATAGGAAAACCAATGAAATTTTATGGGTCTATGAGAAAACGGTGTAGACAGAAAGTCGTAATTTTTTAGAATGGAGACCATAAGATCGAATGCTATTGGTCGATGACAGAAAAGAAATACTAAAGTTGTGGCTAAGTACTTGTGAAACGTGCATGCAGTTGCAGGCCCCATGTGCAGAAGTCAAGAAATCAAACACTACCCTCTCTCTCTCTCTCTGACTGAGATCTAGATCAAGGTCCTCTCTCTCTCCCTCTCCCTCTCTGTAACTGAGATCTAGATCAAGATCCGAGGACGTTTACAATATATTTATAGCTGGCTGGTGCGGAAGCCAAGGAATCATACTTTCATGGTTCATAGATTTACCTCATCCCATGTATTATGTTTTCTATTTTCATTGCCCTTTTGCACAAATTTTTTATTTATTCTCTCTGATCCTCCGTTTCTTGATAGTGGGGCTGATAAAAGTTTACTTAAGTTTCCATTTTATTTACAGAATCAGCTCTTGTTTTGTTTCTTTTGAATTAGGAGATGCTTTTTGATATCTTCCCTGGACCTGCATGTCTCCCAAGAAAGCTTTGAAGTGTGACATAGCCAATGCAGCACATACTAAAGACAAGTTCTCAAAACAATTGTTTTCATACTTAGAACATATTTATTTCAAACCAATTGAAGTCACAAGAAAGATAGAGCTCAATCATCGTTTTGGAAGCGTACGTTTGTAGATGCTGTAGTCATTTTCGTCATCGATGTTGAAGCCATCGTCCTCGCACCGCACCCACATCTGTTCTCTTTTCTAAGTTCGAAATTTCCCAACTTGCAGTATAGATGGTGGCGAAGGTGTCCTGAGAAGTTTTCATTTTAAAGGTGCAAAGTCTGACGCTTATCTAGCTTGGCATTTTCACATGCCGAGTCATGAAATTTGTGAACTATCTCACTAGTCTGACATTTAGGGTCTGCATGGTAACATTTATGTTCCTCCGAATTTTTGTTCTTTTGTTCCCCGGAACAAAAAAAAGAACAGAAATCCGTTTGGTAAAACTTTTGTTCCCGGGAACAATTTCTCTAGTTTTTTTGTTCCCGAGAATAGATTTGGAGTAGAAATGAGAAACCAAAAAAGTTATTTTTTGTTCCCGGAAACAATTTCTAGAAATAAGTTAATTTTCTTTTTTATTTTTCTTTTGTTCCTCTCTCTTGCCATAGCCACCTCCAATCGCCTGGAGCCACTGCCGCCTGCTCACCCGCCACCCGCCGCCACCCGCCCACCGGCTGCCCACTCGCCGACCATCGGTCGGGGCGGCGATCAGCGATTAGCGATCTATGAGCAAGAATAAAAAACGAATAAATACAAAAAAGAAACTGTTTCGTGCCAAACACATTATTTTACTCATAAATTGTTCCCCGGAATAGAAATATAAAATAACTATTTCTGAAAAGAAACTATTCCCCAACCAAGAAGCATTACTATGCGCAACCTTAGGTGCCCAATTAAAATCTCTCTTAACAAGCATATTCAAAGTAATTTTAAGATTTTTCAAGACTCTATTTTTGGAAATAATTTTTGTTCAAAAATAGTTTTTTCCATAGTCGTTTCCGAGAACAAAGAAGTTGATTTTTTTTTAAGATTCCAACTCACTGTGTAATACCGATCGTGTTCGCCCGAGCTCTTGTGAAAACTTGGTCATCACCTATTTCCATGGCCAATCGACTCAATGGTTTATCGCTCTTATTATGCATTAAAGAGACGAGCTTTACAAAATCCAACGAAAACCATGCTTGACTCTTGAAAAAAATTAAGAAAAATAATTGTCCCCGCGGCAGCTGACAGGAGCGTGATTGTCCATACAAAAGAGTTCCCTTTTCTGAGAACTGGACGGGGCTAGAAATCCAAGGGGCGAAATGGTCAACGCACTTTGGCTAATGGTGTCATTACGTGTAGGAAAGATAATTGCGTAATAAATCAATTTGCGAAGAATGACCTTGGGATTAAGTGTATTGTCAGTTTTGAATTTTCCACTCATATACTGTGCCTGTGGGACTGCGATGATAAGTTTGCTTAGTGGGCAGTTAGTATTTTATTGGGAGACAAACACCTTAATTGCGACAATTGCGCATGGGAGATATAGAAGTGCTAAAACTTCCAAAATGTATACTTATTGTGTAGATTTAGGCGATGTGTCTCCTCGTGTTAAGTTGCAGCACTTAGAGTACTCTCCACCCGTATTTTGTTTGTGCTTTAAACTCAACATTTCGAGTGAAAGAGGTCAGACAAATGTCAACACAATACAACTTCGAAAAATCCTCCTTTATAACATAATAAGATATTCATTTTCTTGTCAATTACTTTTAAGTCTTGCTCAAGCCAACCTTTAAGTTATTCCTGGACGAAAGTGCCTACTCCTTTGTGCGAGGGCTCCGATAGCAATCCACTGACAGCACCTCGAGTTTTAACGTGAGGATTTTGGCCATAAAAGTCATTGATCACGTGGTTTGGCCAGCGTGTGAACATGATGAAAAGTCAAAGATTTATTTGGATCCAAATATCCGAAATCATTGAAATTCTTTTGATATATTTCATTTGTCGTACAAAAATGAATAATTTGAAAATTATTTTCTTAAGAACGAATTGTTTGCTATCGTCTAAAACAATTTGTCAATTAATCATTCATTCCTTCAAATGATACAAACAATTGTTTCTTCTGAAAATTACCATGAAAAGAGGAATGAACCCAATGGAAACGGTGGTCCCGGTGGGGCAAAATCGGAATTCTCTCCTGTCCCGTCGGGAAAACTCCCGGCGAGCCTCCGCCCAATTTCCGTCGCTTTTCCGGTCCCGCCTCTTTCGAAACTACTCTCTCTCTCTCTCTCTCTCTCTCTCTCTCTCTCTATATATATAATGACTCGCCATTCAAAACCTCAGGAAAACCAGATTACTTTTCTCTCTCACCTCCATTCAACTCCAGTCGATCTCTCTCTCTCTCTCTCTCTCTCTCTCTCTCTCTCTCCGACGCTCGAGCTCGCTCCCTGTCGCAATCGCGCAAGCGAGGTACTGTAGATCCTCTGCTCGTCTCGGTCTAGCCATTCGTTTCGTGTCGACGCGCGAATCGGTCTCGAGCTTTTGTAATCCGTCGATTTCTTCTTCTGGCTATGGTTTCTTCGGAGTTCCGTTGCTTCTTCGTCGCTCGTACGTCTGCAATACCGGCATTGGCTGATCGGTTCGTAGTTTTGAACAAATGTACTTCACGAGCGCGCGCATAGTTTTCCGATGGAGAAGTCTGATGAAGATGTGAACTTTTCCGATGAGGAGTTCCTTCGGACTCTCCGCCTTTGTCGTGCCTTGTCCCTTGCTGTTTCGAGTTCGTTTGTTTTGCGTCTCTCATCCTCCCGTCGCAGTAGGTTCGTTTGATTTCAGAAGACTTCTTTGGGATCCATGTAGATTGGCTTTATCGAGTTCGTTCGAGCATCGTGCATGATCTTGTAGGTTAGGCACTGCGAAGGATTTCTTCTTAATTACTTCGTTTATATCTCTGATATGCGTGCCTCTGTGAGTATTCTGGCGCATTTGACTTTAGAAACTGGGTTGAACAAGCTTGTGGATAAGTTTTTGATCAGAATTGCTGTAAGCCTATTACTGGAAGTCTATAGCTCCTTGCACTTTCACTGAAATGTAGAGGAAATCACTACGACTTACAGCATTGACCTGCTTGTTGTCTTGACTTCTGAGGTATGAGTAGGAGATTCTTTGCTGCTCAGTGCAGTTTCATACAGAGATAATGCTATTTCACGGCATCTTTTTTTGTAGAATTGATGCCATGATAAGTAGCTCTTCTGAATTTTTTTTCCCAATAACGTTCGTTTTAATTGAACTTCACTGTGCTGGAAATTGGGTGTTCTGAATTTGATAGGAAGACATATATATTGTAGGCTGTCATAAGACAGCCCGTAATTTATTTGCTAAAACTCAATGCTATGGTTTCTCATGTTAAATTAGCATCCGTGTTTTTTTCTTGGCATAGAGTATACTGGATTAGCCCTGTGCTTTGCCCCCGTATGAACTTTTTAATACTGCATTTGTTCATCCTTTGCAATAGCTATAGTGGATCCACTTGTGGTCCAGTTGAACTCCATTAGACACTTCATATTGAAAGTATGAGAGAATCAAGTCCCACATGAATCAAGGCAGAAAAATGTTGAAATGATCATAACTTTATTTTGGTGATTAGCTGTCCATCTCATCACTGCTGTCAAATTGGAGATCCTTTACGTTTGTATTTGTGGAAGGATGAAAAATGAACTTCAGAAGTATATGGCAGTGGCACACACACACACACACACACACACACAGGGGTCTTTTTGGTGGCACAGTTTTAATTTTATGCTTGCAACTCTCCACCTAACCACTTTATATAAGTAAGTACTGCTCCTGTATGAACTGTTAATATGTCAAGTGTGGTTTTTCACTGGCTAAGGTCCCTCCCAGGCTAGTTTACATATGCTTCTGCAAAAGATAAGTGCAAAATCGTTTTAGATGCAATGTTTAAACTAATAGATATTGCTTTTATGAATAGAGGAGGTTGCTGTGTAATATAGCCAATCTTTAAAGGTGTTGCAATTAATTCTCCCTTTTCTTTTGTAAATTCTAAGGGCCATTTAAATTCTCCTTTTTTGTTATGCTATCCTCACTCTTTCCCTTGCAGATGGCAGAATCACCTAGGGAAACTGCAGTGGTGAATCAGGAGGAGGACAAATCATTACTAGGTACTCTGTAAGCTTGACAAATCTCAATATACAGTAAATTCACTTTAGATGTGGAATGGTACCACAAAGATGCATATTTCTCAATCTTAAACCCACATAATCTGTTTAGGTTATTATTTAATATGGCCCAATATATGACTCTTTTGGATATCGTGGTCAATAATTAGTGCAGCATACTTTTCACGTACTTAATTATAGCTTTCTTAATGTTAGAATAGATTTTCATCCTTGTCATTGATTAGGATGATTGCTTGTACACATTATTGGCCATGTCTAATGAAGGTAAGATATGTACAGTCATAGCTCAATGTGAAATCTGATTTCAACAGATGCTGAATTTGGAAAGGAGTTCTTACCTCCTGGAAGTCATTGCCTGTGGCAGAAGATGATGCAGTGGATTTTAGCTTTGATACGGTTGGCAAAGGTGTGACAAAGAAATTCAACTTTGATAAATTGTAAGTGAAACTTAAAAGTATAGGCAGTTAGATACTCAACCGGTATGGATGTGGAATCTAACTTTAATATTCTATCTTCATACTTGTGTTGGTTACGAATATTAACCCCTGCAAATTTACTTCTTTGTGGAGAATAATGCCTGTGGTGATTATGTGAGTCATGCTTTACATATCTTTCAATCACTTCAAAAATCATCAAAACGATGGATGATGGTGAAAATGCATGAAAGCTTGTTACAATCTTATTTGTTATAACAGTGAGATATATCTCTGCTTTCTGTGGATTGATTGTTAAAAAACCTTTTTAAGGGATGTCGATTTTAACCTGGATGCTGACTTTGACAAGTTTTCATCATTCAAAGTGGACATGCCAGATCTTGATTTCTCCAGCCCATCTAAGAAATCTCCAAACGAGGACAGAAATGAAGCAGAATCACCTGACGAAGGAAATTCCAAGAAAAGATTTTCTTTGTCCTTTGATTTTAATGAGTAAGACAGCTTCACAATGTACCCATTAGGGCTTATTCTTTGATACGTAAGGTTATATTTTCAAGTGAAGGGAAATGTCATGACTTGTGATTGCAATCTAGGAACTTAACAGTCATTTGTGCTATCCAGGTTGGATGGCTTTAATCTTAATTCGCCCATGACTGAGGGAGAACAAGGTGGGAAGAAGGTTACAGGAAGCGAAGGGAGATCACTGGAGATGAATGAGCACCAGGGCTCGAAAACTCACCTTCCTGGGACAATTCCTGACTGTGAGGATAATGATATGATTGATAATGTTCAATCAATGCTCTGTTTGGGTACATCAGAGATTCAAGTAGGAACTTTTGTAACTTCGACTTCTATGCCTAACCCAAGAATGGATGGTTGGGTGCCAAAGTCCACAGCCTGTAGAAATCCAATTCCAGAACATTTGTCTTTCGAAAGGCCAAACAGCATGTGTTCTCAAGAACTTGATCAACACGATTATTCATCAGACAAAACAGCACCAAGAGAAGTACATATTCAGCTGGGGATTGACACAAATTTAAGTAGTATCCCGGAGCTTGCAAGAATATATTTGTCTACCATGAAAAGTTTAATTCCATTTTGGGCGAAGAGCAGTCCAACAGGGAAGAAATGGTCTGGGAAGCCACGTATCCTCATGGCAACATGCAGTCAGAAGGTTCAAGTGTGCCACATGTTCCAGGAGCAGAAGGCAAGGCAAATGGAAGCAATAAGCCTTTTCTTGATGCATTGAATGCTACTAAGGCTGATAAGAAAGAGGCCATGCCTGCAATAAGTCTTAATGATACAGCCTGCATTATCCCAAGCAAAGTACTGCATGACAGTGAAATGGCTGTTTTCAGGTTGTCCCATGTATCCCCTTACCTTAAAGTGATTAGAGCAATGAGGGCATCTATATTAGGATGATATTGGCAAGTTTCTCCCATGACAAATCACAGCAATGCGCCATTAATGTCTCCTTTTAAGAAACGTGGATTATTGATGGTTGATCTTGTGAAAATCTAGAAAGCATATGCATCTGTAGCTTAATATTTAAGGATGGGAATGCAAGTTGTTGTGATTTTCAGTTTGATGCACTCATTCATTGAGCTTTTGCTATCACGCTGATATGCATTTTATGGTGATTTCCAGACTTCAGTAAAAAGATTTTTGGATCAACTGCAAACTTTTTTGCCCTTCTTAGCTCACTTTTATTATTATGTAAATGTCCCAAGCGGAGAGCCTACAATTATATATTGTCCTCTTTCTTTACTAGTAGAGAGCCTGGACAGGCCCATTCAAAGATTTTCAAGAGATCAGAGTAAATTAGGAGTCAGTCTTCTTGAGAACCATCAACAGGGAGAAAGCTTACTCAATTTAGCAGCAAAAGACTTGCTTCTGTACATTGAAATGAAACTAGGTGAAAATTTTCATTTTTGGTTCTAGTTTGTTTGATTGGACAGTCCATGATTTATACCATCACATAGTTTATGTGATCTTCAACAGGTCGGGAGACAATACCAATGGTTCTCAAGTTGGGGGAAAGTCGCTTATTGGTCTAAATTCACTGGCAATGGAGCAAAAGAAAATTCAAACTCCTCTGGCTGGAAGCCATATCAATGTGAGAACCACTTCTCAACTGGGTTGAGGCATCTGTACGCAATCAAGTTGTAATTGTAGAGCTGTTTGAAATTTTGTCCAAATTCTAGTAATTTCTTTCTCCCATGTACTTCATTTAAAAGTAACCAACAGGGAGTGTGTAGTGTGCAAGTTTTCGCCTCCCCAATGCCACTCCCCCACGAGGACACAAACACAAAAGAAAAAAGGGAAAGTTTACCTTTTTCAAACATTAATGTGGTCTGGTTATTAGTCTTCTGTTATCCGATGGACTCTCAACTAGGGTAAAATAAGATTTTTATTTTATTTTTTATTTTATTGTATATCTTACTTGTGTTGAGACATTGGACACTCTCCTAATTGCTGTATATTACTAGTTTGATCAATAGGTGTGTACATATATGTGAAATTACTGTATATTACTAGTTTGATCAACTGATATGTAGATATTTGTGAAATTAGTGTATATTACAAGTTTGATCAACACATATGTAGATATATGTGAAAAATCTTTTGATGTTCTTAATTATTGCTTGCTGTTGATGAAATTGAAGCCTTTTCAACTGAAATTATAAAGCTTTATTTGCAATTGTCTCTCAAGTCTAAGTCTACCTTTATTATTGGTCAGGAAAGCTCATTAAATCCTTCATACTATGCTTTCAAGTGGATATTGACATCTTTGTCTCTGGTAAAATATGACTACATCATCTGCTAGAAGACTACAAGCTTGGAAGTAGGGTTCACAATCTACTGTAGCATGATATGTTCATTTTCAGTTTGAACCTTGAGTCACATGACATGGGAGAGTGATATTCCTTTAAATGATATTTACTTTCAAGACTGAAATAACTCCTTATTACAGAAAAGATGAGTCAACGTTATGTCATATCCTGTCTTAGACAGTGCCAGCTCTAACAAGTAGATTGCATATGTATTGGATTAGACCTTTGACACGGCATTATTTTGCATATACTTACTCTGCTTGAACTAAAATTTTGCAGTTCTCTATGCAACACGGGCAGTTTAAATGAGTTGTCAAAACCAATTGTTAAGATATGTGTGAATCCTGAAGTGACTAGTTGAAGCAAGGAATCTTTTAAGGACAGTAACTCTCTTAATTCTGCCAAGAGGACTTTTCATCTTTCTGGCTTGAGAATGATGAGGTCTAACCTGCATCCTAAGTTGATGTCCTAGTATTTGAAACCATAGATGCTTTTAGGGATCAAGATGTCAATATGTGCAGGGCCACCAGAACCAAAGAAGATCAATGTGGTTCTAATCCTACAGAGGAAATCAATTCCTTAAAAGACTCTAAGCAAATTACAGCTATGCAAGGTGATGCAGCACATGAGTTAGTTCATCATAGCAAAAGCAATGAAAACTAGTCACTTCTCAATTCACCCTTAAAGCAGAAATCATATGAGGTTCCCTTCTTTTGTTTGCTCTTCAATTCCAAGTAACAACTTAAGCCTCTTCAATAGGGTGTTATGAATATACCTATGGGGATGCTATTTTGTATTACATTAGAAGCCGTGAGTGTCTATATTGCAGGGATCAGATGCCAATTTATTGCCATTTAGTCCATTAAAATGGCTCTCTCAGTTTCCAAGTGAGAAAAGGTGAAAAGTGTTAATAACTCCATTATACTTGCTCCTGTGACTGGGTTTTGTTTGTGGAAGTAATGTTCTTACTCTTGACACTTTAGGAGTTTCAGAGAATCCTAATATATATATTTATCTATTTGACTAACTATTTATTTGGTGGGATTTTTTTTTTTTTTTTTTTGCTTGGGGGGGGGGGGGTGAGCGAGCCTGGCAAATCTGAACATTTCACTACTGGATGTTTGCTCTTCACTCCCGATAATTTGGTTTTGGGTTCACTGACAATCATTTATTGAATTTGTACAACTAGAAATCAATTGATGAATAGAACCTCCCTAATATGGACATTGTGATTTCTTCTTCAGTCCGACCTAATCATCCTTAAGGATGAATCTATAGTACTTTATAGCTATTTTCTATGATTAAAGGTCTACTGCAAGCAATTGAGTTTTCAGAAGGCCATTGGAACGTAGACTGAACATATTGCAGAGGAGGGCATTGAACTCTTGCCTCTGGTCTATTCTACCATTTTTGTGATCCTTGTGCTGGTAACGCATTGGCTGACTAAGGGAATCGTCTTGCAGATCTACAACATACTAAAGAAGAAGCAGGAAGAAGCTAAAGAATTGCTTGTTCGAGCACTCGTGACCAACAACGATCTGTTAATGCTTGATCATCCCATCTTTGAAGAACAGATATCCTTCTGGTTATCAATGATTTCAGAGGATGTTCTTTGGGTTGCCCGTGATATGTCTTTTCTCCTCAGCATTTCTTTGCAATTCCTTCACCAGGTAAAACATCCGTAGGGTGCAGAAGTTTGCATTGCAGCTCATGTCCAAGGAGATTCACGCTTGAAGTTGCATCAGACAAGGTATCTCTTTCTCTCTCTCAAACACACAACATACACGGGTGGGCAGAAGTCACGCCCAAACAGAATCAGAGGAGATCATGGATGCATGTGCCTTAACAAACATGGGAAATGCCTACTTGCTTAGACATTATTCTGAATATGGGTGCAATGATAAATCAGGAAAGTATACTCACGCTTGTTTCTCAGACTCCCGGATTGTGGAAGCATACTGGCCTCCTGCATCTATTCAGGGACGGTCTCTATTTTTGTGTCCGTGTTGGTTCGGGATGTAATCCCCTGGACATTTCCGGGGGCCTTGCTGAATCAAGACTATATTTTTCTTCTCCCCGTGGTCATGAGATGCCGTCAAGTTCAATGTTTCAAATATGGGACTGACTTCTCAAACTTAACATTCATAATTGTTCAATCTCGGCGTGTTATTTCCCTTCACTTGAGAGTACCCGGTTTCCTCCTGGAGGTCATTATGAAAGACACCTTTGCGTCTCGACTTAGTGTGTTTTCTTAACAGCGGGAAAGCCAGGGCAGTGCCAATATGAAACTTTGGATTGATGCCCAACCTATTCGATTATCGGTTTTGAGGTCGCAAATCTTATCTTCTTTATCTTCATTTATCTTATTGACCACCTTTATGAAAAAGCCGATAGAAACTAAAAGTCCAGAATTGCTGTCAAGAGTTCTCCAAGATATCGGGTTCAATTAGGGGTGTTCCTGGAAATGTACTAGAGAAGAGCAAGAATGACGTTGCTTTCCTTATGGTCGACGTGTGCGATAAGAAGTTCCAAAGGTTTAAACTAGTAAAGACTGCACTAAGTTTTATATCTCATTACCTACTGATGCGAATGCCGATAGAAAGAAAAATGAAAGTGTGAAATGTGTGGACCTACTACTTTTCCAGAATTATTGAAGGTTAACACAAAGTCGAGACTTCTTACCAAAAAAAAAAAAAAAAAAACACACACAAAGTTGAGACCCCGTGATTCAATATCAAAACTTAGATGGAGTCTGCAACAATTGGTTTTGATAGCTTAAGTCTCTATGTTGTAAAATATATATTAGGAATAAGTGTATTGAAAGTCCTAAGACTTATTACAAGATAAAATTTTAGTTCTAAAACTTATAAAAAAAAATGTGATTAAATTCTAAAACTTTTTCAAATTGATGTAATCGACTTGGGTAATAGAAAAAGTTAACGTGGCTTCCTTTAATAATTTCTCCCTCCTATGTAGCAATGGCATGACTAAACTATGAAACATAATTCTAAAACGATATCGTTTTGGTTCAAATATGATTTTAATGCAAATTTTATTTAAACCAAATTAAAAATAAGCTAATTTAAGTTTTATTTTACTTTTTAAAGGAAGAATGCAAAATGACGAGAGTCTATTGGGCCCTTATCACCACTGCCCCACTACCGCCAGAAAGGGCTATTGTGGGGGATGGCTAACTAGTGGTCAGCAAGGTCGTTGGCCTCCCTTAGATCGGGCAAGGACTTCCGGCCCTCACTGCTATAGGCCCTCACTCGACAGCCCTTGTTGACCACTAGTCGGCGATGGTGATGCCGCAGGCCCTCACCATTTTGCCTTCTTTCGTTTTATTTTTTTAATTTGTTTATTTTTTAGTCTAATTTAAATATTAATTAGATAAATAAATCATATTTGGACCAGAAGGACATCATTTTAACTTTATCCTTCACATGTTTAATCACGTTAGCGTCACGTAGGAGATAAAAAATATTTTTCAAAAAAAAAAAAGTCACATCAGCATTTTCCATTACCAAAGTTGAAAAGAAGCTAACAAAAAGATTAAGATTGCACCAATTTAACAAATATTAGAACTTAACTACACTTTTGATAAGTTTTAGGACCCAACTATATTTTTATGACAAAATTTAGGACCTTCAACCTTATCCCTTTTATATTATATCTCAAAAAGTTGCAAAGATTGCTAAGTGGATGGACCATTTGTCAAGATCTCGAGAAAGGGACATTTTGTCTCGCGGGCCGAACGCGGAAGAAAGGACACTCAAGGCTGGGATTGGAAGCCTAAAAAAAAAGTTGAATAGCGACAACAACTGGATCTGCAAGACCGTCGAGCAGATCAGATTAATGGTTGAATGGATTTAGAGTACTGAGGAAGAAGCCAAGATTGAATGTCACTCAATTCGACGAGACAAAACGACGAGAAAGGCTTTCGTAATTACTTATGAAGCACAGCATGGGTAATGAAAACTCCACTGGCGGAGAATGTGCTTAGTCTTATAAAATATGGAAGAGGGTTTTGGTGAGTTCCTATCAGATTGGTAGATTGTGGGAAGTCCTATGTTTCGGCACTTCGATTCAATTTTTTAACACAGAGAGAGAGAGAGAGAGAGAGAGAGAGAGAGTACGCGAGGGCTATAAATGCCAAGCGACTGCAGTCCTCTCCCAAGCAGAAACCACGCCGTGTAATCTGATCAGAAGGATCGATGGCCAGGTTGGGATTATCTCTGTGCCTGATGCTGATTGTCCTTTCCCGAACTGGCTCTGAGGCTTGCGCTCCCCCCTGCGAATTCAGAAGGTCGATGGTCCTTGTTGAGTCGCCTAAGACGATGGCTCCTAATGAGTTCGAGGCAATCGGGCCTAAACGGGTTAGTCCGGAAGGTCCTGATCCGCAACACCATGCTATAATTTCTCGTAAGGTGGAATGAAATGTAAGCGCAGCAAAAGATATAGGACTATGTAGTCATCATGATGTTTTTGATGTTGAATTCTTGTTTTCGTTAAGTACTTAGTGTCAAGTTAGTGTCAACTAAGTTGTGGCTTGATCATAGGAGAGTGTATTGTCGGGGTTGAAACTAGCGGATGTCCATGATGCTGCAGTTTTATTAGGAGTGCTTTGCAATGAATACATAATCGAATGTTATTAACCATGTTTAAACATGTTTTTGGGGAGTTGAAATTTTAACACCATGATTTAGCATGTAACAACGCTCAATAATGTTAAGCGGAAAGATAAATTATTCTGTAAACACTCAATTCAAAGGTGCCATCACATAAAGGAATGATCACTTGGCAACAAGCACAATTCTAAATATAGTGACCAACATCAACCTCCATAGCGATCTAAAGGTCAATTTTTATTCGTACTTTCTCACGTTCTAAGGGAAAAGTATCAAAAAAATCATAAACCTATGGCTGACAAACGCCAATGTGACAATTTTTAAATAATTTTTTTTTCTTTTACCTTTTCTTTTTCCTCTACTTTCTCCTTGGGCTTCGTCTTGCAATGGTTGACAAGGCTTTGGCAAGGTTCCCCAGCCACTAAGCGAGGGTTGCGGCCCTTGCTGGCCACTGCAGGGAGAAGAAGCCCAAGGAGGGAGAAGAGGATAAAGAAAAAAGAAAAGGCAAAAAATTCAAAAAATATGAAGAAAATAAAAATAATAATAATAATAATAATTAAAAATTGTTACGTCCCCCCTCGACCGAATTACCACCTTGATAAGCCACTCCAAAAGCACGACACTTTCTTGATCATTCGCGAACCCTAAAACACTGTCATCGCCATGGACAAGCAGGGATGGCTGCACCACGACATTTTTCACACGAGAGCATGTCACATGGCAAAGTGTGTGATGTTATTATTGATAGAGGAACCTGCAAGAATGTTGTAGCAGCATGATCGGTAAGAAAGTTGAAGTTGCTTATGAAAGATGATCCTAAATACCCTTACAAGTTTCAGTGGCTAAGGGAAGGAAAATTAAAGTCTCCATGTGCTGGTTAGTCCAATTCTATTGGAAATAAATTTCGAGGCACAGTATGGCCTAATGTAATTTCCATTGATGCATGTCACATTCTACTTGGACAACCACGGCCCATCAAGCTTTCCCAATGGATATAGAAACATTCATTCCCGTGAGAAGTATGCCGTAAATGAGTAGTCTCACTCCATTAAACATTGATTGTCGCCCCAAGTAGGCGAAGGAAGAAAGCGTTTTAACATCCATGTTTGGATTCATAAAGGTGTATGAGGAGACACAAGTTGATTGTGCATCAGTGGTACTCAAGAGAACAATGAGTCACTCGAATTGCCCAAGGCAATCGAACTACTCCTTGAAGATTTAGAGATGTTGTTCCTGATAAGATTCCGGCTGATTTACCATCCGTTTGTGATATTCAACATTGCATAGACTTTGCATTCGGAACAGACATCCCCCAAAAAGGCTACTTATTGCATGAGTCCTAAGGAGTATGAAGAACCCGACACCAAGTGAAAGTATATGTTTCTGTTAAGTGGCAGTATATTTATCCCTAAGATGATGGATGGTGGCGTAGAGGTAGTAACAGTTGATAGTATCGTTTATCAATCCCAGGCTTGGGTGATTTACTTGATCAACTACATGGAGCATATGTCTTTCCAAAGATAGACTTGAGAAGCAGATACCATCAAATTCAAATAGGTCTCGAAGATGAGTTGAGGCTGCTTTCAAGACTCGTGACAGAACATGTAAGTGGACTATTATGCCATTCGGCCATGCAAATGCTTCAAGTACCTTCAATAATACTTGACACATCTCCAATAAGTATTCCAAGCATCGAGAGACCGAAAGTTATCTGTTAATCTCAAAAAATGTCACTTCTTTATGGACAATATATTTTTCCCTGGATACGTGTTGTTTAGTGAAGGAGCAGAGATGCGTCCTAGCAAGATCAAAGCTATCACTTCACAGCCAACATTGCAAACACTTCATGAGATTCGAAGCTTTCATGGCCTTGCTTCTTTCTATAGGAGATCCATAAAGAATATCGGTTTCATTACTTCACCAATTATTGGAAAGGAGAGAAGTTTCAATGAAATAGAAAGGCGCAAGAGACTTTTGAACTCTTAAAAAAATCACTGAAGCTCCAGTTTAAGCACCGTAGATCTTTGAGGTTCAATGCGTTACACCTTGAATCTTAGCAGACAAGGGGTAATGATACAACCATCCTTCCACCACAAGAAGGCAGCCTCTAACCACCCAAATCCAACCTCCAAAAGTTCCCATTGATATCGCTCTCGCTCTATTGACCGCTAACTAAGCACTTGAAAAGATTGGGAAAGAGATTGATGGGCAACCATAGTTTAGTGAGTATTACATCTCTTCTAGGTAAATCAAATAGCCACTATGCATATATGCAAGTATAGAGGATTACCAAACTCACAATCCAACTTTTTAATATACATATCAAATTATGTATGAGTTGTTTCATTTCAACAAACTCTATAAATTCAAAAAATACCAATTTAAATCATCATAAACATTAATAGTCAAGTACATTAATCAATCTCATCAAAATCACACAGCAATAGTCAATTTCATTGATCTATCTCATATCAAAACAAGTGTTGATGGTCTATCTATTGATTAATCTTTTGCTCAATACCAAATCATGGTCGCAACATAATACTTGGTAACAAGGCAATCAAGATTCCACCTTGGTAAGGTTTTCACCTACAAAGCCGGTGGTTGGCCCAAAAGAACATCCTAAACTCAACATGCACACTCACAAGCCCATTAATAAGCTCACAGTGATGTTGAGCGCCACACCCATATCCTCCAATACCAACAATTAAATCTACAATTAATTTCACAAAACAAAATGCATAATCTTTTTCAACTTTGTTCATCAAACAAAATACATTTTATTATTGGGAAAAGTATATCGCAAGTGTCGAAACTTGGCATGAGTAGACGCTTAGTGACAAAACTTTCAAAATGTACACTTAAGTACCATTTTTTTTTCTTTTTGAAAATTGGCACACTTAAATGCCAATGTTGGCAAGGGTATCCAGAAATTCAACGTAGCTTATTTTAAGCTCAATATCTCATAAATCGGACCTTGTGGCTTGAATCTCTCATAATTACGAATTTGAGTCCCAATCTTGAAAAATACTTTGATTGAAAGAATGAGAGATGCGAGCACTTATCTGACATTACGATACATAATAAATCCGGCTTGGTAAGGTGTCCATGACGTGTGAACGTGAAACCCCTCCTATTCTTCCCGTACCTTCTCATTCCCTTTCCTTCTTGGTCTCCTCTTTCTTTTCCCCCGTTCTCGCATGCGTCTCGGCTGCATAATGCCGAACGTCCACTTCCTCTCTTTGGCTTTTCAACTCGTCTTTTTCTTGTCTTTTTTTCTTCTTTTTAGGTGGACCGCCGTTGACGAGGTCAACTATGAAGGCCAATATTACACAATGTGATGCTGCCGATGTTGTCATTGGTGCCATTCTCAGTCAAGAAGACCGTCCCATTGCCTTTTTCAGTGAGAATGCAACGATGCTAAGCTAAAGTATTCAATTTATGATCAAGGAAGTTTTTATGGTATAGTGCGTATTCTCAAAGAATGCCGTCCCATTCCCTCGTTATCTTCTCTTTGATTTTCTCTTTATCTCTTCGGTGGATTCCTTGATTTCTTGAGTGATCAAGAGTGGGCTATATAGCTGTAGTTGCCTACCAATGTGGTGATTCAGCTAAGAGAAACTTAGATTATTAAGTCTCGCTTCTTTATCCTCAGTGTGAAAATTCTTTTATATATTTTCTCGTTGGATACACCTCAACATCATGCAACGCTCTCTTGACCAATCACGAACCATAGAAATCAACCAAAACAAATAGGGAGAAAGGGCTACCAATGTACCACCAGCTCTCATACTATTTGTTGGAAGTGCGCAATAGTAACTCGATATCTAAACATGGGAGATTACCAAGAAGAAGTCCAAGTCCGTGTCTATCGACATATTTAAATTGGACGGAGTTAACAAAAAGACTTGATTGCACTAATTTGATAAGTTCTAAGATTTGATTGTGATTTCTATAGAGTTTTAAGACTCAATTGTACTTTCCCGACGAGTTTTAGGACCTTCAACACACTTATACCTTACATATTATATGTCAAAAGTTGCAAAGATTGGTAAGTGGATCATTTGTCAAAATCCCAAGAAAGGGACATTTTCTCTTGCGGGTGCGGGCTAAACGCAAAAGAAAGGACACTTTGTGAGGACGTGAATCCAACAAGAGAAGGCCGGGATTGGAAACCTCCAAGCAAAGTTGAATATCGACAACAACTGGATCTGAAATATTGTCGAGCGGGTCGGAGTAAAAGCTTGAATGGACTGAGAGTACTGAGGAAGAAGCCAAGATTGAATTTCCCTTAACTCGACCATACAAAAGGACAGGGAAGGTTTTCGTAATTACTCCTGAAGCAGGGCATTGTTAATGAAGTAGGTGACAAGTGAATTGATTTCAAGGCTCCACTGGCGGGGTATGTATTTTTCCTAATAAAATTTGCGAAAGGGTTTCGTGAGTTCCTATTAGAATGGTATATTGTGGGAAGTTCTCTGTTTCGCCACTTAGATTCATCTTTTTAACAGAGAGAGAGAGAGAGAGAGAGAGAGAGTTTTTTTTTTTTTTGGTGGGGGGGGTGGGGGTTGTTTGGTTTGTGAGGGCTATAAATACCAAGCGACTGTAATCCTCTCCCAAGCAAAGCCACACATTGTATGATCTGATCGGAAGTTCTATGGCCAGATTGGGATTATGCCTGTGCCTGATGCTGATAGCTTTCTCTTGGACCAGCTCGGAAGCTTTCACTCTCGTCCACAAATTCAGAAGGTTGACGGTCCATGTCGAGTCGCCTAAGACAACAGCTCGTGATGAGTTTGAGACAGTCGAAGGTCATTACGGGCCTAGACGAGTCAGTCCAGAAGGTCCTGATCCACAACACCATGCTAAAATTGCTCATAAGCTCATATGAGACATAACCGCACCAAACGATAGGGGACTATGCAGTCATCATGATGTGTTTGATGTTAAATTCTCGTTTTCGTTTAAGTAATCAATATCAAGTTAGTGTCAAAATCACAGGAAAGTGCATTGTTGGTGGTGAAACTAGTGGATCTCCTTGATGCTGCAGTTGTATCAGGAGCGGTCTGCAATGAATACATAATCGAATGTTATTAACCATGTCTAGACATGTTTTTGGGGGAATTGAAATCTTAATACCATGATCTAGCACACAATGACACTCGGTAACATTAAGTAGAAAGATAAGTTATTACATAAATGCTCAATTCGAAATTTGCCATCACATAAGGGAATGATCACTTGCCAACAAGTATAATTTTATACACAGAGACCAACATCAACTTCCATAGCGATCTAAACATTATTTTCCATTCGTACTTTCCCACATTACACTATAGATGCCTGGTATTGTGCAATATTGTTAATCCATGACTAGATTCTTCCAGAACTATTCATGTGCGTGCAACAATGTGCATAATATATATATATACACAGCTACCGATGTACTGTACTTTGTTTCTGCTGGATTGAAGGAGTTTTTCTTTGATTTGAAGTGGTTAGGTTCATGACTAGTGTGAAGCTTTGACCTGTTGGGAGCTTGCAATTGTTGGAGAAATCTTCTTGAAGTGTTTTGAAATTGACAAAACGTTTCTTTCAGTCTAGTCTGAAGGCTTTGCAGACTCTTCTATTTTAAGTCTGAAGACCTCCGGACAGCCGAACTCAAGACTCAAAGTCTATCCTCATTGACAGTCTCTAATCCGTTGAAGAATGGTTATCCAGATCTGGATGATTCGTTAAGGAGATGGCCTTATCAATTGGAGAAGACCTCGTGGCTGGAGAAGACATAACAGAATCCTTGATTTATCGAGATTGACTCTTTGATTGAAGATCCGATGATTGTCTAGATATTCTTGGAAGGTTTTACTTATGGAAACCAAGATCCTGATTATATGGGTGAGCAGGATTGATGGGCTATTGACACGTTCCTTTAATAGCTTAATTAATCTTCTTAATTGATTCCGTCCAACGGGTAGATTGGAGGAATTCCTTTGGTAAGTGCCAACATGTATGATGGCATGAAGGAGTATATAAAGAAGACGTATTAGTTGTTGAGTGTGTGCGCGATAGAAAAATTCCAAAGTCTGAAAGCTTCCTGTTGTTTAGACAAATTCTTTTGAGCGAATCATTGTATTCAAAAGAGAGTCCATATTTGTAAGAGACCTTGAGGAGGTGTAGTAGAACATCTACACTGTGGAATCAAGGAAGAGCTGTGGTGTAACTCATCTTTTGTTCATAGTGGAATCCAGCCAATTGGCTGTCAGTGCGGAAGAGTGGACATAGGCTTAGAATAAGCCGAACCACTATAAACCTTGTGTTTAATCTTCTCTTCTCTTTTCTCAGTCTTACTTTGATCGCTGATTGTCTTAATTCTATTAATTGTCCAATATTGTGTGATTAACGAGAAAAATATTTATATACCTATTCACCCCCACTCTAGGTGCTTATACTAGCTATATCAATTGGTATCGGAGCTCGTGTGCTCACTTTGTTTGAAGTGTTTTACTTCAGAGTAAAAGATCCATGGCTAGTATGTTGGCTCCGGGGCTGGTAGAAGGGCAAAGCAACACGAGACCGCCTTACTTTGATGGAAAGGACTATAACATATGGAAGAACAAGATGAAGGCGTTTCTTAGATCAAAGGATCCTCTGGAATGGGATGTTGTAGAAAAAGGAATCACTCCTAAAGCTGCATTTGTTTCAGATAGAGGAAAGGAAACTGTTGAGACAAGCGACATGAGTCAGGAAGAGAAAATCAAGAGACAAACTCTTGATGCAAAAGCAATCTATTCTTTATATTGTGCTTTATCACCTACCGAATATAATGAATATCTTCTTGTGATACAGCCAAAGAAGTCCAGGATAGATTACACATTACTTATGAAGGAACAGATCGTGTGAAAGAGACCCGAGTCAATATACTCCTCGGTCAATACGAAGCCTTCGGGATGAAAATGGGAGAATCTATAAGCGACATGTTTAGTCGTTTCGAGATATCGTAAATGGTCCTGGAGAATCAAGGTCAACCAGTTTTTGACTCCATGAAAGTAAATAAGCTCTCGCGAGGACTCTCCAAAGATTGAAACCATATAAAGACATCAATCGAGAAACTCAAAGAATCATGCCACTATATCGTTGATGAGTTGGTTGGAACTCTTGAGTCTTATGAAGTAGAACGAATCAATGAAGATGAAGACCCTAAATGTAAGAAATCCATTGCATTAAAATCCAATGATGATTCCGATGTTGCAGATTCGAAGACGATATGGACGATGAGGAACTTGCTCTCATGATTAGAAGATTCGAAAGCTGAAAGAAAAGGAAGAAGATTCAATCCAAGGAAACAAGGTTTTCAAAAGCAACGAGCTAAGTCTATTGAGGATGATGAATCAAACAAAGATGTTGTTTGCTTCGAATGCAAGAAAAAGGACACATCGGACCCAACTGTCCTCTTTTGAGAAAGAAGAAAGAAAAAACTGAAAAGTATCGAAAGGCTCTTAAAGCGAGACTGGAGGTGATACGGAATGTGAAGAAAGTGATGATGATTATGCCAACATATGTCGATGGCACAATCGGATTCAGAATCAAACTCCGATTGATTCGAAAGTGAATTCGAGGTAAGTAACTTCAAAATCCCTGTTAAAGTTTCAAAATACATTGATGAATTATGTTTTAGTCTTAAGACTTCTCTTAAAAGAATTTCCGAAATCAAAAAGGAAAATTCTGCTTTAAAACATCAAAAGAACGTTTTGGAAGAAAAAGTGAAATGCTTAGACTAGAATGTTTCTTCTATCAATGAAAGCAAAGATAATCTTCTAAAAGAGAATGCATTTTTAAAAAATGACATTTCAAATATTTCCAAAAGATTTTCAGGATATGAAAAACTTGAAAAAATACTTTCTGTTCAAAGAACTTATTTCAATAAATCTGGTTTAGGAATGACTACCGAAACTATTCCTTTAATCGATTTTCCTAAAGTAAAAAGAAAGAATCAAACAAAGACCTTCAAGAAATGCTTACAAAAATCATTTTGAAAGGAACTTTGTAAAACCAGTAGGTCGCAATGCTCTTAAATGTTCTAAATGTAATAATGCGGATCATTTTGAGAAAGAATGTCATATGATATGGAGACCTGTCAATAAAGTCTAGGCAAAACCGTATATCAAACTAACTCAAAAGGACCCAAGAAAATATGGGTACCAAAGAAAGTTTGAGTCTCTTTTTATATGCAGGTCACTATCAAGAAAAAGGTGAAATGGTACCTGGATAGTGGATGCATGAGACACATGACAGGAGATTCAAATTGCTTTATAAAGCTCAATCAAGTAAATGGTGGAAAAGTTTCATTTGGTGGAAACAACAAAGGAAAAATAGTAGCCTTTGGAACCGTAAAAATTGGGAACCTCACAATAAGCAATGTTTCTTTAGTTAAAGGGCTCAATTACAATCTGCTCAGTGTCAATCAACTATGTGATGCTGGTTTTAGGATCAACTTTCAAGAGGGTATTTGTTCAGGAACCAGTAAAGACTCTACTCAGTCATTTATGGGTCGAAGACATGGAAATATTTACCTCTTGGACTTAAAACCAGATGAGTCACAATGCTTAATCTCAATCCAAGACGAAGCAAGCTTGTGGCACGAAAGCTTGGGCATGTTAACATGAAGCGATAGCCAAGATCTCAAAGCAAAGAAGCTTGTTCGTGGCCTACCCAATTTATCATACCAAAAGTCGATCTATGTACACCATGCATATTGGGAAAACAGGTAAGAAATTCTTTCAAATTAGTAAATCAAGTTTCTACTAACCGTGTACTTTGCAGCTCTTGCATATGGATATCTTTGGACCAACAAGAACGCGAGCATTGGAGGTAAGAAATATTGCCTAGTAATTGTGGATGATTACTCACGATATACTTGTGTATATTTCTTAGCAAGTAAGTCTGAAACTTTCTCTTATTTTGAAAATTTTGCTAAGATGGTTCAAAATGAAAAGGGATATGTTATTTCAAAAATAAAAACAGATCATGGAGGAGAATTTGAAAATCAAGATTTTGCCAAATTTTGTGAAGAATCTGGTTTTCAGCATTTATTCTCTTCTCCATATACTCCAGAGCAAAACGGGGTTGTGGAAAGAAATAATCGATCTCTTCAAGAAATGGCTAGAACTCTTTTAATTGAAAGTAATATCTCTTTACAATTTTGGGCTGAAGCTGTTTCAACATCTTGTTATATTATCAATAGAGTTTTTCTAAGACCTATTCTAAAAAAAACCCCCTATGAGCTATTTAAAGAAAAGAAGCCTATTGTTTCATATTTTCATGTATTTGGATGCAAATGTTTCATTCTGAAAAATGCAAATGATCGAGTTGGTAAGTTTGAAGAAAAGTCAGATAAAGGCATCTTCCTTGGATATTCAACCTCTAGCAAAGGATTCAGAGTCTACAACAAGAAGTCTCTAAAAGTGGAAGAATCAATGAATGTCAAATTCCAAGATTCCATTCAAAATGAATCTACTCGAGTCATATTGAGGAATCTAAATGCTCCGAGACCCTACAAAGTCTAAATCTCAAGAAGAAACTCAGACTTTGAAGGATCAGCAGCAAGTGACTGTTGAAGAATCAAGCGAAGAAATTGATCTTCAATTTGACAAATTATTCACCAATTGGAAGCATAAGTCCAGTCATCCCAAAGATCTTATCATTGGCGACATCAATGAAGGAATTCGTACAAGATCCAAAAAGCATGAAGAATCTAGTGCCGTAGCTCTTATTTCTGAAATAGAACCCAAGAGCATAGAAGAAGCTTTATCTGATGAAAGCTGGATTGAAGCTATGCAAGAAGAACTCAGGCAATTCAGTATCAATGATGTCTGGGAATTGTCTTCTAAACCTAAAGGTAAATCTGTTGTTGGAACAAAATGGGTTTTCAGAAACAAGATGGACGAAAAAGGAAAAATCTTGAAAAACAAAGCAAGACTCGTGGCTAAGGATTACACGCAAGAAGAAGGGATCGACTATGACGAGACTTACGCACCTGTAGCAAGGTTAGAAGCAATTCATTTATTACTTGCATTTGCTTGTTACAAAAATTTCAGGTTATTCTAAATGGACGTCAAAAGTGCTTTTCTAAAAGGATTCATCCATGAAGAAGTTTATGTGGAACAACCACCTGGGTTTGAAGACCCAAAGAAACCAGACTCTGTATTCAGACTCAAAAAGGCCTTATATGGCTTGAAATAAGCACCTCGAGCTTGGTATGACAGACTAAGTAAGTTCTTAATTCAAAACAATTTCGTGAAAGGTAAAGTAGACACTACTCTATTTATCAAAAAGGAAAGCAAAAACTTTATTCTAGTTCAAATATATGTTGATGATATTATATTCGGATCTCCTAATGAAAGTCTCAGGCAAGAAATTCTCTAAGACTATGCGGGGAAGAGTTTGAAATGAGCATGATGGGTGAGTTAACCTTCTTTCTTGGACTTCAAGTGAAACAACTAAAGGAAGGAACCTTTATTCGTCAAGAAAAATATGCTAATGATCTTGTCAAAAAGTTTGGACGGGACAATTGCAAAAAGACTGACATTCCAATGTCAAGTGCCTTGAAGATAGACAAAGATGAAGAAGATTTCAAGCAGATCCTAAAGAATCTCATTTAAGTGCTGCAAAGCGTATTCTCAAATACATTGCTTCAACTTTGAGCATCGGCCTATGGTATCCTAAAGAGGGAGACTTTACTCTTCTTGGATACTCAGACGCAGATTTAGCTGGTTGCAGAGTTGATAGAAAGAGCACCTCAGGTACCTGTCAACTGCTTGGAAGCAGAACGGTGTCTTTGTTTTCAAGAAAACAGAGTACAGTAGCTCTCTCTACAGCAGAAGCAGAGTATGTAGCTCTTGGAAGTTGCTGTTCTCAAATTCTATGGATAAAGCAGTATCTAAGAGACTTTGGAATTGAAGATTCATGCACTGAGATAAATTGCGACAACACCAGTGCTATCAATCTTACCAAAAATCCAATTCTTCACTCAAGAGCAAAGCATATAGAGATTCGACATCACTTTATCAGAGATCACGTTCAGAATGGAGATGTTTCAATTCAATACGTTGATACAAAGAATCAGCTAGCAGATGTATTTACGAAGCCTCTAGAGAAAAATCAATTTGAATCGATTCGCTCCAGACTCAACATTTTAAGGTTTGAGGAGATCAAAGTCTAAAGACCCTCAGACTCAGAGATGCAAGACCTTAACTGTAAGTTAGTCTTGGTACGATCGTTAGACTGTGAGTTAGTCTTTCTCTCTCTCGTGAATTTTATCTTGAAAAGGTACGATTGTCAATAGTGGTTATTGCTATCTTCAATCGACGTAATTATTGCATCGTTTCCTTTTCGAAAAAGAAGTTATTTTTTTCAAATGAATATCTTCACGGAAAAAAGGGGTAGTTATTTTTTAAAAAAGGCATCTTTTTACCTTCCTTTGTGACGGTTCGTTTACCCCTCCTTTTATTCGACGGTGCTCGTCTGTTTCCTCTTCACTTTACTCTCGAAAACCCTAGAAAGCATCAATCCTCCATTCTCCATTTTTCACCTTTGTTTAATCCTTGAAAATGTTTTCATCTTTCCTGAGAAAAGTCAAGCAAGGAATTTTCCAAAAACTGAGAAGAATGTCGTCCTCGAGAAAGTCATCGAGAATCGCTAACAGGGGACCACGAAGATTGAATGAGGGGCCTATGCACTTCGATCTTGCGAAGAAGAAGCTCCTCCCGAACAGCAACCGAGCCCACAACATTCTCGAGCAGCGTCATCCATCTAGTCCTCAAGATGTTGATCATCAAAAAGAGGAAGAAATCATTGAGGATGCAGATCCAGTAAGAATTCAAACGCCAGCTTTTATTTATAAGCTATATCGTGCTTTGAAAGGAACAGGTACTCCCTTGTCCTATGTCGACTCGTTTCTTAAAGACAAAGGTTATAGGAATGAATACCTCTTTTTGCGAAGAATGGAAAGTTTGGGAATTGCTCGACAAGGGGTGGCTGAAGAATCTCTTGCAAGTATCCCAAGTGATCCTCGTGACTGGCGACCGAATCCTGTGGATGGAAATGATGATGACAAGTTGTACACTCAATTTCAGCCAAAAATGAGTGTTGCGGCTAATAGTCGAGGAAAAATGGGAGAAGTGTTCCGATCAAAGGAACAAGAGGATGTGTACTCGAAACTCTTGAAGCGTGGGGTTATAAACCCTAGAAGTGGGGACTTTGATTTTTTGGATGCAGTGAAGGTGAACTTGAGGGAGAAACTAAGTTACCTTCAACTTGAGACGTTTTGTTCTGATTCGACAGAAGCCTATCCTGAATTGACTGCCTATTTCTATTCAAATCTAAGCTTTTTGGATGCGGATAGATTTTCTTTCAGTGTCAACGATCAAGACTATGTTGTGGATATGAATGTGTGCCGCAGATGTGTTAGGAGTTGAAAGAGGAAGATATCAGCCGATCAAGGTTTCCATCGCTCGAGGCTACTCGGAACTTGTGAAGGATAGGAGAACGAGATGAAAAGATCACCTATCTAAGGATGAATGCATTCAATATCTTGCTTCACAAGATAGTGATCAATTGCCTCCGGCCAAAATCAACCTCGAAGATCGATGTTTCAAGTTCGGAGGCAAAATTGATGTATGCCATCCTCACTTTGGAAAAGGTTTTCTCTTCCTCACACTTTGTCATGTTTCACATGTATAGAGCGATGATGAAGGACAGAGGTCAACTGCCTTATCCAAGTCTTGTTACAAAGTTACTCAGACATCTCAATATTCAGCCTCCGCAAATATTTTGTGTCCGATCGTGCGATCATATGGTGGTAGGACTGAAGATGGTAACCAAAATGCGTATGAAGGAACTGAACAAGGAATTGGAGAAATTCGGGAGAAGACTCCGGTCAAATCTCATCAAACCTCTTCTTCAAAAAGAAAAGGAAAGGAGCCCTTGATTGCTTCAAAGCAGAAAAGAAGAGCTCTCATTGTGGACGAAGACGAAGATGATGATCTAACCATTTCGGCAATAGCCTTGAAAAGGCTAAGTCGTTCTGTTCCAGACTCAACAGAACAAGGTGAGACAGAAGGAAGAGAAGGAGAAGGAGAAGAAGCAAGAAATGTTGATGAGAAGGAGAAAGAAGATCAAGAAGGAGAAGAAGAAAGAAGAGAAGAAAGAGAAGTTGGCGAAGCAGATGAGGAAGAAAAATCTGAAAATGAAAGAAGAGAAGAAGGAGAACCTGAGGATCAATCCTCTCCACCTGTAGGCATGAAAATAGGGGGAGATCAAGAGAAAGGAGAAAAGTCCTCACATCCTGCCATAAGTGAAGGAGTGAGTCGTTCTCCTGCAAACCCAGAGGATGTTTATGCCTCTCAATTTCCAGAAGACGATCATGAAGTTTCAACGCCAATCCTGCGAGATTATTCAGACATGCCATCGTCTGTAGAACGTGCTGAAGCAAGTACGCAGACTGATACTACAGGGGATTTTCGCAGAATTCTCGATGTTCTCTTGGAGATGCGTGGTCAGATTTATGCCTTGGGATGCGAGGTTCAGAATTTGCAGAATGCTAGTCAAACCTCTTCAGTGTCCTTACAAGATCAGATCCAAGCCCTCTCTGTTCAAATTCAGGCCAATGCCAAGGGTGAGGAGATTGCTCAACTAAAGGAAGACTTGAAAAGGCTGGAAGGGATGGTTCAATCAATGGAAGATTTCCAGCTTGTTCGTGTTCCCAAGAAATCTTCACTTCATTCCATTTCCATCTCAACCCTTTCAATGCTGACAAAAAGGGGGAGAGATGCAAGAGATTTGAACAACCTTGAACAACCTTTACTTTTGAATTTACTTTTGAATTTTTTTTTTTGGTTTGTTTGATTTGGATTGATGTTTAACTTTAAACTTTGTGTGTTTTTGTCTGGATTTGGATTATTGCTATTGACTGCTATTAATATCTTATGGATAGTTTATTCGAGACTAACCACTATTAATATCTTATGGATAGTTTATTCGAGACTAACCTATTTTCTGTGGTTGCAGATTTTAGAGTTAGCCATTTATCTCTATAAGATATGCACATATGTTTGAGATATGTTTTGCAGGTCAATATTGTCCAAATTTGCAGGAAAGTTTTGTCACCATAAAAAAAAGGGGGAGATTGTTAGAGAAATCTTCTTGAAGTGTTTTGAAGTTGACAAAAAGTTTCTTTCAATCTAGTCTGAAGGCTTTGCAGACTCTTCTATTTTAAGTCTGAAGACCTCCGGACAGCCAGACTCAAGACTCAAAGTCTATCCTCATTAAAAGTCTCTAATCCGTTGAAGAATGGTTATCCAGATCTGGATGATTCGTTAAGGAGATGACCTTATCAACTGGAGAAGACCTCGTGGCTGGAGAAGACATAACGGAATCCTTGATTTATCGAGATTGACTCTTTGATTGAAGATCCGATGATTGTCTGGATATTCTTGGAAGGTTTTACTTATGGAAACCAAGATCCTGATTGTATGGGCGAGCAGGATTGATGGGCTATCGACACGTTCCTTTAATAGCTTAATTAATCTTCTTAATTGATTCCGTCCAACGGGTAGATTGGAGGAATTCCTTTGGTAAGTGCCAACGGGTATG
This sequence comes from Eucalyptus decipiens, assembly GCA_014182575.1. Taxonomy (NCBI): domain Eukaryota; kingdom Viridiplantae; phylum Streptophyta; class Magnoliopsida; order Myrtales; family Myrtaceae; genus Eucalyptus; species Eucalyptus decipiens. Next base: position 15,881,283 of record CM024616.1, read on the forward strand.
ATGGCATGAAGGAGTATATAAAGAAGACGTATTAGTTGTTGAGTGTGTGCGCGATAGAAAAATTCCAAAGTCTGAAAGCTTCCTGTTGTTTAGACAAATTCTTTTGAGCGAATCATTGTATTCAAAAGAGAGTCCATATTTGTACGAGACCTTGAGGAGGTGTAGTAGAACATTTACACTGTGGAATCAAGGAAGAGCTGTGGTGTAAGTCTTCTTTTGTTCATAGTGGAATCCAGCCAATTGGTGTCGGTGCGGAAAGAGTGGACGTAGGCTTAGAATAAGCCGAACCACTATAAACCTTGTGTTTAATCTTCTCTTCCCTTTTCTCAGTCTTACTTTGATCGCTGATTGTCTTAATTCTATTAATTGTCCAATATTGTGTGATTAACGAGAAAAATATTTATATACCTATTCACCCCCCCTCTAGGTGCTTATACTAGCTATATCAGCAATTTAGTTTCTTCATGAAATGATCCTCTATCTGACGTCAGGACGTACGAAAAGCCGAATGAAATAATAACTATGGTACCAAATTTCGTCGGGATGTGCTAAAAGAACAAACGGATAAAGGCGCACCGAGGATTCGAAGAGATTGGATGGTCTAGGTCTCTCTTAGTTAAATTACCACCTTAATAGGTGTTGACCTAGCCCGCTACGAGTTGTCTCAACTTGCACCAAAACCAAACTTATCTCTAACAGCAAAATTGAAGCAGAATCTAAATATCCGCATAATAAGCAATCCAAAATTGATTCAAACATTATCTCCATCGGTGGTTATTAATTTTGTTGTCAATATTAATTACTTGGCATTCTTTCTAAGTGTGTGTAAGTCATGACTGACTATAACACATACGATTCATCCACTTTCTACATTTCTATTTCTCTCTATAGGCCACTCCAAGAATACAACACTTTATTGATCATTCATGAACCCTAAACTCTGTAGTTGCATGGCCAAGTCAGGAAGGCTGCACCATTACATTTTTCACACAAAGAGCACGTCGCATGGCAAAGTATACAATGTCATTATCCACGGAGGAAGCTGCGAGAATGTTTTTTTTTTTTTTGGTAAAGGGTAATAATATATTGAGCTTTAACCAACAAATTTACAAGCTCGGGCACCACAAAATTTGCACTCAACAAGACACAGAACGTCTAATCAAGTGAAAGGGCGCCAGAGACAAAAGCGCACCGCAAAGTGGTCAAAGCAAACAGGGGCAAACAAGCAGCCCAAAAGAGACGACCACGTAGGGCCAGGACACCCAACCAAACAAAACAACCAAACTAACCAACGGAAAGGCCACGTAGGACCAGGAAGACGAAGCTACCAAACAACAAACAGAACTAAGAGAAGAGAAAACACCAGGGAAGGTGATGAAGGCGAGGGATGGCCCCCACACGGCAGGACGAGGAGTACTAGGCGATCGCCATAGGGGCACTGAAAATAGACGGGTCAAGGTCCTAGTTCCGTTGTAACCTCCTATTTCTCGAACAATCTTCCACGTTTCTAAAGGTTAAGGCTTTATCCTTAACAACTTTAATGAGATGCTTCTTGACAGCCGCAACCATGACCGGATGCTCTCTAAAGAGAATGTCGTTTCTATACTTCCGAATAAGATGGCATAGAGCACCAAAAGAGAAGTGCCCAATGGAATGATAGAAATCCTTACCTAAGAGGAATTTCATAGCCCAATGGAGATTTTCCATCCAAGTCTTGTTCCTCCAAGGAAGGTTACACTTGGCCGCCCAAAAGTAAGCTATACTAGCCGTGATGCAGCATCCGAAGAAGAGGTGGTCAATAGAATCCGGTGTGAGCTTGCAAAAGGCACAAACTTCTCTCCCAATTCTCCCATAAGACATAAGAAAAACTTGGGTAGGAAGACGATTCTTTATGATCAGCCAAAGATTAAATTGGTATCTCGGAGTGATGGCCTTACTCCAAATAAAGGAAGACCAATCAACCTTTGCTTTCCTTCTTCTAAAGCTTTGCCAAGATGAGGCGACTGTAAAGAGACCGGACGGATTGTCCCTCCAAACAAATCTATCCGGGACCTCGGAAAGAAGAGGGAGTGAATAGTTCCAAGAATCTAATACTGTTTTGAAAGCTTGACTCGTCGGAGAGAATAGGTCTGCAACAGTAGCACACCTTGGGGCAATGACGCAGCTAGTGAGGTGCTGCGAGAATGTTGTAGCGGCATGAATGATGGGAAAATTGAAGCTGCTGATAAAAGATCAACCTAAACACCCTTACGAGTTTTAGTGGCCAAGGAAGGGAAATGAAGTTAAAGTCTCCAAGCGCTTTAGTCCAATTTTCCACTGGAAATAAATTTGCAAATAAAGAACTTGCCATGATGGTCGAGAAAAGTTATGAGAAAAGTTCTAAATTGATTGTATTTGTGCTAATTTAATTATAAACCTATTGTATATATGCCAATTTATGCTCCATTTGTTTGTTAAAAGTGTGGTGTTTCTTAAAAATATTTTCCAAAAAAATGACAATATTTTTTTTGTATTAAGCCAAAACCTGAAATTGAAGTGGAAAATATTTTTTGTCATTCAGTTATTTGTGCACTCCTTTCAATAATTTTTAAATGTTAAGTTTCTATTTTCTTTTTATTTTTGATTTTCTGTTTAAAAATTTGAACATTTTATTTTTTATTTTTTATTTTTATTTTTTTCCTCTCGTTTTCTTTTCTTTAGTGAGCTGCTGGCCACATCGATGGCCAGGGAGCATCACCTTAGGGCAAGGCTTGGGCCTCGCTGCCCTTTGGTGATGCTTGAGTGTCATCGATCTAGCGAGGTCTAAGCCTCGTTGCTAGAGGCAACGCTCATGTGTTGCCGATTTGGGAGGCTCGAGCCTTGTAGCCCTTTGGCAACACTTGAGGGTCAACAATCTGTGAGGCCCAAACCTCGCCATCCTCTGGTGATGCTTGAGTGTTGTCAATTGGCGAGCTCAAGCTTTCTAGTGGCGATGATTAGCGAAGAAGAAGTAAAAAAAAAAAAAAAAAAAAAACAAGAAAAAGAAAAATATTTTAAATTTTCAATTAAAAAGAAAAGAAAAAAATAATTAAAATGAGTGCTGAAAGAAAGAGTAGGGAAATGTTTTCTACACTTTTGATGGTGTTTTTTTCAATGGCAGAAAATAATTTCCTTGATTAATTTATTTTCTATAAAGTGAATGTCGAAAAATTTAGAACACATTTTCTTGGAAGTCTTTTTTTTTTTTTCTGTAAAATGAATAGATCATTAGCCCTTAAGATACTTTTCCCTAAGATTGTGGTAGTACAACCATCAAGCTATCCCAGTAATAGAGAAACATTGATGGCCTATTTGGTAACTAGCCAAACAAGTAACTATTTTTGTTCTTTTGTTCCTTAGAACAAAATAAAATAGAAATCCATTTGGTAAAATTTTTGTTCCCATGAATAAATTTTTTCTTGAGATTATATTTGGAATATAATTAAGAAGTAGAAAAAAGTTGTTTATTTATTCTCGAGAACAATTCAAGAATCAGGCTCAAACCATTTTCTTTTCTTTGTTTTTCTCTTCCTCTTCTTCCTCTAGTTGTCGCCAGCCCTTAGTGAGCTTGGCCACCCAAGTCTAGCAAGGTTGATGAGGTTGAACTTGCAGCCGTTGGGCGAGGTTGAGCCTCGTTGGGGATCGGTGAGGCTCCTCCAAGGTCGGTGACCAGCTAAATGAAGAAAAAGAAGAAGAAAAGAAAAAAATAGAAAAATGTTATAAAAATATTAAAAAATTAAAAGAAGTTTTAAGTCTTAAAAAAATTTGAGGGTTTTGCCAAGCGCATTTCTATTTTAGGAATAGAAATATTATGTAGCTACCAAACATCTTCAAAGGTTCAAAAACTTGTCTAAGAAATAGAATTAAAAAAAAAAAAATTCTCAATAGAAATTGTTCCTAAAAATAGAATGGTTACCAAACACATCCTTGTTCCTACAATAAAAATTTCTCTTGCTCCATTAAAAGGAAGAAAGCTTTTTAGGATCCATGTTTGGATATATGAAAGCATATGAGGAGACGCGTTTTGCGTGTCCATTTCCATTGGGAGATTTGGCGTCGTATATACCGTCGACATCCTTATTTACAACAAAGACAAGGAAGAACACTAGGCACATCATTATCAAGTGTTCCAAGCATTGGGAGAGCAAGAGTTCTTCGTTGATCTCAAGAAATGTCGCGTCTTTATGGACAAGTTGACTTTCCTCCGATACCGTGCTGTCTAGTAAAAACGAATAGAGATGGACCTAGCAATATTGAAGCTATCACTTCATGGCCAACATGGGGAACATGAAGAGAGATTCGAAGCTTTCATGGCCTCGCTTCTTTCTACCAGAAATTGGTAAGGAATATCAGTTTCGTTCTTGCACCAATTACTGAATACTCAAAAGGGGAGAGGTTTCAATGAAATGGAAAGGCGCAAAAGAGTTTTGAACTCTTGACAAAATGATCACCGAAGCTCCGGCTTTAGAACCTTCGATCTTTGAGGTTCAATGTGATGCTTCCAATGTTGTCATTGATGCCACTCTCAGCCAAGAAGACCATCCCGTTGCCTTTTTTCAGTGCAAAACGCAACGATGCCAAGCTAAAGTGTTCAATTTATGATGAGGAGCTTTATAATATAGTGCGTATTCTCAAAGAATGCCGTCCCATTACCTCGTTGTCTTCTCTTTGTTTTTCTCTTTATCTCTTTCGGTGGATTCCTAGGTTTCGTGAGCGATCGAGAGCGTGGTGCACTGACGGAGTTGCCTACCAATTTGGAAGTTCGGTTAAGAGAAACCTAGATTATCATGTCTCGCCTTTCTATCTTTCGTCGTGGGGTTTTCAACCTTGCCATGATTGAAAATTTTTTCATTCATTGTCTCATTGAATACATACCAACATTCTGCAACACTATCTTGAGCACTCACTAATCACATATCTCTACCAAAACGCGGATATAGAGAAAAATAAAGAGATAATGACATGTCATGATTCCCAAGAAGAAATAATGATATCAACCATGTAAGCTTTGAAGGTAGGTTCAACTAGATACTTCAATAGCTCATATCGAAGCTCTGAATGACCTTTTGGAAATGAAAGGATTTGACTCATATTGTGCGCCCAAAATGTTTACTCTTTTTTTTTTTTTGGGTTGAACCGATGTGTTTATGTTGAAGGCACAATAAAAGCCCAATACATTTCTCGGTGAGAACACTGAGAGGGAGTTTAAGCTTGAACCCATCAACAAATCTAATGGGACCAAACTTCACTTAAAAACTTAAGCCAATGAGTTAGGAGTTAATTAGGATATGTTAATTGGATATGTTAATTGCTTCACACCATAACAATTCTTTAATGTGTGATTTTTCTAATATAACTTAGGCATGCCTCTCAACAAGCTCCCACTAAGTGTGAGTTCAACATTAGGTTGCTCCTCATTAATTTAGGTATTTTTATGTATTTATATGCCTCAAGTTGAATCTCTAGCACCATACTTTCATCCTTTGTCTTTTTCTTTGGATCGAACCATGAAAGCTGCTATTGGGACCAAGTTGCTACATTACAAGATCCACCTTATCTCTAGCCTCTTTCACCACATCAAATCCTGAAGCCTGCCAGGAAATATCACCAAAACCCCAGTTTTAGCAATATGGATCTTTGAGGTTCCATGTGATGCTTCTAATGTTTTCATTGGTGCCATTCTCAGTCAAGAAGACTGTTCCATTGCCTTTTTCGGTTAAAAACTCAATGATGCCAAGCTAAAGCGTTCAATTTATGACAAGAAAGTTTTATAGTATAGTGCGTAATCTCAAGAATGCCGTCCCATTCCCTCGTTATCTTCTCTTTGATTTTCTCTTTATCTCTTTCGGTGGATTCCTTGGTTTCTTGAGTGATCGAGAGTGTACTGTATTGCTGGAGTTGCCTACCAATTTGGTGACTTGGCTAAGAGAAACCTAGAATATCACGACTTGCCTCTCTATCCTCAATAGTGGGGTTCTCCACATCGCCAAGAATGAAAATTTTTCTATATATTTTCTTATTGAATAAATCCCAACATCATTCGACACTCTCCTGAACACTCACGAACCATAGAAATCTACCAAAACAGATAGGGTGAAAAAAAATAAAAAGATAATGACAAGGTAGACGAAGTGATAACGACGTCCACCGCTTAAATTTAAAGGTAGGTTCGACTTAGACATTTACAATAGTTTAAGATGAAGCTCTTGGTGACTTTTCAAAAATGAAAGTATCTTACTAATATTGTGTACTCAATATGTTTATGTTGGGAGTGTGTAGTAAAAACCCGATACCTTCACCTAGGAAATTGCAAGAGAGAGCTTAAGTTTGAGCTCGTCTACTTATTCACAATTAAAATTTTAAGTCAATAAGTTATGAATCAATTATGTGACCCAAAGAAAAGTTATGGACCAATTATTATATATATTAACTGCTCCACACTGTACTGATTCTCCAATGTGAGACTATTTCAACACAACCCAAATGTATATATCAACAATCTCCTCCTCACACATGAGTTTAGTTAAGGTCTGCATCCTCTTAATTTAGATAAATTTCTGCACAAACATGTCTCAAATTGAATCTACACTGCTCCACCTTCATCTCAAGTCTCCTTCTCCAAACTGAATGATGAAGGCTACCATCGAAATCCCATTGCTACACCACAACGTTCATTGTCATCATTGGTTTCTTTCACTAGAGCAAACCGTGAAACTTGCCTAGAAACCACATTGGTTACGAAATTCCTTCCTTGAGATATTCACCAAACACCGATATATATATATATATATAGGACCACCAATCACCAATCAACCATTTACTTTGATACTATTTATTGAGAGCGCATAGTAACAGCCTGATACCTAGACTTGAGAGATTGCCAAGAGCGAGTCCAAATTCAAGTCTATCAACATATTTAGTTAGACCTACATTCACTTAAAAATTTAAGCCAATTAGTTATAAGTTAACTAAGATATAATAACTACTTCACACCACACTAATTCTCTAATGTGAGACTTTTTAATACAATTCAGACCTGCATATCTCAATAGTTGATAATGACATAGGGACATGCTAGCAATAAGAAAAGTAGATTTAACTTGTGTCATCTCATTTGGCGGTGGTGGAGTCCATCAAATAAAGCCTAGGCTTGAAAGGAATATTAAACAAGATATACATTTAGATCTACATCATGCTCTGTCTCAAAGCTTCCTGCTTAGCTCAGCATCTCTGGCTTCATTCCCTATCTATTAAAAAATTCCTTCTTTAAAAAGTCATTTGCTGCCTTCTCGTCAACCTTCACTAACATGGTGATTATCCTTCATGGATTATGCATGGCAATGACAATGCACCTTAATCCATTCCTAAAACCTTTAATTTATGAGTCTCACCCTAATGAGCGAGTTTGATTGGTTCTAAGAGAATTCTCTCTTAATTCATTAAGCTTCTATTTTGAACCAAAATTTTATAAGATCAAGATATTTGAGACTCAGAAATTTCCAAGACTTCATTTATATGATTTGGTGACTTGAAGCTTCGAAAAAGTGAGCTTTGACATAAGATATCGGGGATAAGGACACCACAAGTGTTATAACTTCCGTATGACGTTTACTTGAAAATCATAACTTTCAATCGATCACTTAAGTGCAAAAGATTTTTAAAGCCATTCACCCACATGCTGGAAATTTGATGTGACATAGCACTTATGGTGATTTATTTTTAAAAGGTTATGGTACTTAAGTAATCGATTGAAAAGTTATATGACGCTCATATAATCGGAAAAAAAAAAAAAAAAAGATGTTATGACACTAAATGTGTGTTGTACATAAGTTATAGCACTCAAATGATATAACTCAAGTGATTAAAAAAAAGTTATGATATTTAAGTAAGCATTTACGAAAGTTATGACAGTTGTAGTGTCATTTTTCCTAAAATGCTTGATTTTATCTATCATTTTAATAATAAATTAAAGAAAAATTATAGGAAGAGACAATAAACCTGACATGTACCAAAGAAAACCAGAAAAAAAAAAAAAAAAAAAGGGATGCTTTCTGATGTAGCGATTAAATCCAGGTAGGGACCAATTACACGTGACTTTGTTTGCATTCCAACGCCTGTGAAGAGCTGAGATAATGCAAGTACAGGTAATGCGTGCCACTTTTCGGGAGATAATTGGGTTGCTTTATGGTATTCACGTGAGCGACACGTAGCAGATAGCTATATCTAGTCAGTTAGGCCAACCAGAAAAACTTTCACTCTTCAGCAAGAAGACAACTTCATACTAAAGAAGACGATGACGTTGAATTTATCCAAACTCATTTAATATATAGGTGCTTATTCATCTATATATATAGAGGCAACGATTACAACCATTTCCAGCACTCGAAGAGAAGCTGTAACCTGAAATTCATCAGATACTCTGTCATCTACGCGTAGCATGGATTACAGGATGAAGTGCATGTTGCGGAGCCTATTTGTTATCGTGATCCTATCTACGAGGGTCGAGACTCGTCCGCTGCATCAGTCTCTCAAAGAGAATAACATTGTTGCACAACCGGCAAAGTCATATAAGTTTGCCAATGGAGTTGCTTTGGAGAGAGGAGGAGCTGTTCATAGAGAAGAGCAGCGTTACCAATCCATGAGAGCAAGTCCTGGTGGACCTGATCCGCAACATCACTACATAAATGTCTAGTTATCCTACGTTCACACCGTGTCTCAATAAATTCCAATTGTCAGGTCACATAAATGATCTTTATTTCGAAATATGTGACTAAATACATGCATAGTGTGAGCTTTGTCGGGACATTAAAGGGAGCATCGCGGGGGATAGATAATATCTTGGTCCGCATGTGGCATCATTTAGCTCAGTTGATTTCAGGAGACTGTGCTACCTTCTGTTGCATAATCACATTTCATCTTACAATGGTAGGAACATATCTTCTAACATGGCATTGATCCCATGTTGTTACCGTGGGAAGAAGGAACGACCCATCTTTGTACATGAAAACCCTATCTATGCTATTTGTGACAATTACATTCAAATGATATCATGTGTTGCGCACGGCATTTTTTGTTTTGCTTGCTATGCTTACTTCATATGGAGAATCAGATATAAAACTCAAAGTGAATGAGAAAGATATGGGGATGAATGAAAGAAGGATCTAGCAGAGTTTCCTTGCTATGCTTCATATGGAGAATCAGATATAAAAGTGAGGTACTGTAGATCCTCTGCTTGTCTCGGTCTAGCAATTCATTCCATGTCCGCATGCGAATCGATCTCGAGCTCTTGTGATCATCCGATTTCTTCTTCTGGCTATAGCTTCTTCGGGAATCCTTCGTGCCTTTGTTACTCGTACCTCTGCAACATCGGCGTTCGCTGATCATTTCATAGTTGTTGAACAGATGTACTTTATGAGTGTGCTTAGTTTTCCGATGGTGAATCTTATGAGATGCGAACTTTTCCGATGGGGAGTTCCTTTGGAATCTTGCGTCGTGCTTGTTATGCGTCTCTTGTCCTCCGTTGCGGGAGGTCCATTTGAGGTCACCGAAGTTGGAAGTCCATTGGTCATAAAAACTGATGAAAATGTTGAAAAGGCTGAAGCTTATACAAAGGAACTTGAAGATGTAAGTGAATTGCGGCTAAATTATTTTTGCTATAAATGAGTTGCTTATGCTCTTCTTGGCTTTGGCGATCAGTTATGTGCATGTCGTAGACTATAGTCAGAGACCATGAAGATTCTAGTGGGAGACAATAATGGTGAGAACAAAGCACTAGGAAAATAAAATACGAGATTCTCAATCAGTACCGATGCCCACCAAAATTCATGGGCATGCATGCACACTTTGCATGGGCACGCATTTAATGAGGCGGGAGAAACGAGAGATGACAAGGAAACAAAATACATGCGCGCATTATCTTTGAAGATAATCATAAGAAGGGTTGGGCCGCCGTCTTCCAGGATCATGTCCATGACGTTCAACTCCTTCAATTAATGTTTTACCCTTTCTTTCCTTTTGTCGGCTTTAGCCGAATGAAATGGCAAAGGAAAGAAACAAGGAGTTAATGAAACAAGACAAAACAAGCCCACGACTTTTACTTTGCCCTTTAGTCTTCAATGTCCAATTATGGCCATGCATGCACATCCATGTGCATGCAATTAAAGAGGAAGAGAAAAAGGATTTAGGAGGCGTGCACATCTTTGACAAATATACACATGTGGCGGAGGGCATTCATGCTTTGCTTCTTTATTGTCAATTTGCCTAGACAGAATAGATCGTGGACGCATGTGCCTCTAATTGTCTCCTTGCTCAGACACTCATCTGAACATGGGAGCAATCATGAATCAGGAAAGTATATGCAGGCTTGTTTCTCAGACTTTTGGATTATGGAAGCATACTAGCTTCCTGCATATATTCAGGGGGTCTCTTTTTTGGCACCCTGTCGGTTTGGGATGAAATTCCAAGGACATTTCCGGGTGACTTGCTGAATCAAGAGTATATTTTTCTTCTCCTTGTTTGATGGGATGCTGTCAATGTTTCAAATATGGACCAGGCTTCTAAACTTAGCATTTGTAATTGTCCAATCTCGGCTTGTTATTTCCTTTCACTAGAGAGTACCCGGAGGTAGTGATTTCTTAACAGCGGGAAAGCCAGGACAGTGGTAATATGAAACTTTGGATTATGAAACTTTTGAACTGTCACATGTTGCACAACCTCTATGCAAAAAATGTCGCAAATCATATCTTTTTTATCTTCATTTATCATATTAACCACCTCTATGCAAAGGTCCAGAATTGCTGTCAAGAGTTCTCCAAGATATCGGGTTCGATTACGGGTGCCCCTGGAAATGTACTAGAGAATAGCATGAATGGCATTACTCTCCTCATGGTTGGCCTGAGCGATAAGAAGTTCCAAAGGTTTCAGCTAATAACGAGTGCACTAAGTTTTATATCTCAGTACCTCCTGATGTAAATGCTAGTAGATAGAAGAGTGAAAGTGTGAAATGTGCGGACCTAATACTTTTCCAAAATTATTGAAACAATTGGCGCACAAACTGGAGACCCCGTGATCCAGTATCAAAACTTAGATGGAGTTTGCAACGGTTGATTTTGATAGCTTAAGTTCCCATGTTGTAAAATATATTAGGGATAGGCGCATTGAAAGTTTCAAAACTTATTATCAAAATACATTTTAGTTCTAAAACTTATAAAAAATAAAATAAAATTCTAAAACTTGTCAGATTGATGTATTTGAGTCTTTGCATTAAATGTATCCAAATTGGGTAACATAAAAAATTGATGTGGCGTTTTGAAATAATTTCTCTTTTCTATGTGGCAATGACATGGCTAAAGTATGAAATATAAATACTAAAATGATATCATTTTGGTTTAAATTTGAAATTAATACAATTTAATAATAAAAAGGAAGAAGGCAGAACAATTAGAGTCTACTGGGCCCTTACATCACTGCCCTACTATCGCTTGAAAGGGCTATGGTGAGGGATGACCAACCAGTGGTCAGCGAGGGTCACTCCTTCAGATCGGGCAAGGGCTGTTGGCCCTCTCTGCTATAGGTCCTCACTTGGCGACCCTTGCTGAACACTGGTCGGCGATGGTGGTGTTGTAGGCCCTTGCCGTTGTGCCTTCTTTCGTTTTATTTTCAAATTTATTAATTTATTTATTCTAATCTAAATAATACTTAGATTTAAAAAATCATATTTGGACCAAAAGGACATCTTTTAGCATTATCCTTCATGTGTTTAGTCAATTCAGCATCACATAGGAGAGAAAAAATACTAAAAAAGTCGTGTCAGCATTTTCTATTACCTAAATTGGACGAAGTTAATGGAATGACTAAGATTGCGCCAATTTAACAAGTATTAGAATTTAATTGTACTTTTTATAAGTTTTAGAATTTAATTACATTTTCATGGCAAATTTTAGGAATTTCAACTCACTTATCCCTTCTCTATTATATCTCAGCAAGTTGCAAAGATTGCTAAGTGGATGGATCAATTATCGAGATCACGAGAAAGGGACATTGTGTCTTGCGGACCAAACGTGGAAGAAGGGACACTCGTCGAGGACGATAATTCAACAAGAGAAGGCCGAGATTGGAAGCCTTAAAAAAAGTTGAATTACGACAGCAACTGGATCTGCAAGATTGTCGAGCAGATCAGATTAAAGGTTGAAATGACGTAGAGTACTAAGGAAGAAGCCAAGATTGAATGTCACTCAATTCGACCAGATAAAAGGACGAGAAAGGCTTTCGTAATTACTCATGAAGCACGGCATTGGTAATGAAGACTCCACTGGCGGGGAATGTGCCTTATAAAATATGTAAAAGGGTTTCGGGAGTTCCTATCAGATGAGTAGATTGTGGGAAGTCCTATGATTCGGCACTTCGATTCAATTTTTTTAACACAGAGAGAGAGAGAACTAGAGGGTACGTGAGGGCTATAAATACCAAGCGATTGTAGTCCTCTCCCAAGCAAAAACCACAGTGTAATCTGACCAGAAGGATCGATGGCCAGGTTGGGATTATATCTGTGCCTGATGCTGGTAGCCTTCTCCTGGACCGGCTCTGAAGCTCGCACTCTCGTCCTTGAATTCAAAAGGTTGACGGTCCTTGCCAAGTCGCCTAATGCAGTGGCTGGTGATGATTTCGAGACAATCAGGCCTAAACGGGTCAGTCCGGAAGGTCCTGATCCGCAGCACCATGCTATAATTTCTCGTAAGCTTGGATGAGACGTAAGCGCAGCAAACGATATAGGACTATGCAGTCATCATGATGTGTTTGATATTGAATTCTCGTTTTCGTTAAGTATTTAGTATCAAGTTAGTGTCAAGGAAGTCGTGTCTTGATCGTAGGAGAGTGCATTGTCGGGGTTGAAACTAGCGGATGTCCATGATGCTGCAGTTGTATTTGGAGTGCTCTTCAATAAATACAAAATCGAATGTTGTTAACCGTGTTTAAATATGTTTTTGGGAGAACTGAAATTCTAATACCATGATTTAGCATGCGACAATACTCGATAACCTTAAGTAGAAATATAATTTATTCCATGAACGCTCAATTGAAGGTGCCGTCACATAAGGGAATGATCACTTGCCAACAAGCGCAATCCTAAATATGACGACCAACATCAACCTTCATAGCAATCTAAACATCATTTTTTATTCGTACTTTCCCATATTATACTACAAACGTCTGGGATTGTGCAACATTATTGCACGCACATGAATAGTTTTGCAAGAATCTAGCCATGGATTCTGAATATATAGATATATAGAGACACACACACAGTACTGCATTATTTGTTTCCTCTGGATTGAAGGAGTTCTTGTGTTCCTTTGATATGAAGTAGTTAAGGTTTACAACTTGGGTGAAGCGCAGGCGCTGGCTTGTGGGAAGCTTGCGATTTGCTTTCTTCAATAAATCATTACTCTACCTGTGGTCGGGGCGTACAAAGAGCTGAATAAAATAATAGCTATGATAGCAAATTATGTCGGGACGTGCTTAATGGACGAATGAATAAAAAAGTACCGAGGCTAGGAACGGATTAGATAATCCATGTCACTTTTGACTGAATCACCACCTTTATAGGTATTGACCTAGTCCATTGCTAGCTATCCTAGTTCACAGCAGAATCAAACTTATCTCTAACTCTGTCCAAAATGAGAGCATAATCAAGACATCCACATTCTAAGATTGATTCAAAAGATTATCTTCAACGGTATTTTTTAATATGTTTTCATATAAGTTACTTGGGATTCTATGTGTGTGTATCATAACACACAATTTATAAATCAAAATATGCAATTCTTATAGAGAAAAGTATCCAAAAAGTCATAAATTTATTGCATTGATACTAACTTAATCTTGAATAGTCCTAAATATTTTTACATTTGTACCAACTCAATCCATTTGATCAATTAAGACTACAAATTGCTTATGTGGACGCTAACAGTCCTATATAATATGGCTAGCAATGATGTGGATTTTTTAAATAATTCTTTTAATAACTTTTCTTTTTTTACTTTTTTTAATTTTGTTCCTTTTTTTCCCTTTTTCTTTTCCTTTAGACTATGGCCGGTACCAATCATAGCTAGTGACTGGCTGCTGGTGAGGGTTCAACCCCACGGCCTACATGAGGGCTACCCTTGCGGCTTCTAGTAAGGGCGGTCCTTGCCACTTCAAGAATTGAGGGTTGAGATCTCACAAGATTTAGTAAGGGCCACCCTCGCCCAGGCCGCAAGTTTCGTGCCCTTTCCTATGGTCAGTCATCAGCCATGGTTGGTCCCAGCCACAATCTAAAGGAAAAGAAAAGGAAAAAAAATGGAAAAAAAGAGTCAAAAAGTCAAAAGATTATTTAAAATTATCTATGTCAATGCTTGGTGTGGCATGTAGAATAGTTGGCATTCATGTTAATAATTTTTTATTTAAATTGTCCAAATGGACTGAATCGATATCAATATAAAAATGTTTAGTACTAATTTGGTCTAATTGAAACATTTAGGACTGAATTGGTACCAATGGACTAGATTCAGGACTTTTTCGGTACTTTTCCCAATTCTTATATGTTCTCCGCTTTTGCTTCCCTATTTCTACCAACACTTTCTTGATCATTGATAATCCTTAAACACTGTCTTGGCTATGAAAAAGGTCAAGATGGTTGCACCACAACATTTTTCACTCAAAGTGTGGGAAAGTTAACAAAAAAGTCTTAAACATATCGCAATTATGCTAATTTAGTCATTTTTTTTTTGGTCAATTTAGTCATCAATTTTTATATTTGTAATAATTTAGTCCATCTGACCAATTGGATCGGCCGTTGCTATCATGGACAATTTTTCAATAATATTTTATTTTTAATTATTTATTTTATTTACTTTTTTTTTCTTTTTCTGTTTTTTTTCTTAATCACCTTTTGCTTCTTTCTTTGGTTGATCATTGCCGGCAAGAGGTGAGTGCCGGCAAGATTAGCCTTGCCGGCCATTGGTGAGGGCGAGGCCTTGCCAAATCTAGCCTGCGAGGCTGACCTTGCCAACCCTCGCCTCTGGCTGGTGGTGGAAGAAGTGGAAAAAAAAAAAGAAAAAAAAAAGACAAAAGAAAAAGGAAATATTAAAAATTTGAAAAAAATTCAAAAAACTAATAAAAAAAAAATTGTCTACGTTAGTGTCATTTGGATAGCTAGTGCCAACAATGTTTACATTAGTATTAGCCAGCCAAATTTGGCCGAATAAATTAAATTGGCACAAATGCAAAATGTTTATGATTGAATTCATCCAAAAAAAGTTTATGACTGAATTGATACAATTATAATAAATTGATAACTCTTTTTGCTAATTTTCTCCTAAAAGTGCATGTCACGTGGCAAAGTGTGTGATGCTTTTATTGACGGAGGAAGTTGCGATCTAATATTGTAGCAGCATGAATGATGGGAAAGTTGAAGTTGTTAATGAAAGATCATCCTAAATACCCTTACAAGTTTCAGTGCCTAAAGAAGGGAAATGAAATTAAAGTCTCCAAGCGCTGTTTAGTCCAATTTTCTATTGGAAATAAATCTGCACATAAAGAATGGTGTGATGTAATTCCAATGAATGCATGTCACGTGCTATCCGGATGATCGTGGCAATACGACCGTCAAACTATCCCAATTACCGAATACTCAAAAGGGAAGAGGTTTCAATGAAACGAAAAGGTGCAGAAGAGTTTTGACCTCGAAACAAAAATTCACTGAAGCTCTGGCTTTAGCAGTATCGATCTTTGAGGTTCAATGCGATTCTTCTAATGTTGTCATTGGTGCCATTCTCAGTCAAGAAGACCGTCCCGTTGCCTTTTTCCGATGCAAAGCGCAACGATGCCAAGCTAAAGTGTTCAATTTATGATGAAGAGCTTTATGATATAGTGCGTATTCTCAAAGAATGCCGTCCCATTACCTCGTTGTCTTCTCTTTGTTTTTCTCTTTATCTCTTTCGGTGGATTCCTAGGTTTCTTGAGTGATCAAGAGTGTTCTATATTGATGGAGTTGCCTGTGGATGCGGTGATTCGGTTGAGAAACATAGATTATCATGTCTCGCCTTTCTATCTTTCGTAGTGGGTTTTCAACCTCGCCATGATTGAAAATTTGTCTCATCGAATACATCCCGACATCGTACGACACCATCTTGACCACTTACGAACCATAAATATAAACCAAAACGGATAGAGAGGAAAATAAAGAGAAAATGAGATGGCCTGATTCCCAAGAAGAAATAACGACATTGACCGCTTAAACTTCGAAGGTAGGTTTGACTGGATACTTCAATAGCTCAGACGATGGCTCTTGGCGACTTTTCGGAAATGAAAGGAATTGATTCATATTATGCGCCCAATATGCTTATGTTTTTTTTCTTGGTTGAACCGATTTGTTTATAGTGAAAGCAGAGTAGAAGTCCGATACCTTTCCTAGAGAGGTTGCTAAGAGGTAGTATAAGCTCAAATCTGTCAACAAATTTAATTAGATCGACCTTCATTTAAAATATTAAGTCCATGGGTTATGAGTTAACTAGGATCATTAACTGCTCTGCATCATGATAATTCTTTGATGTGTGACTTTTCTAATATAACTCAGACATGCATCTCAGCATTCACCCCTTGAGTGAAGTTTAGTACTAGTTCTGCTCTCCATTAATTTAGATATCTTTCTGCACCACCATATTTTTACTTGAATCTCTAACACCAAACTTTCATCCTTATTCTTTTTCTTCGGACTGAACCGTGAAAGCTGCTATTGGGACCATGTTGCTACATCACAATATCCTTCAACTCTAGTCTTTTTCGTGACAGCAAACCACGAAGCCTGCCTAGAAATATCACTGACGCTCCTGTTTTAGCACTGTCGATCGTTGAGGTTCCATGTGATGCTTCTAATGCTGTCATCGGCACCATTCTCATCCAAGAAGACTGTCCCATTGCCTTTTTCAGTGAAAAACTCTACGATGCCAAGCTAAAGTGTTCAATTTATGATAAGAAAGTTCTATGGTGTAGTGCGGAATCTCAAGAATGCCGTCCCACTCCCTCGTTATCTTCTCTTTGATTTTCTATTTATCTATTTCGGATGATTCCTTGATTTCTTGAAAAATCAAGAGTGTGCTGTACTGCTAGAGTTGCCTGCCAATGTGGTGATTCGGCTAAGAGAGACCTAGATTATCAAGTCTCGCACTTCTATCCTCTGTAGTGGGGTTCTCAACCTCACCAAGATTGAATATTCTTTTATATATTTTCTCATTGAATATATCCCAACATCATACGACACTCTCTTGACCACTCACAAACCATTGAAATCTACCAAAACGGATAGGGAGAAAAATAAAGAGATGATGACATGATAGAATTCCCAAGAAATAAAGAAATCAACGGCTTAAATTTGAAGGTTGGCTCGACTAGATACTTCAATAGTTTAAAATGGAGCTCTTGGTGACTTTTTGAAAATGAAAATGTTTAACTCATGCTATGCATTCAATATGTTTATCTTGGGAGTGCACAGCAAAAATCCAATATCTTATTTGGGAGATCGCCAAGAGGGAACTCAAGGTTGAACTCGTCAATCTATTCAGTTGACCTCTCATTCACTCAAAAGTTTAAGCAAATAAGTTATGAACCAATTCTCCAATGTGAGACTTTCCTAACACAACTCAAATACATTTCTACAAGAATATGTCCCAACTTAAATCTCCAACACTCCACCTTCATCCCGAGTCTCTTTCTCCTTACTAAACCATAAAGGCTATCATCAAGATATCGTTCTTATACCACAATGCCCATTGTCATTACTAGTTTCTTTCACTAGAGCAAACCGTGAAACTTGCCTGGAATCTGTGTTGTTCTCAACTTGAGATATTCATCAAACACCGATATACATTGGGAATGAGCTGCAAATCAACTATCGACTTTGATACTCTTTGTTGGGAGCATGAAGCAATAGCTTAATAACTAGACTGGAGAGATTGCCATGAGAAAGCTCAAATTGAAACCTATCAATATATCTAATTGGACCCACATTCAATTAAAAGTTCAAGCCAATAAGTTATGAGTCAAATAAAATATAATAATTGTACATTAATTCTCTAATGTAATACTTTTTAATATGACTCAAACATGCATTTCAACGATGTATATAATCCATTACATATATCTCGATAATTGATGATGACATAGGGACATGCCAGTTTTGAGAAAAGTAAATTTAAGTTGTGTCATCTCTTTTTGGCGGTGGTGGATTCCATCAAATAAACCCTAAGCTTGAAAGGGGTATTAAACAAGATACACATGTAGATCTCCATTGTGCTCTATCTCAAAGCTTCCCGCTTAGCTCAGCATCTATGGCTTCATTCCCTATCTACAAACAATATCTTCTTTGAAAAGTCATCCGCTGCCTTCTCGTCAACCTTCACTAACATGGTGATTATTCCTCATGGATTTTGCATGGCGATGACAATGCATCTTAATCCATTCCTAAAACCTTTAATTTAACCAAGTCTCACCCTAATGAGTGAGTTTGATTGGTTTTAAGAGAATTCTCTCTTAATTAATTAAGCTAATATTTTGAACCAAAAGTTTTATAAGATCAAGATATTTGAGACTCAGAAAATGTTATTTCCCAAACTCCATATAATATGATTTAGTGACTCGAAACTTTGAAAAGGTGAGCTTTGACATAAGATAATGGGGATAAGGATGCTATAAATGCCATAACTTTCATACGACATTTGTGTAAGTTTGCAGTGGCCGGTTGTGATAGCTAAAGTTCATGATGATGTATAATATAAATTAGAGATTTGTGTACTGAAAATCTTAAAACTTGTTTTGAAAGTGTAATTGAATCTTAAAACTTAAAGAAAGTGCAATCAAGTTTTTAAACTTGTCAAATTTGTGCAATCGAATCTTTCCACTAATTTCATCTTAGGTACGGAAAAGATTGACTTGCCTGTTTTTGATATTTTCTTTCTTCTAGTGGCAATGACATGGCTAAAACATGAAATATATGCTAAAATGATATTGTTTTAGTCTAAATTTGATTTTTAATGCAAATTTTATTTAGATCAATAAAAAAATACTAAATTTAAATGATAAAACAGAAAACATCGAGGGCCTATGTCACTGTCGGAAAGGGCCAGCGATGATGGGGGATGACTGGCCAATGGTTGGTGAGGATCACCAAGCCTCGGCAATAGCAAATGATCCTTGTGCAAGGGCTAGATAGAGTAAAGACGTGTTCTCCTACATTGCTCCATAGTTCCATAAACAAGGAGAGACCCTTAAGAAGAACATCAAAGAGAACTGAAGCAAGCGAGATAAATGGAAATGGTGATGGTGAAAACAGAAGAAACTGCAGAGTGATAAGTATAAAGCGAAACATAAAGTTGTGGAATTTTCAGTGTATTGTAATGAACTATACATGAGCCTATTTAAAAGCTTTACAGAATGGCTATCTATAGTAACATAATAGTACAATAGATCAAAATAATGAGACAGTCGAAGGTCATTACGGGCCTAGACGAGTTAGTCCAGAAGGTCCTGATCCACAACACCATCCCAAAATTACTCGTAAGCTCATATGAGACATGACCGCAGCAAACAATAGGGGACTATGCAGTCATCGTGATGTGTTTGATGTTAAATTCTCGTTTTCGTTTAAGTATTCAATATCAAGTTAGTGTCAAGTAAGTCATGGATTGATCACAGGAAAGTGCATTGTTGGTGGTGGAACTAGTGGATGTCCATGATGCTGCAGTTGTATCAGGAGCGGTCTGCAATGAATACATAATCGAATGTTATTAACAATGTCTAGACATGTTTTTGGGGGAATTGAAATCTTAATACCATGATCTAGCACACGATGACACTTGGTAACATTAAGCAGAAAGATAAGTTATTCCATAAACACTCAATTCGAAATTTGCCATCACATAAGGGAATGATCACTTGCCAACAAGTACAATTCTAAACACAGAGACCAACAACATCAACTTCCATAGCAATCTAAGCATCATTTTCCATTCGTACTTTCCCACATTAGACTACAGATGCCTGGGATTGTGCAATATTGTTAATCCATGGCTAGATTCTTCCAGAACTATTCATGTGCGTGCAGCAATGTGCGCGCGCGCGCACACGCATATATACAGCGACCGATGTACTGTACTTTGTTTCTGCTGGATTGAAGGTGTTTTTCTTTGATTTGAAGTGGTTTAGGTCTATGACTAGTGTGAAGCTCTGACCTGTTGGGAGCTTGCGATTTAGTTTCTTCATGAAATGATCCTCTATCTGACGTCAGGACGTACGAAAAACCGAATGAAATAATAACTATGGTACCAAATTACGTCGGGATGTGCTAAGTAAACAAACGGATAAAGGCGCACCGAGGATTCGAAGTGATTGGATGATCTAGGTTTCTCTTAGCTAAATTACCACCTTAATAGGTGTTGACCTAGCCCACTACGAGTTGTCCCAACTTGCACCGAAATCAAACTTATCTCTAACTCGCACAAATCTAGATATCCGCATAATAAGCAATCCAAAATTGATTCAAACATTATCTCCATCGGTGGTTACTAATTTTGTTGTCAACATTAATTACTTGGGATTCTTTCTAAGTGTGTGTAAGTCATGACTGATTATAACACATACAATTCATCCACTTTCTATATTCCTATTTCTATCTATAGGCCACTCCAAGAATGCAACACTTTCTTGATCATTCATGAACCCTAAACTCTGTCGTTGCCATGGACAAGTCAGGAAGGCTGCACCATAACATTTTTCACACAAAGTGCACGTCGCATGGCAAAGTATGCAATGTTATTATCCACGGAGGAAGCTGCGAGAATGTTGTAGCGGCATGAATGATGGGAAAGTTGAAGCTGCTGATAAAAGATCAACCTAGACACCCTTACGAGTTTCAGTGGCTAAAGAAGGGAAATGAAGTTAAAGTCTCTAAGCGCTTTAGTCCAATTGTCGAGAAAAGTATGAGAAAAGATTTAAACTTATTTATTTGTGTCAATTTAATCCTAAACCTATTATATTTGTGCCAATTTATGCTCCATTTGTTCGTTAAAAATGTGGTGTTTCTCGAAAATATTTTCTAGGAAAATGACAATATTCTGTATTTATTTGAAACCTGAAATTGAAGTGAAAAATATTTTTCTCATTCAATTATTTGTGCACTCCTTTCAATAATTTTTAATTGTTAATTTTTTAGTTTACTTTTAAAAATTTGATCATTTTATATTTTTATTTTTCTTTTTTACCTCTTGTTTTCTTTTCTTTAGTCAGCCGCTAGCCACAGTGATGGCTAGGGAGCATCACCATAGGGTAAGGCTTGGGCCTCGCCACCCTTTGGTGATGCTTGAGTGTCATTGATCTAGTGAGGTCTACGCCTTGTCACCCTCTAGCAATGCCCATGTGTTGCCGATTTGGGAGGCTCGAGCCTTGTAGCCCTTTGGCGACGCTTGAGGGTCACCAACTTGTGAGGCCCGAGCCTTGCCATCCTCTGGTGATGCTCAAGCGTTGCCGATTTGGCAAAGCTCAAGCTTGCAGTGGCTGATGACTCGGTGAAGAAGAAGGAAAAAGAGAAAAAAAATAAAAAATTTGAATTGAAAAAAAAAATAAAAAAATAATAAAAAATTAAAATGAGTGGTGAAAGAAAGAGTAGGGAAAATGTTTTCCACACTTTTGATGTTGTTTTTTTCAATTGCAGAAAATATTTTCCTTGATTAATTTATTTTCTGTAAAGCGAATGCCAAAAAATTTAGAAAACATTTTGTTGGAAGTTATTTTTCATAAAACGAACAAAATGTTAGCCCTTAAGATACTTTTCCCAATGATTGTGGCAATACGATCGCCAAGCTATCCCAATAGTAGAGAAACATTTATGGCCTATTTGGTAACCAACAAAACAGTAACTATTTTTATTCTTTTGTTCCTTGGAACAAAACAAAATAGAAATCTGTTTGGTAAAATTTTTGTTCCCATGAATAAATTTGTTCTCGGGATTAAATTTGGAACATAATTAAGATGTAGAAAAAAGTTGCTTATTTATTCTCGAGAACAATCCAAGAATCAAGCTCAAACCATTTTCTTTTTGTCTCTTTTCTTTTCTTTCTTTCTCTCTTCCTCTAGCCATCGTTGGCCCTCAGTGAGCTCAGCCACCCAAATCTAGCGAGGTTGACAAGGCCGACCTTGTAGCGGTTGGGTGAGGTCGAGCCTCGTTGGGGGTCGATGAGGCTCCTTCGAGGTCGGTGACTAGCTAAATGAAGAAGAAGAAGAAGAAGAAGAAGAAGAAGAAGAAAATAAAAGAAAAAATAGTAACATGTAATAAAAACATTTAAAAATTAAAAGAAGTTTTAAGTCATAAAAAAATTTGAGGGTTGTACTAAGCACATTTCTATTTTAAGAATATAAATCTTATGTAGCTACCAAACGCCTTCGAAGGTTCAAAAACTCATATAAAAAATAAAATTAAAAGAAAATTCTCAGCAAAAATTGTTTCCAAAAATAGAACGGTTACCAAACACATCATTGTTCCTACAGTAAAAATTTCTGTTGCTCTATTAAAAGGAAGAAAGGGCTTTAGCATCCATGTTTGGATATATGTAAGCATATGAGGAGACACAGTTTGCATGTCCATTTCCATTGGGAGATTTGGCGTCGTATATACCGTCGACATCCTTATTTACAACAAAGACAAGGAAGAACACTAGGCACATCTTTAACAATGTTCCAAGCATTGGGAGAGCAAGAGTTCTTCGTTGATCTCAAGAAATGTCGCGTCTTTATGGACAAGTTGACTTTCCTCCGATACCGTGCTGTCTAGTAAAAACGAATAGAGATGTACCTAGCAAGATTGAAGCTATCACTTCATGGCCAACATGGGGAACATGAAGAGAGATTCGAAGCTTTCATGGCCTCGCTTCTTTCTACCAGAAATTGGTAAGGAATATCAGTTTCGTTGTTGCATCAATTACTGAATACTCAAAAGGGGAGAGGTTTCAATGAAATGGAAAGGCGCAAAAGATTTTTGAACTCTTGAAAAAATGATCACCGAAGCTCCGGCTTTAGAACCTTCGATCTTTGAGGTTCAATGTGATGCTTCTAATGTTGTCATCGATGCCACTCTCAGTCAAGAAGACCGTCCCGTTGCCTTTTTTCAGTGCAAAACGCAACGATGCCAAGCTAAAGTGTTCAATTTATGATGAGGAGCTTTATGGTATAGTGCTTATTCTCAAAGAATGCCGTCCCATTACCTCGTTGTCTTCTCTTTGTTTTTCTCTTTATCTCTTTCGGTGGATTCCTAGGTTTCGTGAGCGATCAAGAGCGTGCTGTACTGACGGAGTTGTCTACCAATATGGAAGTTCGGTTAAGAGAAACCTAGATTATCATGTCTCGCCTTTCTATCTTTCGTAGTGGGGTTTTCAACCTCGCCATGATTGAAAAGTTTTTCATTCATTGTCTCATTGAATACATACCAACATTCTGCGACACTATCTTGACCACTCACTAATCACATATCTCTACCAAAACGCGGATAAAGAAAAATAAAGAGATAATGACATGGCATGATTCCTAAGAAGAAATAATGATATCAACCACTTAAGCTTTGAAGGTAGGTTCAACTAGATACTTCAATAGCTCATGTCGAAGCTTTGAACGACCTTTTGGAAATGAAAGGATTTGACTCATATTTTGCGCCCAAAATGTTTACTTTTTTTTTTTTTTTTTTTCAGTCGAACTGATGTGTTTATGTTGAAGGCACAATCTCGGTGAGAATGCTAAGAGGGAGTTTAAGCTTGAACCATCAACAAATCTAATGGGACCAAACTTCAATTAAAAACTTAAGCCAATGAGTTAGGAGTTAATTAGGATATGATAATTGCTTCGCACCATAACAATTCTTTAATGTGTGATTTTTCTAATATAACTCAGACGTGCCTCTCAACAAGCTCCCATTGAGCGTGAGTTCAATATTAGGTTTGCTCCTCATTAATTTAGGCATTTTTATGTATTAATATGCCTCAACTTGAGTCTCTAGCACCATACTTTCATCCTTTGTCTTTTTCTTTGGATCGAACCATGAAAGCTGCTATTGGGACCAAGTTGCTACATTACAATATCCACCTTATCTCTAGCCTCTTTCACCACACCAAATCCTGAAGCCTGCCAGGAAATATCACCAAAACCCCAGTTTTAGCAATATGGATCTTTGAGGTTCCATGTGATGCTTCTAATGTTTTCATTGGTGCCATTCTCAGTCAAGAAGACTGTTCCATTGCCTTTTTCGGTGAAAAACTCAACGATGCCAAGCTAAAGCGTTCAATTTATGATAAGAAAGTTTTATAGTATAGTGCATAATCTCAAGAATGCCGTCCCATTCCCTCGTTATCTTCTCTTTGATTTTCTCTTTATCTCTTTCGGTGGATTCCTTGGTTTCTTGAGTGATCGAGAGTGTACTGTATTGCTGGAGTTGCCTACCAATTTGGTGACTTGGCTAAGAGAAACCTAGATTATCACGTCTTGCCTCTCTATCCTCAATAGTGGGGTTCTCCACATCGCCAAGAATGAAAATTTTTCTATATATTTTCTTATTGAATAAATCCCAACATCATTCGACACTCTCCTGAACACTCACGAACCATAGAAATCTACCAAAACGGATAGGGAGAAAAAAAATAAAAAAGATAATGACAAGGTAGACGAAGTGATAACGACGTCCACCGCTTAAATTTAAAGGTAGGCTCGACTAGACATTTACAATAGTTTAAGATGAAGCTCTTGGTGACTTTTCAAAAATGAAAGTATCTTACTAATATTGTGTACTCAATATGTTTATGTTGGGAGTGTGTAGTAAAAACCCGATACCTTCACCTAGGAAATTGCAAGAGAGAGCTTAAGTTTGAGCTCGTCAACTTATTCACAATTAAAATTTTAAGTCAATAAGTTATGAATCAATTATATGACCCAAAGAAAAGTTATGGACCAATTAGTATATATATTAACTGCTCCACACTGTACTGATTCTCCAATGTGAGACTATTTCAACACAACCCAAATGTATATTTCAACAATCTCCTCCTCACATGTGAGTTTACTTAAGGTCTGCATCCTCTTAATTTATATAAATTTCTGCACAAACATGTCTTATATTGAATCTCCACTGCTCCACCTTCATCCCGAGTCTCTTTCTCCAAACTGAATGATGAAGGCTACCATCGAAATCCTATTGCTACACCACAACGCTCATTGTCATCATTGGTTTCTTTCACTAGAGCAAACCATGAAACTTGCCTAGAAACCACATTGGTTACGAAATTCCTTCCTTGAGATATTCACCAAACACCGATACATATGTGTGTGTGTGTGCGTGTGTGTGTGTGTGTGTGTGCGCGCGCGCGTGTGTGTGTGTGTGTTAGGGACCGCCAATCACCAATCAACCATTTACTCTGATACTATTTATTGAGAGCGCATAGTAACAGCCTCATACCTAGACTTGAGAGATTGCCAAGAGCGAGTCCAAATTCAAGTCTATCAACATATTCAGTTGGACCTACATTCACTTAAAAATTTAAGCCAATTAGTTATAAGTTAACTAAGTTATAATAACTACTTCACACCACACTAATTCTCTAATGTGAGACTTTTTAATACAATTCAGACCTGCATATCTCAATAGTTGATGATGACATAGGGACATGCCAGCAATAAGAAAAGTAGATTTAACTTGTGTCATCTCATTTGGCGGTGGTGGAGTCCAACAAATAAAGCCTAGGCTTGAAAGGAATATTAAACAAGATATACATTTAGATCTACATCACGCTCTATCTCAAAGCTTCCTGCTTAGCTCAGCATCTCTGGCTTCATTCCCTATCTATTAAAAATTCCTTCTTTAAAAAGTCATTTGCTGCCTTCTCGTCAACCTTCACTAGCATGGTGATTATCCTTCATGGATTCTGCATGGCAATGACAATGCACCTTAATCCATTCCTAAAACCTTTAATTTATGAGTCTCACCCTAATGAGCGAGTTTGATTGGTTCTAAGAGAATTCTCTCTTAATTCATTAAGCTTCTATTTTGAACCAAAATTTTATAAGATCAAGATATTTGAGACTCAGAAATTTCCAAGACTTCATTTAATATGATTTGGTGACTTGAAGCTTCAAAAAAGTGAGCTTTGACATAAGATATCGAGGATAAGGACACCACAAGTGTTATAACTTCCATATGATGTTTACTTGAAAACCATAACTTTCAATCGATCACTTAAGTGCAAAAGATTTTTAAAGCCATTCACCCACATACTGGAAATTTGATGTGACATAGCACTTATGGTGAATTATTTTTAAAAGGTTATGATACTTAAGTAATCGATTGAAAAGTTATATGATGCTCATATAATCGGAAAAAAAAAAGTTATGACACTAAATGTGTGTTGTACATAAGTTATAGCACTCAAATGATATAACTCAAGTGATTGAAAAAAAAAGAAAAGTTATGACATTTAAGTAAGCATCTACGAAAGTTATGACAGTTGTAGTCTCATTTTTCCTAAAATGCTTGATTTTATCTATCATGTTAATAATAAATTAAAGAAAAATTATAGGAAGAGACAATAAACCTGACATGTACCAAAGAAAACCAGAAAAAAAAAAAGGGATGCTTTCTGACGTAGCGATTAAATCCAGGTAGGGACCAATTACACGTGACTTTGTTTGCATTCCAACGCCTGTGAAGAGCTGAGATAATGCAAGTACAGGTAATGCGTGCCACTTTTCGGGAGATAATTGGGTTGCTTTACGGTATTCACGTGAGTGACACGTAGCAGATAGCTATATCTAGTCAGTTAGGCCAACCAGAAAAACTGTCACTCTTCAGCAAGAAGACAAATTCATACTAAAGAAGACGATGACGTTGAATTTATCCAAACTCATTTAATATATAGGTGCTTATTCATCTATATATATAGAGGCAACGATTACAACCATTTCCAGCACTCGAAGAGAAGCTGTAACCTGAAATTCATCAGACACTCTGCCATCTACGCGTAGCATGGATTACAGTATGAAGTGCATGTTGCGGAGCCTCTTTGTTATCATGATCCTATCTGCGAGGGTCGAGACTCGTCCGCTGCATCAGTTTCTCAAGGAGAATAACATTGTTGCACAACCGGCAAAATCGTATAAGTTTGCCAATGGAGTTGCTTTGGAGAGAGAAGGAGCTGTTCATAGAGAAGAGCGGCGTTACCAATCCATGAGAGCAAGTCCTGGTGGACCTGATCCGCAACATCACTACATAAATGTCTAGTTATCCTACGTTCACACCGTGTCTTAATAAATTCCAATTGTCAGGTCACATAAATGATCTTTATTTCGAAATATGTGACTAAATTCACGCATAGTGTGAGCTTTGTTGGGACATTAAAGGGAGAATCGTGGGGGATTGATAATATCTTGGTCCGCATGTGGCATCAATTAGCTCAGTTGATTTCAGGAGACTGTGCTGCCTTCTGTTGCATAATCACATTTCATCTTACAATGGTAGGAACATATCTTCTAACATGGCATTGATCCTTTAGTAACATATTTCGCAATAAAGATCATTTATGTGACCTGACAATTGGGATTTACTGAGACACGGTGTGAACGTAGGATAACTAGACATTTATGTAGTGATGTTGCGGATCAGGTTCACCAGGACTTGCTCTCATGGATTGGTAACGCCGCTCTTCTCTATGAACAGCTCCTTCTCTCTCCAAAGCAACTCCATTGGCAAACTTATACGATTTTGTCGGTTGTGCAACAATGTTATTCTCCTTGAGAAACTGATGCAGCGGACGAGTCTCGACCCTCGCAGATAGGATCATGATAACAAAGAGGCTCCGCAACATGCACTTCATCCTGTAATCCATGCTACGCGTAGATGACAGAGTATCTGATGAATTTCAGGTTACAGCTTCTCTTCGAGTGCTGGAAATGGTTGTAATCGTTGCCTCTATATATATAGATGAATAAGCACCTATATATTAAATGAGTTTGGAATTCAACGTCATCGTCTTCTTTAGTATGAAGTTGTCTTCTTGCTGAAGAGTGACGGTTTATCCGGTTGGCCTAACTGACTAGATATAGCTATCTGCTACGTGTTTCTCACGGGAATACCATAAAGCAACCAAATTATCTCCCGAAAAGTGGCAGGCATTACCCGTACTTGCATTATCTCAGCTCTTCACTGGCATTGGAATGCAAACAAAGTCACGTGTAATTGGTCCCTACCTGGATTTAATCGCTACGTTAGAAAGCATCCCTTTTTTTTTTTTTTTCTGGTTTTCTTTGGTATATGTCAGGTTTATTGTCTCTTCCTATAATTTTTCTTTAATTTATTATTAACATGACAGATAAAATCAAGCATTTTAGGAAAAATGACACTATAACTGTCATAACTTTCGGGTCTGCATGGTAACATTTCCGTTTCTCCAATTTCTATTCTTTTGTTCCGCAGAACAAAAACAGAACAGAAATCCATTTGGTAAAATTTTTGTTCCTGGGAACAATTTCTCTATTTTTTTCTTCCTGGAAATAGTTTTGGAATAGAAAAAGAAACAAAAAAAATAGCTTCTTGTTCGGAACGATTTCTAGAAATAAGCTAATTTTCTTTTTTATTTTTCTTTTATTCCTCTCTTTTGCCACAACCACCTCTAACCGCTCGAAGCCACCGCCGCCGCCGACCGCCACTGCCACCATTCTTTGCCAACGATCGCCGGCCACTGCCGCCTCTGTTTGTCGCCACCGTTTGCCGTCCGTCGGTCGCGCGTCCACCGGCCACCAACACCGCTGCCAGCCGCGGACACCACGCCTCCATTCATCGCCGCCGTTTGCCGTCCCTCATCCGTCGTTGTCCGCTAGCCGCCGCCACCGCCGCTAGCCATCGAACACCGCCACCTCCATCCATCGCCACTATTCGCCATCTTTCGCCCACCGTTGTCCGCCAACCGCCACCACCGCCGCGCCCACCGAACACCACCACCTCCATCCATCACCGCCGTCCGTCGTCCGTCAACCGCCACCACCGCGCCAGCCGCGGACACCACGCCTCCGTTTGTCGCCGCCGTTTGCCGTCCCTCATCCGCCATTGTCCGCTAGCCGCCGCCACCGCCGATAGCCATCGGACACCGCCACCTCCATCCATCGCCACTGTTCGCCATCTTTCGTCCACCGTTGTCCGCCAACCGCAACCACCGCCGCCAGCCACCGAACACCACCACCTCCATCCATCACCGCCGTCCGTCGTCCGTCAACCGCCACCACCACCGGCCGTTGAACACCGCCACCACCATTGGCTGCTGAACACCGCCACCTCCATCCGTCCTCCGCCACCACCGCCGGCCGTTGGACACCGCTACCTCCATCTGTCACCGCCATCCACCGTCATCCGCCATCCATCGGCCACCATCAGCCACCGCCTCCGCCGCCAGCCACCGACCACTGCCGCCTTCGTCTGTCATCGCCATTCGCCGTACGTTGGCCACCACCAACTGTTGGCCGCTACCGCCCATTGCCGCTCGTCGCCCGCCGATCGTCACTACCGACCGCCGCCACACAGCCCATCGACCATTACCTCCCACGGCCGCCCGTCCACCTTCAGCGGGAGGTATCAGGTGATGGGCTGTGCGACGACGATCGACAGTGACAGTTAGCCGCCGGCGGTCGTGCAGGAGTGGCGGCGGGCGGCTTACGGTTGGCGATTGGTGATCCGTGAGCAAAAATAAAAAATGAATGAATACAAAAAAGAAACGGTTTCATACTAAACGCATTTCTATTCTTTTTCTATTTCTAGAGTAGAAATTTTGTGTAGTTACCAAACAGCTTATTTTACTTAGAAATTGTTCCCCGGAATAGAAATAGAAAAGAACTATTTCTGAAAAAAAATTCTTCCCCAGCCAAGAAGCATTGTCATATGCAGCCTTAGTATCATAACTTTTTTTTTTTTGTCCTTTCAGACAAAAGGAGAAAACGGGGGGAAACAGTGGGCTTGTCTGGTCCGGCGGGTGTGCGACGGTGGAGAAGGCTTCTCTGCTCGGTTTCCTAGTTCTCTCAAAGCTCCCTCAAGGCCTTTACAATGGAGAAAGCAAGGTCAAAGAGGAAGAAGAAGGTGGTTGCTGAAGGGGACCACCACAAGCCTTCAAAGTCCACAATCTCATCCTTAATCACTGATTACACTTGCCCCAACCACTCAGCCCTATCCTCTGCCTCTTTTCCCTCACAAAACTTCCCCAACAAGTCTTAGTTGAGTCCCCAAATGCACCCCACCCTTGGCTATGAATTTGTACACATTGCCCTCCAATTCCATCAATTCTCCTTCAATTCTTATCCAAATCAATTGAAATCGAAGCCTATAAATTCATCCAAGGTGTCCACACTTAAATCCACATTTTTTCTTGTCCATTAAACCATCTTGTATCCCAAAATTGCGATCAAAAGAGGGCCTACAAATTTCCTGATCCAAAATAACCATATTTTGATTTTTCGTCGAAAATCTCGGTTTGTAGAAAAATCTTTGGAAGATGAGTCGACGTTCCTAAAATGACTTGTGACATGACAAAACTTCCAATTTTTGAAATCGGGTTCAATCTCACGGTTAATTTCAATCTGATGCGATTTTAGCGCATCCTAATCTACAGGGTAGCTTTTAGGAAATTTAGGTGCATTTAACTTGTGATTGATTATTTTTAAGCCACAATATACATCTTCGACACATTAGCGACTCTCGGTTGTCGTGAAAATCTCGAGATTTCAAATACGGACACAGGTACATAAAAGAATTTTGCAATCAGGTGGAATGATCCACTCACTGATCACATATCTCAATTGAATTGATATATCTCTGATAACTTATTGATTTTGACAATGCCGTATTGACCCTTGCAAATTAGCATGGTCGAGTAATCGGTTCCTGGTCGAATTTTCAAGTCTGTAGCATTAAAATTCCTTAACGGCTCCAGCTGATAGATCAATTAACTTGTGAGTAGCCAACTCAGAGAAAAATGCCGACTCATTCAATTAAAAACAGAAGTGGAAAATTAGGATGTCACACACTTGATCGATTTACCAGTCTCCATCTCGATCAAAGCTCTTGACCGCATGTTCTTAATAACAGCATCAAACTTGTGCATCAACACAAACACACGGGTCTTCCTCGAGCAGTCAATAAGCTCTTGAACAAATGCATCCAACATCTCTGGGGCAAAACTTGTCACTGTCTTACCTTGAAGTTCATATAGGCCATCATGCTTAATTCCTCTCATTATCATCAAGGCACCTCGAACAACCTTCAGAACCCTACCTTTTGAAGAATACCTATCATTAGCTAAATCTAGGGGACCCAAGGAAATTAAGTTCTTTTTCAATTATGAAACGTGTCTTACTCCGGTCAATGTCCTTACAATACCAATGTGTATTATGATTTTAATCTTACTAGTACCTACATCATCACATTCAGCGTTATTTGCCAACTAGACTTTACCACTATCCATGCACTGATAAATGATAAACTAGTTTTTATTTGGGGTAGTGTGAATATAACAACCATAATCCACTATCCATCTTGTTAAATGCTGAATATTTAGTGACAAACAAAACACAATCGATACCATCAAGATTATTCTAAGCTACAATTGCAACATCATCTCTAGACTCAATTCTAATTCCCTTACATTTTTCATTTTTTAGGTTAAAATAGTCTCTTTTACAATACCCACTATTGCCACAATTATACACATGTGAAGTGGGCGTTCATACTTTGCTTATTTATTGTCAATTTGCGTAGGACTTTCAACAATAAATGCTCTACATGTGCATACAATCTCATATTGTGCTCAAACTCAAGACATAATATGTGATATCTCGAAATTTGACCCATTTCGAAATATATGAAATTGTTATTCATAAGTGCACCGATAGTTAATTTACTCTGAACTGATCACTTATTAGTTAACTAATCTATTGGGTAAGGTTGTAAATGTTTAAAACGCAAAAGACCAGAGAATTCAATCAAAAACTAACCGTTCGACAATAAGGATCGACAATGGTCAATACTATGCTGCTATAAGTCAATTAGCGAATTGATATAAATTGATTCGACAGAAGTATGTAGTTGGTTTGCGGGCGATTCCGCAAGATTACAATATTCGTATCGAACAACGATAAACCAATTTTCTATTGATTTTGTACTCAGGGTATATAATTGAACCCTCAAGATTACATGACTACCAAGGGTCATCCATGATTCAAAGAGGCACGAATGTGGATCGAAAACTATTGACTATGGGTCAACGGCAAGAGAACCCTTAAAATTTGTCCAATAATTCAGGTTGTACTAAAATTGCATTTGATCGATTTTAACCATAAAATTTAATTTGGTTTTGGGTATTGAATTTTCGAGGGTTTCAAGGTTAATCCTTTGAAGGTCACCTCATTCGCCCTTTAACTTATTGGCAAGCGAAATTTTCAAAAATGGGTTAATTGATTAAGAATTGGATGTCAGGAAGAGAAACTAGGCCAAGTGAGGGCCGTTGGGCCTCACACCCATATGGATCAACCAAGGAGGCCCAAGTGGGCCAAGCAAGCCCACCAAGCCCAATTCAAACAAATGGACCCAAGGGTAAAATTGAAAAGTTTGGACAAAAAGTGTGTGAAATGTCCAAAATGCCCTTACGTTTATGAACTAGAAGACAAAAGGAATAAAGGAAAGGAGGAGAGGATTTTAGGGAATTTTGTTGGATTTGCAATGATGAAGATTTTAGTAAAATCTTGGGAAATCTCTCTCTCTCTCTCTCTCTCTCTCTCTCTCGTTTCTTCTGTCCTTAGTCGAAGCTCCTTCCTCCTTCTCTCTCATCCATTTTGTTTTCATTTCCTTCATCTTTATCTTCATCATCCTCTTTTTTTTTTCTTCGTCTTCTTCCCTTGTTAACCATCACCACCACCGTGAACCACCGCTCCCCGCTGCATCCATGCTACTCATTCAAGCCACCATCGCTGTCCTCACCACCTCACTGAGCACCACTATTCACCACTATCTCCATCTCCATCGCTAGTGCACCACCGCCCAAGCCAAGCCAAGCTTGGCCGTGGGTTTTGAGGAGTCGCCGCCGCCACGCCATCTTCGCTGTTGCTCGTCTGCATTGTCAACGTTCCTTGCACGGCCACTCACCAACCGCACCACCGCTGCAAGCCACCACCAAACACGCCTCCCTCCTTAGCCAAGCTATAGGTCTTAAGTCTCAAGCCGCCACTGTTAGGGTATCTGCTCAAGTGGTGAGACCTGAGTTCTCATCGCCGTTGTGCCACTGTTGTCGCAAGCTCGCTGTCGCCCAAAAAAGGGTGAGTTAATTCCTATTCATTTATTAGGAAGTTAATTGTGTTTAGGGATAGTTTAGTTTAGGGCTAGTGGCAGTTAGTGGCCTTTAATGATGGTTTAGCCCTAACTAAAGTTAAGGATGGATTTTTACCTGCCACTGCCCACAACCAAATATTAGTTTAGCTACCTACCTACTAATATTCCCATTATACAAAATCACTTTGTTAAGCAGTTTCACAATTTTTTGACAAACGTAGCATAGGTTCATCATTTCGTATTTACTATAATAAAAGTTCCACCTCAATTATAATGGAATTTTTTACTCCAAAAAAAAAAAAAATACTGCAATTGTTACATTTATGATTAGGTGTTAATGAAATAAAGAAAAGAAGCATCTTGAAAGCAGCTAGCTTACATTTAGAGTGCCATATCCAGGTAATTAATGTCATTTGTGAAGGTATTGGTATTGTGTGCTTTGAGGTTTTGTAATATGTTTTTGTCGTTATTTTAGTTGAATCAATAAAAGGATTTTCTTGTGTAGCAAGTAGTGATATTTAAAGGAGTTGGTATTTTACGCAAAAACACAATATCTCTCACTCTGTCAAACCGGCTACCAAATTAATCCAATTCCGGCTCAACCCCCAAAGTAGATAGATAATCAAATGAACAAATGATTCCGAGATTAAAATAACAGAAACAGCAATTTCAGAGGAGGACATAAAAGAATTCACACACCTCTTGGTCCTATAGTAACCGAGACAACATCAGCTAATTTATCAATTTGAGATTGAAGAGCCTCTCTGGATTCCTTGCTAAATACATCTTCGATCCTGCTTTTACCCCCTTTTTTTTTTTGGTCGAAAGTGCACGATCTATTCATTTACTTAGATGTGTTCGGGGTGATTACATGAGAAACATCAGCACTGGGTAAATCAATTAAACTTAACGGGGGGTTGATTACCCAGTCTCTTGGGAGGAAATTCTCTCTTTGAGCTCCTGCAATCCAGTCGGCGGGCCTGTTGGCTTCTCTACTGCAGCGGGCTAAAGACAAGCCTGAAAAGCTTCGAATTTTCTCTCGGATCAATCCACCAGCCCAGCCACTTCCCAACTTGGTTTTGTTGTTGTCTGAATTGCTTGCACGAGCAGCAAGCAGTCAGATTGTACTTGGAGAGTTTCAGTCGAGCGAGTTGAGAGGAAAGCTAGGGTTTCCAAGAGTGCTATGGCTTTTGCTTGTTCAGCCGAGGAGGCAGTGATTTTCTTCGAAAAACCGTCCACCAGGTAGCCCCTAGAGTCTTGGCAGATGCAGGCAATGGCACTCCTATTCTCGATCCCTCCTCTGTTTTCCCCAGGGTCTGATGTTGTTCGGTGAGGTTTGGTCGCCGTGTTTCCCTGCTCCTCCAGCTCTGGTGATTCACTTCCATCCCTAACGGCGGAGGCATTGAAGACGCTCCTGTACCCAGCCACTCCGCTACCTTCCTCAAAAGGTGGGGTGTTTTCATTTCGGGCCATAGCTCTGTTTTCCCCTAGATCTGCTATGCATTCGTACCCCTGCTCTGATTTTCGTTGGATCTGTTGCTTCGTTTTCATCCCCAACATAGGGAGTGTCACGATCATCCCTAGTTTCGAAAACTGGTTGTGTTATGTTCTTTGCCATCTTGCTCCTCTCCTCCAGATCTGGTGATTCAGCCTCATCCCAAACAAAAGAGGCGTCTATATTAATGCTCAAAACGTTCGGAGGCGGTGGTTTCCATCTCTGCGTGTGAGCATCTATGTTTTTTGCTGCTGTTTTCTCACTATTGCATCTCATATAGTTCTCATTTAAAGCTATTGCTTTGGACAGGGTCTAGTTTGGAGACAAGGGATGATGTTCGAAGACAAACCGGTTCCGATCTTTCCAAATACACCACATAGCTGTGGCAATTAAGTTGAGATTTTGGTTATTGCTTGGGTCTTCTTTTTTTAAGTATAGCCAATCATCAAGTCATTGTAACCCAAGTCTTGATATTTGGATGTGCAGGGGACTCGCTCACCATAGTTTTGCAGTCCAAGGACAAAGTAATAGAGCATGTTCAACGGTTTCAGCTTCGTTTTTACAGATTGGGCACATTGGATCAAGTACAACTCTCATTCTATGCAAGTTTTCCACCATAGGTACTGCGTTTTGGCAAGCATTCCAAATGAACTATTTTACTCTAGGTAGAGTGTTAGAATTCCAGATGAATTTCCATAAGGCTGGCTTTGTTTGATAAGAGGAAGATGCTGATGTGGTTGTTGAGATTGCTATTTGATTTCTGTTGTATATATATATCCTCTTTTCACCGAGTAGTCTCCTAATTTGTTGCTCATCCATACCATTTTATTAGCTGTAGAAGGTAAACCTATGGTAGTGGCAAGGATTTCCTTAATTTTTTTTATCATCAAACAATAGCCGAAGCATTTCCTCATTCCATTTCCCTTCCCTGTGGTCTATTAGAGCACTCACTTTCTCTGGCTCATCTCTTATCACTGGCCCACCAATAGTACCACTCTTTAACCATTTATCCTCCCTCAGCAAAATAGTCTGTCCATTGCCCACAATCCACATAACTTAAGGAGCTATTGAGTCTCTCCCTAAGATAATGCTTTGCCATCCCCAAGACGGTCTAGATCATTTTCCAGCTTTCCAAAATTGCCTTGTGGGTAGTATAGTCCCCTCATAAGTTGGTTTAGAAGGGAAGAAGGATGTTGAGAAATATGCCAAGCTTGTTTACCTAATATCGCCTTATTAAAAAGCTAGGAGGTCTTTAAAGCCAAGCTCGCCTTCCTCCTTTCTAAGTTTTAAGTTTTCCCATTTTTTCTAGTGAATTCCAGCAGCTTTGTTGCCATTCCGCCACCAGAAGTTTGCAATTTACTTTTCAATAGTTTTGCAAATTGACACAGGGAGTTTGAAAATGGATATTGCATATTGTGGGAGGGCCTACACAACTGATTTAATCAATATTTCCTTACTTGGTTTGGATAGCAAGTTATCCTTCCAACTCTCCAACTACATGCTTACCCTTGCAAGAATCCATGCAAAGATGTCTTTTTTTTAACCACCCCAATCAAAGGGAATCCCTAAATATTTCCCCGTTTTCTCGATTTATGGGACTCTTAGCTCTTCAGCAATATTCCCTCTTAGACTCATGGGACAACTCTTGCTGAAATAGATTCCTGATTTGTTAAGATTTATTGCCTGTCCTGTTGCGAAGCAATATTGATGAAGGATAGTTGCCAAATTCTGACATTCTACAACCGTACCATGGAGGAAAAATATTGAGTCATCCGCAAACAATAGGTGTGATAATGTAGGGCAACAGCTATTTAACTTAATTCCCCTTAGAGTGCCATCTGCAACTACTTGTTTCATTAGGTTGGATAGAACGTTAGCCACTAAAATAAATAGATATGGGGAAAGTGGGTCACCTTGTTGGATTCCTCTGGTTGGCTTGAAAAACGGTAAAGGATTGCCGTTGAAGTTGATGCTGAAAGACACCGTGGACACACACTGCATCACCCATTGAACCCATTGGTCACAAAACCCATCTTTTTCAAGCATGCTTGTAAGAAGTCCCATTCAATTCGGTCATATACTTTTTGCATATCAAGCTTTAATACCGCTTGGAACTTGCTCTTCCTTTCCCGAGTTCTCAACTTATGTAGCACCTCCTGCACTATCAAGATATTATCTTGAATTTGTCTTCCCCCCACAAAAGCACTTTGTTCTTCAGCAATGAGGCTTGGTAGTAAGGGTTTCAGTCTATTCGTCATTACTTTGGAGATGATTTTGTAAATAAAATTGCACAGGCTGATAA
This sequence comes from Eucalyptus decipiens, assembly GCA_014182575.1. Classification (NCBI taxonomy): domain Eukaryota; kingdom Viridiplantae; phylum Streptophyta; class Magnoliopsida; order Myrtales; family Myrtaceae; genus Eucalyptus; species Eucalyptus decipiens. Next base: position 15,918,519 of record CM024616.1, read on the forward strand.
GGCGGAACTATTCAAGCTTTTCAGAGTTTGAGACTTTGGGGATGTGGGTTATTTGGGTTCTATTCATGTCAAGGTTTAAGTATCCTGTTTCAAAAAACTTTTACACTTCTGTGAAAATTCCCTGGCTTAGGTCTGGTCGATGATTTCGGTAAAACGGCTCATTTAACCCATCTGGTCCAGGAGCCTTAGTAGCTCCTAATTGCTGCATTGCCTCAGTAATCTCCTTAATTGTAACAGATTTTACCAGCCTCTGATTCATTGTTTCATCTACTGATGTTGGTATTTGTTGTATGACAGGCTGAAAGTTGCGATCTCCCACTGACAAGTATAGGTTTTTAAAGAAAACTTGCGTTATCTCCCTCAACGGCTGATCTTCTTTCACCCATTCATCGGTTGCATTCTTTAAGAAGGTTATTCTATTTCTGTTTCTCCTCTGAATAGTTGATGCATGGAAAAACTTTGTTTTTCTGTGTCCCCATTTTAGCCATTTAACTCTTGATCGCATAGCCCAAAACATTTCCTCTTGCAACCACAACTTTTCAATTTCCTATTTTATCTGCTTTGCTTTCTCACTTTCTTTTTGTACAACCCTTTCATTTGTCAGCCTTTGTAATTCATTTTTCAGCTCATCAATTCTCTGTTTTGCATTTGGAATCTGTTTTTACTCCACTTTGCCAACTTTTGGGCCACCAGCTGCAACTTTTGTACTATATTCAGCCTTTGAGAATCTCCATCAGCCCAAACCTATTTTACCAACAACATGCTTTCTTCGTCTTCTGCCCAGAATGCTTCATACCTGAACACCCTTCTTTTCTTGTCTTTCCGCGGATATAATGATATTACAAGAGAGCTGTGATCAGACCCTATAGCTGGTAGTGCTATGCTTTCAGCATTAGGATACGTAATTCGTCAATCAAGATTGCATAATCCCCTATCTAGTCTCTCTTTGACTAATTGATCTCCTGTCCGGTTATTTTTCCAGGTAAAAGCACAGCCCTTGGATTCCAAATCCATTAAGGAGCACCTGCTAAGAAATTCCCTGAAGGCTGTTAGCCGGTAACTTTCCACTTGCTTTCTTCCCGCTTTTTCCTAGTGGTACAATATTTCATTGAAGTCGCCCATGCAAAGCCAAGGTATATGGTAGTTTCTACTCACTCTATGAATATCCTCCCATAGATGTACTCTATCTTGAAAAACATTATGAGCATGTATAAAGGTAATTTGCATTTGCTGTCCGGTTCCCATTACTTGACAAAGTACACTTATATAGTTGTTAGATAATGATTCAATGGAAATCACTACTTGATCATCCCAAAATACAGCCAATCCCCCTGCAATTCCTTCTAGGTTCACTAAAAAATTGTTCTGAAATTTCAATCTCCTTCTTACTTGATGCACCTTTTGCTCGCGATTCTTTGTCTTCATTAGAAATATAATACTGGGCATTTCTTGAGTCACTAAGACTCGCAAAGCCTAAATTGTCAAGGGTGTGCCCAACCCTGACAATTCCAACTTAGTATTTTCATGGCTTCACCGGTGGCTTATTAGGGCTAGCCACCAGAGTCCACTGACCTGACTTCTCCACCACCTCAATCGGGGTTTCCACCAACTATGTACTGTCTAAGATTGGTGTTTTCGAGCTTTGTGCACTATAGGGACAGAAACGCTTGCCTTTTTTGACTGTTGGGTGCTTGGTGCTTTTAAATTTATGCCTAATCAGCCCTTCTTCTGTTTCAGCCTCTAGCATATCGAGCTCTGCTTCCTTTTGCTGCTCTTCGTAAAGAACCATAACAGATTCATCATCTATACAACAGCTCCCTCTCTTTTGAGGGCTGTTATCTCTCGTGATTTGTATTGCTAACTGCTGTGTTGATGAACTGATTTCCTTGTGAGTTAGTTGTATATCATTCTTCTATCCCCAAATGACATTGAAAGTATGTTCCTGCTGCTGGTTGTTATTCTTTGAAACAGAATGAATTGGAGTCTCTGGCACGCTATCATTATCTTCTAGGATTGGCTCTTGCTTGCCGTAAAAGATTTTCCCATATGGGCTGAGGTCGTGCACATCTGCTCGGAGCCAATTCCCAAATCGCAAAGTTTCCAACTTTCTATCCATTTCTCCATAGATTCAATACCCTCCTAATTCCACTCAGATTCTGAACAGTGAACAGAGCTCAATTCTTCCATCTCAATCCAAATAGTATGATTCGTAAAAGGGCATGAAGATATTGAGGGAAAACAGAAGAAAGGGTGAACTTACCAGAAAGATCTGCTTCTGAGGGAGGATTGAAGGCGCTGTGAAGGAGGCAGACGTCCTCAAGGCAGCTCTTCCTGGGTTTCTTCTAATTAATGGCAATAAATGATTACGACTTTTGCAACAAGTCACATTGAGATCCACATACTAAATCCCTGAACAGATCTAATCGTTGCCTTCTCTTCCGATGAAAAGGTTCCTATTGAAAAGCCCCTCTTAGCAACGTTAGCTAGGTCTGAAGATGGCTTCTTTTTCCATGTGTGCATGATCTCCGTGTTTTTGTTTAGCTTTTTTCGTCTTTTTTAAAACAAAAATCTGATCATGCCCACATTGCAGTATGTTTCAAGATATGTTGATGCAAATTGCGACTGTTTTCCCATTTTCATTTTCTCCACTTGCTTTACGCTCATCGGAACGAGCAGAGCTTTCAACTAGTTATAGTAAGGAACATTTACCAGACTTAATTAGAGAACCCTTTTTAGCACCTTCAAACAACTAACTAAGCTGACTGGACTCTCTATAACAGAATCGACTTGCCAAATCAAAACACAAGACATCCATCAATCGTGTCACGTTTGAATCCAAAAACGACATGCTAATTAAACACATTACACAACATAATGTACGAAATATGCTTCTTAACTCCAAAAGAAATCCTCACGAGTCTTAACAAGATTTATGCAAATTATAAACAATAAAGGATGACACTTTTTGATCGTCGAGGAAAATCCTTTTGTAATTGAGTCAATATTCAGCGGATGGGGACGGGGATCATGTGTTTGGGGATTGTTCAACATCCTTGAAATCTCCTTCACGACCTCTTTCACAAGTACGACTTCGTGCCTGTCAATTGCCAAATAAAATTGAAGTAAGCTCTGAGCGGTATAAGAAGTTCTGTCCAGTTAACGTTTTGGTGGCAAAGATGAAAGTAATGTACCCATTCGCAATATTCTCTGATACCCATCCCCTGGAGAAACCAACCTCTTTGAGAGCTCGTTCCCACCACTCATAAGTAATTTCGTCAACCAGCTGCTTATGTCGAAGCATGTGCTTTCGACACAAATGCGATACATCTTGCACATGTGACATGTTCACTTTATAGAAGATGGGCAATATCTTTTGCCCTTTTGTTCTCTTGCATTCAACCATTTGAGCTAGGTCCTCGAGACACCATGGAGACGACACATAATTGCATGAGAGAATTGGAATGGATATTTTGCAGTGATCAATGGCATTGCGTATCTCATGAACACAATCTTTACCTATGAGGGACGGATCGTCATAATTAAAAACTTGGATTCCCTCGGCCACAAGACTGATGTAGAGGAAAGCAGCAAGGTTATAACGAGTATCAGCACCCCGGAAGCTCAAGAAGACTAGGCATTTACTTTCTCTACTTTTTTTCTCTGAAAAATAATGAATTGCTGCAGGTGATGATGACTACGAATCAGGAGAAATTTTAAAAAGCAAAGAAGCCGGTCAAGGTCGCGTGGGGCTTCTCTATATTTAGAGAATGCCTCGAATGGTATTGGAATGTACCTGATTCTATGAACAGGGAAGACCGTTTGATCCAGCTCATCTCTACTTCACTCGAAACCTTTGCGACTACCATTTTCACCAGCTTTCCTTCATGCCTGCACACGCACACACGTATTATGGATATAAAACAAAGTTAGACGTACAGATTATTTCCATCCAAGTGCACGGGGTTTCCAATTCAGATTACATAAATACCCATTAGCAATGGCATGTGACATCCATCCTCTAATCCTCGTTAGAGAACACAGCGCCTCTACCCATTCTTGCACTTCTTCTCGCCTGCACTGCATCTCATGTTCACATAAAGCCTCTTCAAAGTTACGTAAGTTGCCGCATTGGCGACCTAAATCCGCAACATTCACGTTATAGAAAACAGGGAAGACTGATTTGCCGTGCTTTCTGCGGCAATCCATAATTTCAGTGAGATTTCGGAGACACCGTTTACTATGCACATAGCGTTCGGAGACGATGGGGATCACGACCCTACAATCTGCTGATTGCCGGCGTCATCTCTGAACACTTGGAGCCCAACAGCTGATAGGCTTTTGTAGAGGAAATCCGTGAAGCATGTGACATTCCGATTTTTCAATTCTATTTTCAATAAATTGAGACGGACATTTCGTTGGCACGCATATAGTTCTTTTCCTTGAGTCGGCCACTCATGTGAAAACTAGTATATCAAGTGAAGCCATTAAGAAATTATAATGCATCAAACTCAAGAATTTGACCAGGAAGCGATCTTTCGACCAAGCTAATCTGTAAGGGTCATTACGACACAATTAAAAATTGATTAGAGATCGGAGATAGGTCAACTCGATAGAGGCATGTGATCAGGTGTGAGTGATTCCACCAGATCGCACAATTCTTGCCGATCAGCACTGGACCGACTTTTTTGTCGATTGGGTACCCTGTGTTCGTATTTGAAACCTTGAGATTACCCCGATAACCGAAAGTCGCCAATGTTTCAAAAATGTACATTGTGGCTTGAGATGATCAACCATGGATCAAATGCATGAAAATTTCTAAAGGCTACCCGGTAGGTTGGGCCGCGCTAGTATTGTGCCAAAGTGAAATTAACCATGGAATTGAGATCGAATTCAGAAATTAGAAGTCTAGGTGTGTCACAAATCATTTTAGGAATATTGACTCATCTTTGGAAGATTTTTCATGCAAGTCGAGTTTTTCGGCAAAATAATCAAGGTATGGTTAATTTGGTTCAGAAATTTGGTAGGCTCGCTTTTGGTGGTATTTTTTAGATGTTCTATGGTCAAGTAAATATGTGAATTGAAGGGTGGTGACATTGGATTAATTTTACAGACTTTAAATTGGTTCAATTAGAAGAGAATTGAATGAATTGTGTTGTAAAAGATTTTGGAGAATTCATGCCAGGCGGAAAATGAAATTGGACCTATTGGAGAATTTTTGTGGGAGATTTGAAGTTAGTGGAAGGTGATGTGATCTCATGTCATGGTGGGCCATTTTTGTTGGATTAAAGAAAAAAAAAAAAAAAGGAAGTGGTCTCTCTTCCTTCTCTCTCCTCCCTTTCTCCTCTCTCTCTCCCGTTGCCTCTCTCCTCCATCGTCATTGTGCGAAGACCAGAAAATGCAGAAGAAGCTGGAGCAGCCCCTCACGCCGTCGCATGCCTCTCGCCCGTCGCCGTTCGCCATTGCAGCTCGTCGTTGCAGCCCGCACCTCGTCGCTCACACCTTCGCCTCCCTCTCTCCCTCCTGCTGCGTCGAAGTCCTCTTTCCTCCATTGTCGGTTGCTGCTCGACACCCAGCAGATCTGAGAAGACGTCGGAGCAGCCAGCAGCCTAGTCGAACCGCCGTCGCACACCCCTCGTGCGCTGTCCCCCACCTCGCACGCCGCTGCTATCGTGCGAACCCGCCTCCCTCACTGTTGTCCTCGCTCGTCTTCACCTTCGGGAGGCTGTTCAGCCAGTTTAGGCCACGGCTCAGCCGCCTTCGGCCACCATGCGACCTCGCCTCAGCCCGCCAGAGCTCCACCTAGTCCTTGCTGCCCTTGCTCGCCCCAACCGACACCGGATCCGCCTTTCTTGACCCCAAAGCAGTGGCTAGAAAAATGGGTATCTCAGCCCGGTTTTGACTCATTTTGGCCGGCTTCCCGACCCCGGATGCTCGGCCCACTTTGAGAAAAGTCGATCCTCGCGTCGATCCCGTCGTTTTGGTTCGCTCAGCTCGCTAATCGGGTGAGTTTAGCTCACTAAATCTTGATTAGACGGTTAATGATGCCCTAAGTGTGCTTAGTCTAAGTTAAGTAAGTTTAGGTGGTTAGATTAGTTTATTTGGTTGATGATTAGATTATGGTGTTTAATTAAGTTAAAGTGTGTTTATATTAATATAAGCTTTGATGTGACTTAAAGGAATTTGTTTTTGATTTATTTAAGTATTCCGAAATTATTAAATAATTTAATAATATATATTTATTAGAAATTATTAAAATATTATTATTTAAATAAATTTCGGAATAAATTTAATTATTTAATAAATTTCGAAAATTATCTCGGGACCTTATTTGCTCGTAATTTCGTGCCGATCGTGTTGTGTAGTCAGATTTTGAAATTTATGATTGGATATTATAAATTGAGTGTGGATCGTGAAAATTATGGATATTATTATTTAATTATTTTCGGAATAAATTTAATTATTTATTAAATTCTAAAAATTTTGTTAGGACCCTAAACTCTTAGAATTTCGTGCTTTGATCGTTCTTTGTGTATTTAGAATTTGAATTTGATGATTGATTATGGCAAATGGAGTGTGATTGCAATAAATAGGGATTCTTTTTATAAAATCCCAAGTGTCAAAATTTGACGGAAGAACGATCGTGATTGACCACCTATTAAAGATCGTGCCTAGTGGGGCCGTGATTGACCACCTATTAAAGGTCGTGTCCAGTGGGGCCGTGATTGACCATCTATTAAAGGTCATGCCCAGTAGGGCCGTGATTGACTACCTATTAAAGGCTATGCCGAGTGGGGAAGGTTGTGCCCAATGGAGCCGTGATTGACCACCTATTAAAGGTCGTGCCTAGTGGAGCCGTGCCCAGTGGGGCCGTGATTGACCACCCATTAGAAGTCATGCCCAATAGAGCTGTGATTGACCACCTGTTAGAGGTCGTGCCCATCGGGCTGAGATCTACCACCTAATTAAAGGTCGTGTCGAGTGGGGCCGTGATTGCTATTGGTTGTTAAACCTTCCTATAGGTTCGTGATTGGAAGCAGCGATTGATTTGCTAGAATGACATGTAATCGGCCAAGTCGATTGATCGCTAAGACGATCTAAGTGGTTGAATTGTTCTGGTAATGTGGTTGTGCCAGGGTTGCTTGGTTATCATAATTGCACGTGGTTGAATTATATAAACTATGCTAACCTGCAGATGAAGACTAATGCGAGGTAAGTCTTCTTGATGTTGTGGCTAGGCCACCCGTGCGTATTTTCTTTCTAATAGGGGTTTAGTGGGTTGAACTTGTTGAGACAACGTCTCATCCCGGTTGTGGGATTAAAATTTCAAGTCCCTGATGGACGAAGCGACTAGATAACTTTGGTTGGCTTTGAGGAGTTGCAGAGATGAAGTCATAAGGATTGGAGAACGTGTCCGACTTGTAGGTCATAGGACAGTTTCTTTTTAAGAGCCGGTCTTTTGTAGACTTTTGGCCGTAGACCTTTATTTGTAATTATGTTGAATTATAAAAGTGTTATGTTGTGATTTTGCTTCCTACTTTTCTATCCCGTATTTCATTATCAGGGGTTTTATAATACGTTCTGCTTGCACAATAAGAAATGAATGAGGTCGACGACACTACCTAGGAATGTCGCATTTGCATGACCATGGTGGGATGTTGGCGCGCTCGAGGTTCGGAGCGTGACAAAGCAGGTGCGAAAATCTCCACCCCTGATGCTCAGGAACACGTCGTACTTCTGAGGGGCGAAGCTTATTTTTCCCTTCTGGAATCTTGAGGCGTACGCAGCTAGCAGCGGAGAAAAGGCACTCATTCTCTTGTTTGTTCGTGACTTCCCTTCCTCTCTTTTCTCTGTTTTCCCTGATCAAAGTATGTTTTCCTTTCGTCGAGGACCTATCCAAGAGCTCGAAGCTTGTCGTTTTAATTTTCCTTCACCGCACCATCGTTGAACACAAGCTGAGAAAGAGTTGTTTTGCCGGTACCACCCATATCATGGACACCAACAATTGCAATCGCACTGGTGTTCTTGTCGCTCCGATCCGACAAGCTCGTGGGTGTGATCTGCTCGGACAACGGCGAGATTCCCAAGTCGGTGAAGCGAATCGAAGTACAGGCTGTGGCGCGCGCTGGAGGCGTCTGGGGCTAGGGTTCGAGGAACAGGAGAAGGCGAGCGAAGAAAGTGGCTGCGACTAGGGTTTCGTTTAAACGAGAGTAAAGCAGCGAAACTTGGGAATTTGGAATAAGGGGATTGGGGTTTAATATAAAGTCTGTCCCATAAAAAAAGGAAAAAAAAAGATAAAGTGGGTTCAGCAATATTCCCAATTTGGTCTGATTCCACCTTAATACTGAGATTCATATTGAATCCAATGAAACCGGTCACTTTTTCTTTTCTGCTACTTAATACTATATGTCATCAAGAAATAATAATTCAAAAATAAAGCTTATTCCATTAATTTATGTTAAATTTTATTATTAAATTGATAAGTCGGATGGCATGTGATAGTTAATGAGTGTACAAATTTAAAGTTTTACCTTTCGTTTTTCGTAAATGTACCAATTTTGTGATTTTTTTGAAATAGTAATCCAATTTAACATAGTATATATTTATCATAGATATATCAGCGTGAGATTTTTACTGGGTCAAAGTTGCCATGTATTCATGATCAGTTTGATTCTTATTCCTGCTTGATTCCTCACTTAGCAATAGTTAATTTGTTGCCTTGACTCTCACAAAGAGCTGAAGGCAATCATAACCATGCGAAGGGAAGTAATACAGCACTTGGTAAATGAAAATATTATTTTTTTCTTTTTAAATAATCCTGAGGGCTGGCATAAGGCACTTGGGTGCACTATTTTCGGGTCAATACTGAAAGATTTTCTTAATCTAATCTTTGAAGTCCACAAGCTTCCAGCAATATATTTTGTCTTTGCTTAGTCAATGTGACCTTGGGATATTTTGGTAAAAGACATCAGTATCTGATGGAACCAAAACATAGAGAAACATATATTGCTGCTGACTAAGGTTCAGCTTTTCCTCAAGGCTGCCTGTTGCTGGATTTATATGTTGTATCTGCAGTGTATCTAGGAAATATACACATGCATCAGAAAAAGTTAATGAAGCAGAGGCAACGCCCATTTTAATGTAGTTAATGAGTGATTAGCTTACTTTCTGGCTCTATTCATGCCTTCCTTCATCTGGAGCTATATCAAGACTATTGTCGACCACTCTTATTAGATGTTGATTCAATTTTAATGCAATATGTAAGTGAATGTTATTGTTAAAGTACAGGGAACTTAAATACATAGAATTTGCTTTCTCCATCTCTTTTTAATTTACAAATTAAGAAATAAGGCATGTGCGGAATCCAGAATTCATCATGCATGATAATCATGTGTCCACACATGATTCAGACAAGTTAACCTGAAAGAAGAAGCTCTGAATAGGCAGGCCACTGAGGCTATCTTGACCCTCCCATTTGTGTCAAGAATAATCTCTCATTTGAGACTCAACATGTGCTTGCGCACATGACAAAACAGGATTAAAACCATATGATTGAAGCAAAGCAGAATAACCATAATAGACTTCCATAAGACCCAGGCTTCAAATTAGAACCTTAACATTTTTTCCGTACGAATGGGCATTTATCATGAAAGTTTCATGATTACTATATTTTTATTAGAAGTTGGATCCTAATTTATTCAGCTTTAGTTTGAGCACTACTAGCGCTAGTATTCCGACCGTATCAGTTTCCTTGCATGGCGAATCTACCTATCGTTCATACTTTCTATTCTCTATCTAAACTACAGGTTAGTGCAGTTCATAGGCTCTTATGGTCCACCGTGTAGAAGACTGCAAGAGGACCTAAATTTTGTCAGCCCACGCATTGGGGAGGTCAGTTTCATCTTTAAGTCTTTTAACATCTCATAGAATTTTTTGTCCTAGTGTTATTAGCCACATCTTACGTGGCCATATAGTCGTGGATGAGTTTTAAACCATAGATCTATCCACTGTTATCTCACCATGGAGGTCTCATGATGAAGCTCTTTTATTCAGGTTTTTCCCCCTCTTGATGGATGCAACCTGTCATTTAGAATCGTAGATAATAAATAGCACTAGTATATCTTGCCGATCTGCCATGCAGAATAATAATATTTAACATAGCATCCCAATTGCATCCTCCCATCGTAGTTCTTTACCTATCAAATCATCAGAAAAATGTTTGTTGTTAGTTCTCAGTATGGCTAATATGGAAATTTCCCCAGCATTCAATTCGCAAGAACATGTGTTACTTACGGCTGGAACATGCAACTTGATACTGGAATCTCAGATGACCCCAAAGTCGCTAGTAATTATCTTGCGGGCCTGTCCACTGTTATTAGTTTCTAAGGTTTCTTACGTATGTTGCGCAATTTATGCCTTATTTACGTTTTCCAGGTCTTGAAGGCTGTAGCCCTATAATTTCCTCTCTACAGATACAAGGAAACTATGGAACGAGGGATTCTTAAGCCCATATCATCCGAGATACCCAGACATGCTAACCAAATACTGCTCACCCAACGGTGCATCTCACTTTGAATTAGAATGAAGCTTTTAATGTAAATTGTAATGTCGGTTGACCTGATTTTTTTTATTCTTGATGCAAATTCTACATGAGAGAGCACAAGATCTTGCAAATGTTACTTCTTATAGGGAGTGGGTATTGCTTTGTTATCTTGTTTGCCTCGATGAGCTGCTTCGTCTTACAATCATTGATATTGCTCTGGTATTCTGAAAAATTCGCGGTCCATTTTACCCCTGCAATATTGATTTAAGCAAGTGCTGCATCTCTATTACAACAGACTTGAAGATTCTGCATGCCTAGTCTAATATAAACAATTGTGTGAAGTTTGTGGTGTTGAGTTTTCGTTTTGCGTGAGGCATGTTGTTCAGAAAACCACATTGGCTATGTGATTGTCAAAAGATAGTTTCCATCTAACATTGAGTTTAGTTTGAATGCAAATTCAACTTTTGAGGACAATAACAATAATGACATCGATATGCTTTATGTGAATGTACAAACATTGTTAGAATACATAATAAGTACCATCGAAAAAAGCAAAAAAAAAAATACATTTTCGATCCTGCTTTTAACGCAAAGTTCCCAAATTTCTGACCGTTTCTTCCATAGCCCCAATACCCTCCTATTTCCACTCAGATACTGATTTTGTGTTCTTGCTATCTCAGTTTTTGTTGATTGACTGGGTGTTTATTTGAGTTACTTTTGCATGTTTTTAATTGAAAGCGAAAAAAAAAGAATGGGTCAATAACTTGTCCTAAAACATCACAATTTTAATCGACCGTCGAGGGATGTTCACGCGCTCAAGATTGGGGGTGTGACATAATTTTAACAGGTTATTCAAGCACTTGTGACCAACAACAATCTATTAATGCTTAATCATCCCATCTACAAAGAGCAGATATCCTTCTGGTTATCAATGATTTTGCAGGATGTCCTTTGGAATGTTTATGATATGCATCTTTTCCCCTTTGGCATTTCTTTGTAATTCCTTCACCAGATAAAACATCCGTAGGGTGCGGAAGTTTGCATCACGGCTCCTGTCCAAGGAGATTCACACTTGAAATTGCATCAGACGAGGTATCTACTTTGCCTCTCTCTCCCTTTCCCTCAAACACACAACATACACGAGCGTGCACCAGTCACACCAAAGCAGAATTTCAGGAGATCATGGATGCATGACCCTCTACATACATGGGAATTGCCTACTTGCTCTGACACACTTCTGAGCATGGGTGCAATGATGAATCAGGAAAGTATATTCACGCATGTTTTGCAGACTTCTGGATTGTGGAAGCATAATGGCTTCCTGCATATATTCAGGTACGGTCTATTATTTTGCATCCTGCCGATTCGGGATGAAGTCCTGAGGACATTTCCGGGTGCCTTGCTAAATCAAGATATATTTTTCTTGGGATGCTGTCTATTTCGATGTTTCAAATACGGACCCGATTTTTCAAACATTCATAATTGTTCAATCTCGGCTTGTTATTTTCTTTCACTTGAGAGTACCCGGTTTCCTCTTGGAGGTCATTATATAAGACACCTCCGCATCTCGACCACATGATGCCCAACCTATTCGATTATTAGTTTTAAGGTCGCAAATCTTATCTTCTTATTTTCATTTATCTTATTTGACCACCTCTATGCAAAAACCGATAGAAATTAAAAGGTCCAGAATTGCTGTCAAGAGTTCTCCAAGATATCGGCTTCAATTACACGTGCTCCTGGAACAGTACAAAGATGAATATGAATGACATTGCTTTCCTCGTGGTCGGTGTGCCCGAGAAGGAGTTCCAAAGGTTTAAGCTATTAAAGACTGCACTAAGTGGTATCACAATATCTCCCGATGCTAACGTCGATGGATAGACGGACGAAAATATGAAATGTGCAAACCTAGTATTATTCCAAAATTGTTGAAGATTAAAAGAGTGAATAATCAAACTTATGACCCCGTGATCTAATAATAAAACTCAGGTGGAGTTCCCAACAGTTGGTTATGATAGTTTAGGTTTTTGTGTTGTAAAATATATTTTGGGAATAAATACCTTGGAAATCATAAAACTTATGAAGAAATTGTAATTGAGTACTAAAACTTACAAAAAAAATACAATCAAATTCTAAAATTTGTCAATTTAATGTAATGGAATATTTCTGTTAACTTAGTCAAACTTGGGTAATGGAAAATGTTAATGTGGCTTTATTTAATAATTTCTCTCTCCTACGTGGCAATGACGTGACTAATATATGAAACATAATGCTAAAATTACATCATTTTGGTTCAAATATGATTTTAATACAAATTTTAATTAAATCAAATTAAAAATATGCAATTTAAAAAAAAAAATTTAAAAGGAAGAAGGTGAAACAACGAGAGTTTGCTAGGCCCTTACCAACATCGCCCCACTAACACCCAAAAATGCTATGGTGGAAGATGGCCAACTACTAGTCGGCAAGGGTCATTGGCCCTTCCTTGGATCAACCAAGGGCTGCCAACCCTCGCTACTGCAAGCCCTCACATAGCAACCCTTGCCGTCCACTAGTTGGCAATGGTGGTTCAGTAGCAGCGAGGGCCAGGCCCTGGTTGTCTTGCCCTCTTCCGTCTTATTTTTAAATTTGTTTTTTTTTAGCCTAATTTAAATAATATTTTCATTAAACATATATGGTTCAAAATGACATCATTTTAGCCTTATCCTTCATGTTTTGGTCATGCTAGCACCATGTAAGAAAAAAAATACCAAAAAAAAAAAAAGCCATGTCAGCATTTTCAATTACCCAAGTTAGACAAAGGTAACAAAAAGACTTGATTGTCTTTTATTTTTATTTTTTTAATTTTTAAGATTTAATTGTATTTTCGTGATAAATTTTAAAACTTTGTGCATTCATCCCTTATATATTATATCTACACAAGTTGCAGAAATTGCTAAGTGGATCGTTTGTCAAGATCCCAAGAAAGGGACATTATGTCTTGCGGACCAAATGAGGAAGAAAGGACACTCGGTGAGGACGTGAAAAAAAAAAGAGAAGGCCGGGATTGGAAGCCTCAAAGCAGGGTTGAATAGCGACAACAACTGGATATGCAAGATTGTCGAGCAGATCGGACAAAAAGGTTGAATGGACTGAGAGTACTGTGGAAGAAGCCAAGATTGAATTTCGCTCGATTCGAGCATACGAAAGGACGAGAAAGTCTTTCGTGATTACTCATGAAGCACGGCATGGGAAATGAAGACTCCACTACCGGGGAATGTGCTTATCCTATAAAATCTGCAAAAGGGTTTCGTGAGTTCCTATCAGATAGGTAGATTGTGGGAAGTCCTATATTTCACCACTTCGATTCAATTTTTTTAACAGAGAGAGAAAAAAACTAGAGGGTGCCTGAAGCCTATAAATACCAAAAGATTGCGGTCCTCTCCCAAGCAAAAACCACGCAGAGTAATCTGATCAGAAGGATCGATGGCCAGGTTGGGATTATGTCTGTGCTTGATGCTGATTGTCCTTTCCCGAAATAGGCTCCGAGGCTTGCACTCCCACCCGCGAATTCGGAAGGTCGATGGTCCTTGTCGAGTCACCTAAGACAATGCCTCCTAATGAGTTCGAGGCAATCGGGCCTAAACGGGTTAGTCCAGAAGGTCCTAATCCGCAGCACCATGCCATAATTTCTCATAAGGTGGGATGAGACGTAACCGCAACAAATGATATAGGACTATGTCTGCTTAGAAATGATTTTATTTTATTCAATTATTAAGAACAATTTCTGAGTTTTTGAAGACGCTTGGTAACTATCTAAAAATTTATATTCCCGGAATAGAAATACATTTGATAGGATTCTTAAATTTTTTTCTTTCTTTTAATTTTGGGTTAATATATTGAAAAACCCTAAACCGGTATACCTGTGACAAATTTACTTTAAATTAATTTTTTAATCACTAAAAATACCAAATTGGTACACTTTTGACAAATTTATCAAAAACTAGTACACTTGTGACAATTCATGAACCCTAAACACTATCATTGCCATGGACAAGTCAAGATGGCTACACCACAACATGTTTCACTCAAAGTGCGGGAAAGTTAACTAAAAAGTCCTAAACATAGTACAAATGTGCCAATTCGATTTTAAACTTTTTTTTTTTTTCAGTTCAGTCCATCCAACTAATTTTGATTGGTCAATGCTAACGTGGACAATTCTTTAATAATATTTTATTTTTTAGACTTTTTATTTATTTTTTATTCTTTTCTTTTCTTTTTCCTTTTCCTTTTTTCCTCATTTTTTTAATCATCTTTTTCCTTCTTCCTTTGGTCGATCGTTGTCAACAAGAGGGGAGTGCCGATGAGGTTAGCCTTGTCGGCCACTGGCAAGGGCGAGACCTTGCAAAATCTAGCAAGGCTTGGCCTTAGCAAAGCCTCGCCCTCGCTATTGGTCCGCGAGGTTGACCTCGCCAACCCTTGCCTCTAGCTAATGAAGAAAAAAAGGTGGGAAAAAAAAAAAAAAAAAAAAAGAAAAGATTAAGAATTCTAGAAAAATTCAAAAAAATATATTAAAAAATTGTTAATGTTAGCGTTGGCCAGACAGCTAGCACTAGCAGAAGTCTACTTTAGCATCGGCCAACCAAATTTGATTGAATGGACTGAATTGATATAAATGCAAAAGATTTAGGACTAAATTGGCCTAAAATAAAGTTTATAATTGAATTAACACAATTGTAATAGATAAAGAAATTTTTAGGTAATTTTCTCCTCAATGTGCTCGTCACAAGGCAAAGTATGTGATGTTTTTATTGACGGAGGAAGCTGCTATCCAATGTCGTAGCAGCATGAATGGTAGGAAAGTTGAAGTTGCTGATGAAAGATCATCCTAAACACCCTTACAAGTTTCAGTGCCTGAAGAAGGGAAATGAAGTCGAAGTCCCCAAGCGCTGTTTAGTCCAGTTTTCTATTAGAAATAAATAAGCAGATAAAGAAAGGTGTGATGTAATTCCAACGAATGCATGTCGTGTGCTACTTGGACGATCGTGGCAATACAACCGTCAAACTATCCCATTTACCGAATACTCAAAGGGGAAGAGCTTTCAGTGAAACGAAAAGGTGCAGAAGAGTTTTGAACTCGAAACAAAAATTCACTGAAGCTCTTCTTTAGCTGTATCCATCTTTGAGGTTCAATGTGATTCTTCTAATGTTGTCATTGGTACCATTCTCAGTCAAGAAAACCGTCCCATTGCCTTTTTTCAGTGCAAAACGCGACGATGCCAAACTAAAGTGTTCAATTTATGATGAGGAGCTTTTCTGGTATAGTGCCTGTTCTCAAAGAATGCCGTCCCATTACCTCGTTGTCTTCTCTTCTTCTTTTTTTTTTTTTCTCTCTCTTTATCTCTTTCGGTGGATTCCTAGGTTTCTTGAGTGATCAAGAGTGTTCTATATTGACGGAGTTGCCTATCAATGCTTTAGTTGGGTTGAGAAACCTAGATTATCATGGATCGCCTTTCTATCTTTCGTAGTGGGTTTTTCAACCTCGCATGATTGAAATTTTAATCTTTCATTGTCTTATTGAATACATCCGGACATCGTACGACACTATCTTGACCACTCACGAACCCTAGATATCTACCAAAAAGGATAGATGGAAAAATAAAGAGAAAATGACATGGCGGGATTCTCAAGAAGAAATAACGACATTGACCGCTTGAATTTTGAAGGTAGGTCTGACTAGATACTTCAATAGCTCAGACCGCAGCTTTTGGCGACCTTTCGGAAATGAAACGATTTGATTCTTATTGTGCACCCAATATGTTTATGTCTTCTTCTTCTTCCTTTTGGTTAAACCAATATGTTCATGTTAAAGGCAAAATAAAAACCTGATATCTTTCCTGAGAATATCGCTAAGAGGGAATCTAAGCTCCAACTTGTAAACATATTTAATTGAGTCAATTTTTACTCAAAAAGTTAAACTAATGAGTTAAGAGTTAATTTTGCTCTACACCATAATAATTCTTTGATGTGTGACTTTTCTAATACAACTCAGACGTACATCTCAACAATCTTCAAATGTTAGTTTATTACTAGGTTTGCTCCCAATTAATTTAGATATCTTTTGTACAAATATGTCTTAACTAGAGTGTCTAACGCCATACTTTCATCCTAGTCTTTTTCTTTGAATTGAACCCTAAAAGCTGCTATTGGGATTGTGTTGGTCCACCTTCATTTCTAGTCTCTTTCACCACACCAAACCATGAAGCCTGCCTAGAAATATCACTGAAGCTCCAATTTTAGCACTATTGATCTTTGAGGTTCCATGTGATGGAAGACTATCCCATTGCCTTTTTCAATGAAAAACTCAGTGATGCCAAGCTAGAGCGTTCAATTTATGATAAGAAAGGTTTATGGTGTAGTGCGCAATCCCAAGAATGCCGATCCATTCCCTTGTTATCTTCTCTTTGATTTTCTCTTTATCTCTTTTGGTGGATTCTAGGTTTTTTGAGTGATTGAGAGTGTGTCGTATTGCTAGAGTTGCCTATCAATGTGGTGTTTCGGCTAAGAGAAACCTAGCTTATCAAGTCTCTCCTTTCTATCCTTAGTGGTGGGGTTCTCAATCTAGCCAAGATTGAAAATTATTTTATGTATTTTCTCATTGAATACATCCCGACATCATATGACACTCTCTTGACCACTCACAAACCATAGAAATCCATAGGGAGAAAAATAAAGAGATAATGACAAGGTAGAAATCCCAAGAAGTGATAATCACGTCCACTGTAATGACCCGGGCCCTACTGTGTAATATTGTTCGCTTTGGACACTGAATCCTCACAGCTTACCCCTTCCCCTTTCCTGTGCGCGTCCACTATAACGATCCGGATCCCACTATATAATATTGTCCGCTTTGGACACTGAATCCGGGCTGTCACACTCTCCACCCCAGCGTCCTCGTTGTGGCCCCACATGCGGTTGGGAGTTGGCTCTAATACCATTTATAACAATTTGGGCCCTACTGTGTAATATTGTCCATTTTGGACATTAAGTTCTCACGGCTTTAAAACGCGTTACACAGATTAAAAGGATTCAAGCCTTATAAACTAGCCCAAAACTCCCCCCTAAGCGATGTGAGACTAGAGATGACCCATTCCCCTTTCCTGCGCATGTCTGGGGACCGAGGCGCGGACACACCGCCATCCCTCCTCCCCACAAACCGTCGCTTGGGTTGTCACATCCACCGCTTAAATTTAAAGGTAGGTTCGACTAGATACTTTAATAGTTTAATATGAAGCTCATGGTGACCTTTCGAAAATGAAAGTATATGACCCATACTATGCATATAATTTGTTCATGTTGGAAGGTATAGTAAGAGCCTGATACCTTTATTTAGAAAATCATCAATAGAGAGTTCAAGTCTTAGTTCATCAACTTATTCAATCGAACTCTTATTCATGCAGAAGCTTAAGTCAATAAGTTATGGATCAATTTTATGACCAAAAAAAGTTATGGACCAATTAGTATATATTAACTACTCTACACCACACTAATTCTCTAATATGAGACTTTTCTTACACAAGTCAAATGTGTATATCAACAATTTTCTCCTCATAGGTGAGCTCAATTTAGGTCTACACCCTCTTTAATTTAGATACTTTTCCGCAAGAACATCTCCCTACCTGAATCTCCAACACTCCACCTTCATTCCAAATCTCTTTCTCCAGACTAAACAGTGAAGGCTACCATGGAGATCTTGTTGCTATACCACAATGCCATTGTCATCACTAGTTTCTTTCACTAGAGCAAACCATGAAACCTGTTTGGAAACCGCATTGGTTGTGAAATTCCTTCCTTGAGATGTTTATCAAGCATCAATATACATTGGGAATAATCCACCATTCAACCATCGCTCTAATACTATTTATTGGAAGCGCATAGCAATAGCTCGCTGCCTAGACTTGAGAGGTTACTAAGATGGATCCCAAATCTAAGCCTATCAACATATCCAATTGAACCCACATTTACTTAAAAGTTTAAGCCAATTACTTATAAATTAACTAAGATATAGTAACTATTTCACACCATATCAATTCTCTAATGTGAGACTTTTTTAATGTGACTCCGACATGCATTACAACAATGACTATAATTTATTACATATATCTAAATAATTGATGATGACATTGGGACATGCTAGCAATAAGAAAAGTGTCATCTCTTTTTGGTGGTGGAGTCCATCAAATAAAGCCTAAGCTTAAAAAGGGGATATTAAACACGATAGACATGTAGATCTACATCATGCTCTATCTCAAAGCTTCTTGCTTAGCTCAGCATCTCTGGCTTCATTCCCTATCTATAAACAATTCCTCCTTTAAAAATTCATTTGCTACCTTCTCATCATCCTTCACTAGCTCCATCATGGATTTTGCATGGCGATGACAATGCACCTTAATCCATTCCTAAAACCTTTAATTTAACTTAGTCTCATCCTAAAGAGTGAGTTTGATTGGTTTCAAGAGAATTCTCTCTTAATTCATTGAGCTCCTCTTTTGAACCAAAATTTTTATAAAATCAAATTATTTGAGACTCGGAAAAAGTTATTTTTGAGACTCCATATAGTACGATTTAGTGACTTGAAACTTATAGGACATCGGGGATAAGGACAACATAAATATTACAATTTTCATACAGCATTCACTTGAGTTCATAACTTTTTGTTCTGGCATTTAAGTGTTAGAACTTCTAAAAAATGTTCACTCGAGTGTCATAACTTTCAATTGATCACTTAAGTATAAAAAAATTTAAAAATATTCACCCAAGTGCTGGAAAATCTAATATGGCATCGCACTTGAGGTGAAATTTATATATATGATATTCAAGTGATCAATTGAAAAATTATATGATACTCAAATAATCGGAAAAAAGTTTTGACACTCCAATGAGGATTGTATAAAAGTTATGAAACTTGTGGAGTCCTTTTACTTAAGATGCTCGATTGCATCCACCATGTTAATTGTAAATTAAAGAAAAATTATAGGAAGAGACAATAAATCCGGCATGTACCAAAGAAAGCTAGAAAAGAAGCGATGCTTTCCAACGTAGCTATCGAATTTAGGTAGGGACCAATCACAGTTGAGTTTATTTGCATTCCAACGTCGGTGACAAGCCGAGATAATGCAAGTACAGGTAATGCATGCCACGTTTCGGAAGATAATTGGGTTGCCTTATTGTATTCCGATGAGTAACACCTAGCGTATAGCTATATCAAGTCAGTTAGGCCAACCGTAAAAACCGTCACTCTTAAGCAAGAAGACAACTTCCCATGGCAATCTACTATACTAAAGAAGATGATGACGTAGAATTTATCTATATATAGGTGCTCGTTCATCTCTACTATGTACAGGCAACGATTACAGCCATTTCCAGCAGTCGAAGAGAAGCTGTAACCCGAAATTTAACAGATACACTGTCATCTACGGCTAGCATGGATTACAAGATGAAGTGCATGTCGTGGAGCCTCTTTGTTATCTTGATCCTGTCTGCAAGGGTCGAGACTCGTCCGCTACATCAGTTTCTCAAGGAGAACAAAGCTGTTCTGCAACCAGCGAAATTGTATAAGTTTGCCAATAGAGTTACTTTGGAGAGAGGAGGACCTGTTCATAGAGAAGAGCAGCGTTACCAATCCATGAGAGCAGGTCCTGGTGGACCTGATCCGCAACATCACTACATAAATGTCTAGTTATCCTACATTCCCACCGTGTCTCAATAAACTCCTATCGTCAGGCCACATAAATGATCTTCATTTTGAAACATGTGACCAAATACATGCATAGTGTGAGCTTTGTTGTCATAGATAATATCTTGGTCCACATGTGGCATCATTTAGCTCAGTTGATTCCTAGAGACAGTGCTTATTCTGTTGCATAGTCACATTTCATCTTACGAAGGTAGGAACATATCTTCTAACATGGCATTGACCCCGTGTTGTTACTGTGGGAAGAAGGGACAACCCATCTTTGTACATGAAAACCCTATCTATGGCATTTGTGACAATTACATTCAAATGATATCATGTGTTGCACACGGCATTTCTTGTTTTGCTTGTTATGCTTACTTCATATGGAGAATCAGATATAAAACTCAAAGTGAATGAGAAAGATATGGGAATGAATGAAAGAAGGATCTAGCAGGGTTTTCTCGCTATGCTTACTTCATATGGAGAACTAGATATAAAAGTCAAAGCGAATCAGAAGATATGGGGCTAAATATAGCATGAAAGGACAATTTAGAAACACTCCAGATTCTTATGATTATGAAAGTGAAGATCAAGTGGAATAGCAAACCAGTTTCAGTAGAAATTCAGAGATGTTGAGACATGTATTCTTGAAGGAAACAATATCTTCCGCTGGATCAAATATAAACTCAATTTTAGCATGACTAGTTTGGTAGGTCGACTAAACATAGACCCACAGCACAAGATCAACAACATGTAAAACGATGAACATAGACCTCTTTTTTTAAATAACACGAGGAAGTCCGACGTTATTGATGTTAGTTTTAGTTTTGGCTAAGTCTTTTTTTACAAATAAACTTATTAGTTTCTCCTTCATTTCGATGTATTATTTCATATTTCATTTAAAACTATATAAAGTTCTCGTTGGTATGAAATTAAAGACATTGCTTGATGTGGTTAGTTTGTTGATCTACAACTTTAAATTTTAATTGAAAACTTTCTTGATCGACGTAGTCAAATATGCTATTTATGTCACCGAAATCTGGATTAGGAGTTGCTATGTCAAAGAACCTATGGACTTTAGAGATTCGATACCCCTTGCCTTTTGCGCTATCTTTTTTTTTCATTTTTTCTTAGAGAGGGCACTAATACCAAATCTAAAAACTTTTTCCTTAGGCTCATTAATAAAGAGGGCCACATTTTCTCCATCCCTATTCCTCTAATTAATTTGTCTTTCTAGCTAGTGGGTTACAAATATATCTAGTCAGTTTTCTAGTCCACTAATCAAAGAACTAATCCCTCGAACCAGAGATAGAGGAGAATAAAATAACATGACCTATGCAAGCCTAACCTTGTGAGCTGGGTCGAAGCAGGCGAATCGACTTGCTCTTCGAGTACAAACAAGTTCAGTGGACCATTGGGCCTATGACTTAGTCCAATTGAAAATGTGGCCCAACCATTTTGATTGACCGAGCAAGATCTACCCTTGTCATGCATAAGCAAGTCGATCTAGGAATTGATTATTGAAAACACTATAACCGTTATCACTAATGGGGGAAGATCGACTCATTTTGACTAGATAGTCTTCAAATCATCGTCTAAGTCTGCCATCCAGATGGACAGGCTTGCATGGGGGCGTGAACATGCCCTCTAGTCACGAGAGTTGAGACTATCCAATGCTAAAGAATTTCATGTCCACATAAACATCAATTCAAGAATGAAAAATTTATAGGACTTAATTCCTATTTGTCCACGAGTGACGAAATCTCCTATGGACACCACATAATCTGTTAAGCAAGCAAAATTCACAATTGGTATCATCAATAGTTTAAGATCATAGGGGAAATTTTCCAATATTGAGGGTAGATTCTGGTTTTATTTTGGGTCAAATCAATGACCAGAATCTACCCAATGTTAATTCTCTCGTATCCACTTACCCTATTGCCTGGTTAGAAAGAGGTGTTTGCGTCTGTTGTACAACCTGGCAATAATATGTGGAGATACAAATCAACTAAATACAGAGTTTTTTAATATTGGAACGCAAAAAATTAGTCGAAATTCACAACATGTAACGATTTTAGGATATATTACCATGATCGAACTATATATTGTTAGTGATTCAACTTTGAAAGAATGACTAATCTGTTTTGTCACCTAGCAAAAAAAGCAAAAAAAAACACTCATCAATGTTTTGTCTTATCTGTTCAACCAAACCCAAAAAGTAGTCAATCTTCTTATCACTGCTTTAACCACCAACTAGGAGATGTAGATTATTTCATTCTTGTGGTCATCTCGCATGACTTGTTCTTGCACTGCATAATAATAAAAATGGCAGGTGGATTTGTTTTAAATTTAAAGAACATTTTTTTCCGTCCATCTTGGTTAAATGAAACTTCTTCCGACTAGTCAGGGCTATAAACTTGGACACTCACATTTATATATAGTTTTTTTCTTTTTTGGTCAAATATATATAGTTGAGTATGCGGTAATTTGTACCACATCGATAATATAACTTTTTAATTTAATTGTCTCTCTGTACTCTCCTAGGCATCGATGAGGGTCCTAAGACATATGGATGAAAAACCACCACCTCATGTGTTTGCGACATGGATCCTCTATCCGGCAGTGTACTTCTCCTTCAATGCCTTAATAAATCTCATCTATTGGTTTGTGAAAATGAGATTATGACCAACGATTAAGATTTGTCAAGAATATTCAAAAGATTATCGTGTGGAATACAGGATCTTCGTCCACATGTTTGAGTCTACACTTGCATCATTTGCAAGTTAGGTGTAGACTCTCGTTTCATTTTCAGTCAAATAAGTAAGCAGATGCTATTATATGTCAATTCTCTTGTATCTGCCTTACCCTATTGCCCTGTCAAAAAGAAAGGCACATTTTGTGCATGTGTTGTACATCATGGCAATGATACGTAAAGATACAAGTCAATTAAATACAGAGCTTTTCCAAATTTGAATGCAAAATCAATTGAAATTCACAACATTAAGTGGCCATTGTGATTAGCTTGTAACACCGATTTCTCTCTGGACACTGGCTAGCTTCCTAGGTCTATAATTACGGCCGATCCTTCTTTACATCCTATGTACATATTCAATTCTAGATATTCCCTTTACACTCGCTGCATTCACCAAGATTGACTGCTGGATAATATCAAATTATATAGCCTAAAGTAGGATCTCTTTTATTTGCTTTCTATAGATGGTGGTGCCTGCTTTCCATTGTTAAAATATGTGGAATTAGCCGAACCCACTTGATTTCAGCCTCACCACCATCGTAATCGCAAAGAGAGAGGATAAACAAACTAATAGAAGAAAAGTAGCTTTTGGTCCACACCCCTCCACAATCTTAATTTTCAAGAAAACCCGTGAATCTAACTTTTGATTCAAAGCCTCTTTTACCGCCTACCCATCGATTGTGATGGTCAAACAAGTTTAAGAATGAAAGTAATGTCCATATACGTGTTTTGGACGGTCGGGCGCCGAAATGAATCTAGGATGGCCACTAACGATATAAGCCATGCAAACCGCCTCATAAGTAGCTGGAAAGAAATCACTATTTGCCATTTCGAAGGTCGAATAAGCTTGTGCTCCAACTACACTAAAATTCATATTTGGAGGAAAAATTATTCAATTAGTTTTAAAGCTATTACACGGATATCAATTCAATTATAAATTTTTAAGTTTTCTCAATTTAATCTGAAACGTCTACTCGAAATTCCAATATTATGAAGAAAAAATTAGGATTGTCTTACCATTATTAGACTTGGGCAATTTACAACAAATTAGAGAATGTTTAAAGACTAAAAATGCAAATAAGATCATTATTCTCATCATTATCCAAGGTAATCTTAGTTTCTCATTTCGAAATTCAAGTCGGCAAACCTGTAATAGAAAAAGTATTAAAACATTAGGCGTAGTGGGGTCACGCTTTGATTGCACTTTCTGAATCAAGTCAAAACGGCATTATCGCATTTAAGACGAATTTCTATGGCTCCCATGTGATTAGACTTGGCTGCTTTTTCAAAAGCCACCTATATTAACTAATTCCCTTTATGCAATTCTTATGTGTAAACGGCTGTCGTTTTATCCGAAAGGAGACATGCTTATTGACCGTCCTATGTGTTTTTGAATAAACCAAGAAAAATAGCCAAAGCAAGAAGGGGAAAACAGATGTTGCGCCGCCGGCAGCATTACTATGCAATTTGTCATGTCGTTTTGCTCGTCACTCCTCATTCGAAACCGACTTGTCCACACACAGATTTTGTCCGTTATCGCTATGAGGGTCCAAATCAAAGAAGCATTCGTCTTGATCTACCTTTCCACATGACGCGATAAGCATAAGGTGGCAGACACCACGCGTAGCTTTATATATACATATATAAGTAGATGAATTTATCTATGTAAGTAAATATAAGGGTCTAAAAATATTGGCCGGTTAGGTTTTGGAATGGGACGAATGATTGAATATATGACAACACGTTCGATCAAACAACAAAGTCATATCATAATTGTTTGTTTAGGTGCTAAGGGCATACATGATAAAATTTCTACTTCTTCATTTCTCTATTTTTCTGTTCCCTGGAACAGGTTTGGAATAGAAATCCGTTTGGTAACGTAATTTAATTTTTCTATTTCTAAAATAGATTTCTATTCCATAAGTAGATTTGAAGAATAAATCAAAAACTAAAATTTTTAACTTCTCAATTTTTGAAATAGAAATTGATAAATCAATTTCTGTTCCAGAAGTTTTGTCATGCACGCCATAAATGGGTAGGTCAGTTCAATTTCCAAGTGGTTCTCTATTTGAATAGTTTTCAAGTTCTACCTTAAATAAAGGTCAGGTTCAGGTCAATAGGTCCCAGATACATTGGGTTTCACCTTCTTTAGATAAGCTCCGATTTAGTAAACTCTTGGTTATGGATCTGTTTGGGTTTCAGATAATTCGTTTTCGGTTCTTTTGGGTGACTTTCACACGGTTAAACTAGGGTTGTGTTATTTTGGGTTTGGTTCACCTTCAGTCGAGATCAATAGCATGCTTGATTCATTCATATAATTCAAGTTAAGTCGACATTAACTACTTAATATTCGTTTTCTTAAGTGTGGATTATCTCGAATTCGTATCAACAAAATTCACAATGCATTAGTCCAAAGGGTTTGTTAGCGTCACAAAGCAAAGACCCTGATGCTGGGAAAATATCATATAGGTAGACCAACGCCATCATGATCATGGAATGCGTGCGTCTAAGAGTGAGACCTATTAGATCAATCGTTATGATTTTGTTTGTTTGCAGGCTCCACCATGGAAGGTACGTGATCAATGGCTATATTGATAATGGTCTACATAGGCCAAGTTTATCTAATAACTTCTGTCCCACACTATTTAAACGCCCTTCTATGCTTAAATAATATTTTTCCATGTGTCAAATTAACTTCTATTTGACCAAACTAAACGAACTAGTGCTCACTCTCTTTCGCTTGCTACCCCTACTTCACGAGCCTCAAGAGGGATGTGGGATTAAGGTTAGGTCTTCTTTTAATGGATTTAATCTAGCATGTTAAATGCAAAATGACTGGACATATATCCAATCTTTTAATAGAGGACCTTAGTAAATTTGAGTGGTAGAAGGGGGAAATTACCAAAAAAATACTAAATCTATTGCAAATTTTCCAATTCAGTACTAAATATTTCTTTTTTGTTTTGGCCAATCAGTCTTAAATCTTTTATAATTGTGCTAATTAGTTCTTTCAACCAATTTTGACCAACCGGCGCTAACATGAAAGCTAGCCGGTAGTGGTCGTCTAACCAACGCTAACGTGGATAATCTTTTAATAAGATTTTATTTTATTCAAATTTTTATTAATTTTTTTTTCTCTTCCTCTTCCTTCCTCCAGCCGATTATCGATGGTGACGGGCCAAAGGTAGGGCTAGTGAGGGACCTTATTGGCCTCAAGGAAGTTTAGCCGTGGCTAGGTGACCTTGCCTAGGCCGTCAGTTGGGCCAGCATGGGATGAGCCTCACCGGCCATGGGTGAGGCCCAACTTTGCCAGAAGTTGTGCAACCTCTGGTGAGGGCTACCATTGCTTGAGCGAGGCTCGACCTTGCCTGCCATGGGCATTACCCGACCTCCCCAAATTCGACAAGGTCATGCCTTACAAAAGGCTGCAAAGTTGAAGGGCATGACCTTGCAAGGTCGAACCATGGACAAGTCGTGGCCTCACCAAATCTGGCAGGGCCTCACTCAGCTATGGCGAAGGTGGCCTCAACATCATTGGGCAAGGCTCGCCTACACCAGTGGTCGGTGAGGGTGAGCCTTGCCAGTCAGCTCAAGAGGAAGGAGGAATGAGGAAAAGGAGAAAAAAAAAAAAGAGAGAAAGAAAAAGAAAAAAAAGAGAAAAAAAGAAAAATATTAATGAAAATTTCGAAAAAAAATAAAATATTAATTAAAATTTTGTCCACGTGAATGCCAGCCAATCAAAATTAGCCTAATAGACTGAATTTGCATAATTGCAAAAGATTTAGGATTGAATTAATAAAAAAAAAAATTTATGACAGAATTGGAAAAATTACAATCGATTTAGGACTATTTTAGTAATTTTCCTTAGTGAATGAGCACCTAGTTCTTTATCATGATACAAAAATCAATACATTCATAGCTTGCATCGAAATGATTTGTGAAATTTGGTATGATTAGTGCATAAAAATTGATCTACATAGATTGATCTAAGTCAAGTGCAACTCGCCATAGCGATTCCATAGTCAATTTAACCGACATGCTGCCTAACATTCACTGATTGTAACCTTTATTTAAATAAGCTGAATCCAAAACTCGACTAAAACCATCAACATACTGATGTCCGATCTTTATGAAAAGGAAGCACCTTTTGCCCCTTCCATTGTCCGTGCGGCCACAGATGTACTCCTAATCAATGATGAGAAATTAGATTAAAATATTTAGCAAATGGACCATCTTTTGCCGCAAGATTAACGGCTCTTTTGTCTTTTTGCCATTTGGTAGGGTCGGTTGAGATTTGAGCCCAATCATCAGCAAAAATCCAAATCGTGACTAGACAGACACCACAGGAAAGGCTACAGAGAACGGAGAAAGACAAGTTTTGATAGTTGAGAAAGGACACACTACGCCCCAAAATGAGATTGTCCCGACTTCAAGCATTAATCAATCTCTCTTTAGGGCCTCCCCCCACAGGTTCACTATATATACTGGCAGTACTCCGTGAATTATTTATCCGCTTGTCTTGCCAGATAATATCATATCACTAGAGTATTGTGCTGGCAACCAACGTTCAAACTCGTACACAAATTTGTGAGAGAATGACGAATTTAGTAGCAACAATGCGAGTTTCTGCTCTGATCCTTCTCATTGTCTCGATGCACATGAGTTGTCTCGAAGGAACAACGTTGTCTCTTGATGGAAAGGTCATGGAGAAAAGGGTTGATAGCCAGTCCTTATTTCGTAAACTAGGGTTTCGCAATGAGAAGCCAAGCGAGAGAAGGGCATTGTTCGACACAGCTAGGGTTGCACCAGAAGGACCCGACCCTCAACATCACTACATACCTCCGGCATTTTTTTAGAACGGGATGAAGATCATCTTCCCCATATGTCCTCACTGATGTCTCAACAACCTCAGCTGTTAATGTGCTGAATCACAAATTTAAAATAAATTGCATCATGGATCCAGTCAAGATTATGAGATGCCATATGGGTACACGGATGAAAATAGAGGATCCGCTGCTGCTCTCATGGCATGTCTTGATGAAGCCGCTGAGAGCTGTAACTCAATGACTTGGATCTACTTACAGGTGCCACGATATACTTATTTGCATGTTGATATTGTCTGAGTGAATGATCTGTTTACTGAAGTTGATACTGCCAAGGCAAATGGCAGTGCAAAAGTAACATATTGGCAATATGGTAGAAATCCATATCAATAGCTTTTCAGTTTGTTGTTGATATAATTCCAGCATTTGGCAGAGACAATTATCCAACATGCTTAATTAACCACATAGCTTCTTATCTTATTTTAAGAGTTGCTCACGCTCTTGGTTATTGTAGCCTTCCTCCCGTGAATTTTTTGTCGTTCAAACATGGTTCTTAAGCTTCACTTTTCAATTGCCCGAAATAAAGAAAAGTTTTGAACATTAAGATCTGGAATGGAATATGAGTCACGATACGTGACTATTGGGTGCAATTTTTCCAATAACACTGTTAGTTGTCAAAAAGATATTGATGTGAAAGTAAATAGGACTACGTTTCCACGGCAATTCAACAATTTTCTTGTGCTCTATTGATAAGTGTCCATCTCTGTTGGGATCGTCATTGTTCTTTCTGCTTTCTCTCCATGATTTATTGATTTCGTTTCAGAATCCTATGGATTTTGAAGAGGAACTATTCGCTGTCATTTGCAAATTTCCTTCGAAGCAATCTGTGATGCAGTCATGTGATTCTAAACTTGTTATATAAAGGCCAATTCAGTCTTAAAACTTTCAATTGTACTAGTTTAGTCCTAAATCTTTTGAATATTTACCAATTTAGCATAAACCAATTATTGAATATTTGGTTGGAGTGACTATATCAGCAAATTATTAAAAGGTTTAGGATTAAATTGACAAATTTTCAAAAGGTTTATGATTATATTGGCACAATTGAAAGATTTTGAACTAAATTGACAAATCGTCAAAAGGCTCAAAACTAAATTGGACTCCGTACAATAGGTTTAAGACTTTTTGAACAATTTCCCTAAAATTCCATGGCTCGAATACAATTAGACTTGGTTTTTTTTTTTTTTCAATAAGCCAACTATATTACCTAATTTTCATTATGTAATTCTTATATATAAAAATGTCACGCCCGATCCTCCGAGCGGTGCGAACATCCCACTGTCGATTCAATTGCGACTTCCCAGGACGAGTCGTCGACCCATTCATTTTATTATGCACATGCGGAAGTGAAACAAATCCCCGACAACAAAATACGGGATAGAAAAGCGGAAGCAAACCACAACATAACACTTTCATAATTCAACGAGTTACAAACAGAAGCCTATAGCCAAAGGTCTACAAAAGACCGACTCTTAAAAGGAACCGTCCTACGATCTACAAGTCGGACACGTTCTCCAATCTTATGACTTCACCTCTGCGACTCCTCAAGGCCAATCTAAGCCATCCGCCGCTCCGTCCACGGGGACCTGAAATTTTGATTCCCAAACCGGGATGAGACAATGTCTCAGCAAGTTCAACCCCTAAACCCCTATTAGAAAGAAAATACACCCCGGGTGGCCTAGCCACATCACACTGAAGACTTACCTCGCCTCGGTTCCTTCCCTGCAGTTAGCATAATTCAAACCACACAATCTCGGGTAATAATGATAATTCAAACAATTGGAACGCCATCACTTTCATATAAATCACAGTCGAACTTAGCACGCATTCCAATTATTATTCACTGCCACACAAGGGCATAGCCTACTCGCAGTTCGGCTATCTACTAGCACATAGCCAGGCATCGCCTCCCCACCTTGGAGCGCAGCTTCGTCAGTACATCGACGGCGTTCCCGAAGGAGCATGGACCCAGAATCAACTGCGACCCGCATCCACCACGTGGGCATCCCATATAGGGGCAAGTCCGGCTCAACAGCCCAGGACGATTCCTCTTAATTATCACACAGCCAAAGCATACTCGGCCCAGACACTTTTGCATTTCACTCAATGCTTCCATTTAAAATAGTGATCCCGCCATTTTTCTTCATATTAAAAACATTTCAGAAATTACTCACGTGTGTGGGAACACGCTAATTTCGAATAAAAAAGCCAATATCTCACTTTTCCAAATTCCACTATTTAATATAATTATTAAAATCCAATTCTTGCATCAAAACCCAACACTTGGGTTTTTATGAAGGAAATCCATATTTATCACAATCAACACCCAATTTGCCACATCCATTCATCAAATTCAAATTTTAAATGCACGCCCAGCGATCAGCACGAAATTCGAGAATTTAGGGTCCCAAAATAAATTTTCGAATTTATTAAATAATTAAATTTATTCCGAAAATTAATATAATAATAATATCCATATTTTTCACGATTCACGCTCAATTTATGATATCCATTCATCAATTTCACAATCTGACTACACGGCAGCGATCGGCACGACATTCCGAGCAATCGGGGTCAAAAATAATTTTTCCGTTTTTTTTTTAAATAAATAATAATATTTTAATAATTCCAGGATTATAATATAATATTATAATTTCCAGAATTCGAAATCATTTAAATAATTCAAAAAGAAAACCCCATTATGTCACATCAAGGCTTTATATTAAATAAACTCCCTTAACCTTTAATTTAATCACACTTTAAGCTAATTAAACACATTAATATAATCCACACTTAAATTAATTAACTAACCACCTAATCACAATTAACATAAACTAAGCACACCTAAAGCGTAATTAACCCTCTAAGCGAGGTTTAGTGAGTTAAACTCATCGGATTAGCGGAACCGAGCGGACCAAATCGACGAGGACGACGTGAGGATCGATTTTCCTCAAAGCGGGCCGAGCATCCGGGCTCGGGAAGGCGGCAAAACGGGCCAAATAGGTGCTGCCATACCCATTTTTCCAGCCACTGTTTTGGGGCCGACGGAGGGGGAGACGGCGGCGGTTCGGGCGCGGAACCGGCGGAGAAGTGGCGGCTGCAGCTCGGCGGTCGCTCGGACAGGCGAGGCGGCGGCCATGCGGGCCTCACGGTGGCCGGAGATGGGTTGGACGGCTCCAGCTGAGCTTCCTCAGATCTGGAACGGCTGCTGGACGAAGGAGAGGAACCCGCGACTTGGCTTGCTAGAAACGGGCAAGGCGAGGCCGGCGGCCCAGGCGGTGGTTCCGGCTGCTGTACGGCGGCGAGGCGACCTTCGGCGAGCTCCACGACGGTCTGAGGAGGCTAGACGACGACCCTGGACGAGCGGACAGAGGCGGACCAGCGGCTGGACTCGCGGCTGCACGGGACTGGACGCGACGGGCGAGCTAGCTGGTTCGGCGGCGTGCGAC
This sequence comes from Eucalyptus decipiens, assembly GCA_014182575.1. Taxonomy (NCBI): domain Eukaryota; kingdom Viridiplantae; phylum Streptophyta; class Magnoliopsida; order Myrtales; family Myrtaceae; genus Eucalyptus; species Eucalyptus decipiens. The sequence goes on from CM024616.1 coordinate 15,949,858, forward strand.
GGTGACGGGTGGCTCCGGGCGGCTGCTCGACGATCTCCCTTGCTGCTGGGCGTCCGAAGAAGAAGATGCAGAAGATGGAGGAGGGAGAGGGAGCCGACGGGAGAGAAGGAAGGAGGAGAGAGAGGAATGAGAGAGAGAGAGATGGGACCACTTTTCTTTTCTTTTCTTTTTCTTTTTCTTTAACCCACAAATGGCCCACCATGACCAGGATGACATCACACTCCACTATCTCTCATAACCTCTTCCAATGGGTTCACTTGCAATTTCCGCCGAGGTCCAATTCTTGTACATTCAATTCTTCAATTCCACTTAATTCTCTTCCAATTGAATCAAATTGAAATCCATAAAATTAATCCAATGTCACCACACTTCAATTCACATCTTCACTTGTCCATAGAACCAACTTAAGTCCTAAAAGTACGACTAAAAGCGGGCCTACTAATTTCTCGAACCAAATTAGCCATTTTATGATTTAATTGCCGAAAAACTCGATTGCAAGAAAAATCTTCCAAAGATGATTCAATGATCCTGAAATGATTTGTGACACACTCGACTTTCAATTTTTGAATTCGATCTCAATTCCACGGTTAATTTCACTTTGGCACGATACTAGCGGCCCAAGCTACCGGGTAGCCTTTAGAAATTTTCACGCATTTGACCTGTGGTTGATCATCTCAAGCCACAATGTACATCTTTGAAACATTGGCGACTTTCGGTTGTCGAGGTAAATCTCAAGATTTCAAATACGAACACAGGGTACCCAATCAACAGAGAAGTCGGTCCAGTGTCGATCGACAAGGATTATGCGATCCGGTGGAATCACCCACACCTGATCACATGCCTCTGTCGAGTCGACCTATCTCCGGTCTCTAATCGATTTTTATTTGTGCCGTAATGACCCTTGTAGATTAGCTCGGTCGAAAGGTCGCTTCCTGATCAAATTCTCGAGTCTGATGCATTAGAAACTCTTAACGGCTTCACCCGATAGACTAGTTTTCACCTGAGTGGCCGTCTCAAGGAAATGAACTATATGCGTGCCAACGAAATGCCCGTCTCAAATTATTGAAAATAGGATTGGAAAATCGAGATGTCACATAAAAGGCTATTGTTTTAGATGATATGATTGCCAAAACAAACGGCAGACAATAGATGCCGCATCGCCCGTAACCTACTATGTTAATGTCATGCCGATTTGCTAGCCACACATCATTTGCAACTAGCTTGTCAATACAGCGATTTTGTCTATTATCATTAGGAGAATCCAAAACTCAAAGAAATATTATTCTTTATCTGCCTTTCCACATAACGCTATAAGCGTATGATGGTTGATACAAACATGGCTTTTGGATGTATGTATATGGGTAAGTACAAAGGACTAATACAATTAGCCAGTTAGGTCTAGTGACCGAGGTGAATGATCGAACGTATGACAAAATGTTTGATTAGACAACAAAGTTAGATCATAATTGTTAGGTCATTTTATTTCCAAATCATTCTTGATTCAAAAAGTTTTCTAAATCTACCTTGAAACAACTGGTCAATAGGTTCAATCATATTGGTTTCACCTTCTTTAGATAAGGTTCAATTTAGATAACTCTAGCTTATTGGGTCCACTAGAGGTTTAGATAATTCAAGTATAGGTATTTTGCATTTAGCCATGTTAGTGTTGACAATCACATTCCAAGTTTAGTTTACATTGTGTTTAGCTTGATATCGTGTTTAATTCATTCATATAATTCAAGTTGGGTTGATATCAAACTACTTAGTGTTGAGATTGTATCACATCAGTTGTGGAATGGTCGGTGGTCAGTTTATAAGTGTCAAGAAAAGCTTTATCCTTTGAATTAGCTTTTAGGGTGAGAGAGGCTCAAGATTACCCGTTACTAGTATCAAAACCCAGGTTGCCAACAAATTTGGACCCAATAGTCACACAAGAGAGTTGCAGGTTGTTGTTGCTCCAATCTAGGCCCAATGCATGATGGGAAGATTGTTGAGGTAGATTTCATATCGGTTATGAAAGGGCTGGTGATTGGTTTATAAGTGTAAGAAAAGCCTTACCCTTTAAACTAATTTTTGGGGTGAAAGAAATTGACCACCCAAAACTTAGTATTCGTTTCTTTAAGTGTGGGTTATTTTGAATTCCAACGAGATTGACTTTCTAAGTAAACTTAGGTTGAGTTACATCAGTTTTTGGATGAAATGATTCTTTGGTTGAGTCAGAAATTGTCATCTGTAAATTTGTAGAATTGACTCAATGAGTTTGCAATTTTTTTTTCCCTTATGGCCATCGGAGCTATTCTACTTACTCTTAGGAGTAAAATTTTTTGCTCTTTTGTCTCTTTTCCATTTGGAACACTTTCTTTCCTTAGTGTCGGGTAGGAATCAAGCCCAATCATAAGCTTAAAATTCAAAATCATGACTAGACAAACACCTTAGGAAATACTACATTGAACAGAGAAAGACAAGTTCTGATGCTTTAGTAGCAAGGAGGGCAACGAAAGATAGAGAAGACAAAAGTATAATTTGATGACAATTGTCACATAAAACAATATGAAATCTCAATTTTGAAAAACGACACAAAAAACCGAAAGCCCTAGCACGAGCTTGTCCCATCTTCAAATATTAAGTAGACTCTCTTAAGGCTGCAATTAATAGTCTGGATTTGAATTTGGATTGTAATAATAACTTTGGTTCACATGATATCATTATATTAATCGTTTAATAATTATATAAATGCTTTAAAAAAAAACATATTGGTTATGAAAAAGGGCAACTCTTATGAAAATGTGCAATTCTTATAAGAATGTGCAATTTTTATGAGGGGATGCATCTCATGTGAAGATTGAAAATACCCCTTGATGGAAGGCACCTATTGAATGCAGTTATAGAAGGCACCCATTGATAACTCATATAAATAGTCTGATCCTCTCTCTACCCAAGATAACAAAATGTCATATTTTATTCTCCATCTCATAAAATACTGTAAGACTAAAGTGGGTTAAGAAAAACAAATCGAATTTCTTCATTTTCCTTATTTCTGCAACAATCATTTTCTCAAAATTATTGCTATAGATAAAGATATGTCTTCATCCTTCTTGTTGTGAATTTATTATAAAGATCTAAGACTCTTTAATTCAGAATTTCTACATAAATAATTGCTTTATTGCTTACAACCGGTATCGAGCATGATTTAGAATCTCATGATTTTTTTATGAATAAAAATATACATGATTTTGTTAATGATCTCCCATTAATGCTCATTCGAATTGATTAATGCAAGTACTTGCTTAATGAAATTGCTTTGCTACACAATTTTATCACGAAAGTGATTAAATCTTAGTATTTAGAGATAATCAAATTATGAAACAATTATTGTGTATTACCATTTAAAATTCAATTAGAAATGATTTGTTAGTCACCGAATTGGCCATACCTTAAGGTCTCTTAAATTTTGAAATTTTATAATGTTTTATTCAATTACCCTTGACTAATTGATTCTATGACTGAAATTAATATATTACATATCTTTATTGGCATCATGGGCATATTGAAGTTTATTTATTATAAGAACTTAAGGATTTACCCAAAGGTTAATCATTTTTTTATAATTCATAAAGGTAATAGTCAGTAATTAATATGTTTTGTTAGATTTGTTTGTATATCCAAAGATAGCAAATAAATTTTAATGAGGTGTATTTATGATTACAAATAAAAGTTATTAGCATCATTATGATTTAATATATATCTATATACCGTAGGATCAACAAGGAAAACTTCAATGTACATGGATTATTTAATTTGAATCAATTATGTGATGTTTTTAAAGCATTAATGTATAAGGACACCTAGACTCTTGGAGTGCCAAAAGTTGGCACAAATGGACACTTAAGTGCCAAAAGTTATGAAAGTGACATTTAAGTACTAAAATTGAAGTAAAATGGATCGCTTAAGTGTCAATCCAGCCAAAATGCTGATGTGGCGATTTTTTGGCAAAGTGAGTGCAAAACGGCGTCATTTTGGTGCGACATGGTAAAATTTAATTTAATTAAATTAAATTTAAAACTAAATTTATTTAAAATTAAAAAAATTAATTTTTGCACTTGCCGCCTCTCCTCTTTTTTTTTTTTTAAAATTTTTAAATTTTTAATTTTTAAAATTTTTGTATTTAAATGTTTTAAATAAATTTAGTTTTAAATTAAATTTAATTAATTTTTATATTAATTTTTTACTACGTCAAAGCACAAAAAAAATGTCGTTTTGGCATTGTTTAGCCACGTCAATGTACAAAACGTCGCCGTTTACAATTATTTCTGGAAATTGTGCATGTTAGCATTTTGGTCGAATTTTAGCTGGATTGGCACTTAAGTAATCCATTTTGCTTGATTTTGGTACTTAAGTGTCACTTTCGTAACTTTTGGCACTTAAGTGTCCATTTATGCCACATTTTGGCACTTGAAGCAATCTTTTGCCGATATATAAGTGTTTTCTCAAATATTCACGATATATGTACATATTCTCAAAACATTGATGTATAACCTTTGGGTACCCAAAGGTTAATCGATTTCTTATAATCTCTTTGTTTATTCCCTTATTCAATAAAATGAATCTCTTATTGGTGTGAACAAGTTTAATGTCACTTGGGTGTCCTAAATATTGATTTGGCTCTCCAAGTTGAATAATCAGCTGCCATTATTGATGAAAGTTGTGATGAAAGGTCTTTCCCAGAACTACCAAATGTTAAGGAATTACGAAATATGTAGAAGGGTGTTTCCAAACTGTTGATAAGTTGCTTGCTTGTATATTGATGAGCACTTTAACCACAATGAAATACAAATGTTCATGTCACGCCTTGATCCTCCAAGCTCGTGCCCATCCCTCAGTGGTTGATTAAATAGTGACGTCCTAGGACGCGTCGCCGACCTATTCATTTTAATACATATGTAAAAGCGAATATTTAAATCCCCATACAACAACGAGGTGGGATAGAAAACGGGCTACAAATTTTTCAAATCACAACACACTTGTATACATCAAACTATGTCATATACAATATTAGCCGATATATGGGTCTACAAAAAAGGGGGTAGAGTGCTACGGATCCTCTAATCATTCGAGTCTTTAATCGAATAGTCCAGGGGACCCCCGGATCCGATGACTCGGGTCTACCACTGAACCACCTGGAGAGTTTGCCGTGCCTTTTCCAAAAGCAACCTCTAGCACCGATATAGAGACCTCAGATTTTGGTATGGGACATTCTCTTTGTCCATTCCACTCACAACGATACCGTGATCTATATTGATGGGGTACCTTATGGGGTAGACCCGCATCAACCTGCACCATGGACCCGACGAGTTTATAGACGCATCCCCTTGGTTTCCCATGGAGCGGAATATAAGATACCGCTCACCGACCTTCTTTGACTAGCCAAAATACTCGAGAGGAGCTACCATCTAAGGACTTGAAAAGGTTATCCCACAACGGGATGAGATGATGTCTCAAAAATTCACCCCTAAACTCGACTAGAAAGGAAATGTGCCCCAAGGCTATCTAAGTACGCACAAAACAGAGGATTTACATTTGCCTCGGTTCTTTCCTACAAGTCAATACAGTTCACACACTCAACCATAATTCAATTTAATCGATTCAACCCCAATGATACTATCTATCAATCCATCTAATCAATATTATCTATCAATTCAATACTATTTATCCAGTACCGTCAACACTAACTATGCTCACACAAGCTAAAACTGATAGATAATAACTCGCACAAGCTAATATAGATAGATAGTATAGCTCATCAAAATTGATATATGCTCACCAAAGTTGACATATGTATATTATACTCGTCCACTAACGATTTCACCATTTTCAGAATACCCAGTAAAAATAATCGTGTGTGGGTACATGGTAGGTCTCAGCCCAATAGTATAATATTTTTAATTCATAAAATCCCACTAATTATATAGTCGATAAAAACATTTTGGCGTTGTAAACCGACACCCGATAAATTTCTAATTATATACTCGTCCACTAACTATTTCACCATTTTCAAAATACCCAGTAAAAATAATCATGTGTGGGTACATAGTAGGTCTCAACCAATAGTATAATATTTTTAATTCATAAAATCCCACTAATTATAAAGTCGATAAAAACATTTTTGGCGTTGTAAACCGACACCCGATAATTTTCTAATTAAATACTAAGAATACTAAATTTTGGGATAAGTACCCAAAATTACAATCAATACTCAATTTGCACAATTTAGCACTTAATTAAATAAACCATTCATACTATTGCAATCAGTACAAACTTTTGGTCATTAGGTATCCCGATCTAATTTTCAGAATAATAAATAAATAAATATTTACCAAAATTAATTAATAAATACCAATAAAGGCAGCTTATGCCAGAAAAGCCTAATTAAATACCGAAATAGGCCCGGAAAAATTTTGAACCTAACTAGATAAATACTACAGCTTATCTAATTTCTAATTACACTACTCTAACCACCTAATGTGCAATAATGATTAATTAAATTGTTAATCCATTCTAACTAACCACCTAATCTATACTTAACCTAAATTAATCAACCCTTAAGAATAATTAACTTCATAAACAGAGATTAGTGAGTAAAATCATCGGTTTTGCGATCCGATGAGTTGACTAGGATGGCAAAGTAGTGATAATTGACAAACTCCAAAGGGGGCACTTTCAAGCCCGAAGTGATCCAGTAGGCCAAACGAAGGCATGGCTGACCCCGTGGGCTTAGGTTTTATTGTCGGGACGAAGGAGCCGCTTCGAAGCGGCTGTTGGGTTAGAAACAGCCAAGGAGGAGGATCGGTGGCTTGGATGAGTGGGCGGGGGCCAGGCGAGGCTTCCAGCCGACCATGACGGTGACAAATGGTGGCTTGGCATACTCGATTTGACAGCCTGAGCTCAAGAGGACGCGGCAGGGGTCGCAGCTGGGCAGGACAATGCGCGGGGGATGCATGGCACGAGCGAGCGGCATGTGACGACTGTCCAGGCTTCAACAGGCGTCGACGGGGAAGGGGAGGAGCTAAGCTTGGTCTCTCTGTATTTGTAGAGCTTCTAGGAGTTGGAAATGGAGAAAGAACCGGTGGAGAAGAAGAAAAGGGACAGCTTCCTTGGAGGGGGCCACCTTGGCTCAATCCTACCACTTTTGTCCCCTTGACCATGCCCCACCATAGCCGACTGACTCCCACAGCCTCTTGCAGCCCTCAAGCCTTCCTTTAGAAGCTAATGAGATGATCCAAAGGTGGTGGACCAAGGATAGCTACAAATTTTGCAACATTTCTCTCAATTTCACTTCAATTCCCACTTGAATTAAGTCAAATACAACTCCCATAAATTCCACAAATGAGTCCTCAATCAAATTGTCATTTTTCCACACCAATAAAACCAACTTGTGTCCCAAAAATGCGATAAAAATAGTCTTCTGAATTTTTCGGACAAAAACGACCTCACTTTGAAATTTCACCAAAATCTCGGTTGCGAAAAATCTTTCAGAGGATGAGTGGACGTTCCTAAAATGACTTTTGTGATGATGATAACTTTCAGATTTAAATTCGCAGCTCATTTCAATCCGGTGCAATTTTAGCCTCGACCTAGCTCTACCGAGTAACTTTTAAATTTTTGAGTACATTGACCCATGATCGATTTGTTTCAAGTCACAATGTACGTCTTTGACACATTAATGACTCTAGTTTGTCGTGAAAATCTCGAGGCTTTAAATACGGACCAGTACCAAAAAGACAGAAAAATCAGCATAATGCCAATTAAATGAGAATTTCTAATCTGGTGGAATCACCCACACTTTGATCACCTATCTCACGAAACGACTTATCTCTAATCTATGATCGATTTTTAACTATGCTATAATGATCATTACAGATGAGCACAGTCGAGTTGTCGATTCCTAGTCAAATTCTCAAGTCTATTGAATTAAAATCCCTTAATGACTTTCCTAGATAGTCTAGTTATCTCATGAGTGATCAACTCAGAGAATAGCATTATAGGTGCATCGATGAAAGACCTGATTTATCTAATTGAAAACAGAATTGAAATTTCAGGATGTCACAACTCTTCCCATTTTATAAAAATTTCGTCCTTGAAATTTAAACCATTACAATACTTTAAACAAAAAGGTGGGAGTACAATTGTCTCATCGAATCCTCAATTTGCCAAGTTGCTCCTTCAGTATCATGATGTTGCCAGACCACTTTGACCAATGGGATCGTCTTGATACATAGAATTTGTTATTTTCATCCACCATCTTAACTGGGCTTTCAACGTACAACACTCTATCATCCACGATCAATTTTTTGAAATGAAGCACGTGGGTCGGGTCTCATTTCATACTTCCTCAATATCAACATGTGAGATGTCATGTACTTGCGCTAGTGTCACGATAATGCAAGATGATACACTAGGATTCCAATTCTCTCAAGAATTTCAAAAGGACCTATGTGTCTCGGACTCGGTTTTCCCTTCTTGCCAAAGTAATGGCACCCATCATTAATGAAACCTTAAAAAACTTGATCACCAACTGAAATTCCAAAGGTCTCCAGCGCTTATCTGTGTAGCTTTTCTAACGGCTTTGGGTAGTCTTTAATCTGCCTCTCATGATTGCAATTGCATCCACTGGCTATTTAACTAACTTTGGGCCTATAATCTTTCTTTCCCCAACTTCATCCCAACCCATCGGGCGTTCGCATGTTCGCCATACAATGCTTCGAAATAAGACATCTCAAGGCAAACTCAACAAGATGAAGTTGTTCTTCCCAGCTTCCCTTGAAATCTAGCACGCAAGCTTGCGCATGTCCTCAAGGGTTTGGATCATTCTCTCAAACCGGCCATCCGTCTGAAAATTATATACCATACTATACTGCAGCTTTGTTTCTAAGGCAGCCTGCAAACTCTTCCAAAAGGCAGCTGTGAATCTCAAGTCTCGGTCTAAAGTTATTGTTACCGGTACTCCATGCAATGGAATCGAACTATCGACACACGTACAACTCGCGTGCCTTTCCAAATCAAGGTCCTTGCATACTACAATAAAGTGAGCCACTTTGTCGGTTTGTCAACCACTACCCAAATGGAATCATTACCTCTTTGACTCCTCGACAAGCCGGTCACAAAGTCCATCGTGATGTACTCCCATTTCCACTCGAGAATCTCGAGAGGTTGCAAAGTTCCAATGGCTTACAATGTTATGCCTTCACCTGCTGACACGTCAGACACTTGGCGACATGCTTGGTGATATCCACCTTCATACCAGACCACCAGTAGTGTTGAAGCAAATTCTGATACATCTTCATACTGCTAGGATGAATGCTAGAACTAGTACGATGAGCTTTTGATAAGATTTCCTCTCTAAGCTTTGCATCATCAGGTACACACAATCATCCCCGAAACCTTAGTGTTTCGTTCTTAGAAATCTGAAAATCAGCCATTCTCTTATCAATGTCCTCTTATAAAATCTTATGAACATTTAGGTTTGTTGGCTGAAGTGCCTTGATCCTGATCTGAACATCCGGCTCAATTCTGAGGGTACCATAAGATTCGAAAGGTGGCCTATCTCAAATTTGAAAATCGAATCTCGAGCTCTCTCAAGTAAAACCCATTCCTTAACTATCATCTGTGCGACTGAAAACTTCTGACTCAAGGCGTCAGTGACCTTATTCGCCTTTCCCCGGTGATATAAAATATCACAATCATAATACTTCGGAAGTTCCATCCAACGACGTTGTCTCTTATTTAACTCCTTCTGAGAGATTAAATACTTGAGAATTTGATGATCAGTGAAGATTTGGAATCTTTTCCCACACAAATAATGTCTCCGAATCTTCAAAGCGAAAATGATTGCTGCAAGTTCTAAGTCATGCGTCGGGTAATTCAAGTCGTGAGGTCTCGACTGGCGAGAGGCGTAAGCAACAATCCTCCCATGTTGCAACAAAGACGCAACCCAGTCCTCTTAACGACGCATCACTATAAATCTCATACCCTCCAGACCGTATAGAATGGTCGGGATAGGCGTGAGTCGCCTTCTACTTAAGCTCTTGAAACTATGCTCGTACTTGTCTATCTACACAAACTTCTCTTCTTTCTTCAAAAATCGAGTCAACGGCGACGCTAAAGCTGAAAATTCCTCCACAAACCTTCTGTAGTAACTTGCCAAACCTGGAAAGTTTCTAATCCGTATCACTATAGTCGGTCTTGGCCAGTTGATCACTGCTTCAATCTTGGTTGGGTCCACAGAGATTCCTTCACCTGAAATCACGTGACCTAAAAATGCTACATGAGTCAACCAAAACTCGCACTTGCTAAACTTAGCGTACAATCCATGAATCTTTAGAGTCTGTAGTACCATTCTCAAATGACTCATGTTCTTTAGCATATCTCGAATACACCAAAATATCATCGATGAACACGATCATGAACTGATCCAGATATTCTTGAACACTCGATTCATCAAATCCATAAAAGAAGCTTAGGGCGTTCTCACAAATCGAATAGCATTACAATGAACTCGTAATGGCCGTATCGAGTATGAAATGCTGATTTTGGAATGTTCTCCTTCCCGATCCTCAGTGATGATATCATATCCTCAAGTCAATTTTTGAAAATATCGACGCTCCTTGTAACTAATCAAACAAGTCATCGATCCTCGGCAAGGATACTTGTTATTGATTGTCACTGATTGAGTTAACGATAGTCGATGCACAAATGCAACAAACCATCTTTCTTCTTCACAAATAGAAGCTGTGCCCCTCAAGGTGATGCATCATGATGTATAAATCCATTATCCAACAACTTTTGCATCTGCACATTTAGTTCTTTCAACTCAGATAACGACATCCGATAAGAAGCCTTAGAAATTGGCTTTGTCCTGTGTGCAATTCAATCACAAACTTGATCTCCCTCTCTCGCGTAGAGACCGGCAATTCCTCGCGGAAATACATTTGGAAATTCTTGCACCATTGAGATATCTTCAATCTTTAGCTCCTCAACTCGCCGTATCCATGACAGCTTACCAAGTAACCTTGACAACCCCGTCTAACAAACGGGTTACCTCAAGCAACGAGATCAATGTAATCAAGGGTCCTCCTGACTTCCAACAAACTCGAAACTCTCACCATTTAACGGGTCAAACCGAATCGCTTACAATAGCAATCCATCTTAGCTCGTTACTTGGAGCCGCCCATGCCAATTATCAAATCAAAGTCATATATGGCTATGACTAATAAGTCTATCCTCCTCTCTCGCCACCAATCGCTAACTTGCAACCAAGACAACCCAATATATAGCTAACACCTTATCCTTTAACAATGTAGATATGCTAACAAGCGACTCCAAAGAATTCAGACTTAATCCTATCAGCTTAACATATTGGTCGGCCGATAAAAGAATGAGTCGCTCCAAGGTCAAATAAAGCACAAGCAAAGATGATCGTTTAGCGAAATTGTACCGTAATTACATCAGATACATCCTGCTCCGACCTCTTGTGATGCCATACACTGTTCCTTGAGCTGGGGGTTTGATTTGTCTACCCTGCGGTGCGTTTTGCGGTGTGAATCCTCTAATCTAACCCATTAGTGGTGGCGGCGATAATTACTATTGTACCCTTTATCTTCTAGGATAATCTCTAGCCATTTGACCCCGTTGGCCACACTCAAAACATGCACCACCGAGCCATGTCGCTTCCCACGTAAGCGACACACGCTATTTTGATGTGGTGCCGACTTACCAACTCCACCCTTCCTATTAGGCGGAACCTGAAATTTTCCTCCGGTCATGGGCCTCTTCCCCAAACCAGCTTTCTATCTCTATTTGAAATGAACCTCAATCTCAACAAGGTGACTCGTTCATTCTCGATCTCTCTCTATTAATCGGGGCCCGTTCATAAAGGTCGTTATAGTTCTTTAGATTCAATGGCACTAGCGGGCTTCTTACTTCCAACCGAGCCCATCTTTAAACCTTCTAACTCGGTTACTGCATTCTCAACCACCTCGGGGTGTACTACGATAGTTCCACGAACTTCGCTTCATACCGATCTATAGTCATTGTACCTTGGCGAAAGCGCTAAAATTCCACCATCTTCAGTTCTCTAGCACTGTCAAAGAAATACTTGTTGAAGACATTGACAAAGGCGTTCCACTTCGGGACTACACCTTCAGGGAATATTATTCCTTGGTTGGCTCTCCACCAAGTACTTGCAATTCCCTATAGTTGGTAGGTTGCAATGACTACCTTCTCCGCCTCAATACACATTAATAGTGCAAAGGCCTTCTCCAAGCCTTGGATCCATAGAGCTGTAGCTTCGGGTTCTCCTGCCCTAGTGAACTTTGGTGGGTTCAACTTTAGAAACTATTCCACTAGCTTATGCACGGTCTCCTAGCGACCCCGTTTCCGGTGGAACCTTAGTAAGTGCGGCTGTGTGTGGCAGCAGTAGTAGCAGCATCTGCGGCTGCATTAGCGACAGTTGTGGTAGTGGCAATTGAAGCGGCGGCACTGGTAGCTTGAATCTGAGCCTGCTAATCCATCCTATTTCCCAACATCTCAAGTGCTTGCATGATCCCAGCAAACCTTGGATCCTTAGCACCAACAGGAGGCGGTGCTACTCTATTGGCGCTAGCTTGAGCTGGCATTCTACCACGACCTCCTCGTGTACCAACCCTCGTCGACGTCCTACCCCAAGTAATGGGCCCTATGGTTCTCTTTTTAGGAGTCATATACTCCTGATCACTCATGATGCAAGTTTTCATCGAAATTTGCCTTCCAATTTCACACGGAATTAGAAGCTGAGCGACCCCAAACAAAAAATTCTACTAAACAACTATTACAAACATGCACCAGCATGAAATAAAGGCCAATTCTACTAACTATCCCATAAACCATCGCACATTATCACTCCAACCACTAACCTACTCTTATACCACTTAATGGGGATGTCATGCCCAAATCCTCCGAGCGCGTGCCCATCCCTCTGTGGTCGATTAAATAGTGACGTCCTAGGATGCATTGTTGACCCATTCATTTTAATATGCATGCGAAGCAAATAATTAAATCCCCGTAAAACAACGAGGTGGGATAGAAAAGTTGGGTCCCAAATTTTCAAAATCACAGACACTTGTATACACATAAACTATGTCATATACAATATCGCCGATATATATAGGGTCTACAAAAAATGGGGTAGAGTGCTACAAAATCCTAATCATTCGAGTCTTCAACGAATACTCTAAGGACCCTAGATCCAACTCACTCGGTCCACCATTGAACCACCCAAGGGTCCGCCGTGCCTTTTCCAAAAGCAACCTCCAAGATTGACATAGGGACCTCAAATTCCGGTATGGGACCTTCTCTCTCGTCCATTCCACTCACAACGATACCATGATCTATATTGATGAGTTACTTTATCGGGTAGACCCGCATCAACTGCACCACGAACCTCACAAGTTAATAGGCCCATCCTCTTGGTTTCCCATGAAGCGAAATATAAGATACTTGCTCGGTGACCTTCGCTGGCCAACATGCTTGGGAAGAGCTGCCATCTAAGGACCTAAAATGTTATCCCACAATGAAGTGAGACGATGTCTCAACAAGTTCACCCCACAAACTCCGACTAGGAAGGAAATACATCATAAGGCTATCTAAGCATGCACAAAAACAGAGAGGACTTACATTTGCCTTAGTTCCTTCTCGCAAGTCGTATAGTTTACACTCTCAACCAATCAATTCAATTTAATCGATTCAACCCCAACAATATTATCTATCAATCCATGTAATCAATATTATCTATTAATTCAATACTCTACACCCAAAGCATCTGATCAACACCGACTATGCTCACGAAGGAAGCTGAAAGGGATAGATAATAGCATGCACAAGCTGATATCGATAGATAGTAGCTCCCACAAGCTGATATAGATAGATCATATATCTCACAAAAGCTAATATATGCTCACCAAAGCTGATATATGTATATTATACTCATCCACCGACAATTTTGTTTTGAATGCTCCGGTAAAATAATCATTATTGGGTATACGGTGCTTCCTCAACCAAAAGTATAATATCTATAATTCATAAAATCGCACTAATTATATAGTCGATAAAAACATTTTTGGTGTTGTAAACCGATGCCCAATAATTTTCTAATTAAATACTGAGAGTACTAAATTTTGGGATAAGTACCCAAAATTACAATCAACACTCAATTTGCAACATTTAGCATTCAATTAAATAAATCATTCATATCATTGCAATCGGCACAAAATTGCGGTCACCAACTATCCAGAGTCTAATTTTTAAAATAATAAATAATTAAATACTAATAAATGCAACTTAGGCCGAAAAACCTAATTAAATACCAAAACGAGCTCGAAAAAATTCCAACCTAACTAGATAAATACTACAATATATCTAGTTTCTAATTACACTACTCTAACCACCTAACGTGCAATAATAATTAATTAAATTGCTAATATGTTCTAACTAACCACCTAATCCATACTTAACTAAAATAGTTAACCATTAGCATAATTAACTCTCTAGTGGAGATTAGTGAGTAAACTCACCACTTTGTGATCCGATAAGTTCACTAGAACGGCGAAGTGGAGACGATCGACAAACTAAAAAGCAAGGGCACCTTTTTTGAAGCCCGAAAGTGGTTCAAAGCGGGCTAAAATAATGCACAATTGACTTAGGGGCTTCGATTTTGTTCCGGGACAAAGGAGTTGCCAAGGCCGTTGGGCTGCAAAATGGCCAAAGAGGATGACGGGTGGCTTTGACGAGTGGGCGAGGGCGGCGACGAGGCTTCCGCGACCACGACGGCAATAAATGGTGGCTGGCATGCTCGATTCGATAGCCTCGAGCTCGAGAGGATGCGGCGGGGATCGCAACTAGAGCGGGGACGACACGCGGGGACGCATGACACAAGCAAGCAACGTGCAGCGGTTGTCCGGGCTTCGACGGGTGTCGACGGGCAGGGTTAGTCTTGAGCTCGATTTCTCTATGATTTTCGAGCTTCTAGGAGTTGGAAATTAAGAAAGCAACCGGTGGAGAAGAAGAAAGGGACAGTTTCCTTGGAGTGGGGCCACCTTTGGCTCAATCCTACCCCTTTTTGTCCCCTTGACCATGCCCCACCATGGCTAGCTAGCTCCCATAGCCTCTTGCAGCCCTCAAGCTTCCTTTAGAAGCTAATGAGATGGTTCAAAGGGGTGGACCTAAGGGGGCTATGAATTTTACAATATTTCCCACAATTTCACTTCAATTCCCATTTTAATTAAATCAATACGGCTCCCATAAATTCCACAAACGAGTCCTTGATCAAATTGATATTTTCCACGCCAATATAACCAACTTGCATTCCCAAAAACGCAATAAAAAATAGTCCAATGAATTTTCGGACAAAAAACGGTCTCACTTTTGAAATTTCACCAAAATCTTGATTTACAGAAAAATCTTCAGAGGATGAGTCGACGTTCCTAAATGACTTGTGATATGATAGAACTTTTAATTTCTAAAATCAGATTTAAATTCGCAGTTAATTTCAATCTCGGTAATTCAGCGTGACCTAACATACTATGTAGCTTTTGGGGAATTTTGGTGCAATTGACCCGTGATCAATTTATTTCGAGTCACAATGTATGTCTTCGACATATTGGCAACTCTTTGTTGTGAAAATCTCAATGCTTCAAATACGAACATAGGGTACCAAAAGATAGAAAAATCAGTCTAGTGCCGATCGGCAGCATTTCACAATCTGGTGAAATCACCCACACTTTGATCACTTATCTCAGTTGAAACAACCATCTTTGATCTATGATCGATTTTTAATTGTGTCGTAATGATTTTGTAAATGAGCACGGTCGAGTCGTCGATTCCTAGTCAAATTATCAAGTCTATTGTATTAAAATCCCTTAATGACTTTCCGTACAGATAATCTAAACTATCTCATGAATAATCAGCTCAAAGAATAGCACTATAGGCACGCCATGAAATGCCCGATTTATCTAATTGAAGACAATTGAAATTTCAAGATATCACAGTTCACGTACCATGCATGAACATATACTTGAGATGACGAACTTAGTAGCAAATTTAAGGAATAGGGACAAATGTAGATGAATACTTTTTAGTATAGTTCATACTTAATTCCTTGTCTCATGATAACATTAGTCATTTCATATAAACTAGAACATCATAAAGGATAAGTGTAATGCAAATGAATTTGCCAATACACTTGTTTAAGAGGAAACATGTAGCGACCCTAACTCCATCTCCTGGGTTTTGAGCAGCAAAGGTTATTTTTGTGACGTCCCAAGCTCGTCACCGTCTTGGTTCTTTTTGTCTTGTTATCATGCACATGTGGAAACGTGAACCAACAACTCCCTAAAAAAAACAATAGCTGGAATATTGGGACATACATCACACATAACACATTGCTTCATATTACAATAGTACATTTATAAGCCTTTTTTTCCCTACGGACCCTCTTTTCTTTTTACACCAAGCCAAGCTTCCACATAGACTAAGAGAAATCCTATCTCCTCTAGTGTGACTGTAGCTTCCAAAACTGACGTGAGATTTCTGTATCTATAAGTCTGAAAAATAAGGGAATAAGTAAAACCCACTAAACTCCAATTGAGAAGCCTAACCATCAAACTAGATACATGAGCATAACCACAACAATGTCAAACAACAAATCAATAGTAAAATATATTCCAACAACTCACCCATGTTTATGACAAGAGCTCAGTTTACACCTCTAATGCTTGAACAATTAAAAACTATCACAAAGAACATACAAAAAGGGGTTCATTTATTATCATAATTGTTCTTACAGTTCTTCCGAATTCTCCTAGACAACATCCTCTAATCCAAGGGTAAAGGCTGTCATCTGAACTTAGTCGGGCATTCGAAATCCATCGGGCATGAAATCATTCTAAATCCACCAGGCAAACCCATTCTCATGGACAAGGCACGCTACCAACGCTATATGACAACGAGTATTATTTTTCATTTAATAATAACACGTTATACAACACACAAATCAGTTTATTATTTTCCTCTTAGCCCACACTTACAAGGCTCGAGGGCATGCTCATTACAAGTGTGTACAAATCATGTTCCATTGTACCATAACTACATAATATCTTTGGGCAAGGCATAAGGTTCATGGCCCGAACAAACCAGCCAAGTGTCGGCCTACACCAAGCAAGACTTGAATCAGTACACCTCAATATCGACTTGCCAAGCATGGTTTGTTCTAAAACGCCTTGACGCCAATCCAAACCAAGCGAGTCTTACCCATGGCTTGAGGCACAACTTGGACCTAGCTTGAACAACTTGATGGGGCGATAGTGTAAGGCCAAGAGAAATGAAAGAATATGATGAATGGGTGTGACTAGCAAAAGGGCTTAAAAATGATGGAAATGAATTGGGGGCTCCTCCTAGTTATAGGCACCAACCTCATAATTATTTATCCAAATAACCCAATCACATTTCTGGGGGTGCTTTTCTGCTATAAAGTCAAGATGATAAGCCTAGTTTTGCAGAGTGGCATGCCTAAGGCCTTGGGATAACGCTTGCCATCTTTTTATTGGATCACCTATTCCATGCCAACATGACTTAGCCTACTTACTTTCTAAGGAGAATCTTATTGTACTTATGAACAAATCTTTATAGGGACACATAAGTTAGTACTAAGCTTATTACATTTAATGCTTAGATTTTATGTAATCATTAAGTTAGATATTCTTCACATGTCCTTAACAAAACTTACTCCCCAAGTTCTCTCTCGAATCTTCCATGGTCTAATCTTATGGGTCACCAACTTCTCTTCCAAACCAAATCTTTTGGCCGTCATTACATAATCTTCCTAAGGCCACCTAAGCTAATGACTCACCATCTTCATTAATGGCTTAAATTTGCAATTATGAGGTTTGGATATTTACCACATGCCGATATTCAAGAACTTACTCCCCAAGCATTCTAGAATCTTCTACCATGTCTTCTCTTGATTGGTCCACATAAGCACTTGGTTCATTCTCGGAGAACGAGCCACTTTAATTAGGTGGTACCCGAAAGGAGGTTACGTGGCACCTAGCTCATAGAGTAGCCATAATTACCTAAAGTGTCTCATTTTTATTGGAACACTTGTCGATGATCCTTTACTTAATTGCCAAGGTGAATCTTTGGTAATGATTACCAAATCTAGAAAAATTTATCCAAAGTAGTAAGTTATCCTTCTTCAAGAAGAACCTAGTATATTTTAGTAGGTTATATTTCGTCCATTTTTAAAAAATATGGCAACCATAGGAAATAGGCCACAAAGGTGCAATCGAAACCGGATAAGGGCTTTTTGTGTACATTCCCTATCGACCATTCCTACACACCCTGGATTCGTCACCGAGCTACCCTTAGTATGGTTATCATAGGCAAAAATTGCCTTATCGGCTAGGTCGGTGGCCCACGTCCTGGGCTCAATGGCCTAGTCCTACTATTAGCATACCGATCTATGGCTTACTAGTTAGAATCAAAATAAGGGTCTAAATCGAGGATGTTATAACTCTCCCCCATAAAAAAATTTCGTCCCCGAAATTTAAATGTGTACCTGAGACTTATATTCCCTTTCTTTCTAAAGTGCGATACTCCTCTTCATGGGTGACACGTTAAGAAAACATGGTCGGTTACCTACATGGCATTTGAAGTAAGTTAGACCGACTCTGAACTAGTGATTTTCATTTTCCCGACCTTGTTTCAACAAACCGGTCTTCTGCAAGCTCGACCATACAGAGCCTCAAATGGAGCCATGCCAATACTTTACTGGAAACTTCAGCTCTGCCATGCTTCCGCTTTGCCACTCTAATTTATACTTATTTGGGATCTCTTGTCCAAATAACTTTGGGGGTCGTTCAACCAATCCCTTGCGTAAAATGTTCACCATTTCCATTTATGTTTCCAATTGCAGAAACGTTTCTAGAAGCTCAGGCTACTTGCTGCTGTGTCTGCTGCTCCATTAGGCTTCCAATTGTCGTAAAAGCTTGCAGAATTCCATTTAGTCAGGGGTCCTGATTTGACTTTCCTTTCAAAGTTACCCAATCTCGAGCACTCATGTTCTCTATTAGTAGGACAACTATAAGAAGTCTAAGAAAGCTTTTCCACAGCACCATTAAAGATTAGTAGTCATGAGCTATTACCACACAAGAAATCAATCAAGCAAACAATCACATGCATTGGGTATTTTCCCAGCTAACTATCCCATGACTCCCAATGCACCTTATCACTCCAAGTAATAACCCCACTCTGATACCAAAAATGTAGTGACCCCAACTCCATCTCCAGGGTCCCAAGCGGCAAAGGTTATTTTTATGACGTCCTAGGCTTCTCGTCATCTCAGTTCTTTTTGTCTTGTTATCATGCACATGTAGAAACATTACCAACAACTCCCTAAACAAATAATAGTTGGAAGACTGGGATATACATCACACAGAACACATTACTTCATATTACAATAGTATATTTACGGGCTCTCTTTTCTTTCTACATCACACTACAAGTTTCCATATAAGCTAGGAGAAATCCTATCTCCTCTAATGTGATTGTAGCTTCCAAAACTGACGTAAGACTTTCATACCTACAAGTTTGAAAAATAAGGGA
This sequence comes from Eucalyptus decipiens, assembly GCA_014182575.1. Lineage (NCBI taxonomy): Eukaryota > Viridiplantae > Streptophyta > Magnoliopsida > Myrtales > Myrtaceae > Eucalyptus > Eucalyptus decipiens. Next base: position 15,969,547 of record CM024616.1, read on the forward strand.
TTGAGTTAGGGGACTCAATAAGTAAACCCACTAAACTCCGATTAGGAGGATGCCTCGCCGTTGAACTAGATACGTGAGCATAACCGCAACAATGTCAAACATCAAATCAATAATAAAATATATTCCAACAACTCACCCATTTGTATGACAAGAGCTCGATTTACCTCTAATGTATGACAAGAGCTCGATTTACCTCTAATGCTCAAACAGTTAAAGCCATCACAAATAACATGCACAAAAGGGGTTCATTTATTATCATAACTGTTCTTACAATTCTTCTGGAATTCTCTAGACAACATCCCCTAATTCAACGGTGACGACTATCATCCGAACTTAGTTGGGCATCCAAAATCCATTGGATATCTAGAATCCACCGAGCATCAGATATCTATCAGACATTTGGAATCCACTGGACATCCGAAATTCATCAGACATTCGAAATTTACCAAGCATCACATTCTCATGAATGAGGCATCTTCGCCAACGCTATGTGACAATGAGTCTTATCTTTAATTTAGTAATCACACGTTATACAACACACAAACCAATTTATTATTTTTCCTCTTAGCCCACACTTACAAGGTTTGAGGGTGTGCTCATACAAGTGTGTGTGTGTCGTGTTCTATAAAGTATCGTGTTCTATAGTACCATAACTACATAATATGATGGGTAATGCATAAGGTTTGTGCTCGAACCGACCGACTAAATGCCAACCAACGCCAAGCAAGACTTGGATTGGTACACTTCAATACCGACCTACCAAGCGTGGTTCGTTCTGACACGCCTCAACGCCAATCTGAACCAAGCAAGACCCTTCCATGGCCCGAGGCATAATTTGGACCTAACTTGGATAACTTGATGGGGTGATGGTGTAAGGCTAAGAGAAAGGAAAGAAATGGGAGAATGGTGTGTGAATGGCAAGAGGGCTAAAAAATTATGGAAATGAATGGGGAGCTCCTCCTCTTTATAGGCACTAACATCATCATTACTTATCCAAATGACCCAATTACATTTCTTGGAGTGGCACAGTTATAAAGTCAAGGTGGCAAGGCTAGTTTGTAGTGTGGCACGCCTAGAGTCTTATGAGAACACTTGCCATATTCTTATTAGACTATCTATTCTATACCATCATGACTTAGTCTACTTGCTTTTCAGGGAGAATCTTATTGTAATGATGAACAAATCTCTATAGGGACACCTAAGTTAGTAACTAAGCTTCTTACATTTAATACTTAGATTTTGTGTAATCATTAGGCTAGATATTCTTCACATGTCCTCAGAAAAACTTACTCCTCAAGTTGTGTGTCCCTCTCTAAAATCTTCCATGGGACATCTAAGCTTATGAGTCACCAACTTATTTTCCAAGCCAAGTCTTTTGGCCATCATTACATAATCTTCCTAAGGCCACCTAAGCTAATGACTCACCATCTTCATTAATGGCTTAGATTTGGGCAATTATGAGGTTTGGATATTTGCCACATGCCTAAATTCCAGATTTTTTTTTTTTTTGGTAAAGGTAAGAAATATAATGAGTAAGGGCCAAATGTACAAAGATCACATCACCAAGGACTTGCACTCCTAAATTCAAGAATTTGCTCCTCAAGCATTCTAGAATCTTCTACCATGTCTTCTCTTGATTAGTCCACCTAAGGACTTGGTTCATTCTCGGAGAACAAGCCACTTTAATTAGGTGGCACCCTGAAAGGAGGTTAGGTGGCAAATAGGTCAGAAAGTAGCCATAATTGCCTAAGGTGTCTCATTTTATTGAAAACTTGTCGAGGATCCTTTATTTAAATGCCAAGATGAATATTTGGTAAATAATTACCAAATCTAGAAATATCTTTCCAAAAGTAGTGAGTCATACATTTTCAAGAAGAACCTAGGATATTCTAGAAGGTTCTATTTTGTCCATTTAAAAAAATATGGCAACCATAGGAAGTAGGCCACGAATACAACCGGAACTAGGTATGGGCTTTTGTGTACATCCCCTATCCACCATTCTGGCACCCCAGTCGTGGCCAAGCCACCCTCGCATATGATTATCATAGGCATAAATTGCCTTCTCAACTAGGTCGGTGGCCCATGTCCTAAGCTTAATGGCATAGTTTCGCTATTGGCGTATCGATCCTGGCCTACTAGTTAGAACCAAAAGAAATGTCAAAAAATCAAGGATGTTACAAAACAAGGTTAAAGAATAAAAATCCCATTTTATTAATTTCAAGTGATTAGGAAGCTAAAAAGAATTCCATAAAAAGGAAAAATGGAAAGAGAAAGAAAAAGGATTTCTCGATATAAATGACTCTTCTAAGGTTTTCAAATTCACAAAAAAGAACACAATTTTATCAGGTGTTACTTTTGTAATAGATTGGACACTCAAGAAATATTGCCTAAAACGTAAACTTAGTTTAGAAAGAAATGTAAGCATTGTGTTTTAATATGTTTTGAATTAAACTCTACTAAAATTCTTTGCAATATTTAGCATATTGATTTTAGTGTCATCACTCATGTTTCAATATAATGTAAGGATTTATGACAATCCAAACCATAAAACCAAATGAAAATTATGTATTCTGGGGAATAGAAACAAAGTTCTAGTTGAAGGCATCAACACTTGTTGGTTGATTTTCAATACTGGGCATTATTTGAATGTGTTTCAAACCCTTTATGTACTCACATTTTATCGCAATTTAGTTTCTTTATCAAAACTTGATGTAATGGAATTTTCTTTGAGTTTTGTTATGGATATTTAAGAATAATAATATTATTCGAACTTGAATTTTTATTTTATAGTAGTTTGAACTTGATAATGCTTTTGTTAATGACATTTGCAACATAATGTCAACACCAAACACAATATAGTTATGAGAATGCTTATTTGTAATATAAACTTTTTGGGTCACATATCCAAAAGAAAATGCAACATTAGTGAAGAATGAAATTGTTTCAAATTTAGATTTCATTTATTTTTGAATTGTGCATTGATTGTATTAAAAGTAAAACTACAAATACAATAAGAAAAGTGTCACAACAAGTATAGAGCTTCTTGAAATTATATATACTAATATATGTAGTCATTTTGATGTTTCATCTTTTAATAAAGGAACTATTTTATCATAGTCATCAATGATTTTTCATGTTAGGGTTATATTTATCTACTGTGTGATAAATCTCAATTAGTGAATACACTTATCATTTATATTAAAAAGAATTTATGAGGCAATTAGACAAAAAAAGTGAAAATAGTAAGGTCAAATAGAGATAATCAATATTATGGAATGTATAATAAATCATGACAATAGTTGGGTCCATGTGCTAAATTCTTTGAAAAACATTATTTGTATTTAATACATGATGATGGATACAATATAAAAAAATGGTACAAGTAGAATGGCATAATTATATTTTAATGAAAATGGTTAGTTTTGTGATGAGTTGTTCATATTTGCCCTTATCGTTGTGGATATATGCATTAAAGACTTTTATATGTTTATTAAATAAAGTTCCTAGTAGGAAGTTCCAAAGATTATTTGACTTATAGACAAGAAGGAAATGTAGTTTACGACACTTACATGTTTAGAGTAATTCGGTAGAAGTAATAATTTACAATTCATATGAAAAGAAATTGGATTTTTAGAACTATCGGTGATTACTTCATTGATTATGTAGAAAATTTAAAGGGTATAAATTTTATTGTCAAAATTATAGTGCGAGAATTATTGAATCTAGAAATGCTAATTTCATTAAAAATGGTGACATCGAGTGGGAGTGAAAAAATGTGTGATGCTTGCCTTTAAGAAGTTAAGGTGAAAGTTGAAAAGAAGTTGGATTTTAGAACAACCGGTGATTACTTCACTAGTTATGCAAAGTGATCCAAAGGATACAAATTTTACTGCCAAAATTATAGTGCAAAAATTATTGAATCTATAAATGCTAATTTCATTAAAAATGATGATTATCGGTGAAAGTAAAAAGAATTATTGATGCTTGCATTTTAAAAGTTAGGATGAAAGTTCCTATAACCAAATATTCTAAAGTTGTTGGTCTTGATATTTTTGTTCAACTCAACAATAATTAAGAACAATAAATAAAAGATCGAAGACTCTTCAATGAAAATGTTAATATTAAACTCACAATAGTTGAGCCATAAAATGTAGCATTAAGAAGATCTTAAAGGAGGCTGCTTATTCTACAAAAAGTCCAATGACTTAAGAATTGGTAATGGTCCGGTTTATCTCACAAGTCATGGAATGTGATGATTCTTCTAAATGGTTTAATGGCATTGAAGAAGAGTTGAAATTTGTTGATCTAAATCAAGTTTGAGATCTTGTTGAATTATTTGAAGGATTTAGAAAGGTCAAATGGACTTTTAAAACCAAGTGCAACTCAAAACTAATATCAAACAAAGTATAAGGCCAAATTTGTTATTAAAGGTTTTGCTCAAAAAGAATAATTTGATTATAAGGAGGCATATTTACCAGTTTTTCAAGAAAGACTAACTTAACGGCTCATTACATTCAGAATACGCCATATGAATGTCAAAATTGCATTTTTTGATGGAATTTAGAGGAAGAAATTTATATGGGGTAACCTAAGAGCTTTTTAGTTAAAGAAAAGGAAACACATGGTGTGTAAATTAGAAAAGTCAATATACAAACTTAAGCATGTTTTCTCGATAATGGTATGTTAAGGTTGAGTGATAACATAAATTCTTGTGAGTTTAAGGAAAACACTATTGATCGGTATATATATGTATATATGTATGTGTGTGTGTGTGTGTGTGTGTTTATATATTTATATATATAAAGTCAATAAGAGCTACTTTATTTTCTAGTTACGTATTATTTGGTGACATTTTGCCCCCTTTACTATCTCAAAATCACAAGTTTACATTGGAGAATTATGAAATGAAAAAAGTGTAAAGTATTCATATTTGTGAAAAAATTTTATGTGTAATAAAGCATTAGGTTATCTTTCAAAGTCTCTATTGAAATTTTAGAGACTCGATGTGGATAAATGTTCAACATGTGTAGTTTTAATTCAAAAAGGAGACAAATTTAGCCTTATGCAATGCTTGAAAAATGAAATGGATTAAGAATAAATGAAAAATGTTCCTTATGCATTTGTTGTCAATAGCTTCATGTAATGCCTAAACTAGCACCACACCAAATAAGTTTCGTTGTTGCAATGATGGGTAGATATCAAAGTAACCGGGATTGAATGCATTACGCCCGAACCCCGTGACATGTGTACAACCCGCTATGGTCATGTAAATGCAACATTCTCAGGTAGTGTCGCCGACCCCATTCAATTAATATGCGCATGCGGAACGTACTAAGAAACCCCTGACAAAACTTACGGGATAGGACAGCAGGAAAATCAATTAAAAAAAAACAAACCAACATACTTTCATAAATAATCATTCCAGAGTTTACATACACCAACAGGATCAAAGACTATATGCACCAAAAATGGGTCAGAATTCATGTGCATCAAAAGGGTCGGTCACTGGCAGGATCGATCCACCAAAAAAACAGTCCCATGACTACTAATCGGACTCATTTGTCGATCCCACATCTTCCACATCGACTATATTGGGTCGAAGACGATGGGTTGTCCATCCTACCATCAAGAAGGTTAGTTACACCTTCACCCAAAATAGCATCCACCACAACAAATGGAATATCAAAACTATCGAGTGGACCAATCCTAAAGCCATTAGCCCCAAAGGAACCATGCCTTAAATCTATGTGGTACCTTGAAATCGTCGATCTCCGAATCCAACAGTTGTCACGTCAGCTCGTAGACCCAATGACTCCCGGGGTTAGGAAAGCGTACACTTGCTCTACAATGTGCCTTTGGGATGCCATTCTTCTCGGAGGTCCTACCATCTACGGCCCGATAATATTTTCCCACAATGGGGTGAGACATTATCTCAGCAAGTTCACCCCTCTTAAACCCCTATTAGAAAGAAAATACACCTAAGAGTGGCCTAGCCACACAGCACAGAAGACTTACCTCGTCTTATTTCCTTCCTGCAGGTTAGTACAGTTCGTATCACTCAATCACATGTAGTAATAAGAACTTAAACCATTGGAACACAATCAACTTCACATAATTCACAATCACAGCAAGCGTTCAAATTATTATTCATTGCCATACAAGGGTATAGCCAAGTCACAGTTCGGCTATCTACTGACATTAATGCCAGGCATCGCCTCCCCCCTTGAAGCGCGGCTTCGTCACCATGTCGACGGAATTCCCGAATGAGCATGAGTCAAGTTGGCCTAGCCTCTGCGACACGAGCCTCATCACTATGTGGACGGCATCTCTAGAGGAAAAAATGTCTAGTTGGCCTAGCCAATATCACGACAGTCTGTCCTTAATACACGACAATTTAATTCGAACCAGGATACTTTGCATATCACTCAAACACTCCAATTACAATATTAATCCTTAAAAATCAAATTTCGGTGCCAAACCCGACACTTGGGATTTTCTAACTAAAATCCATATTTTTCACAATCAACACTCAATTTGCATTATTCACTCATCAAATTTAAATTCTAAATACACGGCAGCGATCGGCATGAAATTCCTAAGCAATTAAGGTCAAAAATAATTTCGAATTTTTTAAAATAATAATATTTTAGTAATTTTCAGAATATAATATATTATTAAATAATCCAATAATTTCAAAACATTTATTTAAATCAGAAATAAATTTCTTTAAGTCACATGAAGGCTTATATTAAAATAAACCTACTTAACTTTAAACTAAACATACTTTAACTTAATTAAACACCTTAATCTAAACAACTAAATAAACTAATCTAACCACATAATTTCAATCAACCTAAGCTAAACACACTTAAGGCATCATTAACCCTCTAATCAAGATTTAGTGAGGTAAACTCACTCAAATGACCAAACAGGCGGTTCCACACGACGGGGACCTTGACGGGGATCGACTTTCCTCGAGGCGAGCCGAGCTTTTGGGGCGGAAGCCAACCAAAATGGGCCAAGATCGGGCTGTAATACCCATTCAGCGAGTGCTAGTTGAGGTTGGATGGAGGTGGTTCGGCGGCTGTCGTGAAACCGGCGAAAGAGGACGGTGGTAGCTCAGGCGGTGACTGGCGGCAGCTCCAGCAACGTGTAGCGGTGTTGGACAACCATGGGATGGCGGACGACGAGCTGGGCACACGGACGGCGACGAGCGGTGAGCTAGCCGGCGCGCGCGCGGAGCCTTCTCGCCGGACGGTGACGACCGCGACAGCTCCGGCGACGGCGGCAGTGGACAAGCTAGGCGTCGAGTGAGTCGACATCGGTGCTTCAGTTCCACACGCAGCTTTCCTCTCCCCCTCTCTTCCAAGCTTGAAGATGAAGTGTGATTGGTGGAAGTGATGGGCTCTTTTGGAGATTAAATCTACACCTTACACTTGTCAATTTCTTCTTAACTTTGGCCCAACAACAATGACCTAAGGTGATGTCATCTTCCACTAATTTCAAATCCTCCACAACTATCTTCAATAGGTCTAATTTCTTTTTTTCCGTAGGCATGAAATCTTGTACATTAATTTCTTCAACTCCATTCAATTCTCTCCAATTGAGTCCAATTGAAGTCCAAAATTAATCTAATATCACCACACTTCAATTCACATATTTTCAAATACGAGACACGGGGTACCCAATCGACAAAAGGTCGGTCCAATGCCGATCAACAATAATTGTGCAATCGGTGGATCACCTACACCCTAATCACATGCCTCTATCGAGTCGACCTATCTACGATCTCTAATCCATTTTTATTTGTACTGTAATGACCCTTGCAAATTAGCTCGGTTGGTCGCTCTGATCGAATTCTCGAGTCGATGCATTAGAATCTATTATGACTTCACTGATAAACTAGTTTTTCACATTAATTGGCCAAGCTCAAGGAAATGAATTATATGCGTCTTGCGATAAAATGCTTGTCTGAATTTATTGAAAATAGAATTGGAAAATTGAGATGTCGCAAAATCATTTGAAAACTACAAAGAAAGTGCTCATATAAAAGTAAGGAACAAAGAATTATATGCTCACTTATAAAAGATGTGATTATCCTGGGATGATTTAATATTTAAATTTAGACTTTGCCAAATGTACGAGATACAAGAAAGGTGTATTTGGTTTGGAGTGCAACGGGAGATCGATTGATTCCTTCACTCATAACAGGTTGTGAGGACTTCTCTCATTTCTCTTGATCTCCCCTGTTTTCATGCCTACAGGTGAGAGAGGATTGATCCTCACGTTCTCCTTCTTCTCTTCTTTCATTTTCAGATTTTTCTGCCTGCGCCGCCAACTTCTCTTTCTTCTTCTTCATCTCCTTTTTCTTCTTCTTCTCTCATGCTTCTCTTTCTCTTACTTCTTCTTCTTTCTCCTCGTCTTCTTCTCTTGCTTCTTCAACATCTCTTTTCTCTTGTCCTTCTCTTTCTCTTCCTTCTGTCTCACCTTGTTCGTGGAGTGCGGAAAGCAGGCGACTCAGCCTTTTCAAAGCTATTGCCGAAATGGTAAGATCATCATCTTCTTCTTCGTCCACAATAAGAGCTCTTCTTTTACGCTTTGAAGCAATCAATGGCTCCTTTCCTTTTCTTTTTGAAGAAGAGATTGGATGAGATCTGCCCGAAGTCTTCTCCTTGAATTTCTCCAACTCCTTGTTCGGTTCCTTCGGACGCATTTTGGTTACCATCTTGAGTCCCTATCACCATATGATCGCACGATCGAACACGAAAATTTGCGGAGGCTGAATATTAAAAATGTCGAACAACTTTGTGACAAGGCTTGGATAAGGCGGTGCCTCTGTCTTTCATCATCGCTCATACATGTGAAACATGACGGTGAGGAAGAAAACCTTTTTTTCCGGTCGGGATGGCATACATCAATTTTGCCGAACTTGAAACATCGGTCTTCGAGGTTGATTTCGGTCGAAGGCAATTGATCACGATCTTCGAAGAAGGATGTTGAATGCATTCATCCTTAGATAGGTGATTTTCTCATTTGTTCTCCTATCCTTCACAAGTTCGAGTAGCCCGAGCGATGGAAACCTTGATCGTCGATATCTTCCTCTTTCAACTCCTAACACATACGCAAAGCACATTCATATCTACAACATAGTCTTGATCCTTGACATCAAGGAAAAATCTATCCGCATCCAAAAGCTAAGATTCGAATAGAAATAGGCGGTCGGTTCGGGATGGGCCTCGTTGCCATCGAAATGAATGTCTCAAGTTGAAGGTAACTTAGTTTCTCCCTCAAGTTCACCTTTACCGCATCCGAGAAAATCAAAGTCCACACTTCTAGGGTTTATAACCCCACGCCGGCAATTTGAGTACAAATCCTCTTGTTCCTTCGATCAAAACACTTCTCCCCTTTTTCCTTTACTATTAGCCGCCACACCCATTTTTGGTTGGAATTGACTCCTGATTACAATTTGTCGTCATCATTTCCATCTGAGATTCGGTCCCCGATCCCACGAGGATCACTTGGAATATTCGCAAGGGTTTCCTCACCACCCCTTTGTCGAGCAATTCCCAACCTTTCCATTCTTTTCAAAAGATATATTTGTTCCCATATCCTTTATCTTTAAGAAAAGCATCGACATAGTTCAAGGGGGTATGTGTTCCTTTCAAAAGCACGATACATGACTTATAGATAAAGGGCGGGAGTTTGGATTCTTACGGGATCTGCATTCTCAATGATTTCTTCCTCTTGTTGATGAACAACGCCCTTGAGGACTAGATGGATGACGCCGCTTTGAGAATGTTGTGGGCTCGGTTGTCGTTAGGGAGAAATTTCTTCTTCGTAAGATCGAAGTGCGTAGGCCCTCGGGCATTCTCCGTGGTCCCTGTTAGCGATTCTAGATGACTTTCCTCGAGGACGACATTCTTCTCGGTTTTTGGAAGATTCCTTGCTTGACTTTTCTCAAGAAAGATGAAAACTTTTTCAAAGTTAAACAAAGGTGATCAAATGAGAATGGAGGATTGATGCTTTCTAGGGTTTTCGAGAGTAAAGTGAGGAGGAACAAACAGAAGACTGTCGAATAAAAGGAGAGGAAGACGAACCGTCACAAAGGAAGGTAAAAAGATGCCTTTTAAAAATAACTACCCCTTTTTTCCTGAAGATAAAAATAACTTCTTTTTCGAAAAGGAAACGATGCTATAATTACGTCGATTGAAGATAGCAATAAAACACGGTTGGCAATCGTACCTTTTCAAGATAAAATTCAAAGAGAGAGAGAAAGACTAACTTACGGTCTAACGATCGTACCAAGACTAACTACAGTTAGGTCTTGCATTCACAGTCCGATAGTCTTTAGACTTTGATCTCCTCAAACCTTAAAATGTTGAGTGGAGCGTATCAATTCAAATTGATTTTTCTCTAGAGGCTTCGTGAATATATCGCGGGCTGATTTTTGTATCAACATATTGTATTGAAACATCTCCATTTCCCGAACGTGATCTCCCGATGAAGTGATGTCGAATCTCTATATGCTTTGCTCTTGAGTGAAAAATTGGATTTTTGGTAAGATTGATAGCACTTGTGTTGTCGCAGTTTATTTCAGTGCATGAATCTTTAATTCCAAAGTCTCTTAGTTGTTGCTTTATCCAAAGAATTTGTGAACGACATCTCCTGCGAGCTACATACTGTTTTCTCGCCAGAGAGAGAGCCCTTTGTACTTTGTTTTCTTGAAAACCAAGACACCGTCCCCGCCTCAAGTAGTTGGGATGTGTACCCGAGGTGCTCTTTCTATCAACTCTATGCCAAAAATTTGCATCTGCGTCCAGTATCCAAGAAGAGTAAAGTCTCCCTCTTTAGGATACCATAGGCCGACGCTAAAGTTGAAGCAATGTATTTGAGAATACGCTTTGCGGCACTTAAATGAGATTCTTTAGGATCGCTTTTGAAATCTAGCACAAATGCAAACACTAAACAAAATGTCGTCTAGAAAGGTAAGATAAAGAAGTGAGCCAATGATACTCTGTATAGCTTTTTTGGTCAACTTTCTTTCTTCTTCATCTTTGTCTATCTTCAAGGCACTTGACATTGGTATGTGATCTTTGCAATTGTCAGTCAAACTTTTTGACAATATCATTAGCATATTTTTCTTGACGAATAAAGGTTCCTTCCTTTAGTTGTTTCACTTGAAGTCAAGAAAGAAGGTTAACTCCCATCATGCTCATTTCAAATTCTTCATGCATAGTCTTAGAGAATTTCTTACAAAGACTTTCATTAGGAGATCCGAATATGATATCATCAACATATATTTGAACTAGAATAAAGCTTTGCTTTCCTTTTTGATAAATAGAGTAGTGTCTACTTTACCTTTCACAAAATTGTTTTGAATTAAGAACTTACTCAGCTTTGTCATACCAAGCTCGAGGTGCTTGTTTCAAGCCATATAAGGCCTTTTTGAGTCGAATACCGAGTCCTGGTTTCTTTGGATCTTCAACCTGTGTGGTTGTTCCACATAAACTTCTTCATGGATGAATCCATTTAGAAAAGCACTTTTGACGTCCATTTGGAATAACCTGAAATTTTGTAACAAGCAAATGCAAGTAATAAACGAATTGCTTCTAACCTTGCTACAAGAGCGTAAGTCTCGTCATAGTCGATTCCTTCTTCTTGCGTGTAACCCTTGGCCACCGGTCTTGCTTCGTTTCTCAAGATTTTCTTTTTCGTCCATCTTGTTCCCGAAAACCCATTTTGCTCCAACAACGAGATTTACCTTTAGGTTTGGGAGATAATTCCCGGACATCATTGATCTTGAATTGCTGAGTTCTTCTTGCATAGCTTCAATCCAGCTTTCATCAGATAAAGCTTCTTCTATGCTTTTGGGTTCTATTTCAGAAATAAGAGCAACAGCACTAGATTCTTCACGTCTTTTGGATCTTGTACGAATTCCTTCATTGATATTGCCAATGATAAGATCTTTGGGATGGCCCCGGACTTATGCTTCCGATTGCTGAATAATTTGTCGATTGATGATCACTTTCTTCGCTTGTTTCTTCAACAATCTCTTCTTTTGATCCTTCAAGGTCGACACTGCTTCTTGAGATTTAGACTTTGTAGACGGAGCGATTCGGATTCCTCAATATGACTGTGTAGATTCATTTTGAATGGAATCTTGGAATTTGACATTCATTGATTCTTCCACTTTCGAGACTTCTTGTTGTAGACTCGAATGCTTTGCTAGAGGTTGAATATCCAAGAAAGATGCCTTAATCGACTTTTCTTCAAACTTACCAACTCGATCATTTGCATTTTCAGTATGAAACATTTGCATCCAAATACATGGAAATATGAAACAATATGCTTCTTTTCTTTAAAAAGCTCATAGGGGTTTTTTTTTCTAGAATAGGTCTTAGAAAAATTCTATTGATAATATAACATGATGTTGAAATGGCTTCAGCCCAAAATTGTAAAGAGATATTACTTTCAATTAAAGAGTTCTAGCCATTTCTTGAAGAGATCTATTCTTCCTTTCCACAACTCCGTTTTGTTCGGGGTATATGGAGAAGAGAATAAATGCTGAAAACCAGATTCTTCACAAAATTTGGCAAAATCTTGATTTTCAAATTCTCCTCCATGATCTGTTTTTTATTCTTGAAATAACATATCCCTTTTCATTTTGAACCATCTTAGCGAATTTTTCAAAATAGGAGAAAGTTTCAGACTTACTTGCTAAGAAATATACCCAAGTATATCGTGAGTAATCATCCACAATTACTAGGCAATATTTCTTACCTCCAATGCTCTGAGTTCTTGTTGGTCCAAAGAGATCCATATGCAAGAGCTGCAGTACACGGTTAGTAGAAACTTGATTTATTGGTTTGTAAGAATTTCTTACCTGTTTTCCCAATATGCAAGGAGTACATAGATCAGACTTTTGGTATGATAAATTGGGTAGACCACGAACAAGCTTCTTGGCTGAGATCTTGGCTATACGCTTTATGTTAACATGCCCAAGCTTTACGTGCCCTACAAACTTGCTTCGTCTTGGTTTGTGATTAAGCATTGTGACTCATCGATTTTAAGTCCAAGAGGTAGATATTTCCATGTCTTCGACCCATAAATGGACCGAGTAGAGTCTTTCTTGGTTCCCCGAACAAATACCCTCTTGAAAGCTGATCTTAAAACCAGCATCACACCTGGTGCCCGACACCGAGATTGTAATTGAGCCCTTCAACTAAAGAAACATTGCTTATTGTGAGGTTCCCAATCTTCACGGTTCCAAAGGCTACTATTTTTCCTTTGTTTGTTTCCACCAAATGAAACTTTTCCACCATTCACTTAATTGAGCTTTATGAAGCGGTTTGAATCTCTGTCATGTGTCTCGAGCATCCACTATCCAGTACCATTTCACCTTTTTCTTGATAGTGACCTTTTGCATATAAGAAGAGACTCAAGCTTTCTTTGGTACCCATATTTTCTCGAATTCACTTTACGAATCGGAATCGGAGTTTGATTACGAATCCGGTGTGCCATCGGACATATGTTGGCATAATCATCATCACTTTCTTCACATTCGTATCCTCCGGTCTCGCTTTAAGAGCCTTTCGATACTTTTCAGTTTTCCTTTTCTTCTTTCTCAAAAGAGGACGGTTGGGTCCCGATGTGTCCTTTTTCTTGCATTCAAAACAAACAATATCTTTGTTTGTTTCATCATCCTCAACAGAGACTTAGCCTGTTGCTTCGAAAACCTTGTTTCCTTGGATTGAATATTCTTCCTTTTCTGTTCAGCTTTACTCAATCTTCTAATCATGAGCAAGCTCCTCATCGTCCATATCGTCTTGAGAATGCAACATCGAATCATCATTGGATTTTAATGCAATGGATTTCTTACCTTTAGGATCTTCGTCTTCATTGATTCGTTCTACTTCATAAGATCAAGAGTTCAACCAACTCATCAAGAGATAGTGGCATGATTCTTTGAGTTTCTCGATTGATGTCTTTATGTGATTCCAATCCTTAGAGAGTCCTCCAGTAGCTTATTTACTTTCATGGAATCAGAAACTGGTTGTCCTTGATTCTCCAGACCATTTACGATATCTGTAAAACGACTAAACATGTCGGTTATAGATTCTCCCATTTTCATCCCGAAGGCTTCGTATTGACCGATGAGTATATTGACTCGGTCTCTTTCACAAGATCTGTTCCTTCATAAGTAATGTGTAATCTATCCCGAGACTTCTTTGGCCGTATCACAAGAAGATATTTTGTTATATTCGGTAGGTGATAAAGCACAATATAAAGAATAGATTGCTTTTGCATCAAGAGTTTGTCTCTTGATTTTTTCTTCCGACTCATGTCGCTGGTCTCATCAGTTTCCTTTCCTCTTTACTCAAATGGGGATGCGGCTTTAGGAATGATTCCTTTTTCTACAACGTCCCATTCCGGAGGATCCTTTGATCTAAGAAACGCCTTCATCTTGTTCTTCCATATGTTGTAGTCCTTTCCATCAAAGTAAGGCGGTCTCGTGTTGCTTTGCCCTTCTACCAGCCCTGGAGCCAACATACTAGCCATGGATCTTTTACTCTGAAGTAAAACACTTCAAACAAAGTGAGCACACGAGCTCTGATACCAATTGATATAACTAGTATAAGCACCTAGAGGGGGGGTGAATAGGTATATAATTATTTTTTCTGCGTCAATTACACAATATTGGACAGTTAATAGAATTGAGACATGCGGCGATCAAAATAAGGCGAGATAAGGGAAGAGAAGATTAAACACAAGGTTTATAGTGGTTCGGCTTATTCTAAGCCTACGTCCACTCTTCCGCACCGACCCAATTGGCTGGATTCCACTATGAACAAAAGAGGAGTTACACCACGGTTCTTCCTTGATTCCACAAAGTGTAGATGATCTACTACACTTCCTCAAGGTCTCTTACGAATATAGACTCTCTTTTTTGAAAACAATGATTCGCTCAAAGAGTTTGTCTAAACAACAGGAAGCTTTTTAGACTTTGGAATTTTTCTATCGCGCACTTACTTCAACAACCAATACGTCTTCTTTATATACTCCTTCATGCCATCATACCCGTTGGCACTTACCAAAGGAATTCCTCCAATCTACCCGTTGGACGGAATCAATCAAGAAGATTAATTAAGCTATTAAAGGAACGTGTCGATAGCCCATCAATCTGCTCGCCCATACAATCGGGATCTTGGTTTCCATAAGTAAAACCTTCCAAGAATATCCAGGACAATCATCGGATCTTCAATCATCAAGTCAATCTCGATCAATCAAGGATTCCGTTATGTCTTCTCCAGCCACGAGGTCTTCTCCAGTTGATAAGGTCATCCTCTTAACGAATCATCCAGATCGGGATAACCATTCTTCAACGGATTAGAGGTCAGTCAATGAGGATAGACTTTGAGTCTTGAGTCAAGGCCGTTCGGAGGTCTTCGGACTTTAAATGGAAGAGTACGCAAAACCTTCGACTAGACCGCGAAACGATTTGTCAACTTCAAAACACTTCAAGAAGATTTCTTCAACATTAGCTACTACATGGTGACTTAAGCGTGACGTCGGGGTGGTGGTTTCCCGCTAGCGTCGCCGGGGGTTTGCGGCGCAGGTGCAAGCTGGTTCCTCCTGAAACCAAAAAAAAAACTATGAAAGTTAGTATTACGAAAAATCTTAAATTGATTTACTCGTGACATATTCACTTAAAATTAATTTTTTGACTATAAAAAATTCCAAATTGGTGTACCTATGACAAATTTACCCTTCATTAATTTTTGAATTTTACTGTCAAATTGCTTAATTAGATGACATATGACAATTGACGAGTGTGCAATTTGGGGTTTTACTCTCCATTCGTTACATGTGTACTAATTTCTGGTTTTTGGTGATTTTAATCCAATTTAATGAAAACTAACGAGCATGGCAACTGACGAGTGTGGCAATTTGGAGTTTTACTCTCCATTCGTTATATGTGTACTACTCTCTAATTTTTGGTGATATTAATCCAATCTAGTGAAAACTAACAGATAGTAAATTTGTGACACATGCAACACACAAGCACACACACGCACCCACACGCACGCACGCACGGTTTGGTTGTCCAAAATTTAATTTTGGGTAAATTTATTATATATATATATCAATTTGGGACTTTTTGGGATCTAAAAATTAGTTTGAAGTAAAATTGTCATAATTGCATCAATTTAGGATTTTTCGTGGTATTAACCTTTAATTAAAATCCAATACTTTAATGAGATTTAACTTATTTGCTAGCTTTAAATAAAATTGACTTAAATGAATGCATTAAGTCAAAAATCCATTTTATCTGGTAAGTAAATGATAAGTTACTTGATTCGCTTGAATAGAAAATAATTTATGCTAATCAAATATTTTTAAAAATATATTAATAGAACCTCTCGATAATGGTCATTTTTTAATGTTGGTTAAGAATTCATAATATTCAACTATCGATTTTCAATTATCATCAAACCTTTTGTTCCTAATTTTAGCACTTAACATATTCAACACTTAAAATAAAATATAGTAAGTAAATTTTCAGTACTAAGGCTCCGTTTATTTCACGAAAAATATTTTCTCAAAAAATATTTTCCTCATTTTTCAATGTTTGGATCATTTAAGAAAATAAGTTAACGGAAAATGTTTTCTTAGTTAGCGGAAGGAAAACATTTTCTTACCAAAACTTAAATTTTAGAAGGGTTAATACCATGGAAAATTTACACTTGTGACAAATTTACTCCAAATTAATTATTTGACCATCAAAATTCTAAAACTAATATATTTATGACAAATTTTCTTCACAAATACCCAAACTATGGTCGTAAAATGTGACACCATCCCTAACAAAAAGTGTCTTGAAATCTGACTTTGGCAGTTTTGTGAGCTATGGCCATCATAATGTGCCACATCGCACCGCAGGATGAACCGCCGTATATACTCTCAATCTTATAATGTGATTCGTGTGGAACTCCTTATAGTTCCACAAGCACAGCGCATATGAGAGAGAGAGCATTGCAATCGACGTCCCAAAAAGGGATAGAAGACCAAAAAAAATAAAAAATAAAATAAAGTGGGTTAATAAAATAAAGTGGGTAGGTGTTGACTTAGGAGAAGGCCACGTGTCGCTACAATGGTCTCTAAATAGAGCATCACTTTACTATCACATTAACAGATTAGATACCGAAAATGCTGACTATATGTCTGATAAACTTTCATTTGGCCCCCAAAAAAAAAAAATAATAATAATCATGACTAGTTTCAAAGGTCAAATCTTACTCCTTTAAATTTTCATAAATCTGTTTTGACTCAAAGTAATCTCAAGTAGATGTTGTATACAGGAAAGAGAGTGCAAGTGAGGAATAGGAAGACCGGTTTTCTTGTATTGCCATGAAAGGATCATTTCAAAGAATGCATTGCAAAGCATGATCGGTCCCTGTACGATGGAAGGCAAACGCTGCTCTATTTTTGGGTTTATGAAGGCAAACTGTAAATAGTTCATGACATAAAAGGGCGCAAATGATAACTATTTTGATAAGAAATTGATTTTTGGAACAAAAATAGATTACTATTTTTGGATGAGTTTTGAAGTAAAAATACATGTTTGATAACAATACAAAAATTTCTACTCTTAGAATAAAAATTAATTTGATAAGAACACAAAATTTTGTCTCTCCCAAACGGCGGGCAAATGTTGGTAGCGGGTGCTAGCGACAAGCAATGCCGGGTGGTGGCTAAGTAGTAAAAATGATGAGTGATGAGAATAATTTTTATCTCTCATTTCTATTTTATAAATAAAGAGGTCTACCTTTACCAAAAAATAAAAATAAAAATAAATAAAGAGGTGTAAAATTTTTACTTCCCATTTCTATTCCAAATCTATTTTTGGACTAAAAATTTGTTCCAAAAATTTAAAAATGAAATTGCTATATTAAATGGATTTTTGTTTTAAACTTATTTCTGAAACAGAAAAATAGTTATAAAATAGAAATGAAATGGTTATCATGCATGCCAAAAAGGACCTAGGAAATGAGATACCTAAATTAAAAGATTTAGACTCAATCCTATATTAGAAGGATCAAAACCTAGTGCAAACCCCCTACTAAATTGAACTATCCGTGAGCCATCTTACATAAGCTCATTTCCAAGAAATTACAATTAAAGTTTTCGAGGACCGAGAAAACGAGAACAGAAGGTCAAAAAAAGAAGACTATTTGTGTTTGTCACACAAAAAACCTTTGGCTAAATCCTCTATTTATATCCATTGTATAGTCGATTTATTTCTGCTACTTTTTCTTTTGGGATTGAAAATGTAAGTATTATAGAACATATGAAGTACAACGGCTTAGGGGCATCCCCGGCATTACAAATAAAGCTAATAATTCAAAAGAAAAAGGTAAAAAAATCTCCACACAATAGCCAATACAACATTTGATTGTGAAGATTTAATTCTTTGATAAAGTGAAGCTCTCTCTCTTATATTTTTCTACTACTTTTTTGGTAGTAGTAGAACTAATTATTATTTGTAACTCATCATCATTATTAAACGAATAGTCTGAATAAATCGAGAATATCAAGGGCACTTAGAATAATAATTTAACAGTGTATGTTGTCTAAGAAATAACTCTATTGCCTGTGAATAGCAGCAAACAGGAAAAACTTGATTCTTAGGACTCGAAGGACGTGGTCAATTCCATGCATGATAATTGTAGAAACCAACTGCTCTCTTTGAATGATATACCTACCATTCCCTACAAGTGAAAAGTTAGAGAACTTTGAAGAAAGATGTCGAGAGAACTGAAGAAGAGAGACACTTTCTGATGAAAAAGCTAGTTGCCTAACAAGGCGTTAACCAAAGCTGATCTATACCCAAATGAACAACATTATCAATGAACAGGGTCCCATATAAATAAGTAACTGATATGCCCTCATCTATGAAAAAATATACCATCAGTTCTATCAGACAGTAAATGGAGAATCGACTTAACTAATGCCACAGAAAGAACAATAAAGTCAAGCCTGGACTTCAATCAGCGGTTCATCTGACTGCACAACTCTGGCACGTCTCTTCCTGATGTGGCAAAACCACTTGAGCACTAGAAATATTTTTATCCAGTGTGCAAAAGCATCTCCGGTAGCAAAACCGTCATAACGTCGTGAGGTCTCAAAGGTGTCATCATCTGGTGGGTTCTGAATACCAGCCAACCGGTTCGCAGTACTATCATCTGCATCGGGTGATCCGAAATCTTCCATCCTGTGAATGCCTGCAGACAGAGGAAGTGCACTCCTAGATTGGAAGCTTGATGTTGAGGCATAGGTTGGTCTAGAGGGGAGACCATGCTCATTTACTATATAGTCCATTTGGCTCCCCGAACCGATCATTTGGCCAGGCTTGGCATATTGTAAATTGATATCATGGGACTCTGCTGGCAATTCGACAGTAGTAATACCATTATCTCCTAGAGAAATTAGACCATTCGAGTTGTCTCTCAATATGTACCCATATTCAGCGAGTAATTCATCAACTGAAAACTCCATGTCATTTCCAGGGTGGGTAATTTGGGGTTGTACTGGCAATGTGAAAGCAGTTGCATCATTATGTCCTGGAGAAAGAAATAGAATACTAATGTGGTTAATAAACATAGGCTGACGTGAGCACAGGTTACAAGCCTATAAAAAATCTTGCAATGAATTGTCATGTACTCTTCCTATTCAGACATCAAGTTAGGTGCCACTATTTTTTTTGCCCCTCCCCCGCACATCTCTTTAATTTTTCTTGCCACTGGTCTTTGTAATCCTTCAAGTGCTTCATTTGACTAGGTCCCTTCCCTTCACAGATTGAACATATTATATCTCAATTTCTAAGTTTTAAGTTTAACCAATCAACCTTCTTTTCTATCTGATCTTCCCATCACCATTTGATAAAATTTAACATGTAAACACGTTACCATGTGCTTATTACATCTGAATATGTTTACCTAGTGGTGTCAATATCCATTTAGCATCACGTAAATGCAGGTGTTCATGAGTATCTGCCCTTACCATCCCCTAATCCCGTACTCAAAAAGGCACATATTATTAGCCAATGCTTTAGTTACTTTTTAATTGCTTGGACAGAACACATACATACGTTCATGGCCAAATGGATAGTGTGTTGAACGAGGCTCATTTGCAATAATCACAGCTTACACAAAAATCGACTGTTCTCCATGTTGCATGTCCTTATAGGTCAATTTGATACTTCAACTCTTAAATCTTTCATGTCAAAATTGAAGTCAAATCTCCTAAACTGAACCCTGATAAAAATGAAGCACTTGATTATTGACCTTTTGCCTTTGTACCGATAATCTATTAGGTTACTGCTCTTGGTAGTGACCTGCAATAACCTGCTCCCCTGTTTGCATCAGTAAAAACTATTTCTGAGCATTTTTTATTGCATCTAAAGACACTTTAAGGCCTAACTTACGAATGGAATCCTCTACATAAAACTTAGTCAGTGTTAAAGAGGGAGCAAAATTATTAGAATCTCCTCGGGTGCAAGTTCAATTGAAGGGTATCTGCATAGGTAAGCGTCTTCATATTATAGGATATGAAACACTTTGCTTCTATTTATTAAAGCTCAACAATCAAGTGCAAAGTCCTATTTTTATCGTTATTTCACAGGCCGCATCTTTGTATGAACTTAAATGGAGAGATATTTTTGTGCTTTAGAGCACATACCTTCAGCAGTCAAGCCCAGCATTGCCAGAGAAGCTCGCCCAGCCACGGCGAGGCTTGGGCCTCGCCTAGGTTGCATATAAGGAGAAAAGGTCTCACCATTGAACTCCATAACATCATTCTGGTTATCAAGGGCCTTTTTCACAATTGTATCTCCATGTTCCTAGAAGAAAATCACTCAGTATATTGCTCAAGTTGGACTACTGGAAGTATCTATCTCCACTATTAAAGGTACATGCTTTGACTTCAAGTTCTTTTTTCGGCAAGTAATGTTGCATTTTCACGGATGAACATGTATTCAGAATAAGTACGCAAGTGCAGCTCAGAGAAAGAATAAAAGAAACCATGGAAAGAACCTCAATTCATTTTTTGCCTATCACCATACATTTCTCCACCACAGAAAGGTCAGGTGCTCGAAAGATGTCATGGAGAGTGCAATCAAGGCAAGGCTCCTCAAAGTAGAGATGCAAAGATCGAGAGAGGACTGGTGAATAAAACACACTTCAACTTGTATTGTGCAAGTAATTTAGATCGTCATAGTTTTGAACTTGGAAAGTAATAGTTGCAAGGTGAATGTGTTAATTGTTCAAACTACAATCTGATGACAATCGTCTCAGATTTTCATGGACACACCAAATCAAATGTCGAGAGTGCTCTCCAACTTAGTCATGTTTTCCTGATACAAATTTAATTACGGAGTGCAGAGGGCCACTTAGATCGACATGGTCAACATCTCTAAACTGGCAATGCAAATAGCGAAAACACAAAATCACTCTTTTAATAAGAAGTCTCCATTATGGATCTAGAAAAAGAATCCAGAGTTTCATGTTAGTCCCTCTTCAGGGACTTCAAATGAAGTACAGCAGCTTAGGGGTATCCCCAGCATTACAAATAGAACTAATAATTCAAAAAGATCTGAGGTAGGAAGTCTCCACATAGTAGCAAACACAACATTTGATTGAGAAGGTTTAATTTTTTGGTAAAGAGAAGCGCTACCTCTTACAATTTTATGCACCTTGACGAAAATAGACTTGATATTACTTCTACTGACTAAAAAAAAATGCATCTAGATGTCCAACCAACTCCTTGTTTGAAGTTTCGATATCTCTGGTTGATTATAACACCTAATAAGCCACATAGCTACGGGTAAACATCAAATTACTGATTACATAGACGATATTGGACAAATTTTATGAACTCAGCATGATGGTGTGCAGCGTATGAACTGGATTGACAAAACACAGTACGAACTAGTCACTTACCTTCTCTTGGGCAGAAAGTCGATGAGTAGCAACATATACCCTGCCTTTGATTAGGCCGATCAGTTGACCATCAGCGTCAAATAGAGCACCATGCTTCCTCATGCTATCAAGATGGTACAAAAAAAGTTTCCAACTTATTTTGCAAGTCTTTGCATGACGAACTAGGCTATCCCAGCTCTTTGGTATTATGCTCTTCCCAAGAATCTATGATTAGTGAACACACAAGACTTACATTCTTGGTAGTCAATCAAACCATAATAGAGAATCATTAACTAAGTTCTTACCTCTCTCAACTTGTCGGAGTCCACAAACAGTTGCAGTAGAAAGTCCTCCACTTTATTTATTCCAAATTTCATCAGTTTTTCGAGGCATCTCCCATCTTTGGCAATCTTCTCCAACCTCCAGACCTCATCATCAGATTTAGGTGGATAATTTTTCTGGGATGCTGTAAAATGAAGAGAATGTAGGTCCCAGTCACCATAAGAAAAACAAGAAGCAAACTTCTGACAGGTGTGCGAACTCTCTCCTGAAACTGATTCAAATATTTGCTAATAACAAAGAATCCAAGCATCACTTATTTATCCAAATTTTCATTTGAAATGTAACGGTCCATATGAAATTAATCCCTCAATTAAAAAACTGAAAACTCTGGATGTCCAAAAACATGTTTAAGGTCAGTCATGAAGGACAAGGTTTATGTACTATTAAAAGACTACAAAGGACCTACATTCTCCTCTATGTTCTTTGACACGGAAGGCATCTGTTACTGCTTCTCGGATTCGTGTGCTCCAACAATAACCCGATGCCACCTTAAGCCCTATCCTGAATCTTTTACACCTGTTCCAGCTGGAATTGTCAGTAAGTATCGTATCACCCAGCTCCCCAACACCTTTCTTGAGCGTCACGAGGAGATCTCCTGTCAAAAGCGGCCCCTTTCCTGCACGTTCTTTAGCCATGTACTTCTCAAACTCTTCTTGAGCCCAGTTATCCCGATCTTCCTTGTTGAAGTCACCTTCAAGCACGACTACTTCCAACTTAATGGAGGATTCCGGGCCTGATGTAACAATATCTCCTGTATTTGCATCAATCAAGGCAACGCAAATGCGAGCACCCTCCTTTCCTTCTATTTTCTTTCCAGTATATAGTGGAAGTGACAGTTCATTCTGAATTTGAAGCTGTAAGTTTCTGGCATCGCTCTGTGCTGTAGATTTAGCATTAGCCCTGCATTCTCTCCCGAAAGCAACCATTAGAAATCAGAACAGATATGCAGGAAGAAAATAAAAAAAGAAACGACAAAGAGAGTCTGACTAACAAACACTCACTTGGGCAAGTCTTGCAGGCAGAAGAAACTACAAGGATAAATAGATCCCTTGTCCAAGAGAGTTTAACAATGCAAACTTTCAAATAAAATAAAATAAAATAAAATGGTCCACTGCTCTCAAGCTACAAAAATTATGTTCTAAATTGGAGCATTAGCACTTTGGCAGATGACCAAGTCATTGTGGCCCGACACTCACTAGACTCTGACTGCTTGCCGTGAGGTGGCAGTGGTAGGTAGGACAGTTATTCCTCCAAACCAACAATGCATAACCGGTCAATACTACACAAAAAGCCTTTCTCAACGGCGTCATGGTGGGAAGTGCATTCATACCTTCTGAGGTGGGGAGAGTGACTTTTTGCAGGCTCCACTGCTTCCTCCTGTTTAATACCACCAACAGCAGAATTGCCAAAGTTGGAGAAATCAAAAATTTAAGGAGAAGGGATCCAAAACTAATCCATTCCATCAAAATAGTTGAAAAACCAATTCTGTGTTCCTCCTAAATATCAAGTTACTGAACGAGCTAAGTTCTTCAGCCACTTTTGAAATCAGTGTTTACCGAACAGCAATTGTCTATATAGCTAATATGAACAATCCTAAGCATTTTCATTTCCCCCGTCCCTTTCATGTCCCTGAAAAGCTTTATCGTGTGTTTAAGAATTGTTATCATTCAGCTTTAGGTGACAAAGCCACAGTTGCTGATGCTATTGAGGCAAATGAATGGAGATGGCCTCCAGCAAGGTCTGATGATTTGCTTTTACTCAGATGACTTTGTGTGGGTTGACTGCTCCAAACTCTGTAAAGGAGGCTTGAAAGCTAGTGAGGATATGTGGGAGCAAATTGACTTGGCTTAGGCTTTTATGGTATAAGCCTAATGCGCCAACATATGGCTTTATATCTTGGCTGGCAATTCATAATATGTTGCCCACATTTGACAGGATGAAAACTTGGTGGGACATTGATAGCGCTTGTGTGCTATGTAGACAACACGAATAATCTTGAATGCACTGGTTCTTTGAGTATGTATTCTCAAAGCAGATTTTGGGAACAAGTTTTACAGCTACTATCATGTACTAGATCTACATTTGACTGGAAAGATGAATTTACTTGGGCCTTGTAGAACATGAAGGGGAATAGTTTGAAGGAATTGGTGAGGAAATTAGCCTGGAATACGACAATTTATTATCTATGAAGAGAGAGGAACTTAGTGAAGCATAAATAAGTAACCCCTCAAGCTAGCCATGTCCTGGAAAGGTACTGTGATGTCAAGTGTTTTGTGTAGAAATTGGCCAGGTCATGTTGACTAACATTCCTCTAATCTGGGGGGGCATGGTTTTGAGTTTGCATCTTGTTATTCTGGGTAATATTATGCTGTCATTGGCAGTAGCGTAGAAGCGGGAGACTACGATGTCATGTTATCATTTGGTGTGTGGTGTCTTTAGATTGAAAGTCAACTTGATGAATTGATTTAAAGATATAAGGTTTTCTATTATAACAAGTTGTTCAAAAGGATCTCAGATTGAAAGTCAACTTGATGAATTAATTTAAAGATATAGGGTTTTCTACTATAACAAGTTGTTCAAAAGGATCCCCTTTCTACCCATCGAGCAGGGACAAAAGTCAGCCTTAGTGATCCAATGATGCCGAATGGAAGGGTCATCATTCAATGAAAAAAAGGTATTCTATGATAACAGGCTGATCTACCCCAAGAGTTCACATCAACCGGAAGGTTTGGCTCCTCAATGCTAGCTGTATATGTGGGACATTAATGCTGTAATGGATTTGTATGGGATTTTTTTTTTAACAGGTTGTCCAATAAGATTAATTATTTACTTACAAAAAAGAAGAAATTCTGCGAAGTTCATGCTAAATAAATTCTGTTCAAACTTTCGGCATAAATCAATTAGCTAGCGACCAATTTTATAGGTCAATAAGTTCACCCAATCACTTCATGACATGCGGATAAACAACTCATATCTGAAGTGTTGAAGGAGATATAAATACGTCTGAGACGAAGTGGAAATTTACTAACTCAGTTTAACTTACCAGTTTCTGAACAGCATTCTCCAATGAGCGCACTATACCTTCGAGAGCAGTCCCAGTGCAACTACACCATGAAAAAATAGACACCGTGAGCAACTGCAGTCTTGTGGACATTTTCATAACAAAGAGAAAAATATCCATATGTAGCATTTCAGTTACTAGTACAAATGAATGTCAGACCTAATTACACTATGAAAAGATAGATACCAACTCATCAAGCGCATTCCATTAATGTAAGGCAACGCAAAAAGTCAACATAAAGCTGTAATACATATTTATTTAATACATTGATGCCAGAAGCAAGTAAAGTTGATTAGCAGCAATCTCCAAATGCACTGCCCTTTCAGTGTTCAACAATAAAATGTATGTGCAAATATTACACTCCGCCAAACAGAATCATGGATTGATGGCTTATGACACTCGATGATATTTTTAGTTGGTGGGACAACACGTGGAAATTCTACTAGAGGAATTAATTGATGCAGATAAGCTACTGCCAACAAACCAAATGAAATATATTCACCTTTGGCAATATTTGGCCGAGTGAGATTTGTTAACATGCTCCAGCTCTTCCCTAAACTGTCCAGCAAAGAGCAATAGTGAAGAATTACATTACAATCTGTCAAGCATTCATCTCATTCAAGTTTCACATCACAAGTATATTCGCTGTCCTCCTTCTACATGCAAATTGTGATCGAGCACTCTTCCATGATTCAAGGAAGCAATTATGTCCAAGCCACTTCATTGAAAATTTGGACCTTTCTGTGATCCATACTGTCCAAAACAACATGAAAAGCCTAAATTGCGTTCTTATTGGAATTGCTTCACAGGAAAAGCCTGGAACAGTCAGCAGGTCATTTTTACCACTCAAATGATAATTCTCTAAACATCTCGCAGCAGTTTCTCATGCGATTTTTCTATCTGGAAACTGACCAGAAGATCAGAAATGCATGCAACCACTTCCACTTCTAATTGAAGAGATCAGCAATTGAATTACAAAAAAGACTGTATTTTGTATGTCCAAGTTGCCTACTTCACTCTCATCTTACCACTCTTCGGACATCCTCCTCCGTCAACCAGCTCCTCAGCACAAGATTCCTCGCAGACTGGCGCGATGTTTGACTGTGTGAAGATCAGATCAGCACAAAAGTACAATCAAGATGGTAAAATTAGGCAAACAGGACAGTAAAGTAACCCAGTAACAATAACAGCTCACTTGCTAGGTAAATGTGTCCAATAGAATCCAATTCAAATAAGGAGAAAAATACTGCAGTTAGCCCACACGAAATCACCTAGCAGAATCGAGACGGCAACCTTAGAGGTCTTTAATACTTCGCATTAAAGCCACAGCACAAACCCACAAACTGAAAAAAACTGAACAAAAGCGATTTAGAACTGTCACGGGCCAAAAGATAATCAACGTTATACTGCGTTGAAGGCTTTGCCATATTTCTCATTCCAAGAATCTTCAACTCAGGAACCCTCAATCGAATATCCCTTAAGTAAATCTAAAACTAACACGGTCATCAAGTAATTGAGCAAGCATTGAAACGTCAAGAGAGAGAAGAGCGAACTCACTTCGGTCGAGCGGTGTGCGGCCTCTTGAGCAGACTTGCGTGAACTGAAGAAGTGGAAGGCAAACCTCTCTTCTGCGGCGACATGATTTCCTTTCCTTCTGCGGAGCTTTTCAAGAACTGGGAAAGTGCCTGGATTTGGAAGGATTTGGTTTGCTGAACAAAAGCGTACAAAAGTAGCACAGAAATGGAGGAGAAGATGAACACTTAATGCACGAACTCAAGCTCAAGCTCAAAGTAATGAGTTCGCAATCATGGGAGTGTGTTTTATTTTGTACTGTCTGCAGGAGTAGGCTCGTCTCCGACCCAAAAAAAAAAAAAAAATAAAATCAGTAGGCTCGTCATTTTCCGAGAAGAGGGAAGAACATTTCTGGGAAAGTGACCGGGAAAGTGGCCGGGAAAGTGACCGGTTATAGAATTACGTCTATTCTTTTCCAAGATTCTAGCAATTTGTCCCACTTAATCTTTTGGGTCTGCCTGTACGATTTTCTTCTTCCTCTTCCTCTTCTTCTTTATTCTTTTGTCTTTATTATTGCTTTTATCTGCCTTTTGCTTAATAAATAATTGAGCAATTTTTGGCATCAACCAAAATCTAAACTCTGTTTATTTCACAAAAAATAAATAATTTTAAAAAATCATTTATATCAATTACAAAAATGAATAAACGAAAAATATTTTAATTGTTTACAAAAATGTTCAAATATAAATTTTTATCCGTAATGGAAACATGTTCCATTAACTAATTCATTTAAATGATGCAAATAATCATTTTAGGAAAATCCAAATCATTTATTTTCCAAGAAACAAACGTAGTCTTAAGATAAAATATTTTCACATTGGTCTTTCATCAATTGATCACATGCTCAAATATTAGTTAATTTCTATGTAAGGCTTTGAGCTAGTAATAAAAATAATTCAATTAAGTGCTTCTAATCATAGTGACTACAACTTATAAATAATAACAGAGATAAATGTTTACAGTTATTTACTAAGAAAATATATGCGCATTAGAGGAATGTTGGAGGGACATTAATAATTAATATGGCTCTCCATCCAATTGATGATGTTAAAATGATTTATTGTTGCTTGATTTATTATATAAGTTTTTCTTATTGATGACAAATCACGATAAGATTACTTTACAATTTGGTTATGATAATGCCAAACTTTTTACTTTTAAGCAAAATGACAATATACATAGGTCCATATACCATATATTTTCTATCTCATATATTGTTAAAAAGATTATTTTACTTAACGGGTCGATGGTACTAAAGGACACGAATGCGCATGGTTTAATGAGTGTGAATGAATATCAAATATTCCATAAAATTAAAAATTCTTTAGAATTAGAAATATAATTGTGACCAATGGAATTGCACGCATAAAGTCCAACGACAATAAATTGAAAAAGTGCTTTCTTGGTTACCTTAGGCCCCGTTTGTTTGTGTTTCTTTTTTTCGATTTTAAACATTTTTTCTGTTTTTTTGTTCACAGGAACAAAAAAAAGAAACAAGAAACACAAATTTTGTGTTTCTTGTTTCGAAACAAATTAGAAACACTTTTTATTTTTTTCTTCTTATTTTCTTTCACTGGTCGCCGGCCTCGGCCATGGCCGGCAACCCCGGCGAGGGGACGGCGCGCGGCGGGCGCGGGCCGGCGGCCTCGCCTTGGTTGGGCGAGCTCGAGCTCGCCCGGATCCGGCGAGGCCGAACTCGCCTAGCGGCGGCGAGGCTCGGCCTCGCCGGATCCGGGCGAGATCGAGCTCGCGCAGCCACTGGGCGAGCTCGAGCTCGCCCGCCAAGGCGAGGTCGAGCCTCACCCGGCCACGGCGAGGCTCGGCCTCGCCGGGGGCGGCGAGCCTCGCCGTGGCTAGGCGAGGCCGCCGGGCCTCGCCGGGGGCGGCGAGCCTCGCCGTGGCTAGGCGAGGCCGCCGGCCCTCGCCGGCCGGTCGTCGGCCATGGCGCGGCGGCCGGCCAAAAGAAGAAAAAGAAAAAGGAAAAATAAGAAAAAAATAGAAAAAATAAAAGAAATAAAAAAATTATACAAATTTTACCAAACGTGTTTTTTTGTTTAAAAATTGTTTCAAAGGCGAAAACACTTTTTTCTATTTACATTCCTCCTAACAATTTTTAAACGAAACGTAAATAAATGCACCCTAAGAGATCCAACTCCAATGGCGATAGATATTATAAAAAAGAGGAAAGAGAAAATAAAAAATTCAATGCGCGTGGATTCGAGCAAACCAAGGGGCTGGAGTGGGGTCCACTAGATTCGCTTTTGTCGACGCCTCAGGCTGCTTTGCTTTCTGTCGTACGTTGCCAAGAGGCCCAAGACCCTGGAGCTTTCGTTTCTGTCATACGTTGCGAAGACCTTGGAGCTCATGTCAGTCCTCTGACGCGTTTTCTTTAGTGCGGTGGATGACGTGTGATGGATGATGCGAAAATATCGAAAATCGAAATTGTACCCATCATCCTATAGGAGATGTAATAACTAGTAAATTCCATCGGTAATTATGAAATGTATAAGAGTTAATACCACAATAAACCTTAAACTGGTATAAATTAATTTTTGGGGCAAATGTACTAAAAGTCCTAAAATATATCATGAAAGTGCCATTGAATTATAAAACTTTCAAAAATTGCTATCAAATCATAAAACTTATTAAATTTGTGTAATCAAATTTTTTCATCGACGATGTCAATTTGACTAATGAAAAATACTAATGTGACATTTTTAATTAATTTCTCTCTCCTACTTGTCATTTGTAATTGTTTTCTTTAATCTTATTTAAACTAAAATAAAAGAAACTAAAAAAGGCTAAAATTTTATTTGACAAATAAATAAACTAAAAAGAAAAATAAAAAGGCAGGGGCTTTCTTATGGGGCTTTGTCACCACTTGTCGCTGAAGGGGTGACGGAGGTCATTGGCCCGAGGTGAGGCTAGCTGGCTCGGCCCTAGGGCTAGTGAGGCCTCACCCAAGGTTGGTAAGTTAGCCACCTCACCTAGGCGACACTGATTGTCACTTGAGGCTAGCGACCCTTGCCGATCGGGGTCAGCAAGAGTTGATGACCCTCTCTAGGCTGAGCAAGGCCGAGCTGGCCTAGGGGAAGGTTGGCAAGACTTGCCCAGATTTGGGTTGAAGGAGCCCAAATTTGGGTGATGATGGCTTGCTTGGGGCTAGGAAGGTCCTTGACTCTAGGTGAGAGCCGGCATTACCTAGATCTAGGTACCCAAATTGAGGCGAGCCTTGCTTTCCTAGCCTCAGGCTGGGCGAAGTTGGTCATGCTCGCCCAAGGTCGGCGACATCCGCAGGCCCCTCCGACAATGGACGGTGGCGGCGACGCCCCATTAGAGAGGCCCTTGTCATTGTTTTTCTTTTTTTTCCTAGTTTTTTAAAAATAAAATTTGGGCATTTTTGAGTTTTTAATTAAATTTAAATAAGATTTAGAGAAGACAATACTAAAAAATGATAACTAGGAAAGAGAAATTAATATAAAAATGCCACGTCAGCATTTTTTGTTATAAAAATTGACAGTATTTATAAAAGGATTTGATTATACAAATTTGACAAGTTTTAGGATTTATTATACTCTACGAAAGTTCAAAGACTCAATCACACTTCCGTAATAATTTTTAGGACTTATAATGAACGTATCCCCTAATTTTCTAATTTATTAATACAAAAAACTCTAAACTAGTACATTTATGACAATTTTACTCTTCATTACTTCCTGATAAATTGAATTAATATAATGAAAAGTCATAAACTAGTATACCCATGATAAACAAATGGTAAAACCCCAAAGTAATATACCTGTCGACCATCACATGTCATCAAATTTAGCAATTTGACAGTAAAATTAAATGAAAACTCACGAAGGGTAAATTTGTCATAGTAGTAATAATTTGGTTTTTTTTTTTTTTTTTATTTAAAGAATAGTTTGTGATAAATTTATCATATGTGTATTAGTTTAGAGTTCTTTGTGGTATTAACCAAATATATAATTGCCATATGGGTTCTCATTTTCGTTTGGAGGAATTCCTTTCATAATTTTTCTTTTCGTGCTACATTGATATCTTATTTGTTCTATCTCTTCTCTTAACAAGAAAATCACAAATTTTTCTCTTTCCATAATTATAAACTTGTTAATATACTGGACCTACACAAACAAAATAAAAGGGCAAATTCCAAGCGTCTAGCCAGGGGAGGCCAAAGCGAAAGCTAAAATGAAATCTGAATTTCAGCCAATCATTGATGTTATCTCTTTATTAGTATATGGTAAGTTCG
Source organism: Eucalyptus decipiens (assembly GCA_014182575.1). Taxonomy (NCBI): domain Eukaryota; kingdom Viridiplantae; phylum Streptophyta; class Magnoliopsida; order Myrtales; family Myrtaceae; genus Eucalyptus; species Eucalyptus decipiens. The sequence goes on from CM024616.1 coordinate 16,000,772, forward strand.
GTCTTGTTTCTTTAGTTGACTTTTCAAGATTTGATATTAGTCCGGCTCGTAGAAAAGCGCCCGCGCAAATGACATCTCAGTCCCACAATGCAGTTTGGACTGGTCGTCGTTGCGTGGGAGAGAGAGAGAAGAAGAGACCGACATATAGATAGTGGCGGGACCGACGCTGATAAATTTCCGCGAAGATCAAGTCCTGTTAATTTTCCTGGAAAATGCTTCATGGTTCCGGCTTTGAAAATTTCCAGGGCGCGTTGGATGTGCAACGAGCTAAAAACCAGGCAGTTCGCACTAGAGGTGAGCAACCTTACAGTATTGGTCCCCAATTTTTGGAACCAAGGATTGACTTCGTTGAGCCTAGGACAGAGAATTGGACGGTACCTATGGGTCCGGTCGTCCATTCCAATTTCAGGTCAAGTCGAGACCAATTGATTATTTTTTGTTTCATTTTTATATTCCTTAAAAGACAAACTTATTATTTCCAAATACATATCCATCAATAATGCAATAGCAAATAACCAAATTATGAATACATATCAAATATAAATATGAGATAAGATTACAAAAGAAATTTACACTTGCTAAAAGCAATAAACCATAAAACCAAACGCACGAGGCGAGTGGCGAGGTGAGTAAACAGAGATGAGCAACAAGGCGAGTGAGGCAAGCGAAGAAAGACAAGTCGGAGGAGCGAGGCCGAGATGAGTGAAAAGGGTTTCTTTTTTCTTTTGTTGAATTAAGGTTGGGTTTCTTTCCACTTTTTGATTTACACGACAAATTGAACTATAAAGTGAATAGAGGAGGTGTTGCCAGAATTTGGAGTAGACAAAAACATATAAGATATAATATATATCATGTAGATGGTTAGTCTGGATTAGACCAAACCCTAAACTCTCAAGATCGATGATCAACTTGCACAATACAGGGTCCAAGAGTTCCAGGATTAAGGATTGACCCGGTCCCCTAGGGAATCACACCAGGACTAGCCAAGTTGGGCCAATCTAGGGTTGGTCAGGGTTAACCCTAGACTAATGCTCATCCCTAGCCTGCTCTTGGACATCATTTTGCCTAATAAATGCAAAAAGGCTTTGGTTGAACCGGGAAATTGGCAATGTTTTATAGGGCTTTTGGATGAGACCGAGTCGAATTACATATTCTTAGACAAGCATGACCTAGTAGGTGATTGAATTTGTAGAGATTTTCCAAGGAAAAAGTACGTACGACTTGTTTAATAGCCAAATTAAGTGCTATATAATTAAAAATCCAACACTTTGATGAGATTAAACTCGTTTGTGACCTTTCAATAAAGTTTATTTAAATGACTACATTTGATCAAAATTCCAACTTATCTGGTAAGAAAGGGAGGAGTTACTTAATTCGCTCAAATAAAAAATAATTACTGATAATTAAAATCTTGCCAAATATATTTACAAAGCCTACCAATAATGGTCATTTTCTTATGTTTGTAAAGGATTAATAATATTCAACTATCGATTTTCAAATATCATCCTATTTTTGGCGGTTAGCGTAATCAACACTTCAAATATAGTACTTAAAACTTTAGCACTTAATTTTCAATTTTATCACACGGGTGTACAATCTCCAATCATTACTTCTTTGTGTGGCTCTCGAACTTATAATTTGTGCAATCAAATCATTATAGCTTGTCAAAAATTTCTAGTAAAGTCTCTTAAGCCCTTTTAATGTCGCTAAAAAATTGAATATTCAGCAATTAATGAGGCTTAGGTTGTTTGATAAACTTAACTTGGATTGACCTAAAAGACTCAATTAAGTCATAAATCTACCTAAGGTGGTAAGTAAGGGATTTTTTTTTTTTTTTTTTTACCACATGAACTACTAACAAATACTACGGGTCAAAACACCAAACATTGGTGTACTAAGGGAAGGTGAACTCCAATGTGGGACGGCTTACTTAATTTATTCGATAAAAAAATAATTCATGGTAATTCGCATCTTGCCTCATATATTTGTAATATCTATAAATATTTATCATTGCTATACAAAAAGTGCGAAATTTAATTATATTCAGCTATCACTTTCTAATTGTCATCAAACGACTTTATTTTTCAAATTTTTGGGATTTAAAATCTTCAACACTAAATATTCAGTACTAAAATTTTAGAAATCTATTTTTCAGTTTTATGAAACAAGCTATAGTAACTGATTCCAACAGATTAAAGGTAATTGAGGATACAAAAATGGTGATGCTGAAAAAGTCGGCACGAGGGAGGATAATCAATTTGAGTGAACCAAGTTGTGGAAACATAATTGAGGATACAATTAAGAAAAGTTTCAATAGTTTCTCATATACTATGATATGGTTTCTTATTCTGCAGTGGCATTAATTACTCCAATGTCGTGCTTTTGATCATGACCGATTGACAAATTACATTCAATTATGTTGGGATGGCGATGAGGGGACTTGATTGTAAAAAGCTTGAACTGAATTTTACAAAATTCGAGGATTACATACGGAAGGCAGATTAGGCTTTACGGTCGCGGTCCAGAGTCTGCACATGCTTGGAGCAGCTTAGAGCTTAACGTCGGCTTTCTGCATGCTACAAGCCTGTGGGGGTGTAATAAATGGGCCAGCCAGCCCATGTCTCCAAAAAGTCAAGCCCAAGCCCAACCCTCTTTTTCTCCCTTCTTATTTGAACTCGTGCAATTGAAGCACATAAGGAAAAGAAGAAGCTAAAGCAGAAAACGAGGAGGGAAAGAGGAAAAGAACAAAAGAAAAGAAATTGTCACGCGTAGCCGATCTAGACACCTCGACTATTTGAATCAACTACGAATCGTAACGCCTAGTAAGTATTAAAGTAGAGTATTTGTCTAATTGGAGTAATTTTGAAAGTTAGGGCACACATTTGAAGTTATGTAAATTTTGAACTACGAGAATCGATTAAGGAGTTTTTAAAGCTACGATTTTTGTGGAAATAGTAATCTAGAGCATTTTAGAGCAGTAGGTTTTGACAAAACTCAATATCAAAGTATGGTTTGTTTGGAACCAAGTTCCGAAGTCTTGCGTATGAGTTAGGTGTGACAGTGAATAACAAACGTATGCCATAAACGAGCTTCTTTGTAGCACTTAGGAGTCGATATGTTGATGGTCGAACGTGGTTTAGTCGAGTCATTTGTTAGAGTTGTGTATTACTCGGTTTTTAATATCATTTTCGATTAATTGATAGGAGTACAAATGCGTCGGTTTGAGTAACCATTGTGGGTTGATTTTTGGTTTTTCCTACGTGAGTAATACTATATATTCTTTGAGTTTGTAAACCCATATTTCAAAATGAAATGGATTAGTTATGTTTTGAGTTAAGAATGAACATATTCCTTGCATAAATTGGATCAAGCATTTACTTCTTTGCATTATAGATGTGAAAATATTATCTTTTGATTATATTCTAAACCCGTCGACCAACATGCCTCGGCTGTCGCGGCTCACTCCGGAGATGGTGCGCCTTCGCCCGAGCCTGCTACAGATGAACCCATCGGCATTAATTCAGAGGGCGCCGTGAGATAAGGTTTTCCAAAAGTGAGGTGAGTCCCTTTGCCGCTCAGATCTAGCCCGACTCGCTTTCGCCCGTCGAGGGCCATGAAGAGCAAACTCCACGTTGTGGGGGCTCGGCAGTATCATCCTTCGTATTGGAATACTCCGTCCAACGGTCAGCTTATTTAAATACCAACTCCCTATTCTATTTAGGAAAAATTCTAAATAAGAACCCGAAGTTGACCAATTTTCTCAAATAATAACCCGAAATGAACTTTATATCAGATAAAAATCTAAAATGGAGCCATTGTCTCAAATAATAACCCGAAGTGGTTGAATCAATTCCAAATAAGAACCTGAGCTTGTTGGTCAGCCAAATATTCATGTGACATTTTCGACAATCGGAGTTTGGGCAATTTTCTCTAGCAAAAATATAGGGAAAATTAACAAATCCTAAAACAGAAACAAAAAAACCCGTATTCTACAGTCTCCCCATTCCTTGTACCCATTCTCTGCAAAGTCAAAGACCGAAGTTCTCTCCATTCCTTGTACCCATCCCTCGCAAAGTCGAAGACCCAAATTATCCGCCGGTTGAGACACATATTCAAAACACAGGAAGAAAACCACATGCTTCTTTCTTTGTTTACAGAGACCCAAATTCTCCACCGGTCGAGTAAGGTGAGAAGCGACGAGAATCGAGTCACAATGATGACTGGGTAGTGATTTGGTTGAGGAGCAATGGGGGAGAAGAAAGAAGAAAACGTAGACATCTAAATGAATAACCTAAACTTAATTAATTTATAATTTTCCCTTTTTTTCCAATCACAAATTTTTAAAAAAATTGTCCCTATTTTAATTGCCGGAAATATATGCCAGTGAATTAAGGTCCTCAATAGAAATTAACTTGATCACTTCGGGTCATTATTTGATACAAAATTGATTTCGGGTTTTTATTTGAAACAATGAGTCCACTTCGAGTCCTTATATGACACAAAGTTTACTTTAGGTCCTTATTTGAGAAAATAGATTTAGTTCCGGTCCTTATTTGGAATTTTCCCTTCTATTTATAATCTAATATGACTCCATCTCCATCTGATCAGTTACTTGTAAGGCTGTCTCGACTTTGCTTTAATAATACCACTACAGCTGTTAGTAATTAAAATTTAACAATGCCATCGAGTTCGTCAACAAACTCTTAGTAAATACCTTGTCCTGCTGCGGAATTTCCTTTCGTGTTCGTCGGCCTCTTCTTTTACATTTGTAGAACCAAAGTGAAACCTGATCTTTATACCAGGGAAAAGAAGTCCTTATGGCGAACTTGGAGGCAGGAGCTAGGGGCAACAATCCACCGGGAGTCAAGTATTAGGTGTTCCTGAGTTTCAGAGGGCCCGATACTCGTCGCGAATTCACCAATACTCTTTGCCACGGCATGACCGATGCTGGGATCTGCATCTTCATGGATGATGAAGAGCTTTAACCTGGGGAAAGAAGCAGCCAATAGCTTCCGCAAACAAGAAAATCTACATGCCCATCTTATCTAAGAACTATGCTTTGAGTCACTGGTGTCTCTGGGAGCTTGCGAAAATGATGGAGAACATCTCTGAATCCGAAGAAGATGGAAATAAGAAGGTGATGCTTCCAATCTTCTACGGCGTGAAATCCAATGACGTGAAGCTGAAGACGGCCCTGTACAGCGAGGCCATATCGAATTTGAAGCGACAGAAGAAGAACAAGTTCAGCCCGGAGGAAGTAAAGAAGTGGAGAAGGGCTCTCCGGGAAGTCAACGACACCAAGTGATGGGAGCTGGGGAACTATCAAGGGTAACTAATTCATAATTTTTTTTTCTTTTTCTAGGCCGAATTATCGAAAAATAAAACTGTGCAATAAAATGTGAGACATAGCTAGTTATATATGATAAGACATCAAAATCTGTCTTCAAAAATCAAAATTGTCTGTTCCAAGTATCCTTTTCACTTTTATACTTGTAAGACTTCAGCTTTGTCTCTCCTGCTCCTGGACTCTTCTTTTTTTTTTTAATCATTCGAAAGACAAAAACCCTTATAGATTTCTTTTCCAAATAATTTTGACATTGCATAAAGAAAATATTTCTGCTAGATTTATTAGCAAAGTTTTAAGGTCATGAGACTCTAAACAATCTCGCTAATCCCCTCCTACTTGGTTGAGGGTCCAGCTGCATACAGGAATTGTTATCTGTGTCTCAACTCTAATGGTTTAACTTCGTGGCAGACATGGGGAGCTTGTCAAGTTGGTTGTTGATGAGGTTATGTATAAGCCTAAGTCGAGACAAAGAAAAGTGACTGATGATTTGGTTGGGATTGACGATCAGTTTTCGCCATAAACACTTTACTAGACATGAACTCCGGTGGCATACGGCTTGTGGGAATTCATGGCATGGGTGGTATTGGGAAAACCACTCTTGCCAAGATCATTTTCAATCAACTCCTTGTTTTGGAAAATACAATAGTTTCCTTGATGATGTACAGAAAAAGTTGCAAAATGAGGACTTAGTCAAGCTGCAAGAACAACTGTTATCTGATATCGTTAATTCTAGAGTGGCTTGCAACATTGACATAACTGATTATGGAATGAACGCGATTGGAGAAATACTTGGCAATAAAAAGGTGCTCATTGTTCTTGATGACATTGATGGGAACAAGCAAATTGAGGATCTCAGTGGGAAAGATTCTCTGTATCCTGGAATTAGGATACTTGAAATTCTCTGTATCCTGGAACTAGGATAATTGTTACCACTAGGAAAAAATGGTTTTGAAAATTAAGGATTTGAGTATGAAATCCTATCTTATGAAATGGGGGCATTGAACGATGACGACGCACTTAAGCTTTTCTCTAGGCATGCATTTGGCAGAGACTCTCCTCCAAATCCTCACTATAGTCGTTCTACCCCGGGAGGGTCTCCTCTGGCTCTTCAAGTAATACCCTTATAGCAGAAAAACTGTCTCAATTTAAGAACGAATCAAAACGGTTTTGGTCTCTCTGACTTCCAATACTTTTGCAATTAACCGTCTGTCCTGTGGGTCATTCACTTTTGGAGGAGGGGAAGAAATTGGAAGTTCTCACTCTTGAACATAGTTTGGGCATAACTAGAACACTAAGTTCTCCTAAATGCTCAACTTTAGAAAGACCGACTCTTCAACATTGTGCTCATTTGGTGAAAATTGATTGCTTCATTGGGTGCAAGAAACTTAAATATTTGCCTAAGGAAATAGGAGATCTAGTAAATCTTCAATACTTCTCTATAAGGGACTGTTCCAGCTTGAGTGAACTCCTCGACTCGGTTTCACAATTAACATTGTTGATGAAGTTGGATTTATCATCCACGATGATTAAAATATTACCTGATTCTATTGGTAGACTAACACATTTGGTAACTCTCAAGATCTCATTCACACCAATTATCGAACTTCCAAACTCTATACATGGATTATAGAGACTTTCATCTATCCATACAAGCCACAGGATGATTGAGGAACGCCCCAATTTCAGGGTAAACTTAGAATCCTTACGAGCATGCAAGTTGGTACGTGGGGGTTACCTAGCACGATGGGAGTTACCTAGCATTATCGGCAGGTTGAGGAATCTAGAAGAGTTATATGCTTATTATTTTCTAGAGCTAGTGTGTAAAGTTCCTCCTGAAATTGGAGAATTGTCCTTGCTAAGAATCTTAAGCTTAAAGTATACTCAGATCGTAGGGGTGATCGGTTCCCGGTTCGGTTCGGTTTCAAAGTGGAACCAGGAACCGGATCGGGAAAACCGGTTCCCAATTTTGGGAATCGTGGACCGGACCATCGGTTCTGGTCCGGTCCGGTTCGGTCCAATAGGATCGGCACTTTCTTTTTTCACTAAATAACGACCATTCATTAAAGAATGACCATACTCCAGACCGATCAATCCAATTCGGTTCCCGAGCGATCTAATAAAACTACTTACACATGTTTTCATGTGCAAAATATTCAAACTTCACTTGTGTAAATATTAATCATAATTTATGTGTTTCACTCTTAATTTTAAGCATAAGAGCCATGAACAATTTGAGTAAAATCTGTGCTTGGCTTAGGTTTTATAGACAATCTCTCTTCTATGCTTTGAATGTTTAGTCGATGTCAGACTCTTTGAGGCTTGAAGTGCCTTATCGTTTGCAAGTGAGGGGAGCAAGAGAGAGAGTGAGCATGAGGAACTCCTAGAGCCTTATCCCACATCGAGGAGAAGATAAAATTAACAAATAAGTTTTCTAAGAGTTTTGGTGGTCTCTTGGCCACATAAGAGGTTGTTACCTTAATTGTAATTCCGATTGCAACAAGTTTCATATATAATATTCATATAATATATGTGTTTATATATTCTGTGTATATAAATTATATATAAAAAAATTTGGTCCGGTTCGGTCGGTCTGGTCAGTCCGGTTTCCACCTTGGAATCGGGAACCGGAGCGCCGACCGTGGTAACTGCCCAAAACCGGCCGGTTCGGTCCAGTCCGGTCCGGTCCCGGTTCGAGTGGTTTCTGTTGCACACCCCTATCAGATCGTTAGCGTGCCTGAGACTATCCAAACATGAGACATAGAAGGTTGTGATGAGATTCAAGATTTGCCGAGGCTTCCTGATAGTTTAATCATTTTGCATTTGAAATCCCAGTCATTCCAAATAGTCCCTAACCTCTCAAACCTTACTAATTTAGTTGAATTGCTTCTATTTGATAGCTTTGAAAATGGACAATCTTCAAATATAATTCCAACTTGTGACTTACAGTGATTGAGAAGTTATCCAAACTGAAAAAGTTGAAATTGTGCATCTTAAATGTCTTGTTGCTGCCTCTAGAGTTGAGTTCTCTTCCTTTGCTCTTGGACTAGACCTGCAAACCATCCGGAAACTTCCACTTTAAGTTGGACTAGATTCAATCATTGAGCTTGAGAAAGTTGATAGAATTGAGGCTCTTTGACGCTCGAGTGAATGAAATACATCTCGATGGCCTTCCACAGTTGGAAGACTTGACCATGGCAAAGTGTGGACTCCTCGAGAGATTGTGCATTCTGTCAACCATAGCGAAATTGAAACAAGGCAAGGTATCTTCTTGTGCAAGGCTAGTTGAAATTTGATTTCTCGATGCATTGGAATCATTGGAGAAGCTTTCAGTCGAAGGATGCTATTCTATGAGGAGGCTAGTCGGTTTATTGAACTTGAAGAGCCTGAAGGATTAAAATTCCGAGAGCTCCCGGAGCCACAGGTCATCGAGGGCCTTGATGAATGGAGACGACGTACTACAAGCCGGAGACATACAAGGTGAGTCTTCTACTTTTCTCAAATTGTACACATTGGACATCGCCCTTTCCCCTGTTTTGTTTATTCTCAAACATAAAACTGGAAGGTCCCGTGGAAGGAGTTTCTGACGGACACTCGAATAGATGATATCCTCGTTAGAACTCCCATACATACTGACCAAATTCTATTTTTGGATACTCGAGTGTTGAACTGATTCTAAAACGTGCAATTGGCGATCAATCTTATGTTCGACAGCATTTTCTAGTTAATCAAGTTAGACAAAGTTAACGGTAAGACTTGGTTGTATCAATTTGAAAGTTTTAGGGTTTACTTGCATTTTCATTATAAATTTTAGGATATTGAATACATTTATCCTAAAAAAATTGTGGATGCGGCTTCATAAGGTTGAAGAGGCCAATTGCTAAAATTGGAGAAAAGAAACTAAAAAATTCTCCTTGAAACAGGTCGACTACTCTAGACATTATAGTGGTTATAAACTCAATACGTTTGATTTTGTGGATGAACCAATTGTTGTCCAGACATTATAATGGTTATAAACTCAATACATTTGATTTTGTGGATGAATCAATTGTTGTCTCATTCGAGACTTATTTTATTTTATTTTTATTGAACATCTTTTGCTTTATACATATGATCGGTGATTCCCTAAATTCCGAGGATAATTGTCAAAAAAGAGAATTAGACTTATTGCATTGACACAAATTCAATGTTTTTTTTATATCTAATCAATTTAGTGAACTTTTTAATAATTTGTCAATATAGTTTTTATATCCAATTTTGACTGAAAATCATCGACGTGGCAGTCCAGCGCCCATTTTATGCCGCATAATCAATGCTAACATACTTCATTTTTTCCCCTTTTTTCTTGTTTTTTCCCCATTCTTCCTCCACCGGCCACAAGCGAGAGCTGTGATGCCTTGGCTGGATGTTATTAGCACTCGCCTTGCAATGATTATAATAAATAGAGCAACTGGATCCCGATTAACCAATCACAATCATAGTCTCGTGCCTAGATACTCATGAAAAGGTCCCAAAGCATATTATTAGATGATAACCAGTTAGTTGTTATAACTTATGGTCATGTGTGATTAGATGTGATTAAATGAATATTCTATTGCTCATTCATAGTCACTCATAGATGATAACCGACACTTGTCCACGTCACCCATTGATTAGAGATCTAGCTCAAAGGATTTTTCTTAAAATTGCATCCAAAGAAATAGCTCATTTATATATTGGACTAATACTAAGAAAAACCCTAGATTGGTAGATATGTGACGACTTTACTCTTCATTAGTTTTTGTTAATTATTATCATCAAATTACTGAATCGAATGAAACGTGACAGTTGATGGATATATTAGTTTGATATTTTACACTCAATTACAATTTGTGGCTTTTTGTAGTATTCACCAATTTAATAAAAATTATTGAAGGGTAAATTTGTCATATGTGTATTAGTTTGAGATTTTTGATAATAAAAAACATGTTTGGGATAAATTAGTCACATGTAGACTACTTTAGGGTTTTTGATGGTAAAAATTAATTTTGGATATATTTGTCACGTATGCATGGGCTTGAGATTTTTTGTATTATTAACACTTTATCTATTATGTATAAAGCAGGAAAAATAAATAAATAAAATTGCCGGAGCAGACTTCCTGCCTGCTTCCCACCTCTCTGCATCAAGCCTCTAGCTTTCTTTTGCGTTACTCCTCTTTTTCGACTGCAAGGTTGTTAGCTTTGGAGAACCCGAAAACAACTCAAAGGTATATCGTTCTTCTTCTTTTTCTGTTACTCTTATTTTCCTTCTTCTCTTATGATTTAGTGAACAGGAAAACAAGCATCTTCCTCCTCTTTTTCAACTGCAGGGATCATCCTTTTCTTCTTCTTCTTTCTTCTTCTTCTTTCCATTACTCTGATTCTCATTCTTCTTTGATGCTCTAGTGAACAGGAAAACAAGCATCTTCCTCATCTTTTTCAACTGTAGGGTCATTAGCTCTCAAAAACCATAAAACAACTCGAAGGTATATCGCTCTTCTTCTAATTCTTCTTCTTTGTCCTCCTTTACTTTGATTGTCCTTCTTCTTTGATGATCTAGTGAACAAGAAAATAAGCATCTTCCTTCTCTTTTTCGACTGTAGGAATCATTAGCTTTCAAGAACCATAAAACAACTCGAAGGTATGTCGTTCTTCTTCTAATTCTTCTTCTTTGTCCTTCTTTACTCTAATTGTCCTTCTTTTCGATGATCTAGTGAACAAGGAAACAAGCATCTTCCTTCTCTTTTTCGACTGTAGGGGTTGTCTTCTTCTTCTTCTTCTTTCCATTACTCTGATTCTCTTTCTTCTCTGATGATCTAGTGAACAGGAAAATAAGCATCTTCCTTCTCTTTTTCGACTGCATGGGTTATTAGCTTTCAAGAACCATAAAACAACTCGTATATCATTCTTCTTCTAATTTTTCTTCTTTGTCTTCCATTACTCTGATTATCCTTCTTCTCTGATGATATAGTGAACAGGAAAACAAGCATCTTCCTCCTCTTTTTCGATTGTAGGGGTCGTCTTCTTCTTCTTCTTTCCATTACTCTGATTCTCCTTTTTCTCGATGATCTAGTGAATAGGAAAACAAGCATCTTCCTCCTCTTTTTCGATTGCACGGTCGTTAGCTTTCAAGAACCATAAAACAACTTGAAGGTACATGTTTCTTCTTCTAATTTATCTTCATCTTCCATTACTCTGATTCTCCTTTGATGATCGAGTGAATAGGACAAGAAGCATGGCATTCAATTCCAAGAGGGAGTGATCAGATTCATCTGATGAGTAATGCATTTCATGTTTGCATACATTTTTTGGTGTTTTGGTTCTTTCATGGCGTTTTTGAAGAGTGATGTGTTCTTGTCTACTGTTTTCTGTGAATTGCAGTGAGACATCAATAGGACCTGAAAGTGATCGCTTGCCCAAGAGTTGCTTGATTGAGGAGGAAATCCAGAAAGTGGTAAGATAAGTGGAAATTGCAATCGTTTCCAGCAAACTAGTACAATTAGGCTTGTGTGATGTTGTAGTTATAAGATAATGCTGATTGATGAAATGTTAAACAGATCAGCGAAGAATTGGAGCTTGTAAAATCTGAATTGAAAAAGGTCAGAAATGAGCAAAAGTCTTTCAAATCTCACTTGGTTGAGATTGTGGGGAGGTACTTTATCGTGGTTATTGAGCTTTTCATATTGATTGGATTTGGCAACCTCATATTGCTATGCATTTGCATCCTATTTAATTCACTGTACTCTTTAAGATGTTCATTTCTTCTTAGATCTCTGATTATCCTTTTCACCTACCACAAAAGTCAATTGGGTTCCACCAAAATGCATACAAGTGACACAAATTAAGGAGAATTCTTCCAAATCAATCTAAAACTTGATTTCAGTGCAAGATCTTAGAGGTTCAACATCATAATTCCTTCACGCTCTTTCATTACAAATTTCTCAACTTAAGTCTCATGAAATTATGATGTTGAACCTCTAAGATCTTGCATTGAAATCAAGTTTTAGATTGATTTGAAAGAATTCTCCTTAATTTGTGTCACTTGTATGCATTTTGGTGGAACCCAATTGACTTTTGTGGTAGGGGAAAAGGATAATCAGAGATCTAAAAAGAAATGAACATCTTAAAGAGTACTATGAATTAAATAGGATGCAAAGGCATAGAAATATGAGGTTGCCAAACCCAATTAGTATGAAACGCTTAATAGACACAATAAAATACCTTCCAACAAGCTCAGCCAAGTGAGATTTGAAAAACTTTTGTTCATTCCTGACCTTTTTCAATTCAATTTTACAAGCTCCAATTCTTTGCCGATTTGTTTAACATTTCATCAATCAACATTATCTTATAACTACAACATCACAAACCTAATTGTACTAGTTTGCTAGAAACGACTGCAATTTCCACTCATCTTACCACTTTCTGGATTTCCTCCTTAGTCAAGCAAGTCTTGGGCAAGCGATCACTTTTAGGTCCCACTGACGTCTCATTGCAGTTCATAGGAAACAATAGACAAGAACACATCACTCTTCAAAAACGCCGTGAAAGAACCAAAACACCAAAGAATGCATGCAAACATGAAATGCATTACTCATAAGATGAATTTGATCACTCCCTCTTGGAATTGAATGCCATGCTTCTTGTCTTGTTCACTCGAGGAGAATCAAAGTAATCGAAGACGAAGATAAATTAGAAGAAGAACCATGTACCTTCGATTTTATGGTTCTTGAAAGCTAACGACCCCTGCAGTCGAAAAAAAAGGAGGAAGATGCTTGTTTTTTGGTTCACTAGATCGAAGGACAATCAAAGTAATGGAAGACAAAGAAGAAGAATTAGAAGAAGAACGATACCTTCCTATTCACTAGATCATAAGAGAATAAGGAGAATCAGAGTAATGGAAAGAAGAAGAAGAAGAATAAGACAACCCCTACAGTCAAAAAAAAAGAGGAAGATGATTGTTTTCTTGTTCACTAGATCATCAGAGAAGAAAGACAATCAGAGTAAAGGAGAACAAAGAAGAAGAATTAGAAGAAGAACGATATACCTTCGAGTTGTTTTATGGTTCTTGAAAGCTAATGACCCTTGCAGTCAAAAAAGAGGAGGAAGATGCTTATTTTCCTGTTCACTAGATCATCGAAGAAAAGGGAGAATCAAAGTAATGGAAAGAAGAAGAAAAAGAAGAAGACGACCCTTGCAGTCGAAAAAGAGGAGGAAGATGCTTGTTTTCCTGTTCACTAGATCATTAGAGAAGAATGTCAATCAGAGTAATGGAAGACAAAGAAGAAGAATTAGAAGAAGAACGATATACCTTCGAGTTGTTTTATGGTTCTTGAAAGCTAATGACCCATGTAGTTGAAAAAGAGGAGGAAGATGCTTGTTTTCCAATTCACTAGATCATCAGAGAAGAAGGAGAATTAGAGTAATGGAAAGAAAAAAAGAAGAAGACGACCCCTATAGTTAAAAAAGAGGAGGAAGATGCTTGTTTTCCTGTTCACTAGATCATTAGAGAAGAAGGATAATCAGAGTAAAGGAAGACAAATAAGAAAAATTAGAAGAAGAACGATATACCTTCAAATTGTTTTATGATTTTTGAGAGCTAATGACCCTGCAGTCGAAAAAGAGGAAGAAGATGCTTGTTAAATTGTTCACTAAATCATCAAAGAAGAAGGAGAATTAGAATAATGGAAAATGAAGAAGAATTAAAAGAAGAACGATATTCCTTCAAGTTGTTTTCGGGTTCTCCAAAGCTAACGACCTTACAGTCGAAAAAGAAGAGTAAAGCAGAAGAAAGGTGGAGGACCAATGCAAAGAGGTGGGGAGCGACGCGGAGAGGTGGGAAGTAGGTGGGAAGTTTGCTCCCACAATTTTATTTATTTATTTTTTTTTTTTTCCTGCTTTATACATAATAGATAAAGTGTTAATAATACAAAAAATCTCAAGTCCATACATACGTGACAAATATATGCAAAATTAATATTTTTATCATAAAAAACCCTAAAGTAGTATACACGTGACTAATTGATCTCAAACATATTTTTTTATTATCAAAAATCTCAAACTAATACATATGTGATAAATTTACCCTTCGATAATTTTTATTAAATTAGATGAATACTACAAAAAGCCGCAAATTGTAATCGAGTGTAAAACATCAAACTGATATATCCATCAACCATCACGTTTCATTCGATTCAGTAGTTTGACGATAATAATTAATGAAAACTAATGAAGGGTAAATTCGTCACATATCTACCAATCTAGGATTTTTCTTAGTATTAGTCCAATATATAAATGAGTTATCTTTGCATGCAATTTTAAGAAAAATCCTTTGAACTAGATCTCTAATCAATGGGTGACATGCACAAAATCGGTTATTATCAATGTGTGACTATGAATGAGCAATATAATATTCATTTAATCGCATCTAATCACACATGACCATAAGTTATAACAACTAAATAGTTATCATCTAATAATATGCTTTGGGACCTTTTCATGAGTATCTAGGCACGAGACTATGATTGTGATTGGTTAATCGGGATCCAGTTGCTCTATTATTATAATCATTGCAAGGCGAGTGCTAATAACATCCAGCCAAGGCATCACAGCTCTCGCTTGTGGCCGGTGGAGGAAGAAGGGGGAAAAACAAGAAAAAAAGGGGAAAAAATGCAGCATGTTAGCATCGGTTATGCGGCATAAAATGGGCGCTGGACTGCCATGTCAATAATTTTCAGTCAAATTTGGATATAAAAACTATATTGACAAATTATTAAAAAGTTCATGACTAAATTGATTAAATGAAAAAAAATTAATATTGAATTTGTGTCAATGCAATAGGTCTAATTCTCTTTTTCAATAATTATCCTTAGAATTTATCGAATCACCGATCATATGTATAAAGCAAAAGATGTTCAATAAAAATAAAATAAAATAAAATAAAATAAGTCTCAAATGAGACAACAATTGGTTCATCCACAAAATCAAAAGTATTGAGTTTATAACCATTATAATGTTTGGAGGAGTCGGCCCGTTTCAAGGAGAATTTTTATTTTCTTTTCTCCAATTTTAGCAATTGGCCTCTTCAAACTTATGAAGCCGCATCCACAATTTTTTTAGGATAAATATACTCAATATCCTAAAATTTATAATGAAAATGCAAGTAAACGCTAAAACTTTCAAATTGATACAACCAAGTCTTTCCGTTAATTTTGTCAACTTGATTAACTAGAAAATGCTGTTAAACATAAGATTGATCACCAATTGCACGTTTTAGAATCAGTTCAATGCTCGAGTATCCAAAAATAGAATTTGGTCAGTATGTATGGAAGTTCTAATGAGGATATCATCTATTCGATTGTCCGTCAGAAACTCCTTCCGGGACCTTCTAGTTTTATGTTTGAGAATAAACAAAACAAGGGAAAGGGCGATGTCCAATGCGTACAATTTGAGAAAAGTAGAAGACGCACCTTGTATGTCTCCAGCTTGTAGTAAGTTGTCTCCATTCATCGAGGCCCTCGATGACCTGTGGCTCCGGGACTCCCGAATTCTTAATCCTTCAGGCTCTTCAAGTTTAATAAACCGACTAGCCTCTTCATAGAATAGCATCCTTCGACTGAAAGTTTCTCCAATGATTCCAAAACACCGAGAAATAAAATTTCAACTAGCCTTGCACAAGAAGATACCTTGGCTTGTTTCAGTTTCGCTATGGTTGACGGAATGCACAATCTCTTGAGAGTCCACACTCCGCCACAGTCAAGTCTTCCAACTGTGGAAGGCCATCGAGATGTATTTCCTTCACTCGAGCGTCAAAGAGCCTCAATTCTATCAACTTTCTCAAGTTCAATGACATTAATTATCGACTTGACATTTTTAGTTCCAACTCCAACAGGGAAGATGGAAGTTTTCGGATGGATTGCAAGTCTAGTCCAGTTAAAGTAAGCTGGCTGAGCAAAGGAAGAGAACTCAACTCTGGAGGCAGCAACAGGACATTTAAGATGCACAATTTCAACTTTTTCAGTTTGGATAACTTCTCAATCCACACTTCTCAATCCACTGTAAGTCATAAGTTGGAATTATATTTGAAGGTTGTCCATTTTCAGAGCTATCAAATAGAAGCAATTCAACTAAATTATTAAGGTTTAAGAGGTTAGGGACTATCTGGAATGACTAGGATTTCATATGCAAAATGATTTAACTGTAAGGAAGCCCCGACAATTCTTGAATCTCATCACAACCTTTTATGTCTCATGTTTGGAGGTGACGAAGCTTGCCGATAGTCTCAGGCACCCTAATGATCTGAGTATACTTTAAGTTTAAGATTCTTAGCAAGGACAATTCTCCAACTTCAAGAGGAACTTTACACACTAGCTTTGGAAAATAATCAGTGTATAACTCTTCTAGATTTGTCAACCTTTCGATAATGCTAGGTAACTCCCATCGTGCTAGGTAACCCCCACGTACCAACTTGCATGCTCATAACGATTCTAAGTTAACCTTGAAATTGGGGCGTTCCTCAATCACCTTGTGGCTTGTATGGATAGATTAAAGTCTCTGTAACCCATGTATAGAGTTTGGAAGTTTGGTAATCGGTGTGAATGAGATCTTGAGAGTTACCAAATGTGTTGGTCTACCAATAGAATAGGGTAATCTTTTAATCATCGTGGATGATAAATCCAGCTTCATCAACAATGTTAATTGTGAAACCGAGTCGAGGAGTTCACTCAAGCTGGAACAGTCAAGTATTGAAGATTTATTGGATCTCCAATTTCCTCAGGCAAATATTTAAGTTTCTTGCACTCAATGAAGCAATCAATTTTCACCAAATGAGCACAATGTTGAAGAGTCAGTCTTTCTAAAGTTGAGCATTTAGGAAAACTTAGTGTTCTAGTTACGCCCAAACTATGTTCAAGAGTGAGAACTTTTAATTTCTTTCCCTCCTCCAAAAGTGAATGACCCACAGGACAGATGGTTAATTGCAAAAGTATTGCAAGTCAGAGAGACCAAAACCGTTTTGATTCTTTCTTAAATTGAGACAGTTTTTCTGTTGTAAGTTAATGCTGACATACCTTGATTAGGCTTTCTACCAAACCATCTCTGATTTGATCTCCAGAAAGTTCTGCCACGACTAGATTATCCAGCCACAAATTGGTTGCTCTTAAAACTTGAGGAGATAGACAAGAAGGATAATCCAAGTAATGCCAACGAATCCATTTCAATTATGAAAGACAACCTGTGAAGTCCCCCTCGCAAGATACGTCTTTTAACCAAAGGAACCACAGATGTTGAAAGCGTCTAATCTCGTTAGGAGTAACGATAGCACGAGCATCTTCCCAAATTTCTCCTTGCAGTTTGAGTGCTTGAAAATTTTCCTTACTCTACCAAGCCAAACAAACATTAAGGATTTGTCTGTTCACGTTATAAACCAGTCCAACAGCCAAAAAAAAATCGACAATTGAAAGTCTTGACCAGTAGCTGCATCATATCAATTCTAAAGCACCGTTGTGCTGCATCATTTTAAATTTCTGGAATTCCACAAAACTGAACCTTTAAACCTAAACGTCGGATTCACTAATTGTATAATTTAAAAAAAAATAGTAATCATGGCCATGAGCCAACACCAGAGCAGCTTAGATGGTCCTAGGACTCATAGCAGTTAATTAAATTCCAACGTCATGCACGGCACATATTGGCATCAATGAGATGCAAAGGCCGACCATCAGTAACAAGAATCAACGTGTTCTTGCCAAAATGCTCGCAGAAGATGCCATTGTCGTGCCCTAGTTCTGGACAGAAGACTCCTACACAAGCCGTTAACATACACCACACTCAGTCTTGGCCGATCAATTCTATATGCCAAAAAAACACGGACACCACATAACGCGTGCAATTTAAGTAAAAGTACCGCAGCAAAAAAGCATATGGAGAAAGCTCAGCCATCCAAAATCAACAACTTGATTATCAGAAGGGAACAAAACTCCATTATCAGAAGGGAACAAAACTCCTCAACATGATCCAGTATGTTTAAAGTCACCAAAATCAGAGTATGCAATCAAACCCCAAATTTAAAAGGACAATATCCCAATGAAGAAACAAAAAACCAAAAAACCCCATCTTCGCAGACCCCTACACAGCTCCTCTCTTTTGGCTCACACGAAGCTCATTTCTCATGTGAGTGGGGGCCTCTCTTCTTTCCAAAGCCAACAACTACACAGCACCAGAATTTTACAAAGACAAGAACTAAAAATTAGTTAACCAAGCATTCAGAAAATGTGCAGAACCAACGTCAGAAAGGCGATGACGGCAACGAACAAAGCAAGCCGCGTGTGAAGGCCGAGAGGGCTCGGGTGTTGGGGTTTCATGAATCATGTATAGGTAAAATTAACAAAAAGAACACAGCAGAAACAAAAAAATGATATATTTTATACATGATTCTCTGAAGGTGTTGTTCGTGCGCTTTAATAAAAAAATTGGATATAAAAATGGAATTAAATGAATTACCTCTCGAAGCGCGCTTTATACAAATTGGTTTGGGTGTTCTACAATTCGAGCCCACAAACCTCTAGTTCAAACACACCAACAATGGATGTCGAACGGAAGAGAGAACTTTCGGATAGTCATCACTATGATCGTGCTAGCAATCTCGTGGAGACAATCCGCCGTATCTTTGATGTATTATAGTCAGGGTCCAAACAAGAGAACACTCTTCTTTTTCGCGTCTCTAGAAGAACACAAGAACACACACCTTTTTCTCTGTTTTTCAACAACTTTTTTTTTTCTATCCTCTAAAAATAGAATTTAAATAAAAATATATAACCGCTCATGCACGACCATTGTGCATGAGCGGTTGCTCGGTCGTACATGAGCGGTTGCTCATGCACAATCGTGCATGAGCAAGGTTAGCAATTGTTGACCATTCATGCACGATGCACATCTTTATTTTTCTTAAATTTTTTTTATTAAAAGAAACGCACATTGATTAATTAAATAAAATAATTAATCAATCCATTTATAAAGAGGACATAATCTTAATTTGTGCATTTGGAATACATTAACATATATTCACTTTGGGTATGCGTGTCCATTATATGCACATAGGCTCATGACTGTGATACAAATTAAATTACCTCTCATTTAATTTAATTTCAATTCGATTGCAGTGATTGCAAACACATTTTCATCATTATTTCTCTCTTATTCCACATTATCCTAATTGTTTATGGTATGTGACATCCCTAGGTTTATCACTAAATTGGTAGTAAGACTTGTACTAACATATTAGTATTCCCAAAAGAATTAATTGTCTCAATTAATCTTTGGGTCCTACAAGCCATGATTGACATCTAGCAATATGTCATGGCTACCCAAATAGTGTGAATATTTTAAGAACATAATGAACCTGTCAACTTCGACTACAGTGTAATTCAATACCTCTGTCTTATTATGTCCTGATCAAACAAAGACTATGGAATATTTGCTAAGTCACAAATTCAATCAAATGCACAAATATAATTGACATGCATTTTATTTGAGACATAAACAATTTATTCTCGATTACAACCCCAGCTGAGGAGTTCAATGCATTGTCATAATCATATTGCGTAGGACATCATTATTTTATCTTGCATGTAACAAGGAGACAGATTCTATATTGTGTACCCATGCAACTTCGTATATGAACAAATTATGACCATCGGGTATAAAGATGGATCGACAACCTGGTATTACGTGCACCTGTGAACCATAATTGTTCGACACACAAGTTAATATTGTGCCTCAGGTCTAAAGATTATTTACACAAGACCAAAACATGAACAATTAGACATTGACCACGCTAACAACTTCCATATCGCTAATCATTCCATATGTGTCACGTTCAGTGAACTTATCTAATACAAACACTTGTGTTCTTAATTCAGACATCACAATACCTAATGACTTGTGACTTATCATTTCCTTAAGTATCCAATACTTAATGATGAAGTTATGAACACATCGGTCTCAACAGGATTATTAATATATACTCAATAATCCATTGACCGGGGACGATTTAAAGATTCAGTCTAATTATAAACCCATCACATATATTCTTGACGTCTCAATAATAGGTCTAGTTGCTACTGATCTTATGGAATCATTTATAAATATAAAATAATTGGACAAATGAATGAGTACGTAATTGCCATTAATTAAATAATAATAATAATAATAATAATAATAATAATAGTACAACTGAAATCCCTAATATATAACTATTACATAGTAGCTTTAGGGTATACTTCCAACAATCTCCCACTTGCACTAAAGCCAACTTATATGGTACCTCAAACCCATTTTGTTAATATGTCTTTCCAAAGAAGACTGAGGTAAGGCCTTAGTGAAGGGATCTACCACATTTTCTGCCGAGGCAATTTTCTGCAAGGTGATATCACCTCTCCCAACAATTTCTCTGATGAGATGGAAGCGTCTCTCAATGTGCTTTACTTCTGGTGAGACCTTAGTTCCTTAGCTTGAGTTATTGCCCAATTGTTGTCACAAAACAATGTAATAGGTTGATCAATTGAATGAACGACTCCAAGTTCAGAAATAAACTTCTTCATCCTAGCAACTTTCTTTGCTGCTTTAGAAGTGGCTACATACTTTGCTTTAGTGGTGGAATCGACAATTATGCTTTGTTTGAAACTTTTCCACCTAACTGGGCTACCATTGAATGTAAAGACAAATCCAGACGTAGATTTATAATCATTAGGATCCGATTAAAAATCGGAATTAGTATAAGTTGCAACTTTAATTTCTCATTCTCCATATATCAAGAATAGATCCTTAGTCCTTCGCAAGTACTTAATAATATTCTTGACTGCTATCTAATGCTCTTCTCTTGGATCAGACTGATATCTACTAGTAATACTTATAGCATGAGTAATATCAGGTCTAGTACATAGCATAGCATACATTATACTCCCAATAGCGGATGCATATGGTATTTTCGCCATCCGCTCTCTTTCTTCAGGAGTGTTGAGACACATCTCCTTAGAAAGAGTGATCCCTTGCCTAAAAGGCAATAATCCTCTCTTGGAACATTGCATGTTAAAATGTGTTAACACTTTGTCTATGTACATAGACTGTAAGAGACCAATCAATCGTCTTGATCTATCTCTATAGATATTGATACCTAAAATGTAGGTTGTCTCTCCTAAATCTTCATGAAGTTTTTTTGTGACAAGAATAGTTTTATCAATGATATCATCGATACATCATTTCCAATTAAAAGTATATCATCGACATACAAAACTAGAAATGCAATTGCACTCCCACTGATCTTATTGTATACACAAGGTTCATCCGGATTTTTGATGAAGCCAAATGATTTGACTATCTCATCAAAATGGATATTCCAACTTCTGGAGCTTGTTTGAGTCCATAAATGGATCTCTTAAGCTTACACACCTTCCGTTTTTCACTATTGGATTCAAAACCCCATGGCTATTCCATATAGATGTTCGAACCGAGAAAACCATTTAGAAAAGCCGTTTTGACATCCATTTGGAATATCTCATAATCAAGGTGTGTAGCTATAGCCAACATAATCCGAATGGATTTTGGCATGGCCATAGGTGAGAAAGTTTCGTCATAATCAATTCATTCTTTCTGACAATATCCTTTCGCCACCAGTCGTGCTTTGTAAGTTTCAATTTGACCTTCAGCATTCAACTTCCTCTTGAAGATCCATTTACAACCAATTGGTATAATACAATCAGGTAGATCAATTAAGGTCCAAATTTCATTGGAATACATTGAATCCATTTTGGATTTCATGGCTTCTAGCCATTTACTAGAATCGATGTCCGACATCGCCTCCTCATAGCTTTTAGGATCACCAGGTTGATCACTATCATTCACAATGAATAATGGTTCAATATGATCAACCGAGTGTCTATAACGAGCAGGTGGGCGAGACGTTCTCGTACATCTTCTAAGAGGTTGTGTATCAGAAGCTTCCACTGAATTAGAGATTGGTATCTGAACTCGATTGTTTGGTACTTCAATATTTCCTTCTTGTAAGACTATTTTCCGCCCAACACCACCTTCTTGGACGAACTGATTCTCTAGAAAAGAAGCGTGTTTGTTTACCAAAATTCTTTGGTCTGAATGAAAATAGGAATTATATCCAAGAGTTTCCTTTGGATATCCAATGAAGCGACCTTGTTCAGATCTTGCCTCCAATTTTTCTATTTTCAGCTTTTTCATGAAAGCCGAACAACTCCAAATCTTAATATAATTAAGACTAGGTTTATGAACAACCCCAGATTTAGATGGCACTCTGTTCAGTATATATACAGCTATCTCAAGGGCATATCCCCAAAGGGATATTGGCAAATCGGTGTGACTCATCATAGATCGCACTATATTAGTAAAGTACAATTTCTTCATTCAGATACACCATTATGTTCTAGAGTTCCAAGATGTGTCCATTGTAATAAAATGACATTCTCTTTAAGATAGTCCAGGAATTCAGTACTAAAGTATTCACCTCTTCGATCCGATCAAAGAGCCTTGATACATTTTCCTGTTTGTTTCTCAACTTCGGCCTTGAATTCCTTGAACTATTCAAAGGATTTAGATTTGTACTTCATGAGGTATAAATAACCATACCGTGACTAATCATCGGTGAAGGTAATGAAGTAATTATAACCACCTCTAGCAGTTTCATTAATTGATCCACTTACATCTGTATGTATTAATCTTAATATGTTAGTAGCTCGCGCACTATGTCCCATAAAAGGCACTTTGGTCATTTTTCCTAGAAGACATGCCTCACAAGTCAAGTATGACTCAAAATTTGATGGATTAATGTACCCATCATTACTCAACTTGTTAATTTTGTCTTCTCCAATATGACCTAATCGAAGATGCCAAACATACTTTTTATTTGGACCATCTCTAGGGCGTTTATTAGTTATGGCATTTATATCAATTCTATTTTGCTTATTGACATCGGTAATCGCATTACTAGACATTGTATGGTATAAAGATTATTGGTTAATAAGCTAGAACCAACACATTTTCTATTATGATAAATAGAACATACATCATCAGCAAACGAAAATTCATAATTCTCTTTACCCAAACGAGGTATAGAGATGATGTTCCTAACAGTATTCTTATAATGCAAACAGTTCTTTAAAACCAATACATGTCCAGAAGGCAAATATAAATTAATAGTCCCTATAACTAATAGAGCAACTCTTGCTCCATTGGCAAATGTTAGGACAATCTCATTTCGCCCTAGCATTCTACTTGTTTCTAGATTCTGCAAAGACATACAAATATGTGAAGTCACAGCATAATCTAGAACCCATGAGTTGGATTCAACACTAACCATAAGATTAGTTTCAATAATCATAGATACCATACCTTCATAAGGTTGGTCCTTGGGCTTGACCTTCAAGCTAGCGAGATACTTCTTACAGTTCCTCCTCCAGTGCCCCTTGACATCACAATAATGACATTTCCTTTTATCAATCTTGGGTTTTGGTTGCACAACAGGTTTGACAGGCCTATTCCATTCCTTTTTCTTTAAAACAGTCTTACCCCTTGAAGAAGAAGCCTTAGCCATAACCACTACATTTAGTCTCGTGTTGTGCGTTTCCTTCTCATAAACTACCAGCATGCTGTGTAACTCAGCAAGAGTTTTCTCCATCTTATGCATGTAGAAGTTTTGGACAAAACCAGAGAAGGAATTGGGTAAATATTCGAGGATCAAATCCACAACTAACTCGTTGTCCATAACGAGATTCAGCCTAGCCAAATTTTCAATGTGCTAGATCATTTTCAAAAGCATGATCATTAACTGATGATCCTTCAGCCATCTTCATACGGTACAATGCCTTAGACATTTCATATCTAGAGGTTCGACCATTCTTATCAAAGTATTCTTTTAAATGCAAAATGATTGACCTAGCATATTCCATAAATTCATTCTTCTTCTGTAATTCGTTATTCATTGAAGCAAGCATATATGACCTAAATTTTAAGTCATTGTCACGCCACTTATCATAAGTGACACGCTTCTTTTAGTGTGGGGTTGACATCTTTTTATCAAGCATACCCAATTTTTTCTGAATTGAGAACAATTCTCAAATTCTTCACACAATCAGTGAAATTGGGTCAAGTCAAACAATTCTTGTCAAGTATGGAAGCGAGTGGGTTTGTGGCCACAATTTTCAGAGTAATAATATATCTGTTGCATACAATAATTTGTTAGTTGTATCTTTCAGAATAACTATTTCATTTTGGCTTTTAAATGAAATAGATTCTCCCACTAAATTTATATTTGAATCCCATACTCCTTAAGATGGGAAGCAATAATCTTTGTTGGGTAAAGGTTATTAGTAGGGATAGGAGTCCCACTAGCCCAAAGTCCACCTCACCTAACAGTTATTGGTGTCCTATGAACTTAGTGAGTGAACCAATTTGTTCAACACATCATATGCAAGTCTCAATCATAACTTTGGCCTCTATACCATGAAAGCCTCACCTAACAGTTATTGGTATCATGATCATAGTTAAGTTTAGCCCATCGTCTCATGTAAGTATTGAAAACACAAACAATTTCCTCACCTGATAGTTATTAGAAAACATTTGGCTCCAACCCCACAGCATCACATGCATAATGGAGTGGTCCAATATTATGAATGGTAATTAATCCCTATGTATCTATAGCCGGTTAGTTAACCACTATAATATTAGATCAAACCACAACGATGGAAGGCCACGAGTCCGAAACCCGTTTTGACTTAATATTATTAATAAGGAGATTTTGGTCATTATTAATGGTCTCACTTTACACATTAACCGGTTTAACATGCACGATAACATAAACACAATAAATAAATAGATATCACATAAACATCTATCCTATGTCGTGATCATGGAATTATGGTTCAATGAGTCTCGAGCCAAAGAGACCCATTTAGCCATTTTAACGTTTAATAATAGGGACCTGCTCTTCACTTTTTTTTTTTTTTTTTCAATATTTGAACTCTTCAAAGATTGGGCCCATAGAGCTCACCGGCTTAATGGCTCCTCCAATGGCTTCTCCTCTCTTGTAGCATTTACATCAACAATTGAAATACCAAACTATACTAAAATTACATATCATGAAAAATTAAATAAAATAAAAGGAATGACGCAGCCTCCATTTAAGAATTACATTCCCAAAAAGAATACCTGTAATCATCACACATTCTTCCATATAACAATCATAATGATTAAGGATTTTTCCATGATCACCACCCTTCCTTACGGGCCATAAATTCAAAATTTTAAACTCCGGAAGGCATAGATAAAATTATGCATTTAATCAAATTTAAAGTCGAACAACGCAAACCACATCAAGAAATCAAAATCGATGAAACTAATTTCACGAGCGTGATTCCGAACGGAAGTTGTGTTGTCAACTTTAAATTCACAATCACGAATCATTTGTAGAATATAAACACAAAGTATAACAAGTTATGGATTTTTGATTCAAAATTGATTTAGTTCGAATTTTTGCTTAGTTGATTAAATTTATCACAAAAATTAATCAACTTCTATAGGCCACATAAGAGCAAGAGATTCTCTTAATAAATTGGCCATCAGAATGCAAAAATATATTTGAATTATAAATCAATTAAATGCATGAAAAATGCCTAAGGTTGGCTCTGATATCACTGTTGGGGTTTCATGAATCATGTATAAGTAAAATTAACAAAAAAAAATGCAGCGGAAACAAAAAATGATATATTTTATACATGATTTTTTGAAGGCGTTGTTCGTGTGCTTTAATAAAAAATCTGAATATAAAAATGGAGTTAAATGAATTACCTCTCGAAGCGTGCTTTATACAAATTGGTTCAAATGTTCTACAATTCGAGCCCCACAAATGTCGAACCTTTAGTTCAGACACACCAACAATAGACGTCGAATGGAAGATAGAACTTTCGGATATTCACCACTATGATTGTGCTAGCAATCTTGTGGAGACAATCCGCCATATCCTTGATGTATTATAGTCACGGCCTGAATGAGAAAACACTCTTCTTTTTCGCGTCTCTAGAAGAACACAAGAACACGCACCTTTTCTCTGTTTTTCAGCAACCTTCTTTTTTTTTTTTTTTTTCTGTCCTCTAAAAACAGAATTTAAATAAAAATATATAACCGCTCATGCACAACCATCGTGCATGAGTGGTTGCTCGGTTGTACATGAGCGGTTGCTCATGCACCATTGTGCATGAGCAAACCGCTCAATTGCTGACCATTGCTTCGTGCATGATGGTCAGCAATTGCTGACCATTCATGCACAATGCACCCTCTTTATTTTTATTTTTATTTTAAAAGAAACTCACATTGATTAATTAAATAAAATAATTAATCAATCCATTTATAAAGAGGACATAATCTTTATGTGTGTATTTGGAATACATTAACATATATTCACTTTGGGTATGCGTGTACATCATATGCACGTAGGCTCATGACTATAATACAAATTAAATTCAATTTGATTGCAGTGATTGCAAACACATTTGCAACATTATTTCTCTCTTGTTCCACGTTATTATAATTGTTTATGGTATGTGACATCCCTAAAATCATCACTAAGCTGGTAATAAGACTTGTATTAACACATTAATACTCTCAAAAGAATTAATTGTCCCGATTAATCTTTGGGTCCCACAAGCCATGATTGACATCTAGCAATATGTCATGGCTACCCAGATATTGTGAATATTTTAAGAACATAATGAACATGTCAGCTTTGGATACAGTGTAATTCAATCCCTCTGTCTTACCGATGTCCCGATCAAACAAAGACTATTGAATATTTGTCAAGTCACAAATTTGATCATATGCACAAATCTAATTGACATGCATTTTATTCAAGACATAAACAATTTATTCTCGGTTACAATCCCGGCTGAGGATTTCAATACATTGTCATAATCAGATTGCATAGGACATCATTATTTTACCTTGCATGTAACAAAAAGATAGATTCTATATTGCGTACACGTGTAACTTCGTATATGAACAAACTATGATCATCAAGTATAAAGACGGATCAACAACCCAACATTACGTGCAGCTATGAACCATAGTTGTTTGACACACAAGTTAATACTGTGCCTTAGGTCTAAAGATTATTTACACAAGATCAAAATATGAACAATTAGACATTGACCACACTAAAAACTTTTATGTCGCTAATCGTTCTATATGTGTCACATTCAGTGAACTTATCTAATACAAACACTTGTGTTCTTAAACCACCGCCCGCGGTGGAAGCGTTGGTTAGGGCTTGGTACCCCAAACGCAGGGGGAAGGGTTCGAACCTCCATGGAAGCGATGCTTCAATGCATAACGCGCGTCTTACCTGCGCTTGGGGGTCAGCGGTGGGGGCCCCGGCGCTCCAGGGTTTACTCTCCCCGCGAAGCGGCGTTCGGAGGTTCCCTGGGTCACCAAAAAAAAAAAAAAAAAAAAAAAAAAAAAAAAACACTTGTGTTCTTAATTCAGGCATCACAATATTCAATGACTTGGGACTCATCATTCCCTTAAGTGTCCAATACTTAATGGTGAAGTTATGAACACACCGGTCTCAACAGGATTATTAATATCCACTCAATAATCCATTGACTGGGGACGATTTAAAAATTCAGTCTAACTATAAACCCGTCACATATATTCTTGACTTTTCAATAATAGGTCTAGTTGCAATTGATCTTATGGATATTGTGATTCCTGAATTACTAACAAGGAGGAAATGCTGCGATTGGCCCATGCTGAAATCGCAAAACAGATTCCAGACGGCAACATTGGAGGTCTTTAATGCTTCACACCTAAGCCACAGCACAAATCCACGAACAAAAAACTGAATGAAAGCGATCTAGGACTGTCATGAGTCAAAAGCTAATCAATGTTAGGCTTCAACGCAGGCTTTGCCATATTTTCTCATTCCAAGAATCTTCAACTCAAGAACTCTTCATCGAGTATCCCTCAAGTAAAGCTAAAACGAACACCAGCATCACATAATTGATCAAACATCGAAACGTGGAGAGGGAAGAGCGAGCTTACTTCGTTCCAGCGGTGCGTGGCCGCTTGAGTTGACTTGCTTGAGACCAAGAAATGGAAGCAAAAGCTCTCTTTTGCGTCAACATGATTTTCTTTTCTTTGGTGGAGCTTTTCAAGAACTTGGAAGGATTTGGTCTCTGGACAAACGGGAACAAAATGTAGCAGAGACGATGAAGAATTTATGCACGAACTCAAGCTCAAACTCAAAGCAATGATTCGGTAATCAGTGGAGTTTTATTTCTGTACCGTCTGAAGGAGCTAGGCCCTTCATTCTCCAAGAAAAGCGAAGTACATTTCCCTGAAATGCCGCCGCATTAAGAAATCCTACTCGTCGCCTTCAATCACACGTGGCTACTACTAATAAATGGTGACTATAGATGTGCGTCATTAGTTATTTATTGAGAATATATATGTACATTCAAGGAATTTTGTAGGCAAATTAATACGGCTTGCCTCACCACCACCATCCACTACCTCCGGCAACCCTTTAGGATGATCGGCGACGCCCCGTATTGCCTCGGCAAACCCTCCACATGAGCTGGAGGAATAGAACCGTGAGTCAAATCGAGTCAAATTGCGAGCCAACTCGACGCGATCTGCAGAGGACATGTCCGGCTTGAATTCAAGTAACAGCGACGTGTTGGCCGGTTCCACCTCCATGGGCGGCCCAGCCTGCACGAAACAAAAAGGAAAAAAAGAGTAAAAGAAAAGAAAGTGGGCTGTTTCGTGCAAGTGAGAGAGTGAGCAAGAAAGAAGAGACAGATTATAGATAAGACTAAATTGAGTATTGAATTGCACCGAGGTACAGCATAGCACCCGACCTCCAAAATTTTACAGAGATCGATTCCAAATAATTTATCGTGAACAATGTAGATAATTGTAACTAGGGAAAGAGAACACGTTTATTCCTTTAAGACCCACTTTTTTCTATTTTATTATATGCTTTGGGCCCTTTTCACGAGGATTAGGGCCGAGACTGTGAATATGATTGGTTAGTCGGGATCCAAGTGCTAGTAACCCTCGCTTGTGGTGACTGGTGGGTGTGGGAAGAAGGGAAAAATGAAAAAAAAAAATACAGAAAAATTATATATATATATATATATATGTATATATGTATAAGAATAAGGTGCAAAGATTATCTATGTCAGATCGTTCATGCTGCGTAAAACAATTAACATTAATTGAATCGCTATATTAATGATTTTCAATCAAAATTGACCAAAAGAACTACATTGACAAATCATTAAAAGATTTATGATTAAAATGATTAAATTAAAAAATTTAAAACTTAATTAATATTAACACAATAGATTTACATCTTTTTTTTTTTTTTTTTTTTTATAATTACCCAAGAATTTAGGGAACGAGACAAGAATCCGTCCATCCACCAAATCGAAGTACATAACTTTTGGAGTGTGTCTCCTTTTGTAATGTCCGCAGGAGTGAGCTCACGGCGCATGATTTTTCAAGAAAAGCGACTTTTATGGAACATTTTCGGGAAACCTTGCCGTTTCAGAGATTTCTTCTTAGTTTCTCTTCTCCGATTTCGGAAATTGGCCCCCTCAACCTTTTGAAGTAGCATCTGCAATATTTTTTTAGATAGATGCACTTAAAATACTAAAATTTATCCTTACCAGAAAAAAATTACTAA
Organism: Eucalyptus decipiens; assembly: GCA_014182575.1. NCBI lineage: Eukaryota > Viridiplantae > Streptophyta > Magnoliopsida > Myrtales > Myrtaceae > Eucalyptus > Eucalyptus decipiens. Next base: position 16,030,896 of record CM024616.1, read on the forward strand.
AATTTATTATGAAAATATAATTGAATCATAAAATTTTTGAAAAATATAATTAAATCCTAAATTTATCGAATTGATGCAATCAAGTCAATTGTTAACTCTGTTCAACTTGACTAACTAAAAATTGCTAACATGACTTTTTTATTATTGTTATTTTCTCTCTCCTAAATAGTAATGATGTGACTCATGCACGAAACAGAGGCTAAAATAATGTCATTTTGGTCCAAATCTAAATTTTTAATACATTTTATTTATATTATATTAAAAAATATGGTAACTTTAAATAAATATAGAAAAAAAGGAAAGAAAAGAAGGAAAATATAGTCGAGGACTAATGTGTTCCAAATTGGATTTTTTAATACAAATGTTATTTAAATTATATTAAAAATAAGTTAACTTTAAAAAATACAAAAAAAAAAAAAAAGGGAAAAACATAGCTCCCAACCACCGCCGGGAAGGGCCAGCAAGGGTCACCACTAGTCTAAATTTTTTGCAATGAAGCATGCATGTTAGTGACATTTCATAGAACCTTCCCATGTATATTAACCAAATGTCCTCCATCATTCCTTAATAGATTACTGCTTTCTGCAGTGGCATGTAATAACCTTCTCTTGTCATCCGTAAAAGCAATTTATGAGCATTTTTGCTTTCATCTAAACATTAATACCACAAAAAATCCCAAAACAGTACATTTGTGCCACATTTTTGCTAAATTAATTTTTGTATTACAAAAAATCTCAAATTGATATATTCATATCATATTTATCCCAAACTGACTTTTATATAACAAAAATCTCAAAGATTGATAATTTGGGATAAATTTGGTATGGGCGTACCAATTTGAATTTTTTTGTGACATGAAAATACATTTTAGATAAATGTAATGAGTGTAAAATTTGGAATTTTTCGTGACACGAGAGTAAGTGTGAGTGCACCAATTTGGGAAAATACTTAAAAAAAAAACAGATTCTATTGTCCGGTTGAGAGGTCATCCCATGTATTGAAGTGTACATATATAATTGAAAGATTAATTGTTATTTTATTATTATTATTTTTCCGCGAAAGCTTTTGCGTCAAAAGCAGCTCCACACCCAAGCCTCTCAGCGCCCGAACGCTTTTGCGTCGAGTAACATCGCCGCGATAATGGCCAGATCTTCCCTCCCGGTGGTGCATCACCAGCCCGACCCCTCGTCGTCACCCTCAACAGCATCGGTCGAGCACGTCCCCCTCAGCCACCACACCATGGACTCCGCCTCCGCCATCCTCCTCCACTCCCTCGCCTTCCTCCCCCGCGCCGCCTCCGCCCCTACCAGCTCGTCCGCTGCCGAGCCGGGGCTACGCCTCGTCCACGTGGACTCCTCTCGAGCTGAGGAGATCGCTGAAGAGAAGCCCGGGAAGACAAGGAGGAGGAGCTCTCGAGGCGGAGAGAGATGAGCGAGAAGGCAGAGAAGAGGGAGGAGGCTTCGTCTCAGAACGCGGGGAAAAAGAAAATGATTTAAATCCATTTTCTCATATTTTTTGAAGGATTTTTCCCGGTTGACGAAATTATTTTTCTTGATCCATTCATTCTCGTTGAGCCAAACAGCGGACAATTTGGCTGACGAAACAAACGAAGCCTTAATCATGAATTCACTTCCATGAACCGTAATTTTGTTGTGCTAGTGGGGCATTACCAACTATCTTATTCTAAATTCTCATAATAGTATTCAATTTGCCTAGTCTGCAAAATCTTCTAGAGGCAACTCTACGGTATTTCCAGACTAAATACAATACGCTATAACGGGCATTGTTTCTTTCTTTTTCCTGAAAGAAGTTAACCGTAATTTAGCAGCTCCCTTCACTAACTTTTGTCTAGCCTAATGTCTTTAAGAGTCTTTCGAGAAAACCATATCAAGGGTTTAAAATCTCGTTACTTTCAACCCAAGCCACAAACGTGGGATCCCTCCCTTTGAACAGATGCATGGAACCCGACCCATCTATGAGGACAGTTATCTAGTAAAAACCAGTGATCGCCAGTAATTTGGTCCGCAAATTCAATCCCTTTCTTAGCCCTTGGCATGGTAGAACTAAAATGACAAACAGATATAGAACCAGTTGTACATGGATGTGTGCATTACACCAACAAGCATAGTGTTCATACTTTGATTTAAAAACTCATAATAAATATGACTCAATTTAAACAATTGAGGTAAATAGGAAGTCTCCATGGCCAATGCGCTGAACGTCAAATCCCAAAAGGTTGTCCGGGAGCAAGTAGTGCTTGATCAGCAGCCACAAGATTAGGGTCCTCAAAGAACTGTTCACAACCATACTCGTTGTCTTCATTATCTGAAGAGCAATACAAATAATATTAGAATGTGACCACACTCCACACACCATGATTGCTAATTTCTCATGAACCATATATGAATATTCAATGAATGTTACACTACTAATGAGGCCATCACTATGTCCACTACTGCTTTTGCGAGATGAGTTTGCATTGGCCATGGAAATTACACTTTGATCAGTCCTTACCATCAGATAAGTGAGATAATTCAATTGCTGCAGAGAAATAATCAGAAGTAATATCTTAGAAAACACCTGTATAACTCTCTTTGTATGCAGTTACAACATTTGGTAAGTTGACTAGACCCAATCAAACCCCTAAAAAGAGCTTACCAGTGTGACAAAATTGAGTCAAGTATCATACTTGAGATGCCAAATGATTTAGCCTTCAAATGAGCCAGCTTCACATTTACTTGTTTAGTTCCCAAATGGGATTGATAATAGCAGATATCACAAAGATATCCCTCTTTTAAACTCATTAAATGGTTTCCTAATGTGGTCAGGTGTTGAGATTTTTTTTTGGCACTCTCTCTATGGTTGCTCTTTGTGCATTTCTTGGCAGAAAAAAGAAAGAAAAAGGACAAAACTGCTTTACATAAGGAGAAGAAATGAGCTAATTCAATTTCTACTCTTCCATACACAAGCACGAATCTGTCCGCTGAAAAAGGATTGCGACAGAAACCAAAGCCTTGGAGTTGCTAACGTTCTCCTTTCACTCCAGCAAATTATGCTCTCACCACATTCATTATCGCAGCCAATAGTAATTCTGCCTATTTCCAGTATATAAGTCCCAAACTTTCTTCTCAATTTTTTCACAAGACAGTATAGACAATACCATAACACAACACAATCGACTACATTACAGGGAGAAAATTCAACTTACTGGGAGCTACGAAGCTTGATGATGGCCTGTAGAGTTGTTCGTATAGCTCTACATTTGTATTTGCTGAAGGCTCCTTTTGGTTCGAACCGGAAGTAACTTGGTTCCACGTGGCATTTTGGGAATCGAGACTCTGTACTTGTAATGGCAATCCAGCAGAAGTAATACCACTGTTTCCTGGAGAGAGAGAGAGAGTTTGAACTATCAGAATTTAGTCGCATATAGACATGGATATAAGCTATTTAAGTAATAACAAAATTTTCTTGGTATTTTCTACTACTATGACGTGGTAACAAAGCCTTAGAGGTGATAGTGTTTTCCGTTTTCGTGCCAGCAAGTCATACTCTCACCCCATTCATCACCATGGCGAATACTGATTCTGCATATTTTTGTATAGAAGTCCCAATTTTCCACAAGACTGGATAAAACAATACCATGCCGCAAAGAAATCAACATTAAAGGGGGGAAATTCAACTTATTGAAACCTGGGAAACTTCCGTATGTATATGCTGAAGGCTCCATTTGGTTCGAACCACCACTAATCGGGTTCCACGTGGCAGGTGGGGGAATTGAGACTTTGTGGTTGTATTGGCAATCGAGCAGCAGTGCTACCACGGTTGCCTGTGGAGAGAAAGAGGGGAGGGAGAGAGAGATTTAAACGGTCAGCATTTTGATGCATATAGACGATCTGAGCTATTAAAGAATTCAAAAACAGGTCCTGAAATACGTATGAAGAACCAATAATTATGACATTACGACTAAATTCCCTTCTTGAAGATGCATCATCCGTCGATTTCGATTAAATTGATTGAGGCCCTGAAAGACCCCTCAAGAAAGCCAAATAATCAGGACATTGGGATTGTGTGCTTCATGAGTGTCGCGACCTACCCTCGGGAGGAGGGAACAGGTTTAGGGGTATTGCCTAAAGGACGGGCCTAAGGCCCATGATTAGACGCGGGCTCTCCCAAGCCCATACCCCGCGTGACGTTGGGATATTCTTAAAGAATTTTGCACAAAAGGAGTCGCCACTAGTCTATTGGGATCGGCTAGAAACCAAGTGAGGCATGGGAGCGTGCCTCACTTCCTACGCAACCAGAGAATTTAGATTCGGGGACTTGATTACACTAATTAACCAATTAGTGCCTTTCGGTACCTAATCTTGTTCATTTTAACAAAATGATTTTTGGCAGGCAATTTGGATTGATTTTATGCTTATCCACTAACATGCGAGGTAATCATGTGGGTGCACAGTCATTAAAATAACAATTAGCAACTAAGGAAAACGTTAAATAAATTGCACGAGAAAGCAAAGAATTAATACTATAGAGATGACAAATGCTAATCCTGACTAGACTAAAGAGAAGCCAACTCCACATATCAATATTGTGCACTCAAAGACAATTGTCTCTAAGGACGGTTGAAACCCTAAGGTAAAGCCCCAAAGGCTTAGTTAATTTTTAAGCACAACTCTAGAGTTAAGAAACTTCCATTTTTTTTTTTTTTTTAGAAAAAAAAACTAATAAAATCTTTTTGTAAAATTTTTCAAAAGAAAATTTGAATTTCTTGACATTTTCCAATTTTTTGATTTTTTTTTAATTTTTTAATTAAAAAAATTCGAATTTTCATTTTTTTTTGTTCTTTGCAATATTTTTTAATAGTTAATATTATTATAATCAGAAAACGGGTCCGGACCGGTAAACCCAATCCGGTCCTCCGCTTGACACAAACTTGGAGTAAAACTAAAAAGACGAAATCGATTTCTTAAAACCCATTTTTCGTTTCTTTTGTTTTTTCGTTCTTTATATTAATATTAGTATTTTAATCGATTTTTTTATCTTTTCCCTATTTCATCTTTTTACTACGTCTCTTCTCTCGCGGCTCCTCTTCCCGAAGCCCGCTTTTGTGTTTCACTTTTTCTGCAATTTTCTTTTTCTTTCCCTTTTTTTTACTTCATCCCTTTTGGCCTTCTTCCTCACAAATTTTCCTCTCCGAACGTCTTCTTTTCCCTTTTGTCTTTTCCCACTTTTACATTTTTTATTTTTTCTTTCTACCCATCTTCTTCTTCTCCGATGGTTTCTTCCCACGCCCGACACCGGCCATTGAAGCTAGCCCGCACACCAAGACGGGTCGGAGTAACTAGCGCCAACCGCCGCCGGCAACCACCACCCGACGGCCGTCCGCCCGACCGCGCCGACCGCCGCCGGCCATTTTCTCCGGCAACCAACTGACATTATTCTCTTCGGCGCGAAGGAAAACACTTGCCGATTCGACAATACATGGCCACTTCACGAAAATGACACCAAAGCACAAAGAACACACAAGACTCGAACATCGAACAACCATTACAACAAAGAAAGACGGGTTGATCTCCGGTTTAAACGTGTGCTAGCCTTCGGCCTCCTCTGAGGCATTTCGTCGAACATGTAGGATGCACCGGTTAACAAAGGAACCTAGTCTCACTTGGGTCATAGATTTGGGCAAGCATCAACACGACATGCACAAGCAACGCTAAAGATCCGCTCAACAGGTTAATCACAGTTGGAACAGATATGGACGAAGAATGACTATCTCCAAGCTTCAACAAATTTGCAGAACATTAGCTATCGTTTAGGCATTTCTATTTGGTATGCGAGACAAATATAAATCCCTACGACGCATATTAGAACAAGCTAGCAGCTTTCGGGAGAACCGGCTCGGACCGAAGCTCGTGCGAACTAGTCGGCACAAGCTCCGGCCCAACGCCTCTCGAGAAACAAGGGACACACGGTTGAAACAAAAGCCTACCTGGTTCGAGAGGAGGACCGCGGCGAACGCAACTGACGAACGGACCTCCGGCAATGACAAACACTCTCTCGAGCTTGCACTCTCTCTCCAGGTCGCTCTCTCTCCAATTCGTTCTTCGGTACTCTCTGTTCTCTCTCCGTTTTGGGTCCGCCCTTTTGCGTTGCTTCTCATGTTTTCTTTTAAAACCGCCGTTGGTTCCTTTTCCTTTGCCTCTGTCTGAAATGCCTTTTGCTAGTCCACGAAGCCAGCTCTCTTTCTTTTCCATCTTCAGCTCTAATTTTCCTTGGTCGGCTCAGCCTCCTCGCCTATGTATGCCTCGCAGCCGCCTTCTCCTTGGGATCGAGTTTAGTCTATTTTCAGCTACAACGGCTGCAGGTTTTTTGGGCTTCGTCAATCGCAGAGCTACCACGCTGCAGCCAAGCGTTCATTGCTTCCATTTTTCTGAAATCGCAGCTTGTCGATCCTCCGCAGATCCTTCTTCGGCTTCCTCTCCCCGTTCGTCTTCCGCAGTCCTACGCGAAGACTGGAGGAGGGAGAAGGATGGGGCGTGGGCCAGGCCGACGGGGGGGAAAGGAGGCTGGGCCGCGAGGGAAAAAGAAATATATAAAAAGAGAAGTGGGCGGGTCGGGCCAAGGCCAGATCCGGTCTAACCCGATTGAAATTTTTTTTTCTTCAGTTTTCTTGATGATTTTTTTTTTTATTAACTTTTTGAATGATTGATTTTTTTTGTTGTAAAAATAGGTGTCAACACTGCCCCTCTTTGAATGTAGCATCGAAGATGTTGCATTCAAAGACGTAAGACACCTAATTTATTTCAATGGTAGAGGGACCCTAAGTGCACAGCACGTATCAGTCGACAAAAGGACTCATAATTATGGATGTGTGTCTTGTCGATAAGAGGAAGACTCCGGGATACAGAAACTCTCCGGGTCATAAGAAGAGAGGAAGACTCCGGGACATAAAACTCTCCGAGTCATAGGAAGAAGGACTCCGTGCTACAAAGCTCTCCGGGCTACAGAAGCTCTCCGGGCTACAAAGCTCACCGTGTCATAAGAAGAAGGACTCCGGGCTACAAAGCTCTCCAGGCTACAAAGCTCACCGTGTCATAAGAAGAAGGACTCCGGGCTACAAAGCTCTCTGGGCTACAAAAGCTCTCCAGGCTACAAAGCTCACCGTGTCATAAGAAGAAGGAAAAGGACTGAAGTCTCACCGTGTAACAACGGGTTTCGACCAGGTTGAAAATACATGGTTTGAGGAAAACCCATGAACCTTTGAAGATGACTTGGTTTAAGATTAACCATACCTTTGGGTTTTAGGGATGCGCCCGCTAACTCCTTGAAACTACATGGCTTCACTGAAGAATCCTGTCCAACTCAGCTTGAGCAAATTTCATTAGGGACGTCATCAAAAGACATATTGGCAATATTGTAGCATTAATTGAACAAGCTAATTAAGCTAAGTCCGACTGTTTTGGAAAAAACATTTGATTTCAATCGGCATCATGTGGCGCAAAATTGTCATATTGCTTGTGGATATATCATTAATCATCAAATTCTCTAGGAGTCAAGTTCTTATCAAGACGATCACGACTTGTGAACAAGGCTCATTAAGCATGCCAAACTAGAGCTTCTTAGTCAGAAAGGGCTTCTCACGCACTTTCGATAAAATGGCTGCTTGATCCTATCCGTTCATGTGGGAGATAACTGGTTGTTGAGGGTATCTCACATAACCCAGATCAAAGGCTTTCAGAAACATTCGCGATGAGCACAGTATGATCGATCAAAAAGGTCTTTTGAAAAAGCCGCAATATAGGCTTGTTTAGGGCTTACGTGAAGGAATTATGGCCTTGAGGCCAATGGGGGAACACTTGTTGCTATCTTCGTCGGGTTTACAAGTTGAGAACTTGAAAGATAAGACAAGATATGATTACTTCCACTTCTTCAAGCAATAGTTTTTTTGTGGCATTCTCATTTTCACTCGAACCATCCCAATCAGAAGAGACTTCGGAAGAGGGTTGTAATGTTGGCTCGGGAAAGGCTTGAAAGGCTTAACATTTTCAAAGGGGTTTTTAAGAGTCAGTGATCATCATAGCATCATGACCGTGTCATTCAATCTTTCGAAGTCACTTGGCTTTTGAAACAGAGCGCATCTCGAAAGTCCCTTGATTAACCATTTCTGTATGGAGGTTTGCTCTTCTCTAATTTCCTTTGCACTTGCGATGATTTTTTTTTTTTTTTTTACTCAGGCACTTGGACTTTGATAATTTTTTTCACATAAGATGCAGCCTTTTGGCTTTCTCTCTTTTTTTTGACGGGCATTGGCCTTGCTTTTACCAGGCACACTGCTTTTTCATGCCCCATAGTTTGTTGAGCTTTTTGCTCTTTGAACTTTGGTAGCTTATGACTTTCGAGATGCTTTTCACATTTTCCCGTGATTGTCAATTGTATTTGGTCAATTCTTATGCCTTGCCCCAGTGAAGGAAGATGACCACCGCTCGAGGTTCGGAAATGAATAATCAGGCCCAAATTGGTTAAAGCAATGGGTATTAGTGTTTGGGTAGAGAAGGAAATGCTCTTCTTCATCTTGGGATGAGTCAAACTCCGATGAGAATTCCTTTGAAGCTATCACTAGAAGATTAATGCAAGTGAAAGTAATAGAATCTTTCTCAATCTTTCGTTCTACAGCATGATCATAACCTCCTATGCTGCTCCAATGTAGGGTTGTTCTTGACTATGGTACTTTGAAGTATCATTTTTGTTTTTGGCCCAAAGTGATAACAGGAGATTAGTGCAATGCTTGGGATTGATGAAGGGAACGCCTTTATCATTTCGATCTTTGTGCTCAATGCGAATGAATCATTCGTCCTAAGAGAAGGTTGATTTTCACTCAACTCTCGAAAGTGTCTGGAGGATGTGTTTGGAAATGGGCTTGCCTTTCTTCATCCTAAGTACTTTTGTTTGGCATGGTTAACCTTTCACTCTTTTGCCCAAATAAGGTCATTTTTACGAGCCATTTTCTTGAGGGTCGCAGACATGAAGCGTGCATAGTGATACCATAGAATAGGTCATGCGAATCATGTCATGCATTTTTGTTTTTGTCCTTATTCTTTTGTTTGTTTGTTTTGCCCCCCCTTTTTTTATCGTCTCAACTTACCTCTCAAAAGAGACATTCAACCTGTTGTGCAAAGACTTGATGGATTCTTGAGTTGGTTCTTTCCCCTGCCATTTCCTCGTTAGACGGTAGGATGCCTGAAACACAAATAGATATGCGTGTATGCAACATATGCATGATATCTACAATGCTATGCATGATGCTATGCGACTTGAATTGTGCATGAAGTGGCCCTCGGCCTTGATTTCATTCATGGAAAATACTTCTTGACCGCATCGCGTTTACATGTGTCTAGGCAATTCACCGCCATCCATTTCAACTAAAATCATGGCACCACCAGAAGAATATTCTTAATGACATACGGTCCTTCGTAGTTCGGGGTGAATTTGCCACGAGGATCTGGGTATGATCGGAAGTACCTTCCTCAACACCAGTGTCATTGACTTCGAAGTGTCCGGGACGCACCTTCGGTTGAAGGCTTTTGCGACTCGTCTCGATAGCACCGACCATGACACATAGCTTGCAATCTCTTCTCATTGATCATGTTTAACTGCTCATGCCCTCGCCGCATCCACTCGTTTCATCAAGCGTAGATTGAGAAAGGACCCTTAAAGAAGGGACTTCAACTTCAACAGCAAGACTCGCCTCCATCCCGTATACGAGTGAGAAAGGAGTTGCCCCCGTGGAGGTGCGGATAGAAGTTCGGTATGCCATTAGCGCATATGGGAGCCTATCGTGCCAATCACGATAATTTTCAGCGGTCTTTGATAAGATTTTCTTTATATTCTTGTTCGCCGCCTCCACTGCTCCATTCATCTGAGGACGGTACGGCGACGAGTTCAAATGCTTAATTCGAAACTCACTGAACAAACCATCTACGACTTTGTTATTCAAATTAGTGCCGTTGTCGGTAATGATCGCCTCCGGCACCCCGTAACGGGCGATAATGTCACGACGAATGAACTTTGCCACATTCTTGGCAGTAACATTAACATAGGAGTTGGCCTCGATCCACTTGGTAAAATAGTCTATCGCCACCAAAATAAATCGATGCCCATTTGAAGCCTTGGGATTAATGGGCCCGATCACGTCAATTCCCCACATTGAAAAGGGCCAGGGTTGAGACATTTGGTGAAGTTCATTTGGAGGGGCATTTATCCTATCTCCATAAACTGCACCGGTGACACCGTCGTACGTGCGAATGCGCCGGACTCCATGGTCGCCCAATAGTAACCAAGCCGCATGATCTTTCTCGCCAAGAAGTGTCCGTTCATATGGGGGCCGCACTCCCTTTCATGTATCTCTTTCATCAAACGGTCAGCTTGTTTAGCATCAACACACCTTAGCAATATTGAGTCGAATGACCTTTTATAAAGGACGTCTCCACTAGCGAAGAATCTTGATGCCGCCTTTATCAAATGTTTTCTGTCTGCCGCTTCACTTCCTTCGAGGAATTCACCCTTCTGCAGATACTTCAAGATGTCATGATACCAAGGTTGTCCGTCCGGTTCCTCTTCAACTGTCATGCAATAAGCCGGGCGCTTGGCAATTTCAATTCTCAACGGTTCAATGTCCAAGCCTCCAGCTACTTGCAACATCGAAGACAAGGTAGCTAGGCATCGGCGAACCGATTTTGAGACCTTGGTAAGTATTCGAATGATATTTCTTGGAATTCTTTCGTCAACTCTCCAAGGAACTCATGATACGGGATCAATTTAGAATCATGTGTTCGCCATTTGCCTTCAGTCTGTAAGATGATAAGGGTTGAATCACCATAAACTTGTAGCTTCCGAATTTTCATATCAATGGCGGCTTGGAGGCCGAGAATGCATGCTTCGTATTCAGCGATGTTATTCGTACAAGGGAACGTCAATTTAGCAGCGACGGGATAATGTTGTCCATCCGGGGAGATAAGAACCGCCCCAAGCATTCCGACCCGGCTAAGTTAACCGCACCATCAAAGTACATCGTCCATTTGTCGCTTGATACAAGTAAAATTCGCTCTTCTGCATCACTATCCCCATCAGATGCTTTGGACCTCTCGGAATTTTCTGCCAACATATTTGCTATGGCTCGACCTTTAACGGACTTCTGTCCTAGGCTCTGAATGTCAAACTCAGAAATTAAGATTTGCCACTTGGCCAACTTGCCAACCAACGCCGGCTTCTCTAGGGAGATACCCGATAGGATCATTTTCGGTCACCAACAAGATTCGGTGATGAAGTGTGTATCGCCGCAGCCTGTGCAAGGCCCAAATTAAAGCCACACAAGTTCTCTCAACTTCCGTATAGTTCATCTCGGAAACAGTGAATTTCTTGCTCAAATAGTATATTGCACATTCTCTCCCGTCGTTTGGTTTTTTCTGGGCTAGCATAGCTCCCAATGACTCATCATGTATGGTTAAGTACAAAATCAAGGGAATTTTAGGGAGAGGGGGCACTAAGACTGGTGAATGAGTGAGATAATGTTTTATCTTCTCAAAGGCACCCTGGCACTCGGTATTCCACTCAATCTTTGCATTCTTTTTCATGAGTTTGAAGAATGGTTTTGCCGTTTCAGCATAACCGACAAATGAACCTCGCCACATAATTAAGTCGTCCCATCAGGCTACGAACTTCTTTGACGGTATTTGGGGGTCGTAAATCACAAATGGCTTTAACTTTCGATGGATCGATCTCTATGCCCCTACTACTAACCATGAATCCTAATAGTTTCCCAGATTTCGCTCCAAAAACGCATTTTGCGGGGTTGAGGCGCAACTTGAACTTCTGAAGATGTTCGAATAACCTTCGCAAGACTTTAACGTGATCTTCACCACGTCTCGATTTCGCAATCATGTCGTCGACGTATACTTCGATTTCCTTGTGCATCATGTCATGGAATAACGTGACCATGGCTCTTTGATATGTTGCCCCAAAGATTCTTTAGACCGAAAGGCATCACTTTGTAGCGAAAGTTCCCAAGGAGTTATGAATGATGTTTTGCTCCTCGTCTTCCTCCTTCATACGGATTTGGTTATATCCGGAAAACCGTCCATGAAGGAGAATAACTCAAACCCCGCCGCATCTGTTAACCAAGACATCGATATGTGGGAGCGGAAAGTCGTCTTTAGGGCTTGCTCAATTCAAGTCGCGATAGTCAACACACACCCCGATTCGCCCATCTTTCTTCATTACAGCACGATATTTGCTACCCAATCAGATAACGAGTTACTTCGATAAAGTCTACCTTCAATAGTTTCATCACTTCTTCTTCAATCTTTTTGGACAACTCTGGTTTAGTTCTCCTAAGTCTTTGCTTCTTGGGCGGCACATTGGGATCCGTTGGTAAAGCATGTTCCACAATTTCAGGATCCAATCCCGGCATGTCGGCATATGTCCAGGCGAACACATCTTGATACTCTTTCAGAAGGTTGGTCATCCTTTCCGCTTCTAACTCTGAGAGACATGCCCCAATTTTTACTTCTCTAACATTCTCTGCATCGCCCAGATTTATGGTGATTGTTTGCTCTTCAGTCAATGGCTTCGATTCTTCGTGTCGAATCCATTCGCACTCGACCCCTTTCCGATCGTCGTCGTCGATGTCATCGGAACCTGAGGGACTTTCTTCATGCACATCCGAGTCACATGCGTCCTTATCATGATTATGCATAATGTAATGCCTGAGATGCGATGATGTGAGTTAGAGTAATGTTGACAACAAAGACAATGCATGTCATTTTCAAAAGCTTTCAAAGTATTTTTGTAAAAATTTCAAGAACTCATCCTCATATCCTCGGATTTCCTCGTTCTTGCGGAACAGTCAAATAAGGGAGCATGTGGAGGCCTAGGCCTCAGCGACCATCATAGGGCTAGTTTGACGTGCTTCCACATGTCCTTAATAAAACACGTGTCTATTTTATTGAATGAGGAAAGATAAGGCCGTATTTTAACACATACCACCCTCGACCAACGGCTCAAGATCGAGGCTGATTATAGTTCACGTTACAAATGACGAAAACAGGAAATAAATAAAGAAAAACTACGAGATCCCGCGCAGGGTGTTGGAGAAATCGCTCTAGAAGATTTTGAAGCTGACAAAACGTTTCCATCGCCTAGTTCTGGATATTTGAGTCCGAAGACTTTTCGATCACGGCACTCGCACTCAAGACTCAGTACTCAAGACTCAGAACTCAAGACTCAGAACTCAAGACTCAAGACTTAAAACTCAAAATTATTCTCATTGACAGTCTATCCAATTCAGTGTCGAAGGAAATCCAAATCCGAAGAAAATAATTAAGGATTTCATTCTCTGGAGAAGATCTTTTGGGTGGATAATTATAACGGATTCTTTGATTCGTATCTAGATCAATTAAAGATCCGAATGATCGACGAAGTATTCTAGGAAGGTTCTATTCATGGAAACCTAGATCCTGATTGTATGGGCGAACATGATTGATGGGCTATCGTCAGATTCCTTTAATAGCTCGGATGATCTTCTTGATTGATTCCGTCCAACGGGTAGATTGGAGGAATTCCTTTGGTAAGTGCCAACGGATATGATGGCATAAAGGAGTATAAAAGGAAGACGTTCCAGCTTGTTTTAGTAGTGTGATCGATAGAGAAATTCCAGTCCGAAGCACCTTGATTATTAGTCGATACGGTCCGAGCGAAATTGTATACAGAGAGTGTCTATACTTGGTGATACCTTGAGTGAGTGTGGTAGTTCATCTACACCGAGAAATCAAGGAAGATCAACGCTGTAACATCTCTTTGTTCATAGTGGAATCCAGCCGATTGGCTGTCGGTGCGTAAGAGTGGACGTAGGCTTGAATCAAGCCGAACCACTATAAACCGCGTGTTTAATTCTCTCTTTCATTCACTGAGTCTTACGATTGATTGTTATTTGTTACAATTCATTAACTGTCTAAGTATTGTGCGAAAAAATCGTTTATATACCTATTCACCCCCCTCTAGGTACTAGCACTAGCAATATCAATTGGTATCGTAGCCCGTGTTCTTACTTTATTTGAAGTGTTTTACTTTGAGTAAAAGATCCATGGCTAGTATGTCTGGCACTGTGGCTGATGGAAGGGCAAAGCAATACCAGACCTCCCTACTTTGATGGAAAGGATTACAACATCTGGAAGAACAAGATGAAAGCTTTTCTAAGATCAAAGGATCCTCTTGAATGGGACGTTGTGGAAAAAGGGATCACTCCTACTGCTGCATCAGTCTCTGAAAGAGGAAAAGAAACAATTGAGACTAGTGGAATGACTCAGGAAGAAATAAATAAGAGACAAGCACTCGATGCAAAAGTAATTTACTCCTTATATTGTGCTTTGTCACCAACTGAATATAACAGAATATCTTCTTGTGTTACAGCAAAAGAAGTATGGGACAGATTACACATCACCTATGAAGGAACAGATCGAGTGAAGGAGACCAGAATCAACATTCTCCTTGGTCAATATGAATCCTTCAAAATGAAACAAGGAGAACCTATAACTGACATGTTTAGTCGTTTTACAGATATTGTCAATGGTCTTGAGAACCAAGGACAAAAGATCTCTGATCCCATGAAAGTGAACAAGCTACTGCGTGGACTCTCAAAGGATTGGAATCATATCAAGACTTCAATAAGAGAGACGCAAAGAATTATGCCACTATCTGTCGATGAGCTGATTGGAACTCTTCAGTCTTATGAAGTGGAACGAATCAATGAAGACGAAGATCCAAGAGGTAAGAAATCCATTGCATTAAAATCAAATGATGATTCTGATGATGCAGATTCTGAAGATGATCTAGACGATGAGGAGCTTGCTCTTATGATAAGAAGATTCAGAAAACTGAATAGGAAAGGAAGAAGGTTCAACTCCAAGAAACAAAGTTTCCAAAGACAGCAATCCAAGTCTGTTGATGATGAGGAACCGAACAAAGATGTAGTTTGTTTCGAATGTAAGAAAAAGGGACACATAAGACCCAACTGTCCTCTTCTGAAGAAGAAGAAAGGGAAAGCTGAAAATTTTCGAAAAGCACTCAAAGCTGAAACTTGGAGTGATACCGAGTGTGAAGAAAGTGATGATGAATATGCCAATCGTGTTCGATGGCACAATCGACTCGAGATTCAGATTCTGGATCGACTTAAAGTGAATTTGAGGTAAGTGATTTTAAAATTCCTGTCAAAGTCTCTAAATATATTGATGAACTGTGTTTTAATCTTAAGACTTCTCTCAAAAGAGTTTCCGAACTAAAAAGGAAAACTTAGCTTTAAAACAAAAAGAAAACATTTTAGAAGAAAGAATCAAAAGTTTAGACTTGAATGTTTCGACTCTTAAAGAAAAAGAAGATAATCTCTTAAAAGAAAATACTTTTCTAAAAACTCGACTTATCAAATATTTCAAGGAAATTTTCTATAGGATTTGAAAACTTGAAAAGTTCTTTCAGTTCAAAGACCTTACTTCAATAAGTCTGGTCTAGGTATGACAGCAGAAACAATTCCCTTGATTGATTTTCCTAAAGTAAAAGAAAGAATTAAGAAAAGACCATCGAAAGAGGCTTACAAAAATCATTTCAAGAAAGTTTTTGTAAAATCGTGAGGTCGAAATGCTCTAAGATGTTCAAAGTGTAACAGCAAGGATCACTTTGAAAAAGAGTGTCCTATGATTTGGAAGCCTCGCTAAGAAAGCATGGCCTTATAATGATTATTCTACTAACACCAAAGGACCCAAGAAAATTTGGGTACCAAAGAAAGTTTGAGACTCTCTTTTGAATGCAGTGTCTCCGTCAAGAAAAAGGTAAAATGGTATCTTGACAGCGGATGTTCAAGACACATGACGGGAGACTCAAATTGCTTCATAAAGCTTATTCAAGTGAATGGAGGAAAAGTTTCATTTGGAGGAAACAACAAAGGAAATATTGTGGGATTTGGAACTGTCAAAATTGGAAATCTCATAATAAACAATGTTTCTCTAGTAGAAGGACTCAATTACAATCTTCTCAAAGATCGATCAACTATGTGATACTGGATTCAAGATTTTCTTCCAAGAAGGAACATGTTCTGGAATCAGTAAAGACTCTACTCAGTCTTTCAAAGGTCGAAGACATGGAAATATCTACCTCCTAGACGTAAAACCAAATGATTCGCATTGCTTAATCTCAATTCAAGACGAAGCAAGCTTATGGCATAGAAAGCTCGGCCATGTCAACATGAAGCAATTGGCCAAAATCTCATCAAAACAGCTTATTCGAGGACTACCAAAATTATCATATCAAAAGACCAATCCATGCACTCCATGCATTCTGGGAAAACAGGTAAGAAATCCATTCAAACCAATAAATCATGTTTCTACTAATCATGTACTGCAGCTGTTGCATATGGATCTATTCGGACCAACCAGAACCCAGAGTATTGGAGGTAAGAAATATTGCCTAGTAATTGTAGATGATTACTCCCGTTTTACTTGGGTATATTTTCTAGCAACTAAGTCAGAAACATTTTCGTATTTTGAAAAATTTGCTAAAAAGATTCAAAATGAAATTGGATGTGTTATATCAAGTATAAGAACAGATCATGGAGGTGAATTTGAAAATCAAAATTTTACAAAATTTTGTGATGATTCTGGATTTAAACATGTATTCTCTTCTCCATATACTCCTCAGCAAAATGGAGTTGTGGAAAGGAAGAATCGATCTCTTCAAGAAATGGCTAGAACTCTGTTAATTGAAAGTAAAATTTCTTCACGATTTTGGGCTGAAGCTGTTTCAACAAAGATGCTATATAATCAATAGTCTTTCTAAGACCTATTCGAGAAAACCCTTATGAATTACTCAAAGGAAAGAAGCCTATTGTTTCATACTTTCATGTTTTCGGATGCAAATGTTTTATATTGAAAAATGCAAAAGATCAAGTTGGTAAGTTCGAAGAAAGATCGATGAAGGCATCTTCCTTGGATATTCTACATCAAGCAAAGCCTACAGAGTCTATAATAAGAAGAGCTACCGTGGAGGAGTCAATGAATGTCAAATTCCAAGACTCGCGCAAAATGAATCCAGTCAGACTCAGCATGAAGAGTCCGAACCGCTCCGACTCTCAAAAGATTACAACTCAAGAAGCTTCTCGGACTGGAAGATCAAAGCATCAAGCTACTCATGAAGACTCGATAAAGAAAGAGATCTTCAACCAGTCAAATCAACCAAGAATCGGAAGCATAAATCAAGTCATCCTAAAGATCTCATTATCGGAGAAATTAATGAAGGAATTCGCACAGATCCAAAAGGCGTGAAGAGTCTAGTGCCGTAGCTCTTATTTCTGAAATTGAACCAAAAAGCATAGAAGAAGCTCTATCTGATGAAAGCTGGATTGAAGCCATGCAAGAAGAGCTCAGACAGTTCAACATTAATGACGTCTGGGATCTGACATCTAAACCAAAAGGTAAAACTATTATCGGAACCAAATGGGTGTTCAGAAACAAGATGAATGAAAAAGGAAAAGTCGTACGAAACAAAGCAAGACTCGTGGCAAAAAGGATACACGCAAGAAGAAGGAATAGACTATGATGAGACTTACGCTCCTGTGGCAAGGTTAGAAGCTATTCGTCTATTACTTGCGTTTGCTTGTTACAAAAATTTCAGGTTATTCCAAATGGACGTCAAAAGCGCTTTCCTAAATGGATTTATCCATGAGGAAATTTACGTGGAACAACCTCCGTGGTTTGAAGACCCAAAGAAGCGACTCGCCTTGGGATCGAAAAAGGCTCGTATGGTTTAAAGTAGGCACCTCGAGCTTGGTACTACGACTAAGTAAGTTCTTATTAAAGAATGGTTTTGCCAAAGGTAAAGTTGATACTACTTTATTTATTAAAAAGGAAAACAAAAGTTTTTTACTTATTCAAATATATGTGGATGATATCATATTTGGATCCCCTAATGAAAGTCTCAGGCAAGAAATTTTCAAAGTCTATGCGGGATGAATTTGAAATGAGTATGATGGGAGAATTAACATTCTTTCTTGGTCTTCAAGTAAAGCAATTGAAGGAAGGAACTTTCATTTATCAAGAAAAATATGCTAATGATCTTGTCAAAAGGTTTGGATTGGAAAATTGCAAAAAGACTGATATACCAATGTCAAGTTTGTTGAAAATAGACAAAGATGAAGAAGGGAAGAAAGTTGATCAAAAGCTGTACGGAAGCATCATCGGTTCACTTCTTTATCTTACCGCCTCTAGACTCGACATTTTGTTGAGTGTTTGCATCTCGTGCTAGGTTTCAATCGATCCTAGAGAATCTCATCTCAAGGCTGCAAAACGTGTTATTAAATACGTTGCCTCGTCTTCAAGCATTGGTCTATGGTATCCTAAGGAGGGAGACTTCAATCTTCTCGGGATATTCGACGCCGATCTGGCCGGCTGCGAGTTGATAGAAAGAGCACTTCAGAACCCGCCGCTGCTTGGAAGCAGACAAAGTGTCTTGGTTTTCAAGGAAACAGAGCACCGTAGCTCTCTCAAATGTATGCAGTATGTAGCTCTTGGAAGCTGCTGTTCGCAAATTCTATGGATAAAACAACAGCTACAAGACTTTGGGATTGAAGACTCATGCACCGAAATCGATGTGACAACACCGGCGCAATCAATTTCACCAAAAATCCAATCCTTCATTCAAGAGCAAAGCATATAGAGATTCGACATCATTTTATTAGAGATCATATTCAAAATGGAGAAATCTAAATTCAATTTGTTGATTCGAAAAGTCAACTAGCGGATATATTCACAAAGCCTTTGGAGAAAAATCAATTCGATTTTATCCGTACAGACTCAACATTTTGAAGCTTGAAGAGGTTAAAGTCGAAGAATCTACAATCGTACTCTAACCTTCGACTCGAATTCTCGACTCGACTTTCATTGTATAGATCGTAAGTTATTCTTTTAATCTCGAAAAGGTACGATATTTCGTTCGCTTATAATTGATTGATACCATCTTTACTTTCCGTAAAAAAAAAAAAAAAATTGGAAACATGCCTTTTCAAAAAGGGATAATTTCTTTTAAAATGGCAGTTATTATTTTTAAAAGAAAGACGACTGTTCACTTTTCTTCGTAACGATTGCTCTTTTCTTTTCAAAACTGAGTTATATATACACAGTTTACTCTTTTTACTCGATTCTCAAAACCCTAAAAGGCATTCTTCTCTCAACCCTGTTTTCTACTTCGTATTCATACTCGAGAAAGTTGTCATTTTTCCTTGGGAAAACGAGTGAAGGAATTTTCCATTGACAAGAAAAGATGTCTTCTTCGAGAAAGTCGTCAAGGATAGCAAGCAGGGGTCCACAGAGAATGAAGGAGGGACCTACGCACTTCGATCTCACCGAGGAAGATGATTTGTCGAGACAAAGAACAGAGTCCCGTTCCTTCTCCACCTCATCACTCACCATCTACCCCACAAGGTGCGGGTCATCATCGGAGGAAGTCATTCTAGAGGACGTTGAACCTGTGAGAGCACAAAAACCCTCATTTATTTACATGCTCTATCGTGCGTTGAAAGCTTCTGGTTCTCCTCTGAATTATATAGATTCTTTCCTTAGAGATAAGAATTATGGGAATGAGTACAGATTTTTGAAGCGAATGGAGGAGTTGGGAATAGCTCCCAAGGGTAAGGCTGAAGAGGCACTTGCGAACATTCCAAGTGATCCTCGTGTTTCCAGACCGATTCCCAATGAGGGGAACGAAGATGATAAAATGTTTAGTGAGTTTCAACCGAGAATGGGCATTGCCGCAAAGGTGAAGGGAAAGAAGATGGAGTTGTTTAGATCGAATGAACAAGAGAAGCCGTTCTTCGCCCGTTGAAACGAGGGGTGATAAACCCCAGGAGTGTTGATTTTGATTTCCCGGATGCAATTAATGTGAACTTAAGGGAAAAGTTCGAACTGCTTCAACTTGAGCAGTTTTGCACCGATACCACTGATGGTTATGCACACTTGACTGCATATTTATACTCGAATCTCAGTTTTCTAGATGCGACTAGAATATCATTCAGTGTTCGAGATCAGGACTATGTGATTGATGTGGACATGCTAGCGGACATAATTGGTGTTGAACGAGGACGTTATCAACCAATCAAAGTCTCGATTGCTCGTGCTACTCTGGATCTTGTCAAAAACAGAGATACAGAGGCAAAGATTACCTACTCGAAGATGAGTGCCATCAATATTGTGCTGCACAAAATTGTGATCAATTGCATCAGCCAAAGTCTACATCAAAGATCGATGTATCCAATTTGGAAGCCAAATTGATGTATGCAATCAACTCAGGGAAGAAGTTCTCTCTGCCTCATACTATTCTCTTTCATATGTACAGAGCAATGTCGAAGAACAAGGGACAATTGCCTTACCCGAATCTTGTGACAAAGATCTTCAGACACATGAATATTGAACTGCCACTCACTCTCTGTGTTAGACCGTGCGATAAAATGGTGGTAGGTTTGAATATGTTGACGAAGATGCGTTTGAAAGAACTTAGCAAGGAAATGGCAAAGTTCAAGGTGAAAACTCCACTCTCTCCGCATCAAAGAGAAAAGGAAAGGAGCCCATTGGTGCTCCATCCAAAAGAGAAGATCCCTCATCTTGGAGGATGAAGAAGAGGATGAAGATCTTACTATTCCTGCACTGGTAAGGACTAGACGTTCTGTATCTCGATCAACGGAACTTCAGTCGAAGCAAAGAGAAGAAGAAGAGCAGAGAGAGAAAGAGATAGAAGCTGAAGAAGAAGAAGAAGAGAGAGAAAGAGATGAAGAAGAAGGAGAAAAGAGGGAAAGAAAAAGAAGATGAAGAAGAAGGAGACGAAGAGAAAGAAAAGTCGCCGCTGAACTGAGAGAAGGAAACGGAAGAGCATGATCATCACTCCACCCATCTTGATGTCTTAGAGACAGGGGGAGTTGGCGAGCAAGATTTTGATGTCTTAGAGACAGGGGGAGTTGGCGAGCAAGAAAAATCCTCACCTCATGCTGCTCTAGAAGAGTTTCAGGCTTCTCCATTGCCTGAAGAACAACATGATACATCATCAAATCTGCAAGGTCATACAGAAGCGCCATCGTCTGCATTCACTCCATCCGAGAAAGTAAATGCTAGTATGCACAGACAATTCAGCAGATTTTCATCGTATTCTTGATATTCTTCGGAAATGCGAGGCCAAATCTATGCTCTGGACTATGAAATTCAAGCCATCAAGAATGCTGGACAAGCATCTTCAGTTACCCTTGAGGACAGAATGAAAGACCTCGCTCTACAGATTCAAGCCAATGCCAAAGGAGAGGAGGTAGCTAAATTAAGGGAAGACTTGAAGAGACTCGAAGGCATAGTACAGTCCATGGGAGATTTCCAGATCGTGCGCATTCCCAACCTGACATGACTCTTTTCTCACCTTTTTACTGATGACAAAAAGGGGGAGAAGAAATTTGAACCAACCATCTTTTTCAAACCTTGATTTTAAATTTGTTTTTGTGGTTGTGAGTTTTTTAAGTTTTAGAGTATGACTTGTGTGAACTTGAGTATGGACTGAATTTGGCTGTGGATTGTGATGCTTGATTGTTGGCATTTATATCGAGTGTTGTTATATGGTATTACTCATGAAAGTCTAACCAATTTTCTGTGGATGCGAGTCCGGTTGTTTTATTAATCTTTATGAGATAGCCATATTGCTTGAGAAATGTTTTTGCAGGTCAAGGTTGTTCAAATCTACAGGAAAGTTTTGTCATCATCAAAAAGGGGGAGATTGTTGGAGAAATCGCTCTAGAAGATTTTGAAGCTGACAAAACGTTTCCATCGGGCCTAGTCTCGGATATTTGAGTCTCGAAGACTTTTCGATCACT
The DNA here is from genome assembly GCA_014182575.1 of Eucalyptus decipiens. Lineage (NCBI taxonomy): Eukaryota > Viridiplantae > Streptophyta > Magnoliopsida > Myrtales > Myrtaceae > Eucalyptus > Eucalyptus decipiens. The sequence continues at coordinate 16,052,833 of CM024616.1, forward strand.
CGCACTCAAGACTCGCACTCAAGACTCGTAACTCAAGACTCGTAACTCAAGACTCAAGACTTAAAACTCAAAATTATTCTCATTGACAGTCTATCTGATTCAGTGTCGAAGGAAATCCAAATTCGAAGAAAATGATTAAGGATTTCATTCTCTGGAGAAGATCTTTTGGGTGGATAATTATAATGGATTCTTTGATTCGTATCTAGATCAATTAAAGATCCGAATGATCGACGAAGTATTCTAGGAAGGTTCTATTCATGGAAACCTAGATCCTGATTGTATGGGCGAACAGGATTGATGGGCTATCGTCAGATTCCTTTAATAGCTCCGATGATCTTCTTGATTGATTCCGTCCAACGGGTAGATTGGAGGAATTCCTTTGGTAAGTGCCAACGGATATGATGGCATAAAGGAGTATAAAAGGAAGACGTTCCAGTTGTTTTAGTAGTGTGATCGATAGAGAAATTCCAGTCTCGAAGCACCTTGATTATTAGTCGATGGGGCCTCGAGCGAAATTGTATACGAGAGTGTCTATACTTGGTGATACCTTGAGTGAGTGTGGTAGTTCATCTACACCGAGAAATCAAGGAAGATCAACGCCGTAACATCTCTTTGTTCATAGTGGAATCCAGCCGATTGGTCGCTGTGCGCGTAAGAGTGGACGTAGGCTTGAATCAAGCCGAACCACTATAAACCGCGTGTTTAATTCTCTCTTTCATTCACTGAGTCTTACGATTGATTGTTATTTGTTACAATTCATTAATTGTCTAAGTATTGTGCGAAAAAATCGTTTATATACCTATTCACCCCCCTCTAGGTACTAGCACTAGCAATATCACAGGGGAGAAGACATAAAACGAAAGACTAGGCTAAGCGAGAACCGCCCTACTTTGGAGGGACAGCCATGACTTCAGAGGACTCGGCTTCCTCGCACGCTAGGATGGTACATATGACGTCCTCCTTAAATAGCTCGGTCACACCATAGATATCCTCCTCTTCCTCGAACAACATCCTTGGGGGTCCTGGAAACGTCTCCTCCAACAACGGGGAAAACGGGCTTTGATAGCGCTCGTCCTCTTCAGTATGGGCAACGCGTTCACTCTGGTCTCTATACCCGTCTCGGCCTCCTTGGGCACCTCGGCCTCCATGCCTTCCACGGCCTCCTTGGTTGTTATGGCCTCCCCGCTTCTCGACATATCCCAAGCCTCTTCTTTTGAAGTTTTTACGAGCTTCGATGGGTTTTCGCACACCTTGACCGTGTGATCCAAGGCCCTCTCTAGGATTATACCCGCTTACTAGCATAATCTTTCCCGCAGCTATGGCCGGCTTAGACAATTCAGGAATCTTTGTGAAAGACCCTGCAGGCACGTGGACCATGGATACTAGCTCAAAGGTTTGAAAGCTGGATTCCTCGGTACACTCAGGCTCCACATATGGGATGGTCGTCTCGTGGTAGATCTTGAAGTCAAATTCTCCATGGACCGTGATAAGCCTGTTATCCACCACAAATCGTACCTTTTGATGGAGGCTAGAGGCAACAGCGCCTGCCGTGTGGATTCATGGCCTCCCTAGCAGAAAATTAAAAGCGCTTGGTATATCTAACACTGAACACGACTTGGAAGAGTACGGGGCCAATCAACAACTCAAGCTCAATTTCCCCTATCACTTCCTTCTTCATCCCGTCAAAGGCTCGCACGCTTGACTTGCCAAGACGGATTCTCCCAAGATCAATGCCCGTGACGATGGAGGGTAGCCAACGGGCATATATTAAGTGCCGAACCATTATCGATCAACACTCTGCAAACCAAAGTACTCTCATGCTTCACCGAGATGTGTAGTGCTTTGGTATGATTAGGACCATCGGGAGGGAGGTCCTCATCCGTAAAGGAAATCTGATCTTTCAGGCAGAACCGCCCGACAAACTCTTCCAATTGGACTTCATCGATTGTTTCGTGGGTACGTGTACCTCATTGAGGACCTTCGCAAGATATCCCCGTGCTTCTGAGGATTTCAACAACTCCGTGAGGGAGATTTGGGCCGGCAACTTCCGCAGTTGATCTACCACATTGAACTCGCTAGATTTTACAACAGCCAAGAATTGCTTCGCCTCCTCCTCAGTCACGACCTTCTTTTCTATTCCTTTATCAGGTGCGTAACAGCGGCCCGATCGCGTGACAGCGTCTACTTCATTTGTTTGATAATCCCAAGGTACAGCTTTGGGATCGAATTTAGGAGGACTCTCCAACACTATTACTCCATCTTCCTCCCGCGGTGGCAATTCAATTGTGACCGGCGTTACATCCCCTCCCGTGACTTCAATTGCCGACATTTCCTTGACCATAAGGTCGATCACTGTGGGTTCAGCGATTTCCATCTCGATATCACCGGCAATCTCCTCATCCAATAGTTCAATTACCATCGGAGTTATCATAGCTATCACCCCTTCCTCGTACAAAGCCGGGTCTTCGAAATTCCGTGCATAATCTTCTTCGCTCGAGATATATGAGTAATGTTGCAAAAAGATGAGTGGAATGATGACGGGATTATCATGGATACGGCATTCTCTTCCTCTTCTCCGCATCGAATTACCCCCATGGCTACCATCCTGCAGACGCGGTTCAGTTTCTCGTCCGGGGTCACATCTTGATGACCTCCATAGTATCCTGCCAACACTAAGGACTCATACAACTTGGAAGCATTCACAACTAGAGGCTGTTGACTCGCCCGCGTCTCCTCGGAGATTGAGTTCACTCCCTCCGCATGGTCCGGTAGGGGGTTCTGTTGCACATTAGGCTGAGCTTCCTTGAACGTCAAAATGTTTTTGTCCAGTAACTGTTGGACTTTGTACCTTAGCACATTGCAACTATCTACATCATGCCCCCTTTCTCCCATGTGGTACTCGCAGGTCTTGGTTACATCAAACCCGGCGAACCTCGTGGGGTTGTCTCTAGGTACTTCCTTTGCAACCATCCTCTTTTCAAGAAGCATGGGCAACAGCTTTGACAACGGTCGTGGCAGTGGGGAAAATTCCTTTCGAAAGGGTCTCTTGCCCTTGTCGTATGATCATGACGAGCTCCCTTGAACAGCCATAGGCTTGTGCGCCGGTGCTGTGGGCAACTTAGGGTAAAATGACTCTTGCACGAGCGCTACCTCAACTGCAGCTTCCTTATCTTTTCTCGCCTGGAACTTCTTCGTGCCTCCAGTGGATATCTTCCCTTCGATGAGTGCCCACTCAACTCCTTCATGTACATCTACCAGCTGTGAAAAGGTTTGACATCCCGAAAATACTAATCCTTGGAAGTATTCGGGGGGTAATGTCTTGAGGAATAGTTGCTTCATCTCCCTCTCATTCAAAGCTGGCTTCACCTGTGAGGCCATGGTTCTCCACTTTTGCGCAAAGGCCTTAAATGACTCATTTCTTTTCTTCTCAACACGGGTCAATTCTTCTCTAGTAGGGGCGAGCTCAGTATTAAATCGGTATTGCTGCAAGAACTCGTTGGTCAAATATTCCCAACTAGTGAATTCTTCAATGTCCAGCCGCAATGAACCACGTCGTGGCAATGCCTTCCAAGCTATCTTGAAACGTGTGTATGAGAAATGGCACGTTGTCGGGCCGTAGCGAGCCATTTTCCTCATGTAATATCTGAGGTGGGTCTTGGGACATCCCGTTCCGTCATATTTTCTTGTAAACTCAGGCTCTTGGAAGTTCTCAGGGAAGTTCGTCTTGGTGTATGGAGACAGCCTATCAGCTCCTTTCAGCTCGTAACCTTGCAAGGCACATAGTCGCTCCTCCATCTTTGCCAAGCGTCTTTCACTCTCTTCACTTAGACGGGGTGCTGGGTTTTCCTTTGGAGGAGGATCCAGATTGACGATGATTGGCGTGACGAAAGGAGCCTCCCCAGCAGTTTCTTTCCCAGGGAGATCAGCAACGTGCGTGCCTTCTGTTGACACTGGAGTGGATGTTCCCGTGACAGCTACAGCAGGGGGCTCCTTGAGCTTTTGGCTTATTTCAAGCATCATTGTGGTGAGTTGGGCCAGCTGGTCCTCCATCTTGGCCATGCGTACGTTGGTGTCCTCGTTCTCCATTTTGACTTTCACGCGCGTGCGAATTGGGGATCTTCGCTTGGCCGTGTCGACAATCGATAAAAGACAATTGATCGGCTAGTACCTGAACAAGGATAGATAAGCATGTATAAGCATGGAGTAATGATTAGGCGGTCGGCCCATGACAAAAATCTAATCGCCCCATTTTGCCCGGTTCATTGAAAGCAAGGTTGTTACATGACGCAAGAAAAGACATGAGGGAGAGCCCCTAAACAACGAAGCTAGTCATGACTCTTATCTCCTGATAACGCGACTCGAGACAAATTCTTTAACATTGTAATATATGTGGGCATTGGCTCATTACATATCGCACTTGACTCGATCTAACTAATGAGGACAGCTCCCGCTTGTGACCGCTCCACTAACTCGGGTCGACTTCGAGGCACGCTCCTCGGCTTCTTGGAGCTTCTTTTTGAGGCGCTTGATCTCGGCTCGGTGGGTGGTCTTTAATGGCACGTCGGGAATCTTCGGGCGTAGGCTCTCTGGGATTTTATGCCTAAGGATGTATTCCATTGAGGCGTAGTAAGTTTTCTCTTGCCCTTCCAACTACTCTTCGGGCCATATCAGCTTCCGGGGATGGCACATATCCCACATCGACTTGACTAATGTAACAGAGTCTTCGTGATCTTGGCATCCATCAGGGAAGTCTATCCTGAGCGGGTCTTCTTGAATCATCGGTGGAAGTTGTTGAACCTCTTGGAACTGACGGGCGACTCGGGTTGGGTAATACTCGGTGACTCCAAGTAATTCCCAACAAAGGAACAGTCCAAGAAGCCCACACACGAACCGTGCTTCTCAAACTCGGAGCCATTTGGCGTGCCATTGGAGATCTTCGGGTCCAGGGTTGGTCATGAAAGCTAACCACTCAGAATAGTGATAGTCGGGGGCAAACACCTTCCTATCTTTAAACTTTAGGATAGGGTGGCTAGAGTCAGAGATGTTGTTCACGGTCATTAGGCTACCAAACCCTTTAACGTGAGAGAAGAACCAAATTTGCAAGAGTTCAGGAGGAGCGTGGAAAGTTTTGTTTTTGTTTTCTTTGAAACGAGTAAGGGAAGAAAAGTTTCAGTCAAGACGGCGTTAACAAAGCTCTTTCCCATACATACCTCACGAACTACCCATGCCACGGAAGGGTTAATAGCGTTCCTACAATGTGGGAATAACACGAACCCGAAAAAAGCTAACAGGAAGATCCTATTCTTTTGAAAAGATGTGGCATTTTGAAAAAGCTCATTTAGGAATGAAAATGGGCAAGTCTTGCGATTAGCTTTCAAAACTTTCCTCACGTCATCCTCCTTAACTCTAAGGAAATTGGATAAAGTTGATGCATGCTCGGTCCCTACAGGTGGGCCAATTAACTCCGACACTAAGGGCTTTCCCATGGCAACACTGTATTCTTCCAGAGTTGGAGTGAGTTCGTGATCGCCGAGTATGAACGTGCAAGTTTCGGGGCACCACACATGCGCTAACGCTTGTACTACACCAGAATGAATTTCTATTTCTAATAGGGGAAGTAAACGTCCAACATATGATCGCACCCAATCACAGCCAGTTGGATCCAATTTATTCCACCACGCGCGAAGCTCGACTTTCGGGACGGAGATGATGCGAAGATCAGGTACCCCCATCGTATGATCAACCTAATTTATCATGGACCGACCAAAATGAAAGCAAATAAGTAAATTGCGAAGAAAAGAATTCAAGAAAAAACTTACCCTACTCATTGAGCATCGATGTTAAGGTCATGGACATGCGCATGGACAGTGGTTCGATTTCTACTCTAGATGACCCAAAATGAAGCCATGGGATCACAGGACTGAACCAACAAGCTCGTGGCTAGGTCGTGTTACCCATGACTCCGGCTTTGTCAGAGGACCGACCCGTGTCGCATGCTCGCAGACCGGGGTGGGGACCTATGACATCAAGAAAGAAATTTCGGGGTTAAGGTGGGCGACTCGTACTACGTGCTTGTAGTCGGAGTGGTATCCACCTCAACACCATCTTAAATGATCCTATGCGGCCCAAGTCCGGCGGCAGGTAGTGTGTGCTATAGTGTAGTGCAATGCAAGGGACTCATGCATGACAATTTAAAAAACGAACAGCACTTCAAACATAAATAAACCACTCACTCTTGCATCCCTACAAAACAAAGGTTAGAATTCATCACCCCTTATAACTCTCATAAACAATCAACATTCGACATGTTATGGATGCATATAACATCTTCGCTGCCAAACAAAAATATTTTTGAACAAGATTAATTTTGGCCTAAGTCCTCTAAGGTTTAAAACCAAGTCCCCGGGAGTCGCCAAGTCAAGCCGCGACCTACCCTCGGGAGGAGGGAACAGGTTTAGGGGTATTGCCTAAAGGACGGGCCTAAGGCCCATGATTAGACGCGGGCTCTCCCAAGCCCATACCCCGCGTGACATTGGGATATTCTTAAAGAATTTTGCACAAAAGGAGTCGCCACTAGCCTATTGGGGTCGGCTAGAAACCAAGTGAGGCATGGGAGCGTGCCTCACTTCCTACGCAACCGGAGAATTTAGATTCGGGGACTTGATTACACTAATTAACCAATTAGTGCTCTTTCGGTACCTAATCTTGTTCATTTTAACAAAATGATTTTTGGTAGGCAATTTGGATTGATTTTATGCTTATTCACTAACATGCGAGGTAATCATGTGGGTACACAGTCATTAAAATAACAATTAGCAACTAAGGAAAACGTTAAATAAATTGCACGAGAAAGCAAAGAATTAATACTATAGAGATGACAAATGCTAATCCTGACTAGACTAAAGAGAAGCCAACTCCACATATCAATATTGTGCACTCAAAGACAATTGTCCCTAAGGACGGTTGAAACCCTAAGGTAAAGCCCCAAAGGCTTAGTTAATTTTTAAGCACAACTCTAGAGTTAAGAAACTTCCATTTTTTTTTTTTTTAGAAAAAAAACTAATAAAATATTTTTGTAAAATTTTTCAAAAGAAAATTTGAATTTCTTGACATTTTCCAATTTTTTGATTTTTTTAATTTTTTAATTAAAAAAATTCGAATTTTCATTTTTTTTTTTTGTTCTTTTCAATATTTTTTAATAGTTAATATTATTATAATCATAAAAACGGGTCCGGACCGGTAAACCCAATCCGGTCATCTGGCTTGACACAAACTTGGAGTAAAACTAAAAAGACGAAATCGATTTCTTAAAACCCATTTTTCGTTTCTTTTGTTTTTTCGTTCTTTATATTAATATTAGTATTTTAATCGATTTTTTTTTTTATCTTTTCCCTATTTCATCTTTTTACTACGTCTCTTCTCTCGCGGCTCCTCTTCCCGAAGCTTGCTTTTGTGTTTCACTTTTTCTGCAATTTTCTTTTTCTTTCCCTTTTTTTTACTTCATCCCTTTTGGCCTTCTTCCTCACAAATTTTCCTCTCCGAACGTCTTCTTTTCCCTTTTGTCTTTTCCCACTTTTACATTTTTTATTTTTTCTTTCTACCCATCTTCTTCTTCTCCGATGGTTTCTTCCCACGCCCGACACCGGCCATTGAAGCTAGCCCGCACACCAGACCGGTCGGAGTAACTAGCGTCAACCGCCGCCGGCAACCACCACCCGACGGTCGTCCTCTCCGACCGGCGTCGATCGCCGCCGGCCATTTTCTCCGGCAACCAACGACATTATTCTCTTCGGCGCGAAGGAAAACACTTGCCGATTCGACAATACATGGCCACTTCACGAAAATGACACCAAAGCACAGCAACACACAAGACTCGAACATCGAACAACCATTACAACAAAGAAAGACGGGTTGATCTCCGGTTTAAACGTGTGCTAGCCTTCGGCCTCCTCGAGGCATTTCGTCGAACATGTAGGATGCACCGGTTAACAAAGGAACCTAGTCTCACTTGGGTCATAGATTTGGGCAAGCATCAACACGACATGCACAAGCAACGCTAAAGATCCGCTCAACAAAGTTAATCACGTTGGAACAGATATGGACGAAGAATGACTATCTCCAAGCTTCAACAAATTTGCAGAACATTAGCTATCGTTTAGGCATTTCTATTTGGTATGCGAGACAAATATAAATCCCTACGACGCATATTAGAACAGCTAGCAGCTTTCAGGGAGAACCGGCTCGGACCGAAGCTCGTGCGAACTAGTCGGCACAAGCTCCGGCCCAACGCCTCCCGAGAAACAAGGGACACACGGTTGAAACAAAAGCCTACCTGGTTCGAGAGGAGGACCGCGGCGAACGCAACTGAAAGCTCCATTTGGTTCAACGGGGCATTTTGGGGATTGAGACTTTGTGATTGTATTAGAAATTGAGCAGCAGTAATGCCCTGATTTCCGGAGAGAGATTAAAAAAAATTAGTATCCGATTGACGAATCCCATAATAGAAATGTGGCAAGCCAGGAAAGGCAAGTCTCCTAGGTGTGGGATCAACATGGAGTCCATAATTTCCTAATGTTGTGATTTATACAAACAGTTCAGCTAAATAGATTTAGGTCCCAAAACCCATCCGAAGAACCAATAATTAGGGCATTGCAATCACATACTTCATGAGAAATAAGAATAGACAACAATGCTCCTCCCTCGTAAAATATTTCATCATATTCTTGACTGACTGTATGCTACTTATGGAACAATTGATTTTAATCACCTCCAAACCCATATCATTGGAAGCCAGTATATTTCCCTCCCAAAGATGTACGCTACTGTGAAAGGTTTTAGTTGCAACATATCACTTTGATGATCTAAAATCACAAAAAAAAAAAAAAAAAAAAAAGTGGCTACATCTCAGCTAGTGTTTAATTATAGGCAACTTTTTCTTTTCCTCGTAGTCAATTAGAGCACATACCTTCCACTGTGGATGCTGAAGTTCTCGGAGGTACTTTCAAACCAACATCACTGCCCAATCTCGCTGGAGGCGTATTGTTGTGAGCTGGATGGCGGCATTGTTGATCTCCTAGAACTTCACACATAAAAGGACACAAGATCTTCTCTGACATGGAACTTGAAGAAGCCTCAGCTTCGTATGGTGTGACATCATTCCAATTCTCGTAGGCCTTTTTCACCAATTTATCTGCACAGACCTGGAAGACTTGGAAATTACTACTTCCTCAACCAGTCGCTTTATCAGGGTTATCTTACACCCTAGGTGACTCAAATAATTCAGGCTGGACTCGTATGGATATTGAAGGCACTAAGAAGATGTGTCTAATATGCTCCCTTTTTTTCAGACAGATCAAACAAGGTAGGAAGATGCAAAGTTGGTGGTCAAAATAACAATGAGGAAAATCATGGACATCAAGTTCACAGAATTTAATGAAAGCAACAAAAAGCATCTCGACTTGAAAGTACCATAACATGGTGAATGAGTCAAAAACTTAGAACTCTGTATGAGCATACAGTGCTCCTAAGCTGCTAACTGCACTCCTCATGTTGGGGACAGTGGTTGTGGTCCCACAGAGGGTGCTTCTGGTGATGTCTTCTCAAGGGGTGGGAGTAAAAGAAAAGGGCAGCCTTTGGAGGAGTTTGAATTGGATGTGGATGGAGATTCATTGGTCTTGGTGTTGATGGGGGTTGATGAGGCAAGATTCTCTTTTTATCAGTTCCATTGTTGAATCGTTTTGAGGTAAACAGTGAGGAGGATGTCTCCTTTCGGGTGCTTAACAATATCAAGGCTGTTGGCCAGATCCTTGGAGTCTCCTTGCAAGCGTTCCAAGATACAGCCATGAGTCTTTTCGAGGAGCTTGAGAATGGAAATGATGACCCTGAGCATTTTAAGTCCTTGAAAAAAATTAATGAATTGAAACGCCTTCAGTGATCCACCAATAATGATAAAACTCCCGACAGATAAAGGAGGTTGTGAGTGGTAGCAGTGGAAAGGACTCTTCGTTGTTTATATAAAGGTCAATATTAGGTCTTGGATTGTCAGGGGGCTGAATGATGGAGACAAGAGAATGGTGATAAATTTTTTTAGTGGAGACGGGAGATAGTGTCATTAGGAGACTAAAATGGAAGATCGTCAGCTGGATGTTGCCAGGAAAACTCTATTCTGAGACATCGGTATAATGGAAAGTTATATGTGCATGTAAATGCTTTAAACGACATTGTAGATGATTTGTATTGTAAATGAGCTCTTTTGGTGCTAAGCTTTTCTCTACATGGCTTTGCCCCCCTTTTGTGCCCATTTTCTTTTACCTATATATAAAAAAAAAGAGTAGAAAATTATCATCAGAGAAACTCTATTTTGTGTTTGTTTTTGCTTTTCCCCTGGCATTTGCAAAGCTGATTAAAACAGCTTAGCATCAGAGACACCCCGTTAGGAACTCGAAATTGCAATCATCAACAGAAAATAATCACTAATTCAACATAAATGAATGCACCGAATTTTTAGAAACAGCTATCTGATTAACTATCATGCCTACGCTATATTGACAATGTAGATAAAATTTTAACTGATAATCTGAGGTCAGGGGGTGTCCCTTGCAGATTGCATGGCAAATACCAGAAAAGGTAAAATTTCCCAGTTACCTTCTGCTGGGGAGAAAATATGTCAGCAGCATAATACATCCCGCCCGCAGTTAGGCCTCTGACTTGACCAACGCTGTTGAATATAACACCGTGATCATTTTCATTATCGTGATAGTACACGTAGAGTTTCCCATTCGGAGTGCAAGTTTTTGCATGATCTAGGAGGGCTTTCCACTTCTTCTCTGTCATGCCAAGAATCTGCAATGAACAAACACGTCATTACTCTTCTTGGTTTAGGGAGTTCAATCCAAATTGAGAACCATCTGCAAAATCTCACATTTCTCAGTTTCTCAGGGTCCTTGTAGAATTGTCGTAAAAGCTCTTCCACCTTAAATATTTTTGCATCAGCCAGCCTCCTGCGAAATGATCCATCCTTCGCTATACTTTCCAATCTCTAGACGTCATCGTCAGATGCTGGTGGATAGTGTTTCTTGTATGCTGTAAAGTGAGTAGAGGATGAAATTGCAGTAATGCCAAGATCAATAGGCCAAACAAAACTTCTTGTGCAACTAAAAATCTCTAAGCTATTAGGTAAAGTTTTGAGACAAATTAGCTAAGGAAGCCCTTATTCTAGCTTCACTCAGTTTAGTGAGATTTCCCCATCTTTGGCAATCTTCTTCAACCACCAGACTTCATCATCCGATACAGGCGGATTATGTTTTTTATCCTGCAAAATGAAGAGAACAAAGTCAGTAAGGTCTCAGTCGCTATTAGATTAATGAGTAGCAGCAAACATGGATAGGAGTGCAAACCTCTTCTCTAAGATCTTTATAGCTCGTAATAGAGTATGGGCAGGACACTCTTAACCTTAAAACAAAACTAACCAACCAATATACAAAATATCTTCAGGCATCGAAATATTTCTACTCCTAGAATACTTTTTGTTAGATGGTACCATTTCTAACTAGAAATGGTACAAAATAGTCTCCACTCGAATAGTGGTGGGACGCGTCCGGTGGCTGGCGACCTGCGATCGGCGGCGGCCGGTAGCTGACGACGACCTTGGCAGAGTTGCGGTAGTGGGGGAGGACGAGGCCGTCCTTCTCGAGAGCGAGTTGGCGGCCCTGATGTTGCCCTCGCAGAGCATCAGGAGCTCAGACGGGCACCAAGCGTGGTATGACCCGCCGTCGCCCCCTACACTTTCTTTGCGAGCGGCCGGCAGCTGGCGGGAAGAGGAGCAAAGCAAGCGAGGCTACGGAGCGCGATGGAGGAGAGAAAGAGGGAAAAAGGGAAGCGAAAGGAGAGCGAAAGTGAAGCGAGCTGAGTCAGCAAGGGGGAGGAGGGTGTGAATTTACAGAGGGGGAATCGGAACGGAGTCGAGAAGAGCGGGTGGGAGGTTTCCGTTCCGTTACCTGAATCGTAGCGGATGATGACGGTGACGAAGATATGACGTCACTTAGAGAGAGAAAGAGAGACGGCAACTTTTATGCGAGGGAGGGAGGGCGAGTCTCGGCATGCCAAGGACCCACCCCAATGCGTCCCTTCACGTGGAGAGCAAAAGGTGCGTGACAAACCAAAATTTCTATTTTAAAATAATTTTTTTTTATTTCAGACTTATTTCTAGAATAAAAATCCGTTTGATAAAATTATTTATCTTTTTATTTTTAAAATAAAATTTTATTTTAGAAATAGATTTAGAATAAAAATGAGAAATAAAAAATTTTCTCATCGTTTGTCCTTGTTACGAACCGGTCGTCCATTCGTCACCGCCGACCACCATCCGCGCCACGCCACCTCGATTGCCGGCCACCGTGACGCCGTCTCGCTGGTTGTCGGGCGGCTGCCGCAGTCCGCCGGTCGCCGGTTGCCAGCCGTTGCCACTACCGCCGCCACTGTCGTCTGCCAATCGCCGATTGCAAGTCGCCGTCCACCGATTGCCGGTTGCCATCTGCCGGTTGCCACTTGCCACCCGTCGACTATTGCTGCCAATTTCAATATGTTGTGTCGTTACGAAGCATGTACTTCGCTTAGAAACTCTTTTAGAAATAGAAATAAAAAAATTATTTTTCTTCCAAAAATCAATTTCTAGCCATAATAGTTATCATTCGCGCCCTAAAACTAATTCGATCTGTCTTATTTAGATTTGTAACCCTGTTTTATTCTTATCCTTTTTTTTCTTTTCTTTTTTAATTTTTAATTTCTTTTTCTTTTTTCTTTTAAAATTTCAAGTTTATTTCTGATGCGGTGCTTGTTATTAAGATTGTAAAAAAAAAAACTACTTTGGTCTTTTCTATTAGACATATTGAACTGAGTTATTATAGGACTTTCCCATATCAATTTAACAAGTTTTATGATTTCACCATAAAAATGCAATACTGCAAAAATTATTATCCATACCTTGTGTCCTACGTTCCTTAACGGGAAAGGCATCTGTTTTTGCTTCTCGGATCCGTGTATTTTTACCATCACGCGATGCCACTTTGAGCCCTATCCTGAAACTTTTGCTTCGATTCCAGCTGGAATTGTCAGTAAACATCAAGTCTTCCAGCTCCCCAACACCTGCCTTTAGCTTTACTTGGAGCTTTCCTTTCAAAAGCGGCCCCTTTCCTTCTCGCTCTTTAACCACGTAGTTATCAAACTCTTCTGGAGCCCAATTTTCCTCATCGTCTTTGTTGAAGTCACCTTCAAGCACAACGACTTCCAACTTGATGGAGGCTTCTGGCCCTGACGTAACGACATCCCCTGTATCCGCATCGATCAACGCAACAGAAATGCGAGCACCACCCTCTCCTTCTAGTTTCTTTTCAGTAAATAGAGGAAGCGAGAGTTTGTTTCGAAGTTGAAGCCGTAAGTTTCTTGCGTCATTCTTCGCTGTAGATTCACCATTAGCCCTGCATTCTCTCGAGAGAACAACCATTAGAAATAGGAACGGGTACAGAAGCGGGAAATTGGAAAAGTAGCTACAAAGAGAGACAAACTACCAACAAGGTATGGGCATTTGTACCTTGCAAGGTGGGGAGAGTGAATGTTTGCAAGCCCCACTGCTTCTGTGTGGCAAATAACGCCAACAGCAGAATTGCCAAAGTTGGAGACCTTTCAAAAGAAAGTGAATCAGAAGGGATATGTCTGAGAAAAGTGTAAATTCAATGAACTTTGTTTATCTTACCGGTTTTTGAACAGCATTCTCTGTTGAGCATACCTGTTGTACTACATCTTTGAGAGCATCCCCAATGCAACTACACCATAAAAAACTGACACCTTGAACGACGGCTGTCTTGTGGACTTATTTGTAACAGATAGACAAATATCCATATGTAACATTTTAGTCATCACTTCATATGAATGTCAGACCTGATTACAGTATAAAAAGATGGATACCAGTCTACCAGACTAAGCAAATGAATGTAACGCAACATAGAAAGGTCAACGCAAATCTGCAATACATATTTATCCAGTCCATTGATAACAGAAGCGAGTAAAGTTAATTAGCAGCCATCTCTAAATGCAACGTCCTTTCAGTGATTGACAGAATAATGTATGTGCAGGTATTACACTTTGCTGAACAGAATTATGGACTGATGGCTTAAGAAACTCCATGATATTTCTAGTTGTCGAGACGATACACCCAGAAATTCTCCTACAAGAATCAGTTGATGCAGATGAGCTACAGCTAACAAACCAAATTAAATTTATTCACCTTCGACAGTATTCAGCCAAGTCAGATTTAGCACGCTCCAGCTCTTCCCTGACCTGTTCAGCAAGGAGCAATATCAAAGAATTACATTGCAATCTGTCACGTCTTCATCTCATACAAGTTTCACATCACAGGTATCTTCATTGTCCTCCTTCGACATGCAAGTTGCCATTCACCACATATTCCAAGATTCAAGGAAAAAATTATGTCCAAGCCACATCATTGAAAATCTGCATCTTTTTGTGATCCATACTATCCGAAACAACATGCAAAGCCTAAATCATGTTATTAGTGGAATTGCTTCACAGGAAAATCATAGAACAGTCAGTGAGTCATTTTTACCACTCAAACGATAATTCTCTATGCATCTCGCAGCAATTTCTCATCTAGATTTCTATCCGGAAGCTGACCAGAAGGTCAGAAATGCATCCAACCGCTTCTAATCAGAGAGATCCGCAATTGGAATACAATAAAGACTTACTTTGTATGTCTAGTTTGGCTACTTTACTCATCTTACCACTCTCCTGACGACCTTCTCCATCAACCACCTCCTTGGCATGAGATTCCTCTCGGACCAGTGCCATGCTCGACTGCATCAAGATCACCACGAAAGTACAATGAAAATTTAGCAAACAGGACAGCAAAGTAACCCAGTAACAATAACAGCTCACTCCCTAGGTAAAAGTTTCCAAGAAAGTTTACCTTTTGAAAACCTTTTTGTGATATTTGAAATGTCTTCTTTCAAAAAGGCATTTTCCCTCGAAAGAGAGTCTGTGTTTTCTTTCAAATCAACAAAACTTTTACTTAGATTTTCAAAATTTTCTTTCCAAGAAGTCTCATGTTGCTTCAGTCTAGAATTCTCCCTCTTCAGCTTGGAAATCCTTTTAAGAAATGTTTTGAGACTAAAACAGAGTTCATCTATATATTTCGAGACTTTAACTGGAATTTTCAAATTGCTAACCTCAACTTCCTTATTTGAATCTGAGCCTGAATCTGTTTTGAGTCGAGTTTGATTCTGAATTTGCCATTAGACATATGTTGGCATATTCTGCTTTGAGAGCTTTTTTGAATTTCTCTGTTTTTCTTTCATTTTTCTTCAACAGAGGATAGTTGGGTCTGATATGCCTATTTTTCTTACATTCAAAGCAAATCACATCTTTGTTGATTTCATTGTCCTCATTTGATTTCTTCTAAAATCTTTGAGTGCTCTTTCTTTTTTTTTTTTTTTTTTTTTTTTTTTTTTTTTTTTCAGTTAAACATTCTTCCTTTCCTGTTCAACTTCCGGAACTTCCTTATCATGAGTGCTAGCTTTACATCGTCCAAGTTGTCTTTTGAATCTGTAATATCAAAACCATCGTTAGATTTTAAGGCAATTGATTTTTTACCTTTGGAATCTTCTTCCTCATTGATTTACCACTTCATATGATTGAAGTATGCCAACTAATTCGTCTATTGTAAGAGGCATGATCCTCTGGGTTTCTCTGATTAAAGTCTTAATCTGATTCTGGTCTTTGGAGAGTCCACGCAGCAATTTATTGACCTTCATTTGTTTTGAGATTGGCTGTCCTTGATATGCCAGACCGTTTACAATCTCCGTGAAACAACTGAACATATCAGTGATGGATTCTCCTAGATTTATCTTGAAGGCTTCATACTGTCCGAGTAGTATATTTATTTTTGTTTTTTTTAACTCGATCAGTTCTTTCATAAGTAACATGCAACTTGTCCCAGACTTCTTTTACTGTTTCACAAGATGAAATTCTGTTATACTCAGTAGGAAATAAAGCACAGTATAAAGAGTAGATAGCTTTACCATCAAGAGCTTGTCTCTTGGTTATTTTTGCTTGTGTCATTTCACTAGCATCTGCAACTTCATTTCATCTTTCTGAGGTTGATGTAGTTTTGGGAATGATCCATTTTTTCTACCACATCCCATTCCAAGGGATCTTTCGATCTCAAGAATGTCTTCATCTTGTTTTTCCATACATTGTACTCCTTCCCATCAAAGTAAGAAGGTCTGGTGTTGCTTTGGCCTTCAACCAATCCTAGAGCCAAAATACTAACCATAGATCTTTAGCTTAAGAAGCAACAACACTTCAATAAATAAACACAAGCTCTGATACCAATTGAAATGGTTAGTGCAAACACCTAGAGGGGGGTGAATAGGTGTAAATAAAGTTTTTCACAAAACTTAGTAGAAGTAATTTGCTTTTAGAAAATGATAGACTAAGAATGTAATCAGCTTTAAATGAATATGCGAATATACGAATGAAAGTAAGGAGTTCAAGGAAAAAGAATTAGAATACAAGAAAGTTTATAGTGGTTCGGCTTAGATCAAGCCTACGTCCACACTTCCATGCCGACAGCCCACTACTTGGATTCCACTATGAATCAAAAGAGATTTTACAACTTGTGATCTTCAACTTTCTCAGTGATGAGTCTCTACACAATCTCACAAGAGTTTCTCTTCTTTGTTTACAACTTTGAGCTCAATAATCGAAACGGAAAGGAACTAGAAAGTTTCAGACTTTGAAAATTTTCTTTTACGCACTTTCGAACAACTAACGAGTCCTCCTTATATACTCCTTTATGCCTTCATGACTGTTGGCACTTTCTAAAGGAGTTCTTCCAATCTGCCCATTGGACAGAATCAATCAAGGTGATCTCGAGTCATTAGATGAGATGTGATGAAAGCCCGTCAATCTTGTTCGCCCATATAATTAGGATTTTTGGTTTACATAAGTAGAATCTTCCAAGTTTACTTGCCTTTCAAAAGATCTTTAAGTCGGAATTGATCCGATAAAGTTAATCAATCAAGTAGGTGCTCTATCTAGCCATAAGATCATCCATAAACCACACGAATCGAAATCTTGAAGATAATCGCATCTCTGGATAAGTCTTCATTCTTCGGTCTAGAAAACTGTCAGTGAGGGTAGACTTTTTAGACTAAAGTTTCGCGGTCTTCAGATTTTGACAAAAGAGTCCGGAGTTCTTCAGATCATAACTCTTAAGTGTGCAAGTTTTCAGACTGTACTTTTGGAAATGTTTTGTCAACTTCAAAACAGTAATGGAGTTTTCTTTAACATGAAGCACCCAATCAAGCAAAGCAGGGTGTGGAATGACAATGATGCCCTTAACATATTGAGATCAACAGAGGTAAAGCATGCCTTCTACTTGAAAATCATTGCTTCATGATACATGTAAAGTGAGATGAAATCTAACACAAACTTTACAGAAAAATCCTCATCGTTTTTTTGGATTGGCAAAGTAAGAAAAATGTTCAAGCACTCAAACTGCAAGGAGAAATTTGGGAAGATGCTCGTGTTATCGTTACTGCTAACAAGATTAGACGCTTTTGACACTTGTGTCTCCTTTGGTTAAAAGACGTATGCTGTGAGGGGACTTCACAGGTTGTCTTTCAGAATTGAAATGGATTCGCTGGTGTTACTTGGATTATCCTTCTTGGCTATCTCCTCAAGTTTTAAGAGCAACCAATTTGTGTCTGGAGAATCTAGTCATGGCAGAGCTTTGTGGAGATCGAATCACAGATGGTTTGGTAGAAAGCCTAATCAAGGTATGTCAGCATCAACCTATAGCAGAAAAACTTTCTCAGTTTAAGAAAGAATCAAAATGGTTTTGGCCTCTTTGACTTGCAATACTTTTGAAATTAACCGTTTGCCCTGTGGGTCACTCACTTTTGTAGGAGGGAAAGAAATTGAAAGTTCTCACTCTTGAATATAGTTTGGGCATAACTAGAACACCAAGTTTTCCTAAATGCTCAACTTTAGAAAGATTGACTCTTCAACATTGTGCTCATTTGGTGAAAATTGATTGCTCCATTGGGAATCTAAGGTCCCTCGTTCACTTGAATGTATATTCATGCAAGAAACTTAGACATTTGCTTGAAAAAATTGGAGATCTAATAAGGGTCCGTTTGTTTCACGGAAACTTGTTTTTTAAATTTGGGCAAACTTGCTTCATATTTTTGTTCCTTCATTGTCGCCAAATGCTCATATACTCTAAAAAATGTTCGTATGAATTTTAAAAAGAAGCAAAAGAGAAAAGAATCAAAGCATGTACAGCCCTAATGAGAATGAGAATCTTCCAGTTGAGTGGCCTATTCTCCCCTTACATCTTTGTGTTCTGATAAAAAAAAAAAAAAAAGCAAAGCATGTAGAGCCATTTTGCTTGAGCAATGTACAATTGCAAAGTAGAGTAAATAAAATAAAATAAAAAAAGGATAAGCAAGAGTGCAAAGCGAGCTTGAGATCGACAAGCTCAAAGTTCGCCTAGCAACGGCCAACGATTAGCTAAGAAAGAAGAAGATGGGAAACAAAGAAAAGAAAAAGGAAAAAAAAAAAAAAAAAAAAAAACGAAAAAATGAAATTAAAAATAATTCAAAATAAAAAGAAAAAGAAACTTAAAAATAATTCGAATAAAGAAAGAAAAGAAGAAGAAGAAAGGAGATGAGGAAGTGAGGATTTGTAGAGGTGTAAGATAAGAGAGATTAAGTGAGGAAAATGTTTTTTACTTTTCAAAAGTGGAAAATATTTTCCCCTAATTTAGAAGACTTTTTTCCTTTCATGGAAAATATTTTCCCCAAAGGAATTCATTTTCCGTGAAATGAACGTGGGAAAAATTCAGAAAATGTTTTTTCAAAAATTATTTTCTGCGAAATGAACGGAGCCTAAATCTTAAATACTTCTCTGTAAGGGACTGTTCCAGCTTGAGGGATCTCCCTAACTCGGTTTCGCAATTAACATTGTTGATGCAACTGGATTTATCATCCACACTGATTACTAGATTACTCGATTCTATTGGTAGACTAAAACATTTGGTAACTCTCGAGATCTCATTCACACTGATTACCAAACTTCCAAACTCTATCCATGGGTTACAGAGACTTTCATCTATCCATGTAAGCCCCGAGGTGATTGAGGAACGCCCCAGCTTCATGGTAAACTTAGAATCGTTACGATTATGCAAGTTGGTATGTGGGTGTTACCTAGCACAATGGGAGTTACCTAGCATTATCGGAAGGTCGAGGAATGTAGAAGAGTTATACGTAGAATATTGTCCAGAGCTAGAGGGTGAAGTTCCTCCTGAAATTGGAGAATTGTCCTTGCTAAGAATTTTAAGCTTAAAGTATACTGGGATCGTTAGGGTGCCCAAGACTATTGGCAAGCTTTGTCGCCTCCAAACAATGGACTTAGAAGGTTGTGACAAAATTCAAGAATTGTCGGGACTTCCCGATAGTTTAATCATTTTGCGTCTGAAATCCCAGTCACTGCAGATAGTCCATAACCTCTCGAACCTTACTTATTTAGTTGAATTGCTCCTATATGATGGCTCTGAAAATGGGCACCCTTCAAATACAATTCAGACGTGTGACTTATAGTGGATTGGGAAGTTATCCAAACTGAAAAAGTTGAAATTGTGCATTTCAAATGTCCCCATGCCTACAGAGTTGAGTTCTCTTCCTTCGCTCAGCCAGCTTACTTTAACTGGACTAGACCTGCAAACCATTGGGAAACTCCCATCTTCTCTGCTGGAGTTGGAACTGGAAATTGTCAACTCACTAGATTCGCTGTTGTTGAACCTGAGAAATTTGATAGAATTGAGGCTCTTTGACTCTCAAGTGAATGAAATACATCTCGATGGCCTTCCGCAGTTGGAAAAGTTGACCATGTGGAAGTGTGAACTCCTTGAGAGATTGTGCATTCTGTCAACTGTAGCGAAACTGAAAGAAGCCAAGGTATCTTCTTGTGCAAGGCTAATTGAAATTCGATTTCTTGGTGCATTGGAATCGCTCGAGAAGCTTTCAGTTGAAGAGTGCTATTCTTTGAGGAGGTTAAACGGTTTATCAAACTTGAAGAACCTGAAGGATTTAAGAATCCGGGAGCTCCCGTAGCTACAGGTCATCGAGGACCCTGATGACTGGAGACGGCGTACTACAAGCCAAAAATGTAAAAGGTGCGTCTTCTGCTCAAATTGTATGCACTGGACATCGGCCTTTCCCCTGTTTTGTTAGTTCCCGAACATAAAACTGGAAGGTCCACTGGAAGGAGATTCTGACGGACAATCACATAGATGATAATCTTGTTAGAAGTCCTGTAAATACTGTTTAAATTCTATTTTTGGTTACTCGAGTGTTGAACTGATTCTATAATGGGCAATTAGTGATAAATCTCATGTTCAACAGCATTAGTTCGTCGGAATTATCCACCTTGAGTATTAAATAGATCCATTTTGAGCGTCTATCATCATGTCATACGAGTTGATGCTACTCATAGAACTTAATGATGCCCCGCTTTTGCAGGTCCGACACCTCAGAAAGAACGGATTACCTCCCCCAACCGGATTTGTCGGAGAGATTCACATGTTTCTCAAGCATATTAAACGGCATCTGCAAGCTTTTCTAGTTTTTTCAACTTAAGAAGTTTTTAATTGCTACAGTTAGAATCGTGGAATTAAAGAAACTGAATAAGCTGCAGCCCGGACATAGCACTCTAAAGGTCTCCATAGTTTTCATCAAACTTGGATGGAAATCACTGTTAAGAAACAAGTAATACAGAAACAATGCATATTGAACAGGGACTTGCTCTGCTCTGAGAACTTAATGTCCATTTTTCCAGGGTAAGCCAATGACATTGCGGTTCAGCGATCGATATGCCGTCTGTCACGAACTATGTCCTTCACAAGCCAGGAGGCATAAGCACCATCTGGGACCATCAAGTTCAAAGTCGGCCCAACCATTGGTCTGACTGGAGAAACTACTCCGACCAACACAAGGCCTTTGTGGTTTCCTTTCAAGAGAGTGTCGGCTGGGGATCCGAGGGAAACCCGGCGCCGCTTGAGATAATACTGAAGGAAGATTTTGGCGATGGACTTCTAGGGATTTTGAGATTTCTTGTATTTCTAGGCTTGAGCAATTAAAGTATATAAATGCCACCAGAGCAATTAAAGTATACTCTAACCTTACAGGTTGAACAGATTGAGAACTTGAGTGCTCCGACTCTTCCCTTACCTGATGAAAATTCACCGATAATGAGGATGTGGAATAGCATACATCAAAGCTAGGAAGAACTTTCTTTTATTTTCTCTTTTTCCTACATACACACTTCTGGCAGTTTCGGCCGTGGATAATTTTTTATCGACAGGTAATTGGAGCTTGTTCAGGGATTATGGCATGGGTTACTTAAGTGCCATAGCGCCTGAACTTCTTTTTATCATTGTAAACCCATCCGCTTGAGGATAGATGGAAATTGATGTTTCCCTTCTCTCTCCATGTTCGTGGCTCAAATATACATTGGAGATTGATTACTTAGCGGCACGTTTGGGCAACCTGAAGGGAAACATTTCACACTTTCAAGCATCTCATTGTCAATGTGCACATGGTTATCCAAATGGTTAAGATGATGCATGTACATCCTAGAGCATTTTCTAGGAGAAGAATCATTGTACATACAACTTCTTAAAAGATTCCATTCGGATACTAGAATCTGGATCTCAAATTGCCATTAGTCCAAGTAGAAGATTCATGACAACAGCTTTCCATATATTGCGGCATTTTCATTGGCAACTGACAAGTTGGTAATGCAATTCTAGCCCCTTCCTAGTCAATAGGTGAACGTGAACTACAGAAATATGTACGGTTTACAAAGCAGTGATCTACATGATTCTTACCTCTCCCAATATAGGATCATCATCCTTCACCGATGAGCGAATCGGTTGCACTTTTTTTACCTTCGACAATGTCCAGGACGCGACTGCAATAAAAAGATTACCACAGCAATTGGAATCCAATGGAGTTGTTATGGTGCAAACAGGCATATGAATAATTCTAACACCATCTTTTCATTAGTACTCAATGCTATAAACAAACAACTTCAGTTTCACGAAATGGACGCTGTTGAACCTCCAAGATCTTGCACTTCAAGCGTGCATGACTAAAATCAAGTGCTAGACTATATTTGGAAGATCTCCCGAATTCATGTCACTTGTATGCATTTCGGATGGAACCCACTTGATTTTTGCAGCTTTGCGGCTGGTGAATTGGATAATCAGAGGTCAAAGAAGAAATGAACATCTTAAAGAGTACAGAGAAGTAATTAGGATGCAGACGCATATATAGATGAGATCGCCAAACCCCATTATAGTAGGGAAAGCTCAAATACGGTTATGTTGGTAAGCAAACCGGTTTTTGGATCTATAGTCTGTGTTACCTTTTCAACTCTACCATTTTCCTTCTAATATAGGAACCTAAGAAAACGTGTTCTACTCATAATTCTTGATGAAGTGCCAAAAAAAAAAAAAAAATTTCACAGCATAATAGCCATGATAAACAAAGACAATTGATGTTCCTCCAAACGAAAAGTATACCTCAAGAGACGATCAGCTAAACCAAGTATTACATGCTCCAGTTCTTCCCCGACCTGTGTAACATGGACAATCAGTGAGAACGAGAATACTCTCAAACGTCATCTATCACCCTAGGGAATCATAGAAGTTCCATTCCTATATCTAATGCTTTTTCCCCTCCTCCCTGCAATTTGTCAGGTGCAACATCTCATCAGTTCACAGTTGACGACAACATATCTAAACAAATGTTTTCTTAATTGGAATGTCAGCATTATTTTTAGAAACGACATCACCCGCCTAAAAAACGTGCCACAAAGTGTGGCATCACTCCTATTATGAAAAATGAATCGTCAGGTTCCAGGCAATTTTAATGTCCTGCACTTGATAAAAACAGACCAGCAGATGAATATGCAATGGATCATTTGATCCCTAGTCACTGAAATTAGCAAATGTCACGGAAATGGCACTGACAAATAGCAAACAATTGCAATTTCTACTCATCTTATCCCTCTATCGATTTGCTCTCTGATCCAGCGACTCATGGGCACATCATCACTTTCAAGTCCTCTTGATATCTCACTGCAGAACAATAAGCAGTCCTTTAGGAAGAGGAGGAGGTAGAAGAAGTGGGATGGTTCAGTTTGATGGTTCAGTTTGAGATGTGCCTTGGCCAAGATAATCGGAGAATGTATGTAGTTGCTTGGTTCTTGGAGGGCTGAGAATACTTGCAGTCCCCTCGCTTGCACGACGCATGAGCAAATCGAAGTCCAAATAAAGAGGAGGACGAGGGAAGAGAACTGGGAAGTGGGAGGCACGTCCGCAAGAGTCAGGCAGTACATAAATTTCCCAGAAACTTCAGGGAGGAGGACGAGGGGAAGAGCAGGGAAGCGGGACGCAGGTCCGCAAGAGTCAGGCAGTACATAAACTTCCTAGAAACTTCACGGCCACGAAGGCTTTTTCTCACGAGATAACTTTGATTAGCCTCTTTTGATTAGCCATGGAAAATGAGAGAGAATGAGAGTCATTTAATTAGCGATCATCCCACGACTTATTCTCTGTACGGTCTGTGAAAGCTAGTACGAGCACCTAGAAGGGGGTGAATAGGTGCAAAAACAAATTTCGAAATAAATGTGCAGCACTTAATCAATAATGAATTATGAAAAGGAAATTCGTCTCTTGTAAACAAAATGATTTAAGGTCAAAGTAAAAAGTGTAGAGAAGGGAAAATGAACACAGAGATTATAGTGGTTCGGCTTAATCCAAGCCTACGTCCACTTTTCTGCACTGACAGCCCACCAGCTGGATTTCACTATGAACAAAAGAGTTGTTAAAGAAAAGCTCTGCATTGATTCCACGGTGTAGAGACTCTACTACACTTCATCAAGGTCTCTCAAAGATATAGACTCTCTTTTGTATACAAGATTTCACTTAACAGTTTAATTGACTAAGAACAAGGAGCTTCAGACTTTGGAATTCTTCTATCACGCACACACTCAAAAAAATTAAATGTCTTCCTTATATACTCATTTATGCCATCATACCCGTTGGCACTTACTAAATGAATTCTTTCAATCTACCCGTTGGACATAATCAATTAGGAAGATCATTCGAGCTATTTAAAGAACATGACGATAGCCCATCAATCCTGCTCGCCCATACAATCAGGATCTCGGTTTCCATAAGTAGAACTTTCCAAGTAACTTCGTCAATCAATGGATCCAAAATCCCTTAATCAATCTAGATTTGAATAATGGATTCCGACATGCTATATCCAGACAAGAGATCTTTTCCGGTCGATAAAGTCAAATCTTTAACGAAACATCCAGTTCTGAATAAGCCTTCTTCGACGGACTAGAAACTGTCAGTGAGGATAGACTTTGAGTCTTGAGTCTAGCAGTCTGGAGGTCTTCAGACTTTGATAGAAGAGTCTGCAAGTCTTTAGACTAGACTGATGGAAATGTTTTGTTAGCTTCAAAACACTCAAGGGAGTTTTCTCCAACAATCTCCCCCTTTTTTATGGTGACAAAACTTTTCTGCAGATTTGGATAACTTTGACTTGCAAAACATTACTCAAGCAAATATGGATATCTCACAAAGATAAATGGCTTAGTAATAACACTAGAATCTGCATCCACAGAAAGTAGGTTAGTCTTGTAGATGAACAAAGCCATGAGATATCAATAGTACTTAAGATAAACAAATGTTCAAACAGTCAAACCCAAATCCAGTCCAAATCTAAACAACCAAAGAAAAGTCAAGTCAAAACATCACAAAAGTCAAGAGTTCAAAAGTTCAAAGTTCAAATCAAATCTGCACCACATCTCTCCCCCCTTTTTGTCAGCATTAAAATGGTAGAGATGAAAAGAAAATGGAATTAAGATTGTTTGGGAACACGAATAAGCTGGAAATCTCCCATTGACTGGACAATGCCTTCCAGCTTTTTCAAGTCCTCATTCAGTTGAGCCACATCTTCACCCTTAGCATTTGCTTGAACTTGAAGAGCAAGGGCTTGGATTTGATCATGTAACGATATTAAAGAGGCTTGACCTGCATTTTGCAAGTTCTGTATTTCGTATCCTAAAGCATATATTTTACCCCGCATCTCTAAGAGAACATCAAGAATTCTGCGAAAATCTACTGAATTATCAGTTCGAGTACTGGCTTCTGCACGATTAGACGGTGTATAGGCAAATGATGGTAAATCAGCATGGTCACGCAGATTGGGCGATGAAACATCATGACCCTCCTTAGGAAATTGAGAGGCATAGATGTCCTCTGGATTTGTTGGAGAGCGGCTTACTCCTTCATTGGTGACAGGAAATAAGGTTGTTCCTCTTTTCTTAGGATCTCCCTCTGTTTCCATGCCTTTAGGTGGAGAAAAGTGTTCCTCATGCTTTGCTTCCGCTTGATCTCCTCTCTCCTCTTCTTCTTCTTCTTCCTCAATTCTTTCCTCCTCTGCATCTCTCTCCTCTGCTTCTTTCTCCTCTACTTCCAAATCTTCTCTCTCTCTCCAGTATTATGTTCTATCTCATCCATGTCTTTTTCTTGTCTCTCTGTTGATTCTGGAACAGAATGACTCAAGTTCTTCAATGCCATTGCAGAAATGGTGATATCATCCTCATCTTCTTTATCCTCAATGATGAGAGCTCTTCTTTTCTTGGATGGAGCAACCATGGGCTCTTTCCCTTTTCTTTTTCAGCTGAAGAGATTTGATGAGTCTTGACAGGGGTTTTCTCCTTGAATTTCTCCAACACCTTGTTGAGTTCCTTCAGACACATTTTAGAGACCATTTTCAGTCCCACTACCATTTGATTGCATGTTCGAACACAGAGAATCGGGGAGGTTGAATACTGAAGTTGACCCTTGTCCTTCACCACTGCCCTGTACATATGGAACATAATAATGTGTGGAAGAGAGAATTTTTTACCAGCATTGATGGCATACATCAACTTTGCCTCTGAGTTTGAAACGTCGGTTTTTGAAGTTGATTTTGGTCTGAGACAGTTAGTCACAATTTTGTGCAGCAAAATGTTGGTCGCATTCATCCTCAAATAGGAAATCTTTCCTTCTTTCCTTCTGTCCTTGTATCCTAAACAAGTTCCAACGTTGCACGAGCAATAGACACACTGATAGGTTGATATCTCCCTCTTTTAACTCCAATCATATCAGCCAATGTATTCATGTCAACCACATAGTCCTGATCTCGAACACTAAAAGAGAATCTATTCGCATCCAAGAAACTGAGGTTCGAATAGAAATAAGCAGTAAGTTCAGCATAAGCTTCTGTAGTTTCAGAACAAAACTGTTCGAGTTGAAGAAGACTAAATTTTTCCCGCAGATTGACATTCACAGAGTCAAGAAAATCAAAATCCACACTTCTAGGGTTTATCACCCCATGCTTTAGCAACTTAGAGTACAGTTGCTTGTGGTCATTCGATCGAAACAAGTCTGTCCTTTTACTTCGGATTTTTGCCGCAGCACCCATTCTCAGTTTAAACTGACTGTACATCCTATCATCGTCATTCCCATCAGGCTGACTTAGCCCTCCAACACGTGGATCGCTTGGGATATTTGCCATTGCCTCTTCCGCCGACTCAGCAGGGGCAATTCCCAATCGTTCCATTGTGTGTAAAAAATAGGTTTCATTTCGATACCCTTTATCTTTCAAAACTTCGTCAATATAATTCAAAGGAGTACCACCTCTCTTCAAAGCACGGTAAAGCTTATAAGTGAAGCCAGGCTTAAGAGTTCTTACGGGTTCTACGTCTTTAATGATTTCTTCCTCTTCTTGATGTGCAACATTCTAAGGTCTAGAAGGAGAAGATGGACGCTGATGAGAATGTTGTGGGCTCTGCCGCTATCTAGGAGATTCTTCTTCCTCGGTGAGATCAAAGTGCGTAGGCCCCTCACGCATTTGCTGTGGTCCTCTGTTCCCGATCCTTGAAGACTTTCTTTGGGACGACATCTTTCACAGTCTTTGAGAGATTCCAAGCTTGTTTTCCGAGAAAGATGACAACTTTTCGAAGATTAAACAAGTGAAGAAGACAGAAGTGAACGATCTGTGTTCTCTTAGGATTTTTGTGAGTAAAACGAAGAGGAACAGACAGTATATAAGACAGTCGAAGAGAGGCATACGGAACGTCATAAAGAAGAAATATAAAGATGCCTTTTAAAAATAACTGCCTTTTTCAAAAAATTAGATAATTGTCATTTTTAAAATTAACTTCTTTTTCGAAAAGGAATGATTGCAATAATCACGGAAATTGAAAATAGCAACAATCAATTACGGATAGATGATCGTACCTTTTCGAGATTTGATCTGAGAGATAATAAAATAAACTAACTTATAGTACAAATCTTGATTGTTTGAGTCTGAGTGTCTTTAGACTTTCAATCCTGGGTCTGAACTTCCTCAGACTTTAAGATATTGAGTCTGGAACGAATAACTTCAAATTGATTTTTCTCCAAAGGCTTTGTAAATTTATCCGCCAGTTGATTCTTTGAGTTAATAAACTGAATCGAAACTTCTCCATTTTGAACATGATCTCTAATGAAGTGATGTCGAATCTCTATATGTTTTGCTCTTGAGTGAAGAATCGGATTCTTGGTGAGGTTGATTGAACTGGTGTTGTCACATTTGATTTTAGTGCATGAATCTTCGATTCCAAAGTCTCTTAACTGTTGTTTTATCCACAGAATTTGTGAACAACAACTTCCAAGAGCTACATACTCTGCTTCTGCTGTAGAAATAGCTACTGTACTTTGCTTCCTTGAAAACCAAGATATTGTCCTGCTTCCAAATAGTTGACAGGTGCCTGAGGTGCTCTTTCTATCAACTCTGCATCGGGCTAGATCTGCATTTGAGTATCCAAGAAGGGTAAAGTCTCCCTTTTTAGGATACCAGAGACCATAGTTTGAAGTTGAGGCAATGTATTTGATAATACGCTTTGCAGCACTTAGATGAGATTCTTTAGGGTCTGATTGAAATCTAGCACAAATGCAAACACTAAACAAAATGTCAGGTCTAGAAGTAGTAAGATAAAGAAGTGAACCAATGATACTCATGTATAGCTTCTGGTCAACTTTCTTTCATCTTTCATCTTTGTCCAGCTTCAAGGAACTTGACATTGGTATATTAGTCTTTTTACAATTTTCCAGCCCAAACTTTTTGACAAGATCATTAGCATATTTTTCTTGATGAATAAAAGTTCATTCCTTCAGTTGTTTCACTTGAAGCCCGGGAAAGAATGTTAGTTCACCCATCATGCTCATTTCAAATTCGTCATGCATAGACTTAGAGAATTTCTTGCATAGACTTTCATTAGAAGATCCAAAAATAATATCATCAATATATATTTGAACAAGCAGAAAACTTTTGCTTTCTCTTTTGATAAACAACGTAGTATCTACTTTACCTTTGACAAAGCCATTTTGAATTAAAAACTTACTTAGTTTGTCGTACCAAGCTCAAGATGCTTGCTTTAAACCATATAGAGCCCTTTTAAGTTTGAATACAGAGTCTGGTTTCCTTGGGTCTTCAAAACCAGGTGGTTGTTCCACATAGACTTCCTCGTGGATAAATCCATTTAGGAATGCACTTTTGACGTCCATTTGGAATAACCTGAAATTCTCATAACAAGCAAAAGCAAGTAATAATCTAATTGCTTCTAACCTCGCTACTGGCGCGTAAGTCTCATCATAGTCTATCCTTTCTTCTTGCGTATATTCCTTGGCCACGAGTCTTGCTTTGTTTCTTACTACCTTTCCTTTCTCGTTCATCTTGTTCCTGAAAACCCATTTAGCTCCAATGATAGATTTACCTTTCAGTTTAGGAGTCAATTCCCAAATATCATTAATACCGAATAGCCTGAGTTCTTCTTGCATAGCTTCAATCCAGTTTTCATCAGTTAAAGCTTCTTCTATACTTTTGGGTTCTATTTCAAAAATAAGAGTCACAACACTAGACTTTTCACACCTTTTGGATCTTGTGCGAATTCCTTCATTAATATCACCAATAATGAGATCTTTAGGATGACTGGACTTATGCTTCCAGTTGCTAGTTGATTTGTCAGATTGTTGATATTTTTCTTCATTTGAATCTTCAACAATCATTTATTACTGGTCTTCTGAAGTCTGAGCTACTTCTAGATATTTAGACTTTGTAGAGTTTGGAGCAGGTTCAGATTTTTCAAGTTGAGTCTGAATCGATTCATTATGCATAAAGTCTTGAAATTTGACATTCATTGATTCCTCCACAGATTGAGTCTTTTTGTTGTATACTCTGTAAGCTTTGCTGGTGGTTGAATATCCAAGGAAGATACATTCGTCTGATTTTTCTTCAAACTTACCAACTCGATCATTTGCATTTTTCAATATAAAACATTTACATCTAAACACGTGAAAATATGAAACAATAGGCTCCTTTCCTTTGAAAAACTCATAGGGAGTTTTCTCTAGAATAGGCCTTAGAAAAACTCTATTAATGATATAACATGCTATAGAAACTGCTTCAGCCTAAAAATGTGAAGAGATGTTACTTTCAATTAAAAGAGTTCTAGCCATTTCTTACAAAGATCTATTCTTCCTTTCCACAACTCCATTATGCTTTGGAGTATATGGAGAAGAGAACACATGCTAAAAACCATATTTATCACAGAATTTTGTAAAGTCTTGATTTTCAAATTCACCTCCATGGTCTGTCCGTATACTTGAAATAACATACCCTTTCTCATGTTGGACCTTTTTAGCAAACTTTTTAAAGTAAGAAAATGTTTCAGACTTACTTACCAGGAAATATACCCAAGTGAATTTTGAATAATCATCCACAATCACTAAACAGTATTTCTTACTTCTAATGCTTTGAGTTCTGGTTGGTCCAAAAAGATCCATATGCAAAATTTGCAGTACACGATTAGTGGAAACTAGATTTATTGGTTTAAATGAGTTTCTTACTTGTTTTCCCAACACGCATGATGTGCATAGATCAGACACTTGGTATGACAAATTAGGTAAACCACGAACAAGCTTATTTGCTGAAATTTTGGCTATTTGCTTCATGTTGATGTGCCCAAGTTTTCTGTGCCATAAATTTGCTTCTTATTAGACATTGGGTTTCATCTGGTTTGACATCCAAGAGGTAGATATTTCCATGTCTTTGACCCGTGAAAGACTGAGAGGAGTCTTTACTGGTTCCTGAACAGATTCCTTCTTGAAAATTGATTTTAAACCCGGTGTTGCACAGCTGACTGATACTTGTGAGGTTTCCAATCTTTACAGTTCCGAATCCCACAATTCTTCCTTTGATGTTTCCTCTAAATGAAACTTTTCCACCATTAACTTGAACGGGCTTTGTGAAGCAATTTGAATCTTCTGTCATATGCCTCGAGCATCCACTATCCAGATACCATTTTACCTTTTTTTTTATAGTGACCTCGATTTCACTGTATGAATCTAAGTCTGTCTCGGAGTCTGAATCTGAGTCTGATTCTGCCATGAGACAATTGTTGGCATAATCATCATCACTTTCTTCACATTCTGTATCACTCCAAGTTTCTACTTTGAGTGCCTTTCGGTATTTCTTTGTTTTTCTTTTCTTTTTCCTCAGAAGGGGACAATTGGGTTTGATGTGTCCCTTTTTCTTACATTCAAAGCAGACTACATCTCTATTGGTTTCATCATCCTCAACAGACTTAGTCTGTTGCTTTTGAAAGCTTTGTTTTTTTGGATTGAATCTTCTTCCCTTTCTGTTTAGCTTTCTGAATCTTCTTATCATGAGAGCAAGCTCTTCATCATCCATATCGTCTTCAGAATCTCTGACATTAGAATCATCATTAGATTTTAATGCAATGGATTTCTTATCTTTAGGATCTTCATCTTCGTTGATTCGCTCCACTTCTTTTCACCCTTCCCTCACGGTACTACTTCGCTATGGGTCACCCAGGAGTATTTAGCAAGAGTCCCAACCAATTCATCGACAGAAAGTGGCATAATTCTTTGTGTCTCCCTTATTGAGGTCTTTATGTGATTTCATTCCTTGGAGAGTCCACGCAGTAGCTTGTTTACTTTCATGGGATCTGAAATTGGTTGACTTTGATTTTCAAGACCATTCACGATTTCTGTGAAACGACTAAACATGTTAGTGATAGATTCTCCTAATTTCATTTTGAATGCTTCGTATTGACTGAGCAGAATGTTGATTATGGTTTCTTTAACTCGATCAGTTCCTTCATAGGTGATGTGTAATCTATCTCGGATTTCTTTAGAGCTTTTTTTCCTCTCTCTGAGACAGATGCAGCTTTAGGAATGATTCCTTTGTCTACCATGTCCCATTCTAAAGGATCCTTTGATCTTAGGAATGCCTTCATCTTGTTTTTCCATATGTTGTATTCATTTCCATCAAAGTAAGGCGGTCTGGTATTGCTTTGCCCTTCAACCTGTCCTAAAGCCAACATACTAGCCATGGATCTTTAACTCTGAAGTAAAACACTTCAAATTAAGTGAGTACACAGGCTCTGATACCAATTGTGAAAGCTAGTATGAGCACCTAGAGGGGGCTGAATAGGTGCAAAAACAAATTTCGAAATAAATGTGCAGCACTTAATCAATAATGAATTATGAAAAGGAAATTCGTCTCTTGTAAACAAAATGATTTACGGTCAAAGTAAAAAGTGTAGAGAAGAGAAAATGAACATAGAAATTATAGTGGTTCGGCTTAATCCAAGCCTACGTCCACTCTTCCACACTGACAGCCCATTGGCTGGATTTTACTATGAACAAAAGAGTTGTTACAGAAAAGCTCTGCCTTGATTCCACAGTGTAGAGTCTCTACTACACTTCCTCAAGGTCTCTCAAAGATATAGACTCTCTTTTGTATACAAGATTTCGCTCAACAGTTTAATTGACTAAGAACAAGGAGCTTCAGACTTTGGAATTCTTCTATCGTGCACACACTCGAACAACTGAAATGTCTTCCTTATATACTCCTTTATGCCATCATACCCGTTGGCCCTTACCAAATGAATTCTTCTAATCTACCTGTTGGACAGAATTAAGTAGGAAAATCATTCGAGCTATTTAAGGAACATGACGATAGCCCATCAATCCTACTCGCCCATACAATCAGGATCTTGGTTTCCATAAATAGAACTTTCCAAGTAATTTCGCCAATCAACGGATCCAAAATCCCTGAATCAATCTAGATTTGAATAATGGATTCCGACATGCTATATCTAGCCAAGAGATCTTCTCAAGTTGATAAAGTCAAATCCTTAACGAAATATCCAGTTCTGAATAAGCCTTCTTCGACGGACTAGAAACTGTCAGTGATTATAGACTTTGAGTCTTGAGTCTGGCAGTCCAGAGGTCTTCAGACTTTAATAGAAGAGTTTGCAAGTCTTCAGACTAGACTGATGGAAACGTTTTGTCAGCTTCAAAACACTCAAGAGAGTTTTCTCCAACACGGTCCTCCCACATTGTCCATTTTCAACTTACCATTCATTGGTTGTCCATTTCGAAGTGGACTTACGGATTAAAAGAAGAAAATCTCAAAAGCATTCCTATAATCCCATTCATCTCAATCATAATCCCCTAAACAGACTCCAATGGTTTGACCAAAAAAAAAAAAAAAAACATACTCGTAACAAATTTATCCTGCCTTTTACCTAATAGATGAAGGTTTAACATTACAAAAAATCATAAACTAATATATCCATGACAAATTTATTCTGAACTAGTTTCCTAACCACCAAAAATCTTAAATTGATATATTTGTAATAAATTTACTCTCTATTAATTTTTATTAAATTGAGTTAATACCACGAAAAACCACAAACCATATACCTATGAAAAATGGAAAATAAAATCCCAAACTAGTATATCCGTTAATTATTGCATGCTATCTAATTCAGCAACACAACGATAAAATTTAACGGAAACTAACATAAAGAAAATTTATCATAAGTGTATCGATTTTGGGTTTTTGATGGTCAAAGAATTAGTTTCTAGTAAATCTGTCACATGTATACTAGGGTTTTTGTAGTATTAACCCAATAACTAAATGAGATATTATGTGCCAATGACATTGTGGTTCAGCGATCGATATGACATCTTTCGTGAACTACGTCCTTCGCAAGTCGTGAGGCATAAGCGCCATCTGGGACCGTCAAGTTCAAAGTCGGCCCTACCATTGGTCTGACAAGAGAAACTACTCCAACCAATGCAAGGCCTTTGCCGCATTCTTCAAGAGAAGTGTCGGCTGACGATCCAAGGGAACTCCGGTGCCACTAGGTATAATACTGAAGGAGGATTTCGGCGATGGATTGCTAGGGATTTTCAGATTTCTTTTATCTTTGATTTGAGCAGAAAGGATACCAAATTTCATGGAGCATTGAGTTGAGTCAGAGTGAAAAATGCTGAAAATTCGAGTGTGATATGATGAGAACTAAACCAACAATCCCACCTTACTTCCCATGTTCCCATCGCTAATTAATTAACGTTAAGCAGAGAACATGAAACCTGATGCTCTTGAATTGAGTGAAGCGAGTGATTCGCATTTCAAAATGAAAAAAAAAAAAAAAAAAAAAATCTGACATTCATCTAATAACTAGCTGCCTCACCCTTTTAAAACAATAGATGGTTGGTTCCGCAAAATATCTCTAGAAATATTGACACCTTTCGAAATTAAGCAAGATAAAAGGTTGATCCGTGACTAAATTTAGTTAGTATTTGATATGACAAATGTTGGTATGTTAATCAAATTAAGATTGGTGATTTCAAATGAAATTTAACAACTTCAGAGGCATTGGTAGGTCACGAGAATAAACATTGCTAGACTATTAAAGTAGTTGGTAATCTTTGAATTATAAAGAAAAGTTTGTACTTTTCAATGTCAAGCAAGATTAAGAGTTGATTGACGATTAACTAGTTCATAACTTAATGTGACTAATTGTGGCAGAGTTACGGGCATGTGGAGACAATGGCAATGAAGTGTGTATATGCTAAGTCTATTAGGATTAGGAGTACAAACACAACGAAATAGAGAGTGAATGCAAGAAAGAGAAATCGAGTATAATTACCACCTCTCATGTCTCTATTATATTTCTCAATTATAAGAGAAAAAGATTATATATAGGCAGCACATGAAAACCTATGGGCCGAGAAAGCCTTAGGCCACTCAATAGCTATTCATACCCAAGCTCAAACTATCAATAAATATAGGCCCAAACAAAGCAAGCCGTATGCGATTTTACTATGGCTATAACTATCACCTAGAGGGGGTGAATAGATAGTTGTGCGCAAATGAAAGAATTTAAACAAATATTGCAGCGAGACAACCGGATCTTACTAGTGCACAATTCCATCACAATAAATAAAGGAGTAAGGGATAGAGAATTGCACACTCAAGATTATAGTGATTTGGCTTTTGCAAGCGTACGTCCACTCTCCCATACTACAGTCTATTGGCTGAAATCCACTAGAAAGAAACGATCATAAGTTATGAGTCCTAAGCTACAAACACTCAAGTTTGTGTGAACAACTTCTCATACTATCAACCTCTAAAGGGTTACACAATGTCACTCAGCAAAAGCAAATGTATAAGATCACAAAACACTTTTCAGACTTCGGAATTAAAAACTTCAATTCTTGTGAATTCGAATTCTACCCATTCAGCTTCGAGACCTCCTCTTCTATTCCTCCTAGTCCAAGTTGACCATTGGACATATCTTCAGAAGGATCATCAAACCAATCTACCCGTTGGTCTTGAATCTGGTCGAGAAGATCTGATTGCTTTAGGATCACCGGGGGGTGAAGCTTCTCATATGTTCTACCGCCCATACAGCAATTCGATTTTCCAAAAGTTGAGTGTTTATGAATGGAAAGAAAGTTTCGCCTCTAATAAGAAATTCCATAAAGGTTGAATCTCCGGTAGATATTAGGAAGACTTTCCTTTTGAAACTCCTTATAAAAAGGGCAGGGAATCCAATCGCTATTAACCGTTGCACGAGTGTAATGGACTCATTCCTAACCATTTGACAAAACACATAAGGAAGGAAATAATTAAGCCATGACTCTGGTTCTAATTGATAATGTCTGATCACATCTTGTCAGACTTTCCACTTGAAAATATTTTTTTTATCAAAAACAAAGTTTTTAAGTTTTGCCAATCATCGAAACCACTTAGGAAATGTTTTTTCAACAATCTCTTCCATTTTCATGATGACAAAATTTGCACGAGCAAAACTTCTAAAGAGATGAAAAAGTTGTGAAATTTAAGTAGCTTTTGAATAAAGCTAATTTTGAAATGAGGCACAGTCAAACTATAAGAATATATGCATCAAAAGAATTTTAGGCGAAACTCTATAGCTAATGCTCTAAATTTAAAGACAAGGGATAAGAACAATTTGACCAATCCTTTTAGCTTTTGCAATGCTCAGAGTCTTTAGAGAACCTATAGAAAAGGTGTTGGTGCAAAGTAAAGTTTGCAATCTCATGCAATCTCGTTCTATTGGTCTACCTTCTCTTCATTTTTGTCAACAATTAAAAAAAAAAAGAGACCAGATAAAACATGATATTATAAGCAAACCAAAGTACGACAAAACAATCTAAACTTCGAGAAATAATGCAAACATAGAAAAATATTTGGAGGATGGTTGGTTTGGGTCAGGGTCTAGAATGGGAGCTATAGGTGGAACTCTGTATTCTGTAGACAGTTGAACAAGAGCATAGTACTGCATATTTTCCAAAGTATGCTCCATGTTTGTCATTCTGATGTCCAACACTTCAACATGAGTTTGGAGGAAGACATTTAAGTTCTTTAGTTCTTTCTCCATGCAATCCTTATGCTATATCATTCTAAGTAGAGTATGTAGAAACAACCTGTTTTTAGTGCTATCAATGACAGTAATTCTTGAAGGGTCAGTTTCTACCTCAAGTTTCATCATTATATCGATGTCCTCTTGCCTCTGTCTAGTAGCTTCAGTCTCCCCCTCAACATTTGCAACTCCTTTCTCTTTATCCTGCACAACTGGGTTAGAAGAATGAGCAAGATAAGCAGTTTGCTCATCAGTTACGCCAAGAGTTTCAGTAGGGATAGAAGATGACTTAGCTGTAGGGCATCTTCCACAGTAAGTTCTGGAGCCAGAGGAGTGTTCACATGAATTTCTTAATTAGCTGGAAGATCTAAGAAAGCTAGTCATTACATCAGGTATTTATGAACCTTCTTGAATAACATCAGTACTATCAACGACTCCTTTGGCAGCAATATCTCCTTTGTCACCAACATTAGTGGAATCTATGCGAATGTTTTTAGGTAGAGGATCAATAGGATCTTCGGCATGATCAAACTCCCCTTGAATTGATGCTCCAACCTGATAGGAATCAGCACTAGTTGACTTGGTAGGATCTTGAGTAGTTCTTGATGCTTTGAGAGATCCGTGTCCTTCGCAAGCTCTTAATGCTCAGTAGCAGTATCAGTACTTTCTAGGTCTTGAGTGAGACGTATATCCACCATATTGGCTTGATCATTAGTTGGTTTGAGTCTATCCTCAACATCCTTTTGTTCTTGTTGTTCTATGGTAATTACTTCCTATGTCTGATCAATTGCTGTTCATGTCCCTGTTTTTCCTTCTGCTTCAATGTCTTATTTAGCATCATCTTTAGAGTTAGGTTGATATGCATCAATGATGTCATCCAAATCAATTGTATCTTCTTCTGACTTAGCCAACAATTTTGCGTTAAGCCTTTATAGAAAGGTTGGAGAGCTCCGTCTCTATTCACCAATCTTTCTCCTCTTGGTGGGGCGTTCAACTAGGTCTGACATAATTTCATCAACATCTACTTGTAGAAGTCGACCTTTTGTATTCTTCCAACCTTTAGTAGTGTGCCTGAAACTCATCTTTCGAATCATTTGCTCATCTATCTTCAACATAGGTAATTGGAATTTGCTCAACTTTCTTGTATTTTGATGTCCAATTCATGAAAAATCTTCGTAATCTGAGAATCATAGGGCAATTGCCCCCTGTTCTTCAGAACAGTTCTATACATATGTAGTATAAAAGATAAGTAATAGAAAATGAGCGACCATTCAAGATGGCACACATCAGCTTAGCTTCATACCGAGAAATATCAGTTGTAGAAGAGCCCTTTGGTCTCAAATAATTAATAATGATCTTATGAAGAACAATCTATCTCAAAGGGAACAACTGATGGGATACATGAGACTTGTCATCTCTGGTGAAGTCAAGGATTTTAGAGAGTTGTCTGTGTGCAATATCGGGATCAATGTCTATAGGCTCAAATTCCGAATACCTAACCCCCAACAACTTAGCCAATTCCTATGCTTGAATCAGATACGACTTATCAAACACTTTGAACTTAATAATATCTACTGCGTAAAACAAAAATGTTGAATAGAAATATGCAATCAGAGCGTGGTATGTAGGATATTAATAACACAGTGCAATCAGTAACTGATCAACAAAAAACTGCTTAAGACGAATGTTAGTAGACTCAAAAAATTCAAAATCAACAGTCCTCTATTTAATGACCCCTCTATTCATTAGGGATTTGAAGTATTGTTGATGTGTTTCAGATTTAATCAATTTACTGACACAATTGTCATCAGTCATCAGTCGCATATTGGTTGATTCTCCTTCTGAAACTTTTATATAGCCTTTCATCATTATCCCCCCTTCATCCATCATCATCAATCCCTTTGCTTAGTGGCAAAAGTTTTAGCCACTTTCTCCTTCCCTTTTCGAGACTTAACAACACTCGAATCACCAACACTAGTTGGAGGCATACTTCTAATAGGATTAACGGACATTAACTCCAAAGCTTCCTCGCTTTCAAAGCCATGTTTAGCCAATAGCCAAGAAATAACATCTTTACTGTTTCCTAATGCCTTAAGAGTAGCAACAATCGATGGTAATTGCAAATACTTAGAGGAAGTTTCTTTGTCGACCGTACCATCAACACTGTCTGAAGAGTTGAACAAGTCAAAGAACTTAGGGCTTCCACAAACTCTTGACTATAATCCCGCAATGCGATTTGATCTTCTTGAGCCAGAAGGTCTGAGTTTCGACTTAGGAGCATTTTTTGGGGCCATGGTTCCAAAAATGAAGAAAAGTTTTGATCGTTTTGCACTATAGAAGAGGATATAGGAAGAGTTTTGCAGAGTGTGAGTTTGGGAGTGTGTAGAAGAACAAAGAAGAAGAATATAAGATTTTACTTTTTATGGAATATGAAGTGATGTGATTGAAAGGGTTTAAAAGAGATTCGATTTTTGAGGGAAAAAAGATAAAAACTGTAAAATGGTTTTAGAAAGAATAAAATAAACAATTTCCAAGACAGATAAAAATATATGGCAATAAATTTGATTAAGGAAGAGATTATACATGACATGCTTCCAAAAATACTCTTATCGCCAACAAATTTGAAATTGCAAAAGTTAATTTGCTTGACGTCTTTTGATGTACCTTGTCATTAGATACTTGAAGCAAATGGATTAATAATGTCAAGTTTATTTTGATTAAAATCAAAAGCCCTTTTGTCAAGAGGTTTGGTAAAAATGTCAACCAATTGATTTTGAGAATCAACAAACTGAATGTTTACTTCACCGTTATTGGCGTGATTGCGTATGAAATGGTGCTTGATTTCTATGTACTTGGCCCTAAAGTGTAAGATTGGGTTTTTCGTTAGGTTGATGGCATTTATATTGTCGCAGTCGATTGTTGTATTAGAATCTACTACTTTGTACTCTTTCAGTCGCTACTTCATCTAGAGAACTTGGGTGCAACAGCTGCCCAAGGAAACATACTCAACTTCAATGGTTGATAAGGCTACCGTTGATTGCTTTTAAAAAACCATGATACAAGCATGTTGCCCAACAACTGGCATGTTCCAAATGTGCTTTTCTTGTCAATCTTACATCCTGCAAAATCAAAACCTAAATACCCAAATAACACAAACTCTGATCTTTTAGGATACCAGAGTCCTAGAGAATGGTAAGTGTTAATATACTTGATAATCCATTTCACTATAGAAAGATAAGACTCTCTAGGGTCTGATTGAAATCTAGCGCACATGCATACACTAAAATGAATATCAAGTCTTGAAGTGGTGAGATAAAGCAAGTACCCAATTATGCTCCTATATAGCTTCTGATATACTTTTTTGCCATTCTAATCTTTTGTTGAGCTTTAAGGAGGAAGACTTGGGAGTTTCAAATTTCTTCAAATTTTCCATGAGAAATTTCTTTACAAGCTCATTAGGCATATTTTTTTTTGGAAAAGAAAGGTTGCCTCTTCCATTAGCTTGATTTGCAATCCGAGGAAAAAATTTAATTTTCTCATCATGCTCATCTCAAACTCATCCTTCATCAACTTAGCAAATTCCTTGCAGAGATTTTCACTAGGAGATTCAAATATAATGTCATCGACATAAATTTGCACTACTAATAAAATGTCCTTACATTCTCTCCGAATAAATAAAGTAGTATTGATATTACCAATCTTGAAACCTTTTTGAATGAGGAAAGTTTTTAACCTTTCATACGAAGCACAAGGGGCTTGTTTCATACATAAAGCCTTATTGAGCTTGTACATGTGATTAGGCTTTTGTGGTTCTTCAAAACCTGGAGGTTATTCTACGAACACTTTCTCCTTGATGAATCCATTCAAGAAAGTGCTCTTCATATCCATCTGGAAAAGTTTGAAATCATGAAAACAATCGTAAGTGAGTAAACGTTTGATCGCTTCTAACCTTACTATTAGTGCAAAAGTTTCGTCGTAGTCGATTCCTTCTTCTCGCAAGTAGCCTTTGGCGACTAGTTTTGCTTTATTCCTTGTGACTTTTCCTTGATCATTGAGCTTGTTCTTATATACCCATTTTGTTCCTATCATGGGATTGTCTTTTGGTCTGGGAACCAATTCCCATACTTCAATTATGCAGAATTGTTTGAAGTTCTTCCTGCATTGCTTGGATCCAATTTTCATCAGATAAGGCTTCTTCAATACTTCTTGGTTGAATCTCTGAAATAAGCACTAAAGTATTCACGGCATCTTTTAGGGTTGATCTCATCCTAATCTTGCTATCGATGTTTTCGATAATCAAATCCTTTGGATGACTTGACTTGTGCTTCCAATTTCTAGTGAACCTATCATTAGACGTTGTGGGTTTCTCATTGTCAAGCTTATCCAACTTTGCTTGTTACTGAGGCTGTTCATCTGACTTTGATTCCTTGACTTCTTCTTGTACTTGAATTGTGTTAGATGGTTACTGTGCTTGATTAGAATCATCATGGGTCTAAGGATTTTCATCAAACTTCACGTTGATGGACACCTTCACTATGCGACATATTTTATTGTAGACTATGAAAGCCTTGCTCGTAGTTGGGTATCCCTGAAATATGCCTTCATCTAATCTTTCATCAAACTTACCGAGCCGATCATTAACATTTCTTATGATAAAGCATCTATAGCCAAAAACTCGGAAATATGAAATGATTGGTTTCCTATGTTTGAAAAGTTCATAGGGGGTCTTTTCTAAAGAAGGCCTGAGGAAAACTCGATTTATGATGTAGCATGCTATTGAAATGGCTTCATCCCAGAAGTGTGATGCAATTTTGCTTTCGATAAGAGGAGTTCTTGCCATTTCTTGCAAGAACCTGTTTTTCCTCTCTACAACACTATTTTGTTCAAGTGTGGAAAGAGTTGAAAACTAATGCTCAAAACTGCTCTCTTCACAAAAATTTTGAAAACTTATATTTTTCAACTCTCCCCCATGATCAGTTTTGATGGAATAAATGAAGTAACCTTTTTTGTTTTGAATCTTTTTTGCAAATTTTGAAAAATGAGAAAATGCTTCATGCTTGTGTAAAAGGAAGAAAATCCACGTATACCTTATATAATCATCAACTATTACCAAGCAGTACCTTTTACCTCCTAAACTTTGCATTCTTATAGATCCCAAGATGTCCACATGAAGAAGCTGCCAAGCTTTATTAGTACTGACAAAATTTATGGGTTTGAAAAAACTCCTTACCTGTTTACCTAGGGCATAGATTAAACGGACTTCAAATATTTCAGACTTAAGATCCGGTAATCCTCCTACCAATTTCCTTGAAGAGAGTTTTAATATTTACTTGGTGCTTATGTGTCCAAGGTTTTTGTGCCAGAGATCTTATTCATCTTTGATAGAGATTAAACATTGAACGTCATCAACAGCTATATCCAGTAAATAGATGTTGCGACTCGATCTTGCCGCCCCTCGAAATGTCCAAGGTGCGAAAGGTCGGGTTGAGGGGTATTTGATCTCAAGATCACAAGCTCTCCCAAGCTCATACCCCGCGTGACAGTAGGTTTATTATGCGATCTAGTTGTTTATAACAACCTAAAAATATACAGGAGTCACCATTAGCCTCATTTTTTAGGGTCGGCTAGAAACCCAATCGAGGGTTGGGAGTGTTCCCTCGATTCCTACGCAACCAGATATCTAGGTTAGGGGACTTGGGTTACGCTAATATTGCTATTAACGCCCTTTCGGTACCTAAACAGTATGCTGTGTTTTTCCTAACATGTTCATGCATTTCTTTTTATATTTTCAAGATCGTCAATTCTATACTAAATGATCATGCGTGGTGGATTACTTTCATTCTATTCTATTTCTAAAAAATGAAAAGAAAACAATCAATGAAATTGAAATTGCAAGACATGAAGTAAACAATCAAGAAAAGCAGTAAATATATCATGCAAACCTAAAAGAAAGTATAAAAGAGAAATATATGGAAAAAAGAGAGAAAAACCCGCAACTCGTCGGGTTTTATACAACAAATGGAGCCTGAGACATATGTCGGGAAAATGGGTATTACATGAAAATGGTCAGAATGGACATCAACCTCCACCATCTTCACGCCTTCTCCATCTTGTCCTAATCTAAATTTAATCTAAGAAATTTATGACTAGGTGCTTACAAGTGAAAAAAACAATCATCACAACTAAGATCAAAGCAATTAGAGTAGAACCCATGCATGATTGTTCTAAGAAGAAAGCACAGAAATCAAGCACTTTATAAAGAGCAACTTTCATGAATGGAATTTCCTGAGGCATATCAAGTTCAAGTAAAGTCAAATTCATGGCCGAAAAGCAACAATCGCTAAAGCATGCAAATCAATCATAAGCAAATCAAAGAATAATGCATGATAACTGATTTGTTAAGCCACCTAATCAATGCATGAAAATCATGAAATTTGAACATGACGTAGGGTTAAATGTGAAGAAAAAAGTTTGATTTAGACATTCAACCCTAAATCCATATGCAAAAGGCCACACAAATCCATTAACATTGATATGTGACTTGTCATTAGAAGCAAAATGCATGACAATTTCAGTTGTGGTATATCGACTTGATGCATGGTTTTTACATGGTCAATGATCTTCAAATGAGGCATGCCATACATCATTGCGAAGCTTATGATATGCTCTAAGTATGTCTAGAAAGCATCAAGCATCAAATATGCTCTTAAGGAACTTGATTGAAGACATTTTCATAGAAACGCAATCAATTAAAATCACAGCAGGGATTGCACAAAACATGGATGATATTCATTGAAATGAAGACATAAAGAAAATCTATGAAAGTCCAAGTATATAGAAGGAAATGTCCCGATCATCTATCATGAGACATCGAAGTCCTAATAACATCATCTACCGGCTCAGTCTAGTTAAAACAGAAAATCGCAAAATAGCAAATCAACCTAAAAACTACTGCAGAATTGACAGACTTTGTAGGTGTTTTTCAGTGACCAAATGACGTCTGTTCAGAGTGTACAACATATCAAATCGAAGCTTTATAAGTTTATTTTATATGTCTAGAAGGGCTCGAAATCAAAAAACGTTATCTAACACCTCGCTTCAGCCAAAACAGAAAGTTGCAGTAAGTCAAAACAGCAAATCAACCTAAAAATTACTGCAGAATTGACAGCAGGGCTCAACCAATATATTTGAAGTATTCCATAGGACATAGATCACAAAAAACAACATGGCAATACTTCCAGCGACATAGCAAGTAACTAATAGAACCTATTATAGACAAAGATGAACAAGAGGGTAATTAACAAATTGAAGTATTAGAATGCACCTATGTTGTAATCCTCGTCCATGGAAATATAGAAACAATGCTATTGGTAATAGTTTCTTGATTCTTCTGATGTAAACGAAGATGATGAGGTACAGTCTCATGAGTAGCCTCAGCTTCCAATGCCTTACCATCAGAGGATAACAAGACCGAGCTCATGAGACCCTTCACTTTTTTCAATAACCATTCCCTCAATAAAAAAAAATGAACAACAGGAGTTCCCTCTCATTGACTAAACATGCAGAATGCTGAAGCAGAATAGGTATGAATCAAATTCAAA
Organism: Eucalyptus decipiens; assembly: GCA_014182575.1. Lineage (NCBI taxonomy): Eukaryota > Viridiplantae > Streptophyta > Magnoliopsida > Myrtales > Myrtaceae > Eucalyptus > Eucalyptus decipiens. The sequence goes on from CM024616.1 coordinate 16,096,383, forward strand.
TATGCTCAGCAGAAGTTGACCAAGTACTCTGTCCATGTTTACTCATCCATGTACAGTGAGAACGAAACAAGAAATAGAAGCACGCATACAAATCCTGTTCACACGTGAAAAGTCATTACTCTTTTCTTCACCCACCAACAAGCCCACAATTGATTGGCTGAAAAACTATCACAAGGATCAAATGCAGCATCACTGGATATGTGCCTAATCTGAAAATTTCAAGAACAAATCCCCAAACATATAGCTACTAAATTTGAAATGAAAAGAAACAAAACAAAAGTAAATTTTATACGACATATAAAATGAATTGATTAAGCGGTGGAAAGCCCTATGTCAGAATCTGAATCAAAACATACACTGATCTAGTTCAGGAATTTTATCGAACAGGTGCTAGACACTTCGGCCAAAGGATCTAGATGCGGAAATAAGAGAGAAGTCATATCCAAACTTATCACAGAGGCTCGAATGTCATTGGATTTCATGCAGGAGTAATCGAGCACTCGATCTCTACCCTCAACAGAAACAGAGCATGCGAATTAAGGACGATCATAGCGCTTACTGTGACTTCGAAGCTGGTGATGCTGGGAAATAGCCTCAGTTGAATTTGCAACTTCAATGGATGAATAGGGGAGTCCGAACCGAACTTCGTCGCTCAACGAGGAATCACCGGAGAAATGGAAGCTACCGCTGCCACCGCCGTCGCTATCACCACTGCTGATTAGCTTCAGATCTCTACCCTTGGAGCCGAGTCGACACCTTCAAACTCGGCACGGATCCGAGCTTCGAGCTACTGATCGAGTAACACTGATCCTCGAGAGCGATCGAGAAGAAGAAAGCTAATCCGGCGGAGATCCGAATCGAATCACAGAGCAGGAATCGCTGTCACCGCCGTGGCCGACGTCACCGATGTCGCCGATCTTCGCTACGGTTGCCGTCGGCTTCGGATCAAATCTGATCTAGCAATCATAGGACCATATCCGGCGAGCCGAGAACTGTTGATGTCGTCGCCGTTGTTGTAACCGCCGACGATGGTTCTGATCGACTCGAATCGCACGCGAGGCGGGGGAAGGGTGCGATGGCGATCGATCGATTTTCCTCTCCTCGATTCCCTTCTCTCCTCGTGAGCTCTCAGCCAAGCAAGAGATGAAGAGCTGTCCGTTTTTCTCCCCCCCCGAGAGAGAGAGCGTGAGAGAGCGAGAGAAAACTGTTGTAGAGAGAGAGAATCCTCTCCAAGAGAGAGCAATCCCCTCCAAGAAAGAACCAGATTCGCTGCCGTTGTCATCGTTGTAACCACCGATGTCTCCACCGGCAGCTGCTTCGTCTTCGAGAACTGATTGAGCGAGAGTCAGCGATCGAGAGAGAGATTCCCCAGAGAGAACTCGTGAGAGAGAGTTCTCGTGCCTCCAAGGAGAGAGAGAGCGAGCGGGGGTAGAGAGCCCCTCAGGGGAGAGAATCCGCGTCCCCGCATTTTTTTTTTCTTCGAGAGCGTGAAAGAGGGAGAGAAAAAAGAGAGAGCCCCCGAGTGAGAACCCCCGATCCCCTTTTCTATTATTTATTTTTTCTTTCTTTTATTTTTATTTTTCTCTCCTTTTTCTTTTTCGTTTTCCTTATTTTTTTTTTCTCTTTTCATTTCATTTCATTTTTTTCTTTTTGTTTTGTTTTGTTTTTTTGTTTTTTTGTTTTTATTTATTTTTTCTTGGCTCTTTATTTTTTTGTATTTTTGCAAAATGGATGATTAAAATATCGATGAAAATTTCGGGTGTCAACAATAGATAATCCCGTGTCTCCTTCCAGTAAACGACTTGCTTGAGATCTTTACTTGTGCCTAAGCATCCGTCTTCTTGAAAGCAAAATCTTTCATCTAGCATCACATAATTGGTTGGTACTTATGAGATTATAATTCAAACCTTTGACAAAAGATATGTCTCTTATAATTAGGTTTCCAATTTCAATTATTCATTTGCCAATGATCTTTCCTTTGTTGTTCCCTCCAAAGGAAACACTTCCACCAGTCATATGTCTTAAGCAATAACTATTGAGGTACCACTTGTTTCTCTTTTTCTTTGGCACCTGCAAAGATCAAGACAATTTGAAGTCCTCTTTGGTATTCATATCTATCTAAGTCCTTTTTGGTTAGAAGGATTAGCCATGCTTAGAAAATTTCTCCGAATTGGCTTCCAACATTTGAAATAGTCATTTTCATAATGATCATGATTGCCATAGATTGAATATTTAAGAAGGTTTTTAACAACATGTTTTACAAACTGTTATCTAAAATGAGTTTCATAGAAAAGTCTTGGAGGCTTTTGCCTCTTCCTCTCTTTTTGGGTCGAAAAATCATTTTCTAAAACCTTTTTGTTTTTACATTCACGTCTTGATTTATTGTAATATGGAATTTGGATGGACAAAATATGTTCCAAAATTTTCGACCCAAGTGAAAGTCTTTTTGCAACATATGAAATTTCCTTTTTCAAATAATCGTTTTCTTTTAAAACAGATCATGATTTTCTTTTGTTTGAAGATCTTTTCAAGACACTCAATCTTGAGTTTTCCTTCTTCAATTCTGAGAATTTTCTAAGTGCAGCCTTGTAATCAATAAGTAATTCTTCTATATAATTAGATACTTCAACTGGAATATCAAAATCACTTATCTCAAATTCTTCTTCCGAATCAGATTTTGCTATAAGATAGATATTAGTGTATTCTTCATAGCTTTCTTTGCACTCAGTGTCGCTCCATGTTTCGGCCTTCAATACTTTCTGTCTTCTCATAGTTGTTCTTTCTTTTCTTTAGAATAGGGCAATTCGGTTTGATATATCCTTGCTTCTTGCATTCGAAGCAGATAACATATTTATTTTCCTCTTTATCGTTGAAGCTTCTCTTTTGCCCAGATGATTTGAAAGATTTCTTTCCTTTAAACTTACTTCATTTTCTGGCCATTTTTTGAAGCTTTTTCATCATAAGGGCAATTTCTTTGTTGTCTTCATCATCTTCGTTTGAATCTGAATCATTAGAGTCAAGATTAGATTTTACAACTATTGCTTTCTTACCTCGTTCAAAGGTTCTTCTTCATAGGATTGGAGTGTTTCCACGAGTTCATCCACAGAAAGAGGTGATATCCTTTGAGTCTCTCGGATGGATGTTTTGATGTTGTTTCACTCCTTTGACAATCCTTGAAGAATCTTGTTCACATCGGGTTTGATACAAGTTTCTCTTGATACGCCAATCTATTGACAATGTTAGTAAATCTACCGAACATATCAGTTTTGGATTCTTCAGGTTTCATTTTGAAGGTTTTATACTATTGGAGCATAATGCTTATTTTCGTCTCCTTAACCCAATAAGTTCCTTCATATGTTACTTACAACCTATCCCAAATTTCTTTTGTTGAATCATAAGAGGAAATTCGATTATATTCAAATGGAGATAATGCACAATATAATAAATAAACAGCTTTGGTCTCCAATGATTCTCTTTTCTTGATGTCGATAATGCACAATATAACAAATAAACAACTTTGGTCTCTAATGATTCTCTTTTCTTGATGTCCATATTAGATGAGTACGATATTTCTGGTTTTTTGCCTTCTTCCTTGTGAAAATACTAGTATTGCCATCTAGAGGGGGTGTGACATCCTGAAATTTGATCTCGTTTCGATAAAGTGAAATGGGCATTTCGTCGACGTGCCTATGGCCCTGTTTCTCTGAGTTGATCACTCACGAGTTAACTAACCTATTGGATAAAGCCGTTAAGGGATGTATCAGCTGTAAAATCCCTAAAAGCTACCTAATTGGTTGGATTGGGCTAAAATCACGTTTGATCGATTTTTAACCACGAAATTGAACTCGATTTTGGGAATCGAATTTTAAGCACGTCATAATTCTTATTTATAGGATCCTGTCTCATCGTCCGTCAAATTGTTGACGAGTCCGAAATTTCAATAAAGAAATTATCGAAAGAAAAATTGAAGACCAAAAGAAAATGAAAAGGGAAAGAGAAAAGGAAAAGAAAATAAGAATAATGGTATTATTTTTATTTTATTTTTCTCTCTCTCCCTCTCTCTCCTTCTCTCTCTTTTTCTCTCTTTTCTCTCTCTCTTCTCTCTCCTCTCCCCTCCCCCTCGTGCAAATTCCCTTCCCCCTTTTCCACCGAAGTGTGGGCTGTCACCCACTTGCCTTTCCCCTCTCCCTTTGACCATTCAAACCCATCTTTTCTCTCTCTTATCTCTTCTTCTCTCTCCTCTCTCTTCTCCCCCTCTCCCTCGTAACCGACTTCTTCTTCTTCCTTCTTGTCTGTGCGAACCAGCAAACCAAAAATGGGAGAAGCCGAGACAGCAGCCAGTCGCTGCCGTCGCCGCCCATGCACCGCCACAGCTTGCCGCCAGGCCGTCGTCCCGCCGCCCGCGCTTCGCCTCGCTCGTCCGTCGCTCACTGCCGCCCTTCCCCGCGCGATCCAGCATCTGTTCGGCCTCTGTTCAGCCACCGTGAGCGGCTGAGCAAGTCGCCAGAGCCGCCGTGCAACCTCGCCAGACCGCTGCCTAACTTCCCAACCCCTTGCTGCCCCCAACCGTCTCTCTTTCTCTCTGTTTTGCAGCCGAACCAGCAAACCCGCGAGTGGGTTTCCAGCAGGTTCGTGGGCTGTTTTGGGCCGTTTCCGGGCCCTGAACCCGAGCCGTGCTTTGGGAAGTTTTGTTCCTCGCGTTGCCCCCGTCAGATTGATCCGATTTGCGCGCAATTTGGTGAGTAATCTCACTAATCTCGGATTAGTTGGCTAATTATGCTTAAGGTTGGTTTAGTTTTAATTAATTATGTTTAGGTTGTTAGATTAGAATAATTTAGCAATTATTAGTCAATTGTGATGCGATTTAGATAAATTGATTGCTCAATTAGCAAGTAGACATGGTCTACTAATTATTGGAAGTGCCTTGGGATTTTTCCCGACCCTTAGTGGGCTTCAATTAGGCTTTTCGGGCCTAAGTGGAATTTTTAGTATTTAAATATTAATTTTCGGAATTAAATTAAATAATTATTTATTTTCCGAAAATTCAACTGAGATGGTCTGGAACCAAAATTTTATGCTGATGACCATGGTGAAGTTCGTTTATTTAATCGGGCTTTATTTTGAGCTAAATTGAATTTTTAATATTAATTATTTAATTTTCGAAATTAATAAATTAATTAATTATTTTCGGAAATTAAGATTTTGATGGCCGACGACCGAAATCTCGTGCTGATCATCGTGGCACAGTCCGTTTATTTATTTGAGCTCCACGTTGTATGGAATTGAATAAATTTTGATATTTTAGGGATTTACCTTAAATTGATTGGAATTGATTGAGATTGAATTGTTGAATGGTAAATGGCCAAGTATGTTATTCAGCATTTATAATGCTTTGTTGAGTTGATTTAATTATTTGATTGAGAAATCGTTGGGCATTGGTTGTCGGTATTGGAAGTAGATTGGTAATCACTTGAAAGAGGACACGTGGGCTCGGTGAATTGGAATATCACCTGGAGGATGCACGTTAATTCAGTGGTTGAATATGTCACCTTGGCGAAAAGGTTGCTCGAGAGAATGCACGTGGCTCGGAGACACGGTATGTCATCCCTGGAGAATGCACGTGGCTCGGTGACAGAGTTAGGCATCTAAAAGGGCACGTGGGCTCGGTGAATTGATGCATCACTTTGGTGAGATAGCACCTAAGAGAATGCACGTGGGCCCAGGCATCTAAAAAGGCACGTGGGCTCGGTGAATTGATGCATCATTTTGGTGAGATAGCACCTAAGAGAATGCACGTGGGCCCCTGGCATCTAAAAGGGCACGTGGGCTCAGTGAATTGATGCATCACTTTGGTGAGATAGCACCTTAGAGAATGCACATGGGCCCGGGCATCGTAAAAAGGACACGTGGCTCGGTGATCTGATGCGTCACCTTGGCAAATGAGTGCCTTAGAGAATGCACGTGGGTCCAGTATTTGGAAATAACATCTAAAATGGCACGTGGCTCGGTGACTTGATGTATCACTTTGGCGAAGAGGTCGCCTTAGAGAATGCACGTGGGCCCAAGGTTCGAGGCACGTGGCTCAGAGACTTGGAAGGTTGTCCTAGAGAATGCACGTGGCCTAACTTTTATATACTCCTCCGTGGAGAATGATTTGTATGACATGTAATCAATTGGTTCGATTTGTTTGAAGTAAATGGGTGCCTATTGTGAATTGTGCTGACTTGCAGGTGGGATCTGAGGCCAAGGTAAGTCCTCTGCCCTGTGCGTGTTTAGGCAGCCTATAGTATAATGGTTTACTAATCGGGCTTAGTGGAGTAGAACTCGTTGAGACGTAGTCTCATCCCAGTTTTGGGAAAACATTTCAGGACCCCGATGGGGAGCTGAGGAGGAGAAGTCTATGAAGGAGAACTCAGAAGTGAGATCTGAGGAGAAGGATTTTTGGAAGAAGAAGATAATTCTGAGAGGGGTCTTGAGTACGACCTAGATGGATTGAGATTCTATCTTCTTTTGAGATCTCCATTTTGATGTGAATAGTTATGAAGTGATTTGTGTTTTGTATAAAAGTTTGGTTATAAATTTCAATATGAAAAATATGGCCCTGCTTTTCTATCCCATCGTTTTATTGTCTGGGGATTTTAACTGCTTCCGCATGTGCTTAATAAATGAAAGGGTCGGCGATACATAGTCCTGGGATATCGCATTATAATATTGACCAAGTGTGAAGGATGTGTGTGTGCCCGAGGATCGGGGCGTGACAGGGGGTGAATAGGTATAAAAACAAATTAAGCAAATAAATGCAAAATAAGTTATTTCGCAAACAAAGTCTAACTAAAAGTGACACAAGACTTCTGAAGTAAGTTCAGACTCAATTAAGATGATTTAGAATTTCGCGGAATTCAGAAAAAGATTGCGACAAACAAATCAAAAAAGTTCAGGGAACAGAAAATTGAACATGAGATTTATAGTGGTTCGGCTAAGATCAAGCCTATGTCCACTCTCCCACGCTAGCACCATTCTGGCCGAATTTCACTAAGGTATTAACAGAGAAGTACAATGATTTGAGTACAATCACTCAGTGGAGATTTTCTCTTTCTCTCACTAACTCACTCTTTTTGTGTATTTTTCCTTTGAATACAATTTGTAAGCACTGTCAATGAAGAACAAATGATTGGAAAGACCTCAAACTTTGGAATTTCAATTTTCATGCTCTACCCCAAATGGAATGAATGACCTCCTTAAATACTCATCTACGCCTTCCTAACTGTTGGCATTCTCTAGAGGAATTTCTTTCAATCAATCCGTTGGACAGAATCGATTAAGGAAATCCTATAACCATTTGAAGATTGAGATAAAAATCCAATGATCCTGGTCGCCCATAGAATCGAAATCTAGGTTTCCATAAGTAGATTCTTCCCAAAAAGGAAATTGTCTTCGAGATTGATTTCATCAATTCGTGATTGATTCCATCAATATATTTATAAAATATAAGTGAGATTTTTGCCAGAAAGCAAGATATTAAGGATAAAACTCGTATGTACTGAATCATTGTCGAAAGATCAATAATCTTGAGTCTGATTGTATCTTTGCTCTAGACTTGGGTTCAGTTTGGATCTCATTAGAGTGGGAAAGACTTATGGAGTCTAGTATTCTTCAGAATAATAACAAGAAGAGGAAAGTTTTGTCAATTTTAAAACCTGATAGGAATTTTCTCAACATCTTAGATGAAGAAGTTCTAGGTCTTATGTTGTTCAGTACAACATCCCACTCCAAGGGATCCTTGGATATAATGAATGCTTTTATCTTGTTCTTTAGATGTTGTAGTCTTTTCCGTCGAAGTACAGTGGTTTTGTATCACTCTATCCTTCCATAAGACCCGATGCAATATTGTTATCCATAGATAAATTGTTAACTCAAAAGTAATAAAACACTTCAATAAGGAGTAAGTGAGCTCTGATATCAATTGTTATGGCTATAACTATCAATTGTTTAAATTCTTTCATTTCCACACAATCACCAACCCGCCCCTCCTTTTTCCTCTCTCACTCATACGGGGCCCAGCCCAACTGTCTTCCTCCCCCTGGTATCCTTCGCACGCAACCTGCGGAAACAAAAAAGAAGATAGGAGCAGAGTAGAGAGAAAAAACAGGAGAAGAGAAGATAGGAGCAAAGCAGGGAGAAAATGAAAGTGCTAGTACGAACACCTAGAGGGGGTGAATAGGTGTTTAAAATAAACCTTGGCAAATAAATGCGGAATAAAATAAATTTCGAGCTAAGTCTGAATAAGGATCAGAGTTTGATTAAATGAGCCACCAGACTTCTAGTAGATGTTCAGAAATTGTTATGCGATGGAACAGACTTCCGAAATAACCTGTAAGTATGCAACAGACTTAAATATAAAGAGTTAAAGAAAGAGAATATTGCACACAAAATTTATAGTGGTTTGACTTAGATCAAGCCTACATCTACTCTCCCACGCTAACAGCTTTTTGGCTGGATTCCACTATGTGATCAGCAAAAGATTACAACTTTGAGTACAAACACTCAGTGGTATATCACACTATCTCACTAAGTCACTCTTTTAATATTTCTCTCACGATTATAAATGTTTAATCTCACGAAAGACAAGTGTATGAACGAAGTTCGCTCAGACTTTGGAATTATAAATTCTACGCCCCGTCTCTTTTTTCTTGTTCATCTGTCCTTGATCTCCTTAAATACTCCTCCACTTCCAAACTAGCCGTTGGACAGGATCTAGAGGATCGTCTTTCAATCTACCCATTGGACAGATCTGTATCTAGAAGATTTAATAGCGGTTGAGTGACAAAAGTAGAATCCCAAAATGATTCTGATCGCCCATACAAACAGAATCTTGGTTTCCATAAGTAAGCTTTTCCGTATAAAAAGTTCTTGTCTTCAATATCCAATTGTCAATCAATTAGATTGAGTCAATCAAATCTATCTTGATATAAAATCCAAACCAGATCACTAGCCGTTATATGTTTAGGGCTTGTGTTATGTTTTGTCAAGTTGTTTCGTTCGGAACATGCCTCGTTCTAAATCTGCTACGTTATGAACTTGTGTCTCGTTCTGGACCTTGTCACGTTCTGGACATGGGTCTCATTCTGCATGTAAAGTCTAAGAATATTCTGCCTGAAATAGAGTCTGAGTGTCTTTCATCTGAAATAGACTTTACAATCTGGATGTAAGTCTGAACATATTTAGCCTTAAGGTCTGGATACAATCTGAATGAGCTCAACTTCAGCAAATAGTTATCTTCTAGTTCTTCCAAGTATAGACATTGACAATATCCTTTACATGTCATATCATCTGCATAGTATATTATTCAACCATTAAACACGTTAGTAGCCTTTGATTTATTTTGTCATCTTCAAAACATCATAAAGGATTTCCCTAACAAAAAAGACAGGGACAGGACAGAGACCGAAGAATGAGGGGCCGAGAGGGAGAGCCAACCAGGGAGAAGAGAGAAACGAGAGGAAGAGAGGGAGGAAAAAGACTCGTGTAGGTCAGCCAAGGAGCCGAGGAGCACCCCCCCCCCCCGGGGAATGCCTAATCGCCGCCGGTGAGCCACCGACCGCCTTCATCTCCTTGGAACTCAGGTTGGTATTTTAACAAACACTTGGTGTGCGCTCCTTGGAACCAAGTCAGCCGAAGCTCACCCCCACTAGTTCGAGCGAGCTCCGACCACCACCCGTCTTCCATTCCTTTCCTTGATGTTCAGGCATTTTGTTTTTGAGTTTAGGACCTACGCTCGGGCCTCGGCCAAGCCAAAGCCCTTAGGATCCATAGTGCCTGCCACCCGTTCGATGAAACGCCTAGCCAAATCCTCTTTTTCGACTCCTCTACGTAAAGCCCCAACTAGGATGTTTAGCCATAAGCACCACCGTCTAGCTGAAGGCCACCTACGTCGCTTGTTGTCATCGTCTTACCTGTTGTGACTGGGTAGATCGTGGAGCCAAGGTTGCAAGTCGGCGGAACGCCGTCCTTGACAAACGCCTTGCCACCGCCGCCAAGACCCTCGACCTCAAGGGTCGGGCCACCCTTCCCTACCTAATTGAAGCAGAGCGGCCGCACCTTGGCCAGAGAGCTGCTCAAGCCACCTACCGCCGTGGCTTCTCCCAATCGCGGACCAGGAGTCGCAGGCTGAGTTGGGCCTGATTACAAATCCGGCTAGCTCAGCCTCTTTTGCTAAGGTTGGGCCTGATTCAAGGAGCCTAACTCCAAACCAAGTAAAGGCTCGACCAGCTTTGGTCGAGCCTGGCCCTTTTCGAGCAAGCTGAATGGCCTGGCTCCAATCGGGACGGACCTGGGCAGGTTTGACAGACCCACCCCAACCGGATCAGACCCGGGTCGGGTCGGAATCCAACCCGACCTAGACAAGCCCAAAAAAAATATATTTTTTTTCGAAAAAATTTCAAAAAATCTAAAAAATGTAGGGTTTTGTTAGGAGTTGCCATGTTTTGCCTTAGTGTAATTAGGCCTTTATTTTCTTGTATATTGATTATATCGCATGTTTAATTTGCATATTTAATTATGTTTAATTGCACGGCTCAATTTTACTGCAATTAGGATTTTGGTAGCTATAATTATTATTTCAATGATTGCGCACCCGTATGATCACCTCGCTTATAAAATCAATCCAAACTACTTAACAAAAATCTTTTTTTTTAAATGAATAAAATTAGGTACTGAAAGGGCACTAATTGGTTAATTAGTGTAATCAAGTCCATGACCTTAGATTCTCTTATTGCGTAGGAAGTGAGATACACTCCCATGCCTCACTTAGTTTCTAGCCTACCCCAATAGGCTAGTGGTGACTCATTATGGAGAAATTCTTAAAAACACCCCAATGTCACACAAGGTATGAGCTTGGGAGAGCATGTGCCTAATCATGGGCTTTAGGCTCGCCTTTTAAGCAATACCCTAAACCTACTCCCTCCCCCGAGAGGTAGGTTTCAACAGCTTAACGACTCCACTGAGGATTGGTTTTAGACCTTAGAGGACTTAGGCCGAAATTTTGTCTTGTTCAAAAAAATATTTTTGTTTGGCAGCGAGGATCCCTAGTACGCCCTAACTTGTCAGGTGTTAAATGTTCATGCAGAATGGGAGGTATAAGGGGAAGCTATTACTAACCTTTGTTTTGTGGGGGTGTAGAAATGAATGGTTTATTTACATATGAAGTGCTACTTGCTTATGAATTGCCATGCCTGCGTTCCCTGCATTGCACTACACCATGACACAATATTTGCCGCCCGAACTAGGCCGCATAGGATTACTTAAGATGGTTTTGAGGTGGATACCACTCCGACTACACTCATGTAATACGAGTCACCCATCTCAACCCCAAAATTTCTTTCTTGATGTAAAGGGTCCCCACCCTGGTTTGCAACAACGTGACACGAGTCAGTTCTTTGACGAAGCCGGAGTCATGGGAAACATGACCTAATCGCAATCTTGTTGGTTTGGTTCGGTGATCCTATCGCTCCATTTTGGGCCGTTTAGAGTAGAAATCGAACCACCGCTCCATGCGCATATCCATGTCACTGACATTTCTACTCAATAATGTAGGGTAAGTTTTGCGATGCATTTTACTTGCAATTTACTTACTCGTTTTCCTTTTGGTCGGTCCTTGACAAATTAGATTGGTTGTAACTTTGGTTGGCATACGATGGGAGTACCCAAGCTTCACATTATTCCCACCTCGAAAGCCGAGCTTTGTGCATGGTGGGATAGACTAGATCCGATTGACCGTGACTGGGTGCGATTTTATGTTTGACGATTACTTCCCTTATCAGAGATAAAGACTCATTATGGTGTCGACGAGAGTTAGCGTATGTCTGGTGCCTCAAGACTTGCACGTTCATATTCGATGACCATGAACTCACCCTAACCTTAGAGGAATATAGTGTTGCCATTGGGAAACCCTTATGTTGGAGTTAGTTAGCCCACCTATAGGGACTAAGCGCGCATTGACGTTATCTGAGTTCCTTAGAGTTAAGGGAGAGGATGTGACAAAGGTTTTGAAAGCCAATCGCAAAACCTGCATATTTTCATTCTTAAATGATCTTTTTCAAAACGTGTTATCTTTCCAAAAGAATAGGATCTTCTTACTAGTTTTATTCGGATTTGTGATATTCCAACATTGTAGGAATACTATTAAGCTTTCCGTGGCATGGGTAGTTTGCGAAGTATGTATGGGAAAGGGCTTTGTTAATGCCATCTTGAATGAAACTTTTCTTTCCCTTACTTGTTTTAAAGAAAACAAAGACAAAGCTTTTCATGTTCCTCCTGAATTCTTGCAAATTTGATTCATCTCCCATATTAAGGGGTTTGGTAGCTTGATGACCGTAAGCAACATTTCTGATTCTTGCCACCCTATCCTGAAGTTTAGAGCTAGGAAAACGTTTGCCCCTAACTATCATTATTCTGAGTGGTAAGTTTTCATGACCAACCCTAAACCTGAGAATTTCCAATGGCATGCCAAATGGCTCTAATTCAGGAAGCGCAATTCGTGTGTGGGCTTATTAGACCTATTCCTTTGTTGGAAATCACTGGAATCACTGAATATTACCAGACTCGAGTCACTGCTAGTTTCAAGAGGTTTAACAGCCTCCACTGACAATTCAAGAAGACCCACTCAAGGTAGACTTCCTCAATGAATGCCAAGATCACGAGGACTCCATCGCGCTAATCAAGTCGATGTGGGATATGTGCCACCCTTGGAAGCTGATGTGGCCTGAAGAGGAGTTGGAATGGCAAAAGAAGACCTACTATGCCTCGATGGAGTACATCCTTAGGCACAAGATCCCAGAGAGCCTATGCTTGAAGATTCTTGATGTGCCATTGAAGATCACCCATCAAGCCGAGATCAAGTGCCTCAAAAGGGAGCTTGAGGAGGCCGAAGAGTGTGCCTCAAAGTTGACCCGAATTAGTGGGGCTGCCACAAGTGGAAGCTATCCCCATTAGTTGGATTGAGTCAAGTGCGATATGTAATGGGCCTCTGCCTACATACGTTATAATGTTAAGGAGTTTGTCTCGTGTCTCAACGTTGGGAGTTCAGAGTCATGCCTTTCCATCTTCAAAATAGCTTCATTGTTTAGGGGTTCTCTCTCATGTCTTTTCCGGCATTATGTAGCAACCTTGCTTTCAATGAAACGAATGAATTGGGGTCATTAGATCTCTGTCATGGGCCGACTGCCTAATTATTACTTGTGCTTATATATGCTTATTCACCCTTGTTCAGGTACTAGTTAATCGATTGTCTTCTGTTGATTGTCGACACGGCCAAGCGAAGATCTCCAGTTCACACTCGTGCAAAAGCCAAGATGGAGAACAAAGACACCGACACATGCATGACCAAGATGGAGGACCAGCTGGTCCAACTTACCGCGATGATGCTCGAGATAAGCCAAAAGCTCAAAGAGCCCCCCGTTGTAGCTGTCACCGGGACATCAACTCCTACATCGTCAAGACATGCTCCCTCGTTGACGGGGGACCCACACGTCACCAACCTTCCCGGAAAGGAAATTGCTAAAGAAGCCCCTTCTGTCACGACAATCGTCGTTGACTCAGAACCTCCTTGGAAGGAAGATCCAACGCCCTGCCTAGATGGAGAGAGTGAAAAGCACCTGGCTAAGATGGAGGAGCGATTGTGTGCCTTGCAAGGATATGAGCTGAAAGGAGTCGACAAACTATCCCCGTATACCAAGACGAACTTCCTCAAGACTTTCCAAGAGCCTAAATTCACGAGGAAGTATGATAGAATAGGATGCCCTAAGACTTACCTTAGGTACTATTTGAGGAAAATAGCTCGCTATGCTGACAACATGCCCTTCCTCATTCACATGTTTTAAGATAACTTAGAAGGCATCACCCTAATGTGGTTCATCGCGCTGGACATCGAAGAGTTCATCAGTTGGGAGGTCATGACCAATGAATTCCTACAGCAATACAGGTTCAACACCAAGCTCGCCCCCATGAACGAAGAGTTGACCTACGTAGAAAAGAAGATGAATAAATCATTTAAGGCCTTCGCGCAAAGGTGGAGAGCCATGGCCTCATAGGTGAAGTCAACCTTGAATGAGAGTGAAATGAAGCAGCTATTCCTCAATACATTGCCCCATGAATACTTCCAAGGACTAGTATACTTGGGATGCTAGACATTTTCACAATTGTTAGATGTGGGTGAAGAAGTTGAGTGGGCAATTATCGAGGGAATGATATCTACTGGAAGCACTAAAAGAACCCTGACGAGGAAAGATAAGGAAACTGCGGTTGAAGTAGTGCTGGTGCAAGAGCCGTTTCTCTCTAGGCCACCTTCAACACCCGTGCATAAGCCTGTAATGGCTCAAGGGAACTCATCCCGGGCATATGACAAGGGCAAGAGACCCATTCGAAGGGAATTTTCCCCGTTACCGCGCCCGTTGTCAAAATTGTTGCCCATGCTTCTCAGAAAGAGGATGGTTGTGAATGAGGTGCCTAGAGACAACCCCGCAAAGTTTACTGGATTTTATGTAACCAAAACATGTGAGTATCACATGGGGGGGAGGGGGCATGACGTGGATAATTACTATGTATTGAAATATAAAGTCCAACAACTGCTAGATAAGGACATCTCGACTTTCAAGAAAGTTCAGCCTAACGTGCAATAGAACCCCTTACCAAATCATGCGGAAGGAGTGAACTCAATTTTTGAGGAGGACGTCATATGCACCATCCTAATGTGCGAGGAAACAAAGTCCTCCAAAGTTGTAGATGTCCTTCCAAAGTAAGGCAGTTCTTATTCAGTTTAGTCTTCTGTCTTATGTCAAATTCCCTGCGTGGGATCTCGTTGTTATTTTTTTCTTATCTCTTTCGTTCATAGCGTGAATTACGGTCAACCCTGATCTTGAGCCATTAGTCGAGGGCGGTGTGTGTTAAAATATGGCCTTATATTTTCTCATTCAATAAAATATATGCATATTTTATTAAGGACATGTGCAAGCATATCAAACTAGTCTTATGATGGTCGCTGAGGCCTAGGCCTCCACATGCTCCCAAGTTTGATTATTTTGCAAGGACGAGGAAATCCAAGGATATGAGGATGAGTTCTTGAAACTTTTTACAAAAAATACTTTAAAAAAAATTCTTCGAAAACGACATGCATGATCTTTATTGTTGACATGCTCTAACTTATCTCATCGCATCCCAGGCATTTCATTATGTATAATCATGATAATGACTCATGTGACCCAGATGTGCATGAAGAAAGTCTCTCAGGTTCCGATGACACTGACAATGATTAGAAATGGATCGAGTATGAATGGAATCGACATGAGTAAACGCTAATGCAATCAAGAAATATTTTCCATGAATGAAATCCAGGCCGCGAAGCTACTTCATGCACAATCCGAGTCGCATAGCATCATGCATAGCATCGTAGATATCATGCATATGTTACATACAAACATATCTATTTGTGTTTCAGGACCCTACCATTCGATGAAGAAATGGCAGAGGAATGAGTCAATTCAAGGACCCATCAAGTCTCCGCACAAACGATTGAATATCTTCTTTTATTTAATGAGAGGTAAATCGAGATGATAAAAATGAATAATAAAATAAAATAAAAATAAATATAAAAGAAAAGGAAAAAAAAAAAACGGCATGGCATCATTCGCATGACCTATTTCTGGTGTTACTATGCGTGCTTCATATCGGCAACCCTCAAGAAAAGGGGCCTCGTAAAAATGATTTTATTCGGGAAAAAAAGTGAAATGTTAACCATGCCAAACAAGAAGTGCTTAGGATGAAGAAATGTAAGCCATTTCCAAACACATCTTTCAAACACTTTTGAGAGTTGAGTGAAAAGTAATATTCTCTTATGACTAAGAATTCATACACATTAAACGCAAAGATCAAAATAATAAAGGCGTTTCCTTCATCAATCCAAAATACCGCACCAATCTTTTGCTAACCCTTCCGGCTCCTATTGAGAACGACCCTACACTAGGGTAGCATAGGAAGTTTCAGTTGAGATGTAGAGCGAAAGATTGATAAAGATTCTATTATTTTCACTTGTATCAATCTTCTAGTGATAGCTTTAAAGGAATTATCATCAGAGCTTCACTCATCCCAAGGTGAAGAAGAGCATTTCCTTCTCTACCCAAACATTGATACCCATTGATTTAACCAATTTGGGCTTGATTGTTCATTTTTGAATCCTGAGCAGTGATCATCTCCCTTCACTAGGGCAAGGCATAAGGATCAACCACATACAATTGACATTTATGAGAAAACGTGAAAAGCATCTCGAAAGTCATAAAAGCTCCAAAAGTTCAAAGAGCAAAAAGTTCAACAAAATTAGGGGGCATGAAAAAGCAATGTGCTTGATAAAAGTAAAGCCAATGCCCGTTAATAAAAAGAGCCAAAAGGCTGCATCTTATGTGAAAGAAAAATTATCAAAGTCCAAGTGCTTGTGTAAAAAATCATCACAAGAGTAAAGGAAATTAGAGAAAGGAGCAAAGCTCCCTTGCATAAATGATTAGTCAAGGGGCTTTCGAGATGTGTTGTGTTTTAAAAGCCAAATGATTTCAAAAGATCGAGTGACCTGGTCATGATGCCATGATGATCACCGACTCTTAAAAACCCTCTTGAAAATTTTAAGCCTTTTGAGCCTCTCTCGAGCCAACATTACAACCCTCTTCTGAAGTCTCTTTTTATTGGGATGATTCGAGTGAAAATGAGAATGCCACAAAGAAGCTACCGCTTGAAGAAGAGGAAGCAATTCTATCTATTCTTATCTTCCAAGGGATCAAGTAACCATTTTATTGAGAGTATGTGAGAAACCCTTTCTAACTAAGAAGCTCTAGTTTGGCATGCTTAATGAAACTTTTTTACGAATAGAAATCGTTTTGAAAAAAACTTGTCTCCTATAAAATTTGATGATTAATGATACATCCCCGAGCAAGATGACAACTTTGCGCCACATGATGCTAATTGACATGTTTCTCAAGGCAATTAGACTTAGTTTGATTTGGCTTGTTCAATTAATACTGCAATATTGCCAATACATCTCTTGATGCCATCCCTAATGACATTTGCTCAAGTTGAGTTTGACAGAATTCCCTAGTGAAGCCATGCAGTTTTCAAGGGATTAGCGGATACTTCCCTAAAGACTACGAGGTTCATGGTCAGCCTTAAACCATGACTTCTCCAAAAGTTCATGGTCAACCTTAAACCATGTCATCTACAAAGGTTCATGGGTTTTCCTCAAACCATGTATTTTCAACCCGGTCAAAACCCGTTGTTACATGGTAAGACTTCACCTATTTCTTCCTATGACATAGCGTGCTTCTATAGTCCGAAATCTTTCTTCTTATGACATGGCGTGCTATTATAGCCTGGGGTCTCTCTTCTTCTTTTTATGACACAGCGTGCTTCTGTAGCATGGGGTCTTCCTTTCTTCTTCTTATTCATCACACGTTTCATAATTCGGAGTCCCTTTGGTCGACTTGGCATGTGTTTCTATAGCCTGGGGTCTCTCTTTCTTTCTATGACACGGCGTGCTTTTGTAGCTCGAGGTATTTCCTTCTTCTTATGACATGGCATGCTTCTGTAGCCCGGGGTCTCTTTCTTTCTATGACATGGTGTGCTTACGTAGCCTGGGGTCTCTTTTTCTTCCTATGACATAGTGTGTTTCTGTGGCTTGAAGTCTCTCTTTCCTATGACACAGCATGCTTCTGTAGCCCGGAGTCTCTTTTTCTTAATACACAATATGCTTCTGTAGCTCGAAGTCTCTCTTTCCTATGACACGGCGTGTTTCTGTAGCCCGAGGTCTCTCTCTCCTCTTATGACATGGCATGCTTTTGTAACCTAGGGTCTTTCTTCCTCTTATGAATACGACGTGCTTCCATAATTCGACCTTGTGCGAGCCTATGCACCCAGGGTCTCTCTACCATCGAAATAAAATAGGTGTGTTCTATCTTTGAATGCAATCTCTTCGAGGCTACATTCAAAAAGAGGCGGCTGTTGACACCTATTTTTAAACAATAAAACAAAACAAAACAATAAAGAAGAAAAAAACACACTAAAGGGACCGAGTTGGGCCAAATCCGACCTTAGCCCAACTCACCCCTCCTTTTTTCTCTCTCACTTGCACAGGGCCTAGCTCGGCTGTCTTCCTCCCCCTGGCATCCTTCGTGCACAACCTGTAGAAACAGAAAAGAAGATAGGAGCAGAGCATAGTGAAAAGACAAGAGAAGAGAAGATAGGAGCAGAGTAGGGGGAAAAGACAAGGACAGGATAGAAACCGAAGGAGGAGGGGCTGAGAGGGAGAGAACTGAGAGGGAGAGCCAACCAGAGAGAAGAAAGAAATGAGAGAAAGAGAGGGAGGAAAAAGACTCGTGGAGGTCAGCCAAGGAGTCGAGGAGCCCCCCCCCCTCGGAAACGCCCAGCCGCCGCTAGTAAGCTGCCAACCGCCATCATCTCCCTAGAACTTAGGTTGGTATTTTAACAAACACTTAGTGTGCGCTCCTCGGAACCAAGCCGGCCAGAGCTCATCTCCACCAGTTTAGGCGAGCTTCGGCCACCACCCGTCCTCCATTCCTTTCCTTGACATTCTGGCATTTTGTTTTGGAGTTTAGGACCTACGCTAGGGCCTCGACCAAGCTAAAGCCCCTTAGGATTTGTAGCGCCCACCACTCATTCGATGAAATGCCCAGACGAATCCTCCTTTCCGACTCCTCTATGTAGAGCCCCAACTAGGATGTTTGGCCATAGGAGAGGCACCGCCATCTAGCTGGAGGCCACGCTTGCCATCACTGTCTTTCCTCTCACGACCAGGTGAATCACGGAGCAGGGGCCGCGGGCCAACAAAACGTCATCCTCGACCGATGCCCGGCCGCCACCGCCGAGACCCTCAACCTTAGTGGTCAGGCCACCCTTCCCCACTTGATCAAAGTGGAGCAGCAGCACCTTGGCCGAAGAGCTACCCGGGCCGCCCGCCGCCATGGCTTCCCTCGATCACGAACCAAGAGTCATTAGCTGAGTAGGGCCTGATTTAAGGAGCCCAACTCCAAACCAAGTAAAGACACGACTAGCTCTAGTTAGGCCTAGACCGCCCCTAGTCGGGTTGGACCCAAGTGGGTTTGACCGACTCGCCCGACCAGGTCGGACTCGAGTTAGGCCGAACCCGACCAATCCCAAAACAAGTATA
Organism: Eucalyptus decipiens; assembly: GCA_014182575.1. NCBI lineage: Eukaryota > Viridiplantae > Streptophyta > Magnoliopsida > Myrtales > Myrtaceae > Eucalyptus > Eucalyptus decipiens. The sequence goes on from CM024616.1 coordinate 16,115,602, forward strand.
TTTTTTTCAAAAAAAAAAAAAAGAAAAATATTTTTCAAAAAAAAAAAGTAAAAAAATTCGAAAAATCTAAAAAATGTAGGGTTTGGTTGGGAGTTGCCATGTTTTGTATTCTTAGTGTAATTATGCTTTTATTTGCTTGTATATTGATTATACCGCATGTTTAATTTGCATATTTAATTATGTTTAATTGCACGTGCTCAATTTTACTGCAATTAGGATCTTGGTAGCTATAATTATTATTTTAATGATTGCGCACCCGTATGATCACCTTGCATATTAGTGGATAGATATAAAATCAATTCAAACTACCTGATAAAAATCTTTTTTTTTTTAAATGAACAAGATTAAGTACTAAAATGGCACTGATTGGTTAATTAGTGTAATCAAGTTCTCGACCCTAGATTCTCTGGTTGCGTAGGAAGTGAGGTACACTCCCATGCCTCACTTGGTTTCTAGCCAACCCCAATAGGCTAATGGCGACACCTTATGGGCAAATTCTTAAAAACACCCCAATGTCGTGCGAGGTATGGGCTTAGGCGAGCCCGTGCCTAATTATGGGCCTTAGGCTTGCCTTTTATGCAATATCCCTAAACCTACTCCCTTCCCCTTGAGGGGTAGGTTGCGACATTTACAAATAAAAAGAATGTTTCGCCTTTAATAAGAAATTCCAGGAAGGTCGATTCTTCGGTAAATATTAGGAAGACTTTCCTTTTGAAACTCCTTATAAAAATGGCAAGAAATCCAACTAATCGTTACTAGCCGTTGCACAAGTGTAATGATTCCTTTCTAGCTGTTTAACATAACACATAAAGAAGGATATAATTAAGTGGTGACTCTAGTTTTGATTGATAACTTCTGATCACATCCTATCACTTTCCACCTAAAAATACTTTTTATCAGAAACAAAGTCTATAAGTTTTGTCAATTATTGAAACCATTTAGGAAATGTTTTCTCAACATTTACAAAAGTTAATATCACGAAAAATTACAAACTGGTACATGTATGATAAATTTACCTCAAAATAATTTTTTGACTACCAAAAACCCTAAACCGATACACTTGTGACAAATTTATCCTCAATTAGTTTTTTTTTTAAATTTTACTATCAAATTACTAAATTGAATGACACGTGACAATTAGTAGGTATATCGATCTAGGGTTTTACCCTATGTTTTGGACATATACACCAATTATGTAGTCTTTTTCATGGTATTAATTAAATTTAATGAAAACTAACGTGGGGTAAATTTTGAAACAAATGTACTAATTTAGGTTTTTTTGTGGTCAAAAAATTAATTTGAGATAAATTTATCAGAGGTGTTTAAATTTGGAATTTTAAGTGGTATTAACCCTTTAATATAATATGAAGCCTCGGATGGAAGACTAATTGCCTTTGTACTATATTGTGGTCTAAACTATTTTAATCCTGCAGCGTAACCAAATTATTAGGTTTCTTAGCCGCATGTTAATGTAAAGCTAAAATTAGCTAGAGAAGCTTTTTTATACAGCTTTTCTTTTTTTGGGGTTCTTCTCGATGCACCGGATGGATTTCGATGACTTGGTATGCTGGTAAATAGTACAATAAGGAAATAAAGAAATTCATTGCGCCATTAAATCCTTCTATCTGCTTCCTTTTCTCGAGGGCTCGTCCTCGATCATAATTTCCATCTGTTAATTTTCATTTTTATCACACGTGCTCATAATCTCAACGTATCGCTTTTTCATGTGGCCCTTAAACTTATGATTTGAGCAATCAAATCATTAAACTTGTAAAGAATTTCTGATAGTCTCTGAAGGCCTTTTGATGACCCAATTAAGCGCTAGAAATTGAATACTCGACAATTAATAAGTGTAAGCTTATTTGACAAGCTTAACGTGGATTGACTTAGAAGAATCGATTAAATCAAAATTCCACCTTACCGCATAATCTACTAACAGGTACTGGGCCTTCCGACCAAAAAAAAAAAAAAAAACAGGCACTGGGCCTCCAAACACCAATCGCTGCTGTTGAGCAATCCCACAACTGCGTTGAACTGTAAACCATAACGAGGAGTGGGTGAACTCCAATTTGGATTGGCTTACCTAATTCATTCAGTAGAAAAATAATCGAGGGTGATTAGAATCTTGCCGCATATATTTTACTACAATAACTATTGTTGTTATATATTTCGGGCTGAATTCGATTATATTCAGCTATCACTTTGTAATTGTCATCAAACAACTTTATATTTCAAATTTTCAGGGTTACGACTTTAAACACTTAAATTTTCGACGTTTATTTTTCAGTTTTACTAAGCGAGCTGCAGTCTCTGATCCCGAGAAATCAATGGTAGCATGTCTATCAATAGTAGCAAAAAATATGATGTTAGAAAGATTTGGTGCAACAGTGGATAATCATTTTTGACTGAAAGAAGTTGTGGAAACAATAATGAAAGATACAAGTAAATTGCAGAAATTAGTGGATAATCGATATTGACCTTTGGTCAGCACCGATCGATACATTACACTTGTTATTCAAGACCAGCGTCGAGGAAACTTGATTGTCGAAAATATCTGCAAGATAAAGCCTTCGATCTTGAAAATTAAAATTTCGATGATCACATTAGGAAAGGTAGGTTAACCTTAATCTTCACTTACCCACGTTCTTATCGCTTGACGAATCTCGAACTACCATGACCGGCGCTCAAGGGACCTGCAGCTGCTCAGAGGAGCTCAAAGCTTAAGGTTGGCTTTTTCCATGGCACAACCCTGTTTATGTTCGTTCTGATATTTTGGGTATGGATGAATTGTGGTTATTTGTCTATGGACAAGAGAAAATTTCTATGGTCTAATGTTGCACCGTACATGTACATACGCTTAAGGAGGGGCTAGTTAGGGTTGTCGCTGTTATAATTATGGTTATAATTATTAATTATGGTTAATGGATCAACGAATGCCAATAAATTAAGATACGTCTTTTCTATTCACGTATCTGTTTTGGATTCATGAATTTCTTAAACTTTTCCGTTCACGTATCTATTGAATTCATGAACTTCCTAAGATCCATGTATCTTTAAGTTCATGTATTTATTGAGTTCACGAATCTCTTGAATTTACGTATCTCTCGGGATTCGTGAATCTCTTGAATTCATGTATCTCTTGATTCATGAATTTCGTGGATACATGCGTCTATTTAATTCATGTATCTCTTCTATACATGAACCAAAAATCTATATAAATAGATGGGAGCATAGAGCTTCACGAGGCTTCTTTTGGTTTTTCCGACTCAATTCCAAAAAAAAAGCTCTGATACACTTTTCTACTCTTCTGAATTTTCTGAGTGTGCTGGTTCAATTGAACGGTTCGACTGAGTCCTGTTTGCATAGTGCTAATCCAAACAGGTTCGAGGTGTTGTATCTTGGGAGGCATAGTTCGTGAATCTGCGGAGCACCATTGGCGGGAACTAATTGCCTTAAGGAGATTCGGATATCCGTACCTCACCTCAAATTTCATGTTCTGATTGCAACAAACAGTTTGTGTTTTCTTTTGGATTATTTTCCAACAGTCGCCCCCTATGGAGAGCATTTAGCCCTACATACCTACTATTTTGATCGGCCTGCTTGTAAAATTAATTTATGCTACTTTTGCAGTAGTTACTAATTTGTAACTTTAACTTCATTGTAAAACTAACAGTCTGGATGAATAGAGAATATCGAGGGAACTTAAGGGCATGTTTGATAACTATTTTGTTCTCGAAAATAATTTCTTAGTTTCTGAAGGCACTTGATAACTATCAGAAATTACTATTGCGGGGATAGAAATGCATTTGATAGGATTCTTAATTTTTTTATTTTAATTTTTTAGTACTTTTATTATATTTTCCTTTTTCTCTTTTTTTTTTTTTTTTTTTGTGGCGAGTCGCCGACCATAGCAGGGCAAGGATCAATGAGCTCATCGAACCCTCACCTAACCACCATGAGGCTTGGCCCGGCCAAATCTAGGCAAGGCCAAGCCTTGTGCCAATTAGCAAGGCCGAGCCTCACGGTGGCCAAGCGAGCCTTCGGTGAGCTTGTCAGTCCTTGCCTAGCCAGTCGTCAGCAATCGCCGATGGCAATAGTGGTGGCCAACAATGGCCAGTAACCGGTTGGGAGGAAGAAGAAGAAGAGAGAAGGAGAAAAGAAAAGAGAAAAGAGAAAAAAAGAAAAATTAGACTTGATTCTAAGAATTGTTATCGATAACAAGAAATAACTTTTTCTATCTTTTGATTCTATTCCAAATCTATTCTAGGAAACAAAAAAAAAAATAGACTTTTGTTATTGGGATCAAAAAATTTATAAAATAGATTTATTTATTTATTTATTTTTTGTTCCGGGGAATAAAAGAATAGAATTAGTTATTCCCGAGAGTGTTACTAAATAATCCATAAGCATCTTATTAACGGTGCCTTGTTTTATGAAAAATAGCTTCATTGCCTGTATATCCCTTACATGGGAAAGAACCATAGAACTTTTGAAGAAAGATGTTAAGAGAACTGAAGTAGAGAGACAATTTCCAATGAAAGAGTCAATCAGCTTAACAAAGCATTAAGCAAAGCTATTCAATACACAAATAAATAATACCATGATGATAGGGTCCAATTGAAAAGTAACTACCATGCCCTCATCTATGAGAAAATTACCATTGATTCTATCGGACAGTAGTAATCCAAGAATTTTCTTACCCAAAGTGGTAATAGTAAGAACCACCAAATCAAGCTTGAACCTCAATTTTTTAAATTTTTGATTTTTCAAATTTTTAATTTTTTAACTTTTCAATTTAATTTTTTTCAATTTTTTACTTTTTGGTTTTCAATTTTTTTTTATTTTCAATTTTTTTTTCATTTTTTCATTTTTAATTTTGAATTTTGAATTTTTTGATTTTTCAATTTTTTGATTTTTCAATTTTAAATTTTTTGAATTTTATTTTTATTTTTATTTTTTTATTTTTTATTTTTATTTTTTTATTTTTTATTTTTCTTTTTTCTTTGGGAGATAGAAGAAGGCGGGGGGATGTGGGGTGGGTTGTTTTGTCGAGCCTCGGACTTGACTTGGCGATCCCATTTGACTGCACAATTCAAACGCCTCTCTCCTCAGGGAAGATACCCCATTGCATCTTGAAAATATTGGCCGGTCCCAGACTACCAAGTCGGTGTGGTCTTCGACCACTCAGGAAGCGACATGTGGAGGTGTGGGGGCCGGCTCGCAATCAAACGAATTTATGCACAAAAATAATTTCATTTCTCTCTCAATAGCTTGCACACACTAGCCCCTTACTCTCTCTCTCTCTCTCTCTCTCTCATTCTCTACACACAATTATTCTGGCGACCCAGTCATTTATTTATTTTATAAAAAAATTGGGATTAATTTTTACCCCTAAACAAAAATATTAAATGAAATTGCATAACATATAGTTTTATGAGCATTTTTTTATTTTTATTTTTATACCCAGGGAACCTCATACAGCCAGCAGCCAGCGGGTAAACCCTAGGGCAACGCTAGCGGAGGACCCACCACCCTGACATCACGCTTAAAATCCCGTGTGTCCTATGGGATTTGTACCCCTTCATCTTGGATAGACATCATGGGAGCTCTTATTCAATTAGGTCACCGCAGGCAGTGATTTTATGAGCATTTATTATTTAGTCCATAGTTGCATTTGTATTGGACTAGTGGATGGGTTTGAATTAATGGCTCTAAAATTTAATTCAAGGAATTGGACTAAGCCCGCAACGAGAGAGAATTTGGCCAAGGCCATGAACATTGTTAGTGGTAAAAAATATCATATAGATTGGAGGGTTGAATTTGAGATAGCTAGTATAAGCACCTAGAGGGGGGTGAATAGGTGTAAAAATAGTTTCTCGTGATAAGTGAGCAATACTAACCAAACAATAGAAAGGAAGTTCTAATTTTATTAACAAAACGAATTATGATCAAAGTAAAGCAGAGAGTGGGGAAGAGAAAATGAACAGAGAAATTATAGTGGTTCGGCTTATTCCAAGCCTACATCCACTCTTCCGCACTGACAGCCCACCAATTGGATTACACTATGAACAAAAGAGTTGTTACAGCAAAGCTCTCTCTTAATTCCACAGTGTAGATACTCTACCACACTTCCTTAAGGTTTCTTAAGAATATAGACTCTCTTTTGCGTACAAGATTTCACTCAGTAAATGAATTGACTAAGAACAAAGAGCTTCAGACTTTGGAATTCTTCTATCGCGCACACACTCGAACAACTGGAACGTCTTCCTTATATACTCATTTATGCCATCATACCCATTGGCACTTACCAAAGGAATTCTTCCAATCTTCCTGTTGGACAGAATCAATTAGGAAGATCATTCGAGCTATTTAATGAACATGATGATAGCCCATCAATCCTGCTCGCCCATATAATCAGGATCTCGGTTTCCATAAGTAGAACCTTCCAAGTATACTTCGTCAATCATCGGATCCTCAATCTTTGAATCAATCTTGATCCGAATAAAGGATTCCGTTATGTCATATCCAGCCAAGAGATCTTTTTTAGTCGATAAGATCAAATCCTTAATGAAACATCCAACTCTGGATAGGCCTTCTACGACGGATTAGAAACTGTCAATGAGAATAGACTTTGAGTCTTGAGTCTAGCAGTTCGGAGGTCTTCAGACTTTAAATAGAAGAGTCTGCAAATCTTCAGACTAGACTGATAGAAACGTTTTGTCAGCTTCAAAACACTCCACGAAGATTTCTCCAACAGAATTAAGAAAGATGAATTTCTCAGGGGACAATCATATTATACTCGTTTGAGTTTTTGGCAATTGGCGGCTAGATGAGGAAGATACTGTCAATATTTTGATGGAATCAAGCCAGCCACTAGTCTAACTAAATTGGGAATGTGATTTGTGGGCAATGGGTGAGAAAAAAAAATTGATTCCTGCACATGTGAAATTTAAAAAAGGAAAGAGATAAAATCATAATATATTCAGCATCTACAAAAGGAGCAAAGACCGGCTCTCTTTCCTTGGAAGATCCTCGGCTACCCTACGTATATAAAGCAAGACCTAATAATTGAGAAAAGGAGGGCCACACATGTTGAATGTATAGCCACAATAGAGAAGTACACTTGAGGAATAGAGAGAAAAGGGAGGGAAAGAGCCCTCTCAGCCAACAATCCTTGGCCAAGACGCCCATCTTGCTATCCTGGGTTGTCATCACTCGCTGCCCCTTTGAGCCGCAATGCCCCCACTGCCGTCCGCTGCCTCCTTGCACCGCTGCTGAATTTCAACGACGACCGCTCGAGAGTCGCTCATCAACGACTCTCCCTTCCAGTTTTTTTTCCCAACATCCACGGCATCACTTCAAGTGCAACCTTCATCCGCGATCTCCATCGACATCTGGCTCATGCGCGACACCGAGCATCGTTAATGGACTGAGTCAGATCGTCCAGTGGATTCCAAGAGGTGATTTTGGGGATTATTTAATGGCCTGGTCAAAGTTTTGAAAGTCAGCAATATTGGGAGCAATACACAAAGAAAGGAGTCAACACAGGGACAACAAGGGAGCATTCTGGAAGCCTTCACAAATTAAAAGAGAAAGAGAGAAGAGAGGAGTCTTCTTGGGCTAGATCTAGCCTTCACACAAGCCGCCCATCGCAATGCCCAGCGCTCCATCTGTTGTTGCTTTTACGTTACCGCACATTGTTCCCTAGCGTCAACTTGTGGACGCATTTAACCACCTACGACGACGACAAGCTGCCTGACGACGTCCTAGCTGCCCACGGAGCCTCGGTCCTTAGTCGAGTTTTTTTGGCCGTGCATAGCCTTGCCCGCTAGCCTTGTCGGCACGAGCGCTGTTGCCATTTACTGTGGCATCCCAAAATTTCATGCCAACCTCTGGATGCATTGCGGCCTATGAAAATGTGATGGAAGTGTTATTGATTTATGTCATGGCCTCTAGACCAAAGAATTTTAATAGATTAATGCCGAGTATTTTAATGAAAAATTAATTGGGTAGAAATACATCTTATGTTAATGGGTGATCAAGGTTGGTGCTATAAGACAATTTGATAAGGAAGATTTCGTTCTTGACTATGCACTTTATAGATTTGATTTTATGGATTAATGTCACAAAGTATTTTGGCCATTTTATTATGCAATTAGGTGTTTATTTAAATAAGGATTAAGATGTATTATTAAAAATAAACTTGGGCCATTTAAGTTTGGATCTTAAGCCCAAGTGTGTTGGGCCTAAAGTGGGCCAAGAGGCCCGGCCCATGAAGCCCATTGGGCTGTCGACGCATGGAGGGGGGAGGGGGAGCCGCATGGCCTCCTCCAAGTGTCTTCAACAAGGGAGACACTTGTCTCCTCCTTGGGGACAAGTGTCCCCCATGCAAAATGAGGATGCATGCAAGTATTTAAACAACCAAAAAGAAAGAGAGAGAGAGAGAGTGGCTGGTTTTGAGAGAGTGAGAGAGAGAGAGAGTTGCGAGAGAGTGAGGAGCTGAGAGAGAGCGGGAGAAGCCGAGCGAGGGGGGAGGTCTGCTCGTCCGTCGCCATCCGTCCGCTCGTTCGTCGCCATCCGTGTGCCGTCATTTGTTCGATTTTGGAGGCAAGTTGGGATCCATATTCTGCTCTTGCATGTGTGTCTTGCATGTGTGATTGTTTGGTGGTAGATCTCGGATGTTTAGGGTATGCAAAACCGAAGCTAGAGTGTGTTGTTCTTGAAAATGTATTCTGTTTTCGTGTGTGCCGCCTGACCCCGAACGTTGTAGAGGCTTGCATGTGGGTTTTGAGTTGTAGAAAACATCTCATAGTATAACATACTAAAATTTGAGACAAAATGGCTGATATTTAAGGGGTGAAACCCATCATCTACGAAAAGGCTAGATCTGAAACTGTTTCGTCGACCTCTTGGTGGTTTTGTGTGTTGCATGTCACTTTTTACTAAGAATTTCACTTCGACTTCTTCACAAAAGTTGTAGAGAACATCATAATGATTAAAATACTCATATTTGAGGTAAAACGAGCAAGTGCAGCCTAGTGAAAGGATTTTCTTTTGAAGACGGTAGATCTGGAAGTATGGTACTGGACTCCCGAGACTTCGTGGACTAAATGGTGACTATCCTTTGAGAATCTCACCTAGAACCCTTGATGAAAGTTGTATTGGACTCCTTGAGGCACAACATATCAAAATTTCAGAGGAAACGAAGGAGGATAAGTAGGCGAAACCTCGATTATTCGGAAACAGCTAAACTGGACTGTTCGGTACTAGGAACAGTAGCTTCGTCCGGCCATAGTAAATTATCTAGGACGAATCTGGCCTAGATGTCTTCATGAAAAATCTACCTTAGGGCTTGACTATAACCTGGTAAAATTTCATAATTTTTGGAGGTCATTCGGGTATTTTAATCGAAATATTTCAAGAACTGCGCAATCTGATTGTATTCGAATTTTGCATGCTGTATTGTGTGAACTATATCTTCTTGTGTGAAGCTCTTTTGGCATGTGTTCTTCATGGAATTGCTACATTTTTGTCTTGTCTATCACATGTCCTGATTTCATGATTTTTGAAGATCATATGGATATTTAATCTACATGTTTTCCGATATTGTGCAAGCTGGAATTTTGTTAAATCACAAAAGCCATGATGTATGGATTTTTCTAAGTTGTATGGACCCCATGGATTGTTTTGTCATAAGTGGTTGTATATTGCTACATGTATGATGATGATTGGAAATGCATATAAGAATCAAATGATGAAAATGAACTTGTTTGCCATCATATCATATGCCATGTTGAAATTGAGCTATAATTGAAAACGAGATGTATGGGAATATGCATTGTGGTGATGAGAAGACCGTCGGAGTTGTGAGCCGACGATGCCCCGGAAGTGTCAGGATGCCTGGCTAGGGAGTGCCGGATGCCCGGTGGCCTAGTGGCGTAATTCCGGAGGGTCCTCAGGAGTTTCGAGATGCCCGGTGGTATACGGTACATAATTCCAAAGGGAGGAATCCTGGTGGTATGTCGGTACATAATCCCGGAAGCCCTGGAGGTTTGTGCCCAGGGGGATGCCTTGTAATGCTAGTTGGGATGCGAGATGCCCGGCCAGGGAGTGTAAATGCCGGATGCCCGGTTGTATCTTGGATACATGCCCGGGGGTTCCTCGTGATGCCAGTGAGGATACGAGATGCCCGGAATGTGGGGGTGCCGGATGCCCGGTTGTATCTTGGATACATGCCCGGAGGTTCCTCGCGATGCTAGTTTGGGCACAAGCGATAAATGTGGGACGCAAATATTGGTCCCGGGAAAGAGAAATGTGGCAGCCCAAAATGAAAGAATAAAATTGGGAAATTGAAATTGAATTATGCATGGTATGGTAACATGTATGCATGAATGCATGATGATGAGTGCATGGATGTATGTGCACCTATGGCATGATGATACATGTATGACATGAGGATGGTGAGTGCATGGATGTATGTACACCTATGGCATGATGGTATATGTGACATGATGATGGTGAGTGCATGGATGTATGTGCACGTATGGCATGATGGTATATGTGACATGATGATGGTGAGTGCATGGATGTATGTGCACCTATGGCATGAAGGTGTATGTGACCGTGCACATAACGCTTGCCACCATTCGCCGTCAAGAAGCCGGTCGCAATCCTGGTCTGATTGCACTTGGTCCAAAGTTGGAAAGAATATCCTCAAATTAGGTAAGATGCACATCTCTAGTACATTTGGATATTCTATTGCCTAATATATGTTTATTAAAATATAGTGTTCATATCCATGAGTGATAGACATAACTTTCAATTAGGATTTATTGCCTAATCCACAACCACATGACAATTTTTTTATATTCCATCTATAAGGCTTTAGATGGAATAATTAACCATGCGGGAATAAAATTAATATCTTGATCTTTAAGACTTAAGATCAATTTATCGATTTATTAGCGAAATAATCAAGTTTGATTTAGATATGATTTCCTAATTCGGACGATGTGTGATATCTTTGATGATTCTAAATGATTTAGTGCTTATCTTTTAATTGCTTTATTTATCTCGAAAATACCCAAAAAAAAAATTGCATTTGCATATCATGTAGATTACAATTAATTTCCTAGACAGAATTGCATGATAAATAGTTAGATACCTTTTATTAGAATGCATGTTTAAATGACATCTAGGTTAGATAATATCTTGGAATTAAATTACATGTCGAGATAAATTTTCTAAGTTAAGATAGGATTTAGATTAGTCTATTTCCTAACTTAAAATAGATAATATCTCACTTTAGTTAGATTTTTTATTTTTAGTAACTTTTAATTACGTATTTTTTATAATAAAAAAACAAAAATATCATGCGCATGTCATATAAAATTATGTTCATGAAATACATGTCATTTAGCGATTGTTGCTAGGTCCATTTGATCGGATTGCATTGCACATAGATTAGATTTTATTAAACAAAGGAAAATCCTGAAAAAAGATTGAGTGATTGCGTGTTAATTGGAAATCATATCTAGAATTGTCGATGTGAATTCTAATCTACATTGCAGATACTTTCATTGCTACGAGCTAAGTCCCGTAATTTATTTATTGCTTTCTTGGGTGTTAAATTGATGGTTTGCGCACCCACATGGTCAGCTCACATGTTAGGGAAGTAAATTAAATTCAACTTGAGCTACTTGCAAAACATTTTTTTCGAAATAAAAGAAAAATGTACCAAAAGGGCATTAAAGAGATCTACCATAATCAAATCCCCAAACTCACAATCTCTAGTTCGTAGGAGTAAAGTAAATCTCTCGTTACTTTACTTGGATTTCTAATCGACCCACCAAAAATATATTAGTGGCAACTCCTAACTGAAAAATCATTTGTATGTTAAGAACTTGAACCTAAGTCGTGACTTGGTATAGACTTGGGAGAGCTCGAGCTAAGTTTAGGCTTAATAATCCATGAACCAAATCCTAGGTGGTTCACCCGAGGTTCAGTCGCTATAGCATGTTTCTATGTAAGCTTCTAGGGAAGATTTTATTAGATGGTTGTGTTTGATAATGGGGAATCAAAAAGCTCTGACTTGTGTGGTGCTTCAATGGCAGTTTCTTCTTTTGGGTCTGGCCTTTTTGCCCTTTCTTGCCACACGCTAACTATACTTTTATTCTTGGCAATGTCAAATGAACAAAATCATTAATTAATCTCACATAAGAGATTCCAAGTGAAATGGTGTATTGGTATCTTGTGGACCAGATGAAACTAGATCCACGGATTGTTCGTCTATATCGATACTTTATCTCTCTTCTGCAGCAATTTGTCCAACCATAGAAAAAAAAAAAGAATTATGCTCTCGCATCTATTTTGACAGCAAAAGAGAAGTGGGGAGGGGAAGAATAAGAAACTTTTCACAGCACAATGGTTCTGAACTTATCTGGAGACATAATGCTTTTTGAAGGTTCCATCTCCTTTTGAAGCTCTCGGGGATTTCACTTTAAAATATTTGAAACCTCCAAAAACTCTAAATGGGTCGGAGAAACTACTGACATATGGTGATTTTGCATTGTTTTCATTTAGGTTCTCTTTGTTAGGAATGATATCAAGCTCATACCTGCTCCCGAAGAACTTTGAGAACCCGAGCGCGTGAAGGGCAGCCATAATGCGCTTTGTCGATGATTGTGACATGCTAAAATTCAACCCCGTCTTGATCATATGAATTGGGTATTTCATCGACGCGCCTATGGTCATATTACTTTGAATTAGCCACTCACGAGTTAACTAATCTATTAGGCGAAGCCGTTAAGGGATATGAATGCGATAAACTCGAGAATTTGATCGAAAATCGACTGCTTGACCATAATAATCAGCAAGGGTCAATATGACACCGTTAAAATTGAATTGCGGTTGGATATAAGTCAATTCGATGGAAACATGTAATTGAAATGCAAGTGATTTTGCATGATTGCAAAATTTGCGTCGAACGGCACTAACTCGATTTTCTATTGAAATTATACTCGGGACACATAATTAAAACCTTGCGATTTTTACTACAATCGAAAGTCGCCTACAAGTCAAAGATGCACAAACGTGGATCGAAAATTATCAACTATAGGTCGAACGCACTAAAATCCCTAAAAGCTACCCGATAGGTTAGGTTGTACTAAAATTGCGTTCGATCGATTTTAACCACAAAATTGAATTTAGTTTCGGGATTCGGACGTTCAAGCGTATTACGATTCATTTTTAAGACGTTCTCTCATCTTTCAGAGAAATTTCGTTGAGTCCGGGATTTGCGGAAAAATCAATTTTGAACAAGCAAGAAAATAAGTGAAATTAGTATGAGCTACTTTAATGGGATTTTTAGCTGCCCAAAAGACTTTGTTTGTGAAGAATTGAAGGAAAAGTGGCCATTAGGTGGTCCCTTGACAATATGTTTTGTAGACTTTGAGGCCAAATGCAATGAATGCATGGATATTTTACTAAGGCTTCTATTGACCCTTGTTTTGACTTAATTTCCCTCTCTTTTCCTCTCTCCTCCCTTCGGCCGAATCCCCCTTCTGCTCTTTCTTCTTCTTCTTCCTCTTCTTCCCATCTTCATTCCCCCTCATGCTTCCTCCTTCACGAACCTGCTGCCAGCCCTTCCTCTCCAATTTCCCTTTTCTTTGTTACTGCACACCTCCATCTCCACCGTTCCAATCCAGCACTGCACCACCGCCTACCCAACCACGCTACTGTCCCACTTCACCGCCCAGCCCTCACTATCCACCAACATTGCTAGAATCCAACGCCACAACTCCACACCATGTCTAGCCTTCGCCCTACGTTCACCAACCACCGGCAGCCGCCTGTGCCAGCCCAGCCACCTCACCACGCCATCTGAGTCTAACCAGCCCATGTCACAACCCCCTCCAGCCATCCAACCAAATCGAACCCAGCAACCCCTAGCCGTGAGCCCCTTGTTGTTTTCAGCTGCCGTTTGAGTTCCGTTAGAGACACGATTGTCTCGAGTTTTCACCGCTGTCACCGTGAACCCGCTTCTATCCTAATCCGGTGAGTTAACTCCTTAATCTTTGATTGGGTTGTTAATTGCACTTAAGGGTTAGATTAGTGTTAATTAGGATTATTGGTTAATTCTAGTTAGTGTAACTAGCCTAGTTAGGTTGGTTAATTTAGTTAGGTTAGTTTGCTTAGGTGGTTAGCTTAGTTAGGTTAGCCTACCCTAGTTAGATTAGTTAACTATGGTTAGTTAACCATGGTTAAATTAATTAACCATGGTTATGTTAATTAAATTAGATTAATTTAATTAATCGCAATTTATTTAATTAATTGTAACTAGCATAAATTGTTATGGATTAGCCGTTTAGTGAAATTTTACGCTGATTATCAATGATGGAATTTTAAGTGATTTTGATGGCTTTGATGTGTAATTGAGTGCTTGGTGGTAATTATTGAATATTATTGCAAAATTTGATTTTATGGCATTTAAATAGAAAAATACCGGGTGTTGGTTTTTTACGCCAAAAATTTTTATGTACTATATAAAATCGTGAAATTTTGAAATGGGAGTGTACCATGCTTAATGGTTCCATTTAAATACATGACCATGCACAGTTATTTTACCGAGATTTTTAATATGAAGAAAAGTGGCCAAGATCATTATTTAAATATAATTTATTTGAATGCAAAGCACGGTGTTCTTGACCAAGTATGTATGCGTGTGTGGTCACTATCGAAATCCGTCACTCGACGAGAGTCGGGGAGGCGATATCTGAGTTAGTTCGGATGCCCCACGTCAACAGATGTCGATCGCGGTGGAGGCCAGGCCGATGCTCCTTTATGGAATACCGTCTAGGTGTGTAGTGTTAGACGTTGCCATGCTCGACAGAGTGGGACGACGCCTAGTTATGCCGGATGACTGCCGACTATTGAGTTAGCCGTGGCCGATGGGTCGTAATAATTAAAACGCGCTTGAGTGGTTGTTTTAGTTGCGCCTAATTATGGAACAAAATTGTGTGGCACGGTATAAGACGTGTCATGATGGTTTGGCCTTATAATCGGGACCCATGTGATTGAAATGATGTATTCCAGTTATTAAATTACGCTTGTGGTATTTCTATATGCCTATGTAATGAGCTAATGTGCAGGGACGTGCCGAGGTGAGGTGAGTCTTGTATGGTGCGTGTTTAGGCCTCCTCTAGGTGAATTTGCATCCTAAACGGGGTTTAGGGTTTTGACTCATTGAGATTTATCTCACCCCGTCGTGGTTAACCCCTTTTTCAAGTCCTTAGTATGGAGAGACGTCTCGTTCGTTTTAGGGTACCGAAGGAAATAGACTATGAATCCTCCTTTTTCCCTATTCCAAAGACCACTGAGACCCGTGAGTTAGTTGTGACCACTATTTGGGTCAATGAGGGTCTCCGCCACTGGGTACCTCATCGTTCCAAAGCGTGGTACATTAACAAGCGTAATGGGGCTCGAGAAGGTCCTCTGCAGGGTTTTGACGGACCTACCGTCAAAACCTAGAATGGAGAGGTAGCTCACCCCATGGACATCGACATCCCATATGGTGTCATGGAGGACCCAGCACCGAAGTCGGAGGGATCCGGGGTGTAGGTCAGCTAGGACTTCTTTTTGAAGACAGATCTTTTGTATATGACTCATAGGGTTGACTTGGTACATATATAAATAGTAGTTTGTGAAAATGCTAGTATGTCTTTACTATCCCTGTGTTTGATTGTTGGATGGGTGTTTATTTAATTCGCTTCCGCATGTGCTTAATTGAAAGATAAAAAGAAAGGGTCGGCAATGCGTCATGGGACGTCGCATTTTAATCGACCATTGAGGGATGTGCGTGTGCCCGGGATTTCGCCTGTGACATCCCTGCCCGAAGTGGTATCAGAGCTGGTCAATATCTGGAGTGATAAGGTGCGATAGGTTTTGGGATAGTTAATAGGAAAGACATTTTTCTTATGATGATGCTTGTGATTGATTGTTTTGTGTGGGTCGCTTAGACTCATAATTCTGTGTTAGAATTGGAAAAGCAAGCTATATAAAGATCCTGTAGTATGAGCGATCCTAAGCAGATGACTCCTTGGAAGAGGGCAGTTACATCTATTTCTCGAGGAAGGATGCCGACTAAGGTTGGTGCCTGAGGTAAAGTGTCGGTCAGGCTAGCGCAAGGGAAAGAGTACTGCCGTAGGCTGGTACCGGGATAGGAGCACCAAGCAATCCTAAGATAGATGGGATCGTTTAGGCGCTAGAGACCCTAGGTAATATGATGGGTCAGTAAGCATAGAATCAAGCCGTTGCTACTACCGCCAATGCCATTGCCACTATTACCACCGCACCTGCTGAAGTCCCACGTGAAAATGGGAACGGTGAGCGGCTGATGCAAAAGTTGGTAGAATAATTCCTGAAGTTGAATCCACCTAGGTTCACTAAAGCAGGCAATCTTGAGGCTGCAACCCTCTAAATCAAAGAGCTAGATAAGGTCTTCGCACTGCTAAGGTGCTCTGAGGAAGACAAGGTAGTCCTTGTGGTCTACCAGTTACAAGGGAATGCAAGCACTTAGTGGGAAGCCACCAAAGGGAGAGTGTTTCCTAAAGGTACAGTTCCAGTGTGGAATACCTTTGTGGAAGTTTTCTATAGGAAGTACTTTTCTAACTGCTCCAGAGAACAGACGATGGCGGAGTTCCAACGTCTTCGTCGGGGTCTAATGTTAGTGGATATGAGGTGAAGTTTGCAGAGTTGTCCGAGTATGCACCCAGACTAATTGAAGATCCAATAGGCAGAGCAAGGAGATTCGGAGACAGACTGCGACCAGAGATCAAGGATCCACTGGTGCCGCTGAATCTTAAGGATTATAATGATCTATATGAGAGGGCACAGCTGATCGAGAGGAACTTGAACGAGTGAGCCACCGCATCTGGGTCGCGGTTCGAGCCCAGCAAAGACAACAATCGGTTCGGGTAGAAGTTGATATCAGGAGGAATGTACTCCATTCCACCCAACTAGAAGGGTGGGATTGGAAAGTCGACACCTAACCCGAACGGTGTGTGTCATTTCTGTGGGAGAAGACATGGATCAGCCCCATGTTTTACTAGGATGGGAGCTTGTTTTGGATGTGGCCAACACGGCCACCAAATCAAAGACTGTCTGCGCAGGCCTATGGGATCACAGCCGCCGCAACTGCAAATGGGACAGAACAGAGGGAGTGTGTCTCAGAACGCATCGCAAGGTGTTTTGAACAGGCCTCCAATGCAAGAAATGGTGTATGCTGTCACCCGACGGGAGGTGTAGGACTCACCAAACGTGATTATAGGTACAGTCTCGCTAAACGACCACGCTGCTTATGCTTTATTTGACCCTAGAACTACACATTCTTTTATTGTTAAGCAATACGTTAAGTTGGTAGGATTGAGTCTAGAACCATTGGGAATAGTCAGTAGTATATCTAACCCGTTAAAGGAAAAGTGTTGTCTACGATAGGATGTCTTGGTTGCAATTTAGTTATTGGTGAGTGAGAGGAAATGATAGATTTGATTGTGCTGGCCATGTTTGATTTTGATGTGATTATTGGCATGGACTAGTTTACCAAGCAACGAGCGACTGTAGACTGTTATCGTAAAGCGATTCAGTTTAACCCATTAGCGATCAAAAGTTTCGAGTTTATTAAAAGTCAAGAAAGACCCTCGATTACTTTAATCTCGTCACTTGAGACAACCCGTTTGTGAGAGGTGGGTTGCCAAGGTTATTTGGCAACTGTAATGGATACAACAGTTGAGGAGCCGAAGATGGAGAACATCAACGTGGTATAGGAGTTTTCTAATGTGTTTCCTGAAGAATTACCCGGTTTGCCCCTAGAAAGGGAAATCGAGTTTGCCCTTGGAACGGAGCCAATTTCTAAAGCTCTTTACCATATGGCGTTGTCAAAGTGGAAGGAACTGACGGTGTAGATGCAGGAGTTGTTGGACAAGGGATTTATACGTCCTAGTGCATCGCCTTGGGGAGCACCAGTTCTATTTGTAAGGAAAAATGATGGGTTGTTGCGCCTATCGGTAACTCAACTAGGTGACGATCACGAACAAGTATCCATTACCAAGGATTGATGACATGTTTGACCACCTACAGGGAGCATCGATATTTTACATGATCGACCTGAGGACAGGATACCATCTACTGAGGATTAGGAAGGAGAACATACCGAAGACGACTTTTCGTACGCATTACGGCCATTATGAATTCACCGTAATGCCGTTTGGTTTGACCAACGCCCTAGCTGCTTTCATTGATATGATGAACCGAGTGTTCAAGGAGTATCTGGACTAGCTCGTGATTATGTTTATCAATGACATCTTGGTGTACTCGAGAAGTCTAGAGGAGCACGAACGACACTTAAGAACAGTGCTTCAAACTTTACAAGAACAAGAACTGTATGCCAAGTTCAGTAAGTGCGAGTTTTGGCTAACTCGCGTAGCTTTCTTAGGTCACGTGATTTTTGGTGAAGGGATTTCTGTGGACCCAACTAAGATCGAAGCCATGATCAATTGGCCAAGACCAACAACAATGACAGAGATCAGAAGTTTCTTGGGATTGGTAGGCTATTACAAACGGTTCATGGAAAGATTTTCTACAATAGCTATGCCGCTGACTTGATTGCTAATGAAGGAAGAGAAGTTCGCATGGATGGACAAGTGCGAGCGTAGTTTACAAGAGCTCAAGCAGAAGCTGAATACTGCACCCATGTTGACAATTCCGTCTGGTCCTGAAAGATATGAGATCTTTAGTAATGCGTCATTCAGAGAACTGGGTTGCGTTTTAATGCAACATGGAAGAGTGGTTGAATACGCATGTGGCATCCCAAAATTCAAGTCATCCTCTAGAGGAAATTAAAGCCTATAATTAGGTAATGAAATTACCTATGGTTTATGTTTTAGCCATTAGTTTTCTCTTAAGGCTATGTGTTATATGCTTATGTTCATGAATTTTTAAATTAGAACCATAGGATAAATTAATGTGAATAATCTATGCTTGGCTATGCACCTCATAAAATTAAATTCCTAAAGACTTTGGCCATGAGGAATTTAAAAATTTAAAATCTATAAAAGAAAGAATTAAAAGTGTTTAAAGGTGAAATTTAGGATTTAAATTAGGTTTGGGCCTTAGGCCCAAAAAGGGGGATTTTGGTGGGGCGAATGGTCGGCCCAATAGAAGCCCACGGAGGGGCTGTCGCCGGCCCAAGTGAGGCCCAAGAAGGAGAGTGGCCAGCCCATGCATGGGCTTTGCCAAGTGGCAAGGAGGAGCTCATGCATTGGCCATTAGAAGAGACAAGCTAATCATTGCAAATGATGAGGTTTGGGGGAAATAAAAGGGAAGAAGAGGAGAGAGAATGGCTAGTTAGCCATTCGGCCAAGTGAGAGAGAGGGAGAGAGAGAAACCGTGCGAGAGAGAGGGAGAGTGAGGCCAAGAGAAGAGAAGCCGAGAGGCAAAGGAAGGAGTCGCCGTCGCACGCCGTCCGTCTGCCCGTCGCCGCCCATGTGCCGCTCGTTCACCGCCGTGTGCTCGTCGCTAGTTCGGTCTAGAGGCAAGTTGGGAATCCACTTTCTACTCTTGCACCAATGTCTTGCATGTATGGTAGGAATCTAGGACATTTGGAGGCAGGGGAGTGAAGCTAATGTGTTTTGTTCTTGAGTTGCATGCTGTTTTCGCATGAACCACCTGAGTCAGAACTTTGTGAGAGCTTGCATACATGTTTTGAGTTCGATTTTGACTTTGATCTCTTCATGAAAGTTGTAGCTAATATCTAAAACTACAACATACTAAACTTTGGTGCAAAATGATGGAGATGTAAGGGGTCAAACTCTCATCCTACGGAGACACCAGATCTGGAACGATTTCACTGACCTTTCGGTAGATTTGTGGTTGCATGTTGATTTTCACTAGGAATCTCTCTTCGATTTCTTCATGGAACATGTAGAGAACATCTTAAACTATAACATACTCAAATTTGAAGTAAAATTAACAAGTAAAACCTAGTGAATCGACTTACTCTTGAAGATGGTAAATCTGGAGACACGGTACAGGACACCCGAGACTTCATGGACCCATATGATGACTATACTCTGGATATTTGACTTACATCACTTCATGAAACTTGTAGAGAACATCTTGAAGTAAAACATATCCAAATTTCAGAGGAAACTAAGACGAATAAGTAGGTGAAGACTCAGTATTTCGGAGAAGCATGCACTCGACGTTTCGGTGTTAGATCTAGAAGCTTCGTGTGACTGTAGAAAATAATCTAAAAATAATTTGGCTTAGAAATCTTCATGAAAAATCTACGTTAGTATCTTGGCTATAACCTGGTAAAATTTCATAATTTTCGGAGGTCGTTTGGATATTTTAATCAAATTATTTCGGAAACTGTGCATTCTGTTTTTATCTGAAATTACATGCTGTATTTGTGTGAATTATAATTTTGTGTGGAATTTCTATTGGCCATGTGTTTTGCATGAAATCATTATCCTATTGTCTTGTCTATCACTTGCCTTAATTTTATGATTTTGAGAATCATATGGATATTACAAACTGGATTTTTAATAAATGTCAAAAGGGCATGATAAATGGATTATTTTAATTGGTACAAATTCCATGAATTTCATTTTATGAATAATTGTACTTTGCTGCATGTATGATGAGGTCTTGATGCATGCATGACAATGAATTGAGATGCATGTATGAATTCAATGCTAAATATGATTTTGTTTGCCATTACATCATGTGCCATGCTGAATTGAGACCTAAATTGGTGAACATGAGTAATGATAAATGAGGAAACTATTTGTGGCGGATGATAATGCCTTGGGAGTATCAAGATGCCCGGGATGGGGGGTGCCGGATGCCCGGAATGTATAGAGATACATAGCCGGATGGCCCTGGGAGAATCAGGATGCCCAGAATGGTTGGGTGCCGGAAGCCTCGGAGGTCTTTGCCCAAGGGGATGCCTCGTGATGCCACTTGGGATGCGCGATTCCCGGAATGTGGGGGTGCCAGATGCCCGGTGGCCTTAAATGGCTGAATGCCGGAGGTTTTTCTCGCGATGCCAGGATGGGGTGCGAGTGTAAAGTATGAGATGAAATTGATGATCTTGAAAATTGGTGATGTGGTGATCGAATTGAAAGTTAAAAGTGGGAATTGAATCATGCATACATGATATAATATGATGATGATCACCTATGGCATGATGGTGATATATGATATGATATGATGATGATCACCTATGGCATGATGATATGCATGTATGATATGATGATGCCATGATGATGATGACATGTGTATGATAGGATGATGTCATGATGATGATGATATATGATATGATATGATATGATGATGATCACTTATGACATGATGATATGCATGTATGATATGATATGATGATGATCACCTATGGCATGATGATATGCATGTATGATATGATGATGCCATGATGATGATGACATGTGTATGATAGGAAGATGTATGATGGTATATGCATGGCTTCAAGGTAAGCACGCATGGATGCACGAATGGCACGTACGATGATGTGATTGTATTGTATGATGCATTGAGTGGTTATTAGATTCTTTTACCTGCTGAGTGGTTGTACTCACCCCTTTGGGGACCAACATTTCAGATTAGCAGCATGCCGCTCCCTGCTATCACGCAGGATATGTTTTACGGCCTACCTTCCGATGTTGAGGTCGAGTGCAAGGAGTTTGACTGTCCCTCTGTTCCTGGTCTTACGTATATTCGAGTGCGCTGTTTAGTTATGTACGATGTGGGCCTGGCTGGAGGCCCTATTGTCCAGGAGTTCATATCTGTCCATGTTCGACGCAATGGAGTGATGTGTGGGATGCTGCCGCCGCCACCGCCTGATGCACCGGGATGGGTGTGAGGGCCCGTGCGTGTCAAGTAGGAGCTGAAACTTTTTGGGATGGTTAGCCGACACTAGTGATGGGGGATCTTCCATGTGAATCATAGTAGGTCGACTGTTTCTTTTTGGTGTTTAGGTCGAGTGTGGCTATATGTCCTGGCCTTTCTTTTGATGTATCGACCCAAGAAAGCCCATCTTGAAAATATGTAAATAAAGTGTCATGGCTTTGTTTTTATTAAAATGTTTAGTGGTGTGCAATTGTATCATGGTTGCTGGAGGGAGAGATGGCGATGTTATATTTTGCTTCCGCTAATGAGTCGCGCTCGAACCGTTTTCAAAAAAAAAAATGTCTATGATTTATGACACTTCTTCTAAGAGGTGTAGCTAGTGTTCCATTGGGTGTAACGTCAGGTGCCTGTGACGACCCTAGGGGGTTCGGGGTGTCACAACGCATTCCGTCAGTTGAGACCTCATGAGTTGAATTATCTGACACATGATTTGGAACTCGTAGCGATCATCTTTGCCCTGAAGATTTGGAGACACTACTTGTGCGAAGAAAAGTTTCAAATCTTTACAAACCACCAGAGTCTAAAGTATTTATTCTCTAAGAATGAGTTGAACATAAGACAGCGTCATTGGATGGAACTTCTTAAGGACTACAATTGCGACATCCTGTATCATCCCGGAAAAGCCAATAAAGTCATGGATGCGTTAAGTCAAAAGTCATTGATTACGCAAGCTCGGATTTCAAATTTGAGGTAAGGCACCTTTCAAATCTCATAACTACCCTCAAAATTGAACCGAAAGTGCAGATAAGGATTAAGACGTTGCGATTGACAGACCCTGAGATCTAGAAAATTTGCAAGAAGATGCAGAAAAGAGGAAGGCTAATTTTCAAGTTACCATGGATGGAACATTAAAGTTTCGTGGACGATTATGTGTACCTGACTATGCAAAGCTTAAGGAGGAGATCTTGTCAGAAACACATCGTAGTAGTTACAGTATTCATCCAAGCAGTACGAAGATGTATCATAACCTATGTCAACACTATTAATGGACTGGTATGAAAGCATATATCACCAAACATGTCACCGATTGTCTAACGTGCCAGCAGATGAAAGCACAGCATTGCAAGCCTGTAATACTTTTGCAACCTCTCGAGATTCTCGAGTGGAAATGGGAACATATAATAATGGATTTTGTGATAGGATTACCAAGGAGTCAGCGATGTAATGATTCTATATGGGCTATAGTCGACAGATTGACGAAGTCTGCTCACTTCATCACCGTACAAAAGGACTTTGCATTGGACAAATATGCTGAGTTGTACGTGCAACAGATAGTTCATCTACATGGAGTACCAATGACAATTACCTCAGATTAAGACCCGAAGTTCACGGTAGCTTTGTGGAAAAGTTTACAGAACGCCTTAGAAACGAAGCTGCAGTACAGCACGGCCTATTATCCGCAGACGGATGGCCAGTCTGAGGACGATTCAAACCCTCGAGGACATGCTGCGAGCTTACATGTTGGATTTCAAAGGAAGCTAGGAGGTATGGATTCATCTAGTTGAGTTTGCTTATAACAACATTTATTAGCAAAGTATTCAAATGGCATCGTTTGAAGCGTTGTATGGCAGAGCCTGTAGAACTCATGTCTATTGGAACGAAGTTGGGGAGCGTAAGATTACGGGGGCCTAAGTTAGTCTAACAGTTAATCGACACCATCAAAGTCATTCGAGAAAGACTAAAGACCGCTTAGAGTCGTCAGAAGAGTTATGCAGATAAGCGGCATAGACCATTGGAATTCCAAGTTGGTAAACATGTATTCCTTAAAGTGTCACCGATGAGGGGTACTTCGCACTATGGCAAGAAAGGAAAGATAAATCCAAGGTACGTCGGTCCCTTTGAAATTCTAGAGCAAATTTGGACTTTAGCATATCATCTTGCGTTGCTACCGAGACTTGCTCAAATGCATGACGTCTTCCATGTATCGATGTTGAAAAAGTATGAGCCTGACCCAATCCATGTGTTGAATTTTGAAGAATTAGACGTGGATGAGAGAGTGTCATACATGGAGAGACCGGTTCAGATAGTAGATCGAAAAGAGCAAGTGTTATGCGACAAGATGATCTCCTTGGTTAAAGTGCTCTGGCAACACCACGGAACAGAAGGAGCCACATGGGAAAGCGAAGAATCGATGAGACGTCAATACCCCCGCCTTTTTATAAAAGAATTGTAATGGTTTAAATTTCGATAATGAAACTTTTATAAGAGGGGAAGAGTTGTGACATCCTAAAATTCGACTCCATCTCGATCATATGAAATGGATGTTTCATTGACGCGCCTATGGTCATTTTACTTTGAGTTGGTTACTCACAAGTTAACTAATCTATTAGGTGAAGCCGTTAAGGGATATGAATGCGACAAACTCGAGAATTCAATCGGAATCGACTGCTCGACCATAATAATCGGCAAGGGTCAATACGACACCGTTATAATCGAATTGTGGTCGGATATAAGTCAATTCGACAAAAACACATAATTGAATTACGGGTGATTCCTCATGATTGCGCAATTTGCGTCAAACGGTACTAACTCAATTTTCTATCGAAATTATACTCAGGACACGTAATTGAAACCCTACAATTTTTACGACAATCGAGAGTCGCCTATGAGTTGGAGATGCACAAATGTAGATAAAAAATTATCGACCACAAGTCGAACGCACTAAAATCCCTAAAAGCTACTCGATAGGTTAGGTTGTATTAAAATCGTGTTCGTTCGATTTTAACTACGAAATTGAATTCGGCTTCAAGATTCAGACGTTCGAGCGTGTCACCATTCATTTTTAGGACGCCGTCTCATCTTTCAGAGAAATTTGGTCGAGTCCGAGATTTTACGGAAAAAACAATTTCGGACAAGCAAGAAAATAAGTGAAATTCGTATGGGCTGCTTTAATGGGATTTTTAGCTGCCCAAAAGACTATTTGTGAATAATTGAAGGAAAAATGGCCATTAGGTGGTCCCTTGATAATATGGGCTGTAGACTTTGAGACCAAATGCAATGAGTGCATGGATATTTTACTAAGGCTTCTTATTGGCCCTTGTTTTGACTTAATTTCCCTCTCTTTCCCTCTCTCCTCCCCTCGGCCGAATCCCCCTTCTACTCTTTCTTCTTCTTCTTCCTCTTCTTCCCATCTTCATTCCCCTTCATGCTTCCTCCTTCACGAACCTGCTGCCAGCCCTTCCTCTCCACTTTCCCTTTTCTTTGTTATCGCACACCTCCATCTCCACCGTTCCAATCCAACACTTGTGATTGCCCAGCCAGCCACGCCACCGTCCCACTTCACTGCCCAGCCCTCACCATCCACAAGTGTTACCAGCATCCAACGCCACAACTCCAGCCTGTGTTGTCACGCCCCGAACCTCAAGCGCGCATACATCCCTTGGTGGTCTACTAAATTGCGACGTTCCCAAGATGCGTCGCTGACCCAATCGATTCATGCACAAGTGAGTGAAATAAACAATCCCCAGACTACAACAAACATGAGATAAAGAAGCAAGACAACAAAATATCACAACCGCCCTTTTATAAACACATCGAGTTTATATACAAAATGATCTAACTTAAAAAGGGTCGCTGAGCTATCTAGACTCCTGGCTCTACAACCATAGGCTCCGGGTCCACCACGACACCCTTCAGAAGTGTCGAGATCCATCGGGTGCGCTGCTTCCCACTCCCCGATCCCAACGGGTAGCCCGTCGAAACCCAAAAGGAGACCTTCTTAACCCCCTTGAGGGAAGCTGATGAACTAGGCTATGAATTTATAAGGTACCAACTGAGGTAGGTCATCATCAACCCAAACCATGGTCTTAACCAACTCCCGTCTCAGGGTGGTCCCGGGAATAGACATGTAGGTAAACTCGAACTCCATCATCTCCGAGACCCTATACCGCACAGGACGTGCTTCCATCTAAGGACCTGAAAAGATAAACCCATAACAAGGTGAGACAATGTCTCAGCAAGTCTACACCCTAAACCCCAATTATGAAGGTATTATACCTAACGACCTAAATACACAACCAATGAGACCCACCTCGCCTTAGTTCCTTCGTGCACGTAAGTACAATTCATATAACAGATATATGCAGTAATAACACTCAACAATCGGAACATCTCAACTTCAATCTCAAACAATCACAGGGCTCCGGATTATAAGGCCAAATCCTTATGACACGTCTCATTCCGTGCCACACAATTTTGTCCCATAATCAGGCCCGTTTATCTCAATCATTCATGCGTTCCAATTGATTACGTTCCCACGGGCACAGCCTACTCAACGTTCAGTGGTCTTCTAGCGTATCTGGGCATCGTCTCACCCAATTGAGCACAGCAACGTCTACCTCGAGACGTCAATCCCAAAGGAGCATCAGCCCAGCCTCTACTATGACCAGCATCCGTTGATAAGGACATTCCATATAGGAGCATCGTCCACCCGACCTTCGTCAGTAACGGATTCTCATAGTGACCACACACACAACCAACCTCGGCCAAGGACATCGTGCATTGCACTCAAATGCCTCAATTAAAATAACAAACTTGGCATATTTTCTTCATATTAAAAATACCTAGTAAAATAATTGTGTGGGTACACGGTCAAATCGAACCATAAAAATTGAGATCCTCCCTTTTAAAAATCCTACTATTTGATATAGTACTTAAAAATATTTTTAGCGTCAAAAATCAACACCCACTATTTTCTAATTAAATACCAAAAATCCAGAATTTTGAAATAATAATTCAAAAATCACAATCATCACTCAATTGCACAATCTAACAATCAATTGCACAAACTGATTACACCACGACAATCAGCACGAAATTCTAACGATTGGCTATCCCGGTATAATTTGCAAAAAATAATAAATAATTAAATAAATGACTAATTAAGCTAAATATGCTAATCTAACCACATATTTTGGCTTAAATAAATAATGCACTAAGCTACATAAGTCATACAATCTAATTAACCCCTAAGTACACTAATATAACCATCTAATTAACCTAATTAACTAACTAAACCACTAATTACACTAATCTAACCACCTAAATCAATCTTAATCTAAACTAATCCTACTCTAAGCATAATTAACCACCTACGCAAGGTTTAGCAAGTACACTCACCTGATTAGTGAGCCGGTGAGTTCACGGCGACAGCAACACGAAGGCGAGCGAGGCAAAAGCCTACAGCGACACCCAACAAGGCCTGGAAAAGGCCCACAAAGTCTCAGCACCTAGTTGGAACTTCGATCCTGGAAGAGGGTTGAAGGAGCTGGACCAAGCGGATAGGATGGGCTGGCAGACGGCAACAGGGACGATAGAGACTGTCAGGCAGTGATTGCTGGTGACTAGAGTAGCTCAGGCATACGGTGACAGCGGTTGCCAGGGCATGGACGGAGGGCTTGGGACGACAGGGACACGCAGACGATGGCATGCGAGCAAGACGAGCGTGCGGGCACGGTTGAGCAACTTCAGCGGGCTCGAGCAATGCTTGAACGGCAGTGAAGGATGGTTGACGGCTGCAAGGGGTGCTGGCTAGTTCCTCTAGTTCTTTGGCTTGAGTTGTAGCATTAATGGAAGCTAAGGAAGCAAGAATGAAGAAGAAGGGCTACTGCTGGCTTGAGGGGAACAAATGGCCACCAAAGTCTTCTATAAATATCTCAAACACTCAAGTGTAGGCCCCTAAAGTCCATAGCTGTACTCAGCTACCTTATCCCCTCCAAATCTTCCTCAAGAAGCCAATGATGAAGCTGAAATGTTGCAGCCCCCCCTGGCTACAAATTTTGTGCATTTCCCCTTCAATTCCTCATCAATTGGTCTCAAATAAAATGGCCAAATGCCGAGGAGGAAGCCTACACTCAATTTTATAATTTTCCTCACCAATTGATCCAACTTAGAGGCCAAAATTTCACTCAAAAATAGTCATCTGAATTTCCCGGTCCAATTTTGCCAAATCTTGATTTTTTGCCGAAAATTCTGGGTTTGTCGAAAATTCTTTGAAGGATGAGTCGACATTCCTAAAATAAATCGTGACACGACAGAACTTTCAATTTTTAAAATTGGGTTCAATTTCGTGATTAATTTAAACCAGACGCAATTTTAATGTGACATAACCTACCGGGTAGCTTTTAGGAATTTTTAGCGCATTTGACCCGTGGTAGATTATTTTCAATCCACATTATGCATCTTTGATACATCGGCGACTCTCGATTGTCGTAAAAATCTCAAGGTTTCAAATACGGGCACATGGTATGAAAATGACAGAAAAATCGGTTTAGTGCCGCTCAACAAGAATTTTGAAATCAGGTGGAATCGCTCACACTTTAATTACATGCCTCTGTCGAAACGACCTATCTCCAGTCTCTAATCGATTTTAGCAGTGCCGTAATGACGCTTGCGGATTAGCACGGTTAAGCAATCGATTTCTGGTCAAATTCTCAAGTTAGTCGCGTTTAGATTCCTTAACGGCTTCACCTGATAGATTAGTTATCTCATGAGTGATCAGCTCGGAGAAAAAAACTATAGGCGCGTCGATAAAAAGCCCATTTCATTTAGTCAAAAGCAGGGTTGAAAATCAGGATGTCACATGTGTCTAGCCTTCGACGTCTGTCCGCCAGCCACTAGCAACCGCTTGTGCCAGCCCAACCGCCTCACCGCATCGTCCGAGACAGACCAGCCCAAATTGGCCCACCTCCAGCCGTCCATCCAAACCGAACCTAGCAACCCTTGGCTGTGAGCCCCCTTGCTATTTTTATCCGCCGTTTGAGTTCCACTGGAGACATGGTTGGCTCGGGCTTTCACCATCGTCGTGCTACCGTTGCCGTGAACCCGCCACCATCCTAATCTGATGAATTAACTCCCTAATCCTTGATTAGGTTGTTAATTGCGCTTAGGGGTTAGATTAGTGTTAATTAGGATTAGTGGTTAATCCTAGTTAGTGTAACTAGCCTAGTTAGGTTGATTAATTTAGTTTATTTAGTTTGGTTAGTTTGGTTAGTTTAGTTAAGTTGGCCTACCCTAGTTAGATTAGTTAACTTAGGTTAGATTAGTTAACTATGGTTAGTTAACCATGGTTAGATTAATTTAATTAATTGAACTTTATTTAATTAATCATAATTAGCGTAAATTGTGACGGATTAGCCGTTTAATGAAATTTTACGCTGATTATCGTGGATGGAATTTTAAGTAGTTTTAATGGCTTTGATGTGCAATTGAGTACTTGGTGATAATTATTAATTATTATTGCAAATTTTGATTTTATGGCATTTAAATAGAAAAATACCGGGTGTTGATTTTTTACGCCAAAATTTTTTATGTACTATATAAAATTGTGGAATTTTGAAATGGAAGTATACCATGTTTAATGGTTCGATTTAAATACGTGACCACGCACGGTTATTTTATTGAGATTTTTAATACAAAGAAAAGTAGCCAAGATCATTATTTATACAATTTATTTGAATGTAAAACTCGGTGTTCTTGGCCAAGTATGTGTACGCGTGTTGTCACTATCGGAACCTGTCACCAAATGAGAGTCGGGGAGGCGATGCCTGATTTAGCTCGGATGCCCCACATCAACAGATGCCGGTCACAGTGGAGGTCAAGCCAATGCTCCTTTATGGAATATCGTCTGGGCATGTAGTGCTAGACATTACCGTGCCCGATGGAGCGGGACAATGCCTAGATATGCCGGATGATCGCCAACTGTTGAGTTGGCCATGGCCGATGGGTCGTAATAACTAGAACATGCCTAAGCGGTTGTGATAATTGCACCTAATTATGAAACAAAATTGTGTGGCACGGTATGAGACGTGTCATGATGGTTTGGCCTTATAATCGAGACCCATGTGATTGAAATGATGTGTTCCGGTAATTAAATTACGTTTGTGGTATTTATATATGCTTATGTGATGAGCTAATGTGCAGGGACATGCCGAGGTGAGTTGAGTCTTGTATGGTGCGTGTTTAGGCCGCCTCTAGGCGAATTTGCATCCTAAATGGGGTTTAGGGTTTTGACTCATTCAGATTTATCTCACCCTGTCGTAATTAACCCCTTTTTCAGGTCCTTAATATGGAGAGACGTCTCATTCATTTTGGGTACCGAAGGAAATAAACTATGAGTCCTCCTTTTTCCCTATTCCCAAGACCACTAAGACTCGTGAGTTAGTTGTAACCACTATTTGGGTCAATGAGAGTCTTCGTCACTGGGTACCTCATCGTTTCAAAGCGTGGTACATTAACGAGCGTAATGGGGCTTAGGAGGGTCCTCTGCAAGGTTTTGACGGACCTATCATCGAAACCAATGATGGAGAGGTAGCTCACCCCATGGACATCGACATCCCATATGGTGTCGTGGATGACCCAGCACCAGAGTCGGAGGGATCCGAGTTGTAGGTCGGCTAAGAGTTCTTTTTGAAGACAAACCTTTTGTATATGACTTGTAGGGTCGGCAACGCATCCTGAAATGTCGCATTTTAATCAACCGTCGAAAGATGTGCCCGTGCCCGGGATTTGGGGCGTGACAGCGATGGTAGGGGAACGGCCATTTGATGAACGCCAGAGCAGCAACGATCGCAAAATAGTCAAATCTAAGAGCAAAGAAAGAGATTCAATTTTTTAGAGCATTTGGTAGAAAGGAAAGAGGTTTGCTCTCCGTCCTTCTTCAAACAAGGAAAGCACGAAGAGGAAAGAGAATATGAGAAAAAGGAAATAAATGTGTGCAGAGCAAGAGAGAGAGAGAGCATAGGGGCTAGTGTGTGCAAGCTAGTGAGAGAGAAATGAAATTATTTCTGTGCATAGATTCGTTTGCTGGTGAGCTGGTCCCACACCTCCATGTGTCGCTCATGAGTGGTCAGAGACCATGCTGACCTGGTGGTCCAAGACCATCCAATATTTTCTCCATCCCGGCCTTCATCTTGAGCCAGCCACAACACCTTTGCTTGGTGCCTAGGGAATATCATCGTCTGGTGGCGGGCCCCGAAAGGACGGGTCAACATTTGTTAGGTCCGAGTCCGAGTAATTCCTCCGATCATATGCAGCGTTGAGCTGGATATATTCCGTCACTTGATCCCACTCGGAAGGAAGCAAGAATTCTTTGGCGGCATAAGAATCAGGCCCATATATTGCAATTTCCCTCCAAAACTCATATATTCCCCCACGCGCGGCATCCCCTGAATTGTCGACGGGGAACTCTGTTGCCGATCCCAAAGTAGGATCACCATCTTCTCCCAGTGAAAATTGACCATCCAAGCGGTTAGCAGATGTAAGCGGAACTGCAGCGGGACAAGCAATTCCATTAGCTAAAAACTCCATGCGATTTCCAACACAGTTAATCTGGGACTGTGGTAGCGATGGGCAGGCAGTCACACCATTATAACCTCGAGGAAGAACCAGAAGGTTAATGAGGTTAGTAAATATGGGCTGTCATCGGTGCGGGTGTACAATCTTATTAAAAGAAAAAAAAAAATCGAATGAACGGTTACGAGCTTTTACCATTTTGGAAGTTTGATAATGAGACACCGGATGGTCCACAGGGAGGAAAATTTTCACTCGATTCAATGTCCATTTGGCTTGATGAACCGATCTCATGGCTAGGCATGGCAAATTGGGAACTGGCATCGTGGGATTGGTTATCTCTTTGAAAAATATGACTATTTCGATTGCTTGCAGATATGGGTTGATGTGGAGCGAGAGGAGCAAGTTCATTATGTCCTAGAGAAAGAAGAACATTGAAGTGCTTAGTAAATATGGGCCTACACGAGCACAGATATACGATCTTTAAAAAAAAAAAATTGAATGAATGGTTTTTAGCTCTTACCATTTCGGAAGCTTGATGTTGAGACAGAGGCTGGTGCATAGGGAACACCACGCTCATTTACTATTGGGCGCCGAGAACCGGTCATTTGGATAGGCATGGCAAATAGGGAATTGGCATCGTGGGGCTGTGTTGGCAATCCACCAGTATTAATGCCATTATCTCCTAGAGAAATTAGATCATTCTGATTGTTTGCAGATATGGGCTGATGTGGAGCAAAAGGAGCAAATTCATTATGTCCTGGAGAAAAGAAGTAGAACATTAAAGTGGTTAGTGAATATGGGCCTACATTAGCACATATGTACGATCTTTTACCCCAAAAAAAAAAAAAAATGAATGAATGAATCGTTATGGTCTTTTACTATTTTTGTTCATGGAAACGGCCCCTAATTTCTTTTCCTCACCCTGCACATCTCTCTAATGTTTCTTGCGACAGGTCTTTGTAATCTTTAAGTGCTTCAATTGACAAGGGCCTTTCCTTTCACAAATTGAACATTTTACATACAAACACGTCACCATGTGCTTATTACATCTATTCATATCTAACCAATCTTTTAATTTAATTGCTTGGACTGAACACATATGTACATACATACATATATATATATATATATATATATATATATATGGCTAAATGGATAGTGTATTGAATAAGGCTCATTTTGAAATAATCACATCTTCAATAATATATCTCTTTGTGTTCAATTAGCATTTTGGATATTGAATGTTCTCGATATTGCATGTGCTTATCCGTCATGTTGTTACTTCAACTCTTAAATCATTTATGTCCAAATTGAAGTGGCATCTTTTAAATTGAACCTTGACAAAATGTAAGTACTTGATTATTGCCCTCTTGCCTTTGCACTGAATCTAATACAACACTGCTTTTGGTAGTGACCTGCAGCAACCTATTCTTCTTGTTTGTTCATCATCAGCAAAAACTATTTCTCAGCATTTTCAGATGCAAGTTCAATTGATGGGGTAGCTCAACAAATAAACGTCTTCATATGACACAGAACCCAAATCATGAGGATCTCAAACACGTTGCTTTTATGTATTTAAGTTCAACCATCTAGTGGAAAGTCCTATTTTCATCATAATTTCACAGGCCAGATCTTTTTATGTGCCTATAGGAAGCGAGGTTTGGAGCACGTACCTTCAGCAGTGGAGGGCGCATTCGCTTGAGGAGCATCCAGACCAACTGGAGCAGCACAGATACTTGGAGCCATATTATGTTGAGCAGGGGCGGGATTTTCAGTTTGTTGTTCAGAGACTTGAGATGGAAAAGAGCTTGAGGCTTTCCCGATTGTATCTTCATGGTTCTGGAAGAAAAACACTCAATATATCGCTCAAGCTAGACTAATGGAAGTATTTATCTCCACTATTGAAGGTACATGCTCTGACTTCGAGCAACAATTTCTTTTTTGAGCAAGTAATGTTGCATTCAGGCTGATGAACTTGCACTCAGAGTAAGCACGTAAGTGCAGCACAGAGAAAGAACAATAAAAAATAACATTGAAAGAACTTCAATTCACTTTAGGCCTATTGCCACCCATTTCTCCACCACACAAAGTTCAGGTGCTCCAAAGATGCAATGGAGAGTACAATCAAGGCAAGGGTCCTCAGGGCAAAGATGCAAAACTGATTTTGAAAGGACCACTGAATAATTAAAAAAGCATCAACTCGTGCAGTATTGATCTTGGAAAGTAATGGTTACAACGTGGATGTGTCAATCGTTCAAACTACAATATGATGATGAGTGCTTGAGATTTTCACAATGACATCGAATCGACTGCTGAAATTGCTCTCCAATTTACTTGTGCTTGTTTGTATAATTTATGCCGTAATACAGAAGGCCACTTAGATTTACAAGGTCACCATCCTCAACTCTGGGGACTTTTCATTGAAGAGGAAATGGCCGTTTTAAAATTGTTGAAAATGGTGGAAAGTCTTACAGTTTTGGTATAATGGAAAGTTATGTGTGCATGTAAATGCTTTAATCGACATTGTAGATTATTTGTCTTGTCAATGTGCTCTGTTGGTGCTAAGCTTTTTCCTACCTGGGCTCTCTCTTCAGCCAACACCACCCCCCACCCCCCGGGCGGCCCCCCCGCCGTATGCTATGCACCACAAGAAAAGGTGTGATAAGAGCTGACAAATATAGAGTAAATTTAACTGATACTCTGAGGTCCGAGGCTATCCCTCACAGATTGCATAGCAAATATCGGAAAAAGTAGAATTTCCCACTTACCTCCTGCTTGAGTGGAAATTCGTCAGCAGCACAATGCACCCGGTCTGCAGTATGGTCAGTGAGTTGACGGCAACATTTTATGAACATCTTCATTATCAAGAGACAAGTGAGGGTTCCCATTCAGAAGGAGAAAGTTTTTGCATGAGTCCTAGGAGTTTTCCCACTTCTTTTGTGTCATCGTCGTTCCAAGAATCTGCGATGAGCAAACACAACATTATTCTTCTTGGTTCAGGGAGTTCAATCCAAATTTGAGAACCATGTGCTAAAAATCTCACAATTTTCATTCTATCACAAGTCCATGTTGAGAGCTGGAAAAACTGTCTTCCACATTGTATATTCCTTCTTTATTCAGGTTCTTGTGAAATGGTCCATTCCTCCCAATTGTTTTGATTCTCCAGACCTCATCGCCAGGTGCAAGTTCATCATGTTTCTTGTATGCTGTAAAGTTAGAAGAACATATTAGAGGAAGAAAATTGCAGTAACGCTAGGATCAAGAGGCCAAACAAACTTGTGCAACTAAAAACTCTCTTTACTACTGTCCGAAGTACAAAGGCAGATTAGATTAAGAAGGCCTTGTCCTTTCTTCAAGAGACAATCTAGAACAGGTCGACTAAATTCTATATTTTAGATTTGTTACAGGTCAGTGGAATTGTTAGTTGGCTCCTGCTTTCAGATAAAGTACGGTTCAATAAGAAATGAAGCTCTATTTTTGTAATTACCTTGAGGGTAATAGAATTTAAACATACTTACTTCTTAGAGCTAAAAGAGAAAGACTCCCATGGACTTACACTGTCCTCTATTCTCCTTCACACGGATTGGATCCGTTATCGCTCCACGAATAATCTCACGATACTCCAGGTGATGCCTGTAATCCTAGCCTGAACTTCTTGCTCCGAGTCCAGCTTGAATTGTCAGTGAACTCTAACTCACCCAGCACCCCATGCCTCTGCTAAGATTCACAAATCTTCCATTAAGCAGAGGCGCCTTCCCTTCGCGTTCTTTCTCTATAGAATTCTTGAATCCTTCCCAAGTCCAATTATCATGACTGCCTATCTCAGAATCACCATCAAGCACAACAACATCCAACTTAACAGAGGACTCTGGACCTGATTCAACAATATCGCCTGTATTTGCATTGATTAATTGACATCAATGGTTAGTTTCTCCTTCAGTATAGCCCAGTAAAGAGAGGGGGGAGAGCCTGGTTTTGAATTGAAGCTGCAAGTTTCTCACTTCATCCTCCTTTCCACATTTGCCAGAAGATCTATATTAATTCATCAATTAGCTTTATAAGGCATTGAAAGATCCAAGCTCAGGCAAGTTTTTCTTTGAAATAGGTGATTGCTTTGGTTCAAATAAGGATGAATGGAATCGTTCCACAATCCAGTTTGATGAACCATTCCATTTTAACAAGATTGGTTTTAGAGTGCTTGAGCCAAAACTACAACACCTATGATCAGTGCATGGTATTCTTACTGCCCAAATGACCTTTTGCATGTGAGTGCTAAACTTATTCAAATGAGATTACAGTATTTTTGAACTCAGCCATAAGATAACAGTGTTTGCACTAGTCACAGGCCAAATCAACATCAAGAAAGCTGAATATCTTTAGGCCTGACATCACCTGACCTACGATGGTGCACCCAAGAGTGACATGAGCGCAAATACAGGATCATGTACCTAAAGCTAATAGCAATGAATTTCCTTTAATATTTTTTACCCAGGTTTGACAATATGAAAGCATAAACCCGGTGTACTATCCATGTACAATTCTTTCAATGTTATGGGCTTAGAGGAATCCCAGATGTATGGTATTTCGTGTGAAGATGTAATAGAGAAACCAGCTTGACAGCTTGATAGATAAGAAACATCGAACAGTAAAAATGCAACCAAAGCAACTAAAGTATACACTAACCTTACAAGTTGAGCAGATTGACAGCTTGCATGCTCAGACTCTTTCCTTACCTGATGAAAATTCACTAAGAATGAGGATGTGCAACAGCATACGAAAAAGCTTAAGAATTTTATTTCCTTTGACGTTTCCAAACTTTTCTACTAGCTACTTGTTGAAAACAACATCTTGCAAGAAATCCTTAGGTCCTTAGAAGGACGATGAACAAGCAATTACACAGTTGCAACAGAAACTTATATTGCACCTCTAGGTATTCTCTGCATACACACTTTTGTCAGTTTTCAGTATAGGTAATTTTATATTAAAAGGTCGTTTGAGCTTGTTCAGGGATTATGGCATGGGTTACTTCTGTGTCATAACGCCTGAACCTCTTTTTATCATTGTAAACCCATATGCTTTGAGGGTGGATGGAAAATGAGGTTTCCCTTTTCTCTGTATGTTCATGGCTCAAATAGAAATTGGAGATTGATTACTTAGCAGTGCATTTAGGCAACCTAAAGGGATACATTTCGCACTTTCAAGCATCTCATTGTCTATGTGGACATGGTTATCAAAATGGTTAAGATGATGGATGTGCATCCTAGAGCATTTTATAGGAGAAGAATCATTGTACATACGAACTCTTAAAAGATGCCATTCAGATACTAAAATCTGGATCTCAAAATTGCCATTAGTCCAAGCAGAAGATTCATGACAAAAGCTTTTCATATAGTGCAGCATTTTCATTGGCAACTGACGAGTTGGTAATGCAATTCTAGCCCCTTCATAGTCAATAGGCAAACATGAACTTAAAAAATATGTACGGTCTACAAAACAGTAATCTACATGATGAAAATCAATGATTCTTACCACTCCCTGAAATGTATCATCAGTATCTTCACCGATGAGCAAATCTTTGGCACTAGTTTTACCTTTGACAGTGTCCAGGTTGTGACTGCATGAAGAAAATTAGCACAGCAATTGGAATCCAATGGAGTTGTTATGGTGCAAACAAGTATATGAACAACTATAACACAATCTTTTCATTAGTACTCAATGCCATAGACAAAAACAACTCCAGTTTCACGAATAGATGCTGTTGAACCTCCAAGATCTTGCACTTCAAGTGTGTGACTGAAATCAAGTTTTAGACTGATTTGGAAGAATTCTTGCTAATTCATATCACTTGTATGCATTTTGGATGGAACCCAGTTGATTTTTGTGACTTTGCAGCAGGTGAAAAGTATAATGAGAGGTCTAAGAAGAAATGAACATCTTAAAGAGTACAGAGAAGTAAACAGGATGCAGAAGATGAGGTCGCCAAACCCCATCATAGTAGGAAAAGCTCAAATAATATTACGTTGGTAAGCAAATAAGTTTCTGGACCTCTAGTCCGTTAGCTTTTCAAGAACGAATTTCCTTTTAATACAGGAACCCAAGAAAATGAGTTCTACTCAAATCTTGATGAAGTGCCCAGAAAAAATTTCTCAGCATAATAGCCACGATAAACAAAGACAATTGCTCTTCCTCCAGACAAAAAGTATCAATACCTACTGAAAAGATCAGCCAAGTGAGAATTCAAAAGCTTCAGTTCTTTCTTCACCTCTGTCAAGTCAGATTTTACAGGCTCCAGTTCTTTCTTGACCTGTTTAACATTCACAATCAGTCAGAATACTCTCAAGCATGGTCTATCACACTAAGAATCCATATAAAGTTCCATTCCTATCTGTAATTCTTTTTCCCCTCCACCCTCAAGCAATTTGTCAGGTGCAACATCTCATCAATTTCATTGTTGACGTACAACATATCTAAACTAGAGTTTGCTTCATTGGAATGTCCCACAATCAGCATTATTTTAGAACTGACCTAAAGATGATATCACCAGCCTAAAAAACGTGCCACAGAGTGGCATCACTTCTTTTAAGAAAAATGAAATGTCGGTTACTAGGGTTGTCCTGCATCTAATCAAAAACAAACCAGCAGATGAAAAAAAAAATGGATTCTTTGATCCATTGTCACTGAAATCAGCAAATGACACAGAAATGACACTAACAAATAGTTTGCATGATGGAAACGATTGCAATTTCTACCCATCTTACCATCCTCCTGATTTCCTCTTTGATCCCGCAACTCTTGGGCATGTCATCACTTTCGAGTTCTCTGGACGTCTCACTACAGAACCATAATCACTCTTTCACACATTCAGAGGAAACAGTAGCCAAATTAATGAAAATACTTCACTCTTCATAATATATATATAATATATATCACGTACTATTATACGGTTCTAGGAGATGGATCTATATTTATGTATAACACAACAAACCATGAGTATGTATATCTAGTTTCGACACTGATGTGACCTCTTTGGACAAAATTTTCAGACAAGATTAGGCAAGCTAAAAACATTATGAAGAAGAGTCACGAAGAGGAATGCCTGAGGTGAAGCACCAACTCGAGTGCAAAGAGCCGACAAAGTTAGAATTGGAGAAGAACCTCATTTCATTTAACTTTATTCCAAAAGAAATGAAAGAACTCGGGAGGTAATAACATCGGCGGACACAAATTCCAAAACATATTTCAGGCGGTTTTGTAGAGGCTTAAGCTTTCGTTCAATGCAAAATTGGGTTCCAACGGGATGCCAATTCCTACATTTTTTTCCATGTTTGAAGAAAAGTCAAAATGTAAATTTGGATTTCAGAATGATTAATCCTCAAAGAGTGTCGAATTGAATTACCTAGCAATAGTTAGTATTAAAGTTCCAATTTTATATTCCTACGGCCCCAAAACTATCGAAGTCCCAACTCCGTCACTGCCACAGCGGTCGGTTGCCGCCAGTCGCTGGTCCCCTATAGCCGCAGAGGTCGCCGACCACCGGTTGCCACTGCAGTGTGGAGTTTTCTTTGTAAAAGGCCAATTTTTTTTTTTTTTTAATCAAACAATTGAAAAGGAAAGAATGCTTCTCGGGGGTCCAAGACGACATACAAGGCCTTGGAGGACCCCAAGGCATTGCGGAATGGACGGACCAGCTAACCAGAAGTAAGAGTGACAAAAATTAAGAGATCAAAGAAACATCAAAGCACGAAGTAAAAACCAAGACACTAAAGGATGCGTACAAACATGGAAACGCAAGTCCTAGCAGCAAAAACAGAAGGAAAATGAAGAGGTTACTTGTCCAATGGATCCAAATGCTTCCCTTTAGAATGGCCTGTCTCGCGGGATCCTAGATTACGCGAGCCAGGTGTCACATTCCGTCCCATGCTTGTTTTGTCCTGTTCACTCGATCAGCAGTTTATATAGTTGTTCGGTTCTTAAAGGGCTGAGAACACTTGCAGTCGCTCGTTTGCCTACGACGAATGAGGAAATCGAAGTCCAAATAAAGAGGAAGACGACCGGAGAGAGATGGGAAGCGGTAAGAAGGAGGAGTGGGATGGTTCAGTTTAAGATGTGCCTTGGCCAAGATGATTGGAGAATATATAGTTGTTCAGTTCTTGAAGGGCTGAGAACACTTGCAGTCCCCTTGTTTGCACAATGCATGAGCAAATCGAAGTCCAAATAAAGAGGAGGACGATGGGAGAGAGGTAAGAAGTGGGAGGCATG
The DNA here is from genome assembly GCA_014182575.1 of Eucalyptus decipiens. Classification (NCBI taxonomy): domain Eukaryota; kingdom Viridiplantae; phylum Streptophyta; class Magnoliopsida; order Myrtales; family Myrtaceae; genus Eucalyptus; species Eucalyptus decipiens. The sequence continues at coordinate 16,155,136 of CM024616.1, forward strand.
TCAGAAGGAGTTGCGCAGGCACAAAAAATTCCCAGAACTTTCAGGGGCACGAGCCAGTCCTGGCTTTTTCTCATGAGATTGACTTTCATTAGCCACGGAATGAGATAGAGAGAGAGAGAGAGAGAGAGAGGAGAGTCATTTAATTAGTGATTAACATACTACTTGCAGAATTAAAAGAAGAAAATCTCAAAAGAGTATGTATAATCCCATTCATCTCAATCACAAACCCCTAAACATACTACTCAAATTCTTCGACCAAAAATACAAAAAAAAAAAAAAAAAAACACTACTCTCCTCCCGGTTCATTCCTTGAGTCTGATTCCTTTACCCATTGCAGCTCTCTCCCTCTCTCCTCCCTGTCTGAGCTTTTCTTCATCTCTTCCACATTGGAGAGGAGGGAGTTGACCGAGATAATAAAAATTCAATTCTTGACTCTGATTCCTTTATCCCCTTCGGCTCTCTCTCTCTCTCTTCCTTCCTGAGCCTTTCTTCATCTCTTCTATTAAATTATGTCTCGAGTTTTCATGGGACTACATTACAAAAGAGAAAATAAAATTAGATACGTATTTTCTCATCATCCACGGAAGGCTGCGGAATCCGAAACAGAAAAGGAAAGCCGCGTGAAGTCCCTTGGACGTGGAAGGAAATAGGTGGGCCCAGGCCTTCTTCGCTGCTCGTCAAAAGCCACCGAAGTCCTGCGTGAAGATTTGTGAGTGGTGGGCCCAAGGTCAAACTTATGACCTTGGGCACCCACGCATGAGACAAAATAAAACGCAGGGGTTTTTCTTTCTCTTTCGACGAAGTACTGCCGAAACCCTACGAGAATATAAAAGAGGAGCTGCACGTCCGTGCCGCTTGCAGAAGTCCTACGAAGAGGATACGTACATGAAGACGCTGTTCTTGTATGACGTACGTAGAGTGTTTTGTTCGAGCTTTGAATGCGCGGTAATTTTGTGTCGTGAGTTTATACCGAAGCGAGTTGTTATTTATACACTTAGGGTTTGAGGTTAAATCTAGGTGTGGGAAACACTTGAGCGATTGAGCGATTATAAACTCTGATTCTCCGATTTTAGTGGATTATTTACTGCTGGCTCTCCCCGTGGACGTAGGTACCAATACTCGGACCGAATCACGTAAATTTCTGGTGTCCTGATTTTCTCGTTTATTTCTCTGGCGATTTCGCGTTGACGTAAATTGTAAGATCCTGTCATTTTCGCGTATTATATCCCAACATCTTCCACTGTGGAAGGGAGGGATTGACCTAAATCTTTCCCTCTCCTCCTAGTTCATTTTTCTTTTATTTCCTTACTCTCACAATTTAGTTTTAGATTTGAAAATTTTGCTCTCCTAATCTTATATTTGGGAGCTTTTTCTCTCCTATCTAATTCTAGATTTAGAGTTTTAATGAATAAGTACTCCGCTTTTAGTTTTAATGATGTCCATAGCAGCTTTGATGTTAAATCCATGTTTGTTCAACATGTTTTCATTCAAAGTTTTGGAACTTCGCATTGGCTACAGAGCTCACTCTCATAAATATCAGATTTGAGCTTCTTCAACATTTTTATATTGTCTCCATACGGTGATGGTATTGGGGATGCTGAACTAAAAGACAAAACCGTAACCATAGATTGAGATCTCAGTGTGTACTTATTACTAATGGTATGGTATGGTGTGATTTGGTGATTGGCTGCCGATCATTTCACTTGGATGCAGTCCCAAATCTATTCTTGAAGGACAAGCTTATAATTATCTCTAATAATCATGTTCTAATAAAACGACTTAATTTCTGGTTTTTTGTTTGTTTTGAAGGTCTATGGGCTTGTTTTGTTAATATGACTTTCAAAGTTCCTTTTCATTTATCATTTTGGTAATGAATGAAAATTTCTTTTTGAGAAAAAAAATGCCGCCACTACTCTCACATTAATACATAGATGCGTGTTTTGCATAATTCTTTAGATGCCATGCATCGAAATCTTAGCCGCAAGACTCTATTGAGGGAAATCTACAAAGACGAGTGCCCGCACACGATCAACAAAAGATGGCACGTCTTTCATCGAGCAAAACAATCTCTAATCTTCAGTATGGCCAAACTGAGCGTGTAAGAGCGACAATGGGCATGACGTGTTCACGGCTTAGAGCGCTATTCTTGCCCATCAGCTATATTCCATCCTCATATGCAAACAATATATCTTGAATATAACGTTCCTTTTTCTTGTTTTGGCCATATTATATATATGTCTTGAAGATTTGAATAACCAGAGACCGATCCACATGTTACTACTTATAACCCTATAAAGATTCCTGCCATTCGTTATTAAAGACAAAAGAAAAACAAAAGACTCCTGACATTATAGTCCTCTTTTGGAACATAGATAATCCTTAGATATGCATGATTTATGCAGATTACCTTAAATCAACTACTCAATGGATTGCTTTGAATCTAAAATTGGTCAAAGAGTAATTTAGTATATTCCATGCTTTTATACAGTTTTTCATTTTGTAAAAAATAATTGGCCACACAATACCATGCGATTTTATTGACACAATAATTGTTCCCAACATCTGTATATGAGTAGAAATTTCTGAAAGAATCGAGCGAGTCGATCTTTTTAGCAAAGATTTAGTGAAGAGTGACTTCTCCATTTTTGGAATATTCTCCCTTTCATCCTAAGATACGCATTAGACAATTGAATTAGGTTTGCCTGGCTGGCCCGCAATGGTCATGTGACTTCAAGATGGGTGGTCAATCAAGGGCTTTCCTTTCCAAATGTTTTTTTTTTCTTTTAAGACCCGCATTTTTATGTCATAATATGCTTTGGGACCTTTTAACGTGTATCCGGGGCGACGCCATGAGTACGATCGATCACTCTATTGACAATTATTGCAGGGAATGTAAGTTTTTCTTTCTTTCCTCTTCTCCTCTTCTTCTTCTTGTTTCTTTTTTTTATTCTTCCTCTCCGACTGGCCCACAAACAGTGCCGGTGAGGTTGAACTTTACGAAATCCAGTGGGGGCAGAACTGCGACTAACGGAAGAGAGAGAGAGAAATTTATTAAAAAAATTTAGAAAATTTTAAAGAAATGCAAAATATTCACATCATCATTGATCGTGTCACATAAAACGAAAAATATCCATATCGGCAATTGCTAGCCAAGATTTATTAGAATGATTATGTTAGCAAATTGTTAAAAAAAGAAAAACTTAGAGAAAAGTTGGCTAAATAAAAAAGTTTAGAACTGAATTGATATATACTTTATATATTTAGAACATTTATGATAGTTCTCCCAAAAAATTCGCACACCTTGAACTCCACAACCAAAAGAAAGATCATGTCATATGCAAAAGAAAGCTTTGGCTTCCATTAGAAATTTTTTTACTTAGCAAGTGAGTTGCCATCGTTACTAGGTTGATTTGCTATCCTGTTTGATAAATTGTCCTATCTTGCTTGTATGTTTTTGCTGATATACAGACAATCAATAATGGGACAGGTTCGAGACGAATCTCATGCCGGGAGCTGTTTGACGGAGGAGGATGTTCGTAGGGTGATAAGATGAATAAATAGCCAACTTGGACGTGCAAAGTACAGTCTTTATTGTACGCGAGAGAGAAGGGGGAGGGGGGGGGAGATTTACTGCAAATTACTATTGCAATATAAAATGTGAACTAAAATTATTCCTCGACTAAATATGGATGTGAAATGCTGTGGCGATGTTGTTTTACTAGATTCACTTGAACTGAGTAGTCAGGCGAAGTGGTGGTTGTGGATCATATGAAGTTTCTGGGAAATGTTACTTGCATGCGTATAAATGGGAGTCATTGCATAAAAATCTCTGGGTACGTTTGTTTATGTTTATGTTCAAAAATTGTTCCAGGGAACAGAAATAGAAAAAACAATATCTATTCCGGGGAATAATTTTTGACCAGAAAGACGCGTTTGGTAAACTTGTTCGGAAATAAAAAATGAATAGAAACACGTTTTGTAAATTTGTATTATGTTTTTGTTTCTTTTAATTTTTTAATATTTTTATATTATTTTTCCTTTTTTTCTTTCTTTTTCTTTTTTTCTTCTTTTGGCCAACCTCGGTCATGGTGGCGACCGGCCGACGAGGCCGACAGCCTCGCCCGGCCACGGCGAGGCTCGCGGCCCCGACGAGGCCGAGCCTCCTTGTGGTTGGGCGAGGCTCGGCCTCACCTTGGCTAGGTGAGCTCGGGCTCACCGAGCCTCGCCCCCTCCGGCGAGACTCGGCCTCGCCTTGGCTAGGCAAGATCGGGCTCGCCCAGATCCGACAAGGCCGAGCCTCGCCGGTGGCTGGGCGAGCTCGGCCTCGCCAGGGGCCGGCGACCCTCCGGCGACCGGCCAAAAAAAAAAAGAAGAAAAAAAAAAGAGAAGAAAAGAAATGAGAGAAAAAAAGTGTTTCTTCAAAAGTATTTCGGAACAAAAAAATATTTTTTTTGTTTCTTATTTATGTTCTAATTTTGTTCCGGGAACAAAAAAAAAATAGATTTTGAACAAAAACGTAAACAAGCGCGTTAAGTTGCTCTTTTTTTGTTCCCAGGAACAAAAAAAAATAGAAAATCTGTTCATGAATAAAAAAAAAAAAAAGAACACAAACATGCACACCCTCTATGGCCCGCTTGAGTTGACTACACACTCAAGGTGAAGATGGTATTTAACAAGTGCAATGGTGACAAGGATGTTGTGGACCGCAGTTGAGGAATCATGGCCCTAATGGTTCTACAACTCTATGAACAAATTGATTGAAGATAAGTGTATTGGAAATCTCGAAACTTATTATGAAAATACACTTTAATTTTAAAATTTTCAAAAAGTATAATTAAGTTCTAAAACTTATCGAATTAATCAAATCAAGTTATTCTATTGATAACATTTTTAAAAAAAAAAATTTAAGTCTTAATTGTACTTTTATGATAAATTGAAAACTTGATAGTATTTTTAAAAAAATTTGAAATTCGATTGTATTTTCATGATAAAATTTAGGACTTAATTATATTTTTTGAAAATTTTAAAATTTGATTATACTTTTTAATAAGTTTTAGGATTTATAACATACTTATCTTAATTGGTTGGGTTATCCGGAGGGTTTGCCATTGGAGAGGGACATGAGTTACCGAAATTACTCCTACAATAAATAAGAATGTGTACTTTTTTTTTTGTGTCTTACTCTATTCCTACTCTATATTTACTCTCAGACTTTTGTCCTGCCTCTTGCAGGGCGTGGGAGTCGAAACCCACTCCTGAAACTTACGCGTCCCCATCCCATCCTTCCCTGAGAAGATGGGAATTTGAACCCTCACCTCCCCCTTTCATGTTGAAAGAATGGCCACTGGGGCGAATCCTAATGGTTAAGAATATGTACTTAAATTACTCCTCTCTGATCAAAGAAAAAAAAACTCAAATGGACGCATTTGTTTTAAGACACGCATTTTTATGCATAATTATACTCAAACGCCATTACTAACTGCAATTATTATGAACTGTCAAATCGATCTTTTTCCCACATTAAATTAACGTTAGTATTTCTCCATACAAGGGAAATAGGGCAGTTCTTTTGGCCAATGCGATTCCCATCTCTCTAGTCTCAATCATCCCTGTCCCACCGAGCCAGTCCTGGCTTTTTCTCACGAGATTAATTTTGATTAGCCATAAAGGATGAGAGAGAGAGAGAGAGTGATCAACACACGGCTTGTGGATCACAGGAAAGTTCAATGAAATGTTACTTGCATGCATGCTTCATTGTGCCACCAGATCTGCTGGGAACCCTGCTATGCTCCGTTGCACGTGTCTAAAAAGATATATTCTCTTGAATTTATCTGCCATTAGAAAGGCTCACAATCTCGCAGAACAACGCCTAGTTGTTCTCTAGTTCCACAAAAATGGGTTTTTACCTACATAATAAGGCACGGTTCCGATTTTCATTCGGAGAAATTCCTTCCATAATCTTTCACGTTACTGTAATAATTTTTTTTTCTTACTCCTAGAAGAGGAAATTAGAACTTTCTTTTTTCAATAATTATAAGTTTGTTGCTATACTCTCAACCCACGTAACCAAATAAAGGCAATTTCAAGTGGGTAACAAGGGAAGCCAAAGTTAAAGCTAAATAGAATCTAAAGTTTATGCTATTACGAATCATTATTTCTTTAATTTTTTTTATGAGTCCTCTTCTTTTTTTCTTGGGTTGATTTTTCCAGGTTCGATTATTTGTCCCTTTGGTACCCACTTGGACCGTCACCTCGGAAATTCATGCCTTGAAGTTAGGAAATTATTGCTCATCCTTTATAAAATAAACCACTAAGTCTTCAAGTAGAAATAGAGAGATTAATTTAGCAAAACCTTTCTCCGAGCAAATATAATAACATATTTGAATGTGGATTGTGATGACGCTGTCTAGGAGATTCACTTGAAGCAAATAGTAGAAGACATTTGGTCAATATATGGGAATTGATGTTGTGGATCATACAAAGGTACATAAAAAACAGCAACGTGACTGCCCCAACTAATTTTCCACTAAAATCAAGTCCTGTTATTTTTCCTAGAAAATACTTCGCCGTTCCAGTTTTACATTCATTTGATTCCACACCTCATCAGACGTGCAATGAGTAAAAAAGGCAGCATGTTAGGTAACTTTTACTTAGACATCGTTTTGCCCAAGATCTAACTAGCCTACCACTACTACAAAGGAGAGCTATGGTCGAATTGGGGAATGACAATGGTTTATATGCCTTCTTGATCGGATCAGGTCGACTACGAATTCTTAGATGAGCATGACCAGGCCCATGATTGAACTTGTAGTGATTTTTCAAAGGTAAAAGCACGTAGGGAATGTGTACTGTGACCATCTATTGATAAAATATATGTACTATACATCGATTTGAGGAATATAAGGGGCAAATTAATATGCCTTTTCATAAAATTAATGATGTCAAAACGATCTATTGTTGCTTGATTTGATATGTGGTCATAAGGCTTTTCTTAACGTCATATTTGTTATACACTGTTAAAAGTATTTGCATTATGAAAACTCTAGTTTTCTTACCCTTGCTTTGCACAAGGTTTCTTCGTAAAGGAATGATTAAGTTATTCTTAATGTATCATTCTCATAAGAACTCTCAACCTTAGATAATCTGACAATTACTGCAACAGATAATTATGGATTATTGTTCACAAAAATGGTTACTATAAAATCCACGGTACCTAATATGATAGGAATCGACCGATATAAAGAACAAAGAGATCAGCAATTAATCAATTAAATTTAAGTCAATAAAAGCAAATACTGAAAGCATTAAAGCATTGCAAAATCTCTGTCTCTCTCCCCCCCACCTCTGCCTCTCTCCCTCCATGACTCCTTCCCTTTTCTTTTTGTCCTTTTATTAAAGTACTTTTCATCAAGTTTTAAGTAAAAGTGATAAGGTGGCCGACCAGGTCGTCGGGATAAAAGGGATTAGGTGATTGATAATTTGATAATTGAATCAAGCAAATGTTAAATGTTTGGTGCCACTTGTAATTGCGAGATTTGTCGCAGTCAAGTTTCGGTATATTAATTCCCAATTTAAAGTTTCATTTTATCTCTAAATTCGGATCATGCTTTTTCTACTTCGTTTTGGTAATCATTAGAAATATGATTGCCATATGAGAAATAATGGTTGTGGACCACAGGAATTCCTAAGTCAGCCAACTTGGACGTACAAAAGACAGTCTTTGGTGTATTTCATTAGAGAAAGACGGAGGGAATACTGAAATTTCTCCTCGAACGAATTTGGATGTGAACTGCGACGATGTTTTCCTAGTTGATTTGCTTGAGTTGAATAGTTTTTGTGAAGTGGTGGTGGTGGATCATATGCAGGTTCCGGGAAATGTTACTAGCTTGCGTGCTTCATCACTTCATTGTAGTCGGAGGATTTAGGTTGACCACTAGGGCCTAAGAGGCTCAAACGTGGGTGGGTATTTCGGTAAATACGCCACCTTGCAAGATTAGCAACATATCTCGTCTTCTTTTGATTACACTGGAAGTTGGCGTAGGAAAATTTTTATCCCCCGCATAAGTTGACTACAATCAAGACTAGAATAGTATTTGATAAGGCGGCATAACGTGGGGGACGATGCGGACCCGTTGAAGGTTTGCCATATGAGAGAGAAATGGGGGGAGAGAGAGGAATTACTGAAATTACTCCTACAATAAATAAGAACATGAATTGAAATTATTGTAAGGCCGTCCTGATAAATTACGACGCTGACAGCAAATATAGTAGAGAAAGAGTTGAGAATAATAAATACAGAGAAATTATATTCTATTCGCTGGTTAATGAACAATACATATGCCTATTTATAGCATTTTCATAACAAGTATCTAAAATTATCTAAATATAATTCTTACAGAGGCAACAAAAGTTTATCAAACGAGCTCGAACTCAGAGTAATGAGCCTGCAATCATTGGAGTGTGTTCTATTTTGCACCGACGGCCCATACCCGAGAAAAGTGACTTTATTTTCATGTACATCTCCTTTAAAAGTTAGCCCCTCCACTTTGCTCGGTTGCATGTGTCTATCTTTTGCCTTCATCTACCATTAAAAAACTGAGTCTCCCAGAAGAACACCCAGTTGTTCTCTTGTTTCACCCAAAAATGGACTTTTACCCAAATATGAAGGCATTGTTCCCATTTTCGTCCGGAGGAATACCTTATATAATCTTTCGTGGTACTATAATAACTTTTTCTTTTTTTTTTGTTACTTCTAGAGGAGAAAATTACGGAAAGTTTCCCTTTTCAATAATCATAAGTTTGTTGCTATACTCTCCACCCACGTAACCAAATAAAGCCACAATTAAAGCTAAATAAAATCTAAGGTTGAGGCTATTACGGATCATTATTTCTTTAATTTTTTTGGTAAATCCTCTTTTCTTTTTTCTTGGGTTGACTTTCCGAGGTTCGATATTTGTCCATTTGATACCTGCCAGCACTGTCACATCCCAAATTCATATCCAGAACCTAGCGAATGGTTGGTAATCCTTTACAAAAATAAAGCATGAAGTCTTTAATTAAAAATAGTGATTTTACCCAAAAAAATAATTTAACCAAACCTTTCTCCGAGAAAATATAATAACATATTTCAATGTGAATTGGGACAATATTATATAGGAGATTTACTTGAAGTAAATAGTGGAAGACATTTAGTTAATATATGAGAATCGACGTTGTGAATCATAGGAAGGTACATACCGTACAATGGTGTGACTGACATAGCTAATTTTCCACGAAAATCAAGCCCTGTTAATTTTCTTGTAAAATTTTTCATGCTTCCAATTTTTGGAATTTTCGGCTTTCATATGATTTCACACTTCGTTACACGTGCAGCAAGAAAAAAAAACCAGCATGTTCGGTCAGTTTTACTTAGACATCGGTCTGATCAAACTGAGAAATGGCAATGGTTTATAGGCCTTTTCGATTGGATCAAGTCGACTACGAATTCTTAGATGACATATCCCGGCTGATGATTGAACTCGTAGAGATTTTTAAAAGGTAAAAGTTCGCTGGGCCGGTTTGATAATTCAATTAAGTGTTAAACTTTGGTCATGTTTTTGCATTGACTCCATGGCCAAGTGAAATTAATTTCTCGTGCAAATTAAAAGCAAATACTGAAAATATGACATTTGGCTGCCTGATACATGACTTTATTCATTATAATCCCCAAGTGTTGATCTCATCATCATTTCATAAATTATTCTGATTAAACTTTATTAAAATGATCCATCAATAATAATGTCACTTTCAAACGGTACAAGTGACGATGCCAAGCTTGAGCCTTGCCTAATCAAGCAAGTTGGGTAGGGCTTGGGCTTGGCCCAAGGTCGCCAAAGGTTGGTGGGGCTCTGGTGACCTTGGGTAAGGCTGATAGGCTCAAGCCTCACCAGCCTGTCCAAGGAAAAAAAAAAAAGAAAAAAAAAAAGGAAAGGAAAAATATTAAAAAATTAAAAATAGATTTTAAAAAATAAAATAATTAAAAATTATTGAAAATGAGTACATTCAGGAAAATATTTTTCTTATTGATTGGTGGAAAATATTTTCTAGTTCATTTATATATTTTAGTCAAATTCCAAAAAATATGGTTAGTTTTTTGAAAAATGGCTTCTCAAATCAAAAACACTATTTTTTCCGCGAAACGAATGGAGTCTTAAACTCAGAACATATTCGGTTTGTGAGTATATATCATATGCCAATACATTGGTTGACCATGAGCATCATCAAACATACTAATAAATTACTTGAAATAATTCACCCATGTGATCATTTTCGATCCCTAATCAAAATAACAACCAATTTGAAAATCCATCCAAATCCTATTTTATGAAATGGCATTGCTCAAAATAATTTTATTTTCATTCGTTCTCAAAATACGTGCCATGACATGACGTAGGACTTTTCCTTTCAATAACGGTGCGACGCAAATTTGACCAAAACCATAAAAATGGTGAAACTCACTTGAAGTGAAATTAAACATCGAATAAATTTGAATGTGAATTCCCATGTTGCTGTTCAGCAGATTCACAATAGTGGAGGACAATAGGTCAACATATGAATAGTGGCTGTGGGTCACAGGAAGTTTCTCCGAAATTTCGCTTGCGTGTGTGCTTCATTTGATGTCGGCCAACTAATATTAAAACTAATGGTGTGCATGATAAAATTTCCGGAATAGAAATTGATTTTTGGCCAAAAATTGATTTCTTAATTTCTATTTCAGAAATTGAAAAGTGAAAAATTTTAGCTTCTAATTTTTTCTTCAAATTTATTTCTGGAACAGAAATATGTTCCAGAAATAGAAAAATCAAGTTGTATTACCAAACAGATTTCTGTTCCAAACCTATTATAGGAAATAGAAAAGTAAAAATTTTATCATGTGCGCCCCAAAAGAGCTCAAACACACATGGGCATTGTTGTAGATGAAGTGACGCCCCAAAATTAGCAACGCATCTACTGCTCTTTCGGTTGTGTTGAGCTTCCTATATAGACCCCAAGTGTGATCAGTTGACCGTAGATGAACATTTTATCAGCTCTCTTTATTTTACGAAAAAAAAATTATTTAAAAAATATATATTTTTTAAATGATTGCGAAGGCCTGTGAGACCCCGAAACGGCGTAAGCCGACAAAGGCATGCTCCGACAGATCCTCGGTCATAAAAATAAATAAAAAAACAATACCGCACCACGAAGCAATCGACATTACAGGGAGAAAATTCAACGAGCCAAAAGCTGGGAAGCTTGATGGTGACTCTCGCTTGTCCGAATGGCTGTGCATTACTCTATGCTGAAGTCTCCATGTGGTTGATACAGTCAGTATATTGGTTCCAAGGGGCATTTTTGGAATTGTGCATATACACATTATAACCTATTAAAGGATACAAAAAAGGGTACTTCTATGATGCGGTACAAAGGCAACAAACGCCACATCCTTCTTTCTTTGTTCTTTAACTTTATCTATGCACTCTCTGATTGTTCACCACTTTGACATCATGCTTTTCCCCCACTTCATATCTTGTTTATCTTTCATATTCTTCCATTTAACGCGTTTTCTCTAATTAGAAATGTTACGTCAATTTTCTGCAATGTGAACTGCGATGATGTTTAGGAGATTTACTTGAAGAGTATATGAGAAGTGGTGACTGTGGATCATAGGAAGGTTCTGGGAAATGTTACTTGCATGCATGCTTCATTGTAGGAGGATTTATATTGGCCTCCATGTTATAAAGCTCAAAAGCGCGTGGGACCTCCCAAAGTTAGCAACTTGTCTCAATTGTGAGTATAGGTGCACTGATTGAAAGATGTAAAAATTATTCTATCGCGCGCATGGCGACGATGGAGAGGACATTGTGGACCTCGATCAAGGAGTCGTGGCCCTGATGACTAAACAACACCTTGAGCAAATTGATTGGGTTCTCTGGAGGGTCTGTCATTGGAGAGAGAAATGGGGAGAGAGGAATTACTGGAATTACGCATATATCAAAGTAAGATACTTCAAGCTCCACAACAAAAGGACAGATCATGTCAGATTCAAAAAGAGTTGTTAGGAATAACGGATTCCCTAAAACTGGTCCGATACTCAATCGAACCCCTAAAACGAATGCGGAAGACGAACCCATGAATCATATGTATCACCGATCAAAGATACACCACGGAATCGAACGTACTTTATTTTCCACAAATTAAACACCAATGCTGCAGTTCGAGGAAGAATCCTGATCCCGTTCTACCGAGGAGTGTGCTATCGCTAGTAGGGGGAGAAAAAAAATGTTGTTTTGAGGGTATTGTTCTCTTACATTTCTTAGAGGGAGAGAGAGACAAAAAACAATGTACGTAAGTTGAAGGGGTACGTTCCCTTTTTCTTTTCTCTCTTACGTCTTCTCTAACAGACGTAACTCTTCAACGTAAAACATTCCCCCAGAAGACACAACTTCTCATTCTAAACAACGTAGCCTTTCACATCGCAACCGTTCCTCCATGGGCCCTTATCTTGCGGGCTAGGCTTTTAGGCCCAACATGGGCGGACGAGCCCACTTAAGCCCATCAACGCATAGGTAAAACCATCAAGAGCTTTGGCTTCCGCTTCCTCAGATCAACTTGATGTTAATATCGAGGGCAAACGAATCAAATAAAATAATCGAAAAGAAGAAAAAAAAAATCGAACATTGAATTTATGTGATTGTGCCCGAATATAGGAATCTACGTCTATGATAAGAGCAGCACGTAATTTCACTAAAGAAACAAGCGATACAATAAGGACTCCAATTACTCGAGTGCTAGGTGTTTTCCAACCCCTAATTATACTAAAGGCGCGTTTGTTTGTGTTTCTGTTCAAAAAGTGTTCTAGGGAACGGAAATAGAAAAAACTATTTATGTTCCGGGAAACAATTTTTACTAGAAAGACGTGTTTGGTAAACTTGTTCCGGAAATAAAAAAAATGAATAGAAATACATTTGGTAAATTTATATTTGTTTTTTGTTTCTTTTAATTTTTTAATATTTTTATTTTATTTTTCCTTTTTCCTTTCTTTTTCTTTTTCTTTTTTTCTTCTTACCAGCCGACGGGGTTGGCAGCCTCACCCAGCCACGACGAGGCTCGCCGACCCTCGACGAGGCCGAGCCTTGCCGTGGTTGGGCAAGGCTCGGTCTGGCCTTGGTTGGGCGAGCTCGGGTTCGCCCAGATCCGGCGAGGCCGAGCGTCGCCGGCCCATAGCGAGGCACCGACCCTCAACGGCGTCGCCGGCCCTCGATGGCCGGTCGCTGACCATGGCCGAGGCCGGTGACCGGCCAAAGGAAAAAGAAGAAGAAAAGTGTTGGAGAAATCTTCATGAAAGTGTTTTGAAGCTGATAAATCGTTTCCATCAGTCTAGTCTGAAGGTTTGCAGACTCTGCTATTTAAAGTCTGAAGACCTCCGGACAGCCAGACTTAAGACTCAAAGTCTATCCTCATTGACAATTTCTAATCCGTTGAAGAAAGGCTATCCAGAACTGGATGTTTCATTAAAGATGTGACCTTATCGACTAGAGAAGATCTCTTGGCTGGATATGACATAACGGAATCCTTTATTTGATCATGATTGATTCGAAGATTAAGGATCCGATGATTGGCAAAATATTCTTGGAAGGTTCTACTTATGGAAACTGAGATCCTGATTGTATGGGCGAACATGATTGATGGGCTATCGACATGCTCCTTTAATAGCTCGAATGATCTTCCTAATTGATTCCGTCCAACGGGTAGATTGGAGGAATTCCTTTGGTAAGTGCCAACGAGTATGATGGCATAAAAGAGTATATAAGGAAGTCATTCTCAATTGTTCGAGAAGTGCGCGATAAAAGAATTCCAAAGTCTGAAGCTCCTTGTTGTTTAGTCAATTCCTTTGAGCGAAATCTTGTACGCAAAAGAGAGTTTATATTTGTGAGAAACCTTGAGGAAGTGTGGTAGAATATCTACACTGTGGAATCAAAGAAAAGCTGTGCTGTAACATCTCTTTTGTTTATAGTGAAATCCAGCCGGTGGGCTGTCAGTGTGGAAGAGTGGACGTAGGCTTGGAATAAGCCGAACCACTATAAACCTTGTGTTCAATTTTCTCTTCCGTACTCCTTGCTTTACTTTGATCGTATTTCATTTTGTTAACCAGAAGAGAATTCCCTTTCTATCGTTTGCCTAGTATCGCTTCCGTATCTCAAGAAATTGTTTTTACACCTATTCACCCCCCTCTAGGTGTTTATACTAGCTATCTCAATTGGTATCAGAGATCGTGTACTCACTTTGTTTGAAGTGTTTTACTTCAGAGTTAAAGATCCATGGCTAGTATGTTGGCTCCAGGGCTGGTAGAAGGGCAAAGCAATACTAGACCGCCTTACTTTGGTGGAAATGATTACAACATATGGAAAAACAAGATGAAGGCATTCCTAAGATCAAATGATCCTCTAGAATGGGACGTTGTAGAAAGAGGAATCATTCCTAAAGCTGCACCTGTCTCAGAAAGAGGAAAAGACACTATTGAGTCCAGTGAAATGACTCAGGAAGAGATAATCAAGAGACAAGCTCTTGATACAAAAGCAATTTATTCTTTATATTGTGCTTTATCATCTACTGAATATAACAGAATATCTTCTTGTGTTACAGCTAAAGAAGTCTAGAATAGATTACATATTACCTATGAATGAACCGATCGAGTGAAAGAGACTAGAATCAACATTCTCCTCGGTCAATACGAAAACTTCAAAATGAAATCAGGAGAATCTATAATTGACATGTTTAGTCGTTTTACAGATATTGCGAATGGTCTTGAAAATCAAGGTCAACCAATTTCTGATCCCATGAAAGTAAACAAGCTACTGTGTGGACTCTCCAAGGATTGGAATCACATAAAGACTTCAATCAGAGAGTCCCAAAGAATCATGCCACTATCTGTTGATGAGTTGGTTGGAACTCTTCAGTCTTATGAAGTGGAACAAATCAATGAAGACGAAGACCCTAAAGGTAAGAAATCCATTGCATTAAAATCTAATGATGATTCTGATGTTACAGATTCTGAAGACGATATAGATGATGAGGAGCTTGCTCTCATGATTAGAAGATTCAGAAAGCTGAACAAAAAAGGAAGAAGATTCAATCCAAAGAAACAAATCTTTCAAAAGCACCAGATCAAGTCTGTTGAAGATGATGAACCAAACAGAGAAGTAGTTTGCTTTGAATGTAAGAAAAAGTGACACATCAGACCCAACTGTCCTCTTCTGAGGAAGAAGAAAGGAAAAACTGAAAAGTATCGAAAGGCTCTTAAAGCAGAAACCTGGAGTGATACAGAGTGTGAAGAAAGTGATGATGATTATGCCAACATATGTCTAATGGCACAATCGGATTGATTCAAACTCCGAGACAGATCGATTCGGATAGTGAATTTGAGGTGAGTAACTTCGAAATCCCTATTAAAGTTTCTAAATACATTGATGAGTTATGTTTTAGTCTTAAAACTTCTCTTAAAAAGATTTCCGAACTCAAAAAGCAAAATTCTGCTCTAAAACAACAGGAAAACGTTTTGAAAGACAAGGTGAAATGTTTAGATACGAATGTTTCTTCTCTTAGAGAAAGTGAAGATAATCTTTCAAAAGAAAATGCATTCTTGAAAAATGATATCTCAAACATTTCTAAAAGATTTTCTATAGGTTCTCGAGAAACTGGAAAAAATTATTTCGTTCAAAGACCTTATTTCAATAAATCTGGTTTGGGAATGATCGCAAACCTTTCCCTTAATTGATTTTCCAAAAGTGAAAGAAAGAATTAAGCAAAGACCTTCAAGAAATGCCTACAAAAATCATTTTAAAAGAATCTTTGTAAAACCAATAGGTCGCAATGCTCTCAGATGTTCAAAGTGCAATAGTGCAGATAATTTTGAAAAAGAATGTCCTATGGTTTGGAAACCTGTCAATAAAGTATGGGCAAAAACCGCATATCATACTAACATGAATGGACCCAAAAAAAGATGGGTATCAAAGAAAGTTTGAATTTCTTTTTCAAATGCAGGTCACTATCAAGAAAAAGGTAAAATTGTATCTGAATAGTGGATGCTCAAGACATATGACAGGAGATTCAAATTGCTTCATAAAGCTTGTTCAAGTGAATGGTGGAAAAGTCTCATTTGGGGGAAACAGTAAAGGAAAAATTGTGGGGGAACTGTGAAGATTGGAAACCTCACAATAAGCAATGTTTCTTTAGTTGAAGGACTTAACTACAATCTGCTTAGTGTCAGTCAGCTATGTGATACCGGTTTCAAAATCTACTTTCAAGAGGGTACATGTTCAGGAACCAGTAAAGACTCTACTCAGTCATTTATGGGTCGAAGACATGGAAATATCTACCTCTTGGATGTGAAACTAGATGAATCGCAATGTCTAATCTCAATCCAAGATGAAGCAAGCTTATGGCACAGAAAGCTTGGGCACATCAATATGAAGCAGATAGCCAAAATTTCAGTAAAGAGCTTGTCGTGATCTACCCAATCTATCATACCAAAAGTCTGATCTGTGTACACCATACATATTGGGAAAATAGGTAAGAAATTCATTTAAACCAATAAATCAAGTTTTCACTAACCGAGTATTGCAGCTTTTGCATATGGATCTCTTTGGACCAACCAGAACTCAGAGCATTGGAAGTAAGAAATATTGCCTAGTAATTGTGGATGACTACTCACGATTTACTTGGGTGTATTTCCTAGCAAGTAAGTCCGAAACTTTCTCTTACTTTGAAAATTTGCTAAAAAAGTTCAAAACGAAAAAGGATATGTTATTTCAAGGATAAGAACAGGTCATGGAGGTGAATTTGAAAATCAAGATTTTACAAAATTTTGTGATGAATCTGGTTTTCAGCATTTGTTCTCATCTCCATATACTCCAGAACAAAATGGAGTTGTGGAAAGAAAGAATAGATCGCTTCAAGAAATGGCTAGAACTCTTCTAATTGAAAGCAACATCTCCTCACGTTTTTGGGCTATAGCAGTTTTTACAGCATGTTATATTATCAATAGAGTTTTTCTAAGGCCTATTCTAGAAAAAACCCCCTATGAACTATTCAAAGAAAAAAAGCCTATTGTTTCATATTTTCATGTATTCGGTTGCAAATGTTTTATACTGAAAAATGCAAATGATCGAGTTGGTAAGCTTGAAGAAAAGTCAGATGAAGGCATCTTCATTGGATATTCAACCACAAGCAAAGCGTACAGAGTCTACCACAAGAAGACTCAAACTGTGGAAGAATCAATGAATGTCAAATTCCAGGATTCTATGCAAAATGAATCTATTCAAACTCATCTTGAAGAACCTAAATTTGCTCCAGATTCTACAAAGTCTAAATTGCAAGAAGCAGCTCAGACTTTGAAGGACCAGCAACAAGTGACTGTTGAAGATTCAAATGAAGGAAGTGATCACCAACCTGACAAATTAACCAGTAACTGGAAGCATAAGTCCAGTCATCCCAAATATCTTATTATTGGCGACATTGATGAAGGAATTCGCACAAGATCCAAAAGGCGCGAAGAGTCTAGTGCTGTGGCTCTTATTTCTGAAATAGAACCCAAAAGCATAGATGAAGCTTTATTTGATGAAAGCTGGATTGAAGCTATGCAAGAAGAACTCAGACAATTCAGAATTAATGATGTCTGGGAATTGACTCCTAAACCAAAAGGTAAATCAATTGTTGGAGCTAAATGGGTTTTCAGGAACAAGATGGACGAGAAAGGAAAAGTCATAAGAAACAAAGCAAGACTCGTGGCCAAGGAATACACGCAAGAAGAAGGGATAGATTATGACGAGACTTACGCACCAGTAGCAAGGTTAGAAGCAATTCGTTTATTACTTGCATTTACTTATCATAAAAATTTCAAGCTATTCCAAATGGATGTCAAAAGGGCTTTACTAAATGGATTCATCCATGAAGAAGTCTATGTGGAACAACCACCTGGGTTTGAAGACCCAAGGAAACCAGACTCAGTATTCAGACTCAAAAAGGCCTTATATGGCTTAAAGCAAGCACCTCGAGCTTGGTACGATAGGCTGAGTAAGTTTTTAATTCAAAATGGCATTGTTAAAGGTAAAGTAGACACTACTCTTTTTATTAAAAGAGAAAGCAAAAGTTTTCTGCTTGTTCAAATATATGTCGATGATATTATTTTTGGATCCTCTAATGAAAGTCTGTGCAAGAAATTCTCTAAGACTATGCAGGATGAATTTGAAATGAGCATGATGGGTGAGTTAACCTTCTTTCTCGGGCTTCAAGTAAAGCAGCTAAAGGAATGAACTTTTATTCATCAAGAAAAGTATGCAAATGATCTTGTCAAAAAATTTGGACTAGACGATTGCAAAAAGGCTGATATACCAATGTCAAATTCCTTGAAGATAGACAAAGATGAAGGAGGAAAGAAAGTCGACCAAAAGTTATACAGGAGTATCATTGGTTCACTTCTTTATCTTACTGCTTCTAGACCTGACATTTTGTTTAGTGTTTGCATTTGTGCCAGATCTCAAGCAGACCCTAAAGAATCTCATTTAAGTGCTGCAAAGCATATTATCAAATACATTGCCTCAACTTCAAGCATCGGCCTTTGGTATCCTAAAAGAGGAGACTTTACTCTTCTTGGATACTCAGACGCAGACTTAGCCGGATGCAGAATTGATAGAAAGAGCACCTCGGGTACCTGTCAACTACTTGGAGGCAGGACGGTGTCTTGCTTTTCAAGGTAGCAGAGTACAGTAGCTCTCTCTACAGCAGAAGCAGAGTATGTAGCTCTCGGAAGTTGTTGTTCACAAATTCTGTGGATAAAACAACAGCTAAGAGACTTTGGAATTGAAGATTCATGCACAGAGATTAACTGCGACAACACCAGTGCAATCAATCTTACCAAAAATCCAATTATTTACTCAAGAGCAAAGCATATAGAGATTCGACATCACTTCATTAGAGATCATGTTCAAAATGGAGAAGTTTCGATTTAGTTTGTTGATTCAAAGAACCAACTGGCGGATATATTCACAAAGCCTTTGGAGAAAAATCAATTTGAAACCATCCGTTCTAAACTCAACATTTTGAGGTATGAGGAAATCAAAATCTAGAGACTCTCAGACTCAGACAATCAAGACGTTGACTGTAAGTTATTCTCTCTCTCGAATCTCATTTTGGAAAGGTACGATCATCAACCGTGTTTTATTATTGATATCTTTAATCGACGTAATTATTGCAACGTTTCCTTTTAAAAAAAAAAAAAGAGTTATTTTGAAAAGACTATTTTCTCGAAAAAGGCAGTTATTTTTTAAAAATGGATCTTTTCACTTTCCATTACATCGTTTGGCATTCCCTCGTTTCGACCGAGTTATATACAGTCGGTTTCTCTTCGTTTAAAACTCTAAAACCCTAAAAAGCACCGATCTTCCATTCCTTTTTTTCTTCTCTTGCTTAATCTTCGAAAAAGTTGTCATCTTTCTTGGGAAAGTCAAGTAAGAAATCTTTCAAAGAGTGAGAAAGATGTCGTCTTCAAGAAAGTCTTCGAGGATCGCAAGCAAGGGATCACGGCGAATGAGTGAGGGGCCTACTCACTTCGATCTCACCGAGGAAGAAGTGTCTCCAAATCAGCAGCAGAGCCCACAACATTCTCAGCAGCGTCATTCTCCACCATCTAGTCCACAAAATGTTGGTCATCAACAAGAGGAAGAAATCATTGAAGACGCAGATCCTATAAGAGTTCAAAGGCCCTCTTTTATTTATAAGCTTTATCGTGCTTTAAAAGGGACTGGTACTCCATTGAACTACGTCGATGATTTTCTTAAGGACAAAGGATATGGGAATGAATATATCTTTTTGCGGAAAATGGAAAGTTTGGGAATTTCTCGTAAAGGGGTGGCAGAAGAAACCCTTGCAAATATCCCAAGTGATCCTCGTGATTGGGGATTTAATTCGATAGATGGGAATGATGATGATAAATTGTATAGCCAATTTCAACCGAGGATGGATATTGCGGCGGAAAATCGAGGAAAAATGGGAGAGTTGTTTAGATCGAAGGAACAGAAGGATCTATACTCAAAATTGCTGAAGTGTGGGGTGATAAACCCTAGGAGTGTGGATTTTCATTTCCTTGATGCTATAAATGTCAACTTAAGAGAAAAGTTTAGTTTTCTTCAACTTGAGCAGTTCTGTTTTGACACCACAGAAGCTCATGCTGAATTAACTACTTATTTCTATTCGAATCTTAGTTTCCTGGATGCGAATAGATTCTTTTTCAGTGTCAAAGATCAAGACTTTATAGTGGATATGGATATGCTGGCAGATGTGTTAGGGGTTGAGAGAGGAAGATATCAACCGATCAAAGTTTCTATTGCTCGTGCTACATTGGAACTTGTTAAGGACAGGAGAACAAAGTGGAAAAGATTTCCTACTTAAGGATGAGTGCGTTCAACATTACGCTTCACAAGATTGTGATCAATTGCCTCGGACCGAAATCAACTTCCAAGACTGATGTTTCAAGTTCAGAGGCAAAGCTGATGTATGCCATCATCACTGGGAAAAAGTTTTATCTTCCTCAAACTGTTATGTTCCACATGTATAGAGCAGTGGTGAAGGACAAAGGTCAACTTCCTTATCCAGGTCTTGTAACGAAGTTATTCAGACATCTGAACATTCGGCCTCCACAAATTCTTTGTACTCGATCGTGTGATCATATGTTGGTAGGGCTAAAAATGGTGACTAAAATGCGTCTGAAAGAACTAAGCAAGGCATTGGAGAAATTCAAGGCGAAGACTCCTGTCAAAACTCATCAAAGCTCTTCTGCAACAAAAAGAAAAGGGAAGGAGCCCATGGTTGCTCCATCCAAGAAAAGAAGAGCTCTCATCGTCGAGGATGAAGAGGATGAGGAAAACATCACCATTTTTGCAATGGCTTTGAAGAATCTAAGTCATTCTGTTCCAGAAAAAGACTCAGAACAGAGGAGTAAAGAAAGAGAAGAGAGAGAAGAAGAGGAGAAAGAAACAGAGGAAGGAGAAAAAGAAGAAAGAGATGCTGAGAAGGAAAGAGTCGAAAAAGAAGAAGAAGAGAAAAGAGATCAAGAAGAAGGAGAACATGAGGGACACTCTTCTCCACTTAAAGGTATGGAAACAGGGGGAGATCATGAGAAAAGATGAATGTCCTCATATCCTGCTACCAATGAGGGAGTCAGTCGCTCTCCAGCAGATCCAGAGGACATTTATGCCTCTCAATTTCCTGAGGAAGGTCATGATGTTTCATCACCAAATCTGCGTGATTATGCTGATCTGCCATCGTCTGCCTTTACTCCATCAGATCGGGCCGAAGCCAGTACGCAGACCAATAATTCAGCAAATTTTCGTAGAATTATGGATATTCTCTTGGAAATGCGAGGTCAGATATATGCTTTGGGATGCGAAGTTCAGAATTTGCAGAATGCAGATCAAGCTTCTTCGGGTTCATTAAATGATCAGATTCAAGCCCTTTCTCTTCAAATTCAGGCTAATGCTAAGGGTGAGGATGTTGCACAACTAAAGGAAGACTTGAAAAGGCTGGAAGGTATCGTTCAGTCAATGGTGTGAAAGCTAGTACAAACACCTAGAGGGGGGTGAATAGATGTTTAAAATAAATCTTGGCAGATATATGCGGAATAAAATAAACTTCAAATAAAACAAAGGAGTTAGGGAAGAGAATAAGAACACAAGGTTTATAGTGGTTCGGCTTAATCCAAGCCTACATCCACTCTCCCACGCTAACAGCCTTCTTGGCTGGATTCCACTATGCAATCAATAAGAGATTACAACTTCAAGTGCAAACACTTAGTAGATCACACTATCTCACTAAGTCACTCTTTTGGTATTTCTCTCACGATCACAAACGTTTAAGCTCTCTAAAGACAAGTGTATGATCGAAGGTCGCTTAGACTTTGGAATTATAAATTCTACGCTCTATCTCTTACTTGCTCATCGGTCCTTTATCTCCTTAAATACTCCTCCACTTCCAAACTAGCCGTTGAACAGTATCCCGGAGAATCGTATTCCAATATATCCATTGGACAGCTCTGTATCTAGAAGATCTGGTAGCCGTTGAGTGACAAAGGTAAAATCCCAAATTGATTCCGATCGCCCATACAAACGGAATCTTGATTTCCATAAGTAAAGCTTCTTCGTATAGAAAGTTCTTGTCTTCAAGATTCAATCGTCAATCAATTAGATTAAATCAATCAAATCAATCTTGATGTGGAATCCAAACCAGATCACTAGCCGTTATATGATTGGGCTTGAGTTACGTTCTGTCGAATCTGGATGTAAAGTCTGAGAGCCATAGACTTTACAATCTGAGTCTGAGTGCGATAAACTTTACAATCTGAGTCTGAACATTTTTTGCTTCAGCATAGAGTCTGTCTTCTGGTTCAGCTTCAGCATAGAGTCTGTCTTCTGGTTCATCATTCACGTTCAGTTTGGAATTAGTTAGAGTTGATAGACTTCTGATGTAGAACAGACTTTGACACTAAAGTCTGGCAATCTTCAGACTTTGACACAGAAGTTTGGAAATCTTCAAAATATACTCTGGATATGTGTTACGTTCAGTCTTCTGGCCGTCTTCTGACTTTGATAATATCATTTACATGTTCTATCATCTGTATGATCTATTACTCAACCATCAAACATGTTAGTAGCATTTGATTTATTTTGTCATCTTCAAAACATCATAAGGGATTTCCCTAACAATCTCCCCATTTTTTATGATGATAAAACAATTTCTGAATATGCAGATTTGTAAACATGCTTTTAAAAATATTAATTTAAATCAAAGGATATCATAAGATAACAAATAAAATGAGCATAATAATATATAGAAAAATAGTCACAGCTCAATATTATACAATAAATAATATCAACCAATCAACACATATGCATATTCATATCTTCTCCCCCTTTTTGTCATAATCAAAAAGCGATAATAATGGAAAAAGTATCACATAGAGAATGATAACAAATATCTTGCATGAATCACAATTTCCAAAATCAGCTTTTATAAAGTAAATCGAATATTAAAGATATGCAATATAGCTCACTTCGATCATATTAGTAAATATCCAATAAAAATCACGAATGCATCATAAAATTCGCGTACCCTTTTTGTCATAATAAAATAATATCAATACAAGATTTATTAATGACAAAAGGTAATAAAAGATGCACTAACCGGATTTTTTAGAACAAATTTCTAACACATTTACCTTTCCTTCCATTCATAATAAGATCACGATCAATCCAAAAAGATTTTTCCATAATTGATCAAAGCTCCCCCTCAATTTGTTGCCTTTTTGAGATGATCACGATTCTTTTCATTTTCTTTTGGATTCGATTTCTCCCCCTGTGATCATGACAATATTTGCAGATAGAAACAATTGTGGCTTGTGCATGTTGAACAGAATATTTTTCCAATATTTCCTTTGTAGCAACAATATTCGCAACGATCACTTGTATTTTGAAATTCAAGGAAAAATTTTATTTTCTTCAATCAAGCTCCTCTCGAATTCAACCTGCATAAACTTAAAAAAAAATTTCCACAAATAAGCTGTAATAACATCCATGTAATATATAATGCCCTTTCTTCAAATAAATAAGTTGAATAGCATATATAAAATTATCAATTATTAAAATTCTGAACTATTCAACCTTCCATATGACACATAAAGGATTTCCTTAACAATTTGCAAAATCTTTGCACAAGAAATGGAATCTTTGAACTTCCAAAAGATAGTATAGAATCTTCATGATTTTCTGATTGAGTTTTCCAAAATTCATATGGAAGATTCTTTTGTGACCTGCAAATTCTTATATAACAAATAATAATCTTTGCAAAAATGTCACGTAATATCTTCCTTTGATTTGCGGATCAAACTTGCTAGATATAATATATCCTCTTAGAATATAGCAAGAATATGCAGTAATATCTTTCGAGATCAAAGGCATTTCCTTAAGCGTGAATTTCAGATATGCATTTTGCAAAAGAAAAATAGATATTTCTGTCACGTGCCAAAATTGCTACCTTATATTTATAACAAAAGATATTCGCAATATAATAAATAATCATCCAAAATCATGATAAATGCACGTAGAAATTTGCAAGGCGGGATGATAAAAAATATTTTCTTACCCATGGTATATATTTCAAATATACCATAAAATAAAATCATTACCAATCTTCGCATGAGATGCATTTCTGATTACATCATGATTTGCATAGATTTGCGATCATTCATCCCTTAAAGAATTTCCTGCAATCAACTCATTTCCTTTTTGGTATCCATCAATTTGGATCCTTTCATGACGTTAGAGCAAAATATAAAATCTCCATAAACAAATATTCTTTCTTGATTCATTATAACAAAGTATTCAAAGAAAGAATATTATGCACAATGATATTTTGAAAAATAAATTCTCACTTAGTCATAGTACGATAAAAACATAGAGAATAAAATCCTTGGGTATCTAGGAATATTTTGCATAATTAACATCACGTAAAATCAGATTTTTATTTGGCAAAATATGATAAAATCTGAGAGTATAAAATCAAACCAAATAAATTCTTTTGTCTTTAAGCATGATATCAAAAATGATCACACGTATCAAATTAAATCTTGAATCACAAAAACAAATCATGCGATTCTTTCTTCAATAAATCAAGGAATATGATCCTTATAAAATTTCAATCAACCAAGGATATATCGAATATCAAGCAAAATGAGAAATATGTTCCCAAATCAAATTAAAAATTTACCTTCTTTACCAAATTCTCTTTCTTCTTTTTTTTTCTTTATATCCTGCAAAAAATAACTCATCTTTTCTTTGGTACCCATTTTTTCTTGGGTCCATGAGAGTTAGAAGAGTATGCTGCTTTTATCCAATCTTTCTTAATAGGTCTCCAGACTTTAGGACAATCTTTCTCAAAGTGTTCTGAATCTCCACAATTTAAACACTTGAGGGCATTTCGACCAACAGGTTTTACAAACACTTTTTGAAAACGATTTTTGTAAAATGTCTTTGGAGGTCTTTGTTTAAGTCTCTCATTGACTTTAGGAAAATCAATTAGAGAATCATTTTCCTTATTGAAACCAAGTCCCGACTTATTATAGTAAGGTACTTCTTTGGAAAGAATATGCTCTAAAGTTTTTGAACCATTTGAAAATCTTGTCGAAATATTTGAAAATTCTTTTTCAAATAATCATTTTCTTTGACAAGTAAATCTCAACTTTCTTTTGTTTGTAGAAAATCTTTTGCAAAATTTCAAAATTTTCTTTTGAGAAAGATCATGTTGCCTAAGCCGAGAATTCTCCTTTTTAAGTTTGGAGATCCTTTTAAGAGAAGATTTGAGATTTAAGCAAAGCTCATTTATATACTTTGAAACTTTGAGAGGAATTTTTGAATAGCTTACCTCGATTTCCTCATCGGATTCTGAGTCTGTGTCCGAGTCAGACTCTGATTCTGAGTCTGTGTCTGAGTCAGACTCAGATTCTGAATGTGCCATCAAGCATATATTTTCTTGCTCATCATCTTCTTTCATGATTCTTTTCTGGCCATTATGCTTGTATTGACTTCTTCCATCGAATTTCCTTCCTTTCTACTCAGCTTTTTGAATTTCTTGACCATAAAGGCAAGTTCTTTGTCGTCCATGTTATTTTTGAGTCTGTTTCATCAAAAACAACATTAGATATTAAAGCAATGGACTTTTTACCTTCAGGATCTTCGTCGTTGAGTTGTTCCACTTCATAGGATTGAAGAGTGTCGATTAATTCATCAACGGAAAGTGGCATAATCCTTTGAGTCTCCCGGATTGAGGTCTTGACATGGTTCCAATCTTTTGAGAGACCTCGCAAGAGTTTGTTGACCTTCATTGGGGAAGAAATTGGATGACCTTGATATGCCAAACTGTTTACAATTTCTGTAAAACGATTGAACATATCTCCAATCGACTCTCCTTACTTCATCTTGAATGATTCATATTTGCCGAGCAGGAAGTTTACTTTTGTCTCTTTTACACGATCAGTCCCTTCATATGTAACATGAAGTCTATCCCAAACTTCTTTTGCTGTTTCACATGAAAAGAGTTTGTTATATTCAGCAGGAGACAAGGCGCAATATAAAGAATAGATGGCTTTTGCATCAAGCGCTTCTCTTTTGGACATCTCCGTCCGAGACATAGGAGCGGGGAGTTTGGTTTCTTTGTCTTTGCCATTCTTGTTTGATGTAGATGCAGCAGTGGGGTTGATTCCTTTTTCCACAACATCCCATTGCAAGAGATCTTTGGATCTTAGGAATGCTTTCATTTTATTCTTTCACACGTTGTATTCCTTTCCATCAAAATATGATGGCCTTGTGTTGCTTTACCCTTCCATAAGTCCTGGTGCCAACATACTAGCCATATAAGATCTTTAGCTCAAAAGTAAAAACACTTTTATAAACCGAGCACTTGGCTCTGATACCAATTATGAAAGCTAGTACAAACACCTAGAGGGGGGTGAATAGGTGTTTAAAATAAATCTTGGCAGATATATGCGGAATAAAATAAACTTCAAATAAAACAAAGGAGTTCGGGAAGAGAATAAGAACACAAGGTTTATAGTGGTTCGGCTTAATCCAAGCCTACGTCCACTCTCCCACTCTAACAACCTTCTTGGCTGGATTCCACTATGCAATTAATAAGAGATTACAACTTCGAGTGCAAACACTTAGTAGATCACACTATCTCACTAAGTCACTATTTTGGTATTTCTCTCACGATCACAAACGTTTAAGCTCTCTAAAGACAAGTGTATGATCGAAGGTCGCTTAGACTTTGAATTATAAATTCTACGCTCTATCTCTTACTTGCTCATCGGTCCTTCATCTCCTTAAATACTCCTCCACTTCCAAATTAGCCATTGGACAGTATCCCGGAGAATCGTCTTCCAATATACCCATTGGACAGCTCTGTATCTAAAAGATCTGGTAGCCGTTGAGTGACAAAGGTAAAATCCCAAATTGATTCCGATTGCCCATACAAACGGAATCTTGGTTTCCATAAGTAAAGCTTCTTCGTATAGAAAGTTCTTGTCTTCAAGATCCAATCGTCAATCAATTAGATTGAATCAATCAAATCAATCTTGATGTGGAATCCAAACCAGATCACTAGCCGTTATATGATTGGGCTTGAGTTACGTTCTGTCGAATCTTGATATAAAGTCTGAGAGCCATAGACTTTACAATCTGAGTCTGAGTGCGATAGACTTTACAATATGAGTTTGAACATTTTTTGCTTCAGCATAGGGTCTGTCTTCTGGTTCAGCTTCAGCATAAATCTGTTTTCTTGTTCATCATTCACGTTCAGTCTGGAATTAGTCAGAGTTGACAGACTTCTGATGTAGAATAGACTTTGACACTAAAGTCTGGCAGTCTTCAGACTTTGGAAATCTTCAAAATATACTCTGGATATGTGTTACATTCAGTCTTCTGGCCGTCGTCTGACTTTGATAATATCCTTTACATGTTCTATCATCTGCATGATCTATTACTCAACCATTAAACATGTTAGTAGCCTTTGATTTATTTTGTCATATTCAAAACATCATAAGGGATTTCCCTAACAAATGGGAGATTTCCAGCTTGTCCGAGTTCCCAAGCATTCTTGACTCTATTCCATTTTCATCTCAACCTTTTTTATGCTGATAAAAAGGGGGAGAGATGCAAGATTTGAAACCTTGATTTTTAATCGTTTGGACTGTCTTAACTTAGATTGTTTTGATGTTTGACTTTACGACTTTATTTTTGTGTCTGGATGTGTGGACTGAATTTGGATTTGGACTTGACTGCTTATATTAACTACTATTGATATTTTATGGATGGTTTTATCGCATACTAGACTAACCTATTTTCTGTGGTTGCAGATTCTAGAGTTATCGTTTATTAAGCCATTTATTTTTATAAGATATCCATATTTGTTGAGTAATGTTTTGCAGGCCAAAAATATCCAAATCTGCAGGAAAGTTTTGTCACCATCAAAAAGGGGGAGATTGTTGGAGAAATCTTCATGAAAGTGTTTTGAAGCTGACAAATCGTTTCCATAAATCTAGTCTGAAGGTTTGCAGACTCTGCTATTTAAAGTCTGAAGACCTCCGGACAGCCAGACTCAAGACTCAAAGTCTATCCTCATTGACAGTTTCTAATCTGTTGAAGAAAGGCTATCCAGAACTGGATGTTTCATTAAGGATGTGACCTTATCGACTAGAGAAGATCTCTTGGCTGGATATGACATAACGAAATCCTTTATTTGATCATGATTAATTCAAAGATTAAGGATCCGATGATTGGCAAAATATTCTTGGAAGGTTCTACTTATGGAAACCGAGATCCTGATTGTATGGGCGAACAAGATTGATGGGCTATCGACATGTTCCTTTAATAGCTCGAATGATCTTCCTAATTGATTCCGTCCAACGGGTAGATTGGAGGAATTCCTTTGGTAAGTGTCAACGAGTATGATGGCATAAAGGAGTATATAAGGAAGTCGTTCTCAGTTGTTCGAGAAGTGCGCGATAGAAGAATTCCAAAGTCTGAAGCTCCTTGTTGTTTAATCAATTCTTTTGAGCGAAATCTTGTACGCAAAAGAGAGTCTATATTTGTGAGAAACCTTGAGGAAGTGTGGTAGAGTATCTACACTGTGGAATCAAGGAAAAGCTGTGCTGTAACATCTTTTTTATTCATAGTGAAATCCAGCCGGTGGGCTGTCAGTGCGGAAGAGTGGACGTAGGCTTGGAATAAGCCGAACCACTATAAACCTTGTGTTCAATTTTCTCTTCCTTACTCCTTATTTTACTTTGATCGTATTTCATTTTGTTAACCGGAAGAGAATTCCCTTTCTATCGTTTGCCTAGTATCGCTTCCGTATCTCGAGAAATTATTTTTACACCTATTCACCTCCCTCTAGGTGTTTATACTAGCTATCTCAAAAAGAAGAAGAAAAGAGAAGAAAAGAAAGGAGAGAGAAAAAATGTTCTTCAAAAGTGTTTCTGGAACAAAAAATAACTTTTTTTTTGCTTCTCATTTCCGTTCCAATTTTGTTCCGGGAACAAAAAACAGATTTTGAACAAAAACGCAAACAAACGCGTTTCTGTTCTTTTTTTGTTCTCGAGAACAAAAAAAAAATATATTTATGAACAAAAAAGAAATAAGCAACCATGCACGCCCTAAATAACCCACACGGTGTTTAATCCATCACAATAACTAGTCAAATCTCACTCAAGAAATTATATAAATTCTATATATGAGAATTTAACTGGCTAAATCACTATAAAATGTAATTACAAGCAAATTCTCATGAGAAGAACTCTCTACATACTCCTCTTTAGGCCATTTGAGAATTCTCTCTCTGGCCACCGAGGACTTGGCGCGCTTCTACTCCGATGGCCCTTCTCTATTTATAACCAAGAGAACCCTCCCATCATTCAATGCAAGAACCGTCTTTCTCGGAAGAAATCACGTGCTCCATTTTGGGCTTTTTCCTTTGATGCGCAGAGAGCACTCCTTAGCTCTTTCATTTCTTCTCTTCCCTGTCAAAGTCAACAATGACGGCTAATGAATAGCCGACATTGATGGCTCGCTGTTCTTATTTCTTCAGAGAACGAATGCATTTAATGCAAATGGGCCGCTGTCCTCTAATAAATCTTCAATACTTCTCTGTGAGGGATTGTTCCAGCTTGAGTGAACTCCCCCACTCGATTTTGCAATTAACATTGTTGATGAAGCTGGATTTATCATCCATGATAGTTACAAGATTACCTGATTCTATTGGTAGACTAACACATTTGGAAACAAAGATCTCATTCACACCGATTGCCGAACTTCCAAACTCTATCTATGGATTACAGAGACTTTCATCTTTCCATGTAAGCCCCAATGTGATTGAGGAATGCCCCAACTTCATGGTAAACTTAGAATCGTTATGAGTATTCAAGTTGGTATGTGGGTGTCATTTTGCAGCACGATGGGAGTTACCAAGCATTATTGGAAGGTTGAGGAATTTAGAAGAGTTATACGCGGATTAATATGGCTCTTTGTTAAATTGATAATGTCCACGATTCACTATTGCTTGATTTTGTCATAACGTGGTTTTTTCAAATGTTTAGGATTTCATATTATTCGCGGTCAAAAGCATTTCGACTATGAAAGCTCACCTAACGTTTCATTATACCTCTAAATTTGGATCGTGTTTTTTTTGTTTACCCTACATCTAATGTTTCACTATAAGTCAGTCGTATTGATAAATATAAAAATGTATAATTTCCGTATGAGTACTCATTTGGTCATTATATGAGAAGTAGTGGTGGTGGGTGGTGGCGCAGCATCATGGGAAGATTATGCGAAATGGTACGTTGCATTGGCTCGTTGGCGCGCAGTAGTTTTGCGACGTCAAGAATGGCGGCTAATCGAGGCCCATCGGTTCCAAATGTTAATTTCTTTAAGACCCTCATTTTCACGTCATATTATGCTTTGGGCCCTTTTGGCGAAAATTTGGGGCAAGACAACGAGGGCCCATTTGGTTCAGTTTTTAGGGAATGCATTTGCAAAAATACAAATATCTTTGGGTGAATGGAGTTTTCCGAAATGTAAATATCATTTGGTAAAATTTGCATTGAAAAACAACTTTGGCCAAAACATCGTTTGGTAAAATTTGCATCTGTAAAAGACTTTTATTAAATTAAAAAAACAAAATAACTATTTGTATTTTTTTTTTAAAGTTCGACCATCGGATCGCCGGATCTAGCAGCTGGACCGCCAAATCTAGGGGCCGAACCGCTAGATTTGGCCCTTAGACGGTTGCCAGGGTCGGGCGATCCCAGGCGACTGTCGCTTGGGGTCGCGCGAACCTAGGCAGCCGTTGCCTGGGGTCGCTCGACCCCGGCGACGGTCGTCGAGGTCAGGTGACCCTCAGGTGGCGGTCGCCGGCGAGCACGACCCCTTGACTAGCAGTCATCGGCCTCCAATCGGCTTCTCCATCGAAGAGATGAACAGTGATGAATAATACCAAAAGTTGCATTCCGAAAATGCAACTTCCCAATGGACCTCTACCCTCCATTCCCCCAAAGGCCTTTGAAGCCACTTGAAGATGCAATTGCATCTTCCCAAAGTTCTCAAAAAATTGAACCAAACACCATAGTATTTGGCCAAACCCCCTTTAAAGCCCCAAAAGTATTCTAAATGCTGAACCAAACAGGGCATAAATATGATTAGTTCGTTGGGATCTAGTTACTCTATCCATTATCATCGCGGGGAATCCATGTTTTTCTTTTCTTTTCTTTTTCTGTTTTCTCTTTTTTTTTTTTTTTTTTTTTATTCATTTTTCCTCTTTCACTGGCCCACAAGCGGGTGGCGACGTGAGCGTCGCAGTTCTCGCCTATGGTCAGTGGAAAACAAGAAAGAAAATAAAATTTTATAATTTTTAAAAACTTATATATGAAGATAGAAAGAAAATAAAGAAAAAAAAAAACTTATAAAAAAAGTTCAGAAAACTTTAAAAAAATGGAAAAGTGTCCACGTTAGCGTTAATCATGATTCTTTCTTTTCTTTTTCCTTTTACACCTCACCGCCCACTGACTTGCGACATCCACATTCGATTACTCCTATCCTCTTCTCCCTTTTTTGTTCTTTTCATCCCCCACTTTCTACCAACCGAAAGTTATCCTCGTGCCATACAGACCGAGTAAGAGAAACGCCACTTGGCAGGGAGCCGGGGAAAAGGATGCATAGAAGCACACTCGTATCGGTTGAGAACAACAAAAATCACAGCACAAACACTCGGACGACGATAATATCATCCTCGTGACTAAAAGAAGGCATTTCACATGAATGGTATTAGGGTGTGGTTCATATCCTGAGGAAAGTAGCGCGCTAAAATTCGGATGAAAAGTCAATATTTACGCCCACAACTCGTTACCTGAAAACCAAGACACGCAGCTCGGTCAAACACAAATCTTCACTCTCTATTTCCTTTTTCCTTATAATCCTCGCTTCCCACCAACTGTCCTCTTCTCCCTCTTTTGTTCTTTTCATCCCCCACTTTTCTTTCACCAGCCAAACGTTCTCCTGGTGCAATGCCAGAACGTACAGAGGAAGGAAGAGAAACACCACTTGGTATTGCTTGAGAATAATAAAAATATTCCCAGCACAACACTCCGACAACGATAATATCATCCCCGAGACTAAAAAAAGGGACATTTGTGTACGTGAAAGGTGTTCAAACGTGATTTATGCTTCCCATCAATTGGAAGACACTTTGGCCTTTAGGGGTTTTTTGTGCCATCTATATATGTAAGCTTTTTCTCTTGTAATTGATAATTGTAACAAAAAGATGGGAGGTGCTTATTATAATGAAATTATCGACTAGATCTAACCCTAGTTTAATGCTAAATCAAATAAAGCCTTATGTCTCGATCTCTCTTTTCTGCATTTACTATTTATTTCATTGTATTTGTACGCCTAATCTTAACAGATTGGAGTAGCTAGATGGAATCCTTAATTGGATGTAATCTTAAGTTTTGATTAGTTGTTGTTGCTAATGTCAGTGTGTACGCACACGTGCGGGTCCCACAAAGAGAGAGTGTGGCGTGACATGGGTAATTTTCCGGGAAAATCAAGTCCTGGTAACTTTTCTGGAAAATCCGTCAGCTTCCGATTTTTGAAGTTTTCGGTTTCATGCGATTTCGCGCCTATGGAACATGCAACGAGCAAAAAACCAGCGCGTTGGTTTGACCAGTAACACTCAATCTACTACCACCTATGTAGCACCGACACGCGACACAACATGAGTGTCCGACACGACACGACACGTCATTTCTAAAAAATAGAGAATTCCGACACGTTGCGACACGTTAAATATTAAATAAATATTTTTATTTTTAATTAATTTGATTCAAATTCATTAATTAAAAAAGCCTATAGTAAATTTACACTAATAATATTAATAAATCAATTCATTTGAAATTCGAATGATATATTCATAATTAATGCGAAACATGTTTTTAATTTTAACAAAAGTTATTGATAAAACTAATAATTAATAAAGACAATTAGAATCAACTTATTTAAATAAATTCATGATTTTTAGAATGATCAAAATTTATCATTATTCAAAATTAATACTTTTACTTTTTGAAATTATTTTTCAATTTTATTTATTTAATTTTTCTATAAAAAAATTTCCAAATCCACTCTTTCTTTCCTTTGTCCATTTCCCTCCACCCCAAACTTATTTTACTTTTTTTCCCACCCAAAACCTTTGACAAACAGGCTGTCAGCCTCACTGCCCCTCCCCCAAAACTCAAAAGACACGCCATCGTCCACCTCTTTTTATTATTTTTTATTTCCTTATCACAAACCCTAGCGACCCTCTTTTTCCTCCTCCTTCTACTGCTCGCACAAAAAACACCAAACCAAGACAAACACGCAGACAGCAGACCTCGCTCCCATCTTTCGCACCTCGTGTCGTTTCTCAGCTTCCGACGATGGAGCGGACGCAACGCCAAGGAGGAGGAGATGCCGTCGCCGCCGCCGCCGCCACTGCCGCCGCTCGGCGCCCCCTCGGGCCCCGATCCCTTCCTCTTCTCTTCCTCTCTCTGGCCGTCTCTCGCCGTCACTCGCGGCCTCTGCTCCCTCCCCCTCCCTCGTCTCTACCCGGAGTCTTCCGGACACACGTCGACACGCGTGTCAAAAAAAGTTGACCGCGTGTTGGAATCCAACACGCGTTGACCACGTGTCCGAGCGTGTCGACGTGTCCGACATGCTCCGACACGTGTCGGACACGACACGGAAGCACGGACAACATAGACTACCACTGCAAAAAGAAAACATAAAACAAAAACAAGGCCTTGATCGAATCGGAAAATGACAATGCTTTATAGGCCTTTTGGATCAGACTGGATCGAATTACGAATTCCTAGAGGAGCACTAACCGGCAAATGATTGGCCTCGTAGAGATTTTTCAAAGGTAGACTAAATAATTAAAAATCCAACACCTAAATTAGATTTACTTATTTGCTAGTTTTAAACAAAATTGAGTTATATGATTGCATTTAGTACAAAATCCACTTTATCTGGTAAGTATGGGAGGAGTTAATTGATTCGTTCAAATAAAAATAAAAAAAAAGTTACTGGTAATCAAATCTTGCAAAATATATTGAGTCGTGTTGCACTTAGCTCTAATAACATTCTGCATTTAAAAATAAAATAAAATTATGCATCTTTTTTATTAAATTTTAGGTTCAAGTTTTTCATTCTCACATGTATGGAGTCTTATTATTTTATCACATTTTGATTATACATTGCATTTTCATGAATATCTCCTTTTTTTTTTTTTTTTTTTTTTTTTTGCCTTGTGGATTAATCCATCACGTTGTTATTACTCGATACCATTGTTACCAAAAGTCGGGATTAAAAGTTGGACTCAAATGTGCCAGAAATCTCGCACACCCTCAACTAGATTTCCGGCTCCTTTGCTGACTGTACAATTGGCAATTCAAATTTGATTACAAGCAAAGCATCGTAACATCATAGATCTATGTGCGTAACGTTTCTATACTTAGTTACGACTCCACGCCGTGAAATTGTACTGGTTAATAGGTGTACCACAGAAGTGTAAACATGTTTGATACACACAAGAAGTCCAAGAAGATTCTGAATTTTGTCACGATGGCGTTGAGTGAAATTGTACTGGTTAATAGGTGTACCGCAGAACTGTAAACATGTTTAATACACACAAGAAGTCCAAGAAGATTCTGAATTTTGTCATGATGGTATTGATTTTGCCTATTTTGCAAAATGTTCTAGAGGCGGGCCCCCTAAACATGTCTAATATGCACAAGAGTCCAAGAAGATTAGGCCCAATGACATTCTTCTACGATGGACGTTTTCACTCATATAAGTGGACTTTTGGCCTTGTCTGTTGCATTGACAGGCTTTACTTATTTTCTGTTGCTTCTAGATTACTGTTTAAAATTTTTACCTTTCGCGAATATTCGTAAAGACGTGGTATTTTTATTTTTTAATTGAATATTTTCCATATAGGACAATTTAAAAAAATAGGCTCTCCTTTTAAGTTTCTTTAAACTACATCCTTAACCTTCTTACTAGAGGAACTTGATATTTAAATTATAGAGGTCTCTTTGATCTCTTTGTTAGCAAGAGGAAAATATCAAATTCACCTAAAAAAAATCCTGCAAATGGAGCCACACCTCCATATTTTATTGATTACCTTAATGAGATGAATTAGGTGAATGATTTTTAGTGTTCTTCTTTTACCATTGATTTTGCTACCATTTTCTATCATGATACATGCTAGTGTCACGAGCCTAAAAAGAGTCGACCCAAGAGGTTCCTGGAGGGCGATCGCGACTCACCCGTGGACCTCCTACTCTCACTCGGATTCCCACCAAGCCTTCTCCCCAAAAGTTCCAAGGGCGGGCGAAACCGCCATTGAGTCATATTCTAGGAGTCTGTTTCGTTATTTATGTCGGTAAACGGTAGTTGAATATTTATGTCGGTAGTTGAGGCGGTGCGATCTCGTCCGCCGATAGAATTCTATATCAATGGATGTAATC
This sequence comes from Eucalyptus decipiens, assembly GCA_014182575.1. Taxonomy (NCBI): domain Eukaryota; kingdom Viridiplantae; phylum Streptophyta; class Magnoliopsida; order Myrtales; family Myrtaceae; genus Eucalyptus; species Eucalyptus decipiens. The sequence continues at coordinate 16,190,816 of CM024616.1, forward strand.
CGAGGCCCTCAACTATAAAAGTGGTGTCCTCCTTCATTTGTAAGCATTCACTACTTCCGCAATACAAAGTTTCTATCTTTCCAGAGCTCTTCTCTCTAGATTCTTTCTCTCTCTACGATCTGGGTAAACGAGCGAGTGAGCGTTCGTGTGGAGCAAGGCTTGGCTTGGGTGCTTCGGCGATCCAATCCGATCATAAAGTGCCCGAGTCGCCTCGCGGTTACAATCCCAATCGATTGGCCCGTGACAAGTGGTATCAGAGCTAAAGAGAGATCCGTTTCCAAGAGATTGAAGAGCGTCGACTGTTCGAGAGAATGTCAAGCCAAGAAGCGGCTATAGTTGGAGAGGCTGTGCAAGTCAAGGAGACTCGCAAAGCAAAGAAAAGAGATACCTCGGTGGATGCTGCGGCCATGTTCGATGAGAAGATCGGGAAGGTTTGGAGTGCTGTGCTCGAACTCATGGAAGGTCTTGACGACGTGTGAGATCGGATCATGGAGGTTGAGGGCTCACTTCGTGAAGACTTCACGACCGGCATCAACCAAGCCACAACTCCATTGTTCGACAAGGAGGAAGCTCTCGAAGCATCGATCGATGGTTTGAACGAGCGCGTCCAAGTGATCGAGGAGGTGAGCTCGTGTAAGGAAGAGGTCGAAGCCATGAAGGCAGAGATCCAAGAGCTCAAGACTGAGCTCACCCTATGTAAGCTAAGCATCACGAACGGTGCATTGCCTACTCAAGCGGTGCCCAAAATTGAGGTGCCGAAACCAAAGGAGTTCAAAGGCAACCGGTCCGCCCAAGAGGTGGACAACTTCGTATGGAGCATGGAGTAATACTTTGGTGCTGTCAACATCCGAGACGAGTCAATCAATGTACAAACTGCATCCATGTTCCTTACTAATATGACGATACTTTGGTGGTGCAATAGATGCGATGAGATTAGACGAGGTGCCGATCCTGTGGACACATGGGACGACTTCGTAAGAGAGTTCCGTGACTACTTTTTCCCGGAGTTCGCTCAACAAGAAGCTTGTAGCTTGCTCCATCGCCTCGAGCAAAGAGGCGCGATTCAAGAGTACGTGAAGGAGTTCCCGGAGCTCAAACTCCAAATTTGCAACCTAAGCGAAGAGGAGGCTTTCGGAGCGTTCATGGATGGATTGAAGCCATGGGCGCAACTTGAGTTGAAGTAGAGGGACGTGAGTAGTCTTGCAAGGGTGCTAAGCATGGCCGAGTCTCTCGTCGACCTCACCAAGGTTGAGCCGAGGAACAACCGAGCAAGAGATTGGAGGTCAGATCGACCCGACGACAAAGGAAGAAACACTCCCCGAGGCGTGCTCGATCAAGGCGGCCGAGCCAAAACATGGGGAGAAGGGTCTTCCAAGCCGTCCTTCCAAAGAGGTTGACCGTAGACGGACTACGCGAGTAAGTTCGATCAACCTCCGCACTCTCCTTGCTTTATTTGCAAAGGTCCACACTTGACCCAAAAGTGCCTAAAGAGGGGTCACATCAACGCCCTCCTTGCCATCGAGGAAGAGAGGGAGGTGCCCAAAGAAGATAAGAGACAGATCCGGATTGGAGCTGTGAGGATGATCAACTCGGTCCAAGCCTGATCCCCGACCAAAGAAGAATGAATCGCTCCAAACACAGACATGTTCTTCGTGGAGGTCGAAGTGGGTGGCCGAACGCTTTACGCTTTGGTCGACACCGGCGCATCCAACATGTTCATGTCGACGAGGTTGCAAAGGCCTTGGGACTTCACGTGGAACCATCCGGGAAGTCGTACAAGCCCATCAATTCGGGTGACTTCCATGGCGTAGGAGCAACACCCGACATGGATGTCAAGATTGGCGGATGGAAGAGCAAAATGGCGTTCGAGGTAGTCCCTCTTGACGACTATGATCTCATCCTTGGGATGCAATTTTTCCATAGTATGGGAGCCATGATCGACATGAGGACCAAGTGCATGATGATCCTCGACCAAAAATGCCCGTCGATGATCCCCATGATCAAAGGGGTGGTCGACACAAAGACCATCGCGTCGATTGGACGCCTTGACAAGAGCTTGAAGGACGTGATGCGCATCAACAAGCTGTCCGAGGTGAAGCCAAAGGTTGAGTTGGATCCTACCCCAACACACGCCATGCCAATCCAAGCACTCTTCCCCAAGGTTGAGTGCGCGCCGCTTGCTCCGTCCAAGCCGAAGACTGAGCCGCGTGCCAAGTACGAGTTCATCATCGAAGGTTGTGGTCCTTCGTTCATGAGCGTCCGAGCGGAGCAAAACAAGAACAAGAAAGCTCATACCAAAGCCCGTAAGTTTGCCCGTCAAGCTAAGAGTGACGAGGACGTTGCTCGATTGAGTGGGGGAGAATGTCACGGGCCTAAAGAGAGTCGACCCAAGAGGTTCTTGGAGGGCGATCGCGACTCACCCATGGACCTCCTTCTCTCACTCGGATTCCCACCAAGTCTTCTCCCCGAAAGTTCCAAGGGTGGGTGAAATCGTCATTGAGTCATATTCTAGGAGTCTGTTCCGTTATTTATGTTGGTAAACGATAGTTGAATATTTATGTCGGTAGTTGAGGCGGTGCGATCTTGTCCGCTGATAGAATTCTAGATCAATGGATGTAATCTGAGGCCCTCAATTATAAAAGGGGTGTCCTCCTTCATTTGTAAGCATCCACTACTTCTGCAATACAAAGCTTCTATCTTTCCAAAGCTCTTCTCTCTAGATTCTTTCTCTCTCTACGATCCGAGTAAGCGAGCGAGTGAGTATTCGTGTGGAGCAAGGCTTGGCTTAGGTGCTTCGGCGATCCAATCCTATCCTAAAGTGCGTGAGTTGCCGTGCAGTCATGATCCCAATCGATCGGCCCGTGACACTAGCATGCAAATCATCCCCTCTATGAGAATGGTAATCTTAGTAAAAACCAGTTATAGAACCGGCTGTACCCAATTGTGTGCATTAGAATTAAGGATACCAAAAAGCATAGTGCATATAGTTCGATTAATTGGAATAGAAATCATCGGATAATTCAAGAAGTCACGATCATTTGATACACTAAACATGACTTGACTTGCATTATTGAGATAAATAAGAAGATCCACGACCAGTAGCCTAAATGTCAAATCCATAAGTTTGTCTAGAAGCAAGGGGCGCTTGATCCATAGCCACAAGATTCAAGCCCTTAGTCATCCAATAGTAGCTGATTAATCCATTCATATCCAGTATCTGAAGAGCAATACAAATAACATTAGGATGTGACCATACATCAAACACTATATTTGCTTATTGCTCTTGAAACCACAGAGGAAATCATCAAATGTCACACTACTAATGAGGCCATAATTACACCCTTTATAGGTTTTCCAAGAAATTAGTTTGCATTTGCCATGAAAATTACACTTTGATTGATCCTAATCATAAGGTAATTCATATTAATGAGATAATGCAACTACTACAGAGAGATGATCATAAGTAACATCTTAGAAAGCACATATATAACTCTCGGTAAGTTGACCCAATCAAAACCCTAATAAGAGCTTACTAGTGTGACAAAATTGAGTCATGTATCATACTTGAGATGTCGAATGATTTGGCCACTCTGTTGATCCAGCTTCACATTTACTTGTTTAGTCCCCAATTGGGGCTGATTATAGCAGATATCACAAACATACCCTTCTTTTAAACTCACTAAGTGGGTTCCAAATGCTAATTTGACCATTTCGGAGTTGTGGGGTATTGAGTTTTTATTAGCACTCTCTCTATGGTTGCTCTGTCCTTTTCTTGGCAGAAAAAAGAACAAAATTGCTTTCCTTAAGGAGAAGAATTGAGTTGAAACAATTTCTATTCTTCATTACACAAGCACGAATCTGTCCGATGAAATAGGATCATAACCCTAAACCAAAGCCGTAGAGGTGATAACAATCTACTTTTGTTCCAGCAAGTTATATTCACACCTCATTCATCATCACATCGAATATTAATTATGCATATTTTTAGTGTAGAAGTCCCAAAGTTTATTCTCAATTTTCCACAAGACAAGATAAACAATACCATACCATGAAGAAATCGACATTAGAGTGAGAAAGTGTTAGCTGGGTTCACTTCTATGTGGAGGAAGCCCAATGAGTTGCAAGCCCAAAAAGGGTTTGAGCCCGTATAATAAGTTATATGAGGAAATAACATTTCTCACTATCTATATAAAGAGGTAGCAGCATAAAAGGAAATAGTAACAAGAGAAAAAGAGAAAACAGAAAATCTGGGATTTGGGGCAATATCTAATTTACATCAAGCTGGCGTCGGAGGTCGATTCATGGTCCGATTGAGCTGAAATTTTGTCAGCATGTTCGTGGCACAATTTAATTGAATCTGAACAGTTTGATTTTCGTTTGAAGCTCCATACATCAGGTTTTTCGTGGATTGATCAAAACCTGCGTTTTTGGTCAGATTTATCCTTGATCTCTTGTGAAGTTCATGTGTATTGCCAAGAATTATGTTCTTGAGGTGTTTGCTGCTATGTACCTCTAGTATTTGCTAGAGAAGAACAAATTTATTGATAGTGAAGATTTTCAGGTGGACTCCGGTCCCGTGGTTTTTTATCTCCTCACATCGAGGAGGTTTTTCACGTAAAAAATCGTCTTGTGTTCGCGTGCTTGATATTTATTTTACTCTACTATATCGATTCCTATTAGGTTTACATAAGATGGGAGATTATTTTATTCCGCTGTGTTAATTCGATATTGTTCGAATTATTACCGTTCTCCCATCAGAGTGATATAAGAGCAATAGGTTATTGCTTGATTTTTCTGCCTTGTGTTAAACAATGGAAACGAATACGAGTAGAATGGTTCGAATTATCATATCTGGAAAGGGAAGATGGAAGATCTTTTATATGTGAAAGATTTTTATTTGCCTGTATTTGCTGAGGAGAAACCAGAGAATAAAACTGACACTGAATGGTCTATATTTCATCGTCAAGTGTGTGGTTGTATCAGGCAGTGGGTAGATGATAATGTTTTAAACCATATTATTGAGGAAACACATGCACGCAATTTATGGGATAAGCTCAAACAGTTATATGCTTGAAAGACTGGAATAATAAGTTATTTTTGATAAAACAGATGATGGCTCTGAGATATCATGATGGTACTCGTTTGACTGATCATTTAAATTCTTTTCAAGGAATTATAAATCAATTGGCTGCGATGGGAATCAAGTTTGATGATGAGATACAAGTACTATGATTGCTTGGTACTTTGCCGGACTCATGGGAGACGTTCCGAACATCTTTGTCTAATTCTGCCCCGGATGGTACAATTACCATGGATTTAACCAAGAGTAATATTTTGAATGAAGAGATGAGAAAGAAGACACAGGGATCGTCCTCTTCACATTCGATGCCTTGGTTGTTGAGAAAAGGGGAGAAGTGAGTCTCGAGGTCCGAAAATAGAGATAAAAGTCGAGACAAAAGCAGAGGTAAGTATAATAAATTTGCTAATGTTGAGTGCCATTATTGTCATCAGAAGGGGCATATTCAGAGGTTTTGTCGCCAGTTAAAAAGGGAGAAACAAAAGGAGAAAGGTAAAGAGAAGAAAAGTGATGATGACAGTGATGACAATCGTGTCGCTGCACTTAAAGAAGACTTTCTCACTATTTTTGATGGTGATGTGGTGAATTTTGTTTCTCATGAGACCAGTTGGGTAATTGATAGTGGTGCATCCGTTCATGCTACATCTCGTAGGGATTTCTTTACATCATACAGGTCAGGTGACTTCGGATCTGTTAAGATGGGAAACAATGGACTAGCTCAAGCTGTAGGCATCGGTGATGTGTGCCTAGAAACCAGCAATGGCACAAGGTTAGTATTGAATAATGTTAAAAATATACCTGATATCCACTTGAATTTGATTTCTACAGGCAAGTTGGATGATGAGGGGTATTGCAGCACCTTCAGTAATTGTCAATGGAAACTTACCAAAGGTTCTCTTGTTGTGGCTAGAGGTGAAAAATATTATTATTTATTTATTTTTTTTTTTGGTGACCCAGGGAACCTCCGAACGCCGCTTCGCGGGGAGAGTAAACCCTGGAGCGCCGGGGGCCCCCACCGCTGACCCCCAAGCGCAGGTAAGACGCGCGTTATGCATTGAAGCATCGCTTCCACGGAGGTTCGAACCCTTCCCCCTGCGTTTGGGGTACCAAGCCCTAACCAACGCTTCCACCGCGGGCGGTGGTTAGGTGAAAAATATTATTCGTTATACATTATGCAGGCAAAGTTGTCTACAGATAAAATTAATGCAGTAGATAGCGAAGATGCGGCTGAGTTATGGCATAAGAGGCTCAGTCACATCAGTGAGAAGGGTTTGTCAATATTGGCCAAGAAGAAGCTCCTTTCAGGATTGAAAAGTTCAGCGTTAAAGAAGTGTGCTCATTGTTTAGCGGAAAACGAACGAGTTGCATTTAAAAGCTCCCATCCTTCAAGAAAGTCGTATATCTTGGATTTAGTGCATTCGATGTTTGCGGTCCTATGAAAACAAAATCACTTGGTGGCTCTCTTTATTTTGTTACTTTTATAGATGATTTTTCAAGGAAAATTTGGATTTATACCTTGAAAACTAAAAATCAAGTGTTATATGCTTTTAAGCAATTTCAGGCTTCAGTTGAGAGACAGACTAGAAATAAATTGAAATGCATCAGAACTGATAACGGGGGAGAGTATATTGGACCTTTTGATGAATACTGCAGACAACAAGGTATTCGACATCAAAAGACACCTCCCAAGACGCCTCGCTTAAATGGCTTAGCCGAGAGAATGAACAGAACACCGGTTGAAAGGGTAAGATGCTTACTTTCACAATCAAAGCTACCTGGATCCTTTTGGGGTGAGGCTTTAAGTACAGCTTGTGCATATATTAAATCTTACTCCATGCGTTCCTTTAGAGTTTGATGTTCCTAATAGAGTTTGGACAGGCAAAGACGTTTCTTATGATTATTTGCGTGTATTTGGGTGCAAAGCATTTGTGCATGTTCCCAAAGATGAGAGGTCTAAACTTGATGTGAAAACACGATAGTGCATATTTATTGGTTATGGACAGGATATGCTTGGCTACAAATTTTATGATCCACTTGAAAAGAAAATTGTAAGAAGCAGAGACGTTGTGTTTATGGAAGATCAAACAATAGAGGATATTGAGAAATCGAAGATGATTTCAGCACCACAGGTTAGTGATAATCTGGTTGATTTAGATTCAATTCCTCTTACAAATATTCCTACACAGGTTGATGAAGAGCAGCAGGAAGTCAATGTTCCCAATAACGCACATGTTCTTGAACATGTTGAAATAGATAATACTATTCCTGAACCAGAGGCTCAATTAGATGTTCCACTGGATGTTCCAATCTGGAGATCCGTTAGAGACCGACGACCTTCCACCAGGAATGCTTCAAGAATTGAGTTATTAAAGAAACAGTTGAGCAAGTCTTTTGCCATGAAAGACTTGGGCTCGGCGAAGCAAATTCTTGGCATTAGAATTACTTGAGACAGAGATGCTAAGAAGTTATTTTTGTCGCAAGAGAAATATATCGAGAAAATCCTTCAGAAATTTTACATGGACAAGACTAAAGTAGTTAGTACTCATCTTACTGCCAACTTTAAGTTAAATATGATGCAAAATCCTACGACTGATAAAGAGAAGAAAGATATGGAAAGTATTCCATATGCTTAAGTTGTAGGAAGCTTAATGTATGCGATGGTATATACACGCCGAGACTTGGTGCATGCAGTTGGCGTTGTTAGTCGTTATTTGTCAAATCTAAGTAGAGAGCACTGGAATGTAGTGAAGTGGATTATGAGGTATCTTTGGGGAACTTCAAATTTGAAACTCAGTTTCGGGACCAGGAAACTTGAGTTAGTTGGATACACAGATTTCGACTTGGCAGGAGATATTGATACTCGTAAATCTACTTCTAGTTATTTGATTTCTTTTGCGGGTGGAGCTGTGTCATGGAAGTCAAGATTGCAGAAGTGTATTGCACTTTCTACAACCGAAGCTGAATTTATTGCAGCGACTGAAGCTAGTAAAGAGATGCTATGGATGAAGAAGTTCTTAGAAGAACTTGGGTTCAAGCAAAAGAGGTATGTGCTATTTTGTGATAATCAAAACGCAATTCATCTTGGTAAGAATTCATCTTTTCATTCTAGATCGAAACATATTGATGTTAGATATCATTGGATAAGGGATGTTCTAGGTGAAAAGTTGTTGGAACTTGAGAAAATTCATATGGATCATAATGGCTCCGATATGATGACGAAGACTCTACCAAGAGAGAAGCTTGAACATTGCCGTTTGATAGCAGGGATGATGAATCCCTCCACATTGTCGTGAGGGGAAGATTTGTTAGCTGGGTTCACTCCTATGTGGAGGAAGCTCAATGAGTTGCAAGCCCAAAAAAGGCTTGAGCCCATATAATAAGCTATATGAGGAAATAGCATTTCTCACTATCTATATAAAGAGGTAGCATCAAAAAAGGAAATAGTAACAAGAGAAAAAGAGAAAGCAGAAAATCTAGGGTTTGGGGTAATATCGATTTACATCAAGCTGGCGTCGGAGGTCGATTCATAGTCTGATTGAGCTGAAATTTTGTCAGCATGTTCGTGGCGTAATTTAATCGAATCTGAATGGTTTGATTTTCGTTTGAAGCTCCATACATCAGGTTTTTCGTGGATTGATCAAAACCTGCGTTTTTGGTCAGATTTATCCTTGATCTCTTGTGAAATTCATGTGTATTGCCAAGAATTATGTTCTTGAGGTGTTTGCTGCTATGTACCTCTAGTATTTGCTAGAGAAGAACAATTTTATTGATAGTGAAGATTTTCAGGTGGACTCCGGTCTCGTGGTTTTTTATCTCCTCACATCGAGGAGGTTTTCCACGTAAAGAATCGTCTTGTGTTCGCGTGCTTGGTATTTATTTTACTCTACTATATCGATTCCTATTAGGTTTACACAAGAGGGGAGATTATTTTATTCCGCTGCGTTGATTCGATATTGTTCGAATTATTACCGTTCTCCCATCAGAAAATTCGACGTACTGGAAGTTGGGAAGCTTGATAGTGACCCATGAGGTTGTCCGAATGGCTGTACATTTGTATCTACTGAAGGCTCCATTCGGTAAAAACTGTTAATATTCTGGTTCAACGAAACCTTTTGGGGATTGCGACTTTGTGCTTGTCTTGGCGACCCAGCAGCAGTAATTCCACTATTTCCTGGAGAGAGAGAGAGAGAGATTTAAGATAAATAAGTATCCCATTGATGAAGCCCACAATACCCATGTGGCAAGCCAGCAAAAGCAAGTCTCCTGAGTGTGGGTTATAGGAACGTTCGACTAAATAGATTTAGGTCCCAAAACCCTTCTGAAGAACCGATAATTAGGACATCGCAATCATGTGCTTTATGAGAAATGAGAATAGACACCAATGCTCCTGCCCTGTAAAATATTTCAGCAAGTTCTTGTCTGACTCTATGCTATTTAAGGAACAGTTAATTTTAATCCCCTCCAAAGCCATATCATTGGAAGCCTGCATATTTCCCTCCCAAAGGTGTGTGGTACTGTGAAACGTTTTAGTTGGACGATGTCACTTTGATATCTTAACCACAAGAGAAGTGGCTACATCCCAGCTAGTGTTTTAATTATAGGCAACTTTTTCTTTTCCTCGTAGCCAGTCAGAGCACATACCTTCCACCGTGGATGCTGAAGTCCTAGGAGGTACTTTCAAACCAACATGACTGGCCAATCTTGGCGGAGGCATATTGTTGTGAACTAGACGGAAGCATTGTTGATCTCATAGAACTTCAGATGGAAAAGAAGATGAGATCTTCTCCAACATGGAACTTGCAGAAGCCTCAGCATCGAACTGTCTAACATTATTCTGATTCTCATAGGCCTTTTTCACCAATTTATCTGCATAGACCTAGAAGACTTGAAAATTACTACTTCCTCAATTAGTCAATTCATCAGGGTTATCTTACACCCTAGGTGACTCAAAGAATTCAAGCTGGACTCGTATGGATATCAAAGGCACTAAGAAGATGTGTCTAATATGTTTCCTTTTTTTCTCTGACAGATCAAACAAGGTAGGAAGATGCAAAGTTAGTGGTCAAAATACCAATAAGGAAATCATGGACATCAAGTCCACAGAATTTGATGAAAGCAACAAAAAGCATCTCCACCTGAAAGTACCATAACATGGTGAATGAGTCAAAAACTTAGAACTCTGTATGAGCATAGACTGCTCCTAAGTTGCTAACTGCACTCCTGATGTTGCGTATGGTGATTGTGGTCCCATGGAGGGCGCTTCTGGTGACATCTTCTCCAGGGGTGAGAGCAAAAGAAGGGGCATCCTATGGAGGAGTTTGAATTGGATGTGGATGGAGATTCATTGGTCTTGGTGCTGATGGGGGTTGATGAGGCAAGATCCTCTTTTTATCAGTTCCATTGTTGAATCGTTTTGAGGTAAACATTGAGGAGGATGTCTCCTTTTGGGTACTCAACAATATCAAGGCTGTTGGCCAGGTCCTTGGAGTGTCCTTCCAAGGGTTCCAAGATATGGCCATGAGTCTTTTCGAGGAGCTTGAGAATGGAAATGATGGCCCTGAGCATTTCAAGTCCTTGAAAAAAAATCAAGGAATTGAAACGCCTTCAGTGATCCACCAATAATGATAAAACTCCCGACAGAAAAAGGAGGTCGTGAGTGGTAGCAGTGGAAAGGGCTCTTCTTTGTTTATATACAGGTTAATATTACGTCTTGGATTGACAGGGGGTTGAATGATGGAGTCAATAAGTGGCGATGAAAATTTTTATCAAAGAATGGAGACGGGACATAGTGTCATTAGGAGACTAAAATCGAAGATTGTCAGTTGGATGTTGCCGGGAAAACTCTATTCTGAGACCTCGGTATAATGAAAAGTTAGGTGTGCATGTAAATGCTTTAAACAACATTGTAGATGATTTGTATTGTAAATGAGCTCTTTTGATGCTAAGCTTTTCTCTACATGGCTTTGCCCCACTTGGCGCCTTTTAGTGATATTTTCTTTTACCTATTAAAAAAAAAAAGTAGAAGATTATCATCAGAGAAACTCTCTTTTGTGTTTGTTCTTGCTTTTCCCCAGGCATATTGGAGACACCCTATTAGGAATTCGAAAGTGCAATCATCAACATAAAATAATCACTAACGCAACATAACTGAATGCACCTAATTTTTAGAAACATCTCCCTGATTAACTAACATGCCTATGCTATATTAACAATGTAGATAAAATTTTAACTGATGATCTGAGGTGAGAGGTTGTCCCCTGCAGATCGCATGGCAAATACAAAAATGAGTAGAATTTCCCAGTTACCTTCTGCTGGGGAGAAAATCTGTCAGCAGCATTATTCAGTCCGCCCACAGTATGGTCACTGAGTTGACCAACGCTGTTGAATGTAGCACCGTGATCATTTTCATTACCATCATGGTACACGTGGAGTTTCCCATTCAGAGTGCAAGTTTTTGCATGATCTAGGAGGACTTTCCACTTCTTCTCTGTCATGCCCTGTCCAAGAATCTGCAATGAATAAACACGATAATACTCTTCTTGGTTTAGGGAGTTCAATTCAAATTGAGAACCATGTGCAGAATCTCACATTTCTCAGTTTCTCAGAGTCCACGGAGTGTTGTCGTAAAAACTGTTCCACCTTATGTATCCCTGCTTCATTCAGCCGCTTGTGAAATGATCCATCCTTTGCGATACTTTCCAATCTCCAGACCTCATTGTCAGATGCTGGTGGATGGTTCTTCTTATATGTTGTAAAGCGAATAGAAGATGAAAAATATAGTAACGCTAAGATAGTGCAGCTAAAAATTCTCTCCTCTATTATGTGAAGAATTGAGACAGACTCAAACCCAGGTCAAGCCAAAAATCCACAAATGCATTCACATTTACCCTGCAAGGTGAAGATAACAAAGTCAGTAAGGTCTTAGTCGCTTTTAGATTTATGAGCAGCAGCAAACATCTGATAGGCATTCAAACCCCTTCTGGAAAGGATCCATAAGTGTCAACATTCTCCAGTAATAGATAAGCTCTTCCGAAGCAGGACACTTGATCACTATTACAGGGCAGACCCTTTTATCTTGTTTTTGGTATGTTAGAAAAAACCCAACCCTTTTTTTTTGGGGTTGAATACATAATCGCTAGTAATAGAAAAATCTCGACTATTACAATTCCATGAAATGAAGCTCTTGAGTGGCCATGTCCACGATCTCTACGAATCGGTGGGGGAAGTGGCCCCGTTGTGGAAGCGGTGGCGGCGATGCAGTTGAACCGGTAGTTTTATATTTTTAACACTGTTTTATTCTTATTCCTTTTTTATTTCTCTTTTTTATTTCTTTTAATTTTTAATTTTTTTCTTTTCTCCTTCTAAACCAGTTCTGATGTGACGCAAGTACCATGTGCTTTTCTTCTTAACAATAACCTGCAATAAAAAGGAAATCTCAAACTTTCTTTGAAATTCAAATTTTCTTGGATCCTGACGAGTTAGTTTTAAAAATAACATTTGCCAAATCTTTTTTAACAGTTTTCCAAATTTTAGGCTCCAAAAAATTCAGTAGATAATTATCTTTTAGTGATATAAACAGTGATAATGAACAGTGATTTCCCTAGCCTACTGCTATAAATAAATAAAAATAATTATTCAGATTTTTATATTAGACAAATTGAACAGAGCTAATATATGGATTCGACTACATCAATTTAACAAGTTTTATTATTTGATTACACTTTTTGAAAAGTGTGGGAGTCCAAAACCATTTTATGCAAGTAAAAAAACCATTTTATGCAATACAAAAATTCTTGTCCCTCTTCAGTCCAAAACCATTTTATGCAACTCCAAAACCATTTTATGCAATACTGAAAAAATTATACTTTGTCCCTGCCGAAGTCCAAAACCATTTTATGCAATACTGTAAAAATTATACCTTGTCCCCTATGCTCCTTAACGGAGAAGGCATCTGTTTTTGCTTCTCGGATTCGTGTATTCCTACCATAACTCGATGCCACTTTGAGCCCTATCCTGAATCTTTTGCTCCTAGTCCAGCTGGAATTGTCGGTAAATATCATATCTCCCAGGTCCCCAACACCAGCCTTGAGCTTTACTTGGAGATTTCCTATCAAAAGCGGCCTCTTTCCTTCTCGTTCTTTAACCACGTAGCTATCAAACTCTTCTGGAGCCCAAATTTCCTCATCGTCTTTGTTGAAGTCACCTTCAAGCACTACGACGTCCAACTTGATGGAGGCTTCTGGCCCTGATGTAACGACATGCCTTGTATTCACATCGATCAAGGCAACGGAAATGCGAGCACCGCCCTCTCCTTCTAGTTTCTTTTCAGTAAATAGAGGAAGTGACAGTTTGTTTTGGAAGTTGAAGCCATAAGTTTCTTGCATCATTCTTCGCTGTAGATCTACCATTAACCCTGCATTCTCTCGAGAGAACAACCATTAGAAATAGGAACGGGTACAGAAGCGGGAAATTGGAAAAGTAACTATAGAGAGAGACAAACTACTAACAATGAATGTGCATTCGTACCTTGCAAGGTGGGGAGAGCGAATGTTCGCAAGCTCCACTGCTTCCGCCTGGCAAATAACGCCAACAGCAGAATCGCCGAAGTTGGAGACCTCAAAAAAAAAATGAGGCAGAAGGGATATGTCCGAGACAAAGTGCAAATTCAATAACTTTGTTTATCTTACCAGTTTCTGAACAGCATTCTCCATTGAGTCCATTCGTTGCACTACATCTTGGAGAGCATTCCTGATGTGACTGCACCATGAAAATTGACACCGTGAACAATGGCTGTCTTGTGGACTTATTCGTAATAAATAGGAAAGGTGAGCTTCTCAATGGCTTGTTCTCTGTGATTCTTAGAGCTGAAGATGAAACTGATCAGACCCATGTCGAGTGCACCCCATGAGGATCCCCGATTACAGTATAAAAAGATGGATACCAAACTCATCAAATGCATTCCTTTAATCTAATGTGACGTAGGGAAGTCAACACAAAGATGGAATACATATTTATCCAGTACATTGATTAAGAGAAGCAAGTAAAGTTAATTAGCAGCCATCTCCATACACTGTCCTTTCAGCAATTAACAAATAAAATGTATGTGCAGGTATTACACCTTGCCGAACAGAATCATGGATTGATGGCACATGATACTTGATGATTCTTTTAGTTAGCCAACACAACGCAGATCAAACTTCTGTTAGAGGAATCAGTTGATGCATATAAGATACTGCCAACAAACCAATTGAATTATATTCACCTTTGAAAATTTTCAGCCAACTGAGATATAACATGCTCCGCCCCTTTCCTGACCTGTTCAGCAAAGAGCAATAGAATTACATACACAAGACGTATTTATCTCATTCTAGTTTCACATCACTGGTATCTTCATCGTCCTACTATGCGCAAACTGTCATTGACCACATGTTCCAGGATTCAAGCAGATATTTAATTCCAGGGCATTTAAATAAAACCCTAAAAAGCTGAAATGATATTTTTAAAAATTTTGTGTCTACTTGTGACTTTTTAAAAAATCTGTAAAAAAACAAAACCTAAGTAAAAAAAAAAATTCCAAAACAATATTATTATGTGTCTTTTGTGAAAAGCCTAAATCATGTTCTTCACAATAAAACCCTAGAAATGTTTTCAAACGACAGTTCTCTGCACATCTTGCAGCAGGTTCTCATGCAGATTCTATCTGGAAACTGACTGGAAGGTCAGAAATGCATCCAACAAATTCTAATCGAAGAGATTATCAGCGATTAAACAACAATAATGACAGTATTTGTATGTGTAAGTAGGCTATATTATTTATCTTACCTCTCTCTGGACATCCTCCACTGTCAAACAGCTGCTCAGCACAAATTGCTCTCAGACCCGTTCCATACTTGACTGTGTGGAGATCAGCAACCAAAAAAAAAAAAAAGAAAAAAAGAAAAGAAAAGAAACAGAAAAAGCAAACATGATATCCAAGGGAATGATAACAGCCCACTTAAACGGTGTAAAAACCTAAAAAGGAGGAAGTACTGCCATTGGCCTAATGCGAAATCGCATAACAGATTCAAGATGACAATATTGAGGTCCTTAATTTTTCACATTAAAGCGCAGCACAACCCAACAAATAAAAAACTGAACGACAACGATTTAGAACAGTCATAAGGAAAAAAGCTAATCAATGTTATACTTCAACGCAGGCTTCTCCATATTTCTCGTTTCAAGAATCTTCAACTCAAGAACTCAAGTAAAGCTAAAACCAACACGATTGTCAAACAATTAATCAAGCATTGAAACATTAAGACGGAAAGAGTGAGCTTACTTGTTTGGATCCAAGCATTGCCTCTTGGGTTGACTCGGTTCACCTGACGAGGTGGAATCCAAAGCTCTCTTTTGCATGGACATGATTTTTCTGTTCTTTTGTAGAGCTTGACAAGAACTGAGAAAGTGTCGGAATTTTGGGAGTGTTTGGTTGCTGAAAGAACGTCGCAGAGTAATGAGTTTGTAATCACTGGAGTGCGTTTCTTTTTATATCTCTGGAGGAGGGGGACATAATTTTCCAAGAAGAGCAACGTACATTTCCGGGAAACGTGGGCAGCTTTAGAATTTTTCTTTTTTCTTTTCTCTAACTTTACTAATCTGCCCCCTTGACCTTATGAGTTAAGTCATGAACCCTGCGTGTACATTTTCTTTTTCTTTTTCTTTTTTCTTTTTTCCGCCTTTTGACTATTAAATAATTGAGAATCTTATCAAATTGATCTCTAATCAATGGATCCCATTGCACGAATATCGAATATCATCTAGGTCTGGCCTTTGAAAAGGCAACATGATATTTCAATTATTCACTTCTAATCGACGCGACTATAACTTATAAATTATAATAGTAAGAAATGTGTGTTAGAGTTATCTATTGAGAAAATATGATGTATCGATTTGAGGAACATTTGAGGCAAATTTATATGCCTTCAGTTAACTCTTAGCTTCTTTGCATTCCATTTGTGTTCTATTTATGATATCGGACAATATATTTTCGATGGCCAATTTGGTGAAGAAATTGATGCAACCTTGGGCTCTAATATTCAACTTGCGATGACCCTTTTCTATATATCTCTCCAACTCTTTCTGTATTCTTTTTTCCTTCGATTAAGGTCTTCCTCATCGAGTCATTATAGATCCAGTCATGACCTTGTTAGTCAACTAGAAAATGAAATCTATTAGGCATCTGGCCCAATGGTAAGGAAATTATGTTGGGTGGAAATAATTAGTTTGAGATGCTAATTTTGACTCTCATGTTCTATAAAAAAAAATAGAGTAAAAACTAGAAAAAGAGAGAGAAGAGAGTTAAAGTAGGATGAATAAAAAAAATTCTAAAAAACAAAGAGACGGTAAAAAAAGAGATGCGCTCTTACTTCCAGAAAATGTTGCGAACCTCATTTTGTCCCTTTGGATGCATCTTGACAAAAGATAGCCTCTTGCCTTTAGCCACCGCCCAAAAGGAAAAATTGATTATCTTGCCTTAATTAGGTAAAAAGCTCAGATCCTCCATTCTTTCGGACAGATCATAGGAAGGTTCTATGAAATGACACTTGCATGCGTGCTTCGCTGTAGTTGGAAGATTTATGCCGGCCACCTTGTTTAAAAGCTCAAACGCGCATGCCGTGAATAAACAACGTCGCAAAATTAGCGACTTATCTCGTGTTCTTTTGGTGGTTTTAAGCTTCCAAAATAGAGCCCAAGTGTGACAGCTTGACAACAGATGGAGATTTTATTACTTTAGATTCAATTTATTTTGTAAAAAATAAATGATATGAAATATATATATTTTTTCTGAAAACAATTATTTTTACTAATTGAAATAATATTCGGCAAACATTATTTTCATTATTGACGACAAAGTAGTATCTCAACATTTTGATAAACAATGAAAATATTTTATGTTTGTTTAATTTTTTTGTGATACAAACAATCATTTTTAGGATAAAAAATTTCAAATCACTCATTTTCCGCTAAATAAGGAAAATTAATGATACAGAAAAATATTTTCCAAGATATCATTTTTCAAGGAAGTGAGTAGTTTTCCTTTGTTTTGTTTTATGTAATTAAAAATATATATATTTTTTTGTGTTTGGATCTCATTTGAAAAATGAATGGTTTCAATAGCATGACTTTATCTCAACCCAAAAAATGAATTTTTAAATCATTTTTCTTTTTCTTATTATTTTCTTTTTTCTTTTCCTTTTCTTTCATTTTCCTTTTCCTTCTTCCTTCTTCCTCCAATAGTCACTAGGCCTCGACAATAGCTGACAATAGACCACAAGCGAGGCTCGACTTGGACAACACCTTGGAGTTGACAAAGCTCTTGCCGGCATTGTCAATTCCTTGTTGAACATTCGCGACACCTTAGCGAGGGCTTCCGCTCCCTTGTCGACCATGAGTGAGGGTGTTGGCCCTTACCTAAATCCATGCGAGGCCTACAATACCCTCGTTGGCCAATGGGCGAGGGTCGCAGCCCTTATCCAAACCAGTTGATGGCATTAGGGCCCTTGCTATCCTTGGGTTAGATAAATAAAAAAGGAAAGAAAAAAAAAAAAAAAAAAATAAAAAATTTAGAAATCTATTGATATAAGCATCGACCATGTCATATGGGATGGTTGACGATGACTAGATTGTCATGATTGTTTCTGATAAATATTGGTCAGTGACTAAATTGACAAATTAACAAAAAATTTAGGATAAATTGACTCAATTGAAAGGTTTATAGGCCTAAATAGTAAATACAATATATTTAAGACTTTTTTGGTAATGTCCCTTTTGCTCAAGGTGCTTCCATCGAGCCCACAACTCCTCGACCGAGAGTTGCAATGTCCTCCTCATTGTTGCCGCTCTCATCGTAGCAGTCGCCTTCCTAGTCGAGAGGCACCACCGGAGTTGTCCACTTCCTCGATCTTACTTTCTCAACCTCTCCAAAATGCCTTTTGAACCCCAAAAAAAAAAAAAAAAAAAAAAAAAAAAAGAAACTCTCCTGGATGCCTCAAAAAGTCATCTTGCGTAGCCACGGCGTAAAAGAAATTATTGGAACTAGAAAATCCAGTCGGTTTGAAGTAATTCTATTGAATAGTAGAGATCCGACCTTTATTAATATTTATGGTTAATATTACGAAAAATTTTAAACTGATATACCCATAACAAGTTTACTTTGAACTAATTTTTTTCTCCACCAAAAACCCCAAACCGGTACATCTGTAATAAATTTATTCAAGAATTAATATTTTGATCACAAAAAACTCAAACTGATACATTTGTAACAAATTTACCCTCCGTTAGTTTTCATTAAAATTGATTAATACTATGATAAACTAGAAAATGGTACACACGTGACAAATGGAGGATAAAATCTCAAACTAGTACACTCATCAATTGTCAAGTGTCATACAACTCAACAATTCAATAGTAAACTAACGGAGGGTAAGTTTGTTTTATATATATATACTAGTTGGATATTTTTTGTGATAAAAAAATATTTTTAGATAAATTTGTCATGAATATACTAGTTTGGGATTTTTTGTGGTATTAATCCTAATTTTTTCTAACATCTCTTTTAGCCAAATTAATGATATATGAGTTGTTACTATTTAGGGGGACCATCAGCCCACCAGCCCGATCGGCGAGAATGGTGGTCATTTGTCTATGGATTAAGGGGCAGGGCCTTATGGGCATAATATTCTTTATTTGATATTGCATGTTTATGAATATCTTCATTTTTTGGCATTATCGATTAATTAATAAGTTAATTACATTGTTACCAAAACTTGGGATTAAAAGATAAACTCAAATGCGCTGGAAATCTCGCTCCTATTAGCCAGAGTTCTGGCTCCTTCTCCACCCCTGCAATTAAATAACTTAAGTTTAATTACGGGTCAAGAGTCGTAACATCATAGATCTATGTACATTACATTTTCATACTTAGTTATGACTCGACGTCATAAAGTTGTACCGTACAATAAGTATACCGTAAAAGGGTGGCCGAGAGTGAAGAGTAGTGGGGCATTGCTTACTATTTGATTCTGAATTGTCATAACAGTACTCAATTTGCCTAGTTTGCAAATTTTTTAGAGGTACAGCAACATTCTTGCAGAAAATTAATCAAAATTTAACAACTCCCTTCAAGGGTTTGGAGTTGCTACTTGGTAATGAGAGGAGAGAGAATGTTTGCTAAATAGTTCCAGAGTAAATTTCGCCAGTAATTTGCTCCATACATTTAATCCCTTTTTCAGGCCATGACATGGTAGAACTAGAATGACAAACAAAAATAGAACAAATTGATGTACTTGTCATGACCACAGAAAAATATAGATTTAGAGGTAATGGTCAAAGATGGGCCAACAATCCTCAATTAAGTGCGAGCTTTCCCTAACCTATATCTGGTGTGATGTTAGACTAATTTTAAGTTTTTTTTTTTTTTGGTAAAGAATTTTAAGCTTTTTTTAGCCTTAAAGATTCTAAAAGTCACCAATAGCCCATTTAGGGATTAGCGAAAAATCAAACGTGATACAAGAGTTTGTCTCGTTTTTAACACAACCAAAGATTATTAATTTCAGAGATTTGATTACATTAATTCTTTTTAGTAACTAACTCAGTGTGATTTTTCCATCTAAGCGATCAAACCCCTTTTTTTTTTTAATCAATTATGAGTCTTAAAGATCATTTGATGTCGTTGCATGTTCATGCAAGGGTTCTTTTAGGGTTTATTATGTTCATTATGAGCCTAAAATAAAACCCAGCCACTCAACCAAGAAAATAAATCACAACACAAAAATATATCAAAGCAATCATAACAAGCAAATCAAACATTGTAATAAGGACGAGTAAAAGATGAAGTGTAATGAAGTAACCGATATTAGTTTAGCAAAAAATATATGTAGTCTTGTTATAGAGCCCTAGGAAATGATTTCCCAAGAGCTAGATGAGAATTTAAATCTAAAAGTCTAATTCTAAACCATAGAGACCAACTCATTTAAGAGCAACCGCTAAATGAAACTCAAAGAGGAAACAAGCACCAAGTTTACTCTCTAAATGACATCTAGTCTAAGAAAAACTACTTTTTATCATTTTCAACGTTTCCATCTTCTATTATTTCATTTAAAGGCATGCAAGACTTAAATCTTAAATCTGACTATACTAAATCACCAAACTAATCTGACCAGCAAGCACTGCTTGTAGTTTTACTCTGTCGTCTCTTCGGAGACATCCGATAAAAGTAGTTTTACACTGTCGACTAAGCCTCTTGTTCACATATAGCTCCAATTAAGACCAGTGGAAAGTAGCGCACTAAAATTCGGACGAAAAGTCAAAATTTACGCCCACAACTCGTCACCTGAAGACCAAGACACGCAGCTCAGTCAAACACAAATCTTCACTCTCTCTCTTTCCTTTTTCCTTATAATCCTCACTTCCCACTAACTCGCCCCTCCACGCTCGACAACTCCTGTCCTCTTCTCCGTCTTTTGTTCTTTTCATCCCCCACTTTTCTTTCACCAACCAAATGTTCTCCTGGCGCAATGCCAGAACATCCAGAGGAAGGAAGAGAAACACCACTCGGTATAGCTTGAGAATAATAAAAATATTCCCAGCGATAATATCATCCCCGTGACTAATAAAAGGGACATTTGTGTACATGAAAGGTGTTTAGATGTGGTTTATGCTTCCCATCAACTGGAAGACACTTTGGCCTTTGAGCCCTTTTTGTGTCATCTATATGTAAGTTTTTTCTCTTGTAATTGATAGTTATAACAGAGGAGTGGAATGTGCTGATTGTAATGAAATTATATACCAGATATAACTTTAATTTAATGATAAATCAAATAAAACCTTATATGTCAATTTCTCTTTCCCACACTTACTCTTTATTTCATTGTTTTTGTACACTAATTTTAACAAATTGGAAGAGCTAGATGGAATCCTCAATTGGATGTAATCCTAGCTTAATTTTTGACTAGTTGTTGTTGTTAATGTCAGTGTGTACGCACACGTGCGGGTCCCACAAAGAGAGAGTGTGACGTGATGCGTAATTTTCTGGGAAAATCAGGTCCTGGTAATTTTTCTGGAAAATGCATCAGCTTCCGATTTTTGGAGTTTTCGGTTTCATATGATTTCACGCCTCATCAAACTTCAAACATGCAAACGAGCAAAAAATCAGCGTGTTCGGTTTGCCAAGTAACTTTCAATCTACTACTACTGCAAAAGAATTTAATTTTTTTTTAAAAAAAAAAAAAACAGATTCTATTGTCCGGTTTAGAGGTCATCCCATGTATTGAAGTGTACATATATAATCGAAAGATTAATTGTTATTTTCTTATTATTATTTTTCCGTGAAAGCTTTTGTGTCCAAAGCAGCGCCCGAACGCTTTTGCGTCGACCAAGATCCGAAGGACAACGACCACCACCACCACCACCACCACCATCTTCATCGGCCTGAAAAATGCCCCAAATCCTCGAGCACTAAACCCTAATTCCACTAGCCCCTGCCAACCACCGTCGCCGCGATAATGACCAGATCTTCCCTCCCGGTGGTGCATCACCAGCCCGACCCCTCGTCGTCACCCTCAACAGCATCGGTCGAGCACGTCCCCCTCAGCCACCACACCATGGACTCCGCCTCCGCCGTCCTCCTCCACTCCTTTGCCTTCCTCCCCCGTGCCGCCTCCGCCCCTACCAGCTCGTCCTCTGCCGACCGCGCCGTCAGACTCTGCCCTCGCTGCCGAGCCGGGGCTACGCCTCGTCCACGTGGACTCCTCTCGAGCTGAGGAGATCGCTGAAGAGAAGTCCGGGGCGAGAAGGAGGAGGAGCTCTCGAGGCGGAGAGAGATGAGCGAGGAGGCAGAGAAGAGGGAGGAGGCTTCGTCTCAGAACGCGGGGGAAAAGAAAATGATTTCCATCCATTTTCTCATATTTTGAAGGATTTTTCCCGGTTGACGGAAATTATTTTTCTTGATCCATTCATTCTCTTTGAGCCAAACAGCGGAAAATTTGGCTGACGAAACAAACGAAGCTTTAATAATGAATCCATTCATTCTCATCGTTTGTTTGGATTGGCAGAGTAAGGAAAATGTTCAAGCACTCAAACTGCAAGGAGAAATTTGGGAAGATGCTCGTGTCATCATTACTCCAAACGAGATTAGATGCTTTCTACATTTGTGGTTCCTTCGGTTAAAAGACGTATCCTGTGAGGGAGACTTCATAGGTTGTCTTTCGAATTGAAATGGATTCGTTGGCGTTACTTGGATTATCCTTCTTGGCTATCTCCTCAAGTTTTAAGAGCAACCAATTTTTATCTAGGGAATCTAGTCGTGGCAGAGCTTTCTGGAGATCAAATCGCAGATGGTTTTGTAGAAAGCCTAATCAAGGTAGGCCAATATTATCCTAAAGCAAAAAAACTATCTGAATTTAAGAAAGAATCAAAACGGTTTTGGTCTATGCTTTTACAATTAACCATCGGTCCTGTGGGTCATTCACTTTTGCAAGAGGGAAAGAAATTGAAAGTTCTCGCTCTTGAACATGTTTCGGGCATAACTAGAACACCAAGTTTTCCTAAATGCTCACCTTTAGAAAGATTAATTCTTCAACATTGTGCTCATTTGGTGAAATTGATTGCTCCATCGGGAATCTAAGGTCTCTCGTTCAATTGAATATATATCCGTGCAAGAAACTTAAATATTTGCCTGAGGAAATTGGAGATCTAATAAATCTTCAACACTTCTCTGAAAGGGACTGTTCCAGCTCGAGTGAACTCCTTGACTCGGTTTCGCATTTAATGTTGTTGATGCAGCTGGATTTATTGTCCACGTTGATTACAAGATTACCTAATTCTATTGGTAGACTAAAACATTTGGTAACTCTCAAGATCTCATTCACACCTATTATCGAACTTCCAAAGTCTATCCATGGAGTACAGAGATTTTCATCTATCCAGGTAAGCCCCAAGGTGATTGCAGAACGCCCCGACTTCATGGTAAACTAAGAATCGTTACAAGTATGCAAGTTGGTACGTGGGAGTTACCTAGCAATATCGGAAGGTTGAGGAATCTAGAAGAGTTATTCGTGAAATATTGTCCACAGCTAGAGGGTGAAGTTCCTCCTGGAACTGGAGAATTATCCTTGCTAAGAATCTTAAGCTTAAAGTATATTGGGATCATCAGGGCGCCTGGGACTATTAGCAAGCTTTGTCGCCTCCAAACACTGGAATTAGAAGGTTGTGACAAGATTCAAGAGTTGTAGGGACTTCCCAACAGTTTAATCACTTTGTGTCTGAAATCCCAGTTGCTACAAATAGTCCTAACCTCTCGTACCTTACTAATTTAGTTGAATTGCTCTTATCTGATGGCTTTGAAAATGGGCACCCTTCAAATATAGTTCAAACTTATGACTTACTGTGGATTAAGAAGATATCCAAACTGAAAAAGTTGAAATTGTGCATTTTAAATGTCCCGTTGCCGCCTACAAAGTTGATTTCTCTTCCTTTGCTTAGCGAGCTTACTTTTACTGGACTAGAGTTGCAAACCATCAGGAAACTTCCATCTTCCCTGCTGGAGTTGGAACTGAAAAACGTTAACTCAATAGATTCACCGTTATTGAACTTGAGAAATTTGACAAAATTGAGGCTCTTTGATGCTCGAGTAAATGAAATACATCTCAATGGCCTTCCACGGTTGGAAAAGTTGACCGTGTTGGAGTGTGGATGTGACATCCCGATTTTCCAATCCTATTTTGAATAAATTTAGACGGGCATTTCGTTGGCACGCATATAGTCAATTTCCTTGAGTCGGCCACTCATGTGAAATCTAGTCTATCCAGTGAAGCCGTTATGAAATTATAATGCATAAGACTCGAGAATTTGATTAATAAGCGACCTTTCGACCGAGATAATCTGCAAGGGTCATTACGGCACAAATAAAAATCGATTAGAGATCGGAAATAGGTTGGCTCGACAGAGGCATGTGATCAGGCGTGGGTGATTCCACCGGATCGCACAACTCTGGCCGATCGACACTAAACCGACTTTTCTAACGATTGGGTACCCTGTGCTCGTATTTGAAACCTTGAGATTTTCCTCGACAACCGAAAGTTATGGCTTGAAATGATCAACCGCAAGTCTAATGCACGAAAATTTGTAAACGCCGCTCGGTAGATTAGAATGTACTAGTATAGTGCCAAAGTGAAATTAACCGTGAAATTGAGATCGAATTCAGAAATTGGAAGTCTGGGTGTATCACAAATCATTTCAGGATCATTGAATCATCTTTAGAAGATTTTTCTTGCAATCAAAGTTCTTTGGCAAATTAAATCAGAAAATGGCTAATTTGGCTCGAGAAATTAGTAGGCCCGCTTTTGGTCGTACTTTTGGGACTTAAAGTGATTATATAGTCAAGTGAAGATGTGAATTGGAGTGTGGTGACATTGAATTTATTTTATGGATTTCAATTTGGCTCAATTGGAAGTGGATTGAATGGAATTGAAGAATTAAATGTACAAGGATTTGGACCCCGGCGGAAAGTGGAATGCAACCATTGAATAATGTTGTGGGAGAGGAGATAGTGGAAGATGACATCATGCAGGTGATGTCATGCTGATTGAAGCCAAGCGAATGAGAGCTTGACAAGTGGCAAGTGGTGATTGGTTCTTCAAAAGGTGGGATGTCACCCATCATCTTCAACCTTTGGAGGAGAGAGAAAGGAGAGGGAGGGGGAGAGCTCGACCGAACCAGCAGCCACCCGACGCCGCCCCTTCGTCCGCCCGCTCGGCCGCCCATCGCCGGAGCCGTCGCACGCCTCTGCCCGTCGCCATTCGCTGCCGCCGCCCGCTCGCCTCTTCGCTCCGCCTCAGCTGCATATCCAGCCGTCGTCCGGCATCTCCAGCAGCTTCCTCCCGTCACCGTTGTCGCCGTGAGTCCCGCCGGAGCCGCCGCCTCACCCGCCAAGCTGCAGCTGCCGCTCCTCCGCCGTTCCTCCGCCGAATCGCCGTCGGAGCCGCCCCCAACCAGCAGCCACCGGAAGTTGCAGAAAATGGGTATGGCAGCCCCTTCTTGGCCCATTTTGGCCGCCTTCCCGAGCCCGGATGCTCGGCTCGCTTTGAGGAAAGTCAATCCTCGCGTCGTCCCCGTCGTTTTGGTCCGCTCGGTTCGTTAATCCGGTGAGTTTAACTCACTAAACCTCGCTTAGAGGCTTAATTACGCTTTAGGTGTGCTTAGTTTATGCTAATTGTGATTAGGTGATTAGTTTAATTTATTTAAGTGTGGATTATATTAATGTGTTTAATTAGCTTAAAGTATGATTAAATTAAAGGTTAAGAGAGTTTATTTAATATAAAGCCTTGATGTGACATAATGGGGTTCTATTTTTGAATTATTTAAATGATTTCGAATTCTGGAATTTATAATATTATATTATATTCCGGAATTATTAAAATATTATTATTAAAAAAAAAAAAAAAATTATTTTTGACCCCGATTGCTTAGAATTTCGTGCCGATCGCTGCCGTGTAGTCGGATTGTGAAATTGATGAATGGATATCATAAATTGAGCGTGAATCGTGAAAAATATGGATATTATTATTATATTAATTTTCGGAATAAATTTAATTATTTAATAAATTCGAAAATTTATTTTGGGACCCTAAACTCTCTGAATTTCGTGCTGATCGCTGCTGTGCATTTAGAATTTGAATTTGATGAATGGATGTGGCAAATTGGGTGTTGATTGTGATAAATATGGATTTCCTTCATAAAAACCCAAGTGTTGGGTTTTGATGCAAAAATTGGATTTTAATAATTATATTAAATAGTGGGATTTGAAAAAGTGAGATATTGGCTTTTTGATTCGAAATTAGCGTGTTCCCACACACGTGAGTAATTTTTGGAATGTTTTTAATATGAAGAAAAATGGCCGGGATCACTATTTTAAATGGAAGAGTGAAATGCAAAGTGTCCGGGCGAGTATGCTTTGGCTGTGTGATAATTAAGAGGAATCATCCGGGCTGTTGAGCCAGACTTGCCCCTATATGGGATGCCCACGTGGTGGATGCGGGTCGCAGTTGATCCGGGCCCATGCTCCTTCGGGAACGCCGTCGATGTCGACGAAGCCGCGCTCCAAGGTGGGGAGGCGATGCCTGGCTAAGATAGAACCAAGTAGGCTATGCCCTTGTGTGGCAAATGAATAATAATTGGAATGAGTACTAAGTGTGATTTTGATTTATATGAAAGTGATGACGTTCCAATTGTTTGAATTATTATTGCTACCTGTGATTGAATGATTTGAATTGTGCTAACCTGCAGAAAGGAACTGAGGCGAGGTAAGTTCTCTATGTGATGTGGCTAGGCCACTCGGGGCGTATTTTCTTTCTAATAGGGGTTTAGGGGGTTGAACTTGCTGAGACATCGTCTCATCCCGGTTTGGGGAATCAAAATTTCAGGTCCGTGGTGGATGGAGTGGCTAGATAGCTTTGGTTGGCATTCAGGAGTTGCAGAGGTGAAGTCATAAGGATTGGAGAACGTGTACGACTTGCGGTGTAGGACGGTTCCTTTTGTTTTTGAGCCGGTCTTTTGTAGGCGGCGTTGGCTATAGGCTTCTGTTTGTAACTGTTGAATTATGAAAGTGTTATGTTGTGGTTTTTGCTTCCTGCTCTTCTATCCCGTATTTAATGGTTAGGGGTTTATAATAGGCAATAATAAATGAATGGGGTCGGCGACACTACCTGGGAATGTCGCAATTGTATGACCAAGGTGGGATGTTGGCGCGCTCGAGGGTCGGGGCGTGACAGTGGACTCCTCGAGAGATTGTGCATTTTGTTGACCATAGCGAAACTGAAAGAAGCCAAGGTATCTTCTTGTGCAAGGCTAGTTGAAATTCGATTTCTTGGTGTGTTGGAATCATTGGAGAAGATTTCAGTCGAAGGGTGCTATGCTATGAGGAGGCTAGATGACTTATTAGACTTGAAGAACTTGAAGGATTTAAGAATCGAGGAGCTCCCGAAGCCACAGGTCATCGAGGGCCTTGATGAATGGAGATGACGTACTACAAGCCAGAGACATACAAGGTGTGTCTTCAACTTACTATTCTCAAATTGTAGGCTCTGGACATTGCTCTTTCCCCTGTTTTGTTTGTTCTCAAACGTAAAACTGGAAGGTCCACTAAAAGGAGTTTCTGACGAGCAAATTGCATAGATGATAATCTTGTTAGAATCATGTACATACTGACCAAATTCTATTTTTGGTCACTCAGAGTGTTGAACTGATTCTATGATGGGCAGTTAGCGATCAATCTCTTGTTCGACAGCATTTGGTCGTTAGAATTACAAATTTCGTGAACCACGTCCTTGTAGGAAAAACAAATTCTTAAAAATCAAGCTAGGACATGGTTGGCCTTACCATTGGTTTGACTAGATAAACTACTATGACTTGTAGGAAAAACAAATTCTTAAAAATCGAATTGATACTTGAACGATCGAATACCGAAAATGAAGGCGGAACTGTGCTCAGGAAACATGTAACATCGATCTATTTTTAATAATGATAATGCATATCACGAAGCAAAACTAGAATGTGACAAATACCTTGATTGTCATTTCAATTCAACTTTCTTTTTAAGTACTATTACAGTCTTAGAAGAATCACTTGAAGCCCTAGAGTTTTGTTCTTCAAGAGGGAGTAAATTGCTTTAAGGGTAAGAAAATGGAGAAGTGTTTTTTTTTTCTTGAAATGCTACAAGTAACGTTATCTCATTTTCTTATTTTTATTAATTTATATATTGCAGTTATTTTCACTTAGAAAATAATTGTCATTTCCTCTTATGGGCCGAGTTTTGGCACACAACATGATGCACTAAGTGGAGGGGTTTAATTTGGCCCATCAAATAAAAAATCATAGGATGTATTTCATTTTATGCGTCGATATGTACTATAAATTCACACATTTTCGTACAATCATATCTTTGACAAAATTATACTTGGTATTTATATGTTTGATCTAGCCATGATATTTTGGATATTTTGTGTACGTTATTGTTGCTTGTCTATCACAATTAACTAACAATGAGTTTGCAGCTTTTTTTTTTTTTGGGTAAAAGGTAAGAAAGTTTGCAGTATATTTAATAACACTTGAATGATCCAAACATCTCTTAAGTTAAACATGTTCTTGTATTATTGTTGATAATAACACAAACTTAACTTCTATCATGGACAAGGCTATACACGTTTGTTTCTTACTGCTCCAAGATATGGTGCCATCTTTTAGTAAAAAAACAAATCCTGAGGTAGATTTCATTTTATCTAAATCTCCTCCCCAATCGGTACCTGAATAACCTTCAAGTGACAAATTCTTTCCTTGATAACTTAGCATATAATCAGCAATTCCCTTCAGATACCTTTGTATTTTTTTTTTATGGCTTTCCAATATGCTTGATTTGGATTGGATTGGTATTCACTTACTATTTCAACTGTGAAACATATGTTAGGTCTCGTAAATCATAGCGTAAATTAAGCTTCCAATAGCACTAGCATAAGGAACATGTTGCATTAATTCCTTCACTTGTGGAGTTTTTGAACATATTCTATATCTCAATCATTCACCTTTTGCAATAGGAGTATCTATGAATTTACAATTTTGCATACGAAATCATTCAATAACCTTACTTATATAAATTTCTCATGAAATAGACGATCTCTTTGAATGATCCCATGAAATATTAACTTCAAGAATATATGCAGTTTCACTCATGTCTTTCATCTTAAAGTTCGAAGATAACCAACTTTTGATTGTATTAACAAACTCCATATTATTTCCGATAATCAATAAATCATCAACATATAATGATATGGTCACGATTTGATTTTTGGATTTTTTGATATATACACAATGATCATCATTAATCATTGCAAAATTATATGTCATTATGGTATTATGAAAACGTATATATTATTATTTTAACGACTGCTTAAAGTCATATATTGATCTCAAAAGTTAACATACATTTTGTTCTTGGCTTTTCAAAATGAAACAAACAAGTTGTTCCAAATATATTTCTTCTTCTAACTCTCCATTAAGAAATATAGTCTTTACATCCATTTGATGTAACTCAAGATCCATACTAATTACTATTGCCAGAGTAATACGAATTGAGATAAATCTCACTATAAGAGAAAATGTTTCCTTATAATCAATTCATTCCCTTTGATTATACCGCTTCGCCATAAGACAAGTCTTATATTTTTCTATTAAACCATCAATTTTACGTTTTATTTTGAAAACCCACTTGTTATCAATGGCTTTGCGTTCTTTTGGAAGATTAATCGATTCTCAAATATAATTTGACTTCATTGACTCCATTTCATTTTCTATTACATGCATCCATTTTTCTTTATTAGGGTAATTTAAACCATTATTTACATTTCTTGGCTCATCTTCATCTTGTGGAACAATCATAAAAATTTCTCCTTTAATGTCAAAACGTCAACGGAGAATACTTTTGCAACTTATTTGCCGTACGAGAGATTATATACTTTGCACATTATTTTTCATTATGCTCCAACTCAAATGAGATAATGATAATATCATCTCATCAAGTAGTTGTAATTAAAAATGAGTCGAATTTAATTTTTCACTTCTCATGTTCTCTCATTTGGACGAACCCTACTATATTTATTATCTTAATCCGATGTTTCAAATATGAAATAGTCTTCACATATTTCGTCTTTCTTAAGATGTTAATTTTCTAAGAATGTGATAATACGTGATTAAAATTTAATTATACTCACATTTTTCTACTCACCTACAAATACATACCCTTTCGAGTATTCTAAGTATCTTATGAAAATACTAGTTTTGCCTCTGGGACCCAATTTCTCATACTTGTGAGAGGACTCATGAGTATAGGTAGCACACCACACGGTTTAAAAAACTTAAGTCAGGTTTTCTACCCGTTCATAACTCATATGGAGTGGAAGTAACTGATTTGGAAGATATATGGTTAAGTATCTAGGCAATATTTAATAAAGCATCACTTCAAAAAGTGATAGTTAAGTTAGCATGCGATATCATAGACTTAATCATTTTCAGTAGAGTTCTGTTTTTTTCTTTCTGCAACATCATTTTGTTGAGAAGTATATGGAATATATAATTGTCTTTTTATTCATTTTTAATCACATAAATTTATGAAATTATCAGATAAATATTCACAACCCTAATCGGATCTCAATACTTTTATTTTCTTATATAATTGATTTTTTACTAAGCTCATAAACTTTTTAAAACAACTCAACGTTTCAAATTTATGAGAGATCAAATAAACGTGTTTGAATCGAGTATAATCATTTATAAACAGTCTCATGCCTTCCTCTCATATTCATTGGACCATAAATGTCATAATGAATTAATTGCAAAGGAAATTCAACTCTTTTACCTTTTACAAATGGTTTCCTTATCGTTTTCCTTTATAAACAATGCTCACATATAAGTAAATTGACTTTTTCAATGTTGCTCAACAAACTCTCTTTGACTAGTTTATTCATATACTGTTGGTCAATATGACCAAATTTAGCATACAACACATTCACATTATTATCATATGAATTAGAAGAAATGAAAAGTAAACAAAACAATATAGAAAATAACCACAACCATAATAGTTTGTATTCAAATACAAAACCACATCATTATTATGGAAGTTCAAACTAAAATCAATTTTACTAACACTAAAACATGCAGTAAATTCCGATGAATCTCTAGAGTATATAATATACATCATGTAAAAACAATGTGTGTCAACCGTGCATGTTTAATTTGCATGTGTCAATCCATTTTACTTCAGCTCTAGAATTGTTTCTTACATTGATCCATTTAGTTTCGATCGATACTTGTCGGAATTCCACGAAATATTCTCTATCATTTGCTATATAGTCTATTGCTCCCGAATTTACAGTCCACAAAAAATTAGAATCAGTTAAGAATACGGAATTTGATACATAAGCAAAATTCTCAAGAATGCAATGGATGTTCACCTTCTTTGGCTCGCGACAATCACGAGCATAGTGACTCTTCTTATCATAGTTATAACATTTCACCCATGATAACTTTTTGATTCGATGACGCTTTACTCTTTCATGTTGGTTAACTTTTGATTTATCTCTTGAAGAATTTACTCTCTTGCCTTTCCACATTTTAAATGAATTAGGACGTTTACGCTTAGAGCTCGAAACCCCTTATGAGGTAAAATCAACATAATAAATGTCAGTTTCTGACTTAGCCGCCAAGAAGCGGTATTCTTCTAACTCAAGATGGCACACTGCATCCTTAAAGGTTTTAATGTTTTTGTTGTGTGTCAGGTGCACCTTCATATGCTCCTAACTTTAAGGCAATGAATGGATCATTGCTTGTACTTATTGCTCGTCAATCAGGACATGACCGGCATCCTTCAACTCATTAATCATATTTGACATCTTTCTCAAATGATGTTTCATGGTCTAATCATGAGATTTCTTGTAAGAGTCAAACCTTATAGTGAATTGCCTCAGTTTGGTCATTGATGTATGACCAAATCTTGCTGCCAATACTTTCCACATTTCTTTGATATTTTTAAAACGTCCGAACTCTCGCATGACATCATTCTCCATGCTACTCAGCAACGTAATACGAGCAAGAGATTTCTTTCTATTTTATGCAGTAAATGCATTCTTATCTCTTTTATGTTGTGCAGTGTTCTCATCTTTAGGTTCTTCTATAATCAGGTTAAGAGCTTCTAGTGTCTCTTACTCTTCCAGCAAATATTGGATTTTCATATGTCATATATCATAATTATCGCCGTTCAGCTTTTCACATTTATTCAATTCAACGACTATGCTCTTAATTACCTGAAGCCATTGGATCTGAACATATAAGACACATATGCACGAATTATTAATTCCTATCATTTATGTATCCATTTTGCATAAATTTATCATATTAATAAATAATTTCAAATAAGATTTCAGAATCAAAAAATCATTATGTTTCCAATCATCATCCAAAAATCATAATTTGAAATTATCGTTAATATAATCTTCTATTCATAATAAGTTCTTTGAAGCTACATAAACTTCTATGAACTTCTCACAACAATTAATAATAATAGAAGCAATTGACATTGAATGTTCATTAATGATAGAATAAAAATATTTTCACATAATGACATCAATTGCTACAATGACATCAACATAGTAGAAATTATCTACATAAGATATCCATAAAACATACTAAGTAAACACTGCTAGGAACAGCTAACGTCGAGTCAACGTATGAATATGGAAAGATTCTTTTAATTTCTCAAAAATTTCATTTGAAAATTCTTTAGGCACATTTGGCAACCACGGAAAAGTAGATGGAAATCCTTTAGGATATCTCCTTTGCACATTTATCCCCCGCCAAATTGAACTCATTTCTTGGGTCAAAATCTTCGTGGTTTTAATCCTATAATATTCTTTCAAAAAAACCACTACAAGCTTCTTATAATCAAGAACCACATTGACCTCCCATAGGCAATTCAACACTCCTTGCCATTCAAATGGAAGAGTGTTAATGAAGAATCGCATCATCTCAAAAGCTGGCATAGGATAATCCTTTCAAATGACTTCTTGTATCTTCTTATTGACCTCGAGTACATATTCAATAAAATCAACACTTTTTCATCGATAATTAGCCAACTCAGCTATCATCCTTGCAAGTCTCGTCCTTTGTCTTTCTTACCATGCACGAATAGGTGTAGACATACGGAGGGGAGACATTGTTTCTACAACAAATGCAAAACAAAAAATGATTACTTATGATCCATAGGGACATAATTGAAAAGGAAATAACACATTCTCCATTTTCGTTTTGGGTCAACGATCAACAAGGGTCAACGATCAGTTGTCAACAAGTCAACGGTCAGTGCGGTCAACGAAGTCAATGGTTAACGGAGACCGAGTCGGGTCAAACTAACCGACTTGACTAGGTGACGTCACCAACACGTGCCCCATGCACACGTGGGTAATCGTTGGTTGACATTACGATGACGTCAGTTGGCATGTGTGGCGCACACACGGGGCGGTTAGCCCCGCGTGTGGCACGCACATGCCTTGGAAACCGCCTTGGCGCGTGCGTTATACGTGCCGACAAGTCCTTTTCTTTTGGCCGTGCATGGCAACGCGTCCAGCGGCCCTCGGCAACGGGCTACTTATCATTTTTCTTGTCTTGATGAAAATTACAACCCTGCACTATCAGAAACGAGTTTTAAGTCATTGAAAATCGAAAGGGGGGGGGGGGGAAACAAGACGAGCGTGTCAGGATTTCCGTCCCTAAGTGTCCGAATTTCCGTCCCTAAGTGTCCGACAACAATGTTTCTCAAAATTTCAGCCAAAAACAATTTATAAACATCAACAATGATTAGGAAACATGAACAACATTGCTCAGATACCAATATAGGAAAAACAGATTTATAAAAATCGAACCGATACTCAAACAATCGAATATCGAAAATGAAGGCGGAAATATGCTTGGGGAACATGTAACATTGATCGAAGGTATATCATGGAAATAGACATACCTTGATTGCCACAGATTAAGTATCGTTGCAATCTCTGAAGAATTGTTTGAAACCCTAGAGTTCCGTTATTCAAGAGGGAGTAAACTGCTTTAGGGGGAAGAAGATGGACAAGTGTATTTTTTCTCTTAAACGCTATAGGTAACATCATATCCTTTTCCTTTTATTTTATATATTGCAGTTATTTTCACTTAGAAAATAACCGTCATTTCCTCTTATGAACCCTTCATTTATGGGCCGGGTTTTGGCCCAACATGGGTGGATGGGCTTAATTTGGCCTATCAAATAAAAAACCATCATGACCAATACAAGGCCTTTGCTGCTTCCTTTCAAGAGAAGTGTCAGTCGGCGATCTGAGGAAACCCCGGCGCCACTCTGTATAATAATGAAGGAGGATTTCGGCGATGGATTGCTAGGGATTTTGAGATTTCTTGCAGCTTTGGCTTGAGCAGGGAGGATACGAATTTTGATGGAGCATTAAGTTGAGTCAGAGTAAAAAAAATGCTGAAAATTCAAGTGTGACATGATGAGAACTAATCTAACAACCCCACCCTACTTCCCATGTTCCCATAGCTAATTAATTAAAGTCAAGCAGCAAACATGAAACTTGATGCTCTTGAATTGAGTGAAGCAAGTGATTCGCATTTCAAATGAAAAATAATTAGAGCTTCATCTAATAGCTAACTACCTCACACTTTTAAAATAATAGACAGTTGGTTCCACAATTTCAAAATTAAACAAGATAACAATTTGATCTACGACTAAAATTAGTTGGTATTTGATATGACAAATGTTGGTATGTTAGTCAAATTAAGATCGGCAATTTCAAATAAAAGTTAATAACTTCAAAGGCATTGGTAGGCCACAAGAATAAACATTGCTACTATTAAAGTAGTTAGAAATCTTTGAATTATAAAGAAAGTTTGTACTTTTCAATGTCAAGAAAGATCTAGAGTTGGTAGATGATTAATTAGTTGATATCTTAATGTGAGTAATTGTGGTGGAGTTACGGGCACATAGATACTATTGCAGTAAATTGTGTATATGTTAAGCCTATTAGGATTAGGAGTACAAACACAACTACATAGAGAGTGAATGCAAGAAAGAGAAATCGAAACTTAAGGTTTATCCTAATTCAGTATTATACAGGGGCTGCATCTAGTAGAAGACTCCATTATAATTACCACTTCTCACGTCTCTATTATATCTCTCAATTATAAGAGAAAGATATTATACATAAGTAAGCCCTAGCCCACTCAGTAGCTATTTATGCCCAAGCCCAAATTACCAATAAATACAGGCCCAAACAAAGCAAGCTGTATGCATTTTTACAAGAATTAATATAATAAAAAATCCTATATTGATACATGTATGATAAATCATGTATGATAAATTTATACTCAAAATAATTTTTGAACCACTAAAAATCCTAAACTAATATATTTGAGACAAATTTATTATTCGCTAATTTCTTTCAAATTTTACTATTAATTTACTAAATTGGATGACATGTGGTTATTAATAGACATATCAATTTAGAGTTTTACCCCCCGTTTGTCACGTATATGTATTTTTTTTTTTAATGGTATTAATCAACTTTAATGAAAACTAACATAAAGTAAATTTGAAATAAATATATTAATTTATAGTTTTTAGTGATCAAAAAATTAGTTTTTGGTAAATTTGTCATTGATATACCAGCTTGGAATATTTTGTGGTACTAACCCCTTAATCTAATGTGGAGCCTCGATTGGAAGAGTAATTGCCTTTGTACTGTATTGTGGTCTAAACTATTTTAATCCTGCAGCTTAACCAAATTATTAGGTGTAGCCGCATGTTAATGTAAAGCTAAAATTAGCTAGAGAAGCTTTTTTATACAGCTTCTTTTCCCCGTACTTCCAGCTGCACCGGATGGATTTCGATGAGTTTGTAAGCGGGTGGATAATTCAGTAAGGAAATAATAAAGAACTTCATTGTGCCATAAAATCCTTCCATCTGCTTTCGCTTCTCGAGGGCTTGTTCTCGATCATAATCTCCATCCGTTAGTTTTCGATTTTATCGCAAGTACTCATAATCTTTATCCGTTGCTTTATCATGTGGCCTTTAAACTCATGATACATTTTCCATCAACAATTTTCTTTTTTTTCTAAAATGGGGTAAAGTATTTTCCATATCTCCTTTCATCTCACCTCTTTTCACAAAACATCTTTTCCTTTTATTATTATTATTATTATTTTTCATTTTTAGTCATTTAAAAAATAGAGTTTTTAATTTCTTTTTCTTTTTCTTTGTTTTTCTTCTTCCGGCTGAGGAAGAAGAAGAAAAAAATAAAGAAAATAAAAAATAAAAAATAATTTAAAAATCAAGATAAAGTAATAAAAAATTTATTAAAAGAGTGTATGGAGGAAAAGATTTTCCTCACTTACGATAAAAAATATTTTCTAGTTCATTCTCAAATTTCAATCAAACACTGGAAAATATTGTCATTTAAAAATGGTTAATACTCTGAAAAACCCCAAACTGGTACACTTGTGACAAACTTACTCCAAACTATTTTTTTGACCACCAAAAACCCCAAACTGGTATACCTTTGACAAATTTACCATAAACTGGTACACTTGTAACAAATTTACCCTCTGTTAGTTTTTGTTAAATTTTATTATTAAATTATTAAGTTAAATGACACGTGATAGTTGACTGATATACCGATTTGAGATTTTACGCGTTGTTTGTCGCAGTTTACAATTTTTGTGATTTTTTTTTTGTATTAATCTAATTTAACGAAGGGTATATTTGTCACAAATTTACCAGTTTGGGGGTTTTTTACGGTCAAATAAATTAGTTTAGGGTAAATTTGTCATAAATGTACCAGTTTATGGTTTTTTATGGTTAGTTGGGGTATTTTTGTCACAAGTGTACTGGTTTGGGGTTTTTCATGGTCAAAAAAATAGTTTGGAGTAAATTTGTCACAGATGTACCAGTTTGGGGTTTTTCAAAGTATTAACCCTTTAAAAAAAATTACTTCTTGGAAATCATTTTTAAGTAATGCCACATTTTCCGTGAAACAAACTAAGTCTAAATTTGTAAAAATGATTCCAATAAAGTCTCTTTAGGCCTTTTGATGACCCAATTAAGCGCTAAAAATTGAATTATTGAGAATTACTAAGGTTAAGCTTGTTCGATAAGCTTAACGTGGATTGACTTAAAAGAATTAATTAAATCAAAATTCCACGATAAGTAAGGGAATTTATTTATTTATTTTTTACCACATAAACTACTAACAGATACTAGGGCTCCAAACAACTAACGCCGGTGTTGAGTAATCCCATGACTGCGTTGTAACTGTAAACTATACTAATGCAAGGTGAACTCCAATGTGGAATGGCTTACTTAATTCATTCAATAGAAAAATAATCAATGGTAATTAGAATCGTCTCTCAAATATTTTACTACAATAAATATCATCGTTATATATTTCGGTGAGAAATCGATTATACTCAGCTATCACTTTGTAAAAGTCATCAAACAACTTTATATTTCAAATATTCAGGATGAGGACTTTAGTTACGTAAATCTTCAGCATTTATTTTTCCGTTTTAATAAACAATCGATAGTCTCTGATCCCGGGAAATTAATGATCGCGTGTCTATCAATAGTAGGAAAAAATATGATGTTGAAAAAAAAAAAATCGGCGGAACAGTGGATAATCATTTTTGAGTGAAGTGAAACAAGTTGTGAAAACAATAATGAAAGATACAATTAAGTAAATTTCAGAAATTAGTGGATTGTCAATATTGAGCTTTAGATCGGCACATTACATTTGATTATTTGGGACGAGCAATGAAAGAACTTGAATATCTACAAGATAAAGCCCTCGATCTTGAAAATTGAAAATTCGAGTCACATAAGCAAAGGTAGGTTAAGCTTAACTTTCACTTGCTCGCAGTCTTATCGCTTGATGAAGCTCGAACTATCATCACCAGCACTCATCGGAGCTGCAGATGCTCGGAGGAGCTCAAAGCTTTAACGTCGGCTTATTCCACGCCACCAGCCTGTTTATGTTGTTCTGATCATTTTGGATATTAATGAATTGTGGTTATTTGTCTATGTTCAAGAGAAATTTTCTATGGTACAATGTTGCACCGTACATGTACATATACTTAAGGAGGGGCTAGTTGGGGTTGTCGCGACCTTGAGAGTATTTAGCCCTACATATCTACAATTTTGATCGGAAATCTTGTAAAATTTACTTCTGCTACTTTTGTCAGTAGTTACTAATTTGTAACGCTAACTCCATCATAAAAACTAACAGTCTAGATGAATAGAGAATATCGAGGGAACTTAAGCATCTTAATTTAACAGTGCCTTGTGTTCTGAAAATAGCTTCATTGCCTGTGCATTCTTTACATGTGAAAACCAGAGAACCTTTAAAGAAAGATCTTAAGAGAATTGAAGAGGAGAGACATTTTTCAATGAAAGAATCAGTCGGCTTAACAAAGCGTTAAATGAAGCTGTTCAAATACACAAATGAATACAATTATCAACGATGACAGGATCCAATACATAAGTAACTAATGTGCCCTATCTATGAAAAAATTGCCATCGATTCTATCAGATAGTAATGCAAGAATCCTCTTACCTAAAACGACAGTAAGAACGACCAAATCAAGCCTCCAATTCAATTTTTAAAATTTTTTAGTTTCTTTTTTTGGGTTTTTTTTTTTTTTGTGGGGGGGGGTGTGTGGGGGAGGGTGTTTTCAAAGCCTGGACTTCAATTGGTGATCCATCTAACCGCACAATTCTGACGCTTCTCTTCCTGACGAAGAAACCCCACTGCAATTCTATAACCCAAC
This sequence comes from Eucalyptus decipiens, assembly GCA_014182575.1. Classification (NCBI taxonomy): domain Eukaryota; kingdom Viridiplantae; phylum Streptophyta; class Magnoliopsida; order Myrtales; family Myrtaceae; genus Eucalyptus; species Eucalyptus decipiens. Next base: position 16,229,340 of record CM024616.1, read on the forward strand.
TATTAAAACCTTTGCTGGGACCTCTAAAACCATCAACCCATCAAACCCGATCGTGGTGTCTGAAAGGGCGTGTCAACATCCGGTGCGTAAAGACTAGTTATCATCTCCTGTATATCCTCCTCTGAAAGGTTTGATTTGGTACTTTTCATCACGGCATTGCCTCCAGGAACAGGAAGTGTACTACTAGATTGAAAGCTTGATATTGAGGCACAGGTTGTTCCAGAGAGGAGAACATGCTGATTTACTGAAGAGTCCATTTGGCTCCAAGAATCGAATATTTGGCTAGGCATGACATGTTGTGAATTCATACCATGCGATTCTGGTGGCATTCCACCAGTAGCAGCACCATAATTTCCTGGAGAAATTAGACTATCCCAGTTGTTTGTAGATATGGGCTGATGTGAAGCGACGGGAGCAAGTCCAGTATGTCCTGAAGAAAGAACTAAAGCATTAATATGGTTATTAAATATGAGCTGACATGAGCACAGGTGTACGATCTTATAAAAAAATTTCGAATAACTGGTTATGAGCTTTTACCATTTCCGAAGCTTGATACTGGGGCACAGATTCCAGAGGGGAGAACATAATTATTGACCATAAAGTCCATTTGCCTCAGAGGACTGATCGTTTGGCTAGCCATGGCACATTGTAAATTGATATCATGAACCTGTGTTGGCAATCCACCAGGAGTAATACCATCATCTCCCAGATATCTCGGATTATTCCAGTTGTTTGTATATGTGGGCTGATGTAAAGCTGGAAACTCCGTAGGATTACAGGCATTTTGGGACTGTTCTGATAATGGCGCTGCAATTTCAACATCATGTCCTGGAGAAAGAACCAGAACATTAATGTGGTTAGTAAATATGGGCTGACATGAGCACAAGTGTACAATCTTATAAAAAAAGTTCGAATGACTGGTTATGAGTTTTACCATTTTCGAAGCTTGACACTGAGGCACAGGCTCCAGAGAGAACACAGTTATCTACCGTAAAGTCCATTTGCCTTGAAGGATTGATCATTTGGCTAGCCGTGGCAAATTGTAAATTGATATCATGAACCTGCGTTGGCAATCCGCCAGGAGTAATACCATCATCTCCCAGATATCTCGGATTATTCCAGTTGTTTGTATATGTGGGCTGATGTGAAGCTGGAAACTCCGTGGGATTTCCAACACAGGCATTTTGGGACTGTTCTGATAATGGCAAAGCAGTTACAACATCGTGTCCTGGAGAAAGAACTAGAGCATTAATGTGGTTAGTAAACATGGGCCGACGTGAGCACAAGTGTATGATCTTATAAGGAAAAAAAAATTCAAATGAACAAACGTCTTCATCTAACGCGGAACCCAAATCATAAGAATCTGAAACACGTTGCTTTTATGTATTAAAAGTTCACCAATCAAGTGGAAAGTCCTATTGTCATCATTATTTCACAGGCCACATCTTTGTACGTGCTTATAGGGAGAGAGAGTTTTGTGTTTTGGAGCACGTACCTTCAGCAGTGGAGCCCACATTCGCTGGAGGAGCTTCGGGACCAACAGGAGTAGCACAGGTACTTGGAGCCATATTATGTTGAGCAGGGGCGGGATTTTCAGGGACTTGATATTGGAAAGAGCTTGAGGCTTTCCCAATTGTATCTTCATGGTTCTGGAAGAAAAACACTCAGTATATCGCTCAAGCTGGACTAATGGAAGTATTGATCTCCACTAATCAAGGTACACGCTCTGACTTCAAGCTACAGTTGCTTTGCAATGGATGAACTTGCATTCGAAGTAATTACGTAGGGCAGCATGGATAAAGAATAAAAAAAATATTGAAAGAACCTCAATTCACTCTACGCCTATGGCTGCCCATTTAACTGATACTCTGAGGTCTGAGGCTATCCCTCGCAGATTGCATAGCAAATATCGGAAAAAGTAGAATTTCCCAGTTACCTCCTGCTTGAGTGGAAATTCGTCAGCAGCACAATGCACCCGGTCTGGAGTATGGTCAGTGAGTTGACGGCCATTTTTATGATCATCTTCATTATCAAGAGACAAGTGAGGGTTCCCATTCAGAAGGAAATTTTTTGCGAGTCCTCGGAGTTCATCCCACTTCTTTTGTGTCATCGTCGTTCCGAGAATCTGCAATGAACAAACACAACATCATTCTTCTTTGTTTCGGGGAGTTCAATCCAAATTTGAGAACCCTGTGCTAAAACTCTCACGATTTTCATTCTATCACACTCCGTGTTGAGTAGCTGGAAAAACTGTCCCACATTGCATATTCCTTCTTTACTCAGGTTCTTGTGAAATGGTCCATTCCTCCCAATTGTTTTGATTCTCCAGACCTCATCGCCAGGTGCAAGTTCATCATGTTTCTTGTTTGCTATAAAGTGAAAAGAACATATTAGAGGAAGAAATTGCGGTAACGCTACGATCAACCGGCCAAACAGAAATTGTTTGTGCAACTGAGACTCTCTTTACGACCGTCGGAAGTACAAAGGTAGATTAGATTAAGAAGGCCTTACTCCTTTCTTCAGGAGACAATCTAGGAACAGGTCGACTAAATTCTATATTTTAGATTTGTTACAGGTCAGTGGAATTGTTAGTTGGCTCCTGCTTTCAGATAAAGTACGGTTTAATAAGAAATGAAGCTCTATTTTGTAATTATCTTGAGGGTAGTAGAATTTAAACATACTTACTTCTTAGAGCTAAAAGAGAAAGACTCCCATGGACTTACACTGTCCTCTATTCTCCTTCACACGGATTGGCTCCGTTATGGCTTCACGAATAATCTCACGATACTCTGGTGATGCCCGTAATCCTAGCCTGAATGTCTTGCTCCTAGTCCAGCTTGAATTGTCGGTGAACCGTACATTATCTAGCACCCCAGTGCCTCTGCTAAGATTCACAAATCTTCCATTAAGCAGAGGCGCCTTCCCTTCGCGTTCTTTCTCTATAGATTTCTCGAATCCTTCCCAGGTCCAGTTATCATGACCGCCTATCTCGGAATCACCTTTAAGCGCCACAACTTCTACCTTAACAGAGGACTCTGGACCTGATTTGACAATATCGCCAGTGTTTGCATCGACTAACTTGACATCAATGGTTAGTTTCTCCTCAGTATAGATAGAAGAGGGGAGTCCCTTTTCGAATTGAAGCTGCCAGTTTCTCCCTTCATCCCTCTTTCGACGTTTGCCAGAAGATCTATATTAATTCATCAATGAGCACTATAAGGCATTGAAAGATCCAAGCTGAGGCAAGAAATAGGTGCTGCTTGGAAATAAGGATGAATGGAATCGTTCCACAATCCAGTTTGATGAACCATTCCATTTTAACAAGATTGGTGTTAGAGTGCTTGAACCAAAACTACAACACCTATGGTCAGTGCATGGTATTCTTACTGCCCAAAGTGCTAAACTTATTCAAATGAGATTACAATATTTTTGACCCCAGCCATGAGATAACAGTGTTTGCACTAGTCACAGGCCAAATCAACATCAAGAAAGCTGAATATCTTTAGGCCTAACATCACCTGACCAACGATGGTGCACCCAAGAGTGACATGAGCGCAAATACAGGATCATGTACCTAAAGCTAATAGCAATGAATTTCCTTTAATATTTTCTGTCCAGGTTTGACCATATGAAAGCATAAACCCGGTGTACTACCCATGTACAATTCTTTTAATGTTATGGGGTAAGGGCATCCCAGATATATGGTATTTAGTGTGAAGATGTCATAGACAAATGAGCTCAATAGATAAGAAACATCAAAAAGTATATCAATGCCACCAGAGCAATTAAAGTATACTCTAACCTTACAGGCTGAACAAATGGAGAAGTTGGGTGCTTCGACTCTTCCCTTACCTGATGAAAATCCACCGATAATGAGGACGTGGAATAGCATACAGCAAAGCTACGAAGAACTTTTTTTTTTTTTTTTTTTTTTTTTTTGGGGGGGAGAGCATCTTTATTTGACGTTTCCAAACTTCTTTACTAGCAACTTGTTAAACACAACATCTCAGGCCCATATTCCTAAGGTCCATTGAAGAACAATGAACAAGCAATTACATAGTCGCAACAGAGAGTTATCTTGCACCTCTAGCTATTCTCTCCATACACACTGTCAGTTTTGGGTATAGGTAATTTTTTATTGAAAGGTCGTTTGAGCTTGTTCAGGGATTATGGCATGGGTTACTTCAGTGCTATAACGCCTGAACGTCTTTTTATCATAGTAAACCCATCTGCTTTGAGGGTGGAGGGTAGATGGAAATTGAGGTTTCCCTTCTCTCTATATGTTCATAGCTCAAATAGAAATTGGAGATTGATTACTTAGCAGTGCATTTAGGCAACCTAAAGGGATACATTTCGCACTTTCAAGCATCTCATTCTGGACATGGTTATCAAAATAGTTAAGATGATGCATGTACATCCCATTATAGGAGAAGAATCATTGTACATACGAACTCTTAAAAGATGCCATTCAGATACTAGAATCTGGATTTTTAAAATTGCCATTAGTCCAAGCAGAAGATTCATGACAACAGCTTTCCATATATTGCGGCATTTTCATTAGCAGCCAACGAGTTGGTAATGCAATTCTAGCCCCTTCACGGTCAATAGGCGAACATGAACTAAAAAAATATGTACGATCTACAAAGTAGTAATCTACATGATTCTTACCTCTCCCTGAAATGTATCATCATCCTTCACCGATGAGCAAATCGGTAGCACTTTTTTACCTTTGATAGTGTCCAGGTTGCGACTGCATGAAGAAAATTAGCACAGCAATTGGAATCCAATGGAGTTGTTATGGTGCAAACATGTATATGAACAGCTATAACTCTAACGCCATCTTTTCATTAGTACTCAATGGTATAGACAAAAACAACTCCAGTTTCACGAATGGATGCTGTTGAACCTCCAAGATCTTGCACTTCAAGCGTGCGTGACTGAAATCAAGTTTTAGACTAGATTTGGAAGAATTTTCCTGAATTCATGTCACTTGTATGCATTTCGGATGGAACCCAGTTGATTTTTGTGACTTTGCAGCAGGTGAAAAGTATAATCAGAGGTCTAAGAAAAAATGAACAGAGAAGTAAACAGGATGCAGAAGACGAGGTCGCCAAACCCATCATAGTAGGAAAAGCTCAAATAATGTTACGTTGGTAAGCAAATAGGTTTCTGGACCTCTAGTCCGTTAGCTTTTCAAGTACCAATTTCAGGAACCCAAGAAAATGAGTTCTATTCAAATCTTGATGAAGTGCCCAGAAAAAATTTCATAGCCACGATAAACAAAGACAATTGCTCTTCCTCCAGATGAAATGTATTAATACCTCCTGAAAAGATCAGCCAAGCGAGAATTTAAAAGCTTCAGTTCTTTCTTCACCTCTGCCAAGTCAGATTTTACAGGCTTTAGTTCTTTCTTGACCTGTTTAACATTCACAATCAGTGAGAATTAGAATACTCTCAAGTATGGTCTATCACACTAGCAATCCACTTTAAAGAAGTTCCATTCCTATCTCTAATTCTTTTTCTCCTTCTCCCTCAAGCAATTTGTCAGGTGCAACATCTCATCAATTTCATTGTTGACGTACACCATATCTAAAGTTTGCTTCATTGGAATGTCTCACAATCAGCATTATTTTAGAACTGACCTAAAATGACATCATCAGCCTAAAAATCGTGCCACAGAGTGTGGCATCACTTCCTTTAAGAAAAATGAAATGTCGGTTACTAGGGTTGTCCTGCATCTAATCAAAAACAAACCAGCGGATGGAAGAAAAAAAAATGGATTCTTTTATCTCTTGTCACTGAAATCAGCAAACAAATAGTTTGCATGATGGAAACGATTGCAATTTCTATTTATCTTACCGCCCTCCCGATTTCCTCTTTGGTCCTGCAACTCTTGGGCACGTCATCTCTTTCGAGTCCTCTGGACGTCTCACTACAGAACCATAATCACTCTTTTAGGAACCACGTTCACAGGAAACAGTGGCCAAATGGATGAAAATATTCACTCTTCACAAAATATATATATATCACGTACTCTTATACGGTTCTAGGAGATGGATCTATATCTATGTAGTCATGCATATCTAGTTTCGATACTGATGTGACCTCTTTGGACAAAATTTTCAGACAAGATTAGGCAAGCTAAAAACATTCTGAAGAAGAATTACTAGGATGAATGCCTGAGGCGAAGCACCAAGTGCAAAGAGCCGACAAAGTTTGAATTGGAGAAGAACCTCATTTTATTTAACTTTATTCCAAAAGAAATGAAAGAACTTGGGAGGTAATACCATCGGCGGACACAAAATCCAAAACATATTTCACGTGGTTTTGTAGAGGCTTAAGCTTTCGTTCAATGCAGAATTGGGTTCCAACGGGATGCCAATTCCTACATTTTTCATGTTTGAAGAAAAATCAAAACGTAAATTTGGATTTTACAATGATTAATCCTCAAAGAGTGTCCAATTGAATTACCTAGCAATAATTAGAATTAAAGTTCCAATTTTATATTCCTACGGCCCCAAAACTATCAAAATCCCAACTCCGTCACTGCCACAGCGGTCGGTTGCCGCCAGTCGCTGGTCCCCTATAGCCGCAGAGGTCGCCGACCACCGGTTGCCACTGCAGTGTGGAGTTTTCTCTTGTAAAAGGCCAATTTTTTTTATTTTTTTTTATCAAACAATTGAAAAGGAAAGAATGCTACTCGGGGGTCCAAGACGACATACAAGGCCTTGGAGGACCCCAAGGCAATGCGGAATGGACGGACCAGTAACCAGAAGTAAGAGTGACAAAAATTAAGAGATCAAAGAAACATCAAAGCACGAAGTAAAAACCAAGACACCAAAGGATGCAAACAACCATGGAAACGCAACAGCAAAAACAGAAGGAAAACGAAGAGGTTACTTGTCCAATGGATCCAAATGCTTCCCTGTAGAATGGCCTGTCTCGCGGGATCCTAGATTACGCGAGCCAGATGTGACTTTCCGTCCCATGTTTTGTCCTGTTCACTCGATCGGCAGTTTATATAGTTGTTCGGTTCTTGAAGGGCTGAGAACACTTGCAGTCCCACGCTGCACAACAAATGAGGAAAACGAAGTCCAAATAAAGAGGAAGACGACCGGAGAGAGGTGGGAAGCGGTAAGAAGGAGGAATGGGATGGTTCAGTTTAAGATGTGCCTTGGCCAAGATGACTGGAGAATATATAGTTGTTCAGTTCTTGAAGGGCTGAGAACACTTGCAGTCCCCTCGTTTGCACAACGCATGAGCAAATGAAGTCCAAATAAAGAGGAGGACGATGGGAGAGAGGTAAGAATTGGGAGGCATGTCCGAAGGAGTTGCGCAGGCACAAAAAATTCCCAGAACTTTCAGGGGCACGAGACAGTCCTGGCTTTTCCTCATGAGATTGACTTTCATTAGCCATGGAATGAGAGAGAGAGAGAGAGAGAGAGAGAGAGAGAGAGAGGAGGGTCTTTAAATTTGTGATTAACAAACTACTTACAGAATTTAAAAAAAAAAAAAAAAAATCTCAGACAGGGAGGAGAGAGGGAGAGAGCTGCAGTCGGTAGAGGAATCGGATTCAAGGAATGAACCCTCCGCGGCCCGCGGGGGCGGGATGGGGATTTGACCAAAATAATAAAAATTCAATTTTTGACTCTGATTCCTTTGTCCCCTTCGGCTCTCGGTCTCTCTCTTCCTTCTCGAGCCTTTCTTCGTCTCTTCCAGAAGTGGAAGAGATGGGTTTGACCTAAATCTTTTCCTCTCCTCCTAGTTCATTTTTCTTTTATTTCCTTATTCTCACAATTTCGTTTTAGATTTGAAAGTTTTGCTCTCCTAATCTTGCTCTCCAATCTAATTCTAGATTTAGAGTTTTAATGAATAAGTACTCCATCATTAATTTTAATGATGTTCACAGTAGCTTTGATGTCAAATTCGTGTTTGTTCAATATGTTTTCATTTAAAGTTTTGGCACTTCGCATTGACTACAAAACTCACTCTCACAAGGATCAGATTGAGCTTGTTTATGTTGTCTCCATACGGTGATGATATTGGGGATACTGAACCTAGATACATAACACCAAAAGACAAAATCATAACTATAAATTGAGATCCCAGTATGTACTTATTACTAATGGTACTGTGTGATTTGGTGATTGGCTGCCAATTTTTCGCTTGGATGTAGTCCCAAATCTATCATTGAAGGACAAGCTTATAATTATCTCTACTAATCATGTTATAATAAAATGACTTAATTTCTGGTTTTTTGTTTGTTTTGAAGCTCTATGGGCTTGTTTTGTTAATATGACTTTTAAAATTCCTTTTCATATATCATTTTGGTAATGAATGAAAAAAAAAAAAAGTTTTGAAAAAAAAAAAATGCCGCTACTACTCTCACATTAATACATAGATGCGTGTTTTGCATAATTCTTTAGATGCCATGCATCGAAATCTTCGCAAGACTCTAATGAGAGAAATCTACAAAGACTAGTGCCCGCACACGATCAACAAAAGATGGCACGTCTTTCATCGAACAAAACAATCTCTAATCTTCAGTATTGCCAAACTGAGCGTGTAAGAGCGATAATGGGCATGACGTGTTCAGCTTAGAGCGCTATTCTTGCCCATCAGCTATATTCCATCCTCATATGCAAATAGTATATATTGAATATAACTTTCTTTTTTCTTTTTTTGACCATATGTGATATATATATATATATATATATATATATATATATTTATGTGTGTGTGTGTGTGTGTGTGTCTCGAAGATTCGAATAACCAAAGACCGATCCACATGTTACTACTTATAAACCTATAAAAGGTTCCTGCCATTCGTTATTAAAGGCAAAAGAAAAACAAAAGACTCCTGACATTATAGACTTATAGTCCTCTTTTGGAACATAGATAATCCTTAGATATGCATGATTTACGCAGATTACCTTAAATCAACTACTCAATAGTTTGCTTTGAATCTGAAATTGGTCAAAGAGTAATTTAGTATATTCCATACTTTTATATAGTTTTTCATTTTGTTAAAAATAGTCGGCCACACGATATCATGCGATTTTATTGACACAAAAATTGTTCCCAACATCTGTGTATGAGTAGAAATTTATGAAAGAATCGAGCGAGGCAATCTTTTAAGCAAGATTTAGTGAAGAGTGATTGCTCTACTTTTGGAATATTCTCCCTTTCATCCTAAGATACGCATTAGACAATTGAATTAGGTTTGCCTGGCTGGCCGGCAATGGTCACGTGACTTCAAGATAGGTGGCCAATCGAGGGCTTTCCTTTCCAAATGTTTTTTTCTTTTAAGACCCGCATTTTTATGTCATAATATGCTTTGGGACCTTTTAATGAGTAATCCGGGGCGACACCATGAGTATGATCGATTACTCTATTGACAATTATTGCAGAGAACGTTAGTTTTTCTTTCTTTTCTCTCCTTCTCCTCCTCCTCCTCTTTTTCCCCTCTCCGACTGGCCGACAAACGAGTGCCGGTGAGGTTGAACCTCACCAAATTCAACGGGGCAGAACCGTGACTTACGGAAGAGAGAGAGACATTTATAAAAAAAATTTAGAAAACTTAAAAGAAATGCGAAAGTGTTCATGTTATCATTGATCGTGTCACGTAAAACAACTAATATCCATGTCAGCAATTGCTAGTCAAGATTTATCGGAATGGTTATGTTAGCAAATCATAAAATAAAAAAAAAACTTAAGAGTAAAGTTGGCTAAATCGAAAAATTTAGGACTGAATTGATATCTATTTAATATATTTAAAACATTTATGATAGTTCTCCCACAAAATTCGACACTTTGAACTTCACGACCAAAAGGAAAGATCATGTCATATGCAAAAGAGAGCTTTGGCTTCCATTAGAAATACTTTACTTAGAAAGTGAGTTGCCATCGTTACCAGGTTGATTTGCTATCCTGTTTGATAAATTGTCCTATCTTGCTTGTATGTTTGTGTTGATATACACACAATCAATAATGGAACAGGTTCGAGAGGAATCTCATGCTGGGAACTGTTTGACCGAGGAGGATGTCCGGAGGGTGGTAACATGAATGAAACAGCCAACTTGGACACACGAAATAGTCTTTATTGTACGCGAGAGAGAGGGAGGGAGAGAGATTTACTGAAATTACTTCTACAATAAATAAAATGTGAACTAAAATTACTCCTCGACTAAATATGGAGGCGATGTTGTTTTACTAGATTCACTTGAACTAAGTAGTTAGTCGAAGTGGTGGTTGTGGATCATAGGAAGTTTCTGGGAAATGTTACTTGCATGCATATAAATGGGAGTTGTTGCTAGAAATCTCGATGGCACGCTTAAGTTGACTACACACTCAAGGTGAACATGGTATTTAACAAGTGCAATGATGACAAGGATGTTGCGGACCATAGTTGAGGAATCATGGCCCTAATGGTTCTACAACTCTTTGAACAAATTGATTAAAGATGAGTGCTTGAAACTTATCATGAAAGTATACTTTAATCCTAAAACTTTTAAAATGTGCAATTAAGTCCTAAAACTTATCAAATTGATTAAATCAAATCCTTATGCTGATAATACTTTTTAAAGTTTTAAGTCTTAATTATACTTTTATAATAAGTTTTAAAACTTGATTGTATTTTTAAAAATTTTAGAACTCGATTATATTTTTATGACAAGTTTTAAAATTTAACTATATTTTTTGAAAATTTTAAGACTCAATTATAATTTTTAACAAGTTTTAAGATTTATAGTGTATTTATCTTAATTGATTAGGTTATCCGGAGGGTTTGCCATTGGAGAGAGACGTGAGTTAACGAAATTACTCCTACAATAAATAAGAATGGGTACTTAAATCACTCCTCTCCGACCGAAGAAAAAGTAAAAATCAAATGGACGCATTTCTTTTAAGACCCGCATTTGTATGCATAATTATACTCAAACGCCATTATTAACTGCAATTACTTTGAACTGTCAAATCGATCTTTTCCCACATTAAATGAACGTTAGTATTTCTCCGTACAAGGGAAATAGGGCAGTGCTTTTGGCCAATGCGATTCCCATTTCTCTAGTCTCAATAATCATAAGTCCCTATCCCCCCGAGTCAATCCTGGCTTTTTCTCACGAAATTTATTTTGATTGGCAATAAAGGATAAGAGAGAGGGAGAGATTGATCAACACACGACTTGTGGATCACAGGAAAGTTCAGTGAAATGTTACTTGCATGCATGCTTCATTATAGTTGGAGGATTTATGCTGGCCACCAAAACTGCTGGGGCCCTACTATGCTCCGTTGCACGTGTCTAAGGAACGATAGGTTCTCTTGTCTTTTATCTGCCATTAGAAAAGCTCACAATCTCACAGAACAACGCCTCGTTGTGAGAAAATATTGGGTACGTGTAACTTGTCAGCGTGGCAAATAAGAAGGGCATGGAGAACGTGACACGGCCCGATTTTCCAGGCATACTTTTCTCTCTCCTCACCGCAGGCTCTCTCTCCCTTCTGCCTCACCGTACGCTCTCTCCCCTCTCTCTTTTCTCTCTCTCTCTCCTGCCTCCTCTGCACTCTCTCTCTCTCCACTCTCTTCTCTCTCCGCTGCACCCTCTCTCGCCCGAGTCTCTCTCCGCCGTAGTCGAAGCTGTATGTACACCTCCCTCTCTCCCCCAAAAACAATCCACCATCATCCAGCAAACAAGAAGAGACAAACAAAAACAGTCATCTCTATTCCTATCTGAAACTTGGTTGATTTCCCGTTTCGATTCCGATCGCCGGTTTTTTTTTATGTGGGTGTATGCATTTTCGATCCGACTCATTTTAGGCCGCTTCTATCTTCACTAGCGCTAGAAATCGGGGCTTCTTGGAGGGCTGTGGGTTCTCCACCTCGTCGTCCGCGCTGCCAACGCCCACCCCCTTGGCAGCCGAGGCAGCGGTGGCGGCCGAGGAGGCAGCAGTGGGGGCCTCGTAGTGGCACCGCTTGTGCCCGCCGAGAGCTTGGCCGGTGGGGAAGCTCTTGTGGTAGATTGCCGGAGGAGGTGGTTGTCGCGGAGATCTAGGTTGCCGGTTGTTCGTTCGCGCCAGCAAAAGAGAAAGTGTGATGGGGAGAGAGAGAGCGTGCAGGGAGGTAGAAGCTATGTTGCACAGACATGTTACACGTGCTTCGATGTCGTGTCTGACATGTGTTGGAGCGCGTCGAACATGTTGACACGCTCGGATACAAGTTAACCGCGTATCGGATTTGTCGACACATGATCAACTTTTGTCCACATATTTTAATACGTGTGTCCGAAATACAATGGAGGGTGGAGGTGAGGGCGAGGGCGAGGGAGGATAGATGAGGCCGCAAGCGACGGTGAGCCCGCGACGACGAGAGACAACGAGAGAGAGAGAGAGCAGAGGCAAGGGCCACTCTGTGATGCCATAATGGATTGGTGACATGGCTGCAGCTGCGAGAGGGAGGAAGGGTTGGAGACGAGACATTGAACGAGAGAAAATATTGGGTGGGTTTAACCCAACACGTAGGCATATGGGTAAAACAATCAGCGATCGACACGTGGCGCCACGTTGGCGAGGGCGTCGGGCGTTCAAAATTCGCGCGGGCCGCGTGTGGGGCCCGCCACTCGACGCTTCCCTGCTCTGCTCTCCTCTGCGACGCCTGCGCGCGACCGGTCGATTCGTCCTCTCTCTCTCTCTCTCTCTCTCTCCCTTCTCCGTTCCGTTCCGTTACGGAGGAGAACAAAAAAGTCGCACACTTCTCTTCCCCTCCTCGCTCTCTCTCTCCATTCTCGCGCACAGCTTCTTCTCTTCCCCTCCTTTGCTCTCTCTCTCCATTCTCGCCGACGAGCTCTCTCTCCCCATTCTCGACTCCGACGCCCCTCAAGCCGGTTGCCTCCGTCGCCCCCGACGCCGCCTCCTCCTCCGCCCTCGACGCCCTCTCGCGACTCCGACGCTCCTCAAGGCGGTTGCCTCCGACGCCTCCGACGCCGCCTCCGCCTCCGCCCCCGACGCCCTCTCGCGACTCCGTCGCCCCCAACTCCGACGCCCCTCAAGCCGGTTGCCTCCGACGCCGACGACGCCGCCTCCGCCTCCGCCTCCGCCCCCGACGCCCTCTCGCGACTCTGACACCGACGCCCACCTCCGCCTCCGCCCCCGCCGACGCCCTTTCTACCTCCGCCGAAGCCTCGACCGATCGTTCGGCTGCGGACTCTGCTCATATCTCACAGCGTCCTCGTCAGGTACCGCAGTAGCTTCTCGGTCTTTGATTATCCCTGCTCGTTGTTATTTGGGCGAATCTGTTCCGGCGACTCGAGCGCGAGCTCACGCGCTTCTTCGACCTTGTGGACTTCTTCGCAGTGTCATCCGCTGCGTTCTTTGGGGTTCGGCTCGCTTTGCTGCCGATTCTCACCAAGAACACCTACATTTCAGAAAACGCCCTCATGTCGGGTTGATACTCGTTCTTTCTCGTGAATTTAATTGGTCGATACCCGTTTTCGTTTTAGATTGTCGTGTTCTTCCTTTTGACCTCCTCCGATGTAAGATGCAGCACCACTCTCCGTCGTGCAATTAGTGAATAGCATACTCTAATTGAGAAGAACGCTCTCTCTCCTCCGCTGGTTGCCCGCCGACGCCGACGCCGACGCACTCTCTCCTCTGCTGGTTGCCCGCGACGCCGACGCCGACACCCACCTCCACCTCCGCCGACACGTGTCTCAATCATTTGTTCTAATATTCTATAGTTCTTTGTTTGACAAAGATACTGTTGTTGATGCTAGAATATTCAATGGATCATTAGGTGTTATCTCAAGCAATATCTCGCACTTTGAAGGTTCTGAATGCCCGCAAAAAGTTGGGTAATCTATTGCGGCCTGTCGAGGTACATGAAAATTTTGCTGCTTATTGTTCTTGAAGCTTCATTCGTGCCTTTGGCCATGTACTATTTTGCCTATAGAGTAGCATTCTTGCATCATTATTCAAATGCCCAAAATTGACATTTCTTGGATGCACTTTGGAAGGTGTGGATTTTTCTTTTTAGTCTCATCCTTTAGGAGTTTATCTCGGAATAGGATAGCTAGCACCGAAATCATCATTGCTAGAAAATTATGTTATATGTATTTGCAGTTAATTGTGTGGGAGAACCATGTACTTGGAGGTGACAGATTTCAATGATTCAATTCATGTTGGAAATTATGTATGTTTGAGTGGGATTGTCAAAATATTCAGTTCAGAGGTCAAACCAAAATTCTAATTAGGTATTCCAAGTCTAGGTTGGTAGCAGTTTGGATGACTAGATTTGGAACTATGCATCTTCAAGCTGATATTAGTATTCCAATGGTGTTGTATCTTATCGACCAGATTCATTGGTCTGTGCATCAAGTTCTATTTGACTCGTCAAGTAAGCCGCTGTATTAGGAAGTGGTAGATTATACTTCGGACTTCCTTAAGAGAACTCCATCCATAATGAAACTATACTTTGCTGCATACTTAGGAAGCGTCGTGTATAGAAGTTAGTTATGAATGTATAGTGTCTGCATTGACAAATTGCTTGTTGCAGTTTCCCTTTGCTATGCATTGACAATCCAAACTAGGACAGTCAACAAGAACGCAGGACTATGTACTGTAGCTCTTTAATGTTTATTATACTCGATAATGCACAGCCGGTAGCAGTTTCCTTACTTTTGTCATGCCAGTCTTTCATTTGTTTACGATCCGGTTTTTGCGGACTTTCCGCTTTAAAAGGGGCATGTCTAACTTATATGGATGTGGACCATTTTGCTTTCGATGCTTCCGAAATTATAGCATGCAGTCTTCACTATGATTTTGCTTTTTCTCTCTCCTTACCAATCAGGCATGTGAAAATGCCCTTCTATGTCTACGGAGGTGTGACACTTCTGGCTTAGAAAATTTCACTGGAGATGTCCGGAGTATAGCAAGTCTCAAGGACGTTGCTATTGCATCCACTGGTTCATGCAGAGGTATGTTGTATAGTAAAGCGTTATTCTTATCAATTTTAATCTGATCTTATCTCTACCGCTTGTCCTGCCTCTATCATACCGGTGGTCCATGAATGTTCTCTCTTTGATATAGTACTTTACACTGCTACCGAAAGGATATAGTCCATAAAAGAATTCGCTCAATTGTTAAGTCTGAATTTGAGAAAATTTGCTTCCTAGATAACGCATCCACTGATACACAGGTATTGTCTTCCTGTATTGAGAAGCTGCTTCCTAATCTACTTTTTCTCACACATTTTTAATTGGGGATGGAATCATGCATGAATGAAGTAAGGTTACCGGGGCAGCAACGGGCGTGATTACGCACGAAGAAGATTAGTTGTTGCATTTAGAGGAAGAACAAGTAATCAGCTTCACTATCTTTCCCTTGGCAACCTTATTTATGTGGTTATGAGGTAGATATTTATTTATTAATTTTTTTTTTTATATCTGTTATTCCCAGTCAAGATGGAAGGACTTGCGGACTGATTTGATGCTGGCCCCTACTGGGTAATGTGAAAAATCAATTAATTCACTAGATAGTCTTCTCTCAACATATATGCCATTACAAGTATTCTACTATTTTGCCTGTTAGTTGGTCATGTAGGAGCAGATCATCATCTCTATCTTAGCCTTAACAAGTACAAAATCAAAATTTGCAACCTTCTTTATTTTCTCACTAGGAAAAACGAATTGTAGCTTGAAGATTGTCCCAGTCTAATATGATGTTAGTCTTTTGTCTCCTCATAATTTGTAGTGCTAAGCAATAATTTAGAATGTATGATTAGGCTTGAAACCAGTTCTGTTACATTGAGCAGGGCTTATAGTTAATGATCCTATGATACCTGGGAATTGGTGAGTGATATATGCCAATTGACATTTGTGTTTGCAGAAAGGTTTCGAGCAGTGCTCTTTTTGGTGTCTTCTTTTCTATGTGAAAAGATGTCCATGCTTGTTGCTTGTTTGAATTGTTCAAATCCACTAATTCTTTTGGTTGTTGCTTGTTGCTTGTGTCAACTATGCAAATTCACCGATTCTTTTGGGTTTTTAATATGCTTATCCTCTTTAATATTTATGTAAGTTGGGCTAATGTAATACATCGATACTACTTGTCAATTTTGTTTTTGTTGATGTTTATTTTGTTGTGCTCCTACACTTTGAATCCCGAAAGGATTGGTGGAGATTTCAAGGAAGAAGTTCAAGTATCGCTATTCTAGATCTTGATTTCTTTTGTTGACTATTGTGAGATGCGTATTTTGCTGAATCCGTCCATCATGCTTCTCCTTGCTTACAAAATTTTTGTTGCTTGTTTCCCAGTGCACAAAGTGGCTTTTTAAGTGCATATGATTCAGTGAGAATAAGAATTTTATCACTCCTCAAACTGGCAATTGGTTTTGTGTAAGTGCTGTTCCTAGAAAAAAATTATAAACTAATCATGCTTGCTCCTCTTAAAAAACCACCAAAGAATTCGGAGAGTTATAGGCGTTGACCCCATGAACTTGGTTGATATTCTCCTTGAGCATCGCTGTGTGATGGAGTTGAGGTGTATCTTGCATGAGCTGCATTGTGCTCTTTGCAGTAAGTTTTGTGGGTCTGGAGTCACAAAGCCTCGAGGATTAGTGGTCCTGAAGTTGTGAGTGACACCAAGGAGCCCAGAATAAATTCATGTGGATTGGGACTCACCTGGCTGGTGTGAGTTGAATCCCCGCAGAGGGGGGTATAGTCAGGATATTGAGAGCTGGAAAACAGGCAAGTGGACAACAAAGGAGGGACTCCTTGAAGCTATGTCAAGGTGCAGAGATAGGTGGGCAGACAGTAGCATTGGATGAAGAGTCAGAGGGCTTGATGCACGGAGGTGCTGGCCCCAAGGGAGACGATATGAGTAGCATTTGTTCATGGTCGCTACCCATGAGAGATGACAAAGAACTCAATAAGGAAGTTGCGTTAGCGAGTGAGAGTTAACAACGAAGTCCCATATTTGTTGGTTTTCTCTCTCTTGGTGGATCTGATTCCATGTTTAGTATTTAGGGATTGCTGAAGATACAAAAGGAGAGAACACATACTTTACCAAAAAAAAAAAAAAAAAAAGGAGAGAACACAAAATACCTGCTTGACTTTATGTTTATAAGTATATTGATGCTTCACTTGCCAAGCCTAGGGAGACAATCTACTTAATACCCAAATCCTTGACTACCTTATTTAGAATTCCCAACACTCGTGTACTAACCATATGTGTCTCAATGTAGACAGATATTCTTCAACAGTTTGTTTGCCCTCCAGGCAATATCTTACTTCAGTGTGAACTTAACTGCTAGGGTTTCTTTCATTTTGTCATATACCAAGGCCATGCATTCAAACAAGTTTTTCTCCATTACTAAATGGCTACCATGCCGTGCTATCACCAAGAGCTGATTGTCTTGTGATAACTTGATGGTGAAATGTTTTCTTGCGGGGACGATGGTTGTGAGCCACGTACAAGTGGCATGTCTATGTTACTGGGTCATAGTTTAGGTGGTGCTCTAGCTACTCTCCATGCTCTTGAGCTTTCATCCAGTCAATTAGCAAAGTGAGTGACATCTTTCATACTAAAGATAACTATTATATTTACTTTTTCGCCTCGATATTTGTCCAGCTGCAAAATGCTGGCATGCATTTGATTGCGGTTATACTTTTAAGTATTTGACACATGTTGTGATCTTCAATGATTAAAAGTTATGGTTAAATTGAATGGACCAATAGTATCACCTTTGGGGCGGCGGGCATTTGAGGCCGATAAAAGGGGCTGCAATGGTGGTGGAGAAGTTTTTGGTAGAGTTTAGGAGTCTCGAGACATTTTTGCTATGCATTGACAATCCAAACTAGGATAGTCAACAAGAACGTAGGACTATGTACTGTAGCTCTTTAATGTTTATTATACTCGATAATGCACAGCCGGTAGCAGTTTCCTTACTTTTGTCATGCCAGTCTTTCATTTGTTTACAGTCCAGTGTTTTTGCGGACTTTCCGCTTTAAAAGGGGCATGTCTAACTTATATGGATGTGGACCATTTTGCTTTCGATGCTTCCGAAATTATAGCATGCAGTCTTCACTATGATTTTGCTTTTTCTCTCTCCTTACCAATCAGGCATGTGAAAATGCCCTTCTATGTCTACGGAGGTGTGACACTTCTGGCTTAGAAAATTTCACTGGAGATGTCCGGAGTATAGCAAGTCTCAAGGACGTTGCTATTGCATCCACTGGTTCATGCAGAGGTATGTTGTATAGTAAAGCGTTATTCTTATCAATTTTAATCGATCTTATCTCTACCGCTTGTCCTGCCTCTATCATACCGGTGGTCCATGAATGTTCTCTCTTTGATATAGTACTTTACACTGCTACCGAAAGGATATAGTCCATAAAAGAATTCGCTGAATTTTCTTTTATGATGCACTTTAGGGGCATGATGCTTGGTGACAATCGACCATGTTGATTCAAACTCATAATATCTTTATTTCTTCCTGGAAAATGTTTTAGCGAAGTTACATTATTTTTGGATGCATCATTTGAGTTGCTCCATTTGATCAAGTCTGTATGTAAGTATTCTTAGCACTGAGCGCTTATGGAGAATGGTCGTGGGAATGGAAGAAATCAATGTCCTCATTCTGCTGTATTTAAAGAATACGAGCTTTGAGTGGAAATTTCATTTTTCATGGAATCTATTAGACAAACTAATATAGATGAACAGAGACAGCTGTTGAGCCTATTCCTTTTACCTTTTCCAACTTTTGCCGGTAGGGATAAATGTATCCCTTGGCTCACGTAATGACGCTAAGAAAATGAACCTGAAATTAGATGTGATGATGAAGAAGTACCCTGGTTGTATTATTTAATGATGTCCTTTCTTGACCTATAAGACAACATCGTTGTTAAAGATTTTACACAGCATTATCTAGTTTAGTTCCTTAAATTTTTTGATCAATTCGATTCATTGAAAAAATGTCAACTTAGTGTATGAATTATTGGGTTTACAAATTGATGCGTGCCCTGCTAATTTTATTATGTGGTCACTTATTTGAAGCATCATCTTCACCCTTTAAATAATTAGGTATTCTGATTTGTATTCTTCATCGTGGATGCTTTTAGATGGTGTCTTTCTCAGCAATTGTAGAGCATCTCTTCCATCGGATTGATTCTTAAGCTGAAAGGATTAGAAATACATTAATTGCAAATCTCTGGATTCTGTTTCTGATGGCAGCTGTAACTTTGTAGGGAGCTCGCGCATGGATGCTTTTGGTGGAAAAGCTACTTTGTTTATCTAATCATTGTTCATTGAGACTAATCTGCTTGAGCATAATTGCAAGGAATATTGGTACCTTCATCCTCTCTGAGTTTTGCTGCTTTTGTCTCAAGTTGTGGAATAAAAGGAAAATTAATTGCGATTGTACATTATCTGGTTGGAGTCTTTTCTTGCGGTCAGCATTTTGTCTTTCTGGACTTCCAAGGAAATAATATTAGGAAGACTTGGTTATCTTGTCTCTCCGCTAAGGTAACAATGGTATCTCATATTTGATTAGTTTTGTGTTGCTTAGTTAAGAAAGGTGAGAATAAATTCCCATCTCCAACAGCTCGGTTTCAGCGAGGCTTGTTTTCTTCCGTCAAGATAACTTGGTTTGACCAAGTTAGTCATACCAGGTCATGCTAGTTCCCATTTTATAGCTTGATGCTGATAAGTGATGGATATACTATTGAGGTAGATGTTAGTATATCAGCAAGGTAAAATGTTGCACTAATGAACACCCTTGGGATATTAGATTGATGTTTTAAGTATGGAGGTTTCTATGCTTTTCTTTTGGTACTTTTATTCTTCAATAATGAGATCATGCAATTTAAGCAAGTCCCATGCCAGGACTGGACTCTTTTTTTTAAATAAATATGAGGGTGGCCTACTTTCATTTGCATCCGAGTCAGTTTTTTAACATGTAAGCATATTAGTTTGTCCTGTGAATGTATTGAATGGTGCTATCGATTTGCAGGTGGATGACAACGACGCTAATTGACTTCTACATCAACGCTGTTGCTCTTTTGGTTTGTTTTGTATTTTATTAGAAGGGAACTCTTGAAGATTTATTTCTATTTTGAAGACATCACCTCAATTAATTTGCACGTGTAAAGTTATCGAATGGCTGAATCAGAGGTAATTCTTTACTTATACAATTGTGAAATATATTGTCATACAATGTGAAATATATTTTGTTTTATTTTGATGTTATTTTTTTATTGAGTATTTATTGTTCATTTCGTTGTAGCATGAAACTTCTCATCTTGCACACGTAGTACGTGATATGGAAAATGATTTTGAGTTTGCCATCGGGATGGTTTTTTCTAATGAAGATGAAGCATATTATAAGTATGTGGCTTATGCAATTGGAAAAGGATTTGGAGTGAGGAAGGGTCATACGGTTAAAAATAGGAAAGGAGAAATAACTCGACGAACATTTTTGTGCAATTGTGAGGGCCATTCTATCACCTCATCTGATCAAGAAAAGAAATTTGAGAGGGCTGAAGTTAGATGTGGGTGTCCTGCTCATATCAAATTTAAGGTTGATAATGGTGTTTATGAGGTTATAGAGTATGTTTCTGAGCATAATCATGCATTTGTACCGGAAGATCAAAGCATTTGATTAGATGTGGAAGGATGATATCCGATACTTGCAAAGGTGTTTTAAGTGGCATGATGAAAGCAGGCATTGGTGGGACTACGGCATATAAGTTCTTAGCAAATGAAGCAGGTGGAAGTAAAAATTTGGGTTTCATTCTACGTGATTGTCAAAATTTTTTACAGACAGAAAGCAATAAGATTATGGAAGGGGAGATTGTCAACAACTTTTGAATCATTTCCATCGCATGCAAATGGAAAACCCAATGTTTTTCTACGCTGTACAAGTAGATCAACAAGGTAGAATGACAAATTTATTTTGGAGAGATAGTTTGTCCAAATTCGATTACGATTGTTTTGGTGATGTGCTAGTGTTTGATTCCACGTATCGAACTAATAGATATAGTTTGATTTGTGCACCTTTTGTTGGGGTTAATCACCATTGGAAAAATACTGTGTTTGGTTGTGCATTTTTGTTGGATGAGACGGCGGAATCATTCATTTGGTTATTTAATGTGTTTTTGGAGTCTATGGGAGATAAGGCTCCTAAAACCATATTCACCGATCAAGATCAAGCCATGGCAAAAGCCATTAGAGTGGTTTTTCCGAATTCACAGCATCGTTTATGCACTTGGCACATCATACAAAATGCCATTAAAAACATTCCACAGCTTTACCATAAGCCGAATTTTAGAGATAAGTATTTTTTTAGGCTTATGTATAGATGCAAATCGGAAGACGAATTTGAATCTATTTGGATGGAAATGGAAAAGGAGTGGGATACTCAGAACAACAATTGGCTTCAGAGATTATACGGCCTTAGACATAAATGGAGTTCAGCTTTTGGTCGTGATGTTTTTTCATGTGGTATAAGGTCAAGTCAAAGAAGTGAGAGCACTAACAATGTCTTCCAGCATTTTTCGAAGAAGACGTCATCCCTTATAAAATTTGTCTACTATTATGAAGAGCAACTGAAGCACATGAGAGAAATTGAAATTCAAGATGATTACAAGTCTCGTGGGAAGCTCAAATTGCAGGTTTCGTCTAATGATCTGCTGGAACATGCTGCTGCAGTCTATACCCATACTATTTTTGAGAAGTTTTCTGAAGAATTAATGGAATGTCTCTCTGTAGATGTTTCAGGTACTACATTTGATGGATCGGTTTATTCATATATTATAAGGTGTCGACATGAATATATTGTCGATTTAACCCTGTGGAGTTATCAATTTCTTGTGAATGCAAATTATTTGAGTCAAAAGGGTGGTTGTGTCGCCATGCATTGTACGTGTTGAATCAAAATAAATCGATAGTTAAGAGCATTCCATCTCCCTATATTTTGAAAAGATGGACCAAGGGTGCCAAAGAAGGGATTGTGAATGATGAATCTTTGCCACCTGGTCCGTCTACATTTAACCGATTTTGCACATTAATGCAAAAATCTTTTAAGCTGATGAGTTTGGGAGCCAAAGATGCAAACACTATGCAGATAGTGAATGAGCATATGCAAAGAGCGAATGCTGATATTTCATCATACAATGCAAGTATGCCCGTGGCTAATGACGCTAGTGATGATGGTGATAATGAGGCTTCTTTGTGCGATATCTCGATATTAGACCCCCATCGAAGGAAAGGAAAGGGAATCAGTTATGGAAGACTAAAAAGTTCAACTGAGAAAAAGAAGAAAAAATCTATCAAAGGAATGCCCCCAATGCAAATAGACAATCGAGGTAACATTATTTTGGTTAATATGATAAGTTAAATTTTCTGTTTATTTTGCATGATGCTAATTAACATTTTGTTGCTTTCTAATGTAGAGTTGGTTGTTCAAGCAACACGTAATGAAACTCATTTTCCAAATTATTTGGGTAATCAAAATCAGTTTCAAAGTATCCTTTATCCTAGCAACATTGGTGGTCCAACCATGAATTTTCATAATCAGGTATGTTGTTCTTAGCTTTCCATTTTTATTTACAATTTACTAATTTGGTAAAAAAATTTGTATAGATGCAGCAACCACCATACATCATGCCATCGGGGATTAGAAATGGATTTTGCCAATTTCCTAATCAGGTATTGAATAGCTATGTATAGAGTTTAATTGGTGATCAATCAATTTGTATATTTTTCAAGTTACTATGCCTCTTTATAATGGTAGAAAACACTTTCTCAAAAGTTACAATAATTATGATAATTTAATTGCATTATGGTAAATGGGTCATTTTTTTTTTTAATGTAGATGCAATCATCATATATCATGCCGCCAAGCAATTTCAATGGATTTTCTCCATTCACTACTCAGGTATTTATTATGAATCATTTTATTTGTTAGTATTATTTCAACTTTTTGTTACAATTGTAATATTTACTATTAGTAGCTTATTTTTGGATAGATGTTGGAGTACAATAATAGATCTCATGGAACAATTCTGAGTCAGGTACAATTTACTTTTCATTGATATGGGATTATTTAAGACATTTATCTAAGCATATTATTTAGATAAATATTAATATATGTCATTTTCTTGTACAGGGGTCATCAAACTCTTTTCAACATATTGGGATGAATGAATCGGGAGGCCCCTGTGAAAGCACAGATAATGCACGGTCGCAACATAAATAGCCTAGAGGAACCGTCATATAATATAGTGCTTGTGCTGTTTACAAGTTTAGCAAAAAGGCAGCTAATAGGTCTTGAGCTGGACTCTACTTGGTATACTCCGCTCCATCCTTGTGTGGTTGTTCCGGATCCAAAGCTCAAGAATATCAGTCTCAAATCCATCCCCAAATGGCCCGAGCGATCGCACTTCACACCCGAGCGCATGTCAGAAATACAAGGAAGAAGCGCCGGTGCTTTCAAGCACGATGATAGTAAGTGGAAGGTGCGGGCAAAGCACTACAAGAAAGTACTACCTGCACTTGGGACTGATAAAATAAGAAATGTCATGGATATGTACAATGTCTATGGAGGTTTTGCAGCTACTCGATTGATGATCCATTATGGGTTATGAACGTTGTCTTCTCCGTAGGGCCAATACTCTTGCTATCAAGCATTTATGTGTGCATTATAATTGTGTACTAATATATTCTTTTGAACATCCAAATCTAACATTCTTCATTTTGACTTAGGAGCGTACGTCAAAGCTTAAATTCTAAGCCCAATTATGATTCAATGCGACATTTGTCCATCATTACGACATCATACTATCAAGTAATCAACGACTAAATTGGACATTTGTCCATCATTACGACATCATACTATCAAGTAATCAACGACTAAATTGCGGAGAATGATCAATAAATCTGTGATGTCCTACTTCTTTGGCACTTGAGTTCACTACTAAATATAAGAATTAGATCCAAATATGATATGAATGTGGAAAAAATGTCCACTCATCTTTTCATGCCCCGCACCTTCACTACTAATTCACATCTTGGTGCTACTCATAAGCATTGTTTAAGTAAACATCGGTATGAAAACTTTCTAATGATAAATAAGTATTGGTGGACGTTGTTATATGAAACTCCATAATCATTGACAAATACAAATAAATATTTACGATACATTTTATAAAATTAATTTATTAAAATACAAAATAGTATCATCAATTGACTAAATAAGTAAACACTTTCAACCATCAAATAGATTTTTAAGTCCTCCTCCGCAATCTCATTGAACATCTCAATGCACTTCTTGACAAGATTTTTCCTTATGACCTTCACAATCTTCTTCTATTGCAGCATCTCACGATAAATGTTGAGGGACAAGTCATCGGAATCGACAACTCCTTTCACGAATCCAAGATACTGGAATGAGCTCCTTGAACCCTCCTAACATAGAGCTTGATGTTGTTCATCTTCTTGCGAGTATCGAAGAGGTCGAACGGAACACGTTTTGGGACGAACAAAATAGCCTTGAATTCAAGCTACCCCTCAACAGAGAAGTGATTCACGGCAAGATGGTCTTCCCAATCATTGGTCAAGCTCTTGTAGAAGGAAGCATACTCCTCCTTGGTGATCTCCTCGCCTTTCACAGCCAGATGGGTTTCGGTTTGTTGATGAGCTGCCACTCATGAGAAACATCCTTAATCTTCTTCTTCTTGGACTTCTTTTCTTCATTCTCCTCATTGACGTCCTCAACATCTCCTTCCTCTTCCTTCTTGGGCTCATCGTCCTCATCATCACTGATCTCTTTCTCGGTTGTCTTCTCAGTCCATAGATAGATGGGGTAGCTAATGAACTCGGAGTGCTTCTTCACAAGGTCCTTAATCCTTCTTTCTTCCAGGTACTCCAGCTGAGGAAAACAGAGACGTGACGCTGTTAGCATCACGTATCATCCAAAACCAATGCAAATCTTCTCCACCAATTCATAAAAGCAACCGTAAATGAACTCACCTGGTCCTCCTTAAGGAAGAGGGTAATCTTGGTCCCTCTGCCGAGTTGCTCCCCACTCACATCTATCTGCAATTTATGATTTTAGGAGAACATAGATAACCACATTATGAAAGTTCCCCAGACCAAGACATGGTGACATATGTATAGCACAATTTAATGGTAATGATACAGGAAAGCATATAACATGTAAAAATGACTGCTAGGGGTATCCTAGCACCGACATTCAGATCACTCAAGATTGAACACTGGTGCAAACAAGCCAAACAACCAATCAGCCATTTGGGTCCATTTGTTGTTTACTTGGCTTTCAAGTTCAAACTAAACTAGAATAGATTAACAAGCTGTTTATCCCTTAGCCCGATTAAATTCCCAACTCGAGCAAGTCATGAGCCTAAGCAAGCGGTAGGTTTAGAATATACTTAATCCAAACATCAATGTAGTAAGCAATCTCTTCCTTTATACGCCCCCTTCCCCTCCCTCTCTCCTCACTTCTCGAAACAAGCACACGTAGATGAACAAATTATTAACCACTGGAATCCCTTTCATTATTAAGATGCTGATTTACAAGTAATTCCGGCGAATATTTGTTGAAGTATTATCCCACATCACTTTGGGGTCCTAAATGCTCAGTATATTCATGTGGTCTCCGTCCACCTATCAGCTTAAGCTTTTGGGTTGGACTTTCTAACAATATTTTTGCTTGTCTTGTGGATATTTGAACAGGTCGGTGGATCCAAGACAGGGGTTACTTCTTTACTTTGGCAACAAGATTGAGTTTGGTTGAATTCCTTTAGTTCTAAACTTATTTTCGACGCTGGATCATTTTCCTCACATTGTCACTCTCTCTGCAAAGGTCACAGGTTCAATTCAGGGAAATGCCTGTGCAAAGTAGGGAAAAGGCACATACATCTAATCCTTCCCATACCGACTAATATGTGGGAGCCTCATGATGCCCCTTCTATTGCTCTCTAATGGCATGTTTATTGCCCGAGATCGATATAGCCCCTTTGCTTCCTAGATGAGCTTGCATATGAAAGGTTGCTAGATTTGCATTCAAGTAGCCTTAAAGCTGCAGCCCATGTATCTTTAGATTTTGAGTCAAAACCATTTGGATCATTATTTGGATAGTTCGGGAAAACCATGTGTTATTTTTACAGAGGAATTTTGCTCGCATTTGAATGGCCGGTGACTTGACTCAAGCCAATTTGGTCTTTAAAGTATATTGGCCACCCTTTCAAGTCTAGTTCGTATTCTGAAAATGAATCTCAATCAAGATGAAATTGAGTTCTGAGCATTCAAGCATCTAGCTATATCTTTTGTTCCGATTAAATCTCTAATTGATAGTAATAATTCATAAGACATATACAATGCAGAAATACTTCCAAAGAAGAAACAATACCCGTTGGAGGTCCCGATCGAAGCACTAGGGTTGACAGATGTTTGAATTGCCACGGGTCTTGCAGAGCCGAGAAGACGTCTAACCCGATGGGAATAAAAGAAATATCAAGATCCAATCAAATCTAAGTTCCACCACATCTACAATGGAAATGCCATCCTCGCAAAAACAATTAAAACAAAGAATTGCCAACAAACACTGCGAGAGCAAAGGTGTGATTAATGGACGTGAACATAGCTGTTAGGAGCCATGTCATGTGCTGCCATGCCCCTCTTCCTATATTCTAGACGGAGGACTGCAAGGCAAAGACTTGGCAATATTGCATAAAAGAACTGCTAAAAGCTCCAAATCCCTGCAAGGAACATCGAAATCAAGATTGCAGAGATAAATAAATTGAAGAAAATAATATTCAGACCCCAAAAGTCGAATTCATTTTCAAGAAGCAAAGCAGGTGAGAAACCGCAACATAGAAAGTTTGGAGTTGATAATACTTAAAACATTAGCAAAAAGGTCAAGATCGTGATCCATATTCGGGCATTAAACATCACGGTTCGGGCAACATGCGCACAAAATTTTTAATAAGCAAAAGATGTATATCCGATCGTTGTTGAACAAAGAGTTGAATGCCACCGGTGCTTGGCAATAACGTAGACCGGCTACACCTACCACTAATGCAAACACAACAGAGATTTCTACGAAGATGTTGGTACTTTAAGAATTAACGAGATAAAAGCAGAATAGCTTCATAAGAACTTCTAGTTGCCATTTTTTTTTTTTTTTTTAACATATTTGGTACTAAGACCTACAAACGCCCAATGGAACAAAAAAAGTCAAGTATTAAGCACACCTTCTAAGTGAGCTGTAAATTCTGAGTTTAGTGCATTTTGTGGGACACAGCATTTTAAACAACTCGAAAGCTGAAATCATTAGGAGAAAATGGCCTTTGTCATAATTTTTGACAGCTCAAACGCCTCAAACGCTCTTGCAAGACCCTGATAGACCCTAAAAATGCTAGAATTTTTCAAAGTTATAAACCACATCATATTGAAAAGAGCATCGTTCTAGAAATGCCCTAATGCCCTAGTTTCATCACATAGCAGGCTTCACTTGTTAACAAGCCACCCAAAACACAATTTACCACTTAACCACATCGGATTAGATGCAGCATGTGTTGCTGCAAAGATTTAAGAAGGCTGCATAAAAAGGAAGCAAAGACTTGGAACTATTAGTCTAGAACGAAAAATACATGAGCAATGACGGGTGCCATTTGGCTCACTTATGAATAACCATCGACAAAGATAAGACTCATAAAATGTCGAAGATACTTGTATTGGCCTTCCGGCGAAGCAAAGAAAAAACATATTAAAAATTATATAATAATAAAAATATCTCATATGACTTCAAATGATCGAATATTTAAGGTGTTCAGTTCACTATTTAACAAATGTCAAATATCAAATGCCAAAAGGAAAAACATAAGCAAAAAGCTGAAATCGAGTCGTTCCAAGTACACACCATGTGTTTATTGAGGACTGAACTTACAGCTTCCGCAGATTATCAAGTTTAAGGCTTTCATATACTGCATGTAAAGAATCTAAACTCTTCACCGGTAGCTCGAGTAAAATGTGCTATCTCCGGTGGGCTTAGCTTCGTAATGAGATCTACCGCAATCTACTTGCCCGACTCTCTAGTACGGCTTGAGAGGAAGCTCCAAAGAAAAGAGCTCGGCTTGCAGTAATTTTGATGGAATTGGCTTTTCACAAGGAAATCCCAGGATGACTGACAAGTTGAAACTGGAAATTTCTCTGAAATGTATGTGGATCTTCTGCACATTTGCAACATTAAGCTGCTAAACGAGACCCATTCTGAATCAACACTTGAATCAGCCTTTGATAAATAAGTTATGTCATTATCCCCCCAAAGAAGTGTGAGAAAATGATTATAGAGGCTAGAAATCATCCCCTCAGCCATTGCTTCCATGCAATCTTTTACCAATGAAGATGATGGACTTTGATGTAATGCACAACGAAACATCTAAAGAACGAGAAAGACATTGATCATCGGTGATGCATCAAGATGTCCTAGAACCGTAATGAGATAACACCATTACATTCTTAGACAGAGAACATGATAAATGCAGTCCCCATATAAGACTATGAAGTGCTAGTGCTCAAAGTTACTTAATAAACTGTTGGCAAAAGCAGAAAAGATAATGAACATGAAAAGCACTTGCACATGTGCAGTGTAACATCTCTTACAAAAGGAACTCCTAATAGGAATAGCCTCGGATGGAACAGGTAGCCTCCCCATCCCATCCCCATTCCCCGTATCCGCCCGACCCCAGCACGGGTAGCTATTTGACTCTTTAACCCATTTCGCACCCATCCGGAAACCGGGTTTTGGCACGGGGGACAAGTTACCCTTTCCATTTAATCCACAATGGCTTTTTCAACCTAAGAGTTTCTTTTTCTTATAGACATAATGCAAAAAGTAGAAGTAATAATTTGAGGAAAAAGGATGAACCTAACAAAAGAAAAATAAATAAAAGGGTCATCGTTTACCTAATCAAGCACCGCAACATGCACATCATTCAATAATATTACTATTAAATTAAAAAATCTAAATTGTGGGCATAAAATGAATATAAAATCATAAAGCACCTTGAAAGCTTACTAATAATATATGTGATGAGAGATTGCACTTATTCCCATTTACATAGGTCTATAGAATTAGTATGTGTACAGCATTATTTATAAAAACAAGAAATCAAACTTCTATAGTCCTCTTATCTAGAGTCTTGTAACCATGCCCCCAAGGAACTTGTAACCATACTAAGGAAATGTTTTCATTGCCAATGCACAAATTTGACAAACTTTTACAAAAAGATGTTTGACCCGATCCTCAACTCTTCCCAGACTTAGTCACATATAGCAATTTCAAAAAAATAATTGTAATAATATAAGAAATGACATAACATGTGCGTGGCTGAATCTTGTGTTGGTTGTGCACAAGGAGGGTTGGGCATAGGACCCCATCGCCCATCCATGCTTGCCTTGTCCCACAATAGGAGGCACACTTAGAGACGCTATCTCCAACCCACTATCAGCGAAAAGCTCCCCCCAAAAAAAAAAAAAAAAAAAAAAAGAACCAAAGGAAAACTTAAAAGAAAAGGGGAACCCAACCCCATCCACCCCAAAGTCACAAGTATCCAGCAAGCACGGTTGTTTGGAATACACGTAGTTAACTTACAACTCAAGGACCTACAGGTTGGGAATAAGATATTTTTCTGTGCATGTTGATATACCTGCCCGTTGCTGATAACTATATTAACACGCCCTTCAACAGCATCTGCTAATCCGACGATTTTTACATCATAGGACACTGCTACATTTCCTGAGAACTCCATGTTATGCACATGCCGACACCTACTCAGACAAGAAGGCAACAAATACCTACATAGGCATAGCTTCCCGACCGCACAAACCATAAGTTCAAGTTAGGAATCTCACCGTATCACATAGAACATGCAACATCAAACTCGGGACATACAACGGTTCCATGATGCAGGCATAGAATTTCATAAGACTCAAATAAATTCTCCCAAAAGCAACACTTAAGTGCAGAGAGCATATAAGCCATAGACAATTTAAAGCCGGGGTAAAAACTGCAGCATAACAACGAACTAAGAAATCTCCATACAAATCAATTAAGTGTGCATGATTTCTTACATTAATATTTCTATATCAGCAACCATAAACAAGTTTGCCACGCAGCTACTTTTCTCTGCTAATTAAGAAGTTAGCTATCCTGCTCTCCGCACTACCTACTTCAATAATCTAAAATTATGACAGACTCTTTGTCCTCCAGAGCTGAGAAAGAAATCACAACCAAGAACCAAAACCTATCAGACAAAAGTATTCATACTGATCGATTTACACAGAAGCCCATTTCATTGATGACCATATCCTTCAGCTCTTGAGAAGACTCCCATGCACCGAGCAGGTCAATTACAAAATACGCAGGCGTTATAATTCAGATAAACTATTTATGCAGGAAGGTTACATAAAGCGAAGGGTGTTTTCTGGTGTCAACACAATGATGTCCGTATGAGGAAGCAGTCCCAATTTTACTGTGAGAGATAACTCAAAATGAGTTATGATATTGTAGAATATATAAGTTTCGAGATCTACTCACACATGCATGCAAACGCTCGCAGTACACTCCCCTCCCCTCCCTTCCCACAACATATACACAGGTGCACATGTCTGCTCACAGAGAGAGAGAGCTCTACCCCGGCCGTGTCACAACCACCGGGCAGGCTGATACGGCAGGTATGCTCCAGCTCATGTCGGGCTTGACATCAAAAAGGACGTCACTGCTTGTTTCATAAATTTGAAGCCTTAAGGATAACAACTTCTTCTGTCCTTGTAGAAGAAAACAAACTATTGGAGTTGTGTCATCATCAATTGCCATAAAAACCTGTAACATGGAGGCAGCACGGTTCAATAAAAAGCACCATAGATTTATAGGTATGTTCAGATTATAACTTGAAAATTGTGAAGGGACCAGAACTTTTGTCAATAGCTTATAGGATGCTCGGAGAACATAACAGAAAAACAACTGGAGAATATGTTTGATTCAATGAATATTCCGTTGCACATGAACTCAAAAAGTACAATTTCAAGCACTAAGACCTCACGAGGATGGAGTGAACAGTAGATCATTTGGGGTGAAACTTGGAACCAAAAGATACATGGATGGGCAACTTGATTGAGTTATAGAAATGAAGAATTAAAGGCATATCGAATTAAACCCATATGCATCATATGCTCTCATCTCCCGTATTCGTATACAGCAGATAAACTAAATTGCAATTAGCCAATGTAAAAAGAGCTAAAGATTATTGCTTCAGAAGCTTCAGCAAAATTGTTTTGCAGAAACTGATGGGGAATGCTAATAATATGTCTTATCATTTAGGTCATCACGCGAGAAGCACAAAAAATAATTAGTAGCTGATATATATTGTATTTCTCGTTTTAAAAGTGAAAGCACCCTTTAACCTTTTAAGGGAAGGAATTCCATAGCCTGCAGCAACTTAATATAACCGCTCCTTGAGTATGGCTTTGTCAACTTGGGAAATTACATGGGCCGTGTGGGGTATTTTAGAGAGGAACTGCTAGCTACGTTTAGTAAAGAAGTGTGGAAATAAGTACTTGTGGTCTATGCGGCTGCTAGAACCGCATAAACTCCCGGAATTTCCGTGGCAATGAAAGTGCTGTTTACAAATTTTTTAGTTTTTCCCTTGTATACACAAGTTTCCATGTATGCCAAAATACTCTATAAGGTGGTAGGATAAAGTAAAGGAAGTACCTTGACAATAAGTAGACACCCCATTGGA
The DNA here is from genome assembly GCA_014182575.1 of Eucalyptus decipiens. Taxonomy (NCBI): domain Eukaryota; kingdom Viridiplantae; phylum Streptophyta; class Magnoliopsida; order Myrtales; family Myrtaceae; genus Eucalyptus; species Eucalyptus decipiens. Next base: position 16,261,147 of record CM024616.1, read on the forward strand.
CCGATTACAGCTCGGATGCCCTGAAATATATACAATAGAGCAAAATGAATCTCATAGACAAGGAGACAAAACATAAAGCAAGAGATCCATGACATTTTCCTTGTTTAGTCATATAATCATGAGAAAACATACAGCTAGAACAGCATCAAGCGGTGGAGAAGCAAAAACATCACCACATATTGCAGCTGCTAGCATCCCTTCACCCACGAATCCAGAATGAGCTGGCTCATGGCCGCTACCGCCACCTGACAAAGAAATAGCATTGATCATCGAACTGGAGATTCTTATGCATAAATCATGGCCCGCTGTTGAAGTCCATCACTTTCCTTCTAAATGATTGAACTGTAAATGAATTAATTGGGTAGATGAAGTAGAAGCTGTGGGGAATGAGGAGTTGCGAACAGATCAACGGTTTCTAAATGAGAGGTAAAAAAAAGTGTTTCTGAATATACAAACATTGGCAGGAATTGAAAGATAACAACCATATCACGCTGATGCCACGGACATCACCGACAAAATAAGAATTCAAGAAATTCAATATGCACAATTAGATTCTAAAACATTAACATAGAAATGCAAGGAAGACAACATTAACCTGATATAACGACGACCTTGTCATATGTAGCAGGCGAAATATCAGCCCGCAACACGACCTTCACCTGCATTTCCACCAATAGGATTGGAATGGTCGTGTGAGTTACCGAATAAACTGTATGACTAATGAAAGAAGCATAAAAAGAAAAAAAATTACGAAAGGGCGTCGGGGCGGAGGCGGCGTCGTCGGCGTCGGAGTCGGGGGCGACGGAGGCAACGGCTTGAGGGGCGTCGGAGTCGGGGACGACGGAGGCAACCGGCGGACCCGCAACACGACCTTGAGGGGCGGAGGCGGAGGTGGAGGCGGAGGCGGCGTCGTCGGCGTCCGAGGCAACCGCCTTGAGGAGTGTTGGAGTCGCGAGAGGGCGTCGGGGGCGGAGGCGGAGGCGGCGTCGGAGGCGTCGGAGGCAACCGCCTTGAGGAGCGTCGGAGTCGGGGGCGTCGGAGTCGCGAGAGGGCGTCGGGGCGGAGGAGGAGGCGGCGTCGGGGCGACGGAGGCAACCGGCTTGAGGGGCGTCGGAGTCGAGAATGGGGAGAGAGAGCTCGTCGGCGAGAATGGAGAGAGAGAGCAAAGGAGGGGAAGAGAAGAAGCTGTGCGCGAGAATGGAGAGAGAGAGCGAGAGGAGGGGAAGAGAAGTGTGCGACTTTTTTGTTCTCCTCCGTAACGGAACGGAACGGAGAAGGAGAGGAGAGAGAGAGAGAGGAGAGAGAGGACGAATCGACGGTGTCGCGCGGGCGTCGCAGAGGAGAGCGGAGCGGGGAAGCGTCGAGTGGCGGGCCCCACACGCGGCCCGCGCGAATTTTGAACGCCGACGCCCTCGCCAACGTGGCGCCACGTGTCGATCGCTGATTGTTTTACCCATATGCCTACGTGTTGGGTTAAACCCACCCAATATTTTCCCCATTGAACGATTGTGATGACTGATGAGATATGAGAACAAGTAGAGATTGAGAGGAAGAGGAGAGGAAAGAGGTCCTGCGGCGAGGAGGAGAAGAAGGAGGGCGCACTAGGGTTTTGAGAAGGGAACTAAAAGAATAAAAAAAAAATGGACTTGCGTGTTGGACGGAGGGAGAAGTGACCGGCTGATGGCCTGTTGGGGAAAGAAAAGGGCAAAAAGAGGCAAAAGGATTTGAGAGTTGGGGGAAAGATACGAGGGGGAGTTTTTGGGCGGACCCTCGAGGACTTTTTATTTTCGATTTTTGTGGGGGAGGGGGAGTGGGGTGGGAAATAAAATTAAAAAATAATTTTGAAAAATAAAAGTATTGAATGTCAAATGATTAGTGTAAATTCATTTTAGATTTTTTATTATTATTTATTTATTTATAAATTTGGATCAAATTAATTAAAAATAAAAATATTTATTTAAAATACAACATTTCTCAATATGTCGAAATTTTTTAATTTTTAAAAATAACGTGTTGATATATCGTGTCGTATTATGTGTCCATACAACCTAGAGTAGAAGAGAGAGACGAAAGGAGAGAGAACATGCAAGGAGGCAGAAGATAGAGACTATAGCAAGGGGAGAGAGAGAGAGAGGACAAAAGAAAGAGAAGAGATAACTTGACAACTTGGGCCCACACGTGACAAGTGTTAGTTCTCGAGGCCTTTCTTATTTGCCACGCTGGCAAAGAAAACGTACCCAATATTTTCTCCCTAGTTGTTCTCTAGTTCCACAAAAATGGGTTTTTACCCACATAATAAGGCATGGTTCCCATTTTCATTTGGAGAAATTCCTTCCATAATCCTTTTTTTCAGTAAAAGGCAAGACATATATTAACTTTAAACTAAGAGGCTATACAGCTACATAGCAAATAATCTTTTGCGTTATTGTAATAATTTTTTTTCCTTACTCCTAGAAGAGGAAATTAGAACTTTCTTTTTTCAATACTTATAAGTTTGTTGCTATACTCTCCACCCACGTAACCAAATAAAGGCAATTTTAAGCGGCTAACGAGGGAGGCCAAAGTTAAAGCTAAATAGAATCTAAAGTTTATGTTATTACGAATCATTATTTCTTTAATTTTTTTATAAGTCCTCTTCTTTTTTTCTTGGGTTGACTTTTCCAGGTTCGGTAATTTGTCCATTTCGTACCCACTTGGACCGTCACATCGGAAATTCATGCCTGGAAGGAAGTTAGGAAATTATTGCTCATCCTTTATAAAATAAACCACTAAGTCTTCAACTAGAAATAGAGAGATTAATTTAGCAAAACCTTTCTCCGAGCAAATATAATAACATATTTGAATGTGGATTGCGATGACGCTGTCTAGGAGATTCACTTGATGTAAATAGTAGAAGACATTTGGACAATATATGAGAATTGATATTGTGGATCATACAAAGGTACATAAAAAACGGCAACGTGACTGCCACAACTAATTTTCCACTAAAATCAAGTCCTGTTAATTTTCCTAGAAAATACTTCGTAGTTCCAGTTTTACATTCATTTGATTCCACACCTCATCAGACGTGCAATGAGCAAAAAAGGCAGCATGTTAGGTAACTTTTACTTAGACATCTTTTTGCCCAAGATCTAACTAGCCTAGCACTACTACAAAGGAGAGCTATGGTCGAACCGGGGAATGACAATGGTTCATATGCCTTCTTGATCGGATCAGGTCGACTACGAATTCTTAGATGAGCATGACCAGGCCCATGACTTGTAGTGATTTTTCAAAGGTAAAAGCACGTAGGGAATGTGTACTATGACCATCTATTGATAAAATATATGTACTATACATTGATTTGAGGAATATACGGGGCAAATTAATATGGCTTTTCATCAAATTAATGATGTCAAAACGATCTAGTGTTGCTTGATTTGATATGTGGTCATAAGGCTTTTCTTAGAAAAAGAAGAAGATGGGAAACAAAGAAAAGAAAAAGAAAAAGAAAGAAAAAAAGAAAAAGAAAAAAGGAGAAGAAAAAGAAAAGAAATAGAAAAGAAAAAGGAAATTAAAAATAATTCGAATTAAAAAAGAAAAAGAAAATTAAAAAATAATTCGAACAAAAAAAGAAAAGAATAAAAAGAAAGGAGAGGAGGAAGTGAGGATTTGTAAATGTGTAAAATAAAAGAAATCAAGTGAGGAAAATGTTTTATACATTTCAAAAGTGAAAAATATTTTTCCTTAATTTAGAAAATTTTTTTCCTTTCATGGAAAATATTTTCCCTAATGAATTCATTTTCTGTAAAACGAACACCATGAACGAATAGAGCCTTAATGTCATATTTGTTATACATTGTTAAAAGTATTCGCATTATGAAAACTCTTGTTTTCTTACCCTTGCTTTGCACAAGGTTTCTTTGTAAAGGAATGATTAAGTGATTCTTAATGTATCATTCTCATAAGAACTCTCAACCTTAGATAATCTTACAATTACTCCCTTCATGACTTTTTCCCTCTTTTTTTTGTCCTTCTATTAAAGAACTTTTCATCAAGTTTTAAGTAAAAGTGATCAGGTGGCCAACCAGGTCATAGGGATGAAAGGGATTAGGCGATTGATAATTTGATAATTGAATCAAGCATACGCTAAATGTTTGCTGCCACTTATAATTGCGGGATTTGTCGCAATCGAGTTTCGATATATTAATTTCCAATTAAAAGTTTCATTTTATCTCTAAATTCGGATCATGCTTTTTCTACTTCGTTTTGGTAATCATTAGAAATATAATTGCCATATGAGTTCTCCTTTTCGTTAGGAGGAATTCCATCCATTAACCTTTCATATTGCTCCAATGGTGGAGGACATCTGATCAACATATGAGAGGAAATGGTTGTGGACCACAGGAATTCCTAAGTTAGCCAACTTGGACGTACAGAAGACAGTCTTTGGTGTATTTCATTAGAGAAAGACAGAGAGAATACTGAAATTTCTCCTCGAACGAATTTGAATGTGAACTGCGACGATGTTGTCCTAGTTGATTTGCTTGAGTTGAATAGTTTATGTGAAGTTGTGGTGGTAACGGTGGATCATAGGAAGGTTCCGGGAAATGTTACTAGCTTGCGTGCTTCATCACTTCATTGTAGTCGGAGGATTTAGGTTGACCACTAGGGTCTAAGAGGCTCAAACGCGGGTGGGTATCCACCTTGCAACTTATCTCGTCTTCTTTTGATAATAGTAATGATCACACGTGCAGTGCACGTGAATGGAAGTTGGTGTAGGAAAATTTTTATCGCCCGCATAAGTTGACTACAATCAAGACTAGAATAGTATTTGATAAGGTGGCAATAACGTGGGGGACGATGCGGACGCGTGGAAGGTTTGCCATATGAGAGAGAAATGGAGGGAGAGAGAGGAATTACTGAAAGCACTCCTAAAATAAATAAGAATATGAATTGAAATTATTGTAAGGCGGTCCTAATAAATTACGACGCTGACAGAAGATGTAGTAGAGAAAGAGTTGAGAATAATAAATACAGAGAAATTTTATTCTATTAGCTGGTTAATGAACAATACATATGCCTATTTATAGCATTTTCATAATGAGTATCTAAAATTATAAATCATAATCAAATGAGAATATAAAGAATAATATACAAATCACATAATATCCTAAATATATTCCTAACAGAAAGAATGAGACAACAAAAGTTTATCAAACGAGCTCGAATTCAAAGCAATGAGCCTGTAATCGTTGGAGTGTGTTTTATTTTGCATCGACGGCCCATACCCGAGAAAAGTGACTTCATCTTCATGTACATCTCCTGTAAAAGCTATCCCCTCCACTTTGCTCCGTTGCACGTGTCAATAGAAAAATAGATTCTTTTGCTTTCATCTGACATTAAAAAGCTCAGAGTCTCCCAGAAGAACACCCAGTTGTTCTTTTGTTTCACCCAAATATGAAGAAATTGTTCCCATTTTCGTCCGGAGGAATACCTTATATAATCTTTCATGTTACTGTAATAACCTTTTCTTTTTCTTTTGTTACTTCTAGAAGAGAAAATTACGGGAAGTTTCCCTTTCCAAAAATCATAAGTTCGTTGCTATACTCTCCACCCACGTAACCAAATAAAACCAAAGTTAAAGCTAAATAAAATCTGAAGTTGAGGCTATTACGGTCATTATTTCTTTAATTTTTTTGTTAAGTCCTCGTTTCTTTTTTCTTGGTTTGACTTTTTGAGGTTCGATATTTGTCCATTTGATTTGTGCAGATTAAAGCAAATACTGGAACTTTGCAACATGACGTTGATCTCATCAACATTTTCATAAATTATCCTGATTAAACTCATGCAAATGATCAATCGTCAATAACGTATCTTTCAAATGGTTTTGAGCGGTCATGGGAAAATGACTTCAGTTGACCTTTCTACACGCCATTCATGATAACCGTCGGGAGGTTTGACATTAGAGAGCACGGGGGAGAGAGACAGAGCAATTGCAGAAATTACTCATACATTAAATATGTGAACTGAAGTTACTCCTCGAATGAAATTTGGGTGTGAACTGCGATGATGTTGTCCAGGAGATTTCACGTGAATGGAAGTCATAAGAAAATTTTCATCGTGTGAGTAAGTCGACTACGCTCTAATTTTAAGCGTTATCTAAGCAACCTATCATCTCATATGTCCACAGCGCCTTATCTAAAACCCACTTCTCGACTTGGTCTCACCTGATCAAATTTGTCCAAATTAGGAATCTATGCATTGCTGCTTAAATCTCCAAACATTCATTTCAAAGAATTAGCTCTTCCATTCTACGATTTGTGCGACCATTGACTATTGAATGTGTGTTATGCGGTCATATTTTCTCGTTTGTAAGAAAAGAAAATCAAGATTAAATGCTCTAACCGACCATGGAAGACAAGCCAAATGGGACATCATGCTTTAAATATTTACTAGACATTCTTATGTTTACAAAAGCAAGGTAGTTTAAGCTTATTTACCGTCAGCCGCGGTCTCACTGCTCATCCAAGCTCAAGCTCAATGTTGGTTTTTTGCATGCTAAAGGCCTGTGTTGGGCCTCGTCACCTTCTGTAACATTGGCCAATGTCACGGCCCGAAAGTTAGCATGTCCAAGAGGTTTCCATGAGTCAAGCGTGACACCTTCTGACCCTCGGCTTATGTCCCCGAGACGTAGAGTATTCTCCTAGGGGCAGGCAATACTGTATTTGTATGCATACGTTATAAATGCAAGTAACTAGTAGTTGGCAATAAATGCCGGTAGTTGGTAGATGGGGAGGTGCAATCTCCACCGTTAGATCTAAGGGAGATCTACGGATACGGTTTGCCTTATACTTGTATATAAAGGGGTCTCCTCCCTCATTGTATTCTCATTCACAAGTTATATGAAAAGCAGAGCTTCTCTCTCAAGAAGTTTCTCTCTCTACAAAGTCCCTTGTGAGTCGAGTGTTGAAAGGCTGCTTAGGGGTAAAACCTTAAGGCCGCACGGGTTAGCCTTTGAGTGAACGAGGAGTTATCGAGAGCGAATCGATCGGCCCGTGACAAGTGGTATTAGAGTTGATTTGTGATCCAAGCGCAAGTGCAATGGCTGATCCACGATCTGATGAGGCGCTCGCCATGGGTGGTGACTGTGCTGATCATGGGCGAAACGCCGAGAAGGGCGGTGCCAAGGGGAAGAAGACCCGTGGTGGTTCGAAGGATCCAACGGGGGATCTTGCACAATGGATGGCGAAGCTAGAGTTGTCCGTCTTCGATGTCCAAGGATCGGTCGACAACCTGACCTAGATCGTGGACGGAGTTGACGCCGAAAGGGAGGAACTGGTTGCGGAAGTGCAAGAGCTCAAGACCTGTATGAGAGAACTCTGCCACGAGTTGCTAGGGACCCTACAGGAGGAACTCACACAACGGTGCGAACCTTTGGAGGCAATGATGGCGGCCATGCGTGGGAGATAGCGGAGCTTACAGGTAAGTTTCTGAAGCACAAGCTACACGCATGAACGGAGTGATCGTGGTGCAAGATCCACGAGTGGACACACCGAAGCCGAAGGAATTCCAGGGCTCACGGGTGGCCAAGAACATGGACAACTTTCTATGGTACAAGGAGCGGTACTTCCAGGCCATGGGAATCAACGACGACCAAACCCGGGTAAACACTGCATCTATGTACTTAACGAATAGTGCTTTGTTGTGGTGGCGTCGTCGGTCGGATGATAGGTGTGGGAATCCTATCGTGACCTGGGGTGGTTTCGTCGAGGAGTTCCGATGGAACTACTTTCCCGCTTATGCGGAGGAGGAAGCTCGTGACGAGCTGAAGCATCTCGAGCAGAAGGGTGGTGTGCGCGACTACATCAAGCGGTTCTCGGAGTTGCTACTCCAAATCCCCTCGATGAACGAAGTCAAAGCATTTCACTAGTTCATGGGCAGTCTCAAGCCATGGACAAAGCAAGAGTTAAAGCGGTACAACGTGGGAGATCTCATTACGGCTATGACCGTAGCCGAGTCGCTCGTGGAGTACAAGGCGTCGCCTTCCACATCCCGATCGGACACTCGTCCAAGGGACAAAGGCACTAGTGGGGGAGATCGGGGGAGAAACAACCGCCCGATTGGAGGTAGACCACCGCCAAATGGTCCTCATCCTCACCGGGCTCATGCGGGGCCAAATGGAGGTGGGCAAAGGAAGGTACGCTCGTATAGCTGTTTCTTTTGCAATGGTCCGCACATGGCGCGGGATTGCCCGAACAAGGCCAAGCTGGCCGCTCTTTGCAAAGAGGATGAGCCTAGGGAGGAAGCGCGATTGGGATCGTTGGGACTCCTTAGCATGATCAAGTCAAAGAAGGCAAAGAAGGCTAAAGGTTTGATGTTCGCGGATCTGAAGATCGGGAAGACCACGATGAATGCGCTTGTGGACACGGGGGCTTCCGACATCTTCATATCAGAGGAGACCGTGAAGAAGCTTAACCTACGGGTTGAGAAGGGAGCCGGTTGGCTCAAGACAGTGAACTCCAAGAAAGTCCCTACGATCAGCATCGCAAAGGACGTGGAGCTGGAACTGGGGCAATGGAAGGGCAAGGAGACTCTAGAGGTAATTCCCCTTGATGACTACAATATTATCATTGGGATAAAGTTCCTAGATAGGATCCATGCTGTAGTTGTACCATTTGCCGAGTGTATATGCGTGTTGGACAAGAGTTGTTAATGCGTGATTTCGGTCCATTGGGAGTCGGACCCCGATCGAAAGATGATCTCGGCTGTGCGACTCACCAAAGGAACAAGGAAGGGTGAAGTGACCTTCCTGGTGGCCTTGAAGATCGAGGATGACAAGGGTGAAGGGAAAGAAGTCCCGACGAAAGCAGCCCAAGTCCTCGACTTGTTCAAGGATGTCATGCCTTCGGAGCTGCCGAAGAAGCTGCCACCCAAGAGAGAGGTGGATCACCAGATCGAGCTAGTGCCTGATGCTCAACCACCCGCCATGGCGCCTTACCATATGGCGCCACCTGAATTGGAAGAGCTGAGGAGGCAACTCAAGGAGCTGCTCGATGCGGGCTACATACGGCCGTCTAAAGCCCCATTCGGTGTGCCGATCTTGTTCCAAAAGAAGCACGATGGGTCACTCCGGATGTGCATCGATTACCGAGCACTGAACAAGCTGACTATGAAGAACAAGTACCCGATCCCACTCATCGCGGATCTCTTCGATCAACTTGGTGGAGCTTAGCTGTTTACCAAGCTGGATCTCCGATCTGGCTACTATCAAGTTTGGATCGCTGAAGGGGACGAGCCAAAGACAGCCTGTGTGACGCGGTATGGATCCTACGAGTTCCTGGTAATGCTGTTCGGCTTGACCAATGCTCCAGCTACCTTTTGCACAATGATGAACAAGGTACTACATCCTTTCCTCGATAGGTTTGTAGAGGTTTACCTAGACGATATTGTGATATATAGTCGAACTTGGAAGAGCATGTCGAACACATAAGGCAGGTCTTCCAAACCTTGCACGAGAACGAGCTGTACGTTAAGTGCAAGAAGTGTGCCTTTGCCCAAGAAGAAGTTCTGTTCTTGGGGCACATTGTTGGGGGTGGACGAGTGCGGATGGACAAGGCGAAGATTCAATCGATCGTTGAATGGGAGCCGCCGACAAAGGTACCTGCGTTGAGGTCATTCTTGGGCCTCACCAACTACTACCGACAGTTCGTCCGGAGCTACTCAAGTATCACCGTGCCACTCACGGACCTGCTGAAGAATGAGAAGGCGTCCAAGTGGATGAATCGATGCCAAAGAGCATTCGACCGATTGAAGCATGCTATGACTGAGAAGCCGGTGTTGGCGTTGCCCGACCACACCAAACCTTACGAGGTAGAGACGGACGCATCGGATTCTGCAATTGGTGGCGTTCTTATGCAGGATGGACACCCGGTGGCGTTCGAATCTCGGAAGCTGAACAACACTGAGCGTCGATACATCGTCCAAGAGAAAGAGATGACCGTAGTGGTGCACTGCCTCCGGACGTGGAGACACTACATCCTAGGATCGGAGTTCATTGTGAGGATAGACAACGTGGCCACGAGTTACTTCCAGACCCAAAAGAAGTTGAGTCCGAAGCAAGCTCGATGGCAAGACTTCCTAGCGGAGTTCGACTATGTGTTGGAGTACAAGCCGGGGAAGGCCAACTCCGTGGCGGATGCGCTGAGTAAGAAGATGGAGCTAATGAGTAGCTCAATGAGTTGACCGAGTTGTTCTTGGGTCGACTGCATAAGGGAGGGGCTAAAGCATGATCCAAGAGCCCAAGCCCTCATCGGGTACGCCAAGGAAGGTAAGACCTGACAGTTTTGGTGTGAGGACGAGCTCCTCTACACCAACGGAAGGCGGCTGTACGTGCTTTTCTATTGGAAGTTAAGGAAGGAGATCTTGCGTGAGTGCCACGACTCAAAGTGGGCAGGTCATCCAGGGATCCACCGCACGTTGGCCCTCGTCGAAGATCGGTACTATTGGCCACAAATGCGCGACAACGTGGAGGCGTATGTGAAGACTTGTCTAGTATGCCAACAAGACAAGTTAGAGTAACGGTCATCGCCGGGTTTGCTGGAGCCACTTCCCATCCCAACTTGTCCATGGGAAAGCATTTCCATGGACTTCATCGTCAACCTGCCAAAGTCTGAAGGGTGCCGGACTCTAATGGTGGTGGTTGACCGATTCTCAAAGTACGCAACCTTTGTGCTTGCAACAAAAGATTGCCCGGCCGAGGAGGCGGCCAAGCTGTTCATGAAGCATGTGGTGAAGTACTGGGGGTGCCACAAACGATCGTGAGTGATCGAGATCCCCGTTTCACGAGACGTTTCTGGTCCGAGTTGTTCAAGCTGCTAGGGTTGGAGCTGAACATGTCAACAAGTTTGCATCCCCAAACCGACGGTCAGACGAAGTGGGTCAATGCACTTTTGGAGATCTTCCTCCGACACTATGTGAGCACAACGCAAATGAATTGGGCAAAGTTGATGGACGTAGCCCAGTTCTCCTACAACTTGCAATGGAGCGAGTCGACCAGCCAGAGTCCGTTTGAGGTTGCAACTAGGCAGCAACCGAATACCCCGAGCACAATTACTTCGGGCTATCGGGGGAGTAGTTCGCCCGCGTACAAGTTCGCTAAGAATATGTAAGAAGAGGCGGACTTGGCATGGGCGTGTCTACACAAGGCCTCCAAACGTATGAAGAAATGGGTGGACAAGAAGCGACAGCACGTGGAGTTCCAAGTTGGAGACCAAGTGTTGGCCAAGCTGCACGTGGTTCTTTGATACAAAGATGTGCACAATGGGTTGATCCGTCGCTACGAGGGGCCATTTCGAGTGCTACAACGGGTTGGAAAGGTCGCATACAAGCTGGAGCTACCACTAAAGCTAAAGGTGCATCTGGTTTTCCATGTAAGTATGCTCAAACCTTTCCAAGTTGATGAGGAAGACCCGGATCGAGGGGAGTCACAACGAGTGCCGCTCGGGGCAAAGACCTCGTATGATCGAGAAGTCGAGAGCATCTTGGCGGATCGAGTCATACGGAAGAGGTATTGCATGGCCAAGCGTGAGTATTTGATCCAATGGAAGGGTCTTCCGAAGAGTGAAGCCAGTTGGGAGCCCAAGGAGAATCTTTAGCAGTTCAAGAAAGAGATCGAAGCCTTTCACGCCGAAGACGCGATGAGGGCGTCGCCTGATTAGGTGGGGGAGAATGTCACGGCCCAAAAGTTAGCATGTCCAAAAGGTTTCCATGAGTCGGGCGTGACACCTTCTGACCCTCGGCTTATGTCCCCGAGACATAGAGTATTCTCCTAGGGGCGGGCGATACTGTATTTGTACGCATACGTTACAAATGCGAGTAGCTGGTAGTTGGCAATAAATGCCAGTAGTTGGTAGATGGGGAGGTGCAATCTCCACCGTTAGATCTAAGGGAGATCTACGGATACGGTTTGCCTTATACTTGTATATAAATGGGTCTCCTCCCTCATTGTATTCTCATTCACAAGTTATATGAAAAAGCAGAGCTTCTCTCTCAAGAAGTTTCTCTCTCTACAAAGTCCCTTGTGAGTCGAGTGTTGAAAGGCTGCTTAGGGTTAAAACTTTAAGGCCACACGGGTTAGCCTTCGAGTGAACGAGGAGTGATCAAGAGCGAATCGATCGGCTCGTGACACTTTCATGCTTCTTGTTTATCTTTAATTTTTCTCACACATACACCATCTAATATTTTATTAAGTTTTTTCATGAATATTTTGAATTTTTTTTTGGCATTAATTGATTAATCAATTAAACTGTTATTGCTTAATACATTGTTACCAAATTTGGGATTAAATTTAAACCCAAACATGCTAGAAATCTCGCTCCTCAGAAGCCAAATTTCCGGCTCCTACCCCAGCTGCATAATATGATAAATTTAAATTTGCTTATGGGCGAAACATTGTAACATCATAAATCTAAGTCTATAATGTTTTTATTCTTCATGACTCTACACGGTTAAGCCCTTCACAAATTTTCCTCTACCCTAATGACTTTAAGAGTCTCCCTCGAAACCCGTATCAAGGGTTTGAATGTTGGCACTTGGTAACGACCGAGGAGGGAATGCTCGCTACATAATAGTTCTACAGTAATTATTTGTCCATAATCTATATCATGCAAGAACTTAATATTTGTATTACAGAAGTTGATTTCTTTGTTAGGAAGATTCCAAATTCAGCTTAATAAAATCCTATAAAAGAAGCCACGCCTCTATATCTCATCAATTACCCAAATTTGACTTCTTGCCCATTGCTTCTAGGTAAAGTGTAGAGTAAACCAGTTGTGTGAAAGTGCTAGTAATACCACCTAGATAGGAGTGAATAGGTGTAAAAACAAATTAAGCAAATAAAAACAGTAAAAGTTATTTCTTTAAACAAAGTGTGATTGAGACTAGATTTCTGATTCAAACTCAAATAAGATGTTTTTGAAATTTTTAGAAAAACATTGCAGCGAACAAATCAAGAGAGTTAAGGGAAGAGAAAATTGAACACAAGATTTATAGTGGTTCGGCTTAAATCAAGTTTACATCCACTCTCCCACGCTAATAGCTTTCTGGTTGGATTTCACTATGGAATCAAAAGAGAATTACAACGATTTGAGCACGATCACTCAATGAAGAGTTTCTTATTCTCTCACTAAGTCACTCATTTTGTGTTTTTCTCTCTTGAGTACAATTGTAAGAATTATCGATGAAGAACAAGTGATTGGAAATGCTTCAAACTTTGGAATTTTTAATTCTCATGCACTTTCTCAAATGGACCGAATGACCTCCTTAAATACTTCCCCGTGCCTTTCAAACAGTTAACACTTTCCAAAAGAATTTCTTTCAATCAACTCATTGGACAGAAAAAATTAAGGAAATCTTGTAGCCGTTTGAAGATTGGGGTGAAAATTCGATGATCCCGGTCGCTCATACAATCAGAATTTAGATTTTCATAAGTAGATACTTTCCAAAAAGGAACTTGTCTTCGAAATTGATTTCACCAATCCGTGATTGATTTCAACAATATATTTAAAAAAGTAAGTGAGATTTTTCGCCAAAAAGCCAGATATTAAAAATAAATCTTGCATAAACTAAATCTTTGTTAAACGATCAATGATCCTGGGTCTGATTATATTTTCGTTCTTGACTTGGGTTCAGTCTGTATCTTCGTCAAAGTAGGAAAGACTTTTAATGTAAAATAGACTTTGACAGCATTCCACAATATAACACAGAAGTCTAATATTCTTTAGAGTAAGAGTAAGAATAAGAAGATGAAAGTTTTGTTAACTTCAAAACTTGATAAAAATTTTCTCAATAGGATTATCCTTCTCGGTTATCTCCTCAAGTTTTAAGAACAACTAATTTGTGTATGGGGAATCTAGTCGTGGCAGAGCTTTCTGAAGATCAAATCACATATGGTTTGGTAGAAAGCCTAATCAAGGTATGCCAGCATTAACCTATAGCAGAAAAACTGTCTGAATTTAAGAAAGAATCAAAACGGTTTTGGTCTCTTTGACTTGCAATACTTTTGCAATTAATCGTCTGTCCAATGGGTCATTCTCTTTTGCAGGAGGGAAAGAAATTGGAAGTTTTCACTCTTGAACATAGTCTGGGCATAACTAGAACACCCAGTTTTCCTAAATGCTCAACTTTAGAAAGATTGACGCTTCAACATTGTGCTCATTTGGTGGAAATTGATTTCTCCATTGGGAATCTAAGGTCCCTCGTTCACTTGAATATGTATATTCGTGCAAGAAACTTAAATATTTGCCTGAGGAAATTAGAGATCTAATAAATCCTCAATACTTCTCTGCAAGGAACTGTTCCAGCTTGAGTGAACTGCCCGACTTGGTTTCGCAATTAACATTGTTGATGAAGCTGGATTTATCGTCCACTCCACGATGATTAAAAGATTACCTGATTCTATTGGTAGACTAACATATTTGGTAATTCTCAAGATTTCATTCACACCGATTGCAGAACTTCCAAATTCTATCTATGGGTTACAAAGACTTTCATCTTTCTGTGTAAGCTACAATGTGATTGAAGAACGCCCCAACTTCATGGTAAACTTAGAATCTTTACGAGTATTCAGTTGGTAGGTGGGGGTCGTTTTGCAGCACAATAGGAGTTGCCTAGCATTATCGTAAGGTTGAGGAATCTAGAAGAGTTATACGCGGATTATTTTCCAGAGCTAGTGGGTGAAGTTCCTCCTGAAATTGGAGAATTGTCCTTGCTAAGAAACTTAAGTTTAAAGTAGACTCAGATCATTAGGGTGCCCGGGACCATTAGCAAGCTTCGTCGACTCCAAACACTAGACTTAGAAGGTTGTGATGAGACTCAAGGGTTGCCGGGGCTTCCTAACGGTTTAATCATTTTGCGTCTAAAATTCCAGTTCTGCAGATAGTCCCCAACCTCTCAAACCTTAGTAATTTAGTTGAATTGCTCCTATCTGATGGCTCTGAAAATGGGCACCCTTCAAATATAATTCAAACTAGTGATTTACGGTGGATTGAGAAGTTACCCGAACTGAAAAAGTCGAAATTGTGCACTTTAAATTTCCCGTTGCCGCCTACAGAGTTGAATTCTCTTCCTTTGCTCAGCCAGCTTACTTTAACTGGACTAGACCTGCAAACCATCAGTGAACTTCCACCTTCCCTGCTGGAGTTGGAACTGAAAAAACGTCAACTCGATAGATTCACTGTCATTGAACTTGAGAAATTTGATAGGATTGAAACTCTTTGACACTCGAGTGAATGAAATGCATCTCAATGGCCTTCCGCAGTTGGAAAAGTTGACCGTGTTGAAGCGTGGACTCCTCGAGAGATTGTGCATTCTGTCAACCACAGCGAAACTGAAAGAAGCCAAGGTAGTGCAAGGCTAGTTGAGACTCAATTTCTCGGTGCATTGGAATCATTGGAGAAGCTTTCTGTTGGAAGATATGATTATGTAATTTTGTATGATATTGAATCTAGTTTATTTTAGGATTAGAAAGATAGGAAAAGATAAGAGAATATTACTTTTCCTTTATTATTTCTCTCTTTGTAATTAAATACACGATTGTACAGAAATTACATTCAATTGAATGAAGAAACAATTTCTTCCTTCTTGTCTCTGGTTCCTCACGAATCCAGTAGCTGCATATTCTTTGCTACATCTCCTTTTGTGACATGGTATCAGAGCCATCTGTGGTTTTGAACTAATTTTTGCTTCCGCTCCGATTACCTCGCGAAGGAACTCCAAATTCCAGAGAAGTGTTGCCATAGGAATCAATCCTTTTGATTGCCTAATTGAGGAACCACATCTGCAAAAGAGTTACCGGAGGAATCAATTTTTTTTTCAACATGACAAAGCCGCAAGACCTTACCTCACCTCCAGTCGACCAATCTGCAACAGGAGCTTCGCTGCAAGCCGAAGGAAACCAAGACTCATCCACTGTAATTCCTGCATCAGTACAACAGGAACAACAGATCCAGACTCACGCGCAATGGCAACAACAGGCTCAGGCTAATCTGGGGCAACCTTTCGCAGGCTACCCTTACCAATGGATGCCGTATCCATGGTTCCATGGGCCGATCCCCAATGCATCATCGCCTGGTTATCAAAGCAGCGCACGAGCCGATGGAAGTCTACCAACCGATGAAGGGGCAAATTCAACCATCGGCCCGGAGCAGACAGGCGGAGCGACTAGACCGGGTATGGGAACGAATCCCTACCCGGATTTTCACAATGCGGGTCACGGATTTGGGTTCAGCGGTCCGGGTCAGGGAACAAATCCCTACCCGAACCCTATGCCCAATTTCTTTCCATATCAAATCCTTCTTTGCCGGTAGCCGGCCGGAACCCGGCGATCCTCTTTATACAACAAATGGTGACAGACCAGAGTTGAAGATCATCAGTCAGCAGCTAACGGGTGCTGACAACTACTCGAGTTGGTCGCGCGAATTCCGGCGGGCACTAGTAACAAAGGATAAAGAGGTTTTTATCGATGGAATGTTCCCGACTCCGTCCGACGAGCGAAGGGCACGGCTTTGGAGGCGATGCAACCGGTTGGTCGGGACTGGATTGTAACCGCATCGCACCCGGTCGCGCCGCGCTTCCCGACGGAGGATTCGAAGAAAATGTGGGAAAATATACAAGAGATGTTTGGAAAACTTGATCAAGTTAAACTTTTCTCGCTTACCCAACAAATTTCAGATCTGAAACAGGGAAATATGACCGTCGCGACGGTATTCAACAAATTTTCGGCGCTGTGGAACGAATTGGAAGCAGCCGAAGAAAAGTTCGACTGGCCCGATTACGTCCAGCAACAGTATAAGAAAATGCGAGAAAGAGAGAAGACGACGCGGTTTCTCCTCATCCTCAACGAAACGTACCTGGCTTTCCGATCTCAAATACTCACCATGGAGCCCATGTCGAGTCTCGGCCGAATCTATCAACTCGCCATGCAGGAGGAAAGCCAACAAAGATCGGCGGACCATGGCAAGGGAGGAGACGGAATCGCTCTAGCGGCAAGGAGCCAGATCCGTCACTCGAAGAACACGGGGAGAGGAAGAGAGGCGGATCTAGGGTTAAGCGAAAACCCTAGATCGTTTATAAGGAAGACAGCGGTAGGTGCAGATTATTTCCAGCAATCGGATGGCCACCATTTCTTCCTAGGAGCGACGGGATCTGACGGTCCCCGTGGCTTCAACGTGGTTGGATCAGACGGCTCCCGATCAGCGCACTTCCATGGGCCAGATGGGCCTATTTCCCGCGGAGTTTCTTCGCCGGATCAGATGGTCCGTATGGGCCCGTTTCAGCCCAAGCTCTTCAGCCCACGACCAGTGCTTCATTTGGTGCGAAAATTAATGGGCCAAAAGGGAAAGGTAAAATGTATTGTGATTACTGTAAACGACCGCACCATACAATTGAAAACTGCTGGAAATTACATGGAAAACCAGGAGAAAAAGAAAAAGGGAAAATTTCATCGGCTTTTCAGGTGTCGGGTCAATCCATGGGAAAGTCAATTACCCATGGGCAATATCACGAGCTGATGGAAGCGTTGAAGAAATTGGGTGCTACAGATAAGGGTGGCAGTTTCACAGGTGTGTCTTATTGTCTAATGAATTCAATATCGAAGAATGCATGGATTATTGATTCGGGTGCTAGTGACCACATAGTCTGTGACAAAGCTTTTCTTTCGATATTACTAAGCTGTCTTTCCCCACATCAATACAACTTCCTAATGGACACACCACTAGGGTCACCATGACTGGCACTGTGAAACTTAGCTCCTTTATTACCCTTCGAAATGTGCTTTATGTTCCTGATTTCCAATTCAATTTAATCTCAGTTGCCCGAGCTTGTCAAGAAAATTCATGTCAAATCCTTTTCCACTCGATAAATGTTTCTTTCGGGCCCCTTCGATCGGCAAACCGATGGGCTTGGGTAGAGTCATTCAAGGATTGTATTTTTGGATGGAATTTCCACATTCTTTTAATTTATCTCCTGTTGAATCATTGTGTAATGCTACTACCAATGATATGAATTTCCTTAATCATAAAAGATTGGGTCATAGTGCATCCTTTCCTTGTCCTGAATGTCTCATTTGTCCCTTGGCAAAACAAACACGTGCTCCTTTCCAAAATAGCACTTCCCGAGCAGATGACATTTTCTCTTTAATTCATGCTAATGTTTGGGGGCCTTATCACACCTTGAATCATGATGGGTCCCGATTCTTTCTTACAATCGTAGATGATTACTCTCGTGCAACTTGGATATTTCTCATGCAATCCAAAAATCAAGTCTTTTCTCACTTAAAGACTTTTCTTTCCTTATCCAAGACCCAATTTCGAAAAACAATTCGTCGAATACGCACTGATAATGGGAGAGAATTTTTCAATGCTGAGTGTGCATCCTTATTTTCTCTATATGGAATCTTGCATGAGAGTTCCTGCACATATACACCACAGCAAAATGGAGTTGTTGAAAGAAAGTATTGTCATCTCTTAGAAATAGCACGAGCACTTAAATTCCAAGTTTCCATTCCTGAAAATTTTTGGGGAGATTGTGTGGTCACAACAACATATCTAATCAATTGCATGCCATCACGCATTCTAAAAGGGAAGGCACCTTTCGAGTTATTATATGGGAAGAAACCGGTTCTGAGTCATCTCCGAGTTTTTGGGTGCTTATGCTATGTGACTACAATGGGACATAGAGATAAGATGGCACCTCGTGCTAGACAATGCATACTCATGGGTTATCCAACATTGCAAAAGGGATATCGACTTTATGCACCATCTACAGGAGATTTCTTTGTAAGCAGGGATGTTGTCTTTCATGCAGGATGTTTTTCCTTTTTCAAAATTTACTTCCTTATCTGAAGATGAGAAGACAGTACATAGGCAATTCTTATTGGAGGAGGATTTATCTTCCGGAGGAACGTTGATTATTACTTCTCCTCCAAAACCAGCTGAAATCTTGTCTCCAATGCCTCCTGAAAATGCTATAGAAGAGCCAGCACCAGCAGAACCAGCACAGTTGGGGGATATTTCAGAAACCAGAATCACTGAAGAATCATCCTCAACACCACATGAACCACAGCGACGCTCAAGTCGAGCTACTCGTCCACCTACTTGGACGAAAGATTATGTATGTGGCTCTTCAAGATCATCAGGTACTCGTTATCCTATCTCGTCTTATATTTCCTTTGATCGGTTATCATCAGAACATCTCTGTTGCATAAGCCGCATTTCTGAAGATCGAGAACCTTCTGGTTATAATGAGGCCAAAGATGATCCTCATTGGCAAAAGGCCATGGAATTAGAATTGCATGCCTTGATGGAGAATCATACTTGGGATGTTGTGTCTTTACCTGCTACTCGCAAAGCAATTGGCTGTAAGTGGGAGTATAAGATTAAATACAGAGCAGATGGATCTGTAGAAAGATACAAAGCCCGGTTGGTAGCTAAAGGCTTCACACAACGAGAAGGTTTTGACTACCATGAAACCTTCTCGCTTGTCGCAAAGGATGTCACAGTTCGTGCCTTTCTATCTCATTCTTGCTTTTCGTGATGGCCACTTGCATCAAATGGACGTCCATAATGCCTTCTTGCATGGTGACCTCGATGAGGAAATATATATGGAGCTTCCACCCGGATTACGGAGACAGGGGGAGTTGAAGGTATGTCGTCTCCGCAAATCTCTTTATGGATTAAAGCAAGCATTTCGACAATGGTACGCCAAGTTCACCAGTGCACTTATGGCCGCTGGTTTCAAGCAGTCCAAGTACGATTATGCCTTATTCACCTGGACAAAAGGTATGTCATCTATTTATTTGATGATCTATGTTGATGACATACTTATCATGGGAAATGATGATTCTGCTATAAAGAAACTCAAAGAGTATTTGCATTCCACTTTTCATATCAAAGACTTAGGCCCACCTAAGTATTTTCTTGGAATTGAGATAGCTCGTTCAGATTAAGGGATCTCATTAAGTCAGCGGAAATTTATAATGGAGATCATATCAGAGGCGGGACTATCAGGCTGTAGACCATCAATTATCCCTATTGAGCAAAATGTCAAACTGACATCCATCGACTATGATAATGGCATATCTTCCCCTTCTGATGATCCATTATTAAAAGATCCCTCAGGATATCAGAGGCTCGTAGGGAAACTAATATATCTCACCATGACTAGGCCAGACATTTGTTATGTAGTGCAGACTCTTAGTCAATTTATGCACAAATCGAAGCAATCTCACATGAATGCAGCCTTGAAGATTGTGAGATACTTGAAGACATGTCCAGGCTTAGGAATACTTCTCTCTCGGAAGTGCAACATGGAAATGACAACCTATTGCGATGCAGATTATGCCACATGTCCTATGAGCAGAGGTCTATCACTGGTTTCTGCATCAAATTTGGGGAATCATTACTTTCCTGGAAGACAAAGAAACAATCTACTGTGTCCTTATCTTCAGCTGAAGCTAAATACCGATCTATGGCCAAGACTGTTTGTGAAGTAGTCTGGTTAAGGGGTCTTCTACTAGATCTCGGGGCACAAGTTAAAGGACCAACTTTACTCTTCTATGACAACGATTCAGCACTCAAACTTGCAGCGAATCCTATACTGCATAAGAGGACAAAGCATATAGAAGTCGATTGTCATTTTACTCGAGAAAAGATTCAAGAAGGAATTGTCGAGACAAGGGGGATCAGAACTTCTGAGCAGCCAGCAGATATATTCACTAAGCCTCTTTGTCAAAGACAGCATACATATCTTCTGAACAAGCTAGGCGTCTTGGACATATACAAGCCACCAGCTTGAGGGGGAGTGTTGGAAGATATGATTATGTAATTTTGTATGATATTGAATCTAGTTTATTTTAGGATTAGAAAGATAGGAAAAGATAAGAGAATATTACTTTTCCTTTATTATTTCTCTCTTTGTAATTAAATACACGATACTGTACAGAAATTACATTCAATTGAATGAAGAAACAATTTCTTCCTTCTCGTCTCTGGTTCCTCACGAATCCAGTAGCTGCATATTCTTTGCTACATCTCCTTTTGTGACACTTTCCATTAAATGGTGCTATTCTATGAGAAGGCTAGACGGTTTGTCAAACTTGAAGAACCTGAAGGATTTAAGACTCCAGGAGCTCCCGGAGCTACAGGTCATCGAGGGCCTTGCTGACTAGAGACGACGTACCACAAGCTGGAGACATACAAGGCGCGTCTTCTACTTACCATTCTCAAATTGTATGCACTGGACATCGGCCTTTCCCCTGTTTTGTTTATTCTCGAACATAAAACTGGAAGGAGTTTCTACGGACAATCCCATAGATGATAATCTCGTTAGAACTCCTGTACATACTGACCAAATTCTATTTTTGGTTACTCAAGTGTTGAACTGATTCTAAAACGTGCAATTAGCGATCAACCTCATGTTCGACAGCATTTGGTAGTCGGAATTATCCACCTTAAGTATTAAATAGATCCATTTTGAGTGTCTATCATCATGCCATACGAGCTGATGCAACTCACAGAACTTGATGATGCCTTGCTTTTGCAGGTTCGACACCTCAGAAAGAACGGATTTGCTCCCCCAACCAGATTTTTTTGAGAGATTTGCATTTTTCTCAAGCATATTAAACGGCATCTGCAAGCTTTTCTAGTTTTTTCAACTTAAGAAGTTTTCAGTTTCTGCAGTTAGAATCGTGGAATTAAAGAAACTGAATGAGCTGCAGCCGGTACATAGAACTTTAAAGGTCTCCATAGTCTTCATCAAGCTTGGATGGGAATCACTGTTAAGAAACAAGTATTACAGAAAGAACGCATATTGAATAGGGACTTGCTCTGGTCTGAGAACTCAATGTCCATTTTTTCAAGGTAAGCCAAGGACATTGTGCTTCAGCGATCGATATGACATCTTTCGAGAAGTACGTCCTTTGCAAGCCAGGAGACATAAGCGCCACCTGGGACCGTCGAGTTCAAAGTTGGCCCTACCATTGGTCTAGTCAATAGGGACTTGCTCTGGTCTGAGAACTCAATGTCCATTTTTTCAAGGTAAGCCAAGGACGATCGATATGACATCTTTCGTGAAGTACGTCCTTTGCAAGCCAGGAGACATAAGCGCCATCTGGGACCGTCGAGTTCAAAGTCGGCCCTACCATTGGTCTGACAAGAGAAACTACTCGGACCAATACAAGACCTTTGCTGTTTCCTTTCAAGAGAAGTGTCGGCTAGCAATCCGAGGGAACCCCGGCGCCATTCGGTATAATACTGAAGGAGGATTTTGGCGATGGATTGCTAGGGTTTTTGAGATTTCTTGTGTCTTTGGCTTGAGCAGAGAGGATACGAAACTTGATGGAGCATTGAGTTGAGTCAGAGTGAAAAATGCTGAAAATTCAAGTGTGATATGATGAGAACTAAGCTAAAAATCCCACCCTACTTCCCGTGTTCCTATCGCTAATTAATTAAGGTTGAGCAGAGGACATGGAACTGGATGCTTCTTTTTTTTTTTTTTTTTTTGTCAGTCCTACTCTATTCTGAAGGATTTATTTAATTAGTAATTGGGCTTAAGGCCCATCCGCCAAAGTTGGGCCCAGAAAGCCCGGCCCACGGGAATAGGGCCCGTGGAAAGGAGGGGGAATAAAAGGGAGGAGAGAGAGAGATTGTACCTGTTGGAAATATCAGAATTCACGTCTTCTCTCTCCCGCGCGTATTCTCTCTCAAAAGGAAACCAAAAAGGACAGTAAGCAAACGGCTTGTCCTTCCTCCCTTCAAGGCTTCATCGGATCAAATCGACCGGTTTCTCTTCCTCCATCAACGACGGTGTTTAATCTGTGGCTAACAAGGTACGCTCGATTCCGTGGTGTGCTTTACGATCGGTGATTCGTGTTGATTTCTCGAGCTTCGCTTCCGCATTGATTTAGGGGTTCGATTTAGTATCGAATCCAGTTTTCGGGGATCAGTCATTCCCTTCATTGGTATCAGAGCCTGCTTTCATGTTTTCCCGATCCTTTTCGTGCTGTTTTTGATTGATTTTTCGATAAAAACTCTCGGCCGTACGGATCGGGCGTACAATCCCGACACCCGAGCGCTTTACGGCCTTTTTCCGAGTTTGCGTAACTCGAAATCAAAATCTAATGGCATAGGAAGAAAGGCGATGTCGAGACGATTCTGGCAATACCTCGAGCGCCGCCGGGCGACGCCGCACGCGCCCAAACGCGCGGCCAGAAATGGCTGCGCGTGGGCGCGACGCGCCCGGAGACCCTTGGTCGCCAGGCGCGTGCGGCACACGCGCCGGTCGACGGACCGGCGTGTGCGCAACGCCGGCCGGCGAATCGGCGCGCGCCGGTCCACAGACCGACGTGACGCTGACGTCACCCAACGGTCAGTAACCGCTGGGGTGACGTCATCGATGACGTCAGCGACGTCAATTGGCCGGTCGGTCACCAGCCGGCGACCCGACCCGGCGACCCGACCCACGACGCCCGGCACGTGCACGGCCGTGCGGTTGGTCCGTCCGATCGGGCCGACTGGTCCGACAGGCCCGTCCGGTCCGTCTGGTCCGACCGGTCCAGCGACCGACGACCCGACCGTTGACCGTTGACCGTTGACCGACGACCGACGACCGACGACCGTTGACCGTTGACCGCGAAAAAAAAAAAAAAAAAAAAAAAAAAAAAGAGGAAAATAATGTGTTTCTTTTTCAATTAAGTCTATATGTGGATTAGAAGTAATCCCTTATTTTTGTTCGCATTTGTTGCGGGAACAATGCCTCCCCTAAGGTTGCGCACACCTATTCGCGTAGTTACCGATGAACAAAAGGATAGGCTGTCTAAGCTGATAGCTGAGCTGACTGATCATCGATGGGAGAGAGGTGACTTAATTGATCACGTCCTTGAAGTCAATGGGAAAATTCAACAGGTCATATGGAATGGTCGTCCAATGTCACAGTCTGAGATGGTGCGATTTTTCATATGCACTCTTCCACCTGAATGGCAAGATGTGTTGAATCGCATATGGGATGTCAACGGAGCTGCTTCCTATAAGAAAATTGTGAAGGATTTTGTAAATGAATATTTACGTATTGTTTCAAGGGAAAAGATCAAGATATTAAACAAAAGAGGATCTTTCCCGGTTCGTGTCGACTAGGTGTTAGTTATATTGATTTGTTTGTTTAGTGTTCTTTGTGGACACATTATGTAATGATTGACTACGATTGTTGTTGTAACAAACTATATGTTAGTTGTGTTAATTGAAAGCATTATTGTTTTATTTGATGTCAATTATCAATTGCTTTCTCATTCTTCTATTTGGTTCTTTGTGGGTAATTAGTGTGGGTAGTTTTAGAAGTTTTTGTAGCTTCATAAAATTGATTTTGCATATGACAATTATATTAATGATAATTTTAAGTTAGGATTTTTGGAGGATGATTGGAAACGTAGTGACCTTTTGATTCTGAAACCTTACTTGAAATTATTCATTAATATGATGGGTCTATGCAAATAGGGATGCATAAATGATAGGCATTAATAATTCGTGCATATTTTTCGATGTGTTCGGATCAATGGCTTCAGCCACAAAGAGCATAGTTGCCGAAGCTGAACAAAGGTGAAAAGCTCAATGGTGACAACTATGAGATATGGCACATAAAAATCCAATATGTCTTTGGAAGAGCAAGAGGCACTTGAAGCTCTTAACCGACCATGGTTGAACCCGAAGAGGGAAATCTTTGCGCAGCACAAAAGAGATAAAGAAGCTTTTGCTGCTTGGAAACGAAAGAACTCTCTCGCTCGCATCACGTTGCTGAGCAGCATGGAAAATGATGTCATGCGGGAGTTTAGGCGTTTCAACAATGCTAAGGAAATGTGGGAGGCATTGGCAGCAAGATTTGGTCATACTTCGGTGACTAGACTGAGGTAGCTCACTATCAGGTTTGACTCCTATAAGAAGCCTCATGGTCAGACCATGAAGCAACATCTTAGAAAGATGTCAAACATGATAACTGAGCTGAAAGATGCTGGCCATGTCCTCACAGATGAGCAGCAGGTGCAAGTAGTGATCCGTTCCTTGCCTTAGAGCTGGGAGCATATGAAGGTGCACCTGACCCATAATGAGTCTATCAAAACCTTCGAGCATGCAATGCGTCATCTTGAGCTGGAAGAGGACCGCCTCTTGGCTTCTAAGCCAGATGCTGAACTAGACCATGCTAGTTCTAGCTCAAGTGGAGCTTCGGGCTCCAAGCGCAAGCGCCCTACTTGGTTTGATAAGGGGAAAGGCAAGGAAGAAGCTGGTCCTTCAGGGAAGAAACCCAAGTTTAACCAACATGATCGAGGAAAGCGTCCTCGCATGAAGAAAGCGGCAAGGGTGAAATGCTACAACCGTGACAAGAAGGGTCACTATGCTCGCGACTGTCGTGAGCCAAAGAAGGTATGCACCCCTTGTACTTTTCAGAACTTTACTCTTGTGTCGAGTTCGTGTTCTTGACTCGAATCTAATCCTTTGTGGTGTGGATTCGGGAGCGACGGACCATGTAGCGAAGGATAGAGGATCCTTCGTGGAATTCCGACAGTACCTACCGGAACTAAGTGGATCTACGTGGGAAACAACTCCGAGCTGAAGTGAAAGGAATTGGCACCGCCAACCGAACATGCGTGGTGGACGCACTTTGTTCCTTCATGATGTCTTTGTATGCTCCGGAGATTCGTCGGAATTTAGTGTATGTATTAATGTTGGTTAGACTAGGTTTTAATGTGAACTTCTGTAATAGAGGTGTGAATTTGTTTTTGAATACAAATTACTATGGTTGTGGTTATTTTCTTGATGGTTTCATTGTATTAGATATTGATTATGTTAATGCTAATGTTTGTTATTCCCTTATCACGTCTTCTAATACCTATGATAATGATGTGAATGTGTGGCATGCTAGGCTTGGTCACATTGGCCAACAACATATGAATAGACTAGCCAAAGAGGGCTTGTGGAGCAACATTGAAAAAGTCGATTTGCCTATATGTAAGCATTGCCTAGAAGGGAAAACAACACGGAAACCATTTGGGAAAGGGAAAAGAGCTGAATTTCCTCTGCATTTAATTCATACTGATGTCTGTGGTCCAATGAATGTGAAAGGAAGGCATGGGGCTGTTTATTTCATCACCTTTATAGATGATTACGCTCGATTTGGATATGTCTATTTGATATCTCACAAATTTGAAGCGATAAGTTGTTTCAAAAGGTTTATGAACCTGGTAGAAAATCAATTAGACAAGAAAATAAAAGCATTGAGATCCGATCGAGGTCGAGAATATTTATACGATGAGTTCAGAAAATTATGTGATGAAAAAGGAATAGAAAGACAGTTGTCTATTCCGTATACTCCTCAACAAAATGGTGTTGCGAGAGAGAAGAAACAGAACCCTACCGGAAATGGTTAGGTCCATGATGGCACATGCTAACTTACCTATCACATTTTGGAGTGATGCGTTGTTAAGCGCTGCCTATATACTTAACCGTGTGCCTTCCAAATCAGTTACTTCCACTCCATATGAGTTATGGATAGGTAGAAAACCGGACTTAAGCTTTCTTAAGCCATGGGGTTGTGCTGCCTACACACATGAGTCCTCTCACAAGTTTGGGAAATTAGGTCCCAGAGGAAAGAAGAGTATTTTCATTAGGTACTCGGAACACTCAAAAGGGTATGTGTTCATAGGTGAGCAGGAAAGTGGGAGTATAACTGAGTTTGAATCGCGGGATGTCACATTCTTAGAGGATGAATTTCCTAAGAAGGGCGAAATAGGGGAAGATTGTTCCCTATTTGAAACCTTGGATCAAGATAATGACCTTAGTGGAGTTCGTCCAAGTGGGAGTAATATGAGAAGTGATGAATTGAATTCTACTCATTCCCAATTACAACCACTTGATGAGACGGCATCATTATTACCTAATCCAAGTGGGAGCATGATGGGGAATGATGTGCAAAGTATACAATCTCCTATACGGCGACCAAGTCGCCAAAGTATTCCCCGTCGACGTTTTGGCATTGAAGGGGAAACTTTTATGGTTGCTCCACAAGATGAAGATGAGCCAAGAAATATTAATGAGGCTCTGAATTGCCCTAGTAAGAAAAATGGATTAATGCAATGGAAGAGGAAATGGAGTCAATGAAATCAAACCAAGTCTGGGAACTGGTTGATCTTCCTAAAGGACGCAGAGTTATTGGGAACAAATGGGTTCTCAAAATAAAGCGAAAGGCTGATGGCTCAATAGAAAGGCATAAGGCTCGCCTTGTGGCAAAGGGGTATAATCAACATGAAGGAATTGATTATGAAGATACGTTTTCTCCGTAGTAAGATTTACTTCGATTCGCATTATTCTGGCAATTGTGGCTAGTCTGGATCTTGAGTTACATCAAATGGATGTAAAGACTGCTTTCCTCAATGGAGAATTAGAGGAAGAAATATATATGGAACAACCTGCTGGTTTCATAGTGAAAGGCCAAGAAGAAAAAGTATGTCGACTTTTGAGGTCGATATATGGCCTTAAGCGAGTCATCGAGGCAATGGTATATACGTTTTCATAATGCCATAAGGGCATATGATTTTGCGATGATTGATGAGGATCATTGTGTATATATCAAAAGATCCAAGGATCAATTTGTGATCATATCATTATATGTTGATGATATACTAATTGCCGGAAGCAATATGGAGTTTGTTAAGATTGTCAAGAGTTGGTTGTCTTCCAACTTTGAGATGAAGGATATGGGTGAAGCTGCATACATTCTTGGAGTTAAGATTTCAAGAGATCGTTTGAAGAGACCGTTGTCTCTTTCGCAAGAAACCTATATAAATAAAGTTCTTGAACGATTTCGTATGCAAGATTGTAAACCCATAGACACTCCTATTACAAAAGGTGAAGTATTGAGCCATAGACTGTGTCCAAGGACTCTATAAGAGAAGGAACAAATGAAGCATGTTCCTTATGCTAGTGCTGTTGGAAGCTTGATATACGCTATGATGTATACAAGACCTGACATATGTTTTGCAGTTGGAATGGTGAGTAGTTACCAATCCAATCCAGGTCAAGCACGTTGGAAAGCCGTTAAGAAAATACTGAGGTATCTAAAGGGGACTGCTGATAATACAATGAGTTATTAAGGAAAGGATCCGCAACTCTAAGGCTATTCGATATTGATTGGGGAGGAGATTTAAATGAAAGGAAATCTACCTCTGGGTTTGTTTTCTTACCGAATAATTGCACCATATGTTGGAGCGGTAAGAAACAAAAGTGTATAGCCTTGTCCACGATGGGCGAGTTCGTGGCATTATCGGCAGCGGTACAAAAAAGGAGTTTGGCTTAAGAAATTCTTGGATCATTTAGGTGTTATTGAGAAAGCTGCAAATCCATTATTGGTTAAGCTGTGATAGCCAAGCGGCTATAGCATACACCAAAGATCCAAAGTATCATGGCAAGACCAAACATATAGATACCAAGTATAACTTTGTAAAAGATATGGTTGCACGAAAGGATGTGAACTTGCGGTACATATCTACGCATAGGATGGTAGCAGATCCTATGATAAAGCCAATACCTAGAGATGTGTTTTGTGGTCATGTAAAATCTCTAGGATTGCGTAGAGTACGATGTCTTTGGATTGTAATTTCCCGAGTAGTTCACATTTATGAAATTTTGATTTTCATTGATTAATGCCTATGAATCTTTATGTGATCTTTATGCATCTTAATGCTTAGTGCATTACTTTAAGTTAAGAGGAGTATGTCGAACAGATATAAGATTAGCCCACTCACACGAGTAATCGCCTCTGTTCACTGTGTGATAAATAGAGATGAGACTGTTTTTAAGCTTATTATCTAGGTGATAATCGAGAGCTCAAGCTTAAAACACGTATGTCGCCTTAACTAAGTGTTAAGATGAGGACTTAATAGTTGTGATGTCCGAAAGTAAAATACCCCACATATTTTACTTTATTTGTCTAAGATGCCAGATGTGAGTTCTGATGGATTTTGTGAATGAGTAGATAGGTGAACTCAAGTTAGACATTGGGTATGTCTGAACTATCATCTGTACGGTATTGAATAGTATAGACATACGCTCCATGGGAAATGAGTTAATACCGTAATACGTATTTCATACTACGTATGCATGAGACGACCAATAAGAGTGGCAAAAAGTTTGATCTCAACTTTTATGACGTGTGAGACTCTTGAGGAAAAGAGTTCCTCAATTATTTGTCCCCTCATGACTCTTACTTATTCTCAAGATTTCTATTTAGTGTTTGCTATCTTAGGATGTTGCCAATGGTCATGTGTTTGATTCGATCTAATGGGACATTTCTAGAAAAGCAAGCTGAACTGAAATTGAGAGTTTGAAAGAAAGAGGAAGATCGATTTTGGAGAATCACATTGTAGTTTTTGTGTTCACTGGTCGACCAATTATGATTGTCTTTGTGATAATTGTAATTGTGAATACAATATATTTATATCGCTGTTTAAAAGAGATCAAGAGAGATATAAATGTGATCGATCGATCTAGGGTACTGCATACTAAATCTACTCGGAGTGTGATGCCCATTATGAGCTGCTATATGTTCCTAACAGATGTATAGCAACGAGCTCTCAAAGTATGCTGGTCGCACGGATTATTCACCAGTATGAATGTTGAAGAGAGGTAAAGAGAATTCTGTTCGGCCCACCATGTTAAGAGAGAGTCTATGATGGATTATTCTCGATGAAATTTGAGTAGGTTTCGTCCGCCCATGTTGGTTTTGGACCACCATGTGCGAGTGGGAGATGAAGGATTTATTTAATTAGTAATTGGGCTTAAGGCCCATCCGCCAAAGTTGGGCCCAGAAAGCCCGGCCCACGGGAATAGGGCCCGTGGAAAGGAGGGGGTATAAAAGGGAGGAGAGAGAGAGAGATTGTACCTGTTGGAAATATTAGAATTCACGTCTTCTCTCTCCCGCGCGTATTCTCTCTCAAAAGGAAACCAAAAAGGACAGTAAGCAAACGGCTTGTCCTTCCTCCCTTCAAGGCTTCATCGGATCAAATCGACCGGTTTCTCTTCCTCCATCAACGACGGTGTTTAATCTGTGGCTAACAAGGTACGCTCGATTCCGTGGTGTGCTTTACGATCGGTGATTCGTGTTGATTTCTCGGGCTTCGCTTCCGCATTGATTTAGGGGTTCGATTTAGTGTCGAATCCAGTTTTCGGGGATCAGTCATTCCCTTTATATTCCTACTCTACACTCACTCTCAGACTTTTGCCCTGCCTCTTGCAGGGCGTGGGAGTCGAAACCCACTCCTGAAACTTACACGTTCCCACCCCATCCCCCCTGAGAAGGTGGGGATTTGAACCCCTCACCTCCCCCTTCCATGTTGGAAGGGTAGCCACTGGGGCGAATCCCAGTGGTTAACTAGATGCTCTTGAATTGAGTTGAGCGAATGAATTCGCATTTCAAATGGAAAATAAATCAAGCCTTCATCATCTGACAGCTAGCTGCCTCACACTTTTAAAATAATAGACGGGCGGTTCCGCAAAATATCTCTAGAAACGTTGACACCTTTTGAATCTAAGCAAGATAAAAGAAGTTGACCTGTGACTAAACTTAGTTGGTATTTGATGCGACAAATGTTGGTACATCAGTCAAATCAAGATCGGTGATTTCAGATAAAAGTTAGTAATTTAAAAGGTGTTGGTAAGTCACCAGATTAAACATTGATAGACTATTAAAGTTGTTAGTAATCTTTGAACTATAAAGAAAAGTTTGCACTTTTCAATGTCAAGCAAGATTAATAGTTGGTAGACGATTAATTAGTTGATATATGTAACACCTTGGGTCTCCAGGATACATATATTGTCTGTTTTGGATATTAAATCCTCATGGTTTTGTTTTTTTATCAAGGCAGCCTATATTACGCCAAGAAAACGCGTGTATACAGTTAGACGGCTCATTGTCTTATAAGGTAGCCCAAAACCTCCTCTCTAGATAATGTGGGACAAGAGACATGCCCCTCCCTACGCACGTCCGGGGACCGAGGCGCGGGCACACCACTATTTCTCCTCCCCGTGCACCACCGCTTAGGCTGTTACACTCTCTACCCCTTAGGATCATAGGGTCCTCATTGTGGCCCCACACATGGTCGGGAGTCAGTTTTGATACCACTGCTTGGGCTGTCACACTCTCCACCCCTTAGGATCACAAGGTCCTCACTGTGGCCCTAATGCAGCCCGCATTGAAGACCAACTCTCTCGACCAAGAAGATCGGCCTGCATTCAAGCTCGACAAAACCGTGAAGCTGTATCGACATCTTGAGTTCATTCCGGAAGCTTGAAAGACACCTTGGGAGCTCGCATGACGACGCTTTTACTAGTTTATAGTTTCCATGCTCTTTACTATTTCTCCTAGTTTCAACGCTCTGTCTTTATTTCTTTGACGACATAAGCCATCCAATTCCTTGTAGAAGACGGACGATTTTTTATGAATGAAAACTTTGCTTTGAAGCAAGTATTGTGAACCTTGTAGAGTTCATACCATTGAAAACCTAGAAGAGTTTTTACTCTGTCCTCGAAGAGTTGGAGCTTTCGAAACCTGCATCCTTGAAGAGTTGTAGTCATCGATCTAGAAGAATCGATACCCCCTCAACTTCCTTGGAGGCCTAGAAGAGCAACCAACGGAGTTTCTATATTTTCCTATTCTGTTCGTTAATTCCAACCGAATTTCAACCATCCTACAGTGCTTATTTCAGAAAATCCAAAACAGAGAAATTGTAGATCTAGAAGTTTTTGTTCATTTGGCTTTGGAATCAGGTCGATCCGATCTGTATCAACAAAGATACAACTATTCTCCTGAGCTTGCGCAGTGCTGAAATTTCTATTCGTCCTGTTTTCCTGTGTGCGAGTCACTATAAACATATTATCCGCTTTGGATACTAAGTATTCACGGTTTTGTTCTTCTCAAGGCAGCCCATACTACTCCAAGAAAACGCGTGTATACAGTTAGAGGGCCCATTGCCTTATAAACAACCTAGAACTTCCTCCTTAGGCGATGTGAGACAAGAGACATGCCCCCTCCTTGCGCATGTCCGGGGATTGAAGCATGGACGCACCACCATCCCTCCTCCCTGCGCACCGCCACTTGGGCTATCACAATATCATGATGTGATGAATTATGGCGGAGTTCTAGGACACGTAGACACAATGACAGTAAAGTGTGCATGTGGATTAGGCACATAAACACAACGAAATAGAGAGTAAAGTCAAGAAAGAGAAAGTGAGACATGAGATTTATCCAAGTTCACTCCTAAAACTAGGGCTATATTTAGCAGAAGACTCCACTATAATTGCCACATTTCACGTCTCTATTACACCTTTCAAGTACAAGAGAAAGAGTTTATATATAGGCGACACAGGAAAACCTTGAGGGCTGAGAAAGCTCTAGGCCACTCAGTAGATATTTATGTCCAAGCCTAAACTACTAATAAATGACGGGCCCAAACAAAGCCAGTTGTATACGTTTTTTTTTTTTTTTTTTTTTTTTTTATAACCCAGGGAAACCCGTAAGCCGACAACCGGCGGGCAAACCCTAAGGCCCACGGAGGAACCCACCACCCCGTGAAGCGGGTAAATCCACCTACGACGTGCTGAGGATTTGAACTTCTCTCATTCGTGAGAGGGAGAAAACCCGAAGCCAGCAGCACCACTCAGTGCGGTGGTTAGTTGTATACATTTTTATAAAGGTTAATACCACGAAAAATATTAAATTGATATATCTGTAACAATGTACTCCAAATTAAAATCCCAAATGGTATATCTATGACAAATTTACCCATCATTAGTTTTCGTTAAATTTTACAATCAAATTACTAAATTGGATAACATGTGGCAGTTGACAGGTATATCTATTTAAGGTTTTATCCTCGTTTGTTACAGGTGTACTAATTTGTAATTTTGTCGTTGTATTTATTCAATTTAATGAAAACTAATGTAAGGTAAATTTATTACAAATGTATCAATTTGAGGTTTTTGTAAGTCAAAAAATTAATTTAGGATAAATTTATTGCGAGTGTATCGGATTAGAGGTTTACGTGAACAAAAAATCATTTTGAAATAAACTTGTCACATGTATACTAATTTTAGTTTTTGGTGATATTAACTCTTTAATTTAATGGGGAGCCTCATTGGAGGACAAATTGTGTTTGTGCTGTATTGCAGTCTAAACTATTTTAGTCCTACAGCTTAACCAAACTATTAGGTTTCGTGTAAAGCTAAAATTTAGCTAGAGAAGCTTTCTTGTACAGCTTTTTTTCCCGTTTTTCCCTCTGCACCAGATGGATTTCGATGAGTTTGTGTGCGGGGGAATAATACAATTAAGGACATAATGAATTTCACTGGGCCGTCGGATCCTTCTATCTGCTTCCTTTTCTTCAGGGCTCCTTCTCGATCATAATCTTCATCGGTTAATTTTCAATTTTATCGCACGAGATCATAATCTCCATCCGTTGCTTTTTCATGTGGCCCTCGAACTTATGATATGAGCAATCAAATCATTAAACCTGTAAAGAAATTTCTGATAAAGTATCTTAAGGCCTTTCGATGACCCAAATAAGCGCTAAAAATTGAATACTCAACAATTAATAAGGCTAAGCTTTTTTCATAAGCTTAACATGGATTGACTTAAAAGAATCAATTAAATAAAAATTCCACCTAAAAACGTGACAAGAGATTTTTTTTACCACATAAACTACTACCAGATACTAGCTCTCCAAACACCTAATGCCGGTGTTGAGTAATTCCATGACTGCGTCGAACTGTATATTGTATCGAGGGTTGAGTGAACTCCAATGTGGAATGGCATACTTAATTCATTCAATAGAAAAATAAACGATGGTAAATAGAATCTTGCTGCATATATTTTACTACAATAAGCATCATTGGTATATATTTCGGCAAGAATTCGATTATATTCAGCTATCACTTTGTAATTGTCATGAAACAACTTTAAAATTCAAATTTTCAGGAATAGGACTTTAAACACTTAAATTTTCAACGTTTATTTTTCAGCTAAGCAAGCTGCGGTCTCTGACACTGGGAAATGTGGTCACGTGTCTATCAATAATAGCAAAAAATATGATGTTAGGGAAAAAAAAAAAATCGGCGCAACAGTGGATAATCACTTTTGAGTGAAACAATTTGTTGTTAATTGTAGCCTTATTAATTTTTCTGATCGATTTGTTGTTATTCCATGGCACAATGTTGCACCGTACATGGACAGAGAGTATTTAGCCCTACATACCTCCGATTTTGATAATTTTCTTGTAAAATTTACTTCTAAACTTCATTATAAAACTAGCAGTCTGGATGAATGGAGAATAACGACATAACTTAGCATCCTAACTTAACAGTCCTATGTATTCTGAAAAATTGCTTCATTGCCTGTGAAAAGCAGCAAACAGGCAAGACTCAGTACGTACTACGTAGGAGTCGAAGTACATGATCAAGTATATAGGACTCCATGGACAAGGTCGCAATAGAATCCAAGTGCCCTCTTTGAATGATATATACCTTGCATTCATTGCACGTGAAAAAACCAGAGAACTTTTGAAGAAAGATGTTAAGAGAACTGAAGTGGAGAGTCAATTTCCGATGCAAAAGTCAGTCAGCTTGACAAAGTGTTAAACGAAGCTGTTCGATACACATATGAATAACTTTAGCAATGATGACAGGATCCAATAAATAACTAATATGCCCTCGTCTAAGAGAAAACTGCAATCGATCTTATCAAGATAGTAATCCAAGAATTATCTTATCTAATGCGACAGTGAGATATATCATAGCAGGCCTGGACTTCAACCGGTGGTCCATCTGACTGCACAATTCTGACGCCTTTCTTCCTGATGAAGAAACCCCACCGCATCACCGCCTTTATCTCGAGCCAGCCATTAACGCCTTTGCTGGCGCCTAGCATCACCGTTATCCCATGGTGGGATGGGACCTGAAAGGACGTTTGCTGGGTTTTCGAATAGGGAATTAAACCATTCGTCATCGCCTTCAGGACAAGGGCCATAGGGTGGTTCAGAGTAGAGAAGAAGCTCATTTCCTATTGAGTCCATTTGCTTCGAAGTATCGAACATTTGGCAAGGCACGTAATAATCTAAAATTATATCAGAGGACCGTGTTGACGATCCGTCAGTAGTAATACCATGAGGAGCACTTGCATCAACTGGAAACTCCATGGCATCCCCACAATTGGTATTTTGTGAGTCTACTTGCAATGGCAAAGCAGTCACACCATTTTGATGTCCTGGAGAAAGAAGTAGAACATTAATATTTTTGGAATGTATGATAATGAGCTTTTACTATTCCGATATTACGGAAAGTGCTGGACATCTCTTTTAATTTTTCGTACCACTGGTCTTTTTAATCTTTATGTGCTTCAATTGACAAGGCCCTTTTCCTTCACGGATTGAACATTTTACATCTGAATTTAAGACATGAATTTAACCAACCTAACTTCTTTTCTAATATGATCTTTTGGACACCATTTGATATAAATGCCCATACAAACACATCCCTGTATACTTATTACATGTAACTTATTTTTTAAATGCATTTAATTGCTTGGACTGAACGCACGCATGCACACATACATACATACATACATACATACATACATACATACATTTGGCCAAATGGATAGTGTATTTTTTGATTGATTGATAGAGTGTATTGGATGAGGCTCATTTTGCAACAATCACATCTTACAGAATATATCTTTTCATGTTCAATTAGCATTTGGATATTGAATGGTCTTGATGTTGCACGTCGTTATTGGTCATTTTGTTACTTCAACTCTTAAATCTTTCATGTCCAAATTGAAATTGCATCTCTTAAATTGAACCTTAACAAAATATAAGTACTTGATTATTGCCCTTTTGCCTTTGTACTGGATCTATTATATTACAGCTTTTGGTAGTGACCTGCAGCAACCTACTCTTGTTTGTTCATCATCAGTAAAAACTATTTCTCAGCATTTTCAGGTGCACGTTCAATTGATAGGGTAGCTGGACAAATAAACGTCTTCATAAATGCGGCACCCTAATGATAAGGATCTGAAGCACGTTGCTTTTATTTATTAAAGCTCAACAATCAAATGGAAAGTCCTATTTTCATCATTACCTCACAGGCCACATCTTCGTCGTATGTGCTTATATGTATGTGGATAGTATTGTGTTTTGGAGCACGTACCTTCAGCAGTGGAGCCCGCATTCGCCGGAGGAACTTCTGGACCCACTGGAGCAGCACAGGTTCTTGAAGCCATATTATGTTGATCGGGGGCGGGATTTTCAGTTTGTCCTTCAGAGACTTGACATGGAGAAGAGCTCGAGGCTTTCCCGATTGTGTCTCCTCGGTTCTGGAAGACAAACACTCAGTATATCGCTCAAGCTGGATTAATGGAAGTATTTATCTCCACTATTGAAAATTCATCCTCTGATTTCAAGCCACAATTTCTTTTCTCAGCTAGTAACGTTGATTCGCAATGGATGAACTTGCATTCAGAGTAAGTACTTGGGGCGGCATGGAGAAAGAAGAAGAAAAAAAAATTATCGGAAGAACCCTAATTCACTTTACGCCTATCAACACCCATTTCTCCATCCATAAAGGTCAGGTGCTCAAAAGATGTAATGGAGAGTACAATCAGGGCAAGGGTCCTCAGGTAAAGATGCAAAGTTGATTTTGAAAGGACAAGTGGAGAATTAAAACGCATCAACTCGTGTAGTTTTAAACCAGGAAAGTAATAGTTGCAACGTGAATGTGTCAATCGTTCAAACTAGAACGTGAGAATTCATCCCTTTAGTAGTATTTTCTTTTACCAATCAAAAAAGGGTCAGCGGATATCATCAGGCATACTCTCTTTTGGGTTTGTCTTTGTTTATCCCCTCGGCATTTACAAAGCTAATTGAAACAGCTTAGCAACAAAGACATCTTCTTAGGAACTCAAAATTGCCATCATCAACAGAGAACACTCATTAATGCAACATAATCGAATGCACCTGATTGTTAGAAACCGTTCCTTGATCAATTGTATGCTATATTGAACTACCTCAATTCATTTGTACACCGCAAGAAAAGGTGTTATATGAGCTGACAATAGAGAGTAAATTTTACTGATACTCTGAGGTCATGGGCTACCCCTCGCAGATTGCATAGCAACTATCAGAAAGAGTTGAATTTCCCAGTTACCTCCTGCTTGAGAGAAACTTTGTCAGCAGCACGATGCACTTGGTCTGCAGTATGGTCAGTGAGTTGACAGCTATTTTGATGTACATTTTAATTAATAATGGACACGTGAGGGTTCCCATCCAGAAGGCAAGTTTCTGCATGTTCTCGGAGTTTATCCCACTTATTTTGTGTCATCTTCGGTCCGAGAATCTGCAATGAACAGACACAACATCATTCTCCTTGGTTTCAGGGAGTTCAATCCAAATTTGAGAACCCTGTGCTAAAAATCTCACCTTTCTCAGTTCCTTGGAGTCCTGCTTGAGTAGCCGTAAAAACTGTCCCACATTGTATATTCCTGATTCATTCAATTTATTGTGAAATGGTCCATCCTTTCCAATTATTTCCAATCTCCAGACATCATCGTCAGGTAGAGGTGGATAATGTTTCTTGTTTGCTATAAAGAAAAAAGAACATATTAGAGGAAGAAATTGCAGTAACGCTAAGATCAACAGGCCAAACAGAACTTTTTGTGCAACTAAAATTCTCTTTACTACTGTCCGAAGTACTAAGGTACGTTAAGATTAAGAAGGCCTTACTCCTTTCTTCAGGAACAATCTGCAAACAGGTCGATTAAATTCTATATTTAGATTTGTTACAGGTCAGTCGAATTGTTAGTTGGCTCCTGCTTTCAGATAAAGTAAGCAAAGAGATGAAGCTTTATTTTGTTATTACCTTGTGGGTAGTAGAATCTAAACATATTTACTCTAAAAGATAAAGACTACCATGGACTTACACTGTCCTCTTTGCTCCTTCACACGGAATGGATCCGTTATCGCTTCACGAATAATCTCACGATATTCTAGCGATGCCCGTAGTCCTAGCCTGAACTTCCCACTCCTAGTCCAGCTTGAATTATGGGTTAACTGTGTTGGTAAATATGGCTTCGAAATTGGGTAGAACAATGAAATCGGATCGAGTAAAACAACTCAGACTTTGAGGCGTGATATCACTTTCTTTAAGGATTTATTTGCCCCACAACGTTGCTAATGGTCACCGGCAAAAATCTTTCAGGATACAACAAAGTCTCGGATGAGAATACTAGATAGCAATTCTAGTATTTATCCAAGATCTCTCTAAGAAACAATCGAAAATTTTGGCTGCAGTTTTCTGAAAGAAGACTCGAAAATGACCACACACATCTTTCTGAAAAATGACAAGTATATATATGAAACAGTCTTGCAACTCTTCGAAAAATTGCGAACAAACACGTCTTTATAAACAAACGAGACTCTTTGGAAGAAGTCGAAAATGAACAATTGCAACCCTTCGGGAAAGTTAAAACCGAATAAGTAATTTTCCAAAGGTTGTCTTGAAAAGACACAAATAAAATTCGGAAATTTTTTTTTAAATAGAATTTTGAATTTTCATTTATATTTCATTTCCGAAAATTCTCAAATTAAAAGGCAACCTTTGAAGTAAAAAATAAAAAATTAAAATTAGATAAATAGCAAGGAATTAATGCTAATTAAACCGCGGGTGCGCAGGCATGCAAAATGCTAAGTGCGCCAAATAATCGCGCACCCGCACGCGGGTATGGTGGGGTCTAGCCCAACCCAATCATTCCTTTAACCACAAAAGGGAAATCCCACATTTTTTAACTGATCCACTTGCTCTCACATTTTCTATGTGAGACAAAGTAAAAAGCATTCATTTTGTTTTAACAAACAAAATTCCAACAAACTGTACATCACCCAGCACCCCAGTGCCTCCATTAACATTCACTACAAGTATTCCAACAAGCAGAGGCTTCTTCTCTTTGCGTTCTCTCACTACAGATTTCTCAAATTCTTCGTGGGTCTAGTTATCATAACCACCTGTTCCGAAATCACCATCAAGCACCACAACTTCTACCTCAGCAGGGTTCTCTGGACCTATTTTGACAATGGTGCCTGTGTT
Organism: Eucalyptus decipiens; assembly: GCA_014182575.1. Lineage (NCBI taxonomy): Eukaryota > Viridiplantae > Streptophyta > Magnoliopsida > Myrtales > Myrtaceae > Eucalyptus > Eucalyptus decipiens. The sequence goes on from CM024616.1 coordinate 16,300,356, forward strand.
TCCATCGACTAACTCGAACTCAATTTTTAGTTTCTGTGCAGTAAAGACAAAAAGGGGAACTTGGTTTTGAATCGCAGCTGCAAGTTTCTCGCTTGGTCCGTCTTTTGACGTTTGCCAGGAGATCTGTATTAACTCATCAATTAGCATTATAAGCATTGAGAGACCCAAGCTGAAGCAAGAAAAGGGTGCTGCTTGGATATAAGGAAGTGATCTAAAACTTACCATAGGAATGTCATAAGGCTGAAAGTTTTTCATCAAATTTTACTGTGTTTTAAATGACCTTGGTTCAAACAAGGAGGAAGGGAAATCGTTCCACAATCCAGTTTGATGAACCATTACATTTTGACAACATTGGTTTTCAGAGTGCTTGAGCCAAAACTACTATACATATGGTCAGTGCAAAGTATCATTGCAGCCCAAACGACCTTTTGCACATGAGTGTTTTATTCAAATGACATTACAGTATTTTTGAACTCAGCCACAGGATAACAGTGTTTGCACTAGTCACAGGCCAAATCAACATCAAGAAAGCAAAATGTCTTTTGGCCTGACATCACCTGAGCTACGATGGTGCACCCTAGAGTGACATGAGCCCAGCCGCAGGATCATTTACCTAAAACTAATAGCAACGAATTTCCTTTAATATTTTCTATCCAGGTTTGACCATATAAAAGCATAAACCCAGTGTACTACCCATGTACAGTTCTTTCAATGTTATGGGCTAGGGGATCCCAGATACATGGTATTTTGTGTGAATATGTCATGGACAAATCAGCTTGACAGCTTTGACAGCTCAATAGACAAGAAACATAAAAAAAGTATATCAATGCCACCAGAGCAATTGAAGTATACTCTAACCTTACAGGTTGAACAGAGTGAGAACTTGAGTGCTCCGACTCTTCTTTATTCTCTTTTTCCTTTTTTTTTTTGGGGGGGGAGGAGCATATCCTTATTTGACGTTTCCGAACTTTTTTACTAGCAACTTGTTGAACACAACATCTCTAGCCAAGATTCCTTAGGTCCAATGAAGAACAATGAACAAGCAATTACATAGTTGCAACAGAGAGTTATCTCGCACCTCTAGGTATTCTCTATATACACACTTCTGTCGGTTTTGGGTATAGATAATTTTTTATTGAAAGGTCGTTTGAGCTTGTTCAAGGATTATGGCAAGGTTACTTCGGTGTCATAGCGCCTGAACCTCTTCTTATCATTGTTAACCCATCTGCTTTGAGAGTGGAGGGAAATTGAGGTTTCCCTTCTCTCTATATGTTCGTGGCTCAAATAGACATTGGAGATTGATTAATTAGAAGCAAGTTTAGGCAACCTGAAGGGATACATTTTGCACTTTCAAGCATCTCATTGTCAATGTGCACATGGTTATCAAAATGGTTAAGATGATGCTTGTACATCCTAGAGCATTTTCTAGGAGAAGAATCGTTGTACATACAACCTCTTTAAAGATGCCATTCGGTTACTAGAATATGGATCTCAAAGTTGCCATTAGTCCAAGCAGAAGATTCATGACAACAACTTTCCATATATTGCGGCATTTTCATTGGCAACTGACAAGTTGGTAATGCAATTCTAGCCCCTTCATAGTCAATAGGTGAACCTGAACTACAAAAATATGTACGGTCTACAAAGCAGTGATCTACATCATCCTTCACCGATGAGCAAATCGGTTGCACTTTTTTACCTTTGACAGCGTTCGGGATGCAACTGCATAAAGAAAATTAGCACAGCAATTGGAATCCAATGGAGTTGTTATGGTGCAAACATGTATATGAATAACTATAACTCTAAAACCATATTTTCATTGGTACTTAGGGTGCGTTTGGATGGGCATTTAGAAAGCCCATCCAAGCCCCAAAGTCCTTTCACCCTAAATAGGGGTGTTTGGCAACCATTCCCAAGGGGCTTTCAAGTGTTATAAAATAAAATTGAATGTTTTTTAGTAAAAAAAAAAAATGAATTTTAATTTTAATAAAATTGTTTACACAACATCTTTACAATTGTTATCAAATATAAATTAAAAAGGTTACAAACATTATTTTCTTAATTTTAAACAAATAAAAATAAAAATATTTAGATTAATCATCAAAGGGGCTTTGCAAATGTATTTTCTACCAAACAACATTTATCTCAAAGTTGCTTTTCAAAGCAGAATTTACCAAAAAGTCTTTGCATTCCTTCCAAAGCCCTTTAGGCTAAATTGCCTTGCATTTTCTCAATGGGCTTTCCAAATGCCGAATCAAACGCACCCTAAATGCTATAGACAAAACTAACTTTAGTTTCACAGAATGGTTGCTGTTGAACCTCCAAGATTTTGCACTTCAAGCGTGCATGACTGAAATAAAGTTTAAGACTAGATTTGGAAGAATTTTCCCTAATTCATGCCACTTGTATGCATTTCAAATGGAACCCAAGGATTTTTGTGAGATGTGAAAAGGATAATCAGAGGTCTAAGAAGAAATGAACATCTTAAAGAGTACAGAGAAGTAAACACAACGCAGAGGCATATACAGATGAGGTTGTCAAACCCGGAAAAGCTAAAATGCTGGTTATGTTGATAAGCAAACATATTTCTGGACCTCTACTCTGTGTTAGCTTTTTGTTGGAAATGGTGATCCATTTTCTAGAATTTCCTAGAGTTGCTAAACTTCTAGAATTCCCTAAATGAAGTTTTTGGAAGAAAGAAAAAAATGTAGAAGCACATGTGTAGATCTCTCTAGAAGAAGAGAGGATAAACTACAATCTAGAACTCTCTAGATTAAGCCAAAGTGGACAACATTCTACACAAATCTATAATGTTGGTAGAGCACCCTATAAATAGAAAAGATGGGAGAGCATAGTAGAACAACAAATGTAAAAGAGTGGTGGGAGCTAACCATGTAGCTCCCTCACCAACACCTCCTTCAACTATTGTAAAATTATTTTATCCAACTAATGAAACTATTTCTCATGTCCCATGTTCTTTGTCCTTTAATTATTCCCCTGTTCATCGTCTACAAACTATAACATACACTTGAACACACATCACTAACCAAAAACTAGAACTAATACCAAAACCATGCTTCCGCATCACACACATCCAAAATATTCTAACATGGTATCAGAGCTAGGTGTGCCTAGGTTCGTAACTGAGCCAGGCGTAAGGGACCATGAAGCCAGAGCTAGGCATACTTGGATGGTTATGGGCGTTTGTCCTCACCATCCTCAACTAAAAAGGCCAGAGCCCGAACGAGAGCCAACAGAGCCGGAGCTGAAGCCAGAGCCAGAACCAAAGGCCAGAGCCCGAGCGAGAGCTAAGAGAGCCAGAGCCGAACCCAGAGCTAGAATCAAAGCTGGAGCCAGAGCCAGAGCCTACGAGAGCCAGAGCCAAAGCTTGAGCTAACAACTACAGCTAAGAGCATTTTGATGGCCCAAGACATATGGGACATCGTTGAAGAAAAGACGTGCACATTCAAAGGCGAGTGCAAGTGTTTCGACAAGAGAATGCGAATGATCGTGAAATGAAGACGGAATAAAAGATATGGGACAAACTATAATATCCGAAGTATCCCGAAAATGGATCAAGGGGGAGTGTTGGAAATGGTGATCCATTTTCTAGAATTTTCTAGTGTGATATCCTGAAATTCGATCCCGTTTCGGTAAAGTGAAATGGGCATTTCGTCAACGTACTTATGGTCCTTTTTCTCGGAGTTGATTACTCACGGGTTAACTAACTTATTGGGTGAAGCCTGATATAGCTAGTAAGTACCTAGAGGGGGGTGAATAGGTATATAAAAGATTTTTCTCGTTAATCGCACAATACTAGACAGTTGATAGAATTGAGACAATCATCAATTAAAGTAAGACTGAGAGAAGGGAAGAGAGAATTGAACACAATGTTTATAGTGGTTCGGCTTATTTCAAGCCTACGTCCACTCTTGATCGATGACCTATTGGCTAGATTCCACTATGAACGAAGAGATGTTACAGCGTTGTTCTCCCTTGATTTCTCGGTGTAGATGATCTACCACACTCGCTCAAGGTATCACTAAGTATATACTCTCTCTTGTGTTTACAATTTGGCTTAATATGTATCGACTAGTAATCAAGGTGCTTCAGACTCTGGAATTTGTCTATCAAGCATGCACTAAAGTAACTAGAACGTCTTCCTTTTATACTCCTTTATGTCATCATACCCGTTGGCACTTACCAAAGGAATTCCTCCAATCTACCCGTTGGACAGAATCAATTAAGAAGATCATTCGAGCTATTAAAGGAACCTGGCGATAGCCCATCAATCATGTTCGCCCATACAACTAGGATCTTGGTTTCCAAGAATAGAACCTTCCAAGAATATTTCGTCGACCATCGGATCTTCAAACGATCTTGATTACGAATGAAAGAATCCGTTATATCTATCCAGCCAAAGAAATCTTCTCCAGAGGATAAGATTAAATCCTCAACCAAATACTTCGGCTCTGGATTACCTTCGTCACTGGATTAGAAAACTGTCAATGTGAATAGACTTTGAGTCTTGAGTCTGGCTGTCCGGAGGTCTTTAGACTTTAAATAGTAGAGTCTGCAAAACCTTCAGACTAGACTGAAGGAAACATTTTGTCAGCTTCAAAACACTTCAAGAAGATTTCTCCAACAATCTCCCCATTTTTGATGATGACAAAACTTTCCTGCAGATTTGGACAACTTTGACCTGCAAAACATATCTCAAACATATGTGCATATCTTATAGAGATAAATGGCTAAAACTAAAATCTGCAACCACAGAAAATAGGTTAGTCTTGAATATGATAAACTATCCATAAGATATTAATAGCAATCAATAATCCAAATTCAAATCCAGACAAAAAGACACAAAGTTTAAAGTCAAACATTAATTCAAATCAAACAAACCAAACAAACAGAAAAAAAAATAAGTTGTTCAAATCTCTTGCATCTCTCCCCCTTTTTGTCAGCATTGAAAAGGTTGAGATGAAAATGGAATGAAGTCAAGATTTCTTGGGAACACGAACAAGCTGGAAATCTTCCATTGAATGAACGATCGCTTCCAGCCTTTTCAAGTCTTCCTTCAGTTGAGCAATATCCTCACCCTTGGCATTTGCCTGAATCTGAACAGAGAGGGCTTGGATCTGATCTTGTAAAGACACTGAAGAAACCTGACCAGCATTCTGCAAATTTTGAACCTCGCATCCCAAGGCATAAATTTGACTGCGCATCTCTAAGAGAATGTCGAGAATTCTGCGAAAATCGGCTTAGTTATAAGTCTGCGTACTAGCTTTAGCACGTTCTGCAGATGATGGCATGTCTGAATAATCTCGCAGGTTTGGCGTTGAAACCTCATGACCTTCTTCTGGAAATTGAGAGGCATAAACATCCTTTGGGTCTGCAGGAGAACGACTGATTCCTTCACTTGTGTCAGGATATGAGGACTTCCCTCCTTTCTCTTGATCTCCCCCTGTTTTAATGCCTACAGGTGGAGAAGAGTGTTCCTCAGGTTCTCCTTCATCTCTTCTTTCATTTCCAGGTCTTTCTTCCTCTGCTTCGCCAACTGCTCTTTCTTCTTCTTCTTCTTCTTCTTCTTCTTCTTCTTCTTCTTCTTCTTCTTCTTCTTCTTCTTCTCTTGCTTCTGTTGGAGAAATCGCTCTAGAAGATTTTGAAGCTGACAAAACGTTTCCATCAGTCTAGTCTGGATATTTGCGTCTGAAGACTTTCTGACCACCAGACTCAGTACTCAAGACTCAAGATTCAAGACTCAAGACTTAAGACTCAAAAATTATTCTCATTGACAGTCTATCGATCCGAGTGTCGAAGGAAATCCAAATCGAGGATTATGATTAAGGATTTCATCTTGATCTCGGAGAAGATCTTTTGGCTGGATAAATACAACGGATTCTTTGATTTGTATCTAGATCAATTGAAGATCCGATAATCGACGAAGTATTCTTGGAAGGTTCTATTCATGGAAACCAAGATCCTGGTTGTATGGGCGAACAGGATTGATTGGGCTATCGTCAGATTCCTTTAATAGCTCGGATGATCTTCTTGATTGATTCCGTCCAACGGGTAGATTTGAGGAATTCCTTTGGTAAGTGCCAACGGGTATGATGGCATAAAGGAGTATAAAAGGAAGACGTTCTAGTTGTTTTAGGTGTGTGATCGATAGAGAAATTCTAGAGTCTGAAGCACCTTGATTATTAGTCGATACAGTCTGAGCGAATTTGTATACACAGAGAGTGTCTATACCTGGTGACACCTTGAGTGAGTGTGGTAGTTCATCTACACCCATAAATCAAGGAAGATCAACGCTGTAACATCTCTTTGTTCATAGTGGAATCCAGCCGATTGGCTGTCAGTGCAGAAGAGTGGACGTAGGCTTGAATCAAGCCGAACCACTATAAACCTCATGTTTGATTATCTCTTTCATTCACTGAGTCTTACGATTGATTGTTATTTGTTGCATTTACTTAACTGTCTAAGTATTGCGCGTCTATCAAAGAAAAATTGTTTATATACCTATTCACCCCCTCTAGGTACTAGCACTAGCAATATCAATTGGTATCAGAGCTCGTGTTCTTACTTTATTTGAAGTGTTTTACTTCGTAGTAAAAGATCCATGGCTAGTATGCTGGCACCAGGGCTGATGGAAGGGCAAAGCAATACCAGACCTCCCTACTTTGATGGAAAGGATTACAACATCCGGAAGAACAAGATGAAAGCCTTTTCGCGATCAAAGGATCCTCTCGGAATGGGACGTTGTGGAAAAAGGGATCACTCCTACCGCCGCATCGGTTTCGAAAGAGGAAAAGAAACAATTGAGACCGGTGGAATGACTCAGGAAGAAATCAATAAGAGACAAGCACTCGATGTAAAAGCAATTTACTCTTTATATTGTGCTTTGTCACCAACTGAATATAACATAATATCTTCTTGTGTTACAGCAAAAGAAGTATGGGACAGATTACACATCACCTATGAAGGAACAGATCGAGTGAAGGAGACCAGAATCAACATTCTCCTTGGTCAATATGAATCCTTCAAAATGAAACCAGGAGAACCTATAACTGACATGTTTAGTCATTTTACAGATATTGTCAATGGTCTTGAGAACGAAGGACAAAAGATCTCTGACCCCATGAAAGTGAACAAGCTTCTGCGTGGACTCTCCAAGGATTGGAATCACATAAAGACTTCAATTAGAGAGACACAAAGAATCATGCCACTGTCTGTTGATGAGCTGGTTGGAACCCTTCAGTCTTATGAAGTGGAACGAATTAATGAAGACGAAGATCCAAGAGGTAAGAAATCCATTGCATTAAAATCAAATGATGATTCGATGATGCAGATTCTCGAAGATGATCCGGACGATGAGGAGCTTGCTCTTATGATAAGAAGATTCAGAAAACTGAATAGGAAAGGAAGAAGGTTCAACTCCAAGAAACAAAGTTTTCAAAGACAGCAATCCAAGTCTATTGATGATGAGGAACCAAACAAAGATGTAGTTTGTTTCGAATGTAAGAAAAATGGACACATAAGACCCAACTGTCCTCTTCTGAAGAAGAAGAAAGGAAAAGCTGAAAAGTTTCGAAAAGCACTCAAAGCCGAAACTTGGAGTGATACTGAGTGTGAAGAAAGTGATGATGAATCAAGCCGAACCACTATAAACCTCGTGTTTGATTCTCTCTTTCATTCACTGAGTCTTACGATTGATTGTTATTTGTTGCATTTACTTAACTGTCTAAGTATTGCGCGTCTATCAAAGAAAAATTGTTTATATACCTATTCACCCCCCTCTAGGTACTAGCACTAGCAATATCAGCTTCTTCTTCTTTCTCCTTTTCTTCAACATCTCTTTCCTCTTGGCCTTCTCTTTTTCTTCCTTCTGTCTCACGCTGTTCTGTTGAGTCTAGAACATAACGACTTAGCTTTTTCAAAGCTATTGCCGAAATAGTAAGATCATCATCTTCTTCATCTTCCATAATAAGAGCTCTTCTTTTCTGCTTTGAAGCAATCAAGGGCTCCTTTCCTTTTCTTTTTGAAGAAGAGGTTTGATGAGATCTGATTGGAGTCTTGAATTTCTCCAACTCCTTGTTCAGTTCCTTCAGACGCATTTTGGTCACCATCTTCAGTCCTACCACCATATGATCGCACGATCGAACACAAAAGATTTGCGGAGGCTGAATATTCAAATGTCTGAACAACTTTGTCACAAGGCTTGGATAAGGTAGTTGACCTTTGTCCTTCATCATCGCTCTATACATGTGGAACATGACAGTGTGAGGAAGAGAAAACCTTTTTCCAGTTAGGATGGCATACATCAATTTTGCTTCTGAACTTGAAACATCAGTTTTGGAGGTTGATTTGGGTCACAGACAATTGATCACAATCTTGTGAAGCAGGATGTTGAATGCATTCATCCTTAGGTAGGTGATCTTCTCATCTGTTATCCTATCCTTCACAAGTTCTAGAGTGGCCCGAGCAATGGAAACTTTGATCGGTTGATATCTTCCTCTTTCAACTCCTAACACATCTGCCAGCATATTCATATCCACAACATAGTCTTGATCTTTGACACTGAAAGAAAATCTATTCGCATCCAAAAAACTAAGATTCGAATAGAAATATGCAGTCAGTTCACGATATGCCTCAGTAGAATCGGAGTAGAACGTCTCGAGTTGAAAGTAACTGAATTTCTCCCTTAAGTTCACCTTTACAGCATCCAAAAAATCAAAATCTACACTTCTAGGGTTTATAACCCCACGCTTCAGCAATTTCGAGTACAAATCCTCTTGTTCCTTCGATCTGAACACTTCTCCCATTTTTCCTCGACTATTAACCGCAACACCCATTCTCGGTTGAAATTGGCTGTACAAATTGTCATCATTATTTCCATCTACAGGATTCGGTCCCCAGTCACGAGGATCACTTGGGATATTCGCAAGGGTTTCCTCAGCCACCCCTTGTCGAGCAATTCCCAAACTTTCCATTCTTCGCAAAAAGATATATTCGTTCCCATATCCTTTGTCTTTAAGAAAACCATCGACATAGTTCAAGGGAGTACGAGTTCCTTTTAAAGCGCGATACAGCTTATAAATAAAGGCAGGAGTTTGAGTTCTTACAAGATCGGCATCCTCAATGATTTCTTCTTCTTGTCGATGATCAACGCCTTGAGGACTAGATGGATGAGAATGACGCTGCTGAGAATGTTGTGAGCTCGGTTGCTATTCTGGAGATACTTCTTCTTCAGTAAGATCGAAGTGCGTAGGCCCCTCAGTCATTCGTCGTGGTCCCTTGTTAGTGATTCTCGATGACTTTCTCGAGGATGACATCTTTCTCAGTTTTTGGAAATTCCTTGCTTGACTTTTCTCAAGAAAGATGACAACTTTTTCAAGGATTAAACAAGTGAGAAAAACGGGAATGGAGGATTGATGCTTTCTAGGGTTTTTTTGAGAGTAAAGAGAAGAGAAGTAAACATAGCACTATAAAGAGAGATAAACGAACTGTCACAAAGGAAGATAAAAAGATGCCTATTTTAAAATAACTAACTTTTTCCGAGAAAACATTCATTTCAAAAATAACTTCTTTTTCGAAAAGGAAACGATGCAATAATTACGTCGATTAAGGATAGCAATAAACCACGATTGACAATCGTACCTTTTCAAGATAAAAATTGAGAGAGAGAAAGACTAACTTACAGTCTGATGATCGTACCAAGACTATCTTACATTCAAGGTCTTGTATGTCTGAGTCTGAGAGTCTTTAGACTTTGATCTCCTCATACCTTAAAATGTTGAGTCTGGAGCGAATCGTTTCAAATTGATTTTTCTCCAGAGGTTTTGTGAATATATCCGCTAGTTGATTTTTTGAATCAACGAATTGAATTGAGATTTCTCCATTTTGAACATGATCTCTAATGAAATGATGTCGAATTTCTATATGCTTTGCTCTTGAGTGAAGGATTGAATTTTTAGTGAGATTGATTGCGCTGGTGTTGTCACATCTAATTTCTGTGCATGAGTCTTCAATTCCAAAGTCTTGTAGTTGTTGTTTTATCCATAGAATTTGCGAACAGCAACTTCCGAGAGCTACATACTCTGCTTCTGTTGTTGAGAGAGCCACAGTGCTTTGTTTCCTTGAAAACCAAGACACATCCCCGCTTCCAAGCAACCGGCAAGTTCCCGAAGTGCTCTTTCTATCAACTCGCAACCGACCAGATCTGCGTCCGAATATCCCGGAAGATTAAAGTCTCCTTCTTAGGATACCAAAGACCGATGCTTGAAGATGAAGCAACGTATTTAATAATACGTTTCGCAGCACTGAAATGAGATTCTCTAGGATCTGATTGAAACCTGGCACAGATGCAAACACTCAACAAAATGTCAAGTCTAGAAGCAGTAAGATAAAGAAGTGAACCAATGATGCTCCTGTATAGCTTTTGATCAACTTTCTTCCCTTCTTCATCTTTATCTATCTTCAAAGAACTTGACATTGGTATGTCGGTCTTTTTGCACTTTTCCAATCCAAACCTTTTGACAAGATCATTAGCATATTTTTCTTGATAAACAAAAGTTCATTCCTTCAATTGCTTTATTTGAAGACCAAGAAAGAATGCTAATTCTCCCATCATACTCATTTCAAACTCATCCTGCATAGACTTAGAAAATCTCTTGCACAGACTTTCATTAGAGGATCCAAAAATGATATCATCCACATATATTTGAACAAGTAAAAAGCTTTTGTTTTCCTTTTTGATAAATAAAGTAGTATCTACTTTACCTTTGACAAAACCATTCTGTATTAAGAACTTACTTAGTCGTCGTACCAAGCTCGAGGTGCTTGCTTTAAACCGTACAAGGCCTTTTCGGTCCCGAAGCGAGTCTGGCTTCTTTGGGTCTTCAAACCCTGGTGGTTGTTCCACATAGAATTCCTCATGGATAAATCCATTTAGAAAGGCACTTTTGACGTCCATTTGGAATAACCTGAAATTTTTATAACAAGCAAATGCAAGTAATAGTCGAATAGCTTCTAACCTTGCTACTGGTGCGTAGGTCTCATCATAGTCTATTCCTTCTTCTTGCGTATATCCCTTGGCCACGAGTCTTGCTTTGTTTCGTACGACTTTTCCTTTCTCATTCATTTTGTTCTTGAACACCCATTTAGCTCCAATAACAGTTTTACCTTTTGGTTTAGATGTCAATTCCTAGACATCATTAATGTTGAACTGTCTGAGCTCTTCTTGCATAGCTTCAATCCAGCTTTCATCAGATAAAGCTTCTTCTATGCTCTTTGGTTCAATTTCAGAAATGAGAGCCACAGCACTAGACTCTTCAAGCCTTTTGGATCTGGTGCGAATTCCTTCATTAATTTCGCCGATAATGAGATCTTTGGGATGACTGGACTTATGCTTCCAGTTATTAGACGATTTGACTGGTTGATGATCTCTTTCTTTATTTGAATCTTCACGAACAGCTTGATGCTGGTCTTCTAGAGTCTAAGATGCTTCTTGAGTTGTAAGCTTTAGAGAGTCTGGAGCAGGTTCAGACTCTTCATGATGAGTCTGACTGGATTCATCTTGCATAGAATCTTGAAATTTGACATTCATTGATTCCTCCGCAGTCTGGCTCTTCTTGTTATAAACTCTGTAGGCTTTGCTTGATGTAGAATATCCAAGGAAGATGCCTTCATATGATCTTTCTTCAAACTTACCAACTCGATCTTTTACATTTTTCAATATAAAGCATTTGCAACCAAACACATGAAAATATGAAACAATAGGCTTCTTACCTTTGAATAACTCATAAGGGGTTTTCTCTAGAATAGGTCTTAAGAAGACTCTATTGATGATATAGCACGTTGTTGAAATAGCTTCAGCCCAAAATCGTGAAGAAATCTTGCTTTCAATTAAAAGAGTTCTAGCCATTTCTTGAAGAGATCTATTCTTTCTTTCCACAACTCCATTTTGCTGAGGAGTATATGGAGAGGAAAACACATGCTTAAAGCCAGATTCATTACAAAATTTTGTAAAATCTTGATTTTCAAATTCACCTCCATGATCTGTTCTTATACTTGAAATAACACATCCTATTTCATTTTGAACCTTTTTAGCAAATTTTTCAAAATATGAGAAAGTTTCGGACTTACTTGCAAGGAAATATACCCAAGTAAAGCGGGAGTAATCGTCCACAATTACTAGGCAATATTTCTTTCCTCCAATGCTTTGGGTTCTGGTTGGTCCGGAAAGATCCATATGTAACAACTGCAGTACGTGAGTAGTGGAGACATGATTTATTGGTTTAAATGAATTTCTTACCTGTTTTCCCAGAATACATGGAGTGCATGGATCACACTTTTGGTATTGTAATTTGGGTAGACCTCGAACAAGCTGCTTTGATGAGATTTTGGCTAATTGCTTCATATTGACATGACCAAGCTTCCTGTGCCATAAGCTTGCTTCGTCTTGCATTGAGATTAGACATTGTGATTCATTTGATTTCACATCCAGAAGGTAGATATTTCCATGTCTTCGACCCTTGAAAGACTGAGTAGAGTCTTTACTGGTTCCAGAGCATGTTCCTTCTTGAAAGAAGATCTTAAAACCAGTATCACACAACTGGCTGATGCTGAGAAGATTATAATTGAGTCCTTCTACCAGGGAAACATTACTTATTGTAAGATTTCCAATTTTCACAGTTCCAAATCCCACAATATTCCCTTTGTTGTTTCCTCCAAATGAAACTTTTCCACAATTTACTTAAACAAGCTTTATGAAGCAATTTGAGTCTCCTGTCATGTGTCTTGAGCATCCACTGTCAAGATACCACTTTACCTTTTTCTTGACGGAGACCTGCATTTAAAAGAGAGTCTCAAGCTTTCTTTGGTACCCAAACTTTCTTGGGTCCATTGGTGTTAGTAAGATAAACAGTACTGGCCCATGCTTTCTTAACAGGTTTCCAAACCATAGGACACTCTTTTTCAAAGTGATCCAGACTTTTGCACTTTGAGCATCTGAGAGCATTTCGACCTACAGACTTTACAAAAACTTTCTTGAAATGATTTTTATAAGTTTCTCTCGAGGGTCTTTGCTTAATTCTTTCTTTTACTTTAGGAAAATCAATCAAGGGAATTGTTTATGCTGTCATACCTAGACCGGACTTATTGAAGTAAGGTCTTTGAGCTGAAAGAATTTTTTCAAGTTTCTCGGACCCTATTGAAAATTTCTTTGAAATATTTGATAAGTCAGCTTTTAAGAGGGCATTTTCTTTTAAAAGATTATCTTCATTTTCTTTAAGAGTGGAAACATTCAAGTTTAAACTTTTAACTCTTTCTTCTAAAACTTTTTCCTTTTGTTTTAGAGCTAAGTTTTCCTTTTTAAGTTCGGAAATTCTTTTGAGAGAAGTCTTAAGACTAAAACACAGTTCATTAATGTATTTAGAAACCTTGATAGGAATTTTAAAATTACTTACCTCAAATTCACTGTCTGAGTTTGATCCAGAATCTAATCCGGAGTCTGAGTCCGAGTCTGATTGCGCCATCAGACATATGTTGGCGTATTCAGCATTACTTTCTTCACACTCTGTATCACTCTAGGTTTCGGCTTTGAGAGCTTTTCGAGACTTTTCAGCTTTTCCTTTCTTCTTCTTCAGAAGATGACAGTTAGGTCTAATATCTCCCTTTCTCTTACATTCAAAGCAAACTACATCTTTGTTTGACTCCTCATCATCAACAGACTTGGTCTGTTGTCTTTGAAAACTTTGTTTCTTTGAATTGAACCTTCTTCCTTTTCTATTCAGTTTTCTGAATCTTCTTATCATGAGAGCAAGCTCCTCATCGTCCATATCATCTTCAGAATCTGTATCATCAGAATCATCATTTGATTTGAATGCAATGGATTTTTTACCTTTGGGATCTTCGTCTTCATTAATTCGTTCCACTTCATAAGACTGAAGAGTTCCAATCAGCTCGTCGACAGATAGTGGCATAATTCTTTGCGTCTCTCTTATTGAAGTCTTTATGTGATTCCAATCCTTGGAGAGTCCACCACGTAGTAGCTTGTTTACCTTCATGGAATCGAAATCGGTTGTCCTTGATTTCCAAGACCATTGACAATATCTCGTAAAACGGCTAAACATGTCGGTTATAGATTCTCCTGGTTTCATTTTGAAGGCTTCATATTGACCGAGGAGAATGTTAATTCTGGTTTCCTTCACTCGATCTGTTCCTTCATAGGTGATATGTAATCTGTCCCAAACTTCTTTTGTTGTAGCACAAGAAGATATTCTGTTATATTCAGTTGGTGACAAAGTACAATATAAAGAATAAATTGCTTTTGTGTCGAGTGCTTGTCTCTTGGTTATCTCTTCCTGAGTCATTCCGCTGGTCTCAACAGTTTCTTTCCTTCTTTCAGAGACAGATGCAGCTGTAGGAGTAATTCCCTTTTCTACAACGTCCCATTCCAGAGGATCCTTTGATCGTAGGAAAGCTTTCATCTTGTCCTTCCAGATGTTGTAATCATTTCCATCAAAGTATGGTGGTCTGGTATTGCTTTGCCCTTCCACCAGCCCTGGTGCTAGCATACTAGCCATGGATCTTTTACTCTGAAGTAAAACACTTCAAATAAAGTGAGTATACAAGCTCTGATACCAATTGATATAGCTAGTAAGTACCTAGAGGGGGGGTGAATAGGTATATAAAAGATTTTTCTCGTTAATCGCACAATACTAGACAGTTGATAGAATTGAGACAATCATCAATTAAAGTAAGACTGAGAGAAGGGAAGAGAGAATTGAACACAATGTTTATAGTGGTTCGGCTTATTTCAAGCTTACATCCACTCTTCAGCACTGACAGCCTATTGGCTGGATTCCACTATGAACGAAGAGATGTTACAGCGTTGTTCTCCCTTGATTTCTCGGTGTAGATGATCTACCACACTCGCTCAAGGTATCACTAAGTATATACTCTCTCTTGTGTTTACAATTTGGCTCAATATGTATCGACTAGTAATCAAGGTGCTTCAGACTCTGGAATTTGTCTATCGAGCATGCACTAAAGTAACTAGAACGTCTTCCTTTTATACTCCTTTATGCCATCATACCCATTGGCACTTACCAAAGGAATTCCTCCAATCTACCCGTTGGACAAAATCAATTAAGAAGATCATTCGAGCTATTAAAGGAACCTGACGATAGCCCATCAATCCCGTTCGCCCATACAACCAGGATCTTGGTTTCCAAGAATAGAACCTTCCAAGAATATTTCGTCGACCATCGGATCTTCAAACGATCTTGATTACGAATGAAAGAATCCGTTATATCTATCCAGCCAAAGAAATCTTCTCCAGAGGATAAGATTAAATCATCAACCAAATACTTCGGCTCTGGATTACCTTCGTCCTTGGATTAGAAAACTGTCAATGTGAATAGACTTTGAGTCTTGAGTCTGGCTGTCCGGAGGTCTTCAGACTTTAAATAGTACAGTCTGCAAAACCTTCAGACTAGACTGAAGGAAATGTTTTGTCAGCTTCAAAACACTTCAAGAAAATTTCTCCAACAAAGCCGTTAAGGGATATAACTGCGGTAAAATCCCTAAAAGCTACCTAATTGATATAATATAAAAGTAAGAAGTCTCTTCTTCATCATTTATCTTATAACAAATTATCTATTTTTTGTCCCATCTTATCTCAAAAGCTCACTTTCTTGGTTAATTGTACATAAATTGCATTTCTAAAATATATATCTCAAATTATTAATCTTTTTCCTTATTATACTAATGAAATGCTTTTATACATAGCATTTAAGACATTGGTGGAATATATAGAAATACACTAAAAATTATACACAATGAAGTATCTTGATATTTTTCTATAAATAGTTCATAGATGATTTTAATTTTTGTCAATAAAAAATAATGATATTTCCCTACCAATTTCAGAAAAAAAATCTTACTTTATACAATTTTTTATTTAATAAATTAAATTACTTAACAATTTATCCATAAATATGATTGACAATGTGGAAAAGAAATAGATTTCTTTGATATTTCTTGATATTTCTCTTTTTGACAAAAAAAAAATATAGTGCCTTTATTACATATGGAAGATTTGTTATAAACAAAAATTAAACATATGAAATTATTATTTATGGTAAATTAATCCTACTTAGATGTAGAAATAAATTTAGGATCATTAATTAAATTGGAATTGAATAATAGAGGGCAATTTTCTCTTTCTGGTAAAATGGAGTTGTTGGCAGCATAAAAAGTCAGAGAGGATGCGGTAAGAGAGTAACAAAATCATATTATATTATTGTCCAAAGGCACGTTATTTTCTGGTCTTGTGATTTTTTTTCTTTTTATTTCAAAGCAAGCGAAACAATATAATCCTCCGAGGTCCTTAACCCAATTTTTTCTTGTCTTGTGGTTTTGTTTGCGTACAATTTTTTTCATATGAACCAATGAATATTCTCTGTAGCCCTCGAAAACAATCAACAGATGTACTACCTAAGCTCCATAAAACATTTTTAACAAGAATGATGTGTAATATATGGTGGATAAGAGACTAGCACTTAAATGATCATTGTTATAAAAACTTGACACTCAAGCGATCACTATTTATAACTTATGGCCTAAAATGGTTAATCGTAAATTTGCCACCATCCTTTAATTTTGCCATGGTTTGTAGTTGCAGCAAACCAGCAAACTAGCAAACCAGCCAACTAGTAAACCAGCAAACCATTACCAAATAAAAAATGCAGCAAACCATTACCAAAAGTTTTCAATGCAGCAAACTATTATCAAATAAAAAATGCAGCAAACTATTATATTTGAAGCAAAAACTAATCAAAACAAACATTGACAATACACAACTAAATAACAAAACTTTTAAGTGGTCCACCAGAGATGTTAAACCCTTCATTTGAGCTTGCATTGAGACGACATTCTCCAACTTGTCCATTAACGTAGGTGGAGGTTGATTTTGACCTTCAAGTAACTCCAATATCACCTCTGTCGCTCGATCAGAGAATTTCCTATCAACCCATTTGAAATATTGGCATTTCGAGCCTTCTCTATATATGCCACACCCATGGAATCTTCTTCCGGGATTCAACCAAGTCCAAGATGTTCTTCTCAAACTCGATAACCCACAATAATAGTAACACTCACCATCTAATTCGCTTTTCTTATAGGAATGTGAGCCACTGTTGAAGCTTATGTCCTCCATTTGCAAGAGCGAGCGGATAACTTTGGGAGAAAATCGAAGTATGCACTCGAAATGGTCAAATTGGGGATTTAGGGTTTTCAACTTCCAGTTCTAGTCGAAATTGGGGATTTAGGGTTTTTTATTTGGGGGAAAATGGTAAGCGGTGTCGTTTTGTTATTTGTATGCTAATTGTATTCTCCGGCGATACACGTCAGCGTCAAAAATTAATAAAAAAACCGCCACATCGGATTTCCGGTCAACCAAATCGGCGATGGCACTAAAGTGATTGTTTTTAAAAAATTTTGGCACTTAAGTGATTCAATGGAAACTTTTGGCACCAAAGTGAGCGTCGTACACAACTTATGGCACTAATAGTATACTTCTCCCGGGCAAGAAGGGAGGCCTGGCCTATGGTGATGCTAGGCTGTTAAACATGGCGAGTCCAATCAGGCATTGGAGAGAGAAGCCGTCCTCCATTTTTACCCAAACCAACGCATCCACAATGGGGTGGGTTACATTTTTTGATATAGTATAAAACTAAGAAGTCTCTTCTTCATCATTGATCTTATAACAATTATCTATTTTTTGGCCCTCTTATCTCAAAAAATCACTTTCTTGGTAAATTGTATATAAATTGAATTTCTAATATATATCTCAAATTATTAATCTTTTTCCTTATTATACTGATGAAATGCTTTTCTACATAGCATTTAAGACATTGGAGGAATATATAGAAATACACTAAAAATTATACACAATGAGGTATCTTGATATTTTTCTATAAATAGTTCATAGATGATTTTAATTTTTGTCAATAAAAAATAATGATATTTCACTACCAATTTAATTTCATAAAAAAAAATCTTACTTTATGCAATTTTTTAATAAATTAATTTACTTAACAATTTATCCAAAAATATGATTGACAATGTGGAAAAGAAATAGATTTCTTTGATATTTCTTGATATTTCTCTTTTTGACAAAACATATTAGTATGGAAGTAATATCTAACAATAAAAAAAATAAAAATAAAAACATAGTGCCATTAATACATTTGGAAAATTTGCTATAAACAAAAATTAAACATATGAAATTATTATTTATGGTAAATTAATCCTACATAGATGTAGAAATAAATTTAGGATCGTTAATTTAAATTGGAATTGAATAATAGAGGGCAATTTTCTCTTTTTGGCAAAATGGGCGGACTTAATCATATATTAGGTTCATTTATAATGATATGCCGTTTATATATATATTTTAAAAGTACATGATATGATGTAAACATATCCAACTTTAATATCGCGATTCACCAAACAATAAACAGGATATAAAAAAATCCAAAGATTCCATATTTTATCCTATCCAATCATATTCCAATTAGAAATTCGGATGACCAAACATAGTCATAAGGATTGGAAATAGCGCCGCCCTAAAAAAAAAAAAATACCCTGTCAATTTAAGCTATACACAGTGAGAAATTTAAGTCTATCCAGTTGATTGTTAGCTAGACCATCCACATCCGATTCGCTTTAAGTATGCATCTACAAACCCGCAATTTTATTTCAAGTGAACATGTATAAACAATTTACAAGTGCGAAACATTCGGTTTTTAACCTAAATAGCAGCATTCATTTGGGAAAGAAAACGAAGAGGTCAAAAGCTAATCAGTGAAGGAAATGAATCTTGACTGGATCGATTGCAAAGTTCCATGATTAATCAAGTTGCTCATGAGGGTCTACAAATAGACATGGCTTGACATGTATAGACAATTCACAATCGTGTAACATTCACTTTTTTACCTAAACAGTAGCATTCATTTGGGAAAGAAAACGAAGAGAAAATGACTGACCAGATTATTAGCAAAGTTCCATGATTTATTACCATGATCTTGAGGATCTATAATTAACGTGGCTTGCTCATGTTTCTCTACATTGGCCCAAAGCACACTACCAATCCATCAATCCATCGTTGATACGCTTCGGCATTTGACAATGGCTCCATGGCTCGAGAGGCAAATAAGGGTCTACATGTTGATGGTATGGTTATGTGCAGGGGCTTGGACTTCGGCCGTGACGCCCCCGAATTCCACATTGGCCGAGTTTGAGCAGTGGATGGCCCGCCACGGACGGATTTACAAGGATAATCTCGAGAAGGAGAAGCGGTACGGGATCTTCCTAGAGACCTTGCGCTTCATCCAAGACTTCAACAGCAAAGCGGCTAATCAGAGCTACAAAGTGGGTCTGAACCAATTTTCGGATTTGACCACGGAAGAGTTTGTCCCGAGATACACCGGGTTTAGAGCGACGTCGACGAGCTCGAATTCATCCGCGGCCACCACTTTCAAGTACAGTATGAATCAAGTCCCGGATAGTTTAAACTGGGTCGAGAAAGGAGTTGTTGGCAGCATAAAATATCAGGGAGGATGCGGTAAGAGAGTAACAAAATCATATTATATTATTGTCCAAAGGCACGTTATTTTCTGGTCTTGTGATTTTTTTCTTTTTATTTCAAAGCAAGCGAAACAATATAATCCTCCGAGGTCCTTAACCCGATACTTTCCCGTCTTGTTGTTTTGTTTGCGTACAATTTTTTCATATGAACCAATGAATATTCTCTCTGGGTGGCTCGGGACTGCGGGATTCAATGGATCTATTGGTAGAAGAATTATACCATTTCATAATTGGTTTAATTCTAACCGCATAATTGGATCCATAAAACTAAATCATGTTCCAATTCAAAATAGGTCATCTAAAGTAGTTCGAACCACATAGTTGCATGCTGCCAATTGAATTAAATTATTGCGGCACTAACTGCGAGTAGCATGTGAGAAATATTTCGGCATAACTTTAATCCTAGTGACTTCGAATCATACACTATCGAGCTAATTCCGGTGTTTATTCCATCTGCATACATACACTAGCCATAACCACCGTTGCGCTTCTCATTTTTTAATTCTTGAATAGGATCTTGCTGGGCATTCGCAGCGACTGCAGCTGTGGAATCGATGCAAGCAATGAAGACCGGTAAACTAGTCGACTTGTCCGAGCAACAGCTTATTGACTGCTCCAAACTAAACCATGGATGCAGGTTTGGTTGGACGTACCAAGCCTACGAATACATTGTCCAAAACCATGGCATGACCTATGAAAGCAATTACCCTTACAGTGGCGTCGAGGGCCCTTGCGGCGAGCGAGCCGCCTCCATTGCTGTAGCGCGGTTAAAAGGGTATGAGAACATCCCCATGAGTGAAGACCTGCTATTGCAGGCTGTGGCGAGGCAACCGGTCTCGGTCGCCATCGAAGGGACCGGCCTTGGATTCGGGCAGTACAGCGAGGGCGTCTTCAATGGCCCTTGTGGGCAGAACATTAACCACGCCGTCACAATCGTCGGATACGGGAAGACCCCCGACGGTGTCGACTATTGGCTGCTCAAGAACTCGTGGGGCGAGACTTGGGGCGAGAAAGGATACATGAGAATTCTGCGGAACTCGGGCATCCAAGGCGGTCTCTGTGGACTCGTTACGCAAGCTACTCTGCCAGTTGCATATTAATAGCGCAGTTCAATGTTGCTATTCAGCTTGCTTTCATAATAAAAGTTGATGATTAAAAGAAAAATAAATTCAGTAAATGAATCAAACAAGAGTTGGTGACCCGTAACCTTAGTAGCACCGACATTGACACGCAACATGCGACATGACACAACACGACACGCCGACACGTCGTTTCTCAAAAAATAGAGAATTCTGACGCGTTGGGACACGTTGTATATTATATGTATATTTTATATATTAATAAATTATTATCAATCTGATTCAAATTCACAAATAAATAGATAATAATAAAATTTTAAAATAATTTTACATTGAAAACATTAATTTACCATTTATTAATATCATTCGTTGTTTCAATTTGACAAATTCATCTCCATTTCAATAAATCCATAAAATTTGAAAAAAAAAAAAAGGTAACTCACATTCTAGACTTGCATGTCAAACGTGTCGAAAGAAAAAAGAAAAAACTTGTGGGTAAATTGTATATCATGGAAAGTGAAACTAAAAAAGGAAGAGAATAAAATGTTAGGTTTTTCTTCTTTCCTAATTTGTTATTTTTATTATTAATTTTTTTTCACATATATATATTATTTTTTTTTGGTAACCCAGGGAACCCCCGTAAGCTGGCAACCTAGCGAGGTAAACCCTGGAGCAGGCAAAGTCACCACCACCCTTGCTTGCCGGATAAGTCATGGGTTCCTTTCCAACAAGGCAGACGACGCAGGGAGTCGAACACTAGACCTCTCGCGAAAGGAACAAGTGCTCAACCAACTACACCGCCACCACGGGTGGTTTTTCACATATATATTTTAATCTTTCATTTATTGAAAATTTTAAAATTGACCTCGTATGTTGGAATCATGTGTCGAAAACACGCATGTCGAAATTCTGACTCAAGTGTCAAAGAGTGCGAGAAAAATTGACTAGGTGTCAAATTTTCCACCACGTGTTGACCGAGTGTCAGAGAATATCCGAGAGTGTCGGACACGTGTCGAAGTATCCGACATAACACGAAGGCTTTCAAAAAGTGTTAGTGCTTCCTAGCTTGTAACTAATGGCCGAAAAAGGGAAAATTTTGGTAATGGACTTTAAATCAATTCGGTGATTTTTAGGGAAAAAAACGGGTAAATTTAATGTGTTGTGACGAAACACATGCAAAAGTTGATAAAAAAGTTGGAAAACTAAGTAAAGCTCGAATTGTAGCTGGTAAACCAGTATAGTTATGGAAGAAATTTTGATGAATCGTACCAATTTAGATTTGTAACATTTAAAAACCGTTAGTAAGGGGTTGCTAATCAAGGCAAATAAAGTTGACAACTCAATACAAAGTAGGTAAAGTGGAAAATGGTCATAACTAATTCAAAGTATCGTTGGTAATCCAAAACTAGTTGATAAGCTTTTAATCTAAAAAATTTGGTGAATTGCTATAATTTAGGTTTTTAAGTTCATATGAGAGAGAGAGAGAGAGAGAGAGAGAGAGAGAGAGAGTAAATTCAAAGCATTAATAGCTTATACAAGTAAAAGTTGATAATTTAGCACACTAATTGGTAATGTCCATACTATAGAAAATGTTGATAATGGACTCCCGATAAACCATTGCCGTTCAAGAACAGGTACTTGAGCCACGGCAGGCAAGCCACGGTGGTATCATTGGTGATGTGCTGT
This sequence comes from Eucalyptus decipiens, assembly GCA_014182575.1. Classification (NCBI taxonomy): domain Eukaryota; kingdom Viridiplantae; phylum Streptophyta; class Magnoliopsida; order Myrtales; family Myrtaceae; genus Eucalyptus; species Eucalyptus decipiens. The sequence goes on from CM024616.1 coordinate 16,322,777, forward strand.
TTCAAGGCAAGAATGGGAGAAGTACACTATTGGTGTCATAAGTTGTATACGGTGCTCACTTTGGTACCAAAAGTTCCGTCGGATCACTTAAGTACCAAATCGGAGGAAAAACGATCACTTCGGTGCGACTAGCAAGAAATTCTGGCCAAAATGATTATGTGGCTTTAATATTTAAAAAAAAATCGACATGGCTTAAGATTGTTCACGATGGATAGCATAAAACGATGTCATTTTCCTTTCTTCATAAGAAACAACATCATTTCTTGCCATCCACCGTGGATTCACATAAAAAATGACGCCGTGTTGCTCTATAGCAAAAAACGATGTTGCTGAAGATGGAGTAAAATAGTGTTTGTATACGGTTCTCGACGCTGGCCATAGCTCGCTCACCCACCGTCATTCGCTCGCCCGCCATTGCTCCCTCGCCGTTGCTCGGCCATCGCTGTAGTTGCGCCGTCGTTCACAGTCGTTTGCTGGCTGCATCCCCAACTCTCACTCACTCATGTTTGTCATGTTCTCTACGTAGGTCAATTTAGCAAAAAATTTAGGGTTCCAACAGGCAAGTTAGGGTGCGGAAGGCAAATTAAGGGCTCGGCTCAGAGGGAAAGTAGTGGGGAAAGTGGTGGGGATGTCACTTTTATAGGGACGGAATAGAAAATTTGATTCTTCCATCGTTCGTTCGCTTTCTATTGTTGGGACCGAATAGAAAAATAGGACGCAGAGAGGCTTGACTTGGAGGGAAACAGTGGTGTGACCGAATTTGTTTATTTAATTAATTGGACTGGGGGGACCGAATGTGAATGTGATTGAATTGAAAAATGGGTGGCGAGGACCTTACTTTGTTTATTTAATTCGGTTTCTTTTGTTTCTTTAAATGCACCAAATTAAGGAGATCTTAGTCGCATTTGTTTCTTGACAACAAAATGACAAGGACCTACATGTAAAGTTGTCAATTCTGTCATGTGGTCCCAACAAAACGACAATGACTCTTTTTCTTTTTCTTTTTTTCATTGGGTGCAGCATCAACATGGACGCGAATCAGATAGGTATCATTATTTGCTATGGTGGAGAGTTTGTTATTGGCACTGAAGATTAGGAATATAGTGGTGGAAATAAAGTTACTATCTATGTCAATGTTTGAAAGCCATCATATATTGATTTTCTAAGAGATTTGGTGTATTTTTTACAATGCAAAGTGCAAAAACTACATTACTATGTTCCTAGGAAGGAATTGAAAGATGGCGTGAGATTTTTTAATGATGATAATGGTATTAAGGATATCATTTACCATTATCTTCACTGTGAAGAAGTTAAGGTATATGTTGAGTATTATAGTGAGGATGAGGATGATGATGAGGATGGTGGGGATGAGAACAAGGATGGGAATGAGTAGAGCACCACTGAAGGAGGAGAAGTGAGGGATCCTGTTCAAGCGAGTAATTAGGTCGAGGATGAGTTTAGGTTAGATGAAGGGCAAAATGTGTGAGAGAGAGAGAGAGAGAGAGAGAGAGAAGTCATATTGATAGAGATGAACAAAGAGGGAGATGTCTTGAAATCTTAAGTGAAGATTTGGGTGAAGATGTGGGCGATGAAGACTTCATGGGATTAAAATGAGAAATTGCTTTATCCAGTGAATCAGAAGATGAATGTTTGGCTTTAGTAAATTTCCCAAGTGAAGAAGATGATGATGAACTCGCACAGTCAAGAAAAAAGCAAAGGGAATTTCTAAGAAAAAAACTTGCAGCTTCAGCAAAGAGGCCCGAGCCGGTAAATAAGGATGGAGATCTAGCTGAAAGTAATAGAAGTAAAAATGAAGAAAGCTACGGCGATGAAGTTACTAGTTCATAAAATGAGCTTGACAATAATGATGAATAACATGCTCGTTGAAGAAAAAGTAAGTACCCTTGCTATGATCCGACTATTGATAAACCTGTTTTGTCATGGGCATGAGATTTGACTATACCAAATAGTTCAAGGAAGCTGTTATGAAGAACTCTATTGGTGAACAAATGAGCGTTAAATTCATTAGAAGCATGAAAGAATTTGTGAAAGCTAAATGCTCACAACCCAATTGTTCATGGAAGCTCTATGGCACGCTGAGTAAGAATGGGTCATTCCAGATTAGGTCCTTCCAAGAGGAGCATACTTGTCAATTTATCTTTAACAATAAAAAGGTAACAAGTATGTGGTTATCAAAACATTTTTTCAATACTATCAATGCAATGCACGAGATCAAGAGTCATCAATTTCAACGGTTAGTGAAGGAGCAAGTGGGGGTTAATGTGTCGAAGAATCAATGTAAGAGAGCTAAGATGAGGGTAACGAAGATATTGACGGGTGGGTATAAGAAAGAATATGCGCATATATGGGATTATACTAGCGAATGCATGTTTCAAAACCCATATACAGGGTATATGTACAGGTTGTGGAGAGGCACTTCCTGATTTTGGGCCTAGATTTGATAGATTTTATGTCTGTTTTGATACATGCAAATGAGGCTTCTTGGCTGGTTGTAGAAGAGTTATAAGATTGGATGGATGATTTCTAAAGGGTTTATGTAAGGAGGAGTTGTTGGCTATTGTAGCACCCCGAACCCTTCGGCGGTCGCCACAAGCACCGATGTTACACTTCTTTACCTTTTTCCATCTTATACTTAGAACAAGCGTCGTTAATCACAGGCATTTTTTTTTTTAAAACAAGCGGTCCCAGCGCGACTCATAGCGGAAGCAAATTAAGCATCACCGTCTCTCCCCCTTCTAATCCATGATACCAATACACACCAGCTAAACATCAAGATTTTATAAACAACTTCGACATTTTGCTTACATATATATATAGCAAGATGGGGTTTCCTTCGGGTCCGTACAAAACAAGAAAGGTTAGGACTCTGCCATGTCCTACCTAAAATCTCAAAAAGAAACCCCGACCCCTAACATCATACGTGCACAAAACCCTCCCATCGAAAGCGTCGACTATCTACATCAAAAAGATATCCAGCTCCTACTCATCGCGCGCAGGTCTCACACCCAACCTGGTGCATTAGGTGGTGGCGGCGGTAGCATCCCTCGCATAGCTCCATCCCGTCGAACGTGCACAGAAATGAACTCTTGTATGACAGGGCCCCCAGCCAAGTCGATATCATACATCACTAGACATCGCACTCGGATAAATGTCAGTCCGGGGACAGAGGGACAATCTATCTCCGCACACTCAACTTCTATATCAGACGGTAGACCATAGAATACCTCACGCGAAACAGCAGGGAGCGGCATGTTTGCTAATCTGAAATGTTATTCCCCAAAAGGGGTGAGTACAACCACTCAGCAGATAGGGAAATCCAATAACAACTCAATGCATCATGCATATCATCATACATCGCAGGCATTACTTACCTTGACATCATGCATATTTCAATCATGCATCATCATATCATACATATCATCATCATCATCATGGCATATCATCATCATACCATATCATCATTATCAGATCATATCATATATCATCGTATACCATGCATCATCATGCATATCATTATCATCATCATCATCATGCCATATCATCGTGTACCATGCATCATCATGCATATCATCATCATCATGCATATCATCATGCATATAATATCATGGGTGATCATCATTATTTCACATCACATTTCATCATCATCATGCATAACATGTCATGATTTAATTTTCATCTTTATCTTTAAATTTGATCACCACATCCTCCGTTTCTCAATCATCAATTTCATCATCATCCCTTCGGGCAAAGACCTCCGACAGGGCTCCCAGCATTCCAGCCATCTCATGGCCACTGGGCTTCCAGCCCCCCACATTCCGGGCATCTCGCATCTCAACTAGCATCACGAGGCATTCCTTTCGGGCAGAAATCTCCGACAGGGCTTCCGGCCTTTACCCTTCTAACTAGGCATCCCGCACCCCAACCTGGATCACAAGGCATTCCCTTCGGGCAGAAATCTCGGATAGGGCTTCCGGCCCCCCACATTCTGGCATCCTGAAACTCCCAGGGAATTCCGACAATGCAACTCGTACATTCCGGCCTCATCCTCCACCACAACCTCTTACTCACATCTCATTTTCCACATTCATCATCCTTTTTAATCTCATTATCACATGGCATATAACTCGCATATGCATCACAATTTATGATCATACATACACTAATGTCATGTCATACATGCAATAATGCATAATAATTTCAATGGAATTTATGACTAATAAAATAATCCATTATTATTATTTTTTATTATTTTTTATTATTTTATTATTATATATATTTATTTTCATAAATAAATATTATATTCAATATCCATGATTTTCCAAAAGTCATAATATTCAAACAATCATTAAACAACCAATAGGATGAGAAATTTCATACAAAATTCATGGCTAAATCGAATTTCACATAATTTCACAAAATAGCACATAATATTCGGATAATAACCAGATTGCACAGTTTCCAAATAAATTCGATTAAAATACTCATATGTCCTCCAAAAATTACGAAATTTTACAGGGTGATAGCCAAGACCTTTTATCACATCTTTCATGAAGAACTCTAAGTCATATTCTTTATGGATAAATTTATACATCCTCATGAAGCTTCTGGAAACTTTACCGCGTCGTCCAGAATGCACATCTCCGAAATATTAAGGTTTCACCCATCTATTCTCTTTATTTTCCTCTGAAATTTGAGTATGTTATGTATCAATGTGTCCTTTATAAGTTTCATGAAGAGATCTAGGTTAAATAACCAAAGTACGATCATCTTTTAAGTCCTTGAAGTCTCGGGTGTCTCGGTACACTTCAACAGAATCAATCGTCTCAAAGATCTAGCCGATTCACTAGGCTATACTCGTTCATTTCTCTTCAAATTTGAGTATGTTGTATTTTAAGATGTTACCTACAACTTTCATGAAGACAACGAAGTGAGATCTCCAACAGAAGTCAACATGCAATCAAGAAATCAACAAGAGGTCAGTGAAATTTTGCAGATCTAAAGTCTCCGTAAGATAGAAGTTTTGACCCCTCAAATCTCCACCTTTTTCTACGAAATTTCAGTATGTCATACTATAAGATGTTAGCTTCAACTTTAATGAAGACACCGAAGCCAAAATCGCACTCCAAACACACATGAAAGCTCGAACAAGCTACTGACTTCCACAACCCGAACGAAAACAGTCACATGGCTTGAACACAACCAACCCTTACCTCGGTTTTTCCCCAAATACACTCAAAAACCGAACATGCAAACCATATATACACATGCAAGAGAAGTTAAAGGACTCCACTTGCCTCTAAGATGATCAAACGACGAGCACACGGCGGTCGGACAAGGCGGACGGACGGCGAGACACGGCGGCACCTCCCTCTCGGCTCCTCTCTTTCTCTCGAACACTCTCTCTCTCTCTCACCCTCTCTCGGCCAAATGAAGTAAAACCGGTCACCCTCTCTCTCTCCTTCCCTCTTATACTCCCCAAAGCTCATCATTTGTAATGATTGATTTGCCTAAACCATGGTCAATGCATGGCCTTTCCTTGCCACTTGTCTTGATCCATGCATGGGCTTCTATTGAGCTTGGGCTTGTTGGGCTTTGGAGTTGGGCCATCCGGCCACTCCCCCTTGGGCTGGTCGACAGCCTTCTTGGGCTCTAATGGGCCGACTAGCTTGGCCCACCAAGCTTTAGGCTAATGGGCCCAAGGCCCATTCGAAAATTTAACCCCTTTTTCCTTTTTTTTTTGAAATTCTTTTATAAATATTTTTGAATTCCAATTTTCATCTTGGCCAAAGTCTTTAGGACACTTTATTTATTAAGATTTAAATTTATAAATCTCATGGCCAATTATTAATCTATCAAATTAAATTTAATTGCACAAATTATCAAATTAAAAGACTAATTGGCTAGAGCATAAATCATAGAGATTCTATCCCCTAAATAAAGGCTTTAACACACCTTATGGCTTGGCTTTGAATTTAAAAAAAAAAAAAAAGGGTACTTTTCCCTTATCTGATCCTCACTTTCCCATGTGGCTTTCTCCACATCATGATGTCGCCATAATACTTTGACCAATGGGACTTTCTTGGTCCTAAGGATTTGCTCCCTTCGATCCAATATTTGCACAAGCTCTTCAATGTACCTAACTTTCTCATCTACTTTGACGGCTTGATGATCGAGTATGTGACCAGGATCCGGCTGGTACTTCCTCAACATCGATACATGAAACACATTGTGCAGATTTTCTAACTTAGGAGGTAATGCTAAACGATAAGCCACATCTCCTATTTTCTCAAGTATTTCAAAGGGTCCAACAAATTTAGGGCTTAACTTACCCTTCATCCCAAATCGAGATATTCCTTTCATTGGAGATACCTTAAGGAATACATGGTCTCCTACACTAAATTCCAAAGGTCTTCTACGCCTATCTGCGTAGCCTTTATGTCTACTCTGAGCTGCTCTAAGCCTTTCTCTAATAACATCAACAGCCTCAGTGGTAACTTGTATCAGTTCAGGTCTTGTTAACTTCCTCTCACCTACTTCACTCCAACAGACAGGAGTCCTACATCTCCTTCCATATAATGCTTCATAAGGTGCCATGCCTATACTCTTCTGAAAGCTATTGTTATAGGCAAACTCTACCAAATGCAATCTTTCATCCCAATTTCCTTTGAAATCAATTACATAGGCTCTTAACATATCTTCCAGTATCTGGATTACTCTTTATGTTTGTCCATCAGTCTGGGGATGAAAAGCAGTACTAAACCGAAGCTTAGATCCTAACGCAACTTGAAGACTCTTCCAAAAAATTCGAAGTGAACCTCGAATCCCGATCTGAAGTAATGGTCACTGGAACACCATGTAAGCGTACCACTTGACTTACATACATGTCTGCATACTTATCCATTGGGTAGTCCATGCGAATTGCTAAGAAATGTGCCAACTTAGTCAAACGATCCACTATGACCCAAATTGAATCATGATTCCTTGATGTCCTTGGCAATCCTTGCACAAAATCCATCGTTATATGTTCCCATTTCCATTCAGGAATGTCTAATGGTCTCAAAAGTCCTGCGGGTTTACGATGTTCCGCTTTTACTTGCTGGCACGTCAAACATTGAGATACGTGTTTAGCCGTATCTGTCTTCATACCGTTCCACCAAAATTGCTGACTTAAATATCTGTACATCTTTGTACTACCTGGGTGGATACTATAATTACTCTTATGTGCCTCCGACAAAATTTCCTTCCTCAGTTCCTCATTGTCGGGAACACAAAGTCGTCCTTAACATCTCACTGTTCCATCATCAGAGATCTGAAATTTTGATCTTTTCCCTAAAGATACAGCATCTTTCATTTTCAAAATCTCGGGGTCAGATTCTTGCAGAATTTTAATTTTCTAGATAATCTCTGGCTCAATCCTCAATGCACTAAGCATGCCAGTAAGACAATCCATTTCCAATTTAAATTCGGAATTTGCTACAGATTCTAACAATTCCCACTCCGCCATTCTCAAATTAGCCATCTCCATAGCTGACTTTTGACTAAGAGCATCTGCTACTCTATTCGCTTTCCCTGGATGATATTTTATCTCACAGTCATAATCCTTCAACAACTCCATCCATCTCTTTTGTCTCATGTTCAACTCCTTCTATGAAAATAGATACTTCAAACTCTTATGATCCGTGTAAATCTCAAACTTCTCCCCATACAAATAGTGTCTCCATATCTTCAAGGCAAACACTATAGCTGCTAGCTCTAAATCATGCGTTGGATAATTCAGCTCATGGGGTTTCAATTGTCTGGATGCATAGGCTACAACCTTGCCATGCTGCATCAACACACATCCTAGTCCTTTGTGAGATGCATCACTATACACTGTGAAACCATCAGGTCCAGTAGGTATAGTCAGAATCGGAGCTGAAGTCAATTTCCTTTTGAGCTCTTGAAAACTCCTTTCACATTCCCCATTCCACTCAAATTTCACATTCTTTCGAGTCAATTTAGTTAAAGGTCCTGCCAGTTGTGAGAATCCTTCAATGAACCTTCTATAATAACCAGCCAGCCCTAAGAAACTTCGTATTTCAGTAGGTGTCGTTGGTCTCGGCCAATTCACTACCATTTCAACTTTTACTGGGTCTACTGCAATTCCTTTTCCTGACACCACATGTCCTAGAAATATTATCCAGTCCAACCAAAATTCACACTTACTGAACTTAGCATACAACTTATGCTCTCTCAGAGTCTGCAAAACTATTCTCAAATGCTGCTCATGCTCTTTAGGCCCTTTCGAATATACTAGAATATCGTCAATAAAGACAATCACAAACTGGTCTAAATAAGGCTGAAATATTCTATTCATCAAATCCATAAATGCAGCCGGGGCATTAGTCAATCCAAATGGCATAACAAGGAACTCATAGTGTCCATAACGAGTTCTAAATGCAGTCTTAGGAATGTCCTCCTTCTTAATTCTTAACTGATGGTATCCCGATCTCAAGTCAATCTTAGAAAAGACTGAACTTCCCTGGAGTTGGTCAAACAAGTCATCAATTCTAGGCAAATGATACTTATTCTTAATAGTCACTTGATTCAACTGCCTATAGTCAATACACAAGCGCATTGACCCATCCTTCTTTTTCACAAACAAGACCGGTGCACCCCAAGGTGAAGCACTTGGTCTAATGAATCCTTTGTCGAGCAATTCCTGCAGTTGCACTTTCAACTCCTTCAATTCAACTAAGGCCATTCTATATGGGGCTTTGGATATTGGTCCCGTTCCAGGCATTAATTCAATTTCAAATTCAATCTCCCGCTCTGGTGGCAATCCAGGCAATTCCTCAGGAAATACATCTTGAAATTCATTAACTACATGAACTTCCTCAAGATTAGGCTCCTCCCTTACACAATCTCTAACTATGGCTAGGTACCCTTGACATCCTTGGTCAAGAAACTTACAAGCTTCTATTGCCAAAATAAGCACTACAGGAAAATGGGTTTGACCTCCTAAAAATTCACAACTAGACTGATCAGGTAAAACGAATTGAATCACTTTTTTATAACAATCCATTCTAGCCCGATACTTACGAAGCCAGTCCATTCCTATAATAACATCAAAATCATACATAGCCATTACTACCAAGTCTATTTCCATATCCTTTCCTCCCATGGATATCTTACAATTTCCACACACCGGCGTAGACAATACCATATCATTTAAAGGCGTGGAAACACATAGAGGCGTCTCAAGAGGCATAACTTCTATCTTATTCAATTGTCTATATCTTTTAGACACAAACGAATGCGTTGCATCCGTATCAAACAATGCATATGCCTTTTCACAATTAATAAGATCATACCTGAGATAACATTTTTGGAAGCTTCCGCTTCCTCCTGGGTGATCGCATACACCCTTCCTTGCGCAGGTGGTCTCTAAGGATTTCCTTGTGGGTTTGTCCTAACAGCACTCTGATATCCCTGTCACACTAAGCCAACACTCACTTGCAACCTCTCTTGTGGGCAATTCCTCCTAAGATGACCCACTTGTCCACATCCAAAACATTTTTGCTGTCCAAGCTGATAGGGTGCTTTCCCTATATTCAGACCACTCCTTGCTCCTCCAAATTCCCAAAGTTACCCTTCTTCTTCACATTCCAGGTCTGACCTTGACCAGAATAAGGTCTCTTCCCTTTTCTCACATCATTAAAATTCACCGGTTTCTTAAATTCCGACCGTTCCCTCAACAGCTCCTGCTCCACTAACTGCGCCCTTTCATAAATCTCATTATAATCTCTTTTATTCAATGGCACCAGTTGCTTCCTAATGTCAGTCCTCAGTCCTTTCAGGAATCTCTTAGCTTTCTCTTCCTGATCCTCAATCAATCTAGGAGCATATCTAGACAACTCAGAAAATCTAGCCTCATACTAATCTACAGTCAACCCATTTTGTTCTAGCTGAACAAATTCAGTAATCTTCCTATCCTTAGCACAATCAGAGAAATGCTTCCTATTGAAGGCTCTGACAAACTCCTCCCAATTAACATCAGTACCTGGTGGAAAGATTATGTCCTTTGAAGCTCTCCACCAAAACTTCGCATTTCCCTTCAATTGGTACTCTGCTAAAACTATTTTCTCAGCATTAGTGCAGTCCAACAGTCGGAAAATTCGTTCCATTCCATCAATCCATTGCTCTGCCTCCTCAGGACTTCCCATTTCATTAAACTTAAGTGGCTTCAGCTTCAAAAACTGCTCCACTAGTCCTTGAGTACGGCGTTCTACTCCGGGCTGTTGCTACGCCTACCTCTCCATTAGATTTCCAATATTGGCTAATGCCTGCAGGATATCTTCCATTCGGGGTTCAGCCTTTGCAGCAGAGGCTTCAGCCCTCGATGGATGAGCACTTCCAGCTCGCACCATGACTTTCCTGCAATTTTCAAGCATTGCCTCAGGAATAATCTGAGACTCACTGCCTCCATTCAAATCAACTATTACTACTACTACTATATAAGTAACATATACATGTTACTGGCACCTAAAGGCAATCAAAATCAACTACTAGGGATCTACGAGTGAATTCTCATCACCCGTTATTCAATTATTTCATTTTATATCCTATGGTGTGCATTGTCATCATGTTCCTCAATTCCCAAATGAGGCTCCTTATCACTCCACCTATAACCATTCGCTCTGATACCAAAAAGGGGCGTTGTAGCACCCCAAACCCTTCGGCGGTCGCCACAAGCACCGATGTTACACTTCTTTACCTTTTTCCATCTTATACTTAGAACAAGCGTCGTTAATCACAGCCACTTTTTCTTTTTTTAAACAAGCGGTCCCAGCGCGACTCATAGCGGAAGCAAATTAAGCATCACCGTCTCTCCCCCTTCCAATCCATGATACCAATACACACCAGCTAAACATCAGGATTTTATAAACAACTTCGATGCTTTGCTTACATACATATATAGCAAGATGGGGTTTCCTTCGGGTCGGTACAAAACAAGAAAGGTTAGGACTCTGCCATGTCCTACCTAAAATCTCAAAAAGAAACCCCGACCCCTAACATCATACGTGCACAAAACCCTCCCATCGAAAGCGTCGACTATCTACATCAAAAGATATCCAGCTCCTACTCATCGCGCGCAGGTCTCACACCCAACCCAGTGCGTCAGGTGGTGGCAGCGGCAGCATCCCTCGCATAGCTCCATCCCGTCGAATGTGCACAGAAATGAACTCTTGTATGACAGGGCCCCCAGCCAGGCCGATATCATACATCACTAGACATCGCACTCAGATAAACGTCAGTCCGGGGACAGAGGGACAATCTATCTCCGCACACTCAACTTCTATATCAGACGGTAGACCATAAAATACCCCACGCGAAACAGCAGGGAGCGGCATGTTTGCTAATCTGAAATGTTATTCCCCAAAAGGGGTGAGTACAACCACTCAGCAGATAGGGAAATCCAATAACAACTCAATGCATCATGCATATCATCATACATCGCAGGCATTACTTACCTTGACATCATGCATATTTCAATCACGCATCATCATATCATACATATCATCATCATCATGGCATATCATCATCATACCATATCATCATTATCAGATCATATCATATATCATCGTATACCATGCATCATCATGCATATCATTATCATCATCATCGTCATGCCATATCATCATTATCATTACCACGCATCATCATGCATATCATCATCATCATCATCATCATCATCATCATGCCATATCATCATATACCATGCATCATCATGCATATCATCATGCATATAATATCATGGGTGATCATCATTATTTCACATCACATTTCATCATCATCATGCATAACATGTCATGATTTAATTTTCATCTTTATCTTTAAATTTGATCACCACATCCTCCGTTTCTCAATCATCAATTTCATCATCATCCCTTCGGGCAAAGACCTCCGACAGGGCTCCTAGCATTCCAGCCATCTCATGGCCACTGGGCTTCCGGCCCCCCACATTCCGGGCATCTCGCATCTCAACTAGCATCACGAGGCATTCCCTTCGGGCAGAAACCTCCGACAGGGCTTCCGGCCTTTACCCTTCTAACTAGGCATCCCGCACCCCAACCTGGATCACGAGGCATTCCCTTCGGGCAGAAATCTCGGACAGGGCTTCCGGCCCCCCACATTCCGGGCATCCTGAAACTCCCAGGGAATTCCGACAATGCAACTCTGTACATTCCGGCCTCATCCTCCACCACAACCTCTTACTCACATCTCATTTTCCACATTCATCATCCTTTTTAATCTCATTATCACATGGCATATAACTCGCATATGCATCACAATTCATGATCATACATACACTAATGTCATGTCATACATGCAACAATGCATAATAATTTCAATGGAATTTATGACTAATAAAATAATCCATTATTATTATTTTTTTATTATTTTATTATCATATTTATTTATTTTCATAAATAAATATTATGTTCAATATCCATGATTTTACAAAAGTCATAATATTCAAACAATCATTAAACAACCAATAGGATGACAAATTTCATACAAAATTCATGGCTAAATCGAATTTCACATAATTTCACAAAATAGCACATAATATTCGGATAATAACCAGATTGCACAGTTTCCAAATAAATTCGATTAAAATACTCATATGTCCTCCAAAAATCACGAAATTTTGCAGGGTGATAGACAATACATTTTCGCACATCTTTCATGAAGAACTCTAAGTCAGATTCTTTATGGATAAATTTATACATCCTCATGAAGCTTCTGGAAACTCTACCGCGTCGTCCAGAATGCACATCTCCGAAATATTAAGGTTTCACCCATCTATTCTCTTTCGTTTCCTCTAAAATTTGAGTATGTTATGTATCAATGTGTCCTTTACAAGTTTCATGAAGAGATCTAGGTTAAATAACCAAAGTGCGATCGTCTTTTAAGTCCTTGAAGTATCGGGTGTCTCGGTACACTTCAACAGAATCAATCGTCTCAAAGATCTAGCCGATTCACTAGGCTATACTCGTTCATTTCTCTTCAAATTTGAGTATGTTGTATTTTAAGATGTTACCTACAACTTTCATGAAGACAACGAAGTGAGATCTCCAACAAAAATCAACATGCAATCAAGAAATCAACAAGAGGTCAGTGAAATTTTGCAGATCTAAAGTCTCCGTAAGATAGAACTTTTGACCCCTAAAATCTCCACCGTTTTCTACGACATTTCAGTATGTCATACTATAAGATGTTAGCTTCAACTTTAATGAAGACACCGAAGCCAAAATCGCACTCCAAACACACATGAAAGCTCGAACAAGCTACTGACTTCCACAACCCGAACGAAAACAGTCACATGGCTTGAACACAACCAACCCTTACCTCGGTTTTTCCCCAAATACACTCAAAAACCGAACATGCAAACCATATATACACATGCAAGAGAAGTTAAAGGACTCCACTTGCCTCTAAGATGATCAAACGATGAGCACACGGCGGTCGGACAAGGCGGACGGACGGCGAGACACGGCGGCACCTCCCTCTCGGCTCCGCCTCCTCTCCCTCTCGGCTCCTCTCTTTCTCTCGAACACTCTCTCTCTCTCTCACCCTCTCTCGGCCAAATGAAGTAAAACTGGTCACCCTCTCTCTCTCCTTCCCTCTTATACTCCCCAAAGCTCATCATTTGTAATGATTGATTTGCCTAAACCATGGCCAATGCATGGCCTTTCCTTGCCACTTGTCTTGATCCATGCATGGGCTTCTATTGAGCTTGGGCTTGTTGGGCTTTGGAGTTGGGCCATCCGGCCACTTCCCCTTGGGCTGGTCGACAGCCTTCTTGGGCTCTAATGGGCTGACTAGCTTGGCCCACCAAGCTTTAGGCTAGTGGGCCCAAGGCCCATTGCGAAAATTTAACCCCTTTTTTCTTCTTTTTTTGAAATTCTTTTATAAATATTTTTGAATTCCAATTTTCATCTTGGCCAAAGGCTTTAGGACACTTTATTTATTAAGATTTAAATTTATAAATCTCATGGCCAATTATTAATCTATCAAATTAAATTTAATTGCACAAATTATCAAATTAAAAGACTAATTGGCTAGAGCATAAATCATAGAGATTCTATCCCCTAAATAAAGGCTTTAACACACCTTATGGCTTGGCTTTGAATTTCTAGGATGCCACAGCTACTGTGGAGAGAGATGCCAATAATCAAATGTTCTCGATAACTTCGGCGGTGGTGAAAATAGAGAACTAAGATATTTGGTCCCAGTTCCTAAAAAATTTAATGGCTGAGCTTGAGATAACTGATAGGGGAGGATGGGCATCATGAGCGACCAATATAAAATAATTTTATTGTCAATTAATTCACTCCCTTTTAATATTAATCACTTGCATATTTTTCCTAACTTGTATTTATTGGTCTGAATATTTGTAGGGACTTATTCCTGCATTAGCTGAGTTGATATCACATGCTAAGCATAGAATGTGCGCGAGACACATATATGCAAACTGGTCAAGGCACTTCAAAGGAGATAGGCTGTAAAAGCAGTTTTAGCATATAGCAAAGAGTACGAACATGGCTGATTTCAGATTAGCCAAACAAGGATTGTTGCAGCTGACAAATGAAGGTTTTGATGCACTCTTCCAGACAGAAGCTAAGCACTGGTGCCGGGCCTTTTTCAGCGAAGAGTTCAAATGTGATATCATTGATAACAACCTCAGTGAAGCTTTCAATGGCAAAATTTTAGAGGCCAGGTGCAAACCAATCATTAGCATGCTTGATGATATTCGAGTTATAGTTATGACTAGACTGCATAGGCAAAGAGATGATGCTACAAACTAAAGTAGAGACTGTGGCCCTAGGATTGTAAAGAGATTGGATGCAAACATTACTGCTAGCAGATTTTGCAATCTAGTTTGGAATGGAGATAATTGATATAAGATTATTCAAAATCAGGATAAGTATGTTGTTAACCTGAATAGAAGAAAGTGTTCATGTCGAGCCTGGCAACTGAATGGAATTCCCTGTGCCTATGCCATTTGTGCTATTCAGATGAAGCAAGAAAACCCAAATGATTATATACATGATTGGTACAAAAAAAAGCTCATACCTTGCTTTATACCAATTCATGATGCAGCCTATCAAAAGTAGCAAATTTTAGGAGCCAACAAATCATGAAAGCCCTCTACCTTTATCGCTAAAGAAGCAAATAGGAATGCCAAAAAAGAGACGAAGAATGCAGCGGGAAGAGGCATCAAGTTAGAAGATGAGTAGGACTGGGTCAAAGATGAAATGCTCCTATTGCCGCAAGGAAAGGTACAATAAGAAAGGTTGTGAGCTGAAAAAGCAGCATCAACAGCAAGATGTAATGGCTGATTCAATGCTAGGGACAAGACCTACTGAAGAGTTTCTTGTTGGGCCTATTGAAAGGAGGACAAAAGGCCCTACTGTAATGCCTACTGAAGGGCAAATAGAAAGCCATGCTATAAAGTAAGTATCCTATTTGTCTCAATAACTTTGCAGTTCTTATGCGATAGAGTTTGATGGTTGACCATGTGTACTGGCTTCTCTTGTGCTTTTCCTCTGTCATACACTTGTAATTTGAGAAGTTTTCTCCATTTGTTTCCACCATGAAAATGAATAGATGTATAATTATTCGTTGTAGTTGATCATAATCATAATATAGTACATTGTTATAAGGCCTAATAAAGGGCTAGAAAAAGGCCCTGTTGTAGGCTCAAGTGTAAGGACAATGACTGAAATGGGCAGGACAGCAACAACAACAACTAAGTCCACTATTAAGCAAACAAGAAAAAAAATATTCTGTAAGTTGTACATCGCTGTATTTGGTCTTTTTTGGACTAAAATTTACATTTGTTATATGTTTCTCACGTGAGAAGAAAAGCAACTGCACAAGTTGTAGATGTTGCTACAAGGATTGTTGCTACTGAAAATGATGCACCACAGCGAACAAAAGGGGCTCTTGGAAAAAAAATTAAGGCAATATGGTTATAAGATTTACACAGATGAACGTACTGGAATGACTATTTTGAATGTAAGATTTATAGGCCTCATGCATTTAATTTGTTATACTTCAATTCATTTGGTTGACAATATTACTATGTTCTTGTAGCCTGGGAGAATTTCGGAGGTACTTCTCTCTCAAGGTGGGCCAACTCAAGAATCAAGGGCTCAACCAAAGAAGAGTGCTCCAAAGAAGAAGAAGACAGCGGGTATAGCTGCGAAACGGCCATCTAAAAAGAACCTAGCACCAGTTCCATCTCAACCAACGATTGGGAGCAGTAGCGATGATATGGACTAACACATGACACGTGCTAGAACAAAAATAGCCGCCGTCAAAAACAAGAAAAAGGAAAATGAGGTGACAAAAAGCCCAATTAAAGAACCTGCACATCCAGTTCGAAATAGTGCTCGGATTATAAATCAATTCAAAGCTCTAAGAGGAAAAGGAGATCAGAGTGTTGTCAATATTGACTGATGGGAGAGTGCTAGACATGGTCTCTTTTTATGTGATGCTAGACATGATCACTTTTCATATTTTCCTTTTTTAGGATGGTGTTAGATATTATATCATTGATGGTAGTTGCTGCATGCATATTGCCATTGTTTTTTTTTAAGAGGGTGCTGAACTTTCGGTGATTGGGGAGTCAAGTTAGACTTTTTTTTTTCTTTTGTAAACAATCAATCAATGTTAATGGCAAGTACTGGAATGATTATTTTCTCTTGTTGTTGTTGCTGCAATGTTGATGTTGCTGCAATGTTGCTATTGCTGGTTGAAGTTGTGAATTATAATGAATTTGTGGGGTTTTGGTTATATGTGCAGTGCTGGAAGAACATTTTGAGTGCCGGTACATCTTGTTACATCAACACTTGTATAGGCTGGTGTAAGAAGATGCACCTGCAACCCAACTGGTGCAAGAACAAGGTGCATTTGGAATGTGACGTTTGGAACTAACATGTTCTTTTTTAAAAAGACTTCTGCAGTATAAGCAATCACTTTGTAATCGCGACTAACATTTAAATAATCATTTTTATAAAAACTTGGTACTCAAGCAATCACTATTTACAACTTATAGCACTGAAATGATTAATCGTGAATTTGCCACCGTCCTTTAATTTCACCATGATTTGTAGTTGCAGCAAACCAGCAAACTAGCAAACCAGCAAACCAGTAAACCAGCAAACCATTACCAAAAGCTTTCAATGTAGCAAACTATTACCAAGTAAAAAATGTAGCAAACCGTTATATTTGAAACAAAAACTAACCAAAACAAATATTGACAATACACAACCAAACAACAAAACTTTTAAGTGCTCATAACTAATGCATTCCAAGTCCAACCTTACATTTCTACCCATAAATTACAACAACAAAACCTTATGCTCTATAGAAAAATTGCAGCAAATCAAAAACACATTTTACTTATAAATAATCAAATACAAATGTATATTCCACGTCTTCGACTATGATAGACATACAAATTTCTTTTCATTACTCACTTTACATTTGAATAAACTACCCACGAGAATAAGAATATAATAAACACTCGATAAAATTTTCCTTCAATTTTCAGCCTTGAAACCTCCCTCTTCAAATGGTCCACTGGAGATGTTAAACTCTTCATTTGAGCTTGCATTGAGTCGACATCCTCCAACTTGTCCATTAACGTAGGTGGAGGTTGATTTTGACCTTCAAGTAACTCCAATATCACCTTTATCGCTCAATTAGAGAATTTTCTATAAATCCATTTGAAATATTGGCACTTCGAGCCTTCTCTATATCTTCCGCATTCATGGAATCTTCTCCCGAGATTCAATCGAGTCCAGATGTTCTTCTCGGACTCGATAACCCACAATAACAGTAACACTCACCATATAATTCGCTTTTCTTATAGGAATGTGAGCCGCTGTTAAAACTTCTGTCCTCCATTTGCAAGAGCGAGATGATAACTTTGGGAGAAAATCGAAGTATGCACTCAGAATGGTCGAATTGGGGATTTAGGGTTTTCAACCTCCGGTTCTAGTCGAAATTGGGGATTTAGGGTTTCGTATTTAGGGAAAAACAATAAACGGTGTCGTTTTATTCTTTGTATGCTGATTGTATTCTCCAGTGATCCACGTCGGCATCAAAAATTAAAAAAAAAAAAAAAAAACACTGCCACGTCGGATTTTCGGCCAACCAAATCGACGGTGGCACCAAAGTGATCGTTTTTCAAAAATTTTGGCACTTTTTTTTAATAGGGTGGTGGGGACCTCACTTTGTTTTTTAATTCGGTTTCTTTTGTTTCTATAAATGCACTGAATTGATGAAATTTTAGTTGCATTTGTTTCTTGACTACAAAACAACAAGGACCTACATGTGAAGTTGTCGATTCCGTTATGTAGTCCCAACAAAACGACATTGACTCTTTTTCTTTTCTTTTTTTTTCATTGGGTGCAACATCAACATGGACGCGAATCAGGTAGGCATCATTGTTTGCTATGGCGGAGAGTTTGTTATTGGCATTGAAGATTGGGAATATAGTGGTGGAAATAGAGGTGCTATCTATGTCAATGTTTGAAAGCCATCATATATTGATTTTCTGAGGGATTTGGTGTATTTTTTACTATGCAAAGTGTAAAAACTACATTACCGTGTTCCTGGGAAGGATTTGAAGGATAGGTTGAGATTTTCTAATGACGATATTGGTATTAAGGATATCATTTACCATTATCTTTACGGTGAAGAAGGTAAGGTATATCTTGAGTATTATAGTGAGAATGAGAATGAGGATGAGGATGAGGATGCTGGGGATGAGGATAAGGATGGGAATGAATAGATCACCACTAAAGGAGGAGAAGTGAGGGATCATGTTCAAGCGAATAATCAGGTCGGGGATGAGTTTAGGTTAGATGAAGGGCAAAATGAGAGGGAGAGAAGTCATATTGATAGAGATGAACGAAAATTTGGGTGAAGAAGTAGGCGATGAAGACTTCATTGGATTAGAATGGGAAATTGCTTTATTCAGTGAATCGGAAGATGAATGTTTGGCTTTAGTAAATTTCCCAAGTGACGAAGATGATGAACTCACACAGTAAAGAAAAAAGCAAAGGGAATTTTTGAGAAAAAAAAACTTGTAACTTTAGATTGGGCTAAAATCACGTCTGATCGATTTTAACTATGAAATTTAAATTGGTTTCGGGAATCGAATATTCGAGCGTATCACAATTCATTTTTAGGACAGTCTCATCGTCTGTCAATTTATTGATGAGTCCGAAATTTCAAGAAAGAAATTATCGGAGGAAAAATCGAAGACCAAAAGAAAATAGAAAGGGAAAGGGAAAAGAGAAAAGAAAAGAAATAAGAAAAGTATTATTATTTTCTCTCTTTTTCTCTCTCTCCCTTTTCATTCTTTTTCTCTCTCTTCTCTCTCCTCTCCCTTTTCCCTTCCCCTTCGTGCGAGCCCCCACCACCTACCCTCTCTCTCTCTTTCTTTTTCCCTCTTTGACTAGTCAACCCTTATCGGAGGTCCGGCGAAGCTAGGCGGTGGCCGGAGGCGTCGGGCCAAGCTGGACAGGGGCGGAAGCCGCGCGGGAGAGGGACGGCAGGCGCAAGCGGCGCACAGGCAGCGAACGGTGGACGCACGGCGTGCGCGGCGTGCGGTGCAGTGGCGGGACGGGTGGCGACGGTGGGCTGCAGCTTCTGCTTCCCATCTTCTTCAGCTTCTGGTTCGTTGATTCCACCAATAAGAAAGAAGGAGAAGAAGAAAGAGGGGGGTTCGGTCACGTGGGGTGAGGGAGAAGAGAGAGATAAGGGTTGACTAGTCAAAGAGGGAAAAAGAAAGAGAGAGAGTGGGTAGGCGGTGGGGGCTCGCACGAAGGGGAAGGGAAAAGGGAGAGGAGAGAGAAGAGAGAGAAAAAGAATGAAAAGGGAGAGAGAGAAAAAGAGATAAAATAATAATACTTTTCTTATTTATTTTCTTTTTCTCTTTCCCTTTCCCTTTCTATTTTCTTTTGGTCTTCGATTTTTCCTCCGATAATTTCTTTCTTGAAATTTCGGACTCATCAATAAATTGACAGACGATGAGACTATCCTAAAAATGAATTGTGACACGCTCGAATATTCGATTCCCGAAACCAATTTAAATTTCATGGTTAGAATCAATCAGACGTAATTTTAGCCCAATCTAACTAATTAGGTAGCTTTTAGGGATTTTACCGCGGTTATATCCCTTAACGGCTTCACCCAATAAGTTAGTTAACCCGTGAGTGATCAGCTCCAAGAAAAAGGACCATAAGTATGTCGACAAAATGCCCATTTCACTTTATCAAAACGGGATCGAATTTCAGGATGTCACAACTCTTCCCCTCTTATAAAAATTTCGTCCTCGAAATTTAAACCATTACATTCTTTGATCAAAAAGGTGGGGGCACAATTGTCTCATCGACTCTTCAGTCTCCCAAGTCGCTCCTTCAATACCGTGGTGTTGCCAGACCACTTTGATCAACGGAATGGTCTTTGTACGCAGAACTTGCTCTTTGCGATCGACAATCTGGACCGGGCTTTCAACGTATGACACACGGTCATCCACGTCTAATTCCTCGAAATTGAGCACGTGGGTCGGGTCAGGTTCGTATTTCCTTAACATCGACACGTGAAAGACATCATGCACTTGCGCCAGTCTTGGCGGCAACGCAAGACGATACGCTAGGTTTCCGATTCTTTCAAAAATCTCAAACGGACCTACGTACCTCAGACTCAGCTTGTCTTTCTTACCAAAGCGTGAAGTTCCCCTCATTGGTGACACTTTTAGAAAAACGTGATCACCAACTTGGAATTCCAAAGACCTTCAACGCTTATCTGCATAACTTTTCTGCCTGCTCTGCGCAGTCTTTTAATCTGTCTTTGATTACTGTCACGGCATCAACTGATTGCCGAACCAACTCTGGGCCTGTTATCTTCCTTTCTCCGACTTCATCTCAACATACTGGAGTTCTGCATGCTCTGCCATACAACACTTCAAATGGAGCCATCTTGATGCTCTGCTGGTAACTGTTGTTGTAGGCGAATTCCACCAGATGAAGTTGATCTTCCCAACTTCCTTTGAAGTCTATTACACACGCTCTTAGCATGTCTTCAAGAGTCTGAATTGTCCTTTCAGGCTGGCCATCCGTTTGCGGATGATATGCCGTACTGTACTGAAGCTTTGTACCTAAAGCACTTTGCAAGCTCTTCCAAAAAGCAGCAGTAAACCTCGGGTCTCTATCGGATGTTATCGTAACCGGCACTCCATGCATATGAACCACCTAACGCACATATAGGTCTGCGTGTCTATCCAGACTCAAGTCCTTTCGAACTGCAATGAAGTGAGCCGACTTTGTCAGCATGTCGACTACTACCAAATCGAATCATTTCCTCTTTGACTCCTTGGTAGTCCAGTCACGAAATCCATCGTGATATTTTCCCATTTCCATTCTGGGATCGCGAGAGGTTGCAGAAGTCCTCCTGACTTGCAATGCTGGACTTTTACTTGCTGACAAGTCAAACACTTGGCGACATGCTTGGCAATGTCCGCCTTCATACTTGACCACCAGATGTGTTGATGCAGATTCTGATACATCTTGGTACTTCTAGGATGAACGCTATAACTGCTACGATGTGCTTCAGATAAAATTTCTTCTCTAAGCTCTACATCATCAGGTACAACCAAACGTCCATGGAACCTCAATACCCCATCATCGTAAACTTGAAATTCAGCCTTTCTTTTATCGGTATCATCTTGAAGAATTCTCTATACGTCTGGATCTATCGGTTGGAGTTCTTTAATTCTGACCTGGACATCTGGTTCAATCCTGAGGGCGACCATAAGACTCGAGAGGTGGCCTACCTAAAATTTAAATTCCGAATCTCGAGCTCTCTCGATTAAGTTCTACTCCTTAATCAAGATTTGTGCTATTGAAGACTTCCGACTCAATGCATCGGCGACCTTGTTCGCCTTTCCCTGGTGATATAGAATATCACAATCATAATCCTTCAGCAATTCCATCCATCGACGTTGTCTTATGTTCAACTCCTTCTGAGAGAACAAATACTTGAGACTCTGATGGTCTGTGAAAATCTGAAACTTTTCTCCGCACAAGTAGTGCCTCCAAATCTTCAATGCAATTATGATGGCTGCGAGTTCTAAGTCATGCGTAAGATAATTCAGTTCATAAGGTCTCAACTGCCGGGAAGCGTATGCAACAACTCTACCATGTTGCATCAGCACGCAACCCTATCCCCTAAGTGACGCATCACTATAGATCTCGAATCGTCCAGGACCAGATGGAATCGTCAGTACATGTGCGGTAGTCGGCTTTTCCTTCAGCTCTTGGAAACTACGCTTGCACTTGTCTGACCATACAAATTTCTCTTTTTTCTTCAGGAGCTTTGTTAGAGGCGACGCTATCGATGAGAACCCTTCCACAAACCGTCTGTAATAACCTGCCAATCCCAAAAAACTTCTGATCTCTATCACCGTTGTCAGTCTCGCCCACTTGATCACGGCTTCTATCTTGTTCGGGTCGATGGAGATTCCTTCTCTGGAAATTACATGACCTAAGAACGCAACATGAGTCAACCAAAGCTCGCATTTGCTAAACTTAGCATACAGCTGATGAGTTCTGTCACGCCCCGTTCCTCGGGCACGCACACATCCTTCTCACTTGGTCGATTTTAAATGTGATATCCCAGGACTATGTATCGCCGACCCTTTTTATTTATTAAGCACATGTGGAAGCAGTTAAAGTCCCCAGACAATAAAACGATGGGATAGAAAAGCAGGGCCATATTTTTCATATTGAAACTTATAACCAAACTTTTATACAAAACACAAACCAGAGCACTTCACAACTTTTTACTCTATCTCTATTCACATCAAAATGGAGATCTCAAAAGAATATCAAAGCCCCTCTCGGGATTATCTTCTTCTTCCAAAAAATCTTCTCCTCAAGTGTCACCTATGAGTTCTCCTTCTCAGACTCCTCCTCATCAGCTCCTCATCGAGTCCTGAAATGTTTTCCCCAAACCGGAATGAGACTACATCTCAACGAGTTCTAGCCCACTAAGACTCGATTAGGAAACCAATACGCTAATCGGGCTGCCTATACACACACAGGGCAGAGGACTTACCTTGGCCTCAGATTCCACCTGCATATTAGTACAGTTCAATAGGCACCCAAGTAATCACATCACAGATCGATATCTCGATCAATCGACCCAGTCGATCACACGCCAACAAGACCACTCACGGTCATTTCCATTCAATCAATCATTTCACAATATCAAATCAAAGCAATGATCAATCGACCTAGTCGATTACATGTCAGTTGGACCATTTCTAGGTCATCTCACTCCACACCATAGGCATGATTCACCAAGGTGATGCTCTCGGGCGTTGATTCACCACAAGGGCACGACACTCAGTCACAGAGCTACAGTAATGCTCTCGGGCGTTGATTCACCAAGATGATGTACAATAAACACTTTATGTGCATGCTCTTAGGCATCCCTATTACCTTCAGCCACAAGGGCACAACACTCGACACACAGAGATACGGCCACACAGGCACAATCTACACCACACATGCATGATCAACTATCGCCATACAGGCATGATCAATTATCCCCATGATCAATTATCGCCACATAGGCATGATCAATATTCAACAATTTACGTGCATGCTCTAAGGCATCCTACATGCCAAAGCGATGTAATATTCGCCAAGCCACATCACATAGCATTTCTCCTCATCTTTTATCATCATTGATAAAACATCGTGCGTAGGTACACGATTGGCCTTAGCCAAAATATAATGATTTCGATTCCACAAATCCCACCATTATTAGCATCCACCAAAACACTTTTGGTGCTGTCAACCGACACCCGGTTATTTTCCAATTAATTAATCCAGGAAAAATAATCTTATAATCACAATTAATTCACTTCAGCACAAAATAAAGCCCAATTAAATAAACGGGCTGTGCCACGACGATCAGCATGAAATTTCGGTCGTCGGCCATCAAATTCTTAATTTCCGAAAAATAAATAAATAATTAATTAATTTCGAAAATTAATTAATAAATATTAAAAATTCAATTTAGCACAAAATAAAGCCCAATTAAATAAACGGACTTCACCACGATCACCAGCATAAAATTCCGGTCCCGGGCCATCTCAGCCTTAATTTCCGAAGAATAAATAATTAAATAATTAATTTCGAAAATTAAACAATTAACATTAAAGATTCAATTTAGCTCAAAATAAAGCCCGATTAAATAAACGGACTTCACCACGGTCATTAGCATAATATTCCGGTCACTAGCCATCCCACTTGAATTTTCGGAAAATAATTAATTAATTAATTTAATTCCGAAAAATAATATTTAAATACCAAAAATTCCACTTAGGCCCGAATTGCCAAATTGAAGCCCGATAAGGGGTCGGAAAAATTCCGAGACACTTCCAATAAATAGTAGACCATGTCTACTTGCTAATTGCACAATCAATTTATCTAATTCGCATGACAATTGGCTAATACACACTAATCCATACTAATCTAACCACCTAAACCTAATTAATTAAAACTAATCAACCTTTAAGCATCATTAGTCTACTAAGCGAGGATTAGTGAGATTACTCACCGGAATCGCGCGCAAAACGTATCAATCTGACGGGGACGACACGAGGAACGATTCTTGCCAAAGCACGGCTCGTGTTCGGGGCCCGAAAACGGCCCAAAACGGCCCAAGAGCCGGCTGAAAACCCACTTCGTGGGTTTCTGGATTGGCTGTGAAACAGAGGAAAACAGAGTTGGTTAGAGGCGGAGAAGGGTCAGGAAAGCAAGAGGCGGTCCGCTGAGGTCACACGGCGGCTCCGGCGGCTTGCTCGGCCACTCACGGTGGCTGGACGAGATGAAACAAGGGCGAGGGACGCACGGGGGAGGCCTAGGCGTGAGGAAATGAGGGCTGGCGAAGCGCGCGGCGAGCGGCGAACGAGTGGGCGCGGGCACGGGCGGCGGGACGGCGGCGAGCGACAACGACGGCGAGCTACTTCTTCTGTCTTGCTGGTTCGCCGTTTCCACGAAGAAGAAAGAAGGAGAAGAAGAAAGTGGGGAGTGGGGTTCGGTCACGTGGGAGAAAATGGAGGAGAAGAGAGAGGAGAGAGAAGAAGAGATAAGGCTTTGACTATTCAAAAGAAAAGAGAGAGAGAGAGAGAGAGAGAGAGAGAGGAGTCGGTGGGGGGAATCGCATGAGGGGGAGGGGGAGAGGAGAGAGAAGAGAGAGAGAGAGAAAAAGAAAGAAAAAGAGAGAAAAGGGAGAGAGAGAGAAAAGAAAATGCTTAATATCATTATTCATATTTTCCTTTTCTCTTCCCCTTTTCCTTTCTATTTTCTCTTGGTCTTCAATTAATCCTCCGATAATTTCTTTATTGAAATTTCGGACTCGTCAATAATTTGACGGGCAATGAGACGGTCCTAAAATTGAATTGTGACACGCTCGAATATTCGATTCCCAACACCGAATTAAATTTCATGATTAAAATCGACCGGACGTGATTTTAGTCCAATCCAACCAATTAGGTAGCTTTTAGGGATTTTACCGCGGTTATATCCCTTAACGGCTTCACCCAATAGGTTAGCTAACTCGTGAGTGATCAGCTCAGAGAAAAAGGATCATAGGCACGCCGACGATATGCACATTTCACTTTATCGAAACGGGTCAAATTTCAGGATGTCACAAGTTCTTAAGGTCTGGAGTATTACTCTTAGATGATTCTCATGCTCTCCATCACTTCTCGAATAGACCAAGATATTATCAATGAACACGATCACAAACTGATCCAGATATTCCTTGAACATTATGTTTGTCAAATCCATGATAGCAACTGGAGTGTTCACCTGGCCAAACGATCTTACAATACTCTCGTAAAGACCATATCAAGTATGAACAGTTGTCTTTCGTACAACCTCCTTCCTGGTTCGTAACTGACGACTTCATAATCTCAAGTCGACCTTTAAAACAACGATACTCTTTATAACTAGTCACACCATTCATTGATCTTTGGCAAAGAACACTTGTCCTTGATCTTCACCTAATTGAGTTGACGACGGTCGATGCACACTCGCAACAAACCATCTTTCTTCTTCTCACAAACAAAATTGATGTTTCCCAAAAGTGATGCACTGATATACATGAATTCCTCATTCATCAATCTTCACATCTGCATCTTCAATTCTACCAATTCAAACAACAACAGCTGATAAAAAGCCTCCGAGAGTGGCTCTATCCTGGTGCTAGTTCAATTACAAATTCTATCTCTCTTTCTGGCGGTAACCCAAGTAATTCCTTTGGAACCAGTTTAGAAATTTTCTGTATCATGGCCACCTTCTTCTCATTCTATTTCTCAACTGACACATCCATTACAGTTGTCAAATCAATCTTGGCAACCTCCGACTAACAACCAGATTGTCTTTAGCCAATGAGATTAATGAAATCGAAGATTCTTCTCGACTCCTAATAACCTCGACACTTTCACATGCTAATGGACTAAACTAGATTACTCCAAGATCGTGATTCATTATCACTAGATGCTCCATGAGCCCACACTATTTATGTAGCATCCAACTCACACCTCAGCAACTAATCAAGCACAACTATTGCTAGTGATTCCCTCTCTTTCACTTTTACGTCAACAATTTAAGTTCTACCAACTCGGCACAAAACTATGCTGCGCTGCTCTGATAAAATCACTCACAACACATTCTTTCTCTGATCGGTGCAAGGTCCATTCTACTCCAATTCCTTTCGCCATCCTAGTGGCGTTCTGGCTGCAGTAACGATGTCTATGTTACCTTAGACTTCCACTGACAGTCTTTCACCTAGTAGCCATGCTGATCATCATCACCACACGTTCTAATCATACTCAGACACTGAATTTATCCATGCTTCCTTCTACAATTCCGACACCTATCTGGTGTCTTCTATCTTCTATTAGGCGAAAGCATGCACTCTTTCCGGTTGCCCCATCAGTTTGCTAGGACCACTCCCGACAAGATATTCCTATTGGCTATACTCTAAACAATTTCGCGTCCTAGGAAGGACATAAGATCGATCTCTGTCATCACGCCCGGAAATAACATGATACCTTTGACTCGGTGCTGACCTGATTGCTCCACCCTTCCTATTGGGTGGAATAGAATACTTTTCTCTCAACCTCGGTCTTTTCCTTGACCGATTTCCATTTCTGCCCGAATTGGATCTATACCTCGGCTCAAATGCAATGACTCGCTCCCGGATCACATCTCCACTCTAGATCTCAGCATGTGAGGCGACAACGGCGATAGTGATAGCGACAACAACAACGGCTTGATCCTGAGCTTGCTTGCTCATCCAATTCCCAATGAACACTAGCATCAGAACGATCCTATTGAACTTAGGATCATTCGACGCTGCTACACTAGTACCAACCTGCAGTGGTACTCTTACACTCGAGCTGGCCAGAGCTGACACTCTGCCACAACCACCTCGGGTACCGACCTTTGTCAGTGCATTATCCCGAGTCACAAAGGACATTGTCCTCTTACTAGGAGTTCTCAACTCATGCTCGCTTATGGTTCAGTCTTTACATTGAAACCCGTCTTCCAAACCCACACTGGATTAGAAGGTGAGCGATCCACACACAACAAACAATTCTAGCATTCAGCTAACACAGACATGCACCAGCATCAATTTAAAGGCCTTTCCTACTAACTATCCCATGGTCAACGCTCCTTATCACTCCAATCTTGAACTTCGCTCTGATACCACTTAAACTGGATGTCACGCCCCGATCCTCGGGCATGCACACATCCATCTACTTGGTCGATTTTAAAGTGCAATATCCCAGGACAATGTATCGCCAGCCCTTTCATTTATTATGAACATGCGGAAGCAGTTATAAATCCCTAGACAATAAAGCGATGGGATAGAAAAGCAGGGCCATATTTTTCATATTGAAACTTATAACCAAACTTTTATACAAAACACAAACCACTTCATAACTATTCACATCAAAATGGGATTCTAAAAAGAAGATAGAATCTCAGTCCATCCGGGTCATACTCAAGATCTCTCTCGGTATTATCTTCTTCTTCCAAAAATCCCTCTCCTCAGGTTTCACCTCCGAGTTCTCCTTCTCAGACTTCTCCTCTTCAGCGTCTCATCGAGGTCCTGAAATGTTTTCCCCAAACTGGGATGAGACTACGTCTCAGCGAGTTCTACCCCACTAAGCCCGACTAGTAAACCATTATACTATAGGCTGCCTAAACACGCACAGGTCAGGGGACTTACCTTGGCCTCATATCTCACCTGCAAGTCAGTACAATTCATAATAGGCACCCAAGCAATCATATCACCGATCGAAGCATCGATCAAATCGATCTAGTCGATTATATGCCAACAAGACCACTCACGGTCATTTCCAATCAATCAATCAATTCACAACATCAAATCAAAGCAATGATCAATCGACCTAGTCGATTACATGTCAGACGGACCATTCTAGGTCAATACTCTCGGGCGTCAAGTTCACCAATGTGACTTATCCACTAGACAATTGTGTGCGTTCTTTAAGGTGCCATTTTCGCTCGAACCACGCATGCCTATAACCATGTACTCAATAGACAATTGTGTGCGTTCTTTAAGGCGCCGTTTTCGCCAGTGATATCCCAAATCACCGAACCACGCATGCCTACAACCATGTACTCAATAGACAATTGTGTGCGTTCTTTAAGGCGCCGTTTTCGCCAGTGATATCCCAAATCACCGAACCACACATGCCTACAACAATGTATTTAATAGACAAGTGTATGCGTTCTTTAAGGCGCCATTTTCGCCAGTGATGTCCTTAATCACCAAACCATACATGCCTATAACAATATGAGTACTAGATCGATACATGCATTCTTTAAGGCGTCGTTTTCGCCAGTGACATCCTTAGTCATCGAACCACGTAGGTCCATACACCATGTCTGATCGGTTATAGCCCAGAGTATTTCCAGTCCACTCTCATGATTCCACTCCACTTTACAACTCATCAAAGCATTATAAATGCTAAATAAACATACTCGGCCATCTACCAATCAATCATTCAATCTCAATCAATTCCAAAGCAATTTAGGGTAAATCCCTAAAATATCACAATTTATTTAATTCCATGCAAAGTAGAGCTCAAATAAATAAATGGACTGCGCCACGACAATCAGACACGAGATTTCGGTCGACGGCCATCAAAATCTTAATTTCCGAAAAATAATTAATTAATTAATTAATTTCGAAAATTAATTAATAAATATTAAAAATTCAATTTAGCACAAAATAAAGCCCAATTAAACAAACGGACTTCACCACGGTCACTAGCATAAAATTCTGGTTCCGGACCATCTCAGTTGAATTTTCAGAAAATAAATAATTATTTAATTTAATTCCGAAATTTAATATTTAAATACTAAAAATTTCACTTAGGCCCGAAAAGCCTAATTGAAGCCCACTAAGGGTCGGGAAAAATCCCGAGATACTTTCAATAAATAGTAGACCACGTCTACTTGCTAATTACACAACCAATTTATCTAAATCGCATCACAATTGGCTAATAATCGCTAATCTATTTTAATCTAACCACCTAACCTAATTAATTAAAACTAAACCAACCTTAAGCATAATTAGCCAACTAATCCATGATTAGTGAGATTACTCACCGGAATCGCGCGCAAATCGGATCAATCCGACGGGGACGACGCGAGGAGCGATAAACTCCAAAGCGGGTCTTGAACAGTGCTGGAAACCCATTTTTCCAGCCACTGTTCTTGGCTGGACGAAGCTCGTCCGACGACTAGGGCGGTGAGAAGAGGCCGGCGGAGGGCGAGGGGGACGCCGGGGAGGTCCGGTGAAGCTGGGCGGTGGCCGGAGGCGTCGGGCCAAGCTAGACAGGGGCGAAAGCCGCACGAGAGAGGGACGGCAGGTGCAAGTGGCGCACGGGCGGCGAACGGCAGACGCACGGCGTGCGCGGCGTGTGGTGCGGCGGCGGGATGGGCGGCGACAGTGGGCTGCAGCTTCTGCTTCCGATCTTCTTCAGCTTTTGGTTCGCTGATTCCACCAAGAAGAAAGAAGGAGAAGAAGAAAGAGGGGGGTTCGGTCACGTGGGGTGAGGGATAAGAGAGAGAAGAGAGAGATAAGGGTTGACCAGTCAAAGAGGGAAAAAGAAAGAGAGAGAGGGCAGGCGGTGGGGGCTCGCACGAAGGGGAAGGGAAAAGGGAGAGGAGAGAGAAGAGAGAGAAAAAGAATGAAAATGGAAAGAGAAAAAGAGATAAAATAATAATACTTTTCTTATTTCTTTTCTTTTTCTCTTTCCCATCCCATGTGCGTCAGGTGGTTCATATGCATGGAGTGCCAGTTACGATAACATCCGATAAAGACCCGAGGTTTACTGCTGCTTTTTGGAAGAGCTTGCAGAGTGCTTTAGGTACAAAGCTTCAGTACAGTACGGCATATCATACGCAGACGGATGGCCAGTCTGAAAGGACAATTCAAACTCTTGAAGACATGCTAAGAGCGTGTGTAATAGACTTCAAAGGAAGTTGGGAAGATCAGTTTCATCTGGTGGAATTTGCCTACAACAACAGTTACCAAGAGAGTATCAAGATGGCTCCATTTGAAGTGTTGTATGGCAGAGCATGCATAACTCCAGTATGTTGAGATGAAGTCGGAGAAAGGAAGATAACAGGCCCAGAGTTGGTTCAACAATCAGTTGATGCCGTGACAGTAATCAGAGACAGATTAAAGACTGCGCAGAGCAGGTAGAAAAGTATTATTATTTTATCTCTTTTTCTCTTTCTTCTCTCTCCTCTCCCTTTTCCCTTCCCCTTCGTGCGAGTCCCCACCGCCTACCCTCTCTCTCTCTTTCTTTTTCCCTCTTTGACTAGTCAACCCTTATCTCTCTCTTCTCTCTCTTCTCCCTTACCCCACATGACCGAACCCCCCCTTTCTTCTTCTACTTCTTTCTTCTTGGTGGAATCAGCGAACCAGAAGCTGAAGAAGATCGAAAACAGAAGCTGCAGCCCACCATCGCCGCCCGTCCCACCGCCGCACCGCACGCTGCACACGCCATGCATCCGCCGTTCGCCGCCCGTGCGCCGCTTGCGCCTGCCGTCCCTCTCCCGCGCGGCTTCCGCCCCTGTCTAGCTTGGCTCGACGCCTTCGGCCACCGCCCAGCTTCGCCGGACCTCCCCGGCGTCCCCCTCGCCCTCCGTCGGCCTCCCCTTGCCGCCCTAGCCGTCGGACGAGCTTCGTCCAGCCAAGAACAGTGGCTGGAAAAATGGATTTCCAGCACTGTTCAAGGCCCGCTTTGGGCCGTTTCCAGGCCTCGGACTCGAGACCCGCTTTGGAGTTTATCGCTCCTCGCGTCATCCCTGGATTGATCCGATTTGCGCGCGATTCCGGTGAGTAATCTCACTATCCCAGATTAGTTGGCTAATTATGCTTAAGGTTGGTTTAATTTTAATTAATTAGGTTTAGGTGGTTAGATTAAAATAGATTAGCGATTATTAGCCAATTGTGATGCGATTTAGATAAATTGGTTGTGTAATTAGCAAGTAGACGTGGTCTACTATTTATTGAAAGTATCTCGGGATTTTTCCCGACCCTTAGTGGGCTTCAATTAGGCTTTTCGGGCCTAAGTGAAATTTTTAGTATTTAAATATTAAATTTCAGAATTAAATTAAATAATTATTTATTTTCCGAAAATTCAACTGAGATGGTCCAGAACCAGAATTTTATGCTGGTGACCGTGGTGAAGTCCGTTTGTTTAATTGGGCTTTATTTTGTGATAAATTGAATTTTTAATATTTATTAATTAATTTTCGAAATTAATTAATTAATTAATTATTTTTCGGAAATTAAGATTTTGATGGTCGACAACTGAAATCTCGTGCTGATTGTCGTGGCATAATCCGTTTATTTATTTGAGCTCTACTTTTCATGGAATTAAATAAATTGTGATATTTTAGGGATTTACCCTAAATTGATTTGGAATTGATTGAGATTGAATGATTGATTGGTAGATGGCCGAGTATGTTTATTTAGCATTTATAATGCTTTGATGAGTTGTAAAGTGGATGGAATCATGAGAGTGGACTAGAAATACTTCGGGCTATAACTGATCAGACATGGTGTATGGACCTACGTGGTTCGGTGACTAAGGATGTCACTGGCGAAAACGACGCCTTAAAGAACGCATGTATCGGTCTAGTACTCATATTGTTATAGGCATGTATGGTTCGGTCATTAAGGACATCACTGGCGAAAACGGTGCCTTAAAGAACGCATACACTTGTCTATTAAATACATTGTTGTAGGCATATGTGGTTCGGTGATTTGGGATATCACTGGCGAAAATGGCGCCTTAAAGAACGCACACAATTGTCTATTAAGTACATGGTTGTAGGCATGTGTGGTTCAGTGATTTGGGATATCACTTGCGAAAACGACGCCTTAAAGAACGCACACAATTGTCTATTGAGTACATGGTTATAGGCATGCGTGGTTCGATGACTAAGGATGTCACTGGCGAAAACGGCGCCTTAAAGAACGCACGCAACTGTCTAGTGGATAAGTCACATTGGTGAACTTGACGCCCCAGAGTATTGACCTAGAATGGTCCATCTGACATGTAATCGACTAGGTCGATTGATCATTGCTTTGATTTGATGTTGTGAATTGATTGACTGATTGGAAATGACCGTGAGTGGTCTTGTTGGCATATAATCGACTAGATAGATTTGATCGATGCTTCGATCGGTGATATGATTGCTTGGGTGCCTATTATGAATTATACTAACTTGTAGGTGGGATCTGAGGCCAAGATAAGTCCCCTGACCTGTGCGTCTTTAGGCAGCCTATAGTATAATGGTTTACTAATCAGGCTTAGTGGGAGTAGAACTCGCTGAGACGTAGTCTCATCCCAGTTTGGGGAAAACATTTCAGGACCTCGATGAGAAGCTGAAGAGGAGAAGTCTAAGAAGGAGAACTCGGAGGTGAAACCTGAGGAGAAGGATGTTTGGAAGAAGAAGATAATACCGAGAGAGATCTTGAGTATGACCCGGATGGGCTGAGATTCTATCTTATTTTGAGAATCCCATTTTGATGTGAATAGTTATGAAGTGGTTTGTCTTTTGTATAAAAGTTTGGTTATAAGTTTCAATATGAAAAATATGGCCCTGCTTTTCTATCCCATCACTTTATTGTCTGGGGATTTATAACTGCTTCCGCATGTGCATAATAAATAAAAGGGCCGGCGATACATTCTCCTGGGATATCGTACTTTAAAATCGACCAAGTAGAAGGATGTGTGCGTGCCCGAGGATCGGGGCGTGACACCTAGAGTTGCTAAACTTCTAGAATTCCCTAGATGAAGTTTTTGGAAGAAAGAGAAAAATGTAGAAGCACATGTGTAGATCTCTCTAGAAGAAGAGAGGATAAACTACAATCTAGAACTCTCTAGATTAAGCCAAAGTGGACAACATTCTATACAAATCTAGAATATTGGTAGAGCACCCTATAAATAGGAAAGAGGGAGAGCATAGTAGAACAACAAATGTAAAAGAGTGGTGGGAGCTAACCATGTAGCTCCCTCACCAACACCTTATTCAACTATTGTAAAATTATTTTATCCAACTAATGAAACTATTTCCCATATCCCATGTTCTTTGTCCTTCAATTATTCCCTTGTGCATCATCTATAAACTATACCATACACTTGCACACACATCACTAACCAAAAACTAGAACTAATACCAAAACCATGCTTCCGCATCACACACATCCAAAATTTTCAAACACTTTTCAACTCTACCATTTTCTTAGAATTGCCCAGAAAAAAATTCACAGCATAATAGCTAGGATAAACAAAAGACAATTGTTGTTCCTCCAAATGAAAAGTATTGGTACCTCCCAAATATATCAGTCAAGCGAGAAATTAAAAGCTTCAGATCTTTCTTGGCCTCTTTCAGGTCAGATTTTATAGGCTTCAGTTCTTCCCTAACCTGTTTAACATTGACAATAAGTGAGAATGAGAATACTCTCGAGCATAATCTATGACACTAGGAATCCTAAGTTTCATTCCTATCTCTAATTCTTTTTCCCCTCCTCCCAAGCAATTTGTCAGGTGCAACTTGTCATCTGTTTCACAGTTGACATACAACATCTGAACAAAAGTTTGCTTCATTGGAATGTCTCACAATCAGCATTATTTTAGAACTGACGTAAAACGACATCACCAGCCTGAATAACGTGCCACAAAGTGTGGCATCACTCCTATTGACAAAAATTAATTGGCGGGTACTAGAGTTTGTCCTGCATCTGATAAAAAACAGATCAGCAGATGAAAATGCAATGGATCATTTGATCCCTTGTCACAAAAATCAGCAAATGACACGGAAATGGCACTGGCAAATAGTTTGCATGATGGAAACGATTGCAATTTCTACTCATCTTACCACTCTCTGTATTTCCTCTTTGATCCAGCAACTCTTGGGCATGTCATCACTTTCGAGTTCTCTTGACATGTCACTGCAGAACCATAATCAATCTTCTAAGAACCACGTTCACAGGAAACAGTAGCCAAATGGATGAAAATATTTCGCTCTTGACAATATATATATATCATATATCATGTACTCTCATACGGTTCGAGAAGATGGATTTATATCTATGCATAACATCTAGTTTCGACACTGATGTGACCTCTCTAAACAAAATTTTCAGACAAGATTAGGCAAGCCCGGAAACATTCTGAAGAAGAGTTGCTAAGAAGAATGCCTGAGGTGAAGCGCCAACTTGAATGCAAAGAGCCAACAAAGTTTGAATTGGAGAAGAACCTCATTTTAATCAACTTTCTTCCAAAAGAAATGAAAGAACTAGGAGTAATACCATCAGCGGGCGTCAAAATCCAAAACATATTTCGTGTGGTTCAGTAAAGGTTTAAGCTTTTGTTCAATGCAGAATTGGGTTCTTTGAGGAATGGAATTCCAATTCCTACAAAAATCAAAATGTAAATTTGGATTTCACACGAATTTGTCCTCAAAAAGTGTCGAATTAAATGTAAATTTGCTGTCGGTTGCTGCCAGTCGCTGGTCCCCAAAAGGTCGCTGACCACCGGTTGCTGTGAAGTTTTCTTTTCTAAAAGCCAAGTTTTTTTCATATTAAACGATTGAAAAGGAAAGAGTGACATTACTTGGAATACGAATTATAGATGAATAAAGGCGGGCCGCTGGAACTGAACGAGAGCTTTTCTCTTGTTCATGGATCCAGACGAGATCCAAGACAAAATATAAGGTCTTGGAGGACCCCCAGGCATTGCGAAATGGACGGACCAACCGACCAGAAGTAAGAGTGGTCATCCAATGTTAAACAGAGATCAGCAATGTCGTGACAGAAATAAAATGAAATCAAAGAATCATCAAAAGCACCAAGTAAAAACAAAGACACCAAAGGATGCATACAAGCCATGGAAATGCAAGTCCTAGCAGCAAAAACAGAGGGAAAACGAAGAGGTTACTAGTCCGATGGATCCAATTGCTTCCTCTTAGAATGACCTATCTCGCAGGATCTTGGAGTACGCAAGCAATGTTTGACTTTCCGATCCATGCTTCATTTGTCCCGTTCACTCGATCGGCAGTTTCATGTAAAAGAACAAGGAGAACAAGTATGACATCGGAGTATATGGAGGAAGGGGAGAAAGAAGAAGTAGAAGTGGAATGGTTCAGTTTAAGGTGTGCCTTGGCCAAGATGATTGGGGCATATATATAGTTGTTCGGTACTTGGATGGCTGAGAACACTTGCAGTCCTCTCCCTTGCACGCCGCAGAGGTGGGAAGCGGGAGGAATGTCCGAAGGAGTTAGACAGGTACATAAACTTCCCAGAAACTTCAGAGCCCCGAGCTAGTCGTGGTTTTTTCTCAGGAGATTTGACTTTTTTTTTTTTTTGAACAACGGGAGATTTGACTTTGATTAGCCCCAAAGAAAGAAGAGAGAGAGAGAGAGGAGAGTCATTTAATTAGTGATTAACACACGATTTACAGAATTAAAAAAATAATCCCAGAAATGTTCGTATAATCCCATTTATCTCAATCATTAACCCCTAAACAAACTCGAATGCTTTGACCAAAAGTACCAAAAATATATATATACTGAAATACCGCCACTGTCTCCGGCACCAGTACGTAGACGCATGTTTTGCATAATTCTTTGGATGCCGTGCGTCGAAATCTTAGCCACGAGACTCCAGTGATAGAAATCTATAAAGATGAGTGCCCGCACACGATCAACAAAAGATGGCATGTCTTTCATCGAACAAAACAATTTCTAATTTTCCGAATGGCCAAACCGAGTGCATAAGAGCGACAATGGGCATGACGTTTTCACGGCTTAGATTCCATCCTCATATGCAAACAGTATATATTGAATATACCTGTCTTTTTTTTCTTATATATATATACCGTTTTACTTATTAGTCTCGAAGGTTTGAATGACCAAAGACCGATCCTCATGTTACTACTTATAAGCCTATGGAGATGCCTGCCATTCGTTATTAAAAACAAAAGAAAGACAAAAGATTCCTGACACTATAGCCCTCTTCTGGAACAGAGATAATCCTTAGATATGCATGACTAACGTAAATTACCTTAAATTAGGTACTCAATCAATTGCTTTGAATCTAAAATTGGTCGAAGAGGGACCTGGTATATTCCGTACTTTTATATAGTTTTTATTTTGTAAAAAATAATCGACATGCGTGATTCGGTCTTATGCGATTTTATTGACACGGTAACTGTTCCTGACATCTGTGTATGAGTAGGTAGAAGAATTTATGATTCACATTAAACAATTGAGTTAGGTTTGCCTGGCTGGCCCGCACTTCTCTTGCGACTTCAAGAGGGGCAGCTAGTTGAGGCCTTTCGTTTCCAAATGTTCATTTCTTTTAAGACCTGCATTTTTATGTCCTAGGAATCACCACGCAATCTTGCCCCGTTCAACCATAGAGGTGTTAAATGGGTGGATCGAGTCGGGTTTGGGTTGTGTCATTAATGGTTCGACCCAAATTGACCCATTAACCCATTTATGACCCATTTATGCCTAATGTAAATTTTTCGACCCATACTCAATCCATACTCGACCCAACCCATATTAATAAAATATTTTCATATTTAACCAAATATAGGAAACTTATCTTTTTTTTTTTTAAGATTATATTACTAAAATACTTCCAAGCAATACAAATCTAATCAATAATTTTTCATTTTTTTTTATACTTTTTCAAAAAAAAATTATTTTTTCTTTTTTCTTTTTCTTTCTTTTCCTTTTTTTCTTTTGCATCCAGAGAGGTTCGCCGGCCAACCTATTTAAAACCCCCATTAAATCGCTAAGCATCCACCGACTAAAAAAAAAAAAAAAATGCTAAACAACTCATTTATGACCCATTTAAACTTGCTTTTAAAATAGACGTGGCATAATGTGTGTGGAGTCCACATTTGATGATACACACTACCCAACACGTCTGGATTCACAGCACCTAATCCTTGACAAAAGCCCCAAAAAAGAAAGTTTAGTTCAATAGTAGATGTTGATGTCTCAAAGTGATCGAGAAGCAACTTGTCAGTCACTTAATAATGCATTTATCGACCAAAAAAAAAAAATGCATTTGGCCAACAAGTGGACTTCTCTTACATTTTCCCTCATCCACAAAATTTAAGCATAAAAAAGCCACAAGAAGTTACATGTCAAAAGTGCATTATTGAAGCAAATATTACCCGCAACAAGATATTAACTATGCACATCAAAAAACAAAACAAATATGCTGGATTATGTGAGTCTCGAGGGGAACTTAGAACTATAAAAGTTAATGTCCTCATTACTTTGTCACATTGTTGCACAATCTCATCATCACTTGGATGGAACTGTAGCTTCCCAGTCCTATAGAGGCCACAAACGACTGCCTGCATCACATCAACTGCCAAATGTAAACAAGGAGCAAACAGAAAATAAACTCTAGAGGATATATATAGCTTAGCAAATTCACGTAACCTTTTCTGCCAAATGTAAACAAGGAGCATAACATTTTCTGCAATATGATCAAGCAGGTTATGTAAGTATTCTCACAAGGGTTCCAACATTAAGAGAACAGCTAAGTCGCTTTCTTTCTACTTTACAAGCATTTGTTCATTTTTAAATCATCCTGGAAGCAATATCTAACTAACAATTCCAATACGGAAGTGGTTCCTACTAACAAATGTTAATCCCTTTTGTGGCAAAGGTACAAGCTTTGCAGATGGAGAAATTCAGTAAACTCTGAAGTACCAAAGATTTCGACTCCTTCAGATTGGAAGAGATGCTACTAAAGATTAAGACTTCCTCCCCCAAAGAAAAGAAAAGGGCATAGAGAGACTGGCGTTGCATCGTCAGTACCAGCAAACGTATTCCTCATGGCAATAACACTAGAAACAGCTGCGCCTTATCTGGCTCTAAGGTTAGCTAATCAGCAATGCTCTTAAACCGTGCTCTGTTCCATCCAGATTCCCACAAAACCCAAATATCATTTCAATTAAACGCTCCCTAGTCATAAACCCACGAGGCAAACCGCAATCAAGAGCATCTATATACCCGCACACCCTCTCCAACGACGACAGCTCAACATGGAAAGGATTGACAATAACAAACTATAGATGGGCATTAGCAACACTATGAGACCAATGGAACCATTAACATGAAAAGACAATCTGCTCTAACAGTGCAATTCGAGCACCCTTCCAAATTCGCAGCAGAAAAAACACACATCAACCCAGCACGAACAAACCACTTCCACCGTCGATTCGACTCAAGCAAAATCACCACTTCCGCAAACAAATTGACGACACTAAGCAACCAGTGATCGATCAAACATGTCGTCGGGACCATCCCGCCAGATGTGGATTAACATGGAGGTGGCAGTGAATTAAAAGCAAAAAGGGGTAGGGTAGACTCGTGGCCCTCGTGGGTTACTGGTTTATCTTCAGTGGCTTGGGGAATGGGTCTTACCCACGTAATTTACTCCTTTTATTTTTAAAACCCATTAACGAGTGCCTTAAGAAATAAGCCTGACCCATTAACAATCCATTTAACACCTCTACTCAACCACGACGATCAACTGACCACGAGCGATCCAATCAACGCGCGCGAAGGCTAGAAATTAATAAATCTAAGCAAGAACGAGATTAAACGATGACGACGACCTCAAATCGAAACAAGCTAAGGCGAAGAGGATTCGGCAGGTTCGGCAGCGCTAACAAACGCCAGACCACGGAATGTTATTTATTTTTGTGATCCCACATTTTAGACCCATATTTTCTCTTAAAGTTGCGACTATTCGACATGAAGTTTTTCCACGCTTCGTACCCTCTCGTGACAACCGCCCATTTGGTAACCGTCTTAATGAGAGACGGGATATAAAAGGGAACGTACGTTCATTTCTGACGGGTGATCACAAGGTCTAACACAAAATCCTCACATTTAGAATACACCATCAGTACGTGAGGAAATTTGGTTAGTAGAGTATGCCTATTATTTTCTTGATTTTTCAGGACATTCGATGAACGTGAATACGAGCAATGGCTGGAGGTTTGTCTATTAACAATCCTGGCTTCCGCATATGAATTATTTTGTCTAACATATGGTATCAGAGCAAGTTTAGTGCCTCTGCCTTGTTTTTCTTGAATTTTTTGTGTATTTTCGGGCATTTTTTAACATGAACAGTAACTCGAGTTTTGAGGCCAACGGAGAAACTCCCAAATTCCAGACAAATTCTGGCGACCCACCCCTTGATTTCGGACCCACACGGTCGCACCGCCATAAGGAACATTAGCCATGAGTTATTTCGGCATATTGGTGTTCGCCGGAGGCTAATCGGGCGGCGGAAGTCGCGGTGGTTGAAGGAATTGTGTTTTGGGAAATTTTCGTCTGATTTTGGGGCCGATTTTTGCTCATTTTCGCTGAAACTTGGACCCATGTGATCATGTCGGCATGCTCTTCAAAACCCATTATTTGTTTTTGTCTGGGATGGGCTGCCGGAGAAGAAACGGTGGCGAAAGCGCAGTGGAAAACGGCGAAAAACCGACGGAAAGCTTCTGTTCGCTCGAGGAAGAAGGCGCGTGGATCCCACGCGTGTGCTGCGGTTGCAGGCGCGTGGAATCCACGCGCCACGCGCCCTCACGCGTGCGCTAACCGCTGGCGCGTGGGGCACATGCTCGCGGAACCGCCCTGCAGTTGCAGGCGACAGCGCGCGTGCGGACGACACGCCTGCCGCGGAAACGGGCGTGTGCTAAGCACGCACCTGATGTCTCCTCCGTGCGTCTCTTTTACATTTTTGCCCCAAAATTTTTATGTTTTTACAATCTTGTCCTTGGCTAATTTATTTATTTACTGTTCTGCCCTTGATGTATTTATTTATTATGTCATTTAATACATTAAATTAAATGTCCAATGGTCCATATATTTAATTAATTAAGGAGTGGCCACAACATCTTTAATTAATTTATTTATATATTAAAAGCCTCCGGATCATATTTAGAAATGGACATTGATTGTAATTAATTATATTAATATGATGAACTTTATCCCACATGAATTTTCATTATATTAATATGATTAATTAGGATGAAATATCATATTATTTTTCTTAATTTACCCATAGGGATTAAGAAAAGGCATATAATATGGTAGTTTCTTCATGAAGTAATTATGAATCTATTTAAATTAAAAACTTAGCCCACATGTAGTTTTTATGTTATGTGATTCATATTGTGACATGTTTACATTGGTAAAACATGATTTATTTATATTTGCCTCAAATTTTGTGACATAACCATGATTATTTGATATGCAGTTTCGCAACCTGTGAATTTTTCTGAATTTAAGTTTGATGTTCCCATACTGAATGGTGAGAACTATAAAGTTTGGAAGGAGTCAGTTCTTCTTCAATTGGGGTGGATGGACATTGACTATGTTATAAGGAAAGACTAACCACCTGCTCCTAATGATTCGAGCACTTCAGCTAAGATAGCTCTTTATAACCAATGGGAGCGGTCCAACCGCGTTTGTGCCATGTTTATAAGAGCTAAGATATCTCCTAGTATTCATGGTTCAGTTGGACCTAGACTTAAAAATCAGGAGAACCAAGAAAATTTTCTGTAGGTATGCCTTCCCACAGTGGGCGAACAACTCCCGTTCAAGCCCTTCAGGGACAGCCTTTTAGCAGAAAACCACTCAGCACTTTAGTTCAGAGCCTAGAGACACCCAAAGATGCCAGGATGGAATCAGTTCTAACCTACCCAAGCTGCATTTCTTAGAGGATCCTACCAGGCTGGAGAAGAATAGGGATTTAGAAAGCCATGAGAGATTTACAAAGCACCCACTTTACTTCCGGGGACTCTCCCCAACATATTACACCATCCTCGCCTTATATAGACGATAAGAGGTCACAAAGACACAGACAAGGACCTAACTCATAGGTCCGCATACAAACAGAGGCACCGGAAATTTCCGGGAGGGAATTATTCGCACCGGAAATTTCCGGGAGGGAATTATTCACACACTATGAACAGTGACCGTACTGTGAACAGTACCTTCCCTAGCCTAGTGCTACAGTAAAAGTGAACAGTGATTTGCTATAGTGAAATTGTACGGCTTTTCAACGATCTCGTCCGTCACGAGCATTGTAGCTGCAAACTGAGTCATCTGAGCTGTCTTCTAGGAGATGTGCTTCATATTTCTGTTCAAGGGCTTCAAGGTCTTCAGGTGAAAGGATTTGGCTCAGTCTTCGTGATAAGGATGCTTCTTCATGAGCCCAATGGGATGTTTCTTCTTCCGCCCAGTTTGTGTTATCATCTTCTTGAGTGTCGGCAGGGATGCTTGGTTGAGGCTAGTTGGATGGCTGTGCATAAAAGGACATGTCCATGTTCTGGAATAAGGACGAAGGTC
The DNA here is from genome assembly GCA_014182575.1 of Eucalyptus decipiens. Taxonomy (NCBI): domain Eukaryota; kingdom Viridiplantae; phylum Streptophyta; class Magnoliopsida; order Myrtales; family Myrtaceae; genus Eucalyptus; species Eucalyptus decipiens. Next base: position 16,364,893 of record CM024616.1, read on the forward strand.
CCTAGTCGTAGGGATCCTGGGACAGAGGACCTCCAAAGCGTGCATAGGGGTCCTGTGTGAATTGGACATTGTCATCTGTTCCTGTCATTTCATGATCTTGGGATGATGCAGCTTGTCTATATTGCTCGAGTGCTTCCTTAGCTTGTGGTGCTAGGTCATAATGATCCCACGTAGCGGGTACATTATTCCAAACATCTTCATGAATGGTTTTGTTTTCTTGACATAAGATTCTCTGGAGTTCTCGGTACTCGTTTTCACAGAATTTAACAGATCTTGGATAAGATTTATGAATCCGGGCTTCCCTGCTGTTCAAATGGGGTTTGTAAGATGTGGTCCCTATTTCTTGTGGATTATCGATGATGGTGCCATTATTTGTGAAAAAGTGCCAAGGACGTCGGAAAAGCAGAATGGTGTGGACTTCAGGATTTGGTGTCATGGTTCTCAGTTCTTTTTCCAAGTCTTGTTTCCAACATGTAGGATGATAGAACCAATTAAGAAAGTCTAAGAGATTTTTATCGCTTTCTTTTTCCACATTTCTTCCCAGTAAGAATATCCTAGTGAGGTTGGCAATGAATCTTCTGGTTGGAATTTCAATAGTTATTAAGTACTTATTGGTTAAGTACCATAACAGCGTCTTGAGCTGGTCAGGGAAATTATCTTCCTTCCAGATGAGAGGATGAATGAAAGGATAATTCAAATTTAACCCAAAAGGATAGAGAATCGAACCTCCATTGAATCGGAACAGATCTGTATGACACTGCCACATGAGATTTTCCAGGTTTTCAGCAAGATTGTCATTCTGGATGTGTTGAACAATCTCCTGGGGATATTTCTAGCTTGACAAGTCTTTGATCTTCTTAATCTTGTATTTTACACCATAATTGAGCATATGGAAGGCAGGTCGCTTGATGTACATGTTGATTTTAGCTGGTGCTTTGGGTCTTGACAAAAAGTCAGCAAGTACATTCTTTTTGCCAGGAATGTGTTTGGTTTCAAAAGAGTATTTCGAAAACCATTCAGCCCATCGGAGCAGTTGAGAATTTGGAATCTATTTCTGTTTAAACTTGGTCATCTGAGGGAAAGATGCCATGTCTAATTCTACCAGAAAGTGATGGCCGATGAGATGGAACTCCAACTTTTTTATTCCCTTTTTTACTGCCAAGATTTCTTTAAAAGTGGAGTGGTAATGCATTTCATCTTGAGAAAACTTACCACTTTTATAAGCACAAAGGCGCTTTTTACCATCAATTTCTTCAAATAGGATAGTAGCCCAGTATTCATCACTGGCGTCAGTTTGAAGAATTCTTCTTCCCGTTGATGGTATTTGCAGTGGTGGGAGATTCTGCATAATCTCCTTAAGCTCAGCGATTGCTTCAGTCTGGAGTTTTCCCCAAGGTGGGGGATTCTTCTTCAACATAGATTGCAAAGGAATCAGGAGCTTTGCAATATTTGGGACAAAATCCCTGAGATAATTGATTATTCCAAGGAATTGCTGAACTTGTTTCTTTGTGAAGTTATCTTCAGGAAACTTCAATAATTCTTGAGCAATATGTGGCCCTAGGTAGTATGTACCTCTGTTAAGGTGCATACTAAGAAATTCGATTTATGTTTGGGCGATATTCATCTTTCTTTGAGAAAGCATGATACCTTGTTTCTTCACAATTTCTGCAAATTGCTCAAGGAGTTGACAGTGTGATTGCTCATCAGGACTGTAGAGTAGAATGTCGTCAATGTATACAGTTGCAGTTGACAAGATTGGTTGGAAAATACAACACATGGCCTTTTGAAAAAGGGATGGTGCTACCTTTAGGCCAAAAGGAATAACTTTCCACTGGAAGTGCTGGTTCGGGATACAAAATCCTGTTTTGGATCTGTCTTTAGGGTGAATGCCCAATTGCCAAAATCCGGCTTTGAGGTCAAATTTGGAATAGATATGAGCTTTGGTTAGGCCAGCAAAGAGAGAGTCTCTGGATGGTAGAGGAAATTTGTCATCTTGGAGAAAAAGATTGAGAGGTTGGTAGTTGATAACCAGTCACATCTTTCCTCTGTTTTGCTCAGCACGTTTATTGACATAAAAGGCTTCACAAGCCCATTGAGAATCGGAGATTTCAATAAGGCATTGTTGCAATAATTTTGAGCATTCTCTTTGAGCTAAGGCCAGATGTTCTGGATTCATTCTCATATGACTCGCCTTGGTTGGATTTATATCTTCATTTTTCTTAAAAGGAAGGCGAACAAAGAACTCTGGATTTTTCCATAAAGGATGGGAACATTTCTGGGCAAATTCCAAATGGGATTCCGAACAAGATTCTAACAACTTTTGCATGATCGGATCTAATAGACTCATCTGGATGGAAAAGAGTCTCTGGATGTTGACAAACTCAGAGAATGGTCTTTGTATTTAAGACCTTTTCCAGGAATGATGCGGAGTTGAGAGATTTGAGCCATAATATCCCACCCAATTATCAGATCTTTATTGGGGAGGTTTGAACCAAATATTTTTGCTGTTATCGAACACTGAGGGAAGAACTGGACAATCACAGGAGTGGTTCTGACATTTGTGGAGAAAGTGTCTCTAGAGGCAGAATTGAAATATCGGATATAGGGAGTCCAATATTCTTCAGGTAGGATTTTAGTATCTAAGATGGAGCAACTTGCTCCAGTATCAATGAGAGCAATAACAGTGATTGGTTTGGCAAACTTTGAAGTGAGAATTTTCACTGGAAAATGAGGACAGTGAGTTTGACTTGAGAAGATGTCAAGGTTCAGTTCTGGAGATGTGGGTGAGATGTGAAAAATGTCTTCAGACTCTGGGTCTGACTCATTCTCACTAGAAGTTTGGTACAAGGGAATGGCACAAAGAGTTTATTCAGATGATTCTTCATCAAAAGAGAATAAAGATTCAATATCATCATTTTCAAGAGAAATGCCTGTTTCATTCTCAATGAGATGAATTAGATGATTTTGACCTTTTCTCGCTTGAGGACAATTTTTGGCAAAATGTCCTTTCTAGTTGCAGATGTAGCAACGGTTTGACTTCTTGTGGCCTGTGCGATCTTTCCTTTTGCATAGGTATCGCCATTTTTTCTTCTTTCGGAAATGCTTGGAGACATGCTTGGATTTGTTTATCCAAAGCTTCTTGTAATGCTTTTTCTTTCGAGAATACTTGCCACAAGTACCATCACAGTCTTGCTTGGAGCATTTGATTTTTAGCTTCTGGCGAGAACAAGCTGATTCAAGACGCCTATCATCTGTGATGTAGGTACGGACCAACTAGCGCTTTAAACACAATTCTTCGAGGCATAGATGGATTTCTTGTCGTATTTCTCCCAAGGGAGTATCTTGTATTCTCCTTTGTTTTCCGTAGAACGATCTTTCAACCATCTCAGATAGTTCTTTCGGAATGGAAGTAAGGAAAGCATACTTGAAATTTGGATATACTCCGACTTGGTAAAAAAGCTGAAGCATTACTCGATAATGCTTATCAAGATTTTTTTTTGGAGAGAGCAGCATCTTCTTTCAAAAAATTCTCTCATTTTTATCTCTATGAGATCTCCTGGTTTTCCCACAAAGACATGATACAGGAGAGTGATGGCATGGCTGAAATTTGGTGACATCAGAAAATGAATCTGATCCTGTTCTGAAATTGATTGCCACCAGAGTTTAAGGCTTCCTATGAATCTTGTAACAAAGTTGTACAAGACATCATTCATTTCATGGTTGGTGATGGACTGAGTATTCAACCAAGTATGAAAGTCTTCAAGTCTTTCTAGCCATTTGTGATAAGGAATATCATCAATGGTGAAGAATTGTTTTGCTACTATGGACACATGGCGAGTAGGATTGCTTGTCTGACCATTTTCTGGGTCAGAATAGTTTGATTCCATTTCATCATCCGGAGGATCAGCCATAAATATTGATGAAGTTCTTGGTACAATGGGGAGGGAATCAACTGTAGGAATTGAGAAGGATGAAGAGGAAGAAAGAGATACTGATTCTGATTCAGTATCAGGAGAAGTTTGTTCTGCTGGGAACAAGGCCTGCTTTTCTGGAATGGCAGGATCAGGCTGTTGGGTGTCAGGATCAGGTTCCTGAGTGCCCAAATCCTTTAGAAAGGATTCTAATGGATTTGATAACATCATCTGATCTGGCGTTTCCCTTATAACAATCGAACTTGATTTTGCAGGTGGCCTTTTTTCTTTTCCTTTTCCCTTCTGCATGGCCTTGAGGCGATTTCGTATTTCTACCATATCTGGTTCTCTTCTCTAGGGATCTTCTGGAATAGTGGCAAAAATAGACGTTTGTGGTGGTGGAGGTACATACCCAGTTCTAACAGGAAGTGCTAGTGGATCGAAAGGCCTGAACCTTCCTTCTTCGAGTAGTTGGATTTGCTTCTTGAGTTTTTCTATTTCTGGCTTTGGACTTTCAAGATAATGATACCCAAGATGTTGTTCTGATTCCAAGGCGTGAAGCCTTTTCTGGAACTCAGACAATATCTTCTTGGTGCTTTCATCATATCTTCGGAGATCTTGTTGCACGAGTTTCCAATCTTTGAATCAATTGCCTTAAAGGCATTGTTTTGTGCCAACAGAGTCTCAGATTGCCAATTTAGAACAGCTTCAGCAGCAGAAGTCTTTTTCTGTCTCCCATGTTCATCCACATCAGTGGGGGTTGCTATTTTTGGAGCATGACGGTATCTGTTTTGTGGATCAATGAATTCTTCTGGAGCAGGAAACGAGAGTTTTGAACTTTCTCTCACAAGAGGGGGAAAATCAATTTCTTGGAACATGGCTATAGAAGAAGTGGGAGGTATTTCTGCTGGAGCCTCAAGTGGGTAAGAATGTTTCTTAGCCCATTTTTGGATTGGCTTATAAAATGGGGAGAGGGCTTGTTTTTTCTGAGGAGGAGATGGTAGAGGTGATTTTGGTGGATCTGGTGGAACTTCAGGTGTGGTATTGAACTCTGGTGGTGGAGGTGGAGCATAAGAGACCATAAACTGGTATTTGTCACACTCACCAAGAGTATCAACGGAAGGATCTCCGTTTAAATACCTTTGGTACACCTTATTTTTTGACTTTTTCCGCCGAGGTGGAGATTTTGCTAAAGGATCTACCTCGTCAGGGGAATTTATGCAATGAGAACATTGGCAAATAGGATCCCAAAAACGATGCCCAAAATTGTCTTTATAGTAATGGACAGGATGTCCATCACCATCAATATGCCGGACAAAATTTTTTGGATCTGGCTCGGAAATTGTTTGAGGAACACATGGTTCAATCATGAAGAGGGTCTGGAAGATAGAGGGACTTTCTTCCTTTTCCTTGCCAAATTTGATGGAAAGCAGTTCTATCTTTTTCCGAATGAACTCGAGTCCGTGGATTTGGATAGGCTTGTTATCTTTGGTGTAGCTTTTCGTAGTTGGTGATCCAAGTCTCGGAAGGAGCTTGGCCAACGTATCCTTTGGGATCTGTCTAGGAACATGGATGCACGATGCCTGATCATTTTGCATGGAGATAAACAGAGCATCTTCATTACCATTGTTGAAGTTGAGATCAAGGGCATGGTTCTGCACTCGATAAACCATCTGGTAATGGAGTGTTGCAGCTACAAAGTCAGCAGTCTGAGGGGCTCCAATGAGCTGGACTTGAACTTTTAGAAAAGAGAGTAGCTGAGGGTCTGAAAGGGCGATGTTGAAGTTTGGATATAAAGTCACAAAGACTGTTCCTGCATTTAAAGTGGTTTAGACAGTACCGATGCAAGCATGCTGGTATTGTAAAAATCTAGTATCCAACAATGCTATTCTTGCCACAACTGGCAAGCCTTTACGACCATGAAAGGTGAGAGCAAGACGAATAGCTCCATAATGGACATGAGTATATCCTTGTTGAGCCCATTGTCTGGAAAACTCTGAAGGGATTTGAAGAGTAACAAAGTACTCTTTTTCAGTGGCAGGAATGGGATGCTGGTCGAATTTGGAGGACTGGACGTACTCCTTTACTTGCTTTGGGGTTTGGTGAATGAGCTGGTGAATGGAGCGGATAGGTGAAAAGGATGTATGTGATTTGGCGAAAGCGGAGTAAGGGTTCATGAGGGGAAGTTGAGTTTCAGAGATCTTGGTTTCATTACTAAGAGAAACTTCATAGAGATAGTCTATCTTAGAAGCATTGGAAACACGAAACTCTGGAGAGGTTGAAGATGAAGGGGACGAAGTAAGAGAAACAGGTGCTTCGAGAATCTCTGGTTCTGTGGACATGATGAGAAGAGATCTTCCCAGCACTGGATTCTCCTACCAAGCGCATGGAATGGATAACCTTAAAAAATGAAACCATGGCTCTGATACAAAGAATTTTCGAGCCAGATCCAAAAAATTTTGTCCGGCATTTTGATGGTGATGGACATCCTGTCCATTACTATAAAGACAATTTTGGGCATTATTTTTGGGATCCTTTTTGCCAATGTTCTCATTGCATAAATTCCCCTGACGAGATAGATCCTTTAGCAAAATCTCCACCTCGGCGGAAAAAGTCAAAAAATAAGGTGTACCAAAGGTATTTAAACGAAGATCCTTCCGTTGATACTCTTGGTGAGTGTGACAAATACCAGTTTATGGTCCCTTATGCTCCACCTCCACCACCAGAGTTCAATGCCACACCTGAAGTTCCACCAGATCCATCAAAATCAAGTTCGATTGTTATAAGGGAAACACCAGATCAGATGATGTTATCAAATCCATTAGAATCCTTTCTAAAGGATTTGGGCACTCAGGAACCTGATCTTGACACCCAACAGCCTGATCCTACCATTCCAGAAAAGCAGGCCTTGTTCCCAGCAGAACAAACTTCTCCTGATACTGAATCAGAATCAGTATCTCTTTCTTCCTCTTCATCCTTCTCAATTCCTACAGTTGATTCCCTCCCTATTGTACTAGTAACTTCATCAATATTTATGGCTGATCCTCCGGATGATGAAATGGAATCAAACTATTTTGACCCAGAAAATGGTCAGACAAGCAATCCTACTCGCCATCTGTCCATAGCAGCAAAACAATTCTTCACCATTGATGATATTCCTTATCACAAATGGCTAAAAAGACTTGAAGACTTTCATACTTGGTTGAATACTCAGTCCATCACCAACCATGATATGAATGATGTCTTGTACAACTTTGTTACAAGATTCACAAGAAGCCTTAAACTCTGGTGGCAATCAATTTCAGAACAGGATTAGATTCATTTTCTGATGTCACCAAATTTCAGCCATGCCATCACTCTACTGTATCATGTCTTTGTGGGAAAACCAGGAGATCTCATAAAGATAAAAATGAGAGAATTTTTTGAAAGAAGATGCTGCTCTCTCCAAAAAAAAATCTTGATAAGCATTATCGAGTAATGCTTCAGCTTTTTTACCAAGTCGGAGTATATCCAAATTTCAAGTATGCTTTCCTTACTTCCATTCCGAAAGAACTATCTGAGATGGTTGAAAGATCGTTCTACGGAAAACAAAGGAGAATACAAGATACTCCCTTGGGAGAAATACGACAAGAAATCCATCTATGCCTCGAAGAATTGTGTTTAAAGCGCCAGATGGTCCGTACCTACATCACAGATGACAGGTGTCTTGAATCAGCTTGTTCTCGCCAGAAGCTAAAAATCAAATGCTCCAAGCAAGAGTGTGATGGCACTTGTGGCAAGTATTCTCGAAAGAAAAAGCATTACAAGAAGCTTTGGATAAACAAATCCAAGCATGTCTCCAAGCATTTCCGAAAGAAGAAAAAATGGCGATACCTATGCAAAAGGAAAGATCGCACAGGCCGCAAGAAGTCAAACCGTTGTTACATCTGCAACCAGAAAGGACATTTTGCCAAAAATTGTCCTCAAGCGAGAAAATGTCAGAATCATCTAATTCATCTCATTGAGAATGAAACAGGCATTTCTCTTGAAAATGATGATATTGAATCTTTATTCTCTGTTGATGAAGAATCATCTGAAGAAACTCTTTGTGCCATTCCCTTGTACCAAACTTCTAGTGAGAATGAGTCAGACCCAGAGTCTGAAGACATTTTTCACATCTCACCCACATCTCCATAACTGAACCTTGACATCTTCTCAAGTCAAACTCACTGTCCTCATTTCCCAGTGAAAATTCTCACTTCAAAGTTTGCCAAACAAATCACTGTTATTGCTCTCATTGATACTGGAGCAAGTTGCTCCATCTTAGATACTAAAATCCTACCTGAAGAATATTGGACTCCCTATATCCGATATTTCAATGCTGCCTTTGGAGACACTTTCTCCACAAATGTCAGAACCACTCCTGTGACTGTCCAGTTCTTCCCTCAGTGTTCGATAACAGCAAAAATATTTGGTTCAAACCTCCCCAATAAAGATCTGATAATTGGGTGGGATATTATGGCTCAAATCTCTCAACTCCGCATCATTCCTGGAAAAGGTCTTAAATACAAAGACCAATTCTCTGAGTCTGTCAACATCTAGAGACTCTTTTCCATCTAGATGAGTCTATTAGATCCGATCATGCAAAAATTGTTAGAATCTTGTTCGGAATCCCATTCGGAATTTGCCCAGAAATGTTCCCATCCTTTATGGAAAAATCCAGAGTTCTTTGTTCGCCTTCCTTTTAAGAAAAATGAAGATATAAATCCAACCAAGGCGAGTCATATGGGAATGAATCCAGAACATCTGGCCTTAGCTCAAAGAGAATGCTCAAAATTATTACAACAATGCCTTATTGAAATCTCCAATTCTCAATGGGCTTGTGAAGCCTTTTATGTCAATAAACGTGCTGAGGAAAACAGAGGAAAGATGAGACTGGTTATCAACTACCAACCTCTAAATCTTTTTCTCCAAGATGACAAATTTCCTCTACCATCCAGAGACTCTCTCTTTGCTAGCCTAACCAAAGCTCATATCTATTCCAAATTTGACCACGAAGCCGAATTTTGGCAATTGGGCATTCACCCTGAAGACAGATCCAAAACAGGATTTTGTATCCCGAACCAGCACTTCCAGTGGAAAGTTCTTCCTTTTGGCCTAAAGGTAGCACCATCCCTTTTTCAAAAGGCCATGTGTCGTATTTTCCGACCAATCTTGTCAACTGCAGCTGTATATATTGACGACATTCTGCTCTACAGTCCTAATGAGCAGTCACACTGTCAACTCCTTGAGCAATTTCCAGAAATTGTGAAGAAACATGGTATCATGCTTTCTCAAAGAAAGATGAATATCGCCCAAACAGAAATCGAATTTCTTAGTATGCACCTTAACAGAGGTACATACTACCCAGGGCCACATATTGCTCAAGAATTATTGAAGTTTCCTAAAGATAACTTCACAAAGAAACAAGTTCAGCAATTCCTTGGAATAATCAATTATCTCTGGATTTTGTCCCAAATATTGCAAAGCTCCCGATTCCTTTACGTCTATCTTTGAAGAAGAATCCCCCACCTTGGGGAAAACTCGCATCGAAGCAATCGCGAGCTTAAGGAGATTATGCAGAATCTCCCACCACTGCAAATACCATCAACAGGAAGAAGAATTCTTCAAACTGACGCCAGTGATGAATACTGGGCCGCTATCCTATTTGAAGAAATTGATGGTAAGAAGCGCCTCTGTGCTTATAAAAGTGGTAAATTTTCTCAAGTTGAAATGCATTACCACTCCACTTTTAAAGAAATCTTGGCAGTAAAAAAGGGAATAAAAAAGTTCGAGTTCCATCTCATCGGCCATCACTTTCTGGTAGAATTAGACATTGCATCTTTCCCTCAGATGACCAAGTTTAAACAGAAACAGATTCCAAATTCTCAACTGCTCCGATGGGCTGAATGGTTTTCGAAATACTCTTTTGAAACCAAACACATTCCTGGCAAAAAGAATGTACTTGCTGACTTCTTGTCAAGACCCAAAGCACCAGCCTGAAATCAACATGTACATCAAGCGACCCGCCTTCCATATGCTCAATTATGGTGTAAAATACAAGATTGAGAAGATCAAAGAATTGTCAAGCTGGAAATATCCCCAGGAGATTGTTCAACACATCGAGAATGACAATCTTCTTTGAAAACCGGAAAATCTCATGTGGCAGTGTCACATAGATCTGTTCCGATTCAATGGAGGTTTGATTCTCTATCCTTTTGGGTTAAATTTGAATTATCTTTTCATTCATCCTCTCATCTGGAAGGAAGATAATTTCCCTGACTAGCTCAAGACGATGTTATGGTACTTAACCAATAAGTACTTAATAGCTATTGAAATTCCAACCAGAAGATTCATTGCCAACCTCACCAGGATATTCTTACTCGGAAGAAATGTGGAAAAAGAAAGCGATAAAAATCTCTTAGACTTTCTTAATTGGTTCTATCATCCTACATGTTGGAAACAAGACTTGGAAAAAGAACTGAGAACCATGACACCAAATCCTGAAGTCCACACCATTCTGCTTTTCCGACGTCCTTGGCACTTTTTCACAAATAATGGCACCATCATCGATAATCCACAGGAAATAGGGACCACATCTTACGAACCCCATTTGAACAGCAGGGAAGCCCAGATTCACAAATCTTATCCAAGATCTGTTAAATTCTGCGAAAACGAGTACCGAGAACTCCAGAGAATCTTATGTCAAGAAAACAAAACCATTCCTGAAGATGTTTGGAATAATGTACCCGCTACGTGGGATCATTATGACCTAGCACCAGAAGCTAAGGAAGCACTCGAGCAATACAGACAAGCTGCATCGTCCCAAGATCATGAAATGACAGGAATAGATGACAATGTCCAATCCACACAAGACCCCTATGCACACTTTGGAGGTCCTCTGTCCCAGGATCCCTACGACCAGGGACCTTCGTCCTTATTCCAGAACATGGACATGTCCTTTTATGCACAGCCATCCAACTGGCCTTAACCAAGCATCCCTGCCGACACTCAAGAAGATGACAACACAAACTGGGCTGAAGAAGAAACATCCCATTGGGCTCATGAAGAAGCATCCTCATCACGAAGACTGAGCCAAATCCTTTCACCTGAAGACCTTGAAGCCCTTGAACAGAAATATGAAGCACATCTCCTAGAAGACAGCTCAAATGACTCAATTTGCAGCTACAATGCTCGTGACGGACGAGATCGTTGAAAAGCCGTTGTCCGTACAATTTTACTGTAGCAAATCACTGTTCACTTTTTTACTGTAGCACTAGGCTAGGGAAGGTACTATTCACAGTACGGTCACTATTCATAGTGTGTGAATAATTCCCTCCCGGAAATTTCCAGTGCCTCTGTTTGTATGCGGACCTATGAGCTAGGTCCTTGTTTGTGTCTTTGTGACCTCTTATCATCTATATAAGGCGAGGAGGGTGTAATATGTTGGGGAGGGTCCCCTGAAGTAAAGTGGGTGCTTTGTAAATCTCTCATGGCTTTCTAAATCCCTCTTCTTCTCCAGCCTGGTAGGATCCTCCAAGAAATGCAGCTTGGGTAAGTTAGAACCGATTCCATCCTGGCATCTTTGGGTGTCTCTAGGCTCTGAACTAAAGTGCTGAGTGGTTTTCTGCTAAAAGGCTGTCCCTGAAGGGCTTGAACAGGAGTTGTTCGCCCACTGTGGGAAGGCATACCTGCAGAAAATTTTCTTGGTTCTCCCTGGTTCTAAGTCTAGGTCCATTCACTGGTATCAGAGCAATGCTAAGGCCTTATTGGAGGCCATTGATGCGCAGTTTGAGGGTTTTGAGAAGGCGCATGCCATGACCCTAATTATGAAGTTTTCATCATTGAAGCTCACTAGTACTAGAGGCGTGCGTGAACACATCATGTAAATGGGGAACATTGCAGCTCAGCTTAAGAACCTTGACGTTGAGATATTTGAATTCTTTCTTGTGTATTATATTCTGAACACTCTCCCACAACAGTATGCACCTTTCAAGATCTCTTATAACACACATAAGAATAAATGGTCAATTAATGAACTCATGACCATGTGTGTTCAAGAGGAAGAAAGACTGATTATGGAATTGGGAGAAAGTGCTCATTTGGCAAAACACAAGGAAAGAATAAGGGCTATGGCAAGCATAAGGGAAAATGTAAAATACCTCCCCAAGCTGACATTAAGAAAGAATCCAAATGTTTCTTCTGTAAACAGAAGGGGCATATAAGGAAGGATTGTGTCAAATTTAAGGCATGGCTCGAGAAGAAATGTAATCCAATCTCTTGTGTTTGTTATGAATCTAATATGACTGATGTAAGTCACAACACTTGGTGGATTGATTCTGGATCTACAATCCATATTTCGAATTCCTTGTAGGATTTTCAAAACCATAGGAAGCTAGTGGGAAGTGAACAAAGCATTTATTCAGGAAACAAGATGCGTTCGCATGTGGAAGCTATTGGGACATATAGACTAGTTCTCAATAGTGGTTTTGTTTTAAATTTGGAAAAGACCTTTTATGTTCCTAGTTTTTCTAGAAACTTAATTTCAGTTTTAAGACTTGTACCTTTGGGATACTCTTTTAACTTTTCAGATTCAAACTTCTGTTTATCATTTAAATCTCAAAATTGTCGAGAGTGGTACTTTGTCTGATGGTCTTTTTCAAATTAATTTACAAGACAATGCCTATTATGATGCGATGCATGTTCATGATAAAGCTGGTATAAAACGATGTGTTGTGAAAGAACATTTCTCTATGTTGTGGCATCGGAGATTGTGACATATCTCTATAGAAAAAATTAAGCGATTAGTAAATGATGGAGTACTCAGTACTTTAGATTTTACTAATTGTGATACTTGTGTGGACTGCATAAAGGGAAAGCAGACTAACAAGACAAAGAAAGGTGCCAAGAGGAGTACAGAAATATTAGAAATCATACACACGGATATTTGTAGTCCGGATATGGACTCATGTAGTCAGAAATACTTCATCTCTTTCATAGATGATTACTTACATTACATGTATCTCTATTTGATTCATAATAAGTATGAAGCATTAGATGTCTTTAAAGTATTTAAGGCGGAAGTAGAGAAACAATGCGGTAAGCAAATTAAGATCGTGAGATCAGATAGAGGTGGAGAATTCTATGGTGGATACACTGAAGATGGACAAACACCTGATCCATTTGCAAGGTTTCTTCAAGAGCATGGGATAGTTGCCCAATATACTATGCCTGGTTCTCCGGACCAAAATGGCGTAGCGGAAAGAAGAAACCGGACCTTATTGGACATGGTGCGTAGTATGCTTAGCAGCTCCAAACTTCTTAAATCCTTGTGGACTGAAACACTTAAGACGGCAATGTACATATTAAACCAAGTTCCGACCAATGCTGTCCCAAAGACACCTTTTGAGTTATTTAAAGGTTGGAAACCGAGTTTGCATTATATGCGCGTTTGGAGATGCCGGTCTGAAGTGAGAGTTTATAATCCACAAGAAAAGAAGTTTGACCCAAGGACCATAAGTGGGTATTTCATTGGATATGCCGAAAGGTCTAAGGGATACAGGTTTTATTGTCCATCTCACACCACTAGGATTGTGGAATCAAGAAACGCTAAATTTCTTGAAAATGACTTGATCAATGGGAGCGATCGATCGAATGACCTTGATCCTAAGAAAGATCATACAGATACTCAACCTTCCACCTCAAGTTTAAGATTGGTTGTTGCTCATAATGCCCCTTCAGTTCAACCGGCTATTGAACAACCAATCGTTGAAGTTCCACAACCTGCTGATATTGATCTAGTAGATCCAGTTGTTCAGCAATTACCAAAAACTGTTGAACAACCAGTTGAGCAACATTCTCCTTAAGAGAATGTTGATGCAACATTGAGAAGATCTTCTAGAATAAAAAAATCGGCTATTCCTAGTGATTATATTGTGTATTTACGAGAGTCTGACTACAATATTGGAGCTGAAAATGATCCTGAAACGTTTTCACAAGCCATGGATAGTGATAAATCCAATTTGTGGTACAATGCCATGAAGGAAGAGATGAGTTCTATGGCATCTAACAAAGTCTGGGATTTGGTTGAGTTACCTAATGGTGTGAAGGTCATTGGTTGTAAATGGGTCTTCAAAACTAAGAAGGATTCATTGGGTAACATTGAAAGATATAAAGCTAGACTTGTTGCTAAAGGATTCACTCAAAAGGAAGGAATCGACTACACGGAGACTTTTTCTCCTGTATCTAAGAAAAATTCTCTTCGTATTGTTTTGGCTTTGGTTGCCCATTTTGATATGGAATTACATCAGATGGATGTGAAAACGGCGTTCCTCAATGGAGAACTAGAGGAGGAGGTTTACATGAAACAACCTAAAGGATTCTCCTCTAGTAAAGGTGAGCATTTGGTGTGCAAGCTTAAGAAATCTATATATGGCTTGAAATAAGTATCCCGCCAACGGTACTTAAGGTTCCATGAAGTCATCTCTTCATTTGGTTTTGTAGAGAATGTCATGGATCAATGTATATATCAGAAGGTCAGTGGGAGCAAAATTTGTTTCCTTGTGCTGTATGTGGATGATATACTACTTGCAACCAATGATAAGGGGTTGCTACATGAGATGAAACAATTTCTCTCTAAGAGTTTTGACATGAAGGATATGGGTGAGGCATCTTATGTCATTGGCATAAAGATCCATAGAGATAGACCTCAAGGCATTTTAGAACTATCTCAAGAAACATATATCAATAAGGTCCTAGAGAGATTTCGGATGAAAGATTGTTTACCAAGTATAGCACCCATTGTAAAGGGTGACAGGTTCAATTTGAACCAATGCCCGAAGAACAATCTAGAAAGGGAACAAATGTACAATATTCCATATGCTTCTGCTGTTGGAAGCTTGATGTATGCTCAAGTTTGCACTCAACCTGACATCGCTTTTGTTGTGGGAATGTTAGGAAGATATCAGAGTAATCTAGGTTTAGACCACTGGAGAGCTGTAAAGAAAGTGATGAGATACCTTCAAGGTACCAAAGACTATATGCTTATGTATAGACGGACTGACAACTTAAAAGTGGTCGATTATTCGGATGCGGACTTCGCGGGCTGTGTTGATTCACGAAAACCAACATCTGGATACATTTTTATGTTAGCTGGCGAAGCCATGTCATGGAGAAGTGCCAAGCAGACTTTGACTGCTACTTCCACTATGGAGGCTGAGTTTGTTTCTTGTTTTAAGGCTACCCCGCATGGTGTATGGTTGAAGAGTTTTATTGCTAGGCTTAGAATTGTTGATTCTATTTCTAGGCCATTAAGAATATATTGTGACAATTCAGTTGCGGTTTTTATGGCTAAAAATGCCAAAAGTGGCAGTCGAAGTAAGCATATCGACATTAAGTATTTAGCCATAAGGGAATGTATTAAGGAGAATAAAGTGGTCATTGAACACGTTAGCACTGAATTGATGATAGCCGATCCTTTAACTAAAGGCATGCCACCAATGAAGTATAAGGATCATGTATCTAGTATGGGAATAGGTCCCATCATGTAATTTGTCGTCATATGAACGATTTTTGTTGTATGAAACTCTTATTCAGTTGTAATGTTGATTCTCAATTTTTATCTACACATTTTGTTGTTTATGAGAATAACATTTATCCTTGGTTTTGAAATAAACATGGGGTTTATTCATTAAGATATGTTGTCACATATAGGCTGACATTAAAGAAATAAGATGCATTGTGATACATGGAAGATATTACTCACTCTTAGAGGACATGTCGCCGTGATCCATGTGCTTTTGTTTCTTTTCTTTAAGCATAAAGTTTTCGTGGAATTAGTTGGATAATCCGTATGATGAAAATGATGGGATCAAGTGGGAGAATGTTATTTATTTTTGTGATCCCACATTTTAGACCCATATTTTCTCTTAAAGTTGCGACTATTCGACATGAAGTTTTTTCACGCTTCGTACCCTTTCGTGACAACCGCCCATTTGGTAATCGTCTTGATGGGAGACGGGATATAAAAGGGAACGTATGTTCATTTCTGACGGGTGATCACAAGGTCTAACACAAAATCCTCACATTTAGAATACACCATCAGTACGTGACGAAATTTGGTTAGTAGAGTGTGCCTATTATTTTCATGATTTTTCAGGACATTCGACGAACGTGAATACGAACAATGGCTGGAGGTTTATCTATTAACAATCCTGGTTTCCGCATATGAATTATTTTGTCTAACACGGAAAGCATCGAGCTCCGTGAATTCGACACGTTCATCGACGGGATACTGTCGCATAGGAGCTCAGAAACCAAAAAGGAACCGCATTCACAAGCGCATCGGAGGGCGAATGCATATCTTTTTGTTTTTCCGGTTATTTCGCTCTTTTTTTAGGGTTAGTAGATTGAAGGAGACGGGATTCACTTTTTAGGGCTTCGGATTCGGATGGTTCAATTCGATTCGCCCAACCAAATCGATAAAACCAAATTTGATTTTTTCCTTTATCCAAATCAAAAATCGAACAAAACAAAAAATGTACAAAAGTTCAATTCGATTCGCATTTCAATTCGATTTTGACACCCTGATGGTATAACTCACTACCCAACCACAAAAGTGTGGCGGAGATTTATTCAAAATAATTTATCATGAACAACATAAATAATTATAATAAGGGAAAGAGAACAAGTAATTAGCTTTGGCTAGTGTCACGAGTGATCTGTTTTGTTGTTGTGTAATAGAGAGCAAAGAAAAGAATGAAACGCATTGCCCTTCTTTATTTTTTCCTCTCTCGTGAGAGAACATGAGGAAGCCTTAGGAGCATTTTCTCAATTTCCTGAAAAATTTAGATAAAGATGCATTTGTCTAGTAATTTGATACTAATTCACCAATTTGAAGAACAAAAATCAATAAATTAATCAATTAAATTTAATTATTAATGTAATACTAACAATAAAATCTTAAATGAAAAGGTATTTGATTTTGTTTGCAACGAATTCAGTTGTACATTAGAGTTAAAAGAAGGATCAACAACTGATACTCAATTGATAGTTGAGTTTTCTCTCTCGAGTAGAGTATGATTGTCGGACAGTCGCACTGACAATTGCCACATCTTTGGATTGTTCTTCCTCTTTAATCCTAAGATACGCATTAGAGAATCGAATTAGATCGGCTGGCTGGCGCACAATGATTTTGAAACTTCAAGAATGGCGGCTAATCGAGGCCTTCGGCTCCAAATGCCCATTTCTTTTAAGACCCGCATTTTTATGTCAAAAATACAATTTACGCACCTTGCCTCAAACGCCATTATTAGCTGCAATTATTTCAAACTGTCAAAACCATCTTTTCCTTGTGCGAAAAATCGTTTATATACCTATTCACCCCCTCTAGGTACTAGCACTAGCTATATCAATTGGTATCGAGCTCGTGTTCTTACTTTATTTGAAGTGTTTTACTTCACAAGAAAAGATCCATGGCTAGTATGCGGCACTGTGGCTGATGGAAGGGCAAAGCAATACAGACCTCCCTACTTTGATGGAAAGGATTACAACATCCGGAAGAACAAGATGAAAGCCTTTTCGCGATCAAAGGATCCTCCGGAATGGGACGTGGAAAAAGGATCACTCCTACCGCTGCACGGTTCGAAAGAGGAAAAGAAACAATTGAGACCGGGTGGAATGACTCAGAAGAAATCAATAAGAGACAAGCACTCGATGCAAAAGCAATTTACTCTTTATATTGTGCTTTGTCACCAACCGAATATAACAGAATATCTTCTTGTGTTACAAAGAAAAGAAGTGTGGGACAGATTACATATCACCTATGAAGGAACAGATCGAGTGAAGGAGACTAGAATCAACATTCTCCTTGGTCAATATGAATCCTTCAAAATGAAACCAGGAGAACCTATTACTGACATGTTTAGTCGTTTTACAGATATTGTCAATGGTCTTGAGAACCAAGGACAAAAGATCTCTGATCCCATGAAAGTGAACAAGCTACTGCGTGGACTTTCTAAGGATTGGAATCATATAAAGACTTCGATAAGAGAGACGCAAAGAATTATGCCACTATCTCGTTGATGAGCCGATTGGAACTCTTCGCCTTATGAAGTGGAACGAATCAATGAAGACGAAGATCCAAGAGGTAAGAAATCTATTGCATTGAAATCAAATGATGATTCCGATAATGCAGATTCTCAAGATGATCCGGACGATGAGGAGCTTGCTCTTATGATAAGAAGGTTCGTAAAACTGAATAGAAAAGGAAGAAGGTTCAACTCCAAGAAACAAAATTTTCAAAGACAGCAATCCAAGTCGGTTGATAATGAGGAACCAAACAAAGATGTAGTTTGTTTCGAATGTAAGAAAAAGGGACACATAAGACCTAACCGTCCTCTTCTCAAGAAGAAGAAAGGAAAAGCTGAAAAGTTTCGAAAAGCACTCAAAGCCGAAACTTGGAGTGATACCGAGTGTGAAGAAAGTGAGGATGAATATGCCAATCTGTGTCCGATGGCACAATCGACTCGCACTCAGATTCTGGATCGACTCGAAAGTGAATTTGAGGTAAGTGATTTTAAAATTCCCGTCAAAGTCTCTAAATATATTGATGAACTGTGTTTTAATCTTAAGACTTCTCTTAAAAGAGTTTCCGAACTAAAAAGGGAAAACTTAGCTTTAAAACAAAAAGAAAACATTTTAGAAGAAAGAATCAAAAGTTTAGATTTGAACGTTTCTATTCTTAAAGAAAAAGAAGATAATCTTTTAAAAGAAAATACTTTTCTAAAAACGACTTATCAAATATTTCAAGGAAATTTTCAATAGGATCTGAAAAACTTGAAAAGTTCTTTCGGTTCAAAGACCTTACTTCAATAAGTCCGGACTAGGAATGACAGCAGTAAACAATTCCATTGATTGATTTTCCTAAAGTAAAAGAAAGAATTAAGAAGAGACCATCGAAAGAGGCTTACAAAAATCATTTCAAGAAAGTTTTTGTAAAATCAGAGGTCAAAATGCTCTAAGATGTTCAAAGTGTAACAAGAAGGATCACTTTGAAAAAGAGTGTCCTATGATTTGGAAGCCTGTTAAGAAAGCATGGCATTATAATGATTATTCTGCTAACACCAAAGGACCCAAGAAAATTTGGGTACCAAAGAAAGTTTGAGATTTTCATTTGAATGCGGGTCTCCGTCAAGAAAAAGGTAAAATGGTATCTTGACATGGATGTTCAAGACACATGACGGAGACTCAAATAGCTTCATAAAGCTTATTCAAGTGAACGGAGGAAAAGTTTCATTTGGAGGAAACAGCAAAGGAAATATTGTGGGATTTGGAACTGCCAAAATTGGAAATCTCACAATAAACAATGTTTCGCTAGTAGAAGGACTCAATTACAATCTTCTCAAAGACGGGCCAACTATGTGATACCGGATTCAAGATTTTCTTCCAAGAAGGAACATGTTCTGGAATCGCAAAGACTCTACTCGCTTTTCAAAGGTCGAAGACATGGAAATATCTACCTCCTAGACGTAAAACCAAATGATTCGCATTGCTTAATCTCAATACAAGACGAAGCAAACCTATGGCATAGAAAGCTCGGTGGCCATGTCAACATGAAGCAATTGGCCAAAATCTCATCAAAACAGCTTGTTCGAGGTCTACCAAAATTGTCATATCAAAAGACCAATCTATGTACTCCTTGCATTATGGGAAAGCAGGTAAAAGATTCATACAAGTCTATAAATCATGTCTCTACTAATCATGTATTGCAGCTGTTGCATATGAATCTATTCGGACCAACCAGAACCCAGAGTATTGGAGATCAAGTTGGTAAGTTCGAAGAAAGATCAGATGAAGGCATCTTCCTTGGATATTCTACATCAAGCAAAGCCTACAGAGTCTATAATAAGAAGAGCCGGGCCCGTGGAGGAGTCAATGAATGTCAAATTCCAAGACTCTATGCAAGGTGAATCCAGTGGGACTCAAAGATGAAGAGTCCGAACTCGCTCCAGCACCCTCAAAAGATTACATCTCAAGAAGCTTCTCAAATTCTCGAAGATAAGCATCAAGCTACTCATGAAGACTCAGATAAAGAAAAAGGTCTTCAACCGCTTAAATCAACTAGCAACCGGAAGCATAAATCCAAATCATCCTAAAGATCTCATTATCGGAGAAATTAATGAAGGAATCCGCACTGAGATCCAAAAGGCGTGAAGAGTCTAGTGCCGTAGCTCTTATTTCTGAAATTGAACCAAAAAGCATAAAAGAAGCTCTATCCGATGAAAGCTGGATTGAAGCTATGCAAGAAGAGCTCGATGCAGGTTCAACATAAACGACGTCCTGGGATCCGTCATCTAAACCAAAAGGTAAAACCGTTATCGGAACCAAATGGGTGTTCGAAACAAGATGAATGAAAAAGGAAAAGTCGTATGAAACAAAGCAAGACTCGTGGCAAAAGGATATACGCAAGAAGAAGGAATAGACTATGATGAGACCTACGCTCCCGTGGCAAGGTTAGAAGCTATTCGTCTATTACTTGCATTTGCTTGCTATAAAAATTTCAGGTTATTCCAAATGGACGTCAAAAGCGCTTTCCTAAATGGATTTATCCATGAGGAAGTTTACGTGGAACAACCTCCGTGGTTTGAAGACCCAAAGAAGCCGACTCGCCTTTGGGACCGAAAAGGCTCGTATGGTTTAAAGCAGCACCTCGAGCTTGGTACGACGACTAAGTAAGTTCTTATTAAAGAATGGTTTTGTTAAAGGTAAAGTTGATACTACTTTATTTATTAAAAAGGAAAACAAAAGTTTTATACTTGTTCAAATATATGTGGATGATATCATATTTGGATCCCCTAATGAAAGTCTCAAGCAAGAAATTTTCAAAGTCTATGCAGGATGAATTTGAAATGAGTATGATGGGAGAATTAACATTCTTTCTTGGTCTTCAAGTAAAGCAATTGAAGGAAGGTACTTTCATTTGTCAAGAAAAATATGCTAATGATCTTGTCAAAAGGTTTGGATTAGAAAATTGCAAGAAGATCGATATACCAATGTCAAGTTCTTTGAAAATAGACAAAGATGAAGAAGGGAAGAAAGTTGATCAAAAGTCGTATGTAAGCATCATCGGTTCACTTCTTTATCTTACGCCTCTAGACCTCGACATTTTGTTGAGTGTTTGCATCTCGTGCTAGGTTTCAATCGATCCTAGAGAATCTCATCTCAAGGCTGCAAAACGTGTTATTAAATACATTGCCTCGTCTTCAAGCATCGGTCTATGGTATCCTAAAGAGGGAGACTTCAATCTTCCGGGATATTCGTACGCCGATCCGGCCGGTTGCGGAGTCGATAGAAAGAGCACTTCAGAACCCGCCAGCTTGCTTGGAAGCAGAACAAAGTGTTTGGTTTTCAAGGAAACAGAGCACCGTAGCTCTCTCTACAATGTAAGCAGAGTATGTAGCTCTTGGAAGCCGCTGTTCGCAAATTCTATGGATAAAACAACAGCTACAAGACTTTGGGATTGAAGACTCATGCACGTAAATCAGATGTGACAACACCAGCGCAATCAATCTCACCAAAATCCAATCCTTCATTCAAGAGCAAAGCATATAGAGATTCGACATCATTTTATTAGAGATCATATTCAAAATGGAGAAATCTCAATTCAATTTGTTGATTCGAAAAGTCAACTAGCGGATATATTCACAAAGCCATTGGAGAAAAATCAATTCGATTTTATCCGTACTGACTCAACATTTTGAAGCTTGAAGAATTTAAAGTCCGAAGAATCTACATCAATCGACTCTATCCTTCGACGCTATACTTCGACTCGAATTCTCGACTCGACCTTCATTGTATAGACTGTAAGTTATTCTTTTAATCTCGAAAAGGTACGATCTTTCGTTCGATTATATTTGATTGATACAATCTTTAATTTTTGTAAACATGCCTTTTCAAAAAGGGATAATCTCTTTTAAAATGGCAGTTATTATTTTTTAAGAAAGACGACTGTTCACCTTTCTTTGTAACGATTGCTCTTGCCTTTTCAAAACTGAGTTATATATACACAAGTTTTCACTTTTACTCGATTCTCAAAACCCTAAAAGGCATTCTTCTCTCAACCCCGTTTTCTACTTGATCCATACTCGAGAAAGTTGTCATTTTTCCTTGGGAAAACGAGTGAAGGAATCTTCTATTAACAAGAAAAGATGTCTTCTTCGAGAAAGTCGTCAAGGATAGCAAGCGGGGTCCACAGAGAATGAAAGAGGGACCTACGCACTTCGATTCACCGAGGAAGATGATCCGTCGAGACAACAATGCAGTCCCGTTCCCTCTCCACCTCATCACTCACCATCTACCCCACAAGGTGCGGGTCATCATCGAGGAAGTCATTCTAGAAGACGTCGAACTGAAGTGAGAGCACAAAAACCCTCATTTATTTACATGCTCTATCGTGCATTGAAGGTTTCGGGTTCTCCTCTCGAATTATATAGATGCTTTTCTTAGAGAAAAGAATTATGGGAATGAGTACAGATTTTTGAAACGAATGGAGGAATTGGGAATTGCTCCCAAAGGTAAGGTCAAGAATCACTTGCGAACATTCCAAGTGACCCTCGTGTTTAGGACCGATTCCTAATGAGGGGAACGAAGATGATAAAATGTTTAGTGATTTTCAACCGAGAATGGGCATTTCGCAAATGTGAAGGGAAAGAAGATGGAGTTGTTTAGATCGAATGATCGGGAGAAGTGTTCTTCGCCTTGTTGAAACGAGGAGTGATAAACCCAGAGTGTTGATTTTGATTTCTCGGATGCTATTAATGTGAACTTAAGGGAAAAGTTCGAATTGCTTCAACTTGAGCAGTTTTGCACTGATACTACTGATGGTTATGCACACTTGACTGCTTATTTCTATTCAAATCTAAGTTTTCTTGATGCGAATAGAATATCATTCAGTGTTCGAGATCAGGATTATGTGATTGATGTAGACATGCTGGCAGACATAATTGGTGTTGAACGAGGTCGTTATCAACCAATCAAAGTCTCGATTGCTCGTGCTACTCGGATCTTGTCAAAAACAGATACAGAGGCGAAGATTACCTACACGAAGATGAATGCCATCAATATTGTGCTGCACAAAATTGTGATCAATTGCATCAGGCCAAAGTCTACATCAAAGACTGATGTATCCAATTCGGAAGCCAAATTGATGTATGCTATCAACTCAGGGAAGAAGTTCTCTCTGCCTCATACTATTCTATTCCATATGTACAGAGCAATGTCGAAGAACAAGGGACAATTGCCTTATCCGAATCTTGTGACAAAAATCTTCAGACACATGAATATCGAACTGCCACACACTCTCTGTGTTAGACCGTGCGATAAAATGGTGGTAGGTTTGAATATGTTGACGAAGATGCGTCCGAAAGAACTTAGCAAGGAAATGGCAAAGTTCAAGGTGAAAACTCCGCTCTCTTCCGCATCAAAGAGAAAAGGGAAGGAGCCCATTCGTGCTCCATCCAAAAAGAGAAGATCTCTCATCTTGGAGGATGAAGAAGACGATGAAGATCACTCTATTCCTGCACTGGTAAGGAATAGACGTTCTGTATTTAGATCAATGTAACTTGACCGAGCAAAGAGAAGAAGAGCTGCGAGAAAAGGAGAAAGAAGATGAAGAAGAAGAAGAGCATAGAGAGAAAGAGATAGAAGCTCAAGAAGAAGAAGAACAGAGAGAGAAAGAAATAGAAGATGAAGAAGAAGGAGAAGAAGAGAAAGAAAAGTCTATTTCTTGAATCTGAGAAAAAGGAACGGAAGAGCATGATCATCACTCCACCCATCTTGATGTCTTAGAGACAGGGGAGTTGACGAGCAAGATTTTGATGTCTTAGAGACAGGGGAGTTGGGAGCAAGAAAATCCTCACCTCATGCTTCTCCATTACCTCGAAGATCATCATGATACATCATCAAATTTGCAAGGTCATACAGAAGCGCCATCATCGCATTCACTCCATCCGAGAAAGTAAATGCTAGTATGCACATCGACAATTCCGCAGATTTTCATCGTATTCTTGATATTCTTCCGGAAATGCGGGGACAAATCTATGCTCGACTATGAAATTCAAGCCATCAAGAATGCTGGCCAAGCATCTTGCTACCCCGGAAGACAGTAATGAAAGACCTCGCCCTGCAGATTCAAGCTAATGCCAAAGGAGAAGAGGTAGCAAAATTAAGGGAAGACTTGAAGAGGCTCGAAGGCATAGTACAGTCCATGGGAGAATTCCAGATCGTGCGCATTCCTGCGACATGACTCTTTTCTCACCTTTTTTACCGATGACAAAAAAGGTCTTTTCCCACATTAAATGAACTTAATATTTCTCCATAAATGGGGAATGGTGCAGTACTTTTGGCCAATGCGAGTCCCATCGCTCCACTCTCCATCATCGTACGTCCTTGTACCCCGCGAGCCAGTCCTGCTTTTTCTCATCAGATTAATTTTGATTGGCCATAAAGGATGGGGGAGAGAGGGGGAGAGAGAGAGAGAGAGGAGTGATTTAATCAGTGATTAACACACGACTTAGTCACTGTTAGGTCCACCAACATTATCCATTCTCAATTTTGCATTTTAAGAGAGAGAGAGAGAGAGGGAGAGGGGGATTACTGAAATTACTTCTACAATAAATGAAAATGTGAACTAAAATTACTCCTCGAGTAAATTTAGATGTGAACTGCTGCACTGATGCTGTCTTACTAGATTCGCTTGAAATGAATAATATTAAGATGAAGTGATGGCTGTGGATCATATGAAAGTTATTGGAAATGTTACTTGCATGCATGCTTCAATGTAGTAATTATCACACAAGCGAAGCACTTACAATGCATGTAAATGGGAGTTGATGCATAGAAATTTTTATGGCACACTTAAGTAGATGACCCACTCAAGATGAATAAGGTATCTAATGGGGTGGCCACAATGAGGAGGATGTTGCGGCCTGTGGTCAAGGAATCGTGGCCTCGATGGTTGTACAACACCTTGAGCCTATTGATTGGGTTATCCAGAGGCTTGGCCATTGGAGAGAGACATGAATTACCAAAATTACTCCTATAATAAATAAGAATGTGAACTTAAATTATTCCTTTCCCCAGGAAAAAAGAAATCACTCCTTGAATAAATTTGGATGTGAACTGAAATGATGTTGTCTAGGAGATTTGCTTGAAGTGAAGAGTGAAGTAATTTTGGTCACCATATAAGAAGCGATGGTTGTGGATCGTAGGAAATGTCAAGGAAATGTTACTTGCATGCATGCTTCATTGTAGTTGGGAGTATTTATGCTGGCCACCAGAAATGTTGTGAACCCTATTTTGCTCCGTTGCATGTGTCCAAAGAAATATAGATTCTCTTGCCTCTATCTGCCATTAAAAAAAAAAAAAAAAAAAAAAGCTTACAATCTCCCAGAGCAACGCCTAGTTGTTCTGCAGTTCCACAAAAATGGTTTTTACCCAAATATTTAGGCATTGTCCCCATTTTCGTTCGGAGAAATTCCTTCTATAATCTTTCATGTTACTGTAATAATTTTTTTATTTTTTATTTTGTTACTTCTAGAAGAGGAAATTACCGACTTTTCCCTTTTCAATAATTATAAGTTTGTTGCTATACTCTCCACCCACGTAACCAAATGAAGGCAATTTCAAGCGGCTAACAAGGGAGGCCAAAGTTAAAGCTAAATAGAATCTAAAGTTTATTCTAATTGGGATCAACATTTCTTTAATTTTTTTATAAGTCCTCTTCTTTTTTTCTTAGGTTGACTTTTTTTCAGGTTCGATAATTTGTCCATTTGGCGCCCACTTGTACCGTCACATCCGGAACTCATGTGGTCACCGTTCTCTCTCTCTCTCTCTCTCCACGACTCTTTCCGTTTTACTTTTGTCTTTCTGTTAAAGTATTTTTCATGAAGTTTTAAGGGAAAGGGATTAGGTGACCAACCAAGTCATAGGGATAAAAGGGATTAGGCGAATGATAATTTGATAATTGAATCAAGCATATGTTAAATGTTTGCTGCCACTTATAATTGCGGGATTTATCGCAGTTGAGTCTTGATATATTATTTTCGTATTTAACGTTTCATTTTACATCTAAATTCGGATCATGCCTTTTCTACTTCGTTTTGGTAATCATTAGAAATATATTTGCTGTATGAGTTCTTCTTTTCCATCGGAGAAATTCCATCCATTAACCTTTCATGTTACTGTATGGCGGAGGACATTTGATCAGCATATGAGAGTTAATGGTTGTGGACCACAGGAATTCCCAAGTCAGCCAACTTGGACGAGCAAAAGACAGTCTTTGCTATATTTCATTAGAGAAAGACAGAGAAGGGTCACCGAAATTTCTCCTCGAACGAATTTGGATGTGAACTGCCACGATGTGGTCTTCGTAGATTTACTTGAGTCGAATAGTTCATGTGATCATAGGAAGTTTCCGGGAAATGTTGCTCGCTTGGGTGCCTCGTCACTTCATTGTAGTCGGAGGATGTAGGTTGGTCACTATGGTTAAGAGGCTTAAACGCGCGTGGGTATTTCGGTAAACATGCCACCTCGCAAAATTAGCAACTTATCTCGTTTTCTTTTGATAATAGTGATGATTACACGTACAGTGCACTTGAATGGAGTTGGTGTTGGAGGATTTTTATCGCCCGCATAAGTCGACCCCAATCAAGATTAGAATTGTATTTGATAAAGTGGCGATGACGAGGAGGACGATGCGGACCTGTGGAAGGTTTGCCACGTCAAAGAGGAAATACTGAAATTACTCCTACAATAAATAAGAACATGAATTGAAATTATCGTAAGGCGGTCCTAATAAATTAGGACCCTGACAGAAAATGTAGCAGAGAAAGAATGAGGCAACAATAGTTTATCAAATGAGCTCGAACTCAAAGTAATGAGTCTGTAATCATTGCCAAAGCGTGTTTTATTTTGCATTGCAGACGCATAACTCAGAAAAGCGACTTCATCTTCATGTACGTCTCCTGTAAAAGTTAGCCCCTCCACCTTATGGTGCTGCATGTACGATTTTTTGTTGTTTCCTTTGGCTTTTTTCCGCCTTTTGCCTATTGAGGAATTGAGCTATTTCCGTCTTCAATGCAGATTTTCAGGCAAATCTCTTCCACCCGATATTTGATCAATGATGTCGCAATGCTCGAACATCAGTTATCATTTAGGTGTAGCTTTTGAACAAGCGACCAAAAATTCCGATCAATTGCTTCTAATCCCACGGGACTATAACTTATAAATTACGACACCAATAAGCGTGCGTTATAGTCTAATGAGAAATATTGAAGGCAAATTAGTATGGCTCTTCATTAAATTGATGATGTCAAAACATTTTATAATTTTGCTTGATTTGATACTTCGTAACCAATCGATCATGATGCCAATATTATACGAATTTCCGCAATCTTTTACTATCTCATGATATTATTCATCTATAAAATATCTTTCAAGCTTTCGGATAACATCACTTTGTGTGTGCACAAGAATTTCCAATGTATCGCGAATCACATCACCATGAAATTTTTACAAATCTTATCCTTAGGTATTTTTCTCTCATTTGAAGATCTGACATCTATTAGTAAATTACTTGTACTTTTGCTTGAAGCACACACACCAATGTAATTAAAAGAAAAAAAAAACACTTCCATCTCCGTCACATATGCTGAACTTACGAAAAAACACTCATACATCTTTTCCCCCAATAAACCGTATTATAAACGTCGAGAACATATATCGTATTGCGCTTGGATAAAAGTACTTCGATTATGAACTCACTAGTTTTCTTACCGTGGTTTGCACGGGTTTTCTTTGCAAAGAGATAATTAAGTGATTCTTGATGTATTATGTTCACGAGGACTCTCAATCTTAGATAACTTTTCAGTTTCCTAAATAGATAATTGGGAATCATTGTTCTCAAACAGACTCCTATAAAAATTGTAACGTAAAATACCTCAGCGCTTTCGCATTCAATCTGTGTTTCAATTATGGTGGCGGGCTCAATATTTTCGATGATTAATTTGACTAAGAAATTAATACTAACTTGGACTCTAATATTCAACTTGTGATGACGTTGTTCATATCTCTCTTGACCCTTTCCTATTCTTTTTTTCCTTTTCATTAAGGTCTTTCTCATCAAGAAATCGATCCAGTTACGACCGGCCCAGTCAAGACCTATAAAACGAAGAAAAGGTCAAAAAGAGAGATGCTCTCAAAACGCTTGCTTCCAAAAATGTTGTGAGCCCTACTTTGCTCCGTTGCATGTGTCTATGGTTGTCTCTCTTGCCTATATCTGCCATTAGAAAAGCTCATATTCTCCCTGAATAACACCCAGTTGTTCTCCAGTTTCACCAAAAATAAGTTTTTACCCAAATATCATGGCACTGTTCCCATTTTCGTTCGGAGAAGTTCCTTCTATAATATTTCATGTTACTGTAATAAATTTTATCTTATCTCGTTACTTCTAGAAGAGAAAATTACGGACTTTCCCTTGTCAATGATTTTATGTTTGTTGCCGTACTCTCGACCCACGTAACCAAATAAAGGCAATTTCGAGCGGCTAACCAAGGGAGGCCAAAGGCTAAATAGAATCTAAAGTCTAGGCTATTGCAGATCATTATTTCTTTAACTTTTTTGTATAAGTCCTCTTTCTTCCCTGGGTTGACTTTTCAGCGTTCGATATTTTATCTATTTGGTACCTACCCGTACAATCGCATCCCAAATTCATATTGAGAATTCAGGGAATGACTGATCATCCTTTATGAAATTATCCACGAAGTCTTCAACTTATAATAAAGATTTTACAGACAAAAAAATAATAATTTAACAAAACATATCTCTGAGCAAATATAATAACAAAGTTCATAGTGTCGTGAATTAGTCAAAATGAGAGTTTGATAAATCCCATTTAATACCCTTTACTTGAGTAATCTAAGATAGAGTCTCATGTCATTCTGATGGCTCTTTATATGGCTCAATTAAATTTCTTTATCCGCCGAACAAGAAATTGTAATAAAAGGGGTGAGCAAAATCATGACTTCGAAAGTGCCAATCACCACTTTTGTGGGATCAAGAAATTAATGATGCATATTTGTATCAATTATGCTACATTGCAAACCGACACAAGTATCATGTTACTATCAACATATTCCAATACCACATATCATATTGAGGAAGAGGAGAAAGAAGAAGTAGAAGTGGAATGGTTCAGT
The DNA here is from genome assembly GCA_014182575.1 of Eucalyptus decipiens. Taxonomy (NCBI): domain Eukaryota; kingdom Viridiplantae; phylum Streptophyta; class Magnoliopsida; order Myrtales; family Myrtaceae; genus Eucalyptus; species Eucalyptus decipiens. The sequence continues at coordinate 16,394,075 of CM024616.1, forward strand.
TTAAAGTGTGCCTAGGTCAAGATGATTGGGGCATACATATAGTTGTTCGGCACTTGGATGGCTGAGAACACTTGCAGTCCTCTTGCTTGCACGACGCAGAGGTGGGAAGCGGGAGGCATGTCCGAAGGAGTTAGACAGGTACATAAATTTCCCAGAAACTTCAGAGCCGCAAGCTAGTCGTGGCTTTTTCCGAGGAGATCGACTTTGATTTTTTTTTTCTTTAGATTGACTTTGATTAGCCCCAAAGAGAGAGAGAGAGAGAGAGAGAAATTAGACAGGCACATAAATTTCCCAGAAACTTCAGAGCCCCGAGCTAGTCGTGGCTTTTTCTCAGGAGATTGACTTTGATTAGCCCCAAAGAAGAGAGAGAGAGAGAGAGAGAGGGAGAGAGACAGAGAGACAGACAGACAGACAGACAGAAGTGTCATTTAATTAGTGATTAACACACGAGTTACATAATTAAAAAAAAAAATCCCAGATGAGTGCCCGCACACGATCAACAAAAGATGGCATGTCTTTCATCGAACAAAACAATTTCTAATTTTCCGAATGGCCAAACCGAGTGCACATGAGCGACCATGGGCATGACGTTTTCACTGCTTAGAGTGCTATTCTTGCCCATCAGCTATATTCCATCCTCATATGCAAACAGTATATATTGAATATACCTTTCTTTCTTTTTTGGCCATATGTTATATATATACTGTTTTACTTATTAGTCTCGAAGGTTTGAATGACCAAAGACCGATCCTCATGTTACTACTTATAAGTTATAACCCTATGGAGATGCCTACCATTCGTTATTAAAAACAAAAGAAAGACAAAAGATTCCTGACACTATAGCCCTCTTCTGGAACAGAGATAATCCTTAGATATGCATGACTTAGGTAACTTACCTTAAATTGAGTACTCAATCAATTGCTTTGAATCTAAAATTGGCCGAAGAGGAGCCTAGTATATTCCGTACTTTATATAGTTTTTTATTTTGTAAAAAATAATTGGCATGCGTGATGCGGTCTTATGCGATTTTATTGACATAGTAATTGTTCCCAACATCTGTGTATGAGTAGGTAGAAGAATTTATGAAAGAATCGAGCGAGGCGATCTTTTTAGCAAGATTTAGTAAAGATGATTGCCACATTTTTGGAATATTATTCCCTTACATCCTAAAATTTACATTAGACAATTGCATCAAGTAAGGTCGAGCCTTGCCGGTGGCTAGGCGAGGTCGAACTCACCCTACCACTAGCGAGGCGAGCCTCGATCTTGTCTTCTTGCCGCAGTGGCCAGCAAGATCGACCAATTGGTTAGAGAAGCAAGGAAAAAGAAAGAAAGAAAATAAAAGAGAAAAATATAAAACATTCAAAAAATATTAATAAGTTAATAAAATTTATCCACATCAACATCGGTCTTATCACGTAAAATGGCTTACATTTACATCAGCAATTTTGGACCTAAATTGATTGATAAATTGAATTGACAAAAATATAAAAATTTAGGATTCAATTAACAAAATTGAAATATCTAGGATTAAAATAACAAAAATGTAATAGATGTAGGATTTTTGGACAATTTCTGATCCAACGTGCAATGTCATTATTGAACTTTAAATTTATTAATTGTGATTCTTGAACTTTGATTTCATGTGTGATATCCTCTCTTAATCTTTAATTTATTTAATGTTATTCCTAAAAAAATTCAATTAAGTGCTCCCTCATGGAGTGGCGTGCTTGTTTTGTCCCGCTCACTTTATCAGCACGTGCATGCGACAGGCGAGACAGACAAGAGAATCAAGTGTCTTGTCGCAGTACACGAATGAAGAAAGAGAACGACTATTTGAACGCAGCGCATGACAAAATTTGATTGGTTCTTGCCTTGTTGGGTCATTCCGGCCAACGCGGCGGCGTGCTTGATCGGCTTATTCGAGGTGGTTGACCGTTCATTAACGGTCATTTTATATGCTTTCCTTCCACCGAAAGCCACCACTGGGCGGTGGCGCTACAGGACATGTCTGAAAAGTTACTAGGACTAATTCAAAATTATCGACTTTTAATTAATTGTTTGAAAATGCCAACTATCTCGACAACTTCATGTTCCATTTATTTGCTTATCTTCCGGACCGTTAAAATTATTAAAAATTTATGGCCCAGTCGGAGTTATCAGCTAGTTCTAATGTACTAACTCTTATGCGAGTAGCTTACCGCTTTTGTTTGGTCACTCCAAAGTTACGACCTTTTTCTAGCAACTTACCAACATTTGTTTCCGTAACTTACTAGCGTGCTAAAGTTATTGATTTATATGTGAAATTATTTGTGTTAGATTGAGTAATCCATTGACTTTTGCCCTATTGAGTAACCGACCAATTTTATATCTCGAACTTTTGTTTGAGTTACTCAGCAAAGTTTATTTCATCTCCTCAAAATTACAAGTTTCCATGACAACTTGCTAATAGTTATTTACTATAGCATCTACTAACTTTTATATGAGATTATTGATCTCAATTTGAGTGATCTACTAGTTATTTAATATAGCATTTCTTTTATTGAGATTATTAAAATATCTACTAACTCATTAAAATAGTTTTATCTTAGCAATTTTGTTTGAATTTGTTAACAAGATTTTATCCGGTTGCTTTCAAAATTACCAATTTCTATAACAATTTACGACCACTAAGTTTACTAACATTTTATTATACATAATTATCAACTTGAATTCAGTAAACTCTTTTTCCTATTGAGTTACTAACTTATTATAACTTACTAACTCTTATTTAGTAAACTTAGCTCCACGGGCTCGTAAGCCTAATCAAGTTTCTATTATTTTTTAATCTATCCGATAGTTAGGAGAATGATAATATAATGAATCCATAAATACATACATACATACATGACACATACACACACACATACATACATACATACATACATACATACATACATACATACATACATACATACATACAAGGAAAGTATTCGAGCTCTGTAGATTGAGCATGAGCTCCAACTAGAGTTGCTTCATAAGTTGCTATAATCATGACGAGTGGAGTTGAACTCGAGATCTCGATTCTTATTTAAATGGAGATAAAGCAAAAATCTTAATACTCAATAGAGAATGCAAGTCGAGTTCAAGCTTAGTGCCAAGAGAAATTATCAAGAAAGCCATAAACCAATTAAATTTATGTCAATTAAGTTTTAAATCTTTTAATTTAACCAATTTAGACATAAACATTTTGATGATTTACCAATACAATCCATTTGGCCAATTTTGACCGTTAATTGCTAACATAAACATCCATCATTCTATATAGCATAATCAGCACTGACGTGAATAATTTAAAAAAAAAAAAAAGATTCTAAATTTTTTTTTTTTTTAATTTCCTTTCTTTTTCTTTCTCTTTCTTTTTATTTTTCTTTTTTAGCCAATGGCCAGCAAATGCCACGGCCATTGCAAGGGTGGCCTCACTGGTGCGCTTGTAGACTACATTGGCAAGTCATGAAAAGATTTAAGACTCATTTGACCAAATTTAAAAATTTATGATTAAATTAGTATAAATGCAATACGTTTAAGATTTTCTTGGTAATTCCCCCACACTTATCAACTCAACTGAACCTAATTACATAATCAGGTAGACGAAGCTAAATTCCTGGAGGGCTAAGTACACTTACAAGTCTCCCAATTTGCTCGAATCTCGCAATTGGGTTTCCGTATTATTTTTGTGCTTTTTATTTTTATTTAATCCATATGCTTTCAAGTCCCCAATTTTGTTTGATTTACAAAATTAATATTTCTGTTCTCAGTTTATTTAATCATGTGGCGTTACCACATCACAAAACTTTATTTTTACTATTGGGGTAACCTCACTAAGCAGCAAAGAGTTTGACGTCTCATGTTGAGGCCTGCCTATCCGGTAACTCAGGTAGGTTGACAGGATTCCGTTTCTTATTTTGACGCGCCGATACCCGGATTCCCAACATCTCCCAATTTCCCTTCATATATTTTTCTTTCAGAGAGAGAGGGAATACATGAGCATGTAGTGGGGAGTCCCACCCCTTATGGGTTCTTCCGTCATTTCCCCCTGAGCCCTGCTCAGGTCCAACAAAACTTTCTTTTTACTGAGAAGATGCATGGCCGTTGATGCGGTGGATGTGGATGGAGTTTGAAATGTAGCATCTTTGTCGATTTGGTTGGTTTCTAGAAGAGCTTGAGGGCGAGAGCGAGCGAAGAAATTTGACTTGCGAGGTGCGCGATGCTCGGATGGTCGAGCATTCCGTGACCCGCAATGGGACCCTTCGCTGTCCGAAGGAGATCCCAGCTTTTCATTTCATTTTTTTTCTTCTTTTTTCGATCTTTGAAAAATCAAAGGAAATGTACTTTTTGCTGAACGTTCAACGGGGTTCTTAAATTTTGGGTTAAGATCACCGGCGGTCCTTGTACTTCCGTATGAAGATCAGATCAGTCTACCTGCTTTGTTTTTGTTCGAGAAATTCCATCGCCTCTTTAAAATGTGCCGCCGCCAGTCCTTCCGTTATGTACTTATTCTCTTCTCGGTTGGTTTTTGCTGGCATGGACCGTCCAGTTGCCGACATGGACATCGGAGTATTGTATTGTGTTATGCTTCGGTCAAAATTATCACATAAGTGTCACATCAGGTTATACATAGACATTAAGAAAAAAAATTACCAAAATTGAGAGAGAGAGTTTGTGGATCCATATTGGCTACCGGTCGTCGTCTAAGATCATAACTAGCAAGGTTACAAAGCTCGTGGCCGCCATGGTCACTCCAGCTTCAAGCTCGCTGCTAAGGACGCTCGAACTTCGAGCTCACGTCCCCCATGATTGCTTGTGCATGAGCTCTAAGCCTGCACCGATGGAAGCTCAAGCTCCAAGCTCATGTCAGCCTTGGTCGCTCCATCTTCAAGTTCAAGCTCGCAGATGTCCTTGTCACTCAAGCTCCAAGGTTCATGGCCATGAACGCTTGAGCTTCAAGCTCGTGTCCCCCATGGTCGCTCGTCGCCGCTCCTTATCGAGCACTGCAGCGAAGTGGCAGCCCGTGCCAAGCACAGTGGCGAGGGCTCTCTCTCTCTCTCTCGACGCAATGCTCAGCGGTTATGCCAGCATTTCTATACGCATTTCAATCTTGAGAACCAATGTGAATGACAGACATCATGTTCAACGACTTCACTTGGCCAAAATATAATCAGGACCTAATCAAATATTCGGGTAGAAAATTCAAGGATTATTGGTATTTTAATGCCGTTTTTCTTCGCATCGTTGTTACGACATGCCACATCAGCAAAACTGACGAAGGTTTTCAATGGCAAATAATGAAAGGACTCCATTGTACCAATCAAATACGCCACCCTGCACCAGACTACACAAACCAAGCAAGTCATAAGACTTGATTGAAGGGAAAAAGAAAGTTCAAAGACGATGCGGCCAACTGCTAGTAAAGTGGATGTCTTCGGTGATCCTTCGAGTTCACGACTTTTTTTCTGACAAATCCCAACCCATCTGTCATGAGATGTGACACCCGATTCATCTTTACAATCATAAGCAACGGCGAAAACCGTGATCATAAAGACGAGGCCTGCTGGAGCTCTGAGAATGCATATACACGTATTCAATGTCAAGTGATACAACATTATGCCGACAATCATGAAGCTCCACACAATCTGCATGCCATTCCTGATACGTTATTAGCGCTACATTATTATGAGGCTTGCTGTAAATCTGGTGCAAAATATCTCTAGCCACGGAAAGTGAGAGACCAAAAGAGGACCTCACAGCAATATCGATGCAAATCCCAAACAATGTCCCAAGAAGTCTTGCTTCATTTTGTGAGAAAGTGAATAATACAGGCTAAACCGACAAACTTAAGAAGTCTAAATACATTCACTGTGTAGGCAGTCGTTAGTCTACCCACAAAAACCAAATCTACAGGTTCAGGATCTTACTTTGCCTACACGAGCAGACTGACATACAACCGACACTAGGACCGACATAAATAGACCCTTACCTTCCATTACCATATGAAAGAACTTGTGCTAACTTATCTAGCTTCTAGAAAGGCTCCTCCCACTAATCAACTGAAGTTTCAGCTTCTGACCAATCAAACATCTCCAGCTGATATGGCTCCAACTTGGTCCATCTTTGCAAACGAGGCAGCAATGTCATGCAGAGACTACTGCAACAATAGCCGCTCATGGATATCAAGCTTTGTGCAGGGACAGAAACCATACACATGTTGACCATTTGTAGGGAGCAGGATCCATTGCAAGAGCTTGATGTGTAAGATTTGACAGATATAATCTGAGGTTATGCCCGTAATTCCCTGCACCAACACGAACTTATGGTTGACCGGAATTAGGCAGGGCTAGGAGAGGAACATATAAGCATCAAAGCTAGATCGGCTTCATCTTCATTCCTTGTCTACGTTTCATCCAACTCTACAAGTTGTGCCCGTCTCTCTGCAGCCTTCTTCCTTACAAAAATGCCCCATCTCAATGCCGCCTTAAGCTTTAGCCACCCAATAACAGCTTTGCCAGATGAGCGGCTCCGGTCCTCATTGAAGCCGAAATTCTGAGATAGGTTGGGCATGTATGGTGATGAGCATGGGTACCCATCCTCAGTGGCATGGAATGAGGATTCGGTATGGCCTCCCATGTTGAAGATACGGAGGAGATGCTGCATATCCTCATTCTCAAGCATCGCAAGGCTTCTCATACGAATTTCCTCCTCCGGGAAAAGCTCCTCAGCTCCCCTGTAAGGAGGAAGACCCGATGGGCCCGCAGCATGAAAGCCAGATGCCGATGCCTGTGATGGACCAAGGCTCAAAAGCTGGGTTTGGTGCGAGGAACTGATTAATGGATCCTGAAGAGGGAATGAAGAGCCATCAACCTGAAGAGGAATACTGACATTGACGCTTGGTGGTTGCATCTGATATCTGGTAGAGATACTGTCATTGTACCCTGTCGAGATTGGAGAGAGAATGAGCAAGTATAAATCAGTGAGTGATGGAAGATCAGTAGTTTGCCCTCTGAAGTAGCCCCAAAAGGATATAAGAATGAATATCATGAGAGTGAGAGCCTATCTAAATGTTGGACCAACACTATGAAGAACAAAACAAAAAAATAAAGAATTGTCTGCAGAAGCCACCAAATCATTACTCGTGGCTCTTATTTTTCTGTGATTTAAACTATGTAGTAGGGATGTCAGTACTATTACATCTTGCCCTCTAACTTCAGGGTTATATCAGTCAACCCCTATGCCCTTGCAATTGGGTGGTTGCATTTACAGGTTGGATGTCTAACTGTCCAAGAGGTATTATACCTGACCTCATGACTCAATTTTTCTAAGTATATTGGAAGAGAACCAATACATACTGATGGAAGGCTATTGAGACAGACGCATTTTAAGAAAATAGAGGAGGTAGGAGGGCAATTAGTTAAATCTAGCATGGATCATACATGGAAAGTAGTAGAAACCATGCATCAGCCCCCTATAGTTTGATTTTGTCTTAGTTTAGCCCAAAAGATTGGTTCTAATTTTTGGCACAGCAGAGTCTAACGAACATGGCATCACATGAGCAAATTCAAGCCATTCGGAAGTCTTGTTTTTATTTTCCAATCACTCCAAGTTAGACCGAGGGCAGAGACATTTAAATCAGTTTGCAACTTTTATTGAACATAAAGGAACTTGTACCGACTATATTACAACTACTGAATGGTCAGATTTCATGATCCTGATGTCACGTGCATTAGTATCAGTCTAGTCAAAGCCTAAATTCAGAAAAGGATAAATGGAGTGTTGACTGAGGAAAAAAAAAAGATTATCAGGGTTGACTAAGACAGCCATGAAAGCATAGGAGTAAAATGTTATTAACCCTATGGAGTTTTAAAAAAAGGAAAAGAAATTAATTTCTCCTTTTATCTCCTTGAAGCCTACAACTTTCATGTAGGATTAATAAAGTTTCTGCCAAGAGGAACACACTATTAGATCAAACAGATTTAACAAGATTCCAGACATTTTACTGTTCAAAAGAACAGCGATTCACAAAACGATCTCCAAAACTGTCAGTTTCCTGAATCAACCGTTCAGGAAATCATGATTACAATGACATTAGATATGGAAAGGTTAGTATTACCTGAATCAGCAGGAGGCTGGTCCATGGAAATCGGAACTGAAAGGCTTGGTGGAGTAATCTGCTGATCATATATGTTTGAATACTCCTGTTGACCCATGGGAAATTCAGAGCAAGATGCACCAGCATCCTCATTGTTGAAATCAACCAGAGATTTGCCATCATACTCAATCACGTGCATCCAATTGTCATATGCCTTCTTTACCAAGGTGTCCACATGGACCTTCAGAAATCGAGCCATTTCAATTTTTGCAATATACTATAATTGAGACAAGAAAGGTAGGCAAAATAAAAAATAAAAAATAAAAAAGATATGCTGCATCTTGTGTAACAAACATCATTTACAAAAACAGAATGTGGTAGACAGGAACAAGAAAAGGCAGTTCATTGAGCAAAGAAACTGGTATCTTTTGACCTGAAGGGACCAAAAGATGTAAAGGCAATAATCACAACATCCCATTGTCCTTCCTTTCAAAATGACGCACTTTAGAGCATGTAGGATCAGTTTATAATGCAGCAACAGAAAAGCAGAATTACCTTCTGATCGTCTGAAAGAGAATCCGCAGAGATATATTGTCCATCTGCGATTAGGCCACTGAATTGATAAATGTTATTGAAAACAACCCCTACATTCCTAGCATCTTCCGGATAATACACATAAAGCTTCCCACTTAAGACACATGTCTTCGCATGGTCAACAAGAACATCCCACATTTTGTTTGACATGCCACTGCCAAGAATCTACAAAAAAGCAAAAAAGAAGCAATTAACAAAGAGAGAGAAAAAAGTATCCCAAGTTTAACCACGTCATTCTTTGATTCTTACATTCCTCAGTCTCTGTGAGTCTCTGACCACAAGTCTAAGAAAGTCTTCAACTGTATATATCCCGGCCTTATTTAGCCTTTTATGAAAGGAGCCGTCCTTTCCAATTTTCTCCAATCTCCAAACATCATCATGCAGTGCAGGTGGATAATGTTTCTTGTACACTGTAAATTGAAAAAAAAATGAGAACTTGCCCGAGAGAGCCCCCAGCTATATAGGATGTGAAAGATTGTCACAACTTACATTCTCCCCTGTGATCCTTAACAGTGAAAGCATCCGTTTTCGCTTCACGTATGCGTATGCCCTCACAACAGCCCGGTGAGACCTTCAAACCGAGTCTGAACTTCCTGCTCCTTATCCAGCTTGAGTTGTCAGTAAAAGTTAGCTCTCCTAGCGTGCCTACACCATCCTTCAGTATCACTTGCAGTTCCCCAGTTAGAAGAGGCCTTTTCCCTTCACGCTCTTTCACTACATGACTGTCAAATTCTTCCTGAGTCCAAGTGTCATCATCTTCATTGTTGAAATCCCCTTCAAGGACAACAACATCAAGCTTCACAGAGGACTCTGGACCTGATGTGACAGCACAGCCTGTATCTGCATTCATTAAGACGACATGGATTGCAGCACCTTGCTCGCCTTCCACTTTGCCTCCAGTAAAGAGCGGGAGCGACAACCTGGTCCTGAATTGTAGCTGCAAATTTCTTCCATCGGATCCTTCTAGGCATTTAGGAGAAGACCTAAATTCTCACAAGCCTTAGACAGATGCACCATGAAATTTAAGTGGAAAATCCACACAAATGTGTGATAGCGGGAAAGACGAGACTCAAACATACAGGCAAAGCTTACATTGGCCAACATAATGCTGCACGACTATGGATTATGTTGGTCATATCAGAGAAACAGCAACCAACCCCCCATTCGCTGGTTAGCAGACAATGTATCCCATCCCTAACATAATTGTGGTCGTTGCTAAAATATGATCCACAGCATGAACCAATGACCCCCTTTCAATATTTACACTGGTATTGATCTATCTTCCCAACTTAGAGACTTAATTTAATAATATTGAGCTATAACAAATCCTTCCACAACAATTATAAGATTCCTGGGAATTATCCACCAATGACGCAATAACAAATTGTTTGCAATAACTTGTATAGTCAAGTATGAATAAACAAACAAACAAAAAACAAACAAAAAACAACAACAACAACTAAGCTTTATCCCACTGAGCGAGGTCAACCATATAAATAAATAAACCATGGAAGAACTTTATGCACAAACACGTTTCCTGTTTCCAGCTTAGCCTTCAGGCAATTCATACCCGCCCCTACAGAGCTAATGAGTATCTTCTCAAGCAAACCAGATTCACAACTCAGAGCATCAAGCCAATACAAAAATGTCATCACTATGGTTCCACCTAGCTAAAAAATAGCATACCTCCCAGTAATTTTGAAGGGGCCCAATTTTGCTAGAGCTCGCTCCACTTCTTCACTTACCTGGTCAATATTTCAGAAAGCAAGTTCTTAAGCTACGTTAAAAACTTCAAACATAGCAAATTCCTTTATGACCAATTCTGAGGAACATTATATCGTTATGCAGGCAAAAGCATGATCCATTCCCTCAGTTCCAAATTAAAAGTGTAAACTAAACTATCATAGTCACTACATGATATTTGGCAAAATCAAAGATGATATTGCTAATGCATAGTCACCCTGACTGCGAACATACTACACTATACATGAGATTTTCACCTCTCAAGGCTCTCAAGCCAATTTAAGGAGACAGTGATACATATAGAATCAGAATATCACTCACTCCCACGAATCATGATAACTCTAGTTTCTTCATCAACCAATTTTACTACTATTCCTTTAACCAAGAGAAAAGAACATGGAAACACAATAAATGAATAGCATGCAGCTGCATTATCTTACCACACGCCGAAGTATGGGCTCCAATGATGAGCAAAGTTTCTGCAAACTATCCACCTTGAGAGCTTCAACAATGACACTGCATCAGTATAAAGGAACATTAATATATTTATAAACCTCGAAGGAGCAACCATTTTTACATAAGATGCATAATTATAGATAAATTCCATCTGAAGAAGGCAAGGACACATAACAGAGACAGATCCAGGGCCCAAAACTTTTAGCTACATTAGATGCTATCTATGGAAGATGGTAGAATTCAAGTTCGTATAGAAAAGAAAAAGGAAAACAGATGAAAAGAGTCAAGAATCTACAATGAGAAGTTGGAACACCCTTTTCCAATTGTCTTTTTTTTTTTTTTTTTTTGGTAAGTTCCCTTTTCCAATTGTCGAACTTGATACTTTTGTGAAAAAGAAATAAGCCAAACACAGATAAAGAGACAAAGGGAAAAAGAAAAAGAGATGAAAAGAGTCAGGAATCCACAAAAAAAGTCAGGACACCCTTTTCAGAAAGGCAAACATAACTATATTAGGAATAGAGAGACAATTTAAGCCAAACACAGCAAAAAAAGAGGTCATTTTAAGAATCTGTAACCCAAAGCCAGAACACTAACACCATACAAAATAGCAAGAACCTGCGTTACTTTGCACCTTCTAAAAATGAAATCAACCTTGAAGTCAACCACTGCAAGCATTTGACCACTTTGAAACTTGGTGCAATATTTATGTTGGATCTATTAGCTGTCTGTGTTACATAACACCGACAATGCAAAAAGGGTTCTTCAGCAAAAATTCGTTAATTATCCGATAAACCACACGCAATATACAATTAGCAGTCCTGCAACTTCCCAGTCCGAGTCTCGCTCCATTTACATGTTGCCCAATACGATAACATCAAACAATTAATCTCAACTCGTACAAACATACTTATAAAACTACCCCTACATCTTCTTTAAATTCACTGGTTTGTTCATGCGAAAATGCATGCGCGCGCATGCTCGCTTTAGTGACTTCACACCGCCGTACTTTGTCGAAGCAACATGGTACAGCAAAACACTCAAAAAGTAACGAAGCACCCTGAATCGAATTCACACTCAAGTACTTCTCGCTGACAAGGTCAAAAACCGCCGGTACAATCGAACTTTCTCTGTCAACCACCACTCAGCAGCTGACGCAGTTCGCACACCAAAAACTCCGACCAACCCACGATTTGACAGACGCTCAAAAAGCGACGGCTCCACCTGCAAAGGCGGCAAAACCCACCACCTCGCCGACGCCAAAAACCGCTTCGCCTTCGCCTACACGACAACCCATCTCCGAAGCACGCAGGAGCTCAAGAAAAAGAGAAAACCCAGAACGAGAACTTTACCTCGCGAGAGCAGGCCGCTTCCGATCGGGCTGCCCTTCCTCGCCGGAGCCCGAGTCCAGCCCCCGCTTCCCCCTGCTCATGCTGTTCGTCCTCTCCATGTACCTCGTCTGCATCCCTCCCTCCCTCCCTCCAACAACAAACAACCCACCACCCCGTTTCGCGAGAACGAGAAGAAAAACCGCTTCGTACCCACGAACGCCCTCGAACCGGACAACAACCCCCGCCAACCGCTTCGCCGACAGACACCTCTCCGCGACCGAAAAACCAGAGGCCCCGGCACCCCTTCAAGAAAAGAGCCCAATGGTGTCAGGGGGGGCGTCGTTTCCGCGCGCTTTCGCGGCAGCTGCCGAGGCGGATGCTTCCGGGAAGCTCCCGAGCGCTTAGCCGCGAGTGGCCAGTGACGGCGACCGCTTAGCCACGCCCGAGTAGAGCAGAGAGAGAAGTAGGAAGAGAGAGCTTTTCTCGGGAATTCTGATTGGCGAGGAGGAGGAAAAAGGAGACACGGGAAAAGGAAAATAAAAGAAAGGCGAGCGGGAAAGGGCGAGAAAAATACCGGGGAAGAGGGGGGTTGAAAATAAAAATGAAAAAGAAATTATGGGGAGGAAAATCAGAAATTTCCGGGAAGCGTCGGGGAATTTTCGTGGAGGTTTAGAGGGGCCGGCTTTGTTGCCATCGCAGCTTGCCATTGGCGTCCTTGCACGGACGAGTGCTACAGCGACGTGGAGGGACGCTTTTATTGGTCCTTTTTTGTGGGGCTTGTGTGTACGGACGCGCCCCTTTTAGATTCAAATCTTCACCCTACTTCCCTTTTTCGCTTTTCGATTTTCTTTAAATATCATAATTTTGCCAATTCGATCATAAACATTTCGCGCAAATTTCAAAGGCGTGGAGGTTTGCTCTTTCGATTCAAGTGAAAGATTTGTTGGAATCTTGTTCGAAGCTTTCGGTTGCAATCAGTTCGACTTATTATAGATCTGAGGTTGATTTGGTAATTTTTCCCTCGAGCTTCGATGCTTATTTGATGTGAAGTGTGATGGGAATCTTTCGAATATATGCAGGTTGTCATTGTGTCTACTTCCCAAGTGGAAATTTTCCGTATGCGTTCGCGATTGGATAGGTGACGTGTTGGATAAGTTCAGTTAAATGGCTATCTCGAATTGTACGTGCCGCTTGTCCGATAGCGAATGAGTACCGACCGTAGAATTGATTGATTTCATGTACGGATATCTAGGCAAAAGAATCTCTATAGTTTTCTTTTTTTTTTCTCGAAATTATGCATAAGAGCTATAAATTAAAGCTTAAACATAATCTATGCTTCACAATGTCTTGTATAGGATTGTATCTTGGAATGATGTGTCGCAACCTACCCAAAAATCTATAGAAGTTATCAAGTTTAAGGGACAATTCAAACATATTCAAGTAATTTCCTCAATCAACTTGTATATACTAAATTCCTATTATGGATCGATGAAAAACAAGTTAATCACATCGGATCACAAGTTGTTAGACATAATGATCCGTATAGCCTTGGATAGACATTTATACTAGATAAGGTTTCACCGCCTTATCTACTTAAATAAGGCATTCTCGTAATTGATTGAGAAACCACATATCTATCCAAATCAATTATTACATAGTGATCATTATTGATTTTTCTTATTTCCTTTCAAAAAATGAAATGCTTCCGCACATCGTGAATGATTTTGAGCAGGTAAGGATGCCGTAAGCTCGTGTGTTGAAAGCACCTCATCAATCCAATCGAGTTAGGCCAGCTGTCTCGCCTCATTACAAATAGACTCCGACGATGTCTTAGAGAGCTGTTTTTTTTTTCTTTTCAAGGCTTGATTCCATTGCCATTCTCCATGACTCCCGAGTTAGTGGCGAGTCTTAGACTAAATTCACAAGTTTGTCTACGCTCATCATTGAACGGATCACCACAAAATCGATTGGAAAAAAAGTGGGGGAGCTGACATCATCCTTTCTTATTACGTCAAGCCCTATCACGAAAGTTGAAAACTAAGACACTTAGAAAGTTGCACTAATTGGAAGAAAAAAAAGCATAGGTGATATTAATAATTATGGGATTTAAGAATTAAAGCTGCGACTTTCTGAGGTTTATCCGTAATGAATGTCTAAAGACGACTTTAAAAGATCCTGAAATCCATGCTGGTGTCCATCGGGCGCGGTTGGACGGTTGGATTTGCATGAGATGGTCAGTACTAAGGATCGAGATAATCTGGGGCCGTCGGTTTTTTTATTATTTTATTATTATTTTTTGGGTGAAGATAAGGACCTTTGAATATTACAAAGAGGAATATTATTTTATCCACGTGGGGAATCAGTCTAGAAAGCCGTCCGTGATTGCGTGGGGTGGAGGATAAGTGGCTACCGTGCGCCGATGGTACAGCGGCCGTTTGATTCGGCTTTAGTAATCATCACGACTTTGACCCTTTCATTTTATTTTTCTTTTGTTATTCCTTATCTTTGACTTGAATTCCACCCTTGCGGCAATAGCCTAATCAATGAGAAAATATTCGGTGGTCACTGACCGCTATATCATCGACTCTCGTGACATGCCTGAGCTAGTAAGCTCCACTCAAAAAGGCAATATGTATGAGAAGACATGTATCAATTGTTTGTAAAACTAAAATCGGAGGCTTTTTTTTTTTTTTTATCTCTTCTCTAGCTGGCAAATTGAAAAGGGAATCAGGGATTGAATACATGTAACATTAAATGCTCACATTTAAATTACCGCTTAAAACTCTCTCTTCTTTTCAATTTTCAAGGGCATTTTACATTCCACCCTAGAGAAGAACAATAAGAATACATTATCTCTTTCTTTCTCCAACACGTCCCGCCGCCGCCACCTCCCTCAAAGCCTCATCGGTCATAGCTATTGCTTAGATCTACCTTTGGCACATTGCCTCCCCCAAAAGCCATGGTGATCACAATTGCTAGGTCTTGAGCCCTCCACCTCCATTGTCGCCTCCAGAGTCCATCGGAAGCTACAATTCATCATCTCTCTCCCTCTCTCCATACACAATCACATTGGCATGCCATGGAAGGTGCCGAATCCCTGGCTGTTTTAGACACGACGATCAAGCACAAGGTGTATACTTGGGTTGGTCCATACTTGGGTTGGTCCCTCGGGGAATCCTAGTGATGTCTATTATGGCCGCACCATCTCTTTCAACCTCAACAACTTCTACGCCTTCGTTGAATTGTGCCCCTACAATGAGCTCGTCATTATGCCTCACCACGTCCACAATCTTATCCACTTTAATTCTCTCGATCATCCGGTAATATTTCACTTGTGAGAGGAACTACATGTGTATGTTGATTTCGATCTCTTTACAATTGATCAAAGCAAATGGCCAGTGTTGGTGATGGTTGTTTGCATTTTGTTATTCTTCATGTTGAGTTCCATTAGCACGCATGGTCGAGCTTCATCTAATCTTGATTAGTTGCTTATTGATGTACGGTGAGACAAGGAGGGAGGGAGGTACTAATGAGAAAATCAGTCTAATGATTGAGTCGATGATCCGTTTCTCGTAAGGGTGAAGGAATATTTGGTGGGTGTAGTTGAGTAAAGATGAATACATCGTCAAGAGTTTATAGGTGTGTACGATTAAAGATCTTGTCATGATTACAATTATACGAAAAGTTGATTCCATTAACATCAAGCATTTGTGTTATACTAGCCATGGATCTTTTACTGTGAAGTAAAACACTTCAAATAAAGTAAGAACACGAGCTCTGATACCAATTGATATAGCTAGTGCTAGTACCTAGAGGGGGGGTGAATAGGTATATAAACGATTTTTCGCACAATACTTAGATAATTAAGGAATTGCAACAAATAACATTCAATCGTAAGACTCGGTGAATGAAAGAGAGAATTAAACACGCGGTTTATAGTGGTTCGGCTTGATTCAAGCCTACGTCCACTCTTTTCGCACCGACACCAATCGGCTGGATTCCACTATGAACAAAGAGATGTTACAGCGTTGATCTTCCTTGATTTACGGGTATAGATGAACTACCACACTCACTCAAGGTATCACCAAGTATAGACACTCTCCGTATACAATTTCGCTCGGATCGTATCGACTAATAATCAAGGTGCTTCGGACTGAATTTCTCTATCTATCACACTCATTGAACAATCGGAACGTCTTCCTTTTATACTCCTTTATGCCATCATAACCGTTGGCACTTACCAAAGGAATTCCTCCAATCTACCCGTTGGACGGAATCAATCAAGAAGATCATCCGAGCTATTAAAGGAATCTGACGATAGCCCATCAATCTGTTCGCCCATACAATCGGGATCTTGGTTTCCATGAATAGAACCTTCCAAGAATACTTCGTCGATAATCGGATCTTCAATTGATCTAGATACGAATCAAAGAATCCGTTGTATTTGTCCAGCCAAAAGATCTTCTCCGAGAGATCAAGATGAAATCCTTAATCATAATCCTCGATTTGGATTTCCTTCGACACCGGATCGATAGACTTGTCAATGAGAATAATTTTGAGTCTTAAGTCTTGAGTCTTGAATCTTGAGTCTTGAGTCATGAGTCTCGGAGTTATGAGTCCGGTGGTCGAAAGTCTTCGCACGCAAATGCCAGACTAGATCGATGGAAACGTTTTGTCGCTTCAAAATCTTCTAGAGCGATTTCTCCAACACGGGGACTCGAAGATGCCGATTGAACAGCTTGCCTGACAAAGATTAGCCACCTCAGCTTCAGCAGCTGAAGCCTCCCTAAGTTTTTCCATCGAGTTTTTGTCCATGCTGGAACTGTTATAGACACGTCATAAAGTTACACGTTGAGACAAGATGCTAACTAAATGTTTGGGTGTGTCTGCGTGCCAACAAGTGCTCGTAGGCACGCAGCCTAGTGGCCGAACGGGAGGGAAGCGAGAGAGGGACACGGATTGGGGGCGAAAAGAAACAATTGTATGTCACCGCAGGCACAACAAATTCCAGACTTGTACTTGAGAAAAGGAAGGATAGGAGAGATGGGGAAGAAAGTATAATACCCCATGCCACCGAGATGAATTATCTAGTGCACTATCCGAAGTTGGAGATGTTGCGGGAACAGCTCTAGACGCATTTAATTTTTGGACCAACGATAGGTGAGGCTCTCTCCGATGTTAACATGGGAGAATCGCTATCCAAGCGGAACAGCGAATTTTTTATGACCAAAAGATCATCAAGCAGCATATCTGCACTGAATAATTCGAAATTATATTAAGGGAACAAATGGATGACCAGATGAGAAGGCCAAATGAGAAGAACATATGTCATGCAATCGCTGGAAAAGCCTTCTGAACTAAACAAACAATTAGATGGACAATGAAACTTTATCAAAATATCTGACCAGATCATAAATCACCGTGGTATGTTGCATGAATGAACATTACAAACCTCTTAATCTAACCAGTTTGTCCATATAATAACTCATAATATGTCTTATTGGAAATTTGAAAATCTTCCTCTTTCCAAAGAATAACATCCAACTAAACCCATAGCGAAAGGAAAACATGAGACAAATGATATAGATGGCCATTCCCATTCGTTGTATGAGTCTCACTCTTACATATGAACCATGGTAAAGCCGTGAAAACTAAAATGAGAAGATTACAAGACGAGAACCACAAAAAAGAGTTCCAGTTCCATGTGGATTGTGATTCCCATTTTATTTTTAATTCTTGTCTAAGATCATTATTGCAGCGGAAAAATTAGTGTTGATAATACAATTGGAACTGAAAAAAGTCAGTTTATGTATATAAACTTTGTATATAAACTGAAAAAAGTCAGTCCATGTGATCTCCAAGACTCCAACCAAAATTAGATCGATCAACACCATATCAATCAAACCTAAGATAAAGAATCTTCTCAAGAGTTCGTGACCAAATTTTCGAATTAAATCTGTTTGAAAAGTCTGTACACTCGACCCTAAATATCTTTAGTTTCATCAAACAAGTAAGTAAACTCAATCAAAAGGCGAGTCTGATCTTATGTTAAGTTTTAAAAGATCTTCTGCTAAGTTTTTCAAAATAATATTTAACAATCTAGTCTAGATCACATGGGTTAAGTGTCTTAAAGATATACCCTGGTAGCCAATTGGCATTGATCGCACTTGTGTATCACTCAATAATCCCTTTCCAATCCATGCAAGACTTGAGCCGTCTCACAGATGCTCTATGAGGAGGTCCTAGTTGTGCTCATGTGGAGAGAGAGGCATTTTGTTCTTTGCGTTGTTACAATAACCTTATAAATGTTTAACCTCTGTGTGACAAGTTGTGTTGAGTAGTTCTTGTTCATATAGAATTTCTTTTAATTGATGTGAGATATTTATGACAACGTTGTCACTGATAATATGCAGCTGAAAGTTCCATATAATGTGAAGTGTTTTCAGGTCTAGGTTGGGCTGGCTTGAACCTCTTGTGAGCAGGTTTGGTCTACACCCCACAAATAAAGCAAGCCTTATGGGCTTAGTCTCAAGAGAACCCTCCAATACTTGAGTTGGTAAATGAGAAATAAAGTGATAAATGAAAGAATTTTTAGAAAGGGTCTATCTTAGTGTGTATAGATGGGCACATAGCCGGGCAAGGCTAGGGATCACATTCCCAGTCCCCGCCCCATGAGGCGGAGCTTAGCCCAACCACCCTCCCATTCGGTGCGGTGAGGGCGCTTTCTCGCAGGGCATGGAGCACCATATCCCAACGTGGGAAATAAATTTCAAATAATTTTGTACAATAAAGAAAGTTATATAATTGCGTAGAGTTTTCATAACAATTATAAGTTTTGCTACTTTAAAACTATTATTATTCCATAATTATTAAAAATATCATAATCTCATATACGTGAGTCTACTTATTTAAGCTAATTTGTTTGTACACTTCACTTTATGACACATTTTTCATTTTATATTAGTTTTGAATTAAGTAGATAGTAAACTATAAACAGTCTTTTAATATATTCCAACATGTGATTTATATATATCATGCTAATTATGTGTTTTCAATATACAAGCGAGAAATTGAGCAAGCTGAATGCTACATTGCTCTATGTGCATTATTAGACCACATTGCTTGTTAATACCTAAATTTTAGCTAAATATTTAGGAATAAACTATATAAAAAATTAGCTTTACCAAAAAAAAAAAAAAACTATATAAAAAATTAGTGATCGATTCCCTAACAAAAAGATTTTCATTAAATAAAACATCACATAGGCATTAAGATTATTTGCATTGACTAGGTTTTTTTTTTAAAAAAAAAAAGGAAAGGGCTCAAGGTCCAGGCTTTCGCCTTGACCCCTTTTTCTTTTTCTTTCCCCTTTTGCGTAGGCCTGGGCCTATCTTGCCTAGCTCACTTCCCTTGGCCTGACCTTTTCCTTATTCTTCCTCCTTTTGCACAGGAAGCAAGGACAATGCAAGGATAGAGCAGGCGCAAAGCAAAACAGAAGAGGAGTAGTCGGACAGTGATAGAGAGGACGGCTGGGCATGCTGTTGCTTGTAGAGTAGAGTTACCGCGAAGGTGACGGGTTCAAGATGACCCTAGTTCAGCCAAAGGGGAGGCTGGTTGGTGTGTTAAGGACCAGCAACCGAGCAATCTCCGTCAACTGGCCTTCTCAACCTATAAACTAAGTAACACCGACACTAACACGTAACACACGACATACACGACACGACATTTTGACTCGTCATTTATCAGAAAATACGAATTCCAACACATTGGAACATGTTGTATATTAAATGTATATACATAATAAATTATTATTTATCAAATTAATTTGATTCAAATTCATAAATAAATAAATAAATAAACCAAGAATGAATTTACACTAAAAATATTAATCCACAATTTATTAATATCATTCATTGTTTCAATTTAACAAATTCAACTATATTATAATAATCCATAAAATTTGGAGGAAAAAAAATAGGTAATTCATATTCTTGACTCACGTGTCAAATGTGTCGGAAGAGAAGAGGAAAAAACTTTATGGTGAATTGTGTAGTACGAGAAATGAGAGTCAGAAGGAAAAAAAAAAGAATATGTTTTCTTTTTCTTTCATTTACTATTTTTATTATTGTTTTTTATTTTTTTTACATATATACATTTTAACTCATCATTTGTTGAAATTTTTTAAACTGAGGTCACATGTCAAAATCACGTGTTGGAAACTCGCTTATTGAAATTCCGACTCGAGTGTCGAAGAGTGTCAAGAAAGTTGATCAGATGTTTTATTTTTCGACACGTATTAACCAAGTGTTGGAAAGTGTCGGACATGTGTTGGGGTATTCAAAACGACACAAAAGCTCTCGAAGAGTGTGTGGCATGGGTTCCCCGAGAGGTGGGGTGTTGAGTTGAGAGGGTGAAATAGAGAGATCGGAGAGGGAGGGGAAAAACCGTGAGTTAAGGAGGACGCGACCGAGAGCCGCTGTCGTCCACTACGTCCGTCCGAACCACAGCCGACTATTCGCCATCGGTCCTTGTTCACGTCAAAGCCATGGTAGGTCCCATTCGAGCATGTCTCGGCTAATCCGATTTGGGGTCGATTTCCCGAGGATCCTGGCGCGGAGATGCACAAGGCGAACAGACATAGCCCGATCTTTGAGCTCGTCCGACGTTGCGAGCTGAGTAGGGGGCACCCACCAACCAACCCTGTTTTTCCTCTTCGTTTTGTGCCATGTTTTCGCCCGAGCAGTTGATTGCGCCTCTTCGCGTGCGCGCCGGGCTCACTGGTGCCATTCTTCATTGGTGTTGAGCATTCTTGGCTAATTTGTGTCAAGTTTCGATCTGGTTTTGGGTCTCGTTCTTGTCTCTGGTCGTCTTTCGTTTGACGACCCCCACATATATCGATAAAATGCCCAAATTAGATCTAGTTTCATTTCCCTGCTTCAAGCAAAAGCCGAATTGTCTAGGCATCAACCCATTAATGCCCTCGACCCGCAGCATAACGCCACTAGACCCGGGGTCGTCCTCGTGGTGGCCCGCAGAGGCCGCAGCTGTCTTTTGTTCCGGCACCCGAGCGACAACAATCGTGGCAGCCGCAGAGACGTCGCCTGCTGGACGTGGGACAAGCACTAGGCTCAGCTTTGTCAAGGCGGCGCCACCGCCGTTTCCCCTAGGCCAGATGGACAGGTGTGGCACGCCTTTTGCCACCTTGCCTCATGGGGGCCAACTTGCTGCGAAGCAGCAGGAAGCGAGTCGGGTCGGCCACCCCGGAGCCGGGTCAGGCTAGCCTGACTCGCGGGTCTAGTTGGCCCGAACTCGTTATGCGTGGGCCAGATGATTTTTTGGGTCAGGTTTTTATTTTTAATGGGCCGACCCTGTTTAGTTTTAGGCTTAGGTTTTAGTTCCACGGGGCTTTTCTTTTCTTTTATATTTCATTTTGGGCCGAGTGCGTCGCCAAACTGGGCTCATTCGATGAGCCCAGTCTAGCCAAGGATGGGCCTAGGGCGGTGTCGACCTAGGTTGAGTGCGGAGGCCTGACCCGAGTACGTTTATTTATGTGATATAACATAATTTTTTTCTAAAAAATTCAAAAAAATTCAAAAATTAGGAAAAGGCTAAAAATATAATATATGGGTAGATTTCAAAGAAAAATGCAAGGAAATCCTCAAAATAAATAAATAAATAAATAAAAGAACTTTGCTTAAGTTCTTGGAAATAAATGTTGGATTATTATTTGCGTATTCCCGTATTCCAATTGCACCCTTGTGATGCACCGATTGCTATTTCCTTAGCATGGTTAGGAATTGAATCCTAAGACTTATGATTGGTATAAAATGCTACACAAACACTTGGCTTGAAGTTTAAATAAAATTAGGTATTGGAAGGGTATTAGTTTATTACCTAATGTAATTAAGCCCCTAATCCTATTTTCTATTTCTTTCAATGTTTTACTTGAATTTATAATCGACCTACCACAAACTAATTAGTGGCTACTTCTAAATGAAATTGACTTACAAGTTAAAAATCCGGACCATAAGCTACAAATTGGTAGACTTAGAAAAGCCTGGGTTAAGCCTAAACTTAGTAAGCCATTAGCCTAAAGCCGCAAGAGGAGAGGTTGTGGCACTACTTTGGGCCACGTGTTCATTTCTCGGAATTTTCCCTTATTGGACTCCTTGCCTCTTCTAGGCTCATTGAGGCAAGCTAACTCCTCACAAAAGGGATGAAAAGTTTTTAGCTACACCCGTCACGCTCCTTCAACCGTCATTTGATCTAACCAAGAAGTTCCATGCTCTAATTTATTGGATTTCCATGAGGTCCATTGCCAATGCAAAAAATCAATTATCGCGATCTTATCTCAAATGCACCATTTAAGGATTCGGCTAATGAATTACCAGGTCTAAACTTAGTTGGGGCTCTCTCGAGCTTATACCAATTCGTAACTTCGGTTCAAGTTATTAACATGCAAATTATTTTTAACTAGGAATCGCCATTAATTTTTTTTATGGGTTGATTAGAAACTTAAGTAAAGTAACGAGATGATTACTTTATTCACATGAATAAGAGATTGTGGGTACGAAAATTTGGTTATGCTAGATTTTACTAATGTCCTTTTGGTGCCTTTTTTTTAATCAAAAAAATATTTAGCAAGTAGTTTGGATTTATTTATTATCTTCTAACAAATGAAGTGATCATATGGGTGTGCAAAGATTTATGAAACACTCAATAAACAAAGCAATAAATAACTAGCAAGGAAATGGAGGGTACTTACCTCAAAGCAAGTAAGCACATGCAATGTCAAATAGAAATCGCATATCCAACCTATATAGGTTTCTAATTGACACACAATTTCAACCAACTTTTTTTGGTTTTTCTCTTGTTTAATAAAAACTATGCTTTATTCAATTTATGCAACTCGAGCTTAATCTTCATGCGATGTAGAAAAAATGATGATGCTTAACTACGTGTCCTAATTATAACAACAAGAAAATTTAATATGCACTACCTTAACGTGGCATGCAACTTTTATTAAAATAAACTAACATGCAGGCTATATCCATGCGATTTTAATTAGAACGACCTAATCCTAGTGATGGGCAAAATTAATATGCATTTTATTCTAACATAATGTGCACTCTAATTAAATTGATACATGTGACGTGCAATTGAATGAACCTAATTCTATATGACATGTACATGATATTTTTTTGGGTATTTTTTTATGGAAACTCAAAATTAAAATTTACTCAAAATGAACTACAAAGATTATGATACTATCTAACTTAAACTAGGAAATAAATTATTCTAATCCTAATTTAAATCGGAAAATTACCCTATTCTTCTAGAGTTGACATAAATGATATCTATCCAAATATATACTAATCTATTTTATGAAAAGCAATCAGAATCTATTCTAAACATGCAACATGATCTATAAAATTTTCCACTTAACCTTTTTATATTTTTTTTAACGGGGAAACAAATTAACTCAAATCAACAAAAAAATAGCAAGAAACAATTAAATCATCCAAAACACATCCTATTCATTCAAATTAGGTAATGAACAAAATCAACAATATTATCCAAGTGGTTATGAATAAGATGGAAGATTTCAAGTGCAAATAGGGATCGTATCTTGCAGTTGAACTCGAATTGCCGCTCACATGCACGCTGTTAAATTAGGAAAATCCTTAATTAATGGGCATTTTCGATATCTTTTGAAATATGCATTGTCACTCAAATATTTGATCAGATTACAATTAATCTCCATGGGCTTATTCTAATTAAGCTCAAAGCCTTTTAATTTTAATGGGCTAAACCATTACAATTAAAGCTTAAGACTCTTCCTTTTCCTCTTGTAATTTCGACCAATAACACTCCTAGCCTTGGTCTAATTTCACTTCTTGTGGGCCACCATCCACGTGACTAATTCAGGTCCATTCATCACCACCAATCCGATTAAAATGCAATTAACTATATGCTTCTAAAAACTATATACTATGCAATTTAATTCTAAAATCTTATTTAGGTGCTTCAGATTAGTCCCTAATTTTTATACAATTAATTCTAAATGGTTAGGCATAATTTAGGTGTCAACACGTATAATCTTTTCTTGGATGTTAGTGGCTTAAGTTAAAATCAATCAAGACTGCTTGCTAAAATTCTTTGGAAGAAAAAAGAGAGAAGTTGGGCCAAAAGGGTATTAGACTAATCTAGTGTAATCAAGTCCCCAAATCCATTTAATCTCTTGTTTGTAGAAGTAAATGCACTCCCACATTTTATTTAGATGTCTAATCAATCATAATTGATTAGTGATGGCTCAAAAATGTAAGAAAATTGTATGTTAAATTGAATACCAAGTTGCGATTGGTAGAGCTTGGAATAGTCTGTGCTATACGTGAATGATTACCTCATGAGAGGAACCTACGTTCCCGTTTGTAGTTCATTAGCTTTCTCTTTAGTGGTTCATCTTTGAGAAGATTGCAACATTTATCGTAAAAAATATTATGTGTTACATGAATCATGAATTTGGGAAGATTCTAATAACCAAACCTTTATTTAGCTGGCAACCTTCACTTTGCGATATTTGAGATGTTAGAAACGAGGGAGAATACACATCGTACACGTATTTTTCAATATGATTGGCATTCCAATCTTATATGACACCAAAAATAACAATAGATGTTTGAGTTACACCACCTGATTTATTTCCACATATAATGGAATAGAGCACATGGAGTTCATAATGCCAACTATTACATGTCCCAAACTATTTATTAATTGCATCTTGTCTCACTTACGCTTGAAGGCTTCGACAACTCCAGGCAAATGACTTCTCTTGAAATAGTCCTCCCAATCCATACACCTCGGATCAAAGTAGAAGACACTTTCTGAGTTTACTCCACTGTTAAAGGCTGTGGCTCTCAAAGTCATTGTATTTGTATCGTCAAAGCTAAGCCAAAAAAAAAAAAAAAAAAAAAAGAGTAAGAGATTGTGTAATTTTGTATATCACTATCAACTATTTTAAAAATTTACGCTAGGAGGTGAATGCATGACAATATCTAATCATTACGATGCTCTTCATCACGTGTAAGCTTGACTTTGAGGCATGGAAATATATAATAGACGAGGTAAGCATAGACTTATAAAAATTTAAACCTAGGACTTCCTATTCTGATGTGATTAATTAATGCACTCTGCACGCACATTGGCCAATGCATAGAAGCTTACACGGCATTGGAGAAAATATAGGGTTCGTAGAGTTCAGCCAATCGCACAGCAAGGTTAACCTTTTTGTCCAAGTCAGCATGCAAGCCTTGGAAGTACACACCAAACACCGACTAGCTACTTTAAGCACCTTCATCCAAAATAATTCAGAATTAGGCTCAAATTTTTTTTGCAAAAATATATATAATGTAAAAAGATAAAAAAAAAATAATTTATATCACTTACGATTAATGATTAAATAAAAATATGTTAATTATCTACGAAAATATTTGAACATCTATTAGTATCGATAATGAAAACATTATTCATTGCCTCTTTTTAAGCGATATAAACAATAATTTTAATGAAAAATATTTTAAATTATTCATTTTCCACGAAATAGAAATACCTAGGGTTCCGTTTGCCAACAAAAACTACAGATGCGCTTCCCCTTTTCTTAATATCATGGGATATGCATGTCAATTAATTCGATAAATGTCTGAGATTCTTATGTAACACAAGAGCCTGGGGAATAGAGAAAGCACATTTTTTTTTTTTTTTTTGGTGGCTATGACTTTTGACGATGACTTTTCGGCTTTTTATCTCTAGCGTTTTTCTTTTTTTTTTTTTTTTGGCCCTTCTTTTAGGGCCCCAATGTTTTGAATTCGTAAAGCAAAAAATTATGCATGATCGCCGGAATGTAAAATATTATTCAAACTTTAAATTTTTCATAATAGGTGATGTTTTATGTGATACATTTACTTATTTCTAAAGGTTTCAGATATTTCCTGTTTAACGGAAATAAAAAAATGAGAGCTGCAAATGTTGAAACCTATTGAAAGAAATTGTCACTTCAAACAAATTAGCTAATTATTTTGAAGATATGTTTATTAATTCATATATTATCATCACTTATATATTTAAAGAAGGAAATATGTAGACTTGACCACTTCAAATTTATATAACATAAAGATCTTCAGATATTTGAGATCTTCAATTTTCTGCATATTTGATTTATTGAATTTACTTTTAGTGATCATTTGATCTTCACTTTTTAAGTCGTTTTGAACCAACCTTTGACAAGAGAATGTAACACCTCACGTGCTTGCGAAAGCTGGCCATGCTTCCCATAACTTTAGGCTCACGAACTTTGACCGGCTTCCCATTCTCGTTGATCCAAGGACTGTCCTTGAAGTAACTCCAAACGATGTCTTGAAGATCTGAATAGGTCAAAGGATGTTTCCTTGAAGAACCCACATGGTAAATCTTGTTTGAATTGGTTTGATTAGCATGCACCACCATGGCCACAATCATAGTGTTTACCACCATATCTACCGGTATCTGCTCAATATGAAACTCTATATTTAGGTGGAAATGAAACAAATGTATTCGTATATGAATAAATGTAGGTCTATATGTATTTTCAAATTTGCACAATAAAGTGATGTTGATATCTGTAATTATCAATAACGTTTGCCAAATGATCTATCATAAGCCAATTCAAAAAAGAGAAGTACATAGTCAATTAAGCTAATGCAAAATTTAGGATTCTTATGATCATGGGATTTTGACAGTGGTAGGCACTTGTTGAGATGGTTAGATGTTACCGTGTCAAGTATCGCGTCAGGTTTGCCCAGGAAATATTCCAGTCTTCCTCTACCATAACTTATGGCGATGCTGTCCATAGTTCTGTGTTGTCATATGTTTCCAAAGGGAAAAAAAAAAAAGTTCATTGGACAATTCTTGCTTGTTAAGCAAAATAAATACTCAATTAACAAGATATTTATCTTTGTTACTTGTCAAGGACTAAGGTCTAACAACATAATCAATCAAATAAAACCAACATTTAACAAGTAAAAGATGTGCCCATGTGTGTGTTCTTACGAACTTGCTCTATTAATTTGATGAATATAGTTGTCTGTGAGACATTGATCTTTTACCGTTGCGAGAAATTTCTTTTCATACTCTCCTGTTATCCTTCCCATGGAGTTGGCTTTTTTTTATGGCCCCTCATTAAAATCAAGGATCGTAAACTTCATTTATTCATTGTTTAGCCTCCTCTAAAGGTTTAACTTCCTCGAAAAGATGGTGCATTCTTTAGTAAGAAATTAGATGTAGGTATATTTCTTGGTTTTCTTGTTCGGTAACAACTTGCATTTTGCGAAGAACCAAGAGGTAATACCCGAGCAGTCCATTCACTTTTGTGTGGTGTTCAATAGAGTTCTTCCACTTTTTTTTTTTAATTCAATTAATTCATTAAACTGAGAAACGTTGAACACCAAATAACAATTCAGGAACCACTTATGATATTACTCCCAAAAAATAATGTGGCAGGTGACACTAGAGATCTTAAGTGAGTGATCTGTAAGATTCTACTAACTATGAGTGGACTCTAATACTTGTTAGGAAGTTCAATTTCGGACCACCTTTTTGAGAGAGAGAGAGAGTTTTGTGAAGGATAACCTGGGAGGGAAACCCTCAATCCAACCAGCAAAAGGTTCTCGATAAGTACTTGTTATGATTGTGGGTCTCATAACAGCAAGCGGAATATTTTGTTTGAGATGATACCGCACCATCATTTCCCCCATTGCCTTCGTTAAAGTATATGTGTTTGGCCAACCATGCAGCCTTGCCCTGCGCATCAATTATAATGAAAATTATAAGAACTGCTGAAGATTATTATATACTGGTACGTGCATAAACAAATGGATTGATTGATCAAACATATTTTAACTACCTAGCTCATGTTTGAGCTCTGAATATTATGGTCACATCCTTGGAGAAAGTACCTTGTGAAGAGTTTATCAGTAGAACTTCTATTACAATCAAAAACATTTCTTACAACCCAAATTTTCATGAAAAGAGTATCGACATTGTAAGAACCTAGGCCCCATTGTGTAATATTGTCCGCTTTGGACATTGAGTCCTAGCCCCGGGGACCAAGGTGCGGACGCACCGCCACCTGGGTGGTCACACTCTCCCCCTTGGGAGCACAGCGCCCTTGCTGTGGCCCCACCACGGTCAGGAGTCGACTCTGATACCAACCGAGGTGTGGATGCACCGCCATCCCTTCTCCCCACACACCACTGCTTGGGCCATCACACTCTCCCCCCTTAAGACCCACACACGGTCAAGAGTCGGCTATGATACCGACCGAAGTGTGGACGCACCACCATCCCTTATCCCCACGCACCGTTGCCTGGGCCGTCACACTCTCCCCCCCTTAGGACCCACACACGGTCGGGAGTTAGCTTTGATACCGACCATCCCTTCTCCCCACGCACCGCTGCCTAGGCTGTCACACTCTCTCCCCCTTAGGACCCACACACGGTCGGGAGTTAGCTCTAATACCGACCGAGGTGCGGACACACCGCCATCCCTTCTCCTCACGCACCGCCTGGGCCATCATACTCTCCCCCCCACCCTTGGGAGCACAGAACCCTCGCTGTGTCCCCACACACGGTCGGGAGCCAGCTCCAATACCATTTGTAAGAACCCAGGCCCCACTGTATAATATTTTCTACTTTGGACACTGAGTTCTCACGGCTTTAAAAGACGTTACACAGATTAGAGGGACCAAAGCCTTATAAACTAGCCCAGGACCCCCCCCCTAAGCGATGTGGGACAAGAGAGGCCTTGCACGTTTGGGGACCGAGGCGCGGATGCATCGCCATCTCTCCTCCCTGCGCACCGTTGCCTAGGCCGTCACAAATGTAACGCAGAGAATTACAAAAAGAAAATCTTAAACTTATTGCAATTATACAAATTCAGTACTAAACTTTTTTTTTTACTCAATTAAGTCCAAACCTTTTGTACTCATGTCAATTTAGTCCATTTGGCCAATTTTGGCCGAAATCACTAACATAAGGGTCAGCTATCTTACATGGTGCAATCAACGCTAACATAGGTAATTTTAATGATATTCTTTCAAAAAAATTATTTATTTAACTGTTTTAATTTTCTTTTTCCTTTTTTTTTCTTTATTTCTCGTCAATCAGCTAAAGGAAGAAGGGAAGAAAATAAAAAAGGAAAAAGAAAAGATATTAAAATATTATTAAAAATTATTTACGTTAGTGTTGGCTGCACCACATAAAACGTCCGACGTCTATGTCAATAATTTATAGCCAAAATTGAGCAGACTGACTTAATTTGTACAAATACAAAAGGCTTAAACTCAATTGACAAAAAAAAAAGTTTAAAATTGAATTGACACTTTTATGATAAATTTCAGAATTTTCTTATAACTTTCCCGTATGATACAATCAACTAAAGATGATAAAAGGTGTAAGCTAAGCTTGAGGTAGTGGTCTAACTTGATGCGTTGGTTTGAGAGCCACAATTGAAGTTGTAATTTTCAACTAACTTAATCATCAATACCTTTGTTTACAATTCAATTAATAACAAGCAAACCTTTGCAAGCCTAAATTCTTCAAAGCAATGGTGATTTCTCTCTCTGAAGCATTCCTTTCTCGAAGTTCATTCATCAATTCTTCAACCAAGAGTTTCTCTTCATTCACATCCAACTTCCTTGACCCGTTGAGTGTCTCACCCATACTAAATGCCTTTTCTTGTATAATCCCGGTCATATTGCCACATACATATGCTGAAAATAAAGGGTTCCATAAGAAACATTGTTAGTGCAAACTACTTTATAAACGAGCGGATGGTGAAATGGAACCTATTGTCTGCTAATTTACATAGCAAAAATATCAAGAACAACCACAATCGAAAAAACACAAACCAGTTGATATGTGAAGTAGCATCTTTATGTTGACACATCTTACAGCAAATTCAGCAACATGCTTAGCTCCAAATGTATTGACGGCTAGTGCAATGTCATATCTGCGGGAAAAAGGTGGCAGTAAACACATAAATAGTATGAAGAAAAAACCACGCATTATCTGAACTAATTACAAATTGGGCGGGCAGGGCAAGATTGTAATCACGCACCTTTCGTCGAATTTGGTAGTCGCTGCCGAACTGACAATTATGTCTATTTCTCTCCACATCTCCGATCTCAAATCGAAATCATGTACTCCCAAATTCTCGCAAGAAACGTCCCCAGGAATTGGAGACAATTTCTCCACAATTGAGTTGAAGTTCTCTGCCCATTCTTCCCTCAGAATGCCGAATAACTTCTTCTGTATGAGCTGTTTGCGATGCGAAAAGATTAAGAGTTGTTATGAAGGAAAATTTATCTTTTATCTTAGTTTTCGTATCCTTTTTCTTCCTTTGCCTTGATTTTCCATGTTAAATAGAGTAGAATTAATTTGGAATTACACATTTAAGTGATTGTGCCATCTATTGGATAGACCACAATACGGCTACTCCTGTAACAATTCAAGTTTTTTTTTCCTAAAATAACACAAATCCCACAATTTTATTCCCTTCGGTTCTATTTGTTTTGTGAAGAGTGAAAAAATTGATGTATATCTTTCCAATTTAGAACAAAAAGTTGATCTAAACTATCTGAGGATAATTTAGGTTTTGATTCTCTACCTCTTCATGCAACCTTTGTGTCGCTGCCTGTTTGTCCATAGCTCTAATAAGAACATATATTTTCTTGACATTTGGTTGAATTCGAAGCAGCTTCTCAACAAAAACTAACTCGTCATAATATATAGAATCAAATAAATGTTAGTTAGCAAAAAGATGGTCAATGGATGGCAATTGGCAACAATGTATATACTTCATACATGGGGGGAGGAGAGACAGAGAGAGCCAGTGGCTCCCGTGACTAAGATGGTCGAGAGAGAGAGAGAGAGAGAGTACTCTTGGCGAGAAAGCCAGTGGCTCCGGTGACTAAGATGGTCTTGTTCTCAAGAAATTGTACTATATCCAACCCCATGTTCGAACCGAACAGGACGAGTCTTTGAACTGGAGTTAGGGGCCACCTGAAGAGCGACTTAAGCACTGAGGCACAAATGCTCCATATATAGCTGCAACTTCACTATCAACCTCCCATAAATTTTTGACACGTCAACATCAACATTGCAATATGGCGAAAAGAGAACTAGCACCCACACGGTTACATATGAAATTATTTAACGGGTATTGTTGGAATCGGCGGCGCAGTGGAAGCGGATCGAGATTTTGCAATTATGTCGGGAGCTATAGAAATCAATAGAAATAAAATGAGAAACAATAAAAGGATACCAGAAATTTACGTGGTTCGATTTGAATGTCAGAACCTATGTCCACGGGAAGAGCCGGCAAAATAATCCACTATAGATCGGAGAATTACAAGATTACACTCACTCATGCATTCAAGTGTTTCCCAGTCACTGCTTTATAACCGATACTCACTATGTTTAACGACTCAACTCCACTAGACTCAACTCCGCACAAACCTCTCTGAGCTCACGTCTCTCGCTCTCTCCCTCTCGAGTTCCTCTTGCTACTTGCATCTTCAGACGTCTTCTCCTTTTATAGGGGAGAAGGGCAGAAAACAAGATAAAATGAAAGTAAATGGCCTCATTAAATGCAGCACAGGCGCCCACGAGACAAGCCGCAGTCGGCACCGACGCCCACCATATTTGTAGGCGTGCATGCAGATCGTGCATGTGCATGGGCACACATTTAATGAGGCAGCAGCGATGAGTGATAATAGTTGACAAACGTGTGCCTATGATCCGTCAAATGAGGTGGGCCGCAGTCTTCAAATTTCTTGTTCCCGGAGAGAAGCAAGCGCTAATAGGAGTCTTCTTCATGCATGTGCTGCAGGTTATGGGTCCCATTATTTAATGTAGAAGATTGTGGATGCCTTCCTTTTTCGGCTGAGGAAGATCTCTCTTCTCTGACTTCTCTTCTCTAACTTTTCAATATATCATGTGAGTGATATAACTTTTGAAAAACGTCTGCCATAGGTGTCATACCACGTAGACTTTTGGTACTTGTGAATATTTTTTAAAAGTACTATCTCTGAAATGATCAACTAAAAAAGTTATGACACTCAAATAAGTATTATATAAAAATTTTAGTAGTGAAGTGATTGGGAAATTGTGAAATATGTATTATGAATCTTAAAACTTGTCATAAAAGTGTAATTGAGTCATAGGGTCAGGTTGTTTGATGAGAAACCATTTTTTTTCTTCTTCTTCTTCTTTTTGTGTAAATATATGAAAATCATTAGTTAAATGAGGTACAAAAGTTCAGGGGAATCCCTATACATTACAAAGAGACTAATTATGTGAGAAGATGAAGGAAGGAAGCCTCCATACAGTAGCCAATAAAACATTTGCCTGGGAAGGCTTATAATGTTGGTGGAGTGATGCCTTAACTCTACAACCTTTTGAATCCTAGCCAATAGAAAATTAGGTTCATTTGACTTGTGTTGAAATTGTCTGCAATTGCATTCCATTCAAATGCAATAGATAGATGTTGGGACATACAGCTTGACGAGTCTCGACTCCAAGTTTTTGCTCTTTGTGGCCCTGATCATCTATTAAAATTCTAAATTCCAACCTTATGCCAAACATCAAATTCCATTTTGTGCTAAAATATTGTGTTATATATTACTTGTCCAAGTGCACTTAAAGAATAAGTGGTTTTTGTCCTCTATACCAATCATAGAAAAAATTACACTTAGTATCAACTATAGACAACTATCGTGATTTGGGCATTGCTATTGATAGCCTATCCTTATAAACAAGCGAGCTAATAAAATTATGCTAGCCAATACCTCTAATTCAAATCAATTGTAGCAATCCACAGCTAGTCCCTCCTATCTAAATTCCTTGTATATCTTTTTGCAATAGTATGTTTGGCCAGAAATAATAGGCGTTAGAGCAAGTCCAACTTGAGAATACATCACCAACTCCAAGCTATATTGCCCTTTATGTCGAGTTGCATAGTAGGACTACCTCTACATTTAATGTGGTGAATCCAAGTACTCCATGGAGATGAGGACGAATGATTGATGAGGCTCTAGAGCATGTGGCCCAACAATACTTTGTTACAAGTTTAGATTTGAAAAACAACTTCCCCTTCTGGCAGAAAGAAAATCATTTAATTGACTTCTTAATGTGCATCCAAGTGAGAAAAATGGGTACTTCTATGTCTCTTTTCTATCTCTCATTAATATATTTATTTTTCTTTCAATAAGTCTCATATGTTTTTTCGTAAATATTGTATGTTATTTCTTATATATGCTTCATTGATGCTTGTAATCTTTTGCATTCCCAAATGACTTCATGATATATATCACTCTACAAATATGATTTCATAGTTCTCTCTTAATTTTTTTTGCAATTTCTGGTTATTCTGATGGATTATAAAATAAACAGAAAAGTGTGGATTCTAGTTTGTTAATCATTATGCCATTTTTAACGATGCAAACAACTTATTAAATACCATAAAACTAATTTTTTTCAACCTGTTTTCAGTACAAACAAACATAAAAATTGATTTAATTTCCCTGAAATTTAATTTCCGGTAGGGACTTTTCAACGACAAGAATTTTTCAATGAAATAAACAGATATTTAAAATTTAAAAAAAATGCAATCAAATTCGTTAGTTAACTCATCCAATTTGACTAAAAAAATACGAGCGGGTGCTTCGTTAGATTTTCTCTTCTCCGTCACCGTTATCAGCTAAAGGATGCAGCGATATCCACTATCCAATGCAACGCAGCTTCCGTTCCCCTGGCCCCAAAAAAAAAATATTTCTAAAAGATTATCAGCTTAAGGGTGCAGCAATATCCTCTTTTTCTTTTTTCTTTATCTTTATCTTTTTTTTTCTTCCTTTAAAATGTCATGCTCTTTTATATTGCCACGCCAATACGTGTATCCGTAAAAACATTTTTTTTTAATAATCACCTTGACATTTTCAATTAGCCAAATCATATGCAATTAATAGGAAACTTGATTGCATTAAATTTGACTAATTTTATGATTTAATTATTTTTTTTAAAAGTCTTAAAATTCTATTACACTTTCGCGAAGAAATTTAAAACTTTTCCTACAATTATCCAAAACAATTAGCAAAGCTGGAGTTACGTTAATCCTGTTTGGAGATGGTCAACGGGCAGTTGGTCACTTGCCCAATGGGGTCGGCTATCCAGAAAATGTGGGCTTGGCCACTTTTTGTGAGCTCGCTTGTTGAGCCTAGGCTGTTTTTTAGACCTCACTGATGAGCGGGCCACCTAGCAAAGGGGCTTTCATGCCCTCCTTGCAATGATCGGGTCTAAGCATGTGCATAAATCTTCGACACGACAAGCATGGACGGACTTTATAAAGTGTCCCTGCTCATTTTCCTATACTTTGTTTAAAGAATTAAGGCCTTTTGAGTGATGCTAAGTAACTCTAGCCTAAAACATTAAGTCTTGCTCCCATTAAATTTCTCGAAATTCTTAATAACTCCAACCAAAAAACTAAGTTTTGCCCCCATTAAATTTCTCAAAAGACTTACAATCAATCCATGCTTGAATGTTTTCATTTCAAAACGGCCCTATCAATAAACAAAACTTGGTATACAATTGTAATAACCCGTCTTGTTTCAGATGAAGCGAAACTTACTCAATATTATCGGACTTTTTAGGCATAAGAACATTGATTGAGGTGCAAAGATATATAACTTTAATTTTATTGAAATCATTCATTAATTGATATTTTCATTTTCCTATAATCATTCTTGAAAAATCTCCAGGGCAAGAGAAGGTGCATAAAGACATTAATTGAGGTACAGAGACATATCACTTTAATTTTCTTGAAATCATTCATTAATTGATATTTACATTTTCCTATAATATTTCTCGAAAATTCTCCAGGGCAAAGAAAGTTTTGAGTGGCCGATCCATCAGAACGTGGGCCGATACGACGGTGACGTGCATACTCCGGCAAGTTGTCATGTACCCGCGATTTCATAAAACCTTCATCTTCATGGTAATTCACCTCCTTTAATTCCGCATTTGACATTACCCCGTTGATGCCCACGGTCGTCCCTAACCGGGTTTCTCTATGTCCGTTTTTGCGGTCCTTCCATTATAGTGGATTACCCATGTGTAAATGCACGAGAGACGTTGGCATTCGTAGATATATATCTTTTCTTTCTCCCAAAATTCATCTTTTCACTGAGTGAGCTGAAAGCTAGGACATCCAGACCGTCTCTACAAGGCACTACTTCCGGCCCTTCATTTTGACTTTTAAAATTATATCATAACCTTGTGAGTTTTGAAGATAAACTTCTGTGATTTTCTGGGGAATTGAGGGATTATTACATACTTTCTGATTGTAAGCACGCTTATTGTCTTATTCTAATCTGCATGTATTTTCAAAAAATAAGGATATATATGTATAAATATTATGGAGTATATAATACTGTGTTAGCAGAGGAACGAGCACGGTTCCCTTCTATATTCTGATGAGTGGTTTGGTGGTTCCCTTGTTCTTCTACGTAGCATCTATAGCGGGGCTTTATGTGAAGAGTATATAGTACAGATTCTGATAAGGACCTTGGTTACAAGCCCCCTTATGTTATTGTTTTTTAAAGTGCTAAAAATGTCTGTTCTAGTTAACGGTATTCATGTTCAAGCATCTAACATTCACAAAATGAGACTGTTACTGTGATTGTGGACAAAGATGCAAATTGAATGTGGCCATTTGGGTTTCAATAATGATAGACGGCAAAGATGATATCCCTCTGGTTGAAATTATATATGTCTAAGGCAGCTGATTATCTGAGTTTGAGTTGAGACTGAAAGAAGCCTGTTTGCAGCAAGAAATAGTTTTTTGTTCTGTTCTTCTAGAACCAAAACTCATCTATATTGCATAAACTCCCTAGTTCGTGCTTATGATGAGTTCATTCCAAAGTAAGCATTATAGGGTTGCCTTCGTAATGTAGTTGTCTTTTAACTTCTTGGTCATTTAGTTTCAGTGACTGTGTATCTTCTCTTTTTCAGGTTACACCAGTGTGCCCTCTATCAAAGACATAGTACCTGCAGCACAGAACAACATAACCACACAATTCATTCTATTGGACAAAGGCAGGGTTGCCACAGAAGGACAGAGCAAGACATGCTTGGCACTTGTGGCAGATGAGACTGTGGCTGTGCATTTTCAGTTCTGCGGTGAGGAGTGTGACCTGCTCAAGCCTGGGGATATTATCCGTTTGACCAATGGGATTTTCTCTTACAACAGGAACCATCTTCTGTTGAGAGCAGGGAAGAGAGGGAGCATCGAGAAGGTGGGTGAATTCACCATGACTTTTGTCGAGACTCCCAACATAAGCGAGATGCAGTGGGTTCCCGATCCAACCAATTCTAAAAAGTATGTACAGGAAGCTGTTATATCTCCTTACTCTCGTATTTTCCCTCCGATGCTTTGATGGTGAATTTGTTTTGTATGCTGCTATTACTGGTTGCAACATATAGAATAGCATATGTGTGTAGAGTTTTTTTACCTTGACCAAAAGCAAAAGAAGCTTGCTTTTAGGTTTGTTTTTGTTTCGGAAAAGCGCTCAACTTAAGTTGGAGTTTTTTTCCTGCAAGTTTGTGAAGGTCATTATATTGATTTCATGACTGTTGAGAATCCTTTCATCACTGCTTGTATAACCTTGCATTTGAAGGATCCTACTATTAAGAATGCCGAGTTGTGAAAAAAAATGAAAGCCTTTTTGTTTATAGTGGTGACTTCCATCCAGGCGTAACCTTGTTCGTCTGCCTTCCTTTTCATGAGTCAAATATGTTGCACAGTAGGTGATGGATGCATTGAAATACAGGTAATGCGGGCTGGGATTATCTGTCTTGTCTCTTGCAAGGAAAAGAAAATCCTAAACGTTGATTGTAGCCTAGTCCAACCTCGCAATGCATTTCAAAGCCTCATTGAGTTAAAGCATTCCGATGATTTCGCCCATTTCATTGGCACAAACTTGCATGCTCCATTTCATAGCAAACTGGCTGGGACAGCAGGGTGGTATCGTAGGTACGCATTTGGTGGGTACTCACTTTCTGCTGTATAGAGTAGTGCAATAATTTTATTTTTTTTTTGGTCGGAAAGGTGAAAAACTTCATACATGATCAGCAAAAATACAGGAGTTTAATGCCTCAGTACATAAAGATCGAAAAGAGCGGGAGGGGGGAACTTGGCCCAGTTAGAGGGGAGAAGATTTTGCCCATGGGTCTTTGCAGCCCAGTCGGCCACAAAGTTTGTCACGTAGTGCAATAATTTCGTCATGTCTTTGTGGGACACTTTGAAGTTTGGATTCCGATTGTCATTTGTTAAATGAAACTTCTCAATTCCAATGATTGAGTACTGCTTGTTGACCAACGAATAGCTCTCTCTCTCTCTCTCTCTCTCTCTCTCTCTCTCTATATATATATATATTTAGAGCCAGTGGGAAGGTATAGATAGTCTTTGTAAGACCATACACATAGATCGAGAGCTATTCGTTGGCATCCTTCTTGTTTCTACAGAGTGGTCTAGGCCGTAAGTCCTTTAGTGGCTGTTAGACCGTTGGTTTAGCTCTGTAACGGTTCTGAAGAAGGAACAGTTCCGATCTTAAGTATGAGCTTACATAGAAGATCTACACCTTTCTCTAGTTCTCTATCACAAATGGACTCAAATCCAAATCCTATACATAGAGAAGAAGTAAGAATAGAAGATTTCAACAAATCTATAGAAAATTGGGAAATTCCTAAAATACAGCTTAAGGAAATATACAAACAATCAAAATTGAAATTTTTCAAAAAATCAAACTATGTCATAGCCACCGAAGAAAGAGATGTTCCTCTTTCTAATTCCTATGAAAAAAATATATCTTTTAAACAAAGAGTCCATCCAAAAGCATAAACAAAAATACAATTACATTCATATACGACTAGTCCAAGTAGGAGTCAAACCTCTTACAAAAGAAGGTCTTAATACCTCTATTCTCTTAGTTTTACAAGATTCCTCTCTTAAAGTATGATGAGTCCATACTCGATACTATGGAGACAAGTCTCTACAAATGACCTTTTCATTTTGACTGTTACCCCAATTTCTCTGTTTCTCTCAAAGATAAGAACACTCTTAGAGCCCTCACACTCCAAATCAAAACGCGTATAATTACAAAGTGGCAGATTGATCTATTCCTTTAGCCCTTGTCTATAGAATTCATTTTAAAGCCATGTCCTCCACTTTTGGAGAAAATGCTTTCAAACATAGTCCTCGAGAAGAAACACTTCTCCTCCAAACTGACATTTCTAGAGCAAATACGGCAATTCCTAGGTCTATTAATTGGAACCAAGTTACTTTACCAGAACAATGGGAATTAGAAAACCAAATTCCCCAACAAGTTGTTCAAAATACAGATCCAACTAGTGTCATTCAACATCCAGAAGGAAGAGTGACCATTAGATTTCCTAGAAGATCTTTCAATTCAAGATTTAGCCCTTCTTTTCATACTTCTTATACAAGGTCCATAGATCTTAATCCCAATCTTCCTCCTATAATCACCATTCCTCCAAGTACGCATAGAACCAACCCTGCACGTGATACTACACCTTTACCTCCTTCTACCAGTAGGAGTAATCATGAGACACTACTTGAACCGGAAATTAGTGGTTTAGATAATAGATCAGGGATTTCCAGGCTAGTTTACCAAGAAAACCAGCCTAAACCAGTCCTAGAAAATACAGATTCTCCTCATCATTCTCCTACTTATTCGCAAATGATAGATGCCGAACTTAATGTTTTAGAAAAACATTTTGAACCAAACAAAGCTTTTCTTAATAAAGAATTTAATTCTGAAAACAACAGACAAATCAAAGAATGGTTCTTCAAAACCTTTGCTGATAAAGCAAAAAATATCAAACAAAAATATTACGACTACGTATATGAATATGAAGTCCATATATTTTTCTTTGATTGGTTAGAAGAACAATTCCTCGAATCAAAAGAAATAATTGCTTAAGATCATCATTATAAGTGGAAACTTGATAATGGGGAAACCATAGAGTCCAACCATCCTCCCCTTAGGAGAATAAAAATACAACATGGAGATAGTGAGGTAACAGCTACACCTTTTAGGCTTCCAGACAAAGGAGACTCTCTTTACACTCACAAAGTTATTGAACAAAACAATTATACTAATCAACATTTGGTTACCATAGGAAAACAGTTGAATAGGATAGAATCCACCATTCGGAATCCTACTCAACTCATCACACCACAAATTGATACACTCAAAAAACCCATTTTTAAAGCCTTTGAATTTCCAAAAAACCTTAGTCTGAAGTTTACTAAAGCCATAGAACAAAAGAAAAAAATCCTAGGGAAATCAAAACTAGAGCTTGCTCCTATACTAAACACTCCTAAAGTCCAAGGACTAATTATTAAAGACACCCCAGACAAACCTACTATTAGCACCTTGACCAAACCCTCTAGTGACTTTGATAATGAATTAGTCGTTGAGGTAAACAGACTCAATTGGAGACAACCCCAAACAATTTATTATAGTAGAGTTACCCCACCTGACATTGCCCAAGAAGAATCGTCGCAAAAAATATAGAACAAATACTCTCCTGATGCCATTTATGAATGGAATATAGATGATGTTGCCGAAAGCAATATCATAAATATTTTGAAAAACACGGTAATGCTTGCCAATGCCTACAAAACACAGCAAGATGTTTCTGATCATGCTGTTTCTAATCTTTTAGTAGCCGGATTTACTGCCTATAAAATCGATGACTTTGGCCAATGCATGGATAATGATCAAGGACATCTCATCCAAGATGCGGTCAATACTCTTATCTATTCAATTTCACAACACTTCATAGGAGACCCTTTACATATTAGAGATAGGAACCAAGATTTCTTATCCAATATGCGTTGTAAATCCTTAGGGAAATTTAGAGAATATAAAGAACTCTTCCTTCAAAGGGTTCTTATTAGACTTGACTGTAATCAATCTTTTTGAAAAGAAAAATTCTTAGCAGGTTTACCCCAAATTATAGGTGCCAAATTTAGAAATAAAATTAGAGAAGAATACAATAGTCAAATTCCTTATGATCTCCTTTCATATGGAGAAATAGTCTCCTATGTTTACAGACAATGAACACAAATGTGTAATACAATAAAATTATAAAGACAACTCAAGGAAGAACAATCTCTCACCAATAGAAGCCTAGGAGATTTATGTGCTTAATACGACCCCTCTTATAATGAAAAAAAAAAAGCCAAAATGTAAAGGGACTTGTCCTTCTGAAAAAGTAACAAAGAAACATCGCAACAAACCTCAACCTTATAGGAATAAACGTAGACACCATATTAACTAGAATAAACCTCATATGGATAAGAAAATTTTTAGAGACATCAAATGTTATTCTTGCGGTAGAAAATGTCATATTGCAAAATATTGACAAGAAATTGAATGAACTTTCTTTAGATGACAATACTCTTTACCAGCTAAACAACATCCTCATAAAAAATGGTGATACTTCTTCTGATGAACTTCTTGAGGAAGAAGGACTTTAGATTAATGAAATAGAAACCTCTTCCGATTCCGATTATGAAGAGGCCTCTCTTGACAAACCCATTCCTGAAATAAATATGTTAACAAAAGAAGAAGAATTTCTCCTTAGCACAGCTGACAAAATAACCGACTCTGAAGCCAAAAAAGAATACTTAGATAGATTTCATTGCTCAATGAACATTGTTTCTAATCCCAATACTTCTTATAATCTAAAAGACATTTTAAATAGAAACAAAAAAACCCCAATCTAGACCCGTAAATATTAATGACCTTCAAAATGAAATAAAACAACAAAAATTAGAAATACAAGCCCTGAAAACAACACGGTTAGAAATAAAACAAGAAATTTCTGCTATAAAATCCATTGTCATAAAAGGAAAGACAAAATTAGAAGACCAAAACGAAATCACCAATACTTCTAACACTTCGGACCCAGCCTTTCTTATGTTATTAACAGAAAAACATCTAGAAAATGGATAATAAATATTATGATAAAAATCAACAATGAGTTTATTATTGAAACAACAACACTCTTTGATACAGAAGCTAATCTCAATTGTATTAAAGAAGGCCTTGTTCTAACAAGATACTTTGATAAAACACCAGAATCCTTAAAATTAGCCTCAAGAGACAAACTAAATATACAATACAAATTACCAGAAGCCTTAATAATAAAAGACCAAATGTCCTACAAAACATCTTTTCTTTTAGTAAATATGAGGCAACGGGTAATTCTTGGAACACCTTTCATACAAATAATCCAACCTTTTACAGTTACTAATGAAGGCATTGAAACTCATGCTTTAAACAGAAAAATCACTTTCAACTTCATAACAAAACCATAAAAGAGAAGCCTAAATATTTTACAAGAACATTCTATTTCTAAAATAAATTGCCTTATAAAAGACAAAGAAAACTAGCTTGAATTCTTAAAAGAGGATTTAGAATTCAAAAGAATAGAAGAAAACCTTATAAAGCCAAAGGTCATAGGAAAAATAACTTCCTTACAAAAACACATAAAAAAAACCATATGCTCTACCTTACCCAATGCTTTTTGGGAAAGAAAGAAGCATATTGTTGATTTACCCTGCGAACATGATTTTTCTAAAAACAAAATACCCACAAAAGCTCGTCCTATACAAATGAACTAAGAAGTTCTAAAATTTTGCCAAACATAGATACAATACCTCTTAAATAAAAAAAACTCATAAGAAAGAGCCAATCACCATGGAGTTGCTCTACTTTTTATGTCAATAATAATACTGAACTAGAAAGAGGAGTTCCCAGGTTAGTTATTAATTATAAACCTCTCAATATAGCCCTTAGGTGGATAAGATATCCAATACCCAATAAAAAAGATTTGCTAAACAGACTTTGTAGATAAAAAACATTTTCAAAATTTGACATGAAGTTAGGATTTTGGCAAATACAGGTCAGTGAAAAAGATAAATACAAGACAGCCTTCACAGTCCCTTTTGGCCAATACGAATGGAACATTATGCCATTTGGCCTAAAAAATGCCCATTCAGAACTCCAAAGAATTATGAATGAAATTTTCAATCATTATTCATAATACATCATAGTTTATATAGACGATGTTCTAGTATTCTCTTCCAATATAGAACATCATTTCAAACATTTATCTACTTTCATAAAAATAATTATACAAAACAGTTTTGTAGTCTCTCCTACTAAAATTGTACTCTTCAAAATTAAGATTAGATTCTTAGATCATTACATTCATTTAGGCACCATCACTCCCATAGAAAGATCAATTTCTTTTACTGATAAATTCCCTGATGAGATTAAAGACAAAAACTCAATTACAAAGGTTCTTGGGTAGTCTCAATTATATTTTAGATTTTCCCCCTAATATAAATATCCTTTGTAAACCCCTACACCAACGGTTACAAAAGGATCCTCCACCATGGACCTCTGTCCATACTAACATTGTCAAACAAATAAAAATTCATATTAAAGAAATACCATGTTTACACCTAGCTGACCCATCTACTTTCAAACTAGTTGAAACAGATGCCTCAGAAATAGGATACGGTGGCATCCTTAAACAGGTCAAAAATAACAAAGAACAAGTTGTTCAGTTTATTTCAAAACATTAGAATCCCACCCAACAAAATTATTCAACAATCAAAAAAGAAATACTTGCTATAGTTTTATCTATATCAAAATTCCAAGGAGATTTATTAAACCAAAAATTTCTTTTGAGAATTGATTGCAAATCAACCAAATACGTTTTACAAAAAGGCGTTTTAAACATTGCATCAAAACAAATTTTTGCCAGATGGCAAGCCATACTTTTAGTATTTGATTTTGACATTGAATTTATAAATGGTTCTTCAAATTCATTACCTAATTTTCTCACAATAGAATTTTTACAGGGGATACAATCATGCCAAGATCCAAAAAAGACAAAGGCAAAGGCAAAGCCATTGCGGAAATCTCCTCCTATACACCACCAAAGCCAACAGGCTTGACACCCATCAAGACATGGCTCCAAATGGTAGAAAACAATCAGTCATTTGTACAACAAGACCCAATATCAAATACACCTCTAAAAGAAGAACCTCCACATGAACCTATACAAGCCTTTAACCACCTAGCTGCCATACTACCCAAAGAAACACTACTCTTACTGGCCCAAACTTTACAAAAAAAATAGTAAAGAAAGAGCCATATAGTGCCATTGAGGTAAGTAACAATTCTTCTCCGCTTTCTACACAAAAACAAGCAGAATACAAAAGTATTTCGAATGAGGTGGTTATTAGGCCACAGGCAACCCCTCATTCTCAAAGGTCAAAATTTTTCCTCAAAAACATCTTTTCAAAAAATACTGATTGTAGAAGATGGATTTTATGATGAAGATCTAATCATATTTGTAAAAAACATATTTCCAAAAAATTGATTTTTTAAACCACATAATGCGAACAAAAACCCTTGCTTATTATGAACAAATCCTAGTGGAGACAGAATCGGTAAGATTTACTCACTTTGCTGACAAAACCAATACAGAAAACATCCTATACTCCACTATATCCATCAGTAAAGTCATACACCCCTCACACTGGGGAGAATCACCTCATACACCCAAAAAATTCCAAACCAGACTTACCCAAATCCTACCATACTCCTACTCGTATACCTATTGGGACTACCAACAAGCTTGGTGGAATGTCTTCTACAGCCAAAATACAAATTTCCAACATACTTGGCTAGTATTCTTCAAATACAACTTTCCACGACAAAACCTACCAAACTGGTTTGACTCTTGGTGGGATTTCTTCGGTCCTATGGACATAATACTACATCCCACAATCAATCCAGGATACCAAATGTTTTGCAAACGCTTTGTACCAACTCAACATGATCTAAGGTTCCCATGCCTTATGCATTTTTTCATAATATTCAAAATCTCATAGGTGACAACCTGGGAATTTGAATATAATACATCTTCCAAACTCATTCTCTTACTTGTCAGAAAATACAAGATAACATGGTGGGACAGATTCAAACGCCTTGAACAAGGATCTGAGACTGTGGTTAAAACATGGCTAAATAGCCAGAAAAATCAAATAACCACAGTCCCATCAAATACATCTTTTCTACAAGAGAAATCTATTGCAAGTGCAGCACTGGCTGCATTCCAAAGCAAGGAGGAATATTGTAACATCTTCAGAACAATGCTCTCAGAAGCAGAAGGATCACAATGTGGATTGTCACGACCAAATTTTTTCGAGTGTGAACCACCTAGGGTTTTGGCTAATGGATTGTTAAGCCTAGACTTAACGCGGGCTCTCCAAAGCCCATACCAATTCGCGACTTAGATTTAAGTTCTTAACATGCAATTCATTTTCAATTAGGAGTTGCCACTAATCTATTTTTGGTGGGTCGATTAGAAATCCAAGTAAAGTAATGGGAGATTTA
The DNA here is from genome assembly GCA_014182575.1 of Eucalyptus decipiens. Taxonomy (NCBI): domain Eukaryota; kingdom Viridiplantae; phylum Streptophyta; class Magnoliopsida; order Myrtales; family Myrtaceae; genus Eucalyptus; species Eucalyptus decipiens. The sequence continues at coordinate 16,438,911 of CM024616.1, forward strand.
CTTTACTCCTACGAACCAGAGATTATGGGTATGGGGACTTGGTTACACTAGATTTCTCTAATGCCCTTTCGGTACCTTTCTTTTTTTATTTCAGAAAAAAATATTTTGCAGGTAGCTTGAATTGATTTTAAACTAGTTCCCTAACATGTGAGGTGTTCATGTAGGTGCGCAAACCACCAATTTAACACACAAGTAAAGCAATAAATAAATTGCAAGACTTACCTCAAAGTAATGAAAAACATCTGCAATGTTAAATCAGAATTTATATCGACAATCCTAGATATGATTTCTAATTAACATATAATCACTCAATTTTGATTTTCACTTTCTTTAATGAGAATTTTAATGAGAATCATGATTTATGCAATACATGCTACTAATCTAACATGAAATGATATGACATGACATTATGACCATAAATAAGCATGCAGTCTATTATAAAGAAATGCAATTTAAATATGCAATTTAAATTAACCAAATGACCTAATTCTAATGACATGCAATGCGATACAATGACATACAAAATTATTTCAACTAAAATGACATGCATCATGCAATTTCATATGTGAGCTATATGTCATTTATTATGTGACCCAATCTAATGACAGGCAATTTCTAATTAAATAAACCTAACAACAGTCAATAAATGACGTGCATTTCATGAATCTAATCTTATATGACATGCAAATGACATTTTTTTATTTTTTTCTTAAAAAAGAAATGCAATTTATCCTAGGGATTGAAACCAATTTATCCTAATATGCAATGATGTGCAAAGAATGCCCTAATTCAATATGATATATGCATGATGATTTTTTTATGTGTTTTTTTTTATTAATTTCGAAATTAAAATTTTTACATGCAATTCAAATAATGATAAAACTAACATCCTAAATGAATGTGCTTTTTCTTTTGGTTTTCTTTTCCATGATTCAAAATAAAATTCATATTTTAAATATAAAAGATAATAACCAAACCTAATCTTAATTCAACATTTTTTGGATTTTCTTATTTAAAACTCGAAATAAGATTGCAATTTTAACCCTAACACAGGAAATATTCTAAAGCAAATCTAATCCTAACTCAAATATTTTTTGGGATTTTTTTTACAAAAATAAGATTGACTCAACCAACTTAACGACAGGAAATCAAAAAAAATAAAATTGATATCTAAAAATCGACGAACCATATCTCGCACATGAGATCGGGTTGGCCAATTTTAAATTAAATCGCGAATCGAATCTCGGGCTTGAGATTGGATTGTCGATTTTTGTAAGGGATTGCGAGTCGGATTTTGGGCGCGAAAATTGGACTGTTAATCCCTCGCTTGAGGGGCACTTTCATGTTGAAACATCAATCATATATTTAGGAATAATCCTACTAAAGAAAAAAGTAAATAAGTGAGAATAACATAAAAAAAAAAAAAAAAAAGAACTACCTAAATGATTTTCTTTTTTTTTCTTTTGTTACACGCAAACTGGTGGTGGGTCATCGAAAGACAGCCGGTCGAGGTCCAAGCAGGGGGATCGCCGGCGAAGGGGGGCTCCGGCGAGGCAAGGCAGGTGGGCGTCTGGCACGGGGCAGCGAGGATTGACGCCGGCAAGGGACTTCGGTGAAGCAGGGCACTGGTGATGGGGCGTCGCAGGGCGCGGGGCTTGCTGTCGGGCACCGAGGAGGCGCGAGCAACAGCGATGTGAGCTCTGGCGGCGTCGAGTCACGGCAGGAACAGCGGCACGGTGGGGGCTGAGCGTCGGGGGAGAGGCGAGCAAGGGCGCTAGGACTTCTCGTGCTTCAGATCGGCGAGATTGGGACAACGATGGTGTCGTGGAACTGCAAGAGCAGGCAGGTCGTCCATCGCGAGTCAGGCATCGTAGGGGCAGCTAGGGTTCTGTGGTGCGGTCGCACGCAGGGGGGGTAGTGCTCGGACAACGGGCGGAGACAGTGGGTCGTCGGCAATGGTAGAGATGGAGGGGTCGTCGGGCACTGCAGGTCACGGGTAGAGGACTCGGGCGGCTGCGGCGAGGAGCTCCGGCGTCTGGATTTCAGCTCGGCAGCGGCGTCAACCGGCGCAACGAAGGCCAGCAGGTGGAACGGTGAGGGGAGACTCGTAGAAGATGATGAACGGGAGCCTTTTTCTTTTTCTTTTTCTTTTTTTTTTCTCTCTCTTCTTTGCCGCACGTCCTTTCTTCTCTGCTTTTTCTGACTTTTGTCTTCTTCTTGTTTTTTTTTTTTTGACTTTTCCAAACGGAGAGAAACCCTAGATCGAAACTCTCTTCCCTCTCTTTTGATTTTTTTACTTCCTCGAGAAAAGAACCCTCCAAAAGCCCCCTTTTCCTCTGCCGTACACTGTCTCCTTTTATAGACAAACATAATGTGATCTTCGTAAAATATTTCGAAAATTGCCTATAACCTCCGAATCACAAAATCCTTTATCTCATGAATATTTTCCCTCGATTACAATGCGATCCTTTTAATTTTCAAAAATCATCATAAGATCGCATCAAATCTTAATTTTTTACAAGATAATTATTTAAACATAACGACGGGCTTGAGTTAATTTTCTCCTTTCATGGGTCTAGCCCAACCTGCTAATTTAAAACCCAAAACCACTAATTTGACCCATCCGCCACCGGTCAAATAAATAAATGTAAAAAGAATGTAAATTAAAAACAAATGCACCTAAATCTATATGCTATGCAATTAATATTTTTTTCAAGGATAAAATTAATCCCTAATTTTTTAAGGCGATAAATGACTAAATGGGTCGCCAAAATTTAGGTGTCAACATGGATCTTCCAAATCTCAGGACAATATAGACGAATTCTCATAGTCACATCATAGTGGAAATACCAATAAAGACGATTGCTACGGGATCAACCTAGATAGAAATTAAAATCAAGACATCACATGCCAACACTATTACAACGGCGCAAAGGCTATACACTGTAGCAAGATAGGCATACATTGTTTATACGATGTTCACTATTCATTCTACACTGTTCACTCGGTATTGTTTACTTTACACTATTCAGCACTATAGCACTTTTACTGTAGCACTCGCTATAATTACACCCTATCGACACAAGAGGAAGGGACTCGAAATTTTCAGATCTCTCTTTTCTCTTCTTCCTCCTCACCCTCTTGTAAACCCTCATCCTTTCAAGTCTCAAGCTTTCTTACCTTGTACCCCCTGGTTTCAAAGTAAGTTAGTTTTTCAAATACATAGTTTTATATAGGGTTACCAACTTACATGATAGTCGGTTAACTATTTCTTGTAATACAAATATCAATACTCCCTAGACTGCGGATTACCGCCCTAGCGGATGACTTGATGCTTTAGTTTCTGTATCTTTCAATACATGTAATTTTTAGTTTATATAATACAAGTTCAAACCACATTCATTGTTGGTTTTTCTTTATGCATACTCTTACTTTATATTTTATATATTGCCTTTGGCCTTTACATTATTTTTAATTCTCGCGATTTTATTTAAGTTTTTATATAGTCGTCATACATTCCTTGTTCTTATAGATCTATTAATCTCTTATACTTTCTTGTTCTCTCATATAGTACTCTGATCCTAACCCCTTTATGGTGTATATATATATTGTTTAGGACAATTACTAAGTATAAGTGGTGTCACTGACAACAATTTGATATATTTTACTATTCCATTAATTAATTACTAACTATTAACATTTTCTTATTACAAACTCTGTGGTCAAATTACCATCCATCAATGCAGATTACTAATTATAAGTGCAATTGAGTTACCGCTACAAACTTATTATGCCTATGAAATCAAATTAGTACTAATGGGTGCAACCGACCTCAGGACTATTTGAAGTGCATTACAATATTTTGGTGGAATTAGAGAGATTTTCTTCAACTACGGGCCAATCCCATTAACGTATGTAACAGTATCTTCGACTATCCTATTGATTATTTCATCCAATTATTTTCTTAAAGATCACATGGATCATTTCGAGATGCTTAGCTCTTGGGCTATGTCTGGGAGCAAGGGTGAAGAAAATTGGGAAGGAAAATACATCGAATTTGTAATTTCCCTCACTCCCAATCAAGAAGTATTAACAATTTTCAGTCCCTTGAAAAAAAAAAATTATTGCTTTAAATTTGTCAGAATAACCAACAATTGAGGAGCAAGAGGGGGAGAAGAAAAAGTAGAACAACTACCAACTGATTTAATCCTGCAATGCGAGCTCAAGCAACAGTAATAATGATACACAAACGGACAAAGCCTTAAAAGCTTTGTGAGAGTTGTTGGCTCTTGTAAGAATCTGACAAATCTGTGCCACTCAAAATTTCCGATGATCCAAACTAAATTTCACAAAAGATATGATTTTGGAATTAAATAATAAAAAATCAAAGAAATATTTACATTACATTAGTAAATGCCACTGGCACGACTAACCCTGTATTCAGCTTTATCTTCCTCTTCTCTTACAAAGACCTAATATACATGTAAATGTAGTAATCTCAATGCGGGAGGGAAAAAAGAGGGTGGGGAAGAAAAGAGAGACGCTCACAAATAACTGGTAAAATTTGCTACCTCTTGTATACACCTATGCAACAAACAAGCCCAACTATCATATTCCATAGTAGACAACTACACCGCGTGCTCTCGGGTGGCGAATGGTCTACGTGACCATGACGAGCTATAAATTAAGCCCGCCAATCCAGGAACGAAGATTCAGCGTCTCCACACTATTTGGTCGAACTCAGATATATGCAAGGGAGCTACGGTCTAGGTCGGGCTGTGGGCGACCCCTGGTAGGTGTCGGTGGTCTTTGAATGTTGAGCTTCCTATGCCACCATGCATACATATTATCTTTTTCTCTATGAGAGCAGCAAGCGGAAGATAGTTGAAAAGTTGATCAAAACGTGTCCATGCCCATATTCCATCAATCTCTCCCTATACAAAAGAAAATTGAGATAACATGCCTTGGAAAAGAGAACAAATAAATGAACGCATGCACTCACCATTCGCTCAATGCATTCAAGACGAAAACTGAAGAGTGCATTTATGTCAGCTGCCTCGTGGTTTCCTCGTATCAAGTGAACACTTCTTGGGTATTCAATCTACAAAAAGGTAACCACAGCCTAGTTGGTAAAACAACATAACTGTTAAATTGCTAAAGGGAGGAGAGATGAGACTGAAACTTTTTCTTACGTACAAAGCAACTAAGTCTTTTACAAAAGACAAAATACATAACGTAAAACACACCATAACTACCCATGTTCTCCATAAAGCACTTGCCCCACTAATACCTAAAAACTAGGATAACCAACACACATGACTCCACTAATTCTAATAAATGAAAACCAAATCAGCAACATGTGAAAAAGAAAATAACTATTTTATCAACAATCCCTCCCTTAAACTGATGTTTGCTAATATTCAGTTTAAAGCCTTGACCTTTTTCACCGTGCAAACACCTAGTAACCTTATGAGCTTCACAAATGACTCCATCTTAAGGGCCTTGGTGAATATATCAGCAACTTGATCTTCACTCCTGCAGTAGATTAGATCAATTGTTCCATCATTGCTAAGATCTCTCAAGAAATAAAACTTCACATCAATGTGCTTGCTTCTTCCATGTAACACCGGATTCTTGGAGAGTTTTATTGCTGAGTTATTGTCACAAAAATTTTAGTAGGTCCCGGTTGCTTGAATTGTAACTCCTCAAGAATTCTCCTTAGCCAAATAGCTTGACAAGCACTAGCTGTTGCAACAACAAATTCAGCTTCTGTACTTGACAATGTGACAATTGGTTGCTTCTTGGATGACCACGAAATAGCACATGTTCCAAACATAAAAGCATAACCCGAAGTGCTCCTCCTATCATCTTGATCTCCTGCATAGTCACTATCAGTAAATCCCAACAAATTAGACTTTTCACCCTTCTTGTAAAATAGCCCAAAATCTCTAGTTCCTTGCAAGTAACGAAGGATTCTCTTGGTAGCTAACAAATGCATTTGTGTAGGATTCTCCATATATCTACGAATTAAACTCACAGAATACATTATGTCTGGTCTTGTTACAGTTAAATACATCAAACTGCCTACAATTTGTTTATAAAGTGTGCTGTCAACCTTCCTCCCTTCATGATCTTTGTATAACTTTAAGCCAAACTCAATCGGAGTGTTTACGGGATTACAATCCTTCATCGAAACCTGTCCAAAATTTCTCCCACATATTTCTTTTGAGAAATAAAAATCCCATCATCCGATTGTACCACTTCTATGCCAAGGAAGTAATGCATCATACCAAGATCAGACATTGGAATAAAAATCTTCATTTAGATGATAAAAAGAAGACTTACTTCCACTCATGTGGTTACTGCAGCCTGTATCCACATACCAAATATCTGACTCGCGCTCCTTTTCATCTTGAACAGCCATCAACAACGTTTTTGCTTTCTTTTCTTCAACAAAATTTGAACTCTCTGCCTTTTCTTTATTATTAGGCAGTCTAGTATAACATTCAGATGCATAATGACCAAATTTATGACATCTAAAACACTCTACCTTGAATTTGTTAGGATCCCGTCCTCTCGCCTTTGCCTTGAAATTGGTCATTATTGGCTTTAAAATTCCTGCCAACATCTCTATTTCCTCGATCTCCCCTTCCTCTACCTCTACCTCTACCCCTTCCTCTGAAATTGTTGGAATGAGTATTGGTAGAAGCCTTCAACGCTTGCTCCTCTACTGTTGAACTTCTGTTCATCTTCTGTTCATAAACCAATAAGGAGCTTGGCAATTCATCAAGAGAGAGCACATCTATGTCTTTTGACTCTTCAATTGAGCAAACAACATAATTAAACTTTGGTGTTAAGGAACGTAAAATCTTTTCCACAATGGTGACATCATCCATCTTCTCGCCATGGAATCGCATCTTGTTGCTGATCTCCATTGTTTTGGCACAATAACTAGTGACAGATTCTCCATCCTTCATCGCTAGTGTCTCAAAATCTCTTCTCAAGGCTTGAAGCTGTGCACGCTTCACTCTAACAGAGCCTTGATATTTCTTCTTCATAGAATCCCAAATATTCTTGGAAGTTTCTTTGCAAAGAATAGTCTCCAAGATGGAACGATCGATAGTCTGAAAAAAATAATTTTTTGCCTTCAGGTCCTTCAACTTTCTAGCTTCCAATTATGCTTTCTGGGGATCTGTCAAAGCCATGCTTGCTGGTGGCTCTTGAATTCCAGATTCGATAACCGACCAATAATCCTTTGATGGTAAAAAATTCTCCATTAGCATACTCCAATGGTCATAGTGACCATCAAAGCGTGGAATTGCTGGTTGAACAAAATTGTCGGTGGCCATTGGAAATATTGCTGCTACAATTTTCTCAAGAAAGTTTTTTTTTTAAACTCTCTCACGTTTCTCTCAGGCTCTGATACCACTGTTAAATTGCTAAAGGGAGGAGAGATGAGACTGAAACTTTTTCTTACGTACAAAGCAACCAAGTCTTTTACAAAAGACAAAATACATAACGTAAAACACACCATAACTACCCATGTTCTCCATAAAGCACTTGCCCCACTAATACCTAAAAACTAGGATAACCAACACACATGACTCCACTAATTCTAATAATTGAAAACCAAATCAGCAACATGTGAAAAAGAAAAGAACTATTTTATCAACAAACATTGCATTGCATTTGCATATATAATTTTCTCTTTCGTAGCAGAAACATGCCTTAAGAGCAAGAAGCAAAGTTATAGTCTCCAAACCGTGTTGTCCTCGATCAATGTAATCTCCCGAAAACAAATACTCAATATAGCTATGTCAATGGATAGACATTTAAATTTCATTTTCACATAATCCAAAAAAAAAAAAATACAATACATACTGGGAAAACTTCCTCCCCAGAAGAATCAATTCACTAAATTTTACCATTATCAGAGATTCAGAAAATGTGTGGCCCTTTAAGCAAGATGAACAAAAGTCACCACCATAAAGTGCACCTCACAAAAGTAGGGAATGCTAGGTTCGACATTTCCAAGCCATCCTTTGAACAAACCGAAATCATAACAGTAGTCTACGGTTTAAACTTTTGATAGAATTTATGAACAAAACTTATACATAATCACCTTAACGTTGTCAAACTTCGAGCAAAGTATATTATGACTATGATGCAGCCACCATCAGCTCCAGTGCCTATTGCAGTTCTCAATTCGGTACCGTTTTTAAACTTAGGACACTTGGATTTTCTCTCCTGTTGTCATGCTGTTTCTCAGCAAAGACCAGCATGCATAAGACATTTACTACAAGTATAGAACTTAGAAGAAATGATTAAAACCATATCAAACATATGTTATATCTCCTGCAGTGGATGGAAAACCATATTCATCGAACAAACGCATGAGATTGCCAAATTGACCATGTTGGTCACCGAATTCTTTAACTGGAGCTTTTAACTAAAGAACTGTTAGCTCATGCATGAAAAGCTGTTCTGTAGCATAATAGAGCTCCCCAACTTTGTAAGAATCCAGGAAAAACCTCCTATTAGCAGGAGCTTTCCAATTTCGAGGCTGAAGCAAAGTGGATATAATCTGAAAAGAGAAAAGAGGTAATTAAGCCTGGCAAAAGTTCGAATGAGGATGATGGTATTGACTTCTGTAACACTCACCTTCTTATGCAAGCCTTGAGGAGATTTCTGTCTGGTGAACTTTTTTGTAGGATATGACAGCTCATTATTCATCAGAACCATCCGTCTGCTCTCATTTTTAAATGGATCCAGTGATAGCTGTCTTACCATTCCACCAAGGTTACCTACAGCCTCCTTAGCAACTACCACCTGTAGGACAACAATGTAAGCACAAAGAACAGAGACTAAAACACCCTTTGATGTGAGACCATGACATAAGTTCACAGACTTACAGCTCTAGGATGAAGACGAACGTCTCCCTCAGTTGCTGTTGCTGGAGAGTTTTCATCTGATACTGATGTTTCTTCTGCAGGGACAGAAGATGTCGATTGAACAGCTTGCTAGATAGCATTAGCCGTCTCAGCTTCAGCAGCTGAAGCCTCCCTGAGTTTTTCCATCGAGTTTTTGTCCATGCTGGAACTGTTATAGACACGTCATTAAGATACACGTAGACAAGATGCTAACTAAAATGTTTGGGCGTGTCTGCGTGCCAACAAGTGCCTGTAGGCACGCAGCCTAGTGGCCAGAAAAGGAGGGAAGTAGAGAGGGACACGGATTGGGGGCGAAAAGAAACAATAGTATGTCACTGCAGGCACAACAAATTCCAGACTTGTACTTAAGAAAAGGAAGGACATGAGAGATGGGGAAGAAAGTATAATACCCCATTCCACCAGATGAATTATCTAGTGCACTATCTGAAGTTGGAGATGTTGCAGGAACAGCTCTAGACACATTTAATTTTGGACCACTGATAGGTGAGGCTCTCTCCGATGTTAACATGGGAGAATCGCTATCCAACTGGAACAGCGAATTTTCGATGACCAAACGATCATCAAGCAGCATATCTGCATTGAATAATTCAAATTATATTAAGGGAACAAATGGATGACCAGATGAGAAGGCCAAATGAGAAGAACATATGTCATGCAATCGCTGGAAAAGCCTTCTGAACTAAACAAACAATTAAATGGACAAAAATGAAACTTTATCAAAATATTTGACCATATCATAAATCAGCATGGTATGCTGCATGAATGAACATTACGAACCTCTTAATCTAACCAGTTTGTCCATATAATAACTCATAATATGTCTGCTCATTGGAAATTTGAAAATCTTCCTCTTTCCAACAGAATAACATCCAACTAAACCCATAGCGAAAGGAAAACATGAGACAAATGATATAGATGGCCATTCCCATTTTGTTGTATGACTCTTACTCTTACATATGAACCATGGTAAAGCCAGTGAAAACTAAAATGAGAAGATTACAAGACGAGAACCACAAAAAAGAGTTCCAGTTCCATGTGGAATGTGATTCCCATTTTATTTTTAATTCTTGTCTAAGATCATTATTGCACCGGAAAAAATAGTGTTGATAATACAATTGGAACTGAAAAAAGTCAGTCCATGTGATCTCCAAGACTCCAACCAAAATTAGATCGATCAACACCATATCAATCAAACCTAAGATAAAGAATCTTCTCAAGAGTTAGTGACCAAATTTTCTAATTAAATCTGTCTGATAAGTTTGTACACTCAACCCTAAATATCTTTAGTTTCATCAAACAAGTAATGTGACACCCTGAACCCTTCGCAGGTCGTCACCATCGCCGATGTTACACTTCATTACCTTTTCCTATCTTGTACTTAGGACAAGCGTCATTAATCGCAGGCATTTTTTATTATAAAAAAAGCGGTCCCAGCGCGACTCATAGCGGAAGCAAATTAAACATCACCATCTATCCCCCTACCAATCCATGATACCAATACACACCAGCTAAACATCAGGATTTTATAAACAATTTCGACACTTTGCTTACACATATATAGCAAGATGGGGCTCCCTTCGGGTCGGTACAAAACAAGAAAGGCTAGGACTCTGCCATGTCCTGCCTAAAATCTCAAAAAGAAACCTCGACCCCTAACATCATACGAGCACAAAAAACCCTCATCGCGCGCAGGTCTCACACCCAACCCGGTGCATCAGGCGGTGGCAGCGGCAACATCCCTCGCATAGCTCCATCCCGATGAACGTGCACAGAAATGAACTCCTGAATGACAGGGCCCCCAGCCAGGCCTATGTCGTAAATCACTAGACAACGCACTCGAATAAAAGTCAGTCCGGGAACAGAGGGACAATCTATCTCAGCACACTCGACCTCTACATCGGATGGTAGACCATAAAACACCCCCCGCGAGACGGCAAGAAGCGGCATACTGCTAATCTGAAATGTTATTCCCCAAAAGGGGTGAGTACAACCACTCAGCAGATAGGGAAATCCAATAACAACTCAATGCATCATGCATATCATCATGCATTGCAGGCATTACTTACCTTCAAGTCATGCGCATACTATCATGCATCATCATCATCATATCATCATGCATATCATTATCATTATCATGCATATCATTATGCATATCATATCATTATCATCATCATGCATATCATCATGCATATAATATCATGCATATCATGTCATGATTTAATATTCCACTTTTGGATTTCAATCTTGATCACCACATCACCCATTTCTCAATTTATCAATTTCATCATCCCTTCGGGCAAAGACCTCCGACAGGGTTCCCAGCATTCAGCCTCCCAGGCCACTAGGCTTCCGGCCCCCCACATTCCGGGCATCTCGCATCTCAACTAGCATCACGAGGCATTCCCTTCGGGCAGAAACCTCCGACAGGGCTTCCGGCCTTTACCCTTCTAGCCAGGCATCCCGCACCCAAATCCTGACATCGCGAGGCATTCCCTTTGGGCAGAAACCTCCAATAGGGCTTCCGGCCCCCCACATTCCGGGCATCCTGAATCTCCCAGGGAATTCCAGCAATGCATCTCTGTACATTCCGGCCTCATCCTCCACCATCACCTCTTACTCACTTATCATTTTCCACATTCATCATCCTTTTAATCTCATTATTACATGGCATATGATTCACACATGCATCACAATTCATGATCATACATACACCAATGTCATATAACAATGCATAATAAATTCAATGGAATTTATGGCCAATAAAATAATCCATTTTTATTATTTTATTATTTTATTATTATTATATTTATTTTCATAAATAAATATTAAATTTAATATCTATGATTTTCCCAAAATCATAATATTCAAACAATCATTAAACAAACCAATAGGATGACAATTCCATACAAAATTCATGGCCAAATTGATTTTCACATAATTTCTCAATTTCCACAAAATAGCACATGATATTCGGATAATGACCAGAATGCACAGTTTCCAAATAAATTCGATTAAAATACACATATGGCCTTTAAAAATTACGAAATTTTACAGGGTGATAGCCAAGACATTTTCGTACAACTTTCATGAAGAACTCCAAGCCATATTATTTTTAGATTATTTTATACAACCTCACGAAGCTTCTGGAACCACTACCCCATCGTCCAGAATACACATCTCCGAAATATTAAGGTTTCACCCATCTATTCTCTTTCGTTTCCTCTGAAATTTGGATATGTTATGTATCAAGGTGTCCTTTACAAGTTTCATGAAGAGATCTAGGCCAAATAACCAAAATATGGTCACCATTTAAGTCCATGAAGTCTCTGGTGTCTCGGAACACACCACCAGAACCATTGTCTCCAAGATCTAGCCGATTTACTAGGCTATACTTGTTCATTTCTCTTCAAATTTGAGTATGTTTTATTTTAAGGTGCTACCTACAACTTTCATGAAGACATTGAAGTCAGATTTTCATCACAAACCAACATGCAACCAAGAATCCAACAAGAGGTCAGTGAAAACTTCACAGATCTGGGGTCTCCGTAGAATAGGACTTTAACCCCTCATAACTCCATCATTCTCCACGAAATTTCAGTATGTTATACTACAAGATTTTATGTACAACTTCCATGAAGATATCCAAGCCAAAATCGGACTCCAAACACACATGCAAGCTCAAACAAGTTACTGACTTCCACAAACCGAGCAAGAACAGTCACATGGCTTGAAAACAACCAACCCTTACCTCAGTTTTTCTCACAAATAACACCCAAAACCGAACATGCAACCCATATACACACATGCAAGAGAAGTTAGAGGACTCCACTTGCCTCTAGGATGGACGGTCGACGGCGTACGGCGGCGTACACGGCGATCGGACAGCGAGACACGGCGGCACACTCCTCGGCTCCGCCTCCTCTCCCTCTCGGTCTCTCCCTCTCTCTCGCGATTTCTCTCTCTCTCTCACCCTCTCTTTCGGCCAAATGGAAAACCGGTCACTCTCCCTTCTCTCTCTCTTTTTATATCCCCAAATCTCCATCATTAGTAATGATTGCATGCCACTTAAATGGATCAATGCATGGCATCCTAGTCTAGGCCAATGCATGCCCTTCTTAGTGCCACTTGTCTTGATCCTTGCATGGGCCGGCCGAACTCTCCCTTTGGGCCTTAATGGGCCAGTCGAACTCCTTCTTGGGCCGACTAGCTTGGCCCACCAAGCTTTAGGCCAATGGGCCCAAGACCCATTCGAATTTAACCCCCATTTTTCTCTTCTTTTTTTTGAAATTCTTCTATAAATATTTTTGAATTCCAATTTTCATCTTGGCCAAAGCCTTGGGGCATTTTTTATTATTGAAATTTAAATCATATGGCCAAGCATAGATTATTAATCTATTAAATTTAAATTTCCACAATCACAAGCACAAATCATCAAATTAAAAGACTAATGGCTAAAACATAAGCCATGGAAATTCTACCACCTAATTAAATACTTTAACACACCTTATGGCTTGGCTTTGAATTTCTGGGATGCCACAAGTAAACTCAATCAAAATGCGAGTCTAATCTTATGTTAAGTTTTAGAAGATCTTCTGCTAAGTTTTTCAAAATAATTTTAACAATCTAGTCCAGATCACATGGGTTAAGTGTCTTAAAGATATACCCTGGTAGCCAATTGGTGTTGATCGCACTTGTGTATCACTCAATAATCCCTTTCCAATCCATGCAAGAATCGAGCCATCTCACAGACGCTCTATGAGGAGGTCCTAGTTGTGCTCATGTGGAGAGAGAGGCATTTTGTTATTGCGTTGTTACAATAACCTTATAAATGTTGAACCTCCGTGTGACAAGTTGTGTTGAGTAGTTCTTGTTCATATAGAATTTCTTTTAATTGATGTGAGATATTTATGACAACATTGTCACTGATAATATGCAGCTGAAAGTTCCATATAATGTGTATCGCCACTATTTATGTGAAGTGTTTCCAGGTCTAGGTTGGGCTAGCTTGAACCTCTTGTGAGCAAGTTTGGTCTACACACCACAAATAAAGGAAGCCTTATGGGCTTAGTCTCAAGAGAACCCTCCAATACTCGAGTTGGTAAATGAGAAATAAAGTGATAAAGGAAAGAATTTTTAGAGAGGGTCTATCTTAGTGTGTATAGATGGGCACATGGCCGGGCAAGGCTAGGGATCGCATTCCCAGTCCCCGCCCCATGAGGCGGAGCTTAGCCCAGTCCCTGCCCCATGAGGCGGAGCTTAGCCCAACCACCCTCCCATGCGATGCAGGGAGGGCGCTTTCTCGCAGGGCATGGAGCACCATATCCCAACGTGGGAAATAAATTTCAAATAATTTTGTACAATAAAGAAAGTTATATAATTGCAAGAGTTTTCATAACAATTATAAGTTTTGCTACTTTAAAACTATTATTATTCCATAATTATTAAAAATATCATAATCTCATATATGTGAGTCTACTTATTTAAGCTAATTTGTTTGTACTTGTTCACTTTATGACACATTTTTCATTTTATATTAGTTTTGAATTAAGTAGATAGTAAACTATAAATAGTCTTTTAATATATTCCAACATGTGATATATATATATATATATATATATATATATATATCACGCTAATTATATGTAATTAATTATGTGTTTTCAATATACAAGCGAGGAAATTGAGCAGGCTGAATGCTACACTGCGCTATGTGTATTTTTAGACCACATTGCTTGTTAATACCTAACTTTTAGCTAAATATTTAGGAATAAACTATAGAAAAAATTAGTGATCGATTCGGCCCTAACAAAAATATTTCATTAAATAAAACATCACATAGGCATTAAGATTATTTGCATTGACTAGGTTTAAAAAAAAAAAAAAAGGAAAGGGCTCGAGGTCCAGGCTTTCGCCTTGACCCCTTTTTCTTTTTCTTCCCCCCTTTGAGCGGGCTTGGGCCTATCTTGCCTAGCTCACTTCCCTTGGCTTGACCTTTTCCTTCTTCCTCCTTTCACACGCGGAAGCAAGGACAATGCAAGGATAGAGGAGGCACAAAGCAAAACATAAGAGGAGTAGTTGGACAGTGACGGAGAGGACGGCTGGGCATGCTGTTGCTTGTAGAGTAGAGCTACCGCGAAGGTGACGGGCTCAAGATGACCCTAGTTCGGCCAAAGGGGAGGCCGGTCGGTGCGTTAAGGACCAGCAACCGAGCAACCTCCGTCAACTGGCCTTCTCAACCTATAAACTAAGTAACACCAACACTGACACGTAACACACGGCACGACACGACACCACATGCTAATACGTCGTTTCTCAGAAAATGCGAATTCCAACACATTGGAACACGTTGTATATTAAATATATATACATAATAAATTATTATTTTTATAATTATTTCAATCAAATTAATTTTATTCAAATTCATAAATAAATAAATAAATAAACCAAGGATGAATTTACACTAAAAATATTAATCCACAATTTATTAATATCATTAATTATTTCAATTTGACAAATTCAACTCTATTATAATAATCCATAAAATTTGGAGGAAAAAAAAATAGGCAATTCATATTCTTGACTCGCGTGTCAAATGTGTCGGAAGAGAAGAGAAAAAAAGTTTATGGTGAATTGTGTATTACGAGAAATGAGAGTAAGAAAAGAAAAAGAGAATATGTTTTCTTCTTTTTCCATTTATTATTTTTATTTTTATTTTTTTGTTTTTTTTACATATATACAGTTTAACTCATCATTTATTGAAATTTTTTTAAATTAAAGTCACATATCACAATCACGTGTTGAAAACTCGCATATTGAAATTCCGACTCGAGTATCGAAGAGTGTCAAAAAAGTTGACTAGATGTTTGATTTTTTGACACGTATTAACCAAGTGTCGAAAAGTGTCGGACATATGTTGGAGTGTCCAACACGACACAAAGGCTCTCGAATAGTATATATCTTCTTAATCTATAAATAGAGCCTCTGCGGCATGGGTTCCCCGAGAGGTGGGGTGTTGAGTTCAGAGGGTGAAATAGAGAGATCGGAGAGGGAGGGGAAAAACCGTGAGTTAAGGAGGACGCGACCGAGAGCCGCTGTCGTCCACTACGTCCGTCCGAACCACAGCCGACTATTCACCATCGGTCCTTGTTCACGTCAACGCCATGGTAGGTCCCATCCGAGCGTGTCTCCGCTAATCCGATTTGGGGTCAATTTCCCGAGGATCCTGGCTCAGAGATGCGAAAGGCAAACAGACGTAGCCCGATCTTTGAGCTCGTTCGACGTTACGAGAGGGCACCCACCAATCCCCCCTGTTTTTCCTCTTTGTTTTGTGCCTTATTTTCGCCCGAGCAGTTGACCCGGGGCTCATCGCCCCTCTTCGCGCGCGCGCCGGGATCACTAGTGCTGTTCTTCATTAGTGTTGAGCATTCTTTGCTAACTTGTGTCGAGTTTCGATCCGGTTTTAAATCTTGTTTTTGTCTGTGGTCGTCTTTCGTTTGACGAACGCCACACGTTCGATAAAATGCCCAAACGAGATCTAGTTTCGTTTCCCTAGTTCAAGCGAAAGCCGAGTTGTCTAGGCATCAACCCATTAACGCTGCTCGACCTGCAACACAACGCCACTAGACCTGGGGTCGTCCTCGTGGTGGCCCGCGGAGGCCGCAGCTGTCTTCTGTTCCGGCACCCGAGCGACGACAATCGTGGCAGCCACAGAGACGTTGCCTGCTGGACGTGGGCCAAGCACTAGGCTCAGCTTGGCCAAGGCGGCGCCGCGGCCATTTCCCCTAGGGCAGATGGACAAGTGCGGCACGCCTTTTGCCACCTTGCCTCATGGCGGTCAACTTGCTGCGAAGCAGTAGGAAGCGAGTCGGGTCGGCCAGCCCGGAGCCGGGTCAGGCTAGGCCGACTAGCGGGTCTAGTTGGCCCGAACTCGTTATGAGTGGGCTGGGTGATTTTTTGGGTCAGGTTTTTATTTTTAATGGGCTGGCCCTGTTTAGTTTTAGGCTTCGGTTTTAGTTCACGGGGCTTTTGTTTTCTTTTATATTTCATTTTGGGCCGAGTGTGTTGCCAAACTGGGCTCATTCGTTGAGCCCAGTCTAGCCAAGGACAGGCATAGGACGGTCTCGACATAGGTTGAGTGTGGAGGCCTGACCCGAGTACGTTTATTTATGTGATATAACATAATTTTATTTTATGAAAATATTCAAAAATTCAAAAAAATTCAAAAATTAGGAAAATGCTAAAAAATAATATTTGGGTAGTTTTCAAAGAAAATGCAAGGAAATCCTCCAAAAAAAAAAAAAAAAAAGAACTTAGCTTAAGTTCTTGAAATAAATGTTGGATTATTATTTGCATATTCATGTATTCCAATTATGATTGGTATAAAATGCTACATAAACACTTGGCTTGAATTTTAAATAAAATTAGGTATTGGAAGGATATTAGTTGATTACCTAATGTAATTAAGCCCCCAATCCTATTTTCTATTTTTTTCAATATTTTACTTGAATTTCTAATCGATCTACCACAAACTAATTAGTAGCTACTTCTAAATAAAATTGACTTATAGGTTATAAATCCGAACCATAAGCTGCAAATTGATAGACTTAGAAGAGCCTAGGTTAAGCCTAAACTTAGTAAGCCATTAGCCTAAAGCCGCAAGAGGAGAGGTTGTGACACTACTTTGGGCCACGTGTTCATTTCTCGGAATTTTCCCTTATTGGACTCCTTACCTCTTCTAGGCTCATTGAGGCAAGCTGACTCCTCATGAAAGGGGTGAAAAGTTTTTAGCTACACCCGTCACACTCCTTCATCCGTCATTTGATCTAACCAAGAAGTTCCATTCTCTAATTTATTGGATTTCCATGAGGTCCATTGCCAATGCAAAAAATCAATTATCACCATCTTATCTTGAATGCACCATCTAAAGATTCGGCTAATGAATTACCAAGTCTAAACTTAGTTTGGGCTCTCTTGAGTTTATACCAATTCATAACTTCGGTTCAAGTTATTAATATGCAAATGATTTTCAACTGAGAATCGCCACTATTTTTTTTTTTTTTGGATAGGTTGATTAGAAACTTAAGTAAAGTAACGAGATGATTACTTTATTCACATGAATAAGAGATTGTGGGTACGGAAATTTGGTTATGCTAGATTTTACTAATGTCCTTTTGGTGCTTTTTTTTAATCAAAAAAATATTTAGCAAGTATTTTGGATTTATTTATTATCTTCTAACAAATGAAGTGATCATGCGGGTGTGCAGAGATTTCTGAAACACTCAATAAAAAAAGCAGTAAATAAATAGCAAGGAAAGGGAGGGTACTTACCTCAAAGCAAGTAAGCACATGCAATGTCAATTAGAAAAATCACATATCCAACCTATATAGGTTTCTAATGGACATATAATTTCAAACAAATTTTTTTTGGTTTTTCTCTTGTTTAATAAAAACTATGCTTTATTCAATTTATGCAACGCGAGCTTAATCTTCATGTGATGTCGTAGAAAAAATATGATGCTTAACTATGTGTCCTAATTATAACAACAAGTAAATTTAATATGCACTACCTTAACGTGGCATGCAACTTTTATTAAAATAAACTAACATGCAGGCTATATCCATGCGATTTTAATTAGAACGACCTAACCCTAGTGATGGGCAAAATTAATATGCATTTTATTCTAACATAATGTGCACTCTAATTAAATTGACACATGTGATGTGCAATTGAATGAACCTAATTCTATATGACATGTACATGATTTTTTTGTTGTTGGTATTTTTCATTAAAACTCAAAATTAAAATTTACTCAAAATGAACTACAAAGATTATGATACTATCTAATTTAAACTAGGAAATAAATTATTCTAATCCTAATTTAATTCAGAAAATTACCCTATTCTTCTAGAGTTGACATAAATGATATCTATCCAAATAAATATTAATCTATTTAATGAAAAGCAATCAGAATCTATTCTAAACATGCAACATGATCTATAAAATTTTCCACCTAACCTTTTTATATAAATTTTTTAATGGGGAAACAAATTAACTCAAATAAACAAAAAATAGCAAGAAACAATCAAATGATCTAAAACACATCCATTTCATTGAAATTAGGTAATGAACAAAATCAACGACCGTATCCAAGTGGTTATGGATAAGATAGAAGATTTCATGTGCAAACAGGGATCGTATCTTTTGGTTGAACTCGAATTGCCATGCACATTGTTAAATTAGGAAAAACCTTAATTAATGGGCATTTTCGATATCTTTTGAAATATGCATTGTCACTCAAAAATTTGATCGGATTACAATTAATCTCCACGGGCTTATTCTAATTAAGCTCAAAGCCTTTAAATTTTAATGGGCTAAACCAGTACAATTAAAGCTCAAGACTCTTCCTTTTCCTCTTGTAATTTCGACCACTAACGCTCCTAGCCTTGGTCTAATTTCACTTCTTGTGGGCCACCATCCACGTGACTAATTCAGGTCCATTCATCACCACCAATCCGATTAAAATGCAATTAACTATATGCTTCTAAAAACTATATACTATGCAATTTAATTCTAATATTTTTATATAGACACTTCATATTAGTCCCTAATTTTTCTACAATTAATTCTAAATGTTAGGCATAATTTAGGTGTCAACACATATAATCTTTTCTTGGATGTTAGTGGCTTAAGTTAAATCAATCAAGACTGCTTGCGAAAATTCTTTGGAAAATAAAGAGAAATTGGGCCAAAAGGGCATAAGATTAATCTAGTGTAATCAAGTCCCCAAATCCATTGAATCTCTTTTTTGTAGAAGTAAATGCACTCCCACATTTTATTTAGATGTCTAATCGACCATAATTGATTAGTGATGGCTCCAAAATGTAAGAAAAATGTATGTTAAAATGAATACCAAGTTGCAATTGGTAGAGCTTGGAATAGTTTGTGATATACGTGAATGATTACCTCAGGAGAGGAACCTACGTTCCTGTTTGTAGTTCATTAGCTTTCTCTATGGTGGTTCATCTTTGAGAAGATTGCAACATTATCATAACAAATATTATGTGTTACATGAATCATGAATTTGGGAAGATTCTAGTAACCAAACCACTATTTAGCTGGCAACCTTCACTTTGCAACATTTGAGGTGTTACAAACGAGAGAGAATACACATCATACAAGTATTTTTCAATATGATTGGCATTCCAATCTTATATGACACCGAAAATAGCAATAGATGTTTGAGTTACACCACCTAATTTATTTCCACATATAATGGAATAGAGCACATGGAGTTCATAATGCCAACTATTACATGTCCCAAACTATTTATTAATTGCATCATGTCTCACTTATGCTTGAAGGCTTTGACAACTCCAGGCAAATGACTTCTCTTGAAATAGTCCTCCCAATCCATACACCTCGGATCAAAGTAGAATACACTTTCTGAGTTTACTCCACTGTTAAAGGCTGTGGCTCTCAAAGTCATTGTATTTGTATCATCAAAGCTAAGCCAAATAAAAAAGAAAAAGAAAAAGCAAGAGTAAGAAATTGTGTAATTTTGTGGATCACTATCAACTATTTTAAAAATTTACGCTAAGAGGTGAATGCATTACAATATCTAATCATTATGATGCTCTTCATCACGTGTAAGCTTGACTTTGAGGCATGGAAATATATAATAGAGGAGGTAAGCATAGACTTATAAAAATTTAAACCTAGGACTTCCTATTCTGATGTGATTAATTAATGCACTCTGCACGCACATTGGCCAATGCATAGAACCTTACATGCCAGTGGAGAAAATATAGGGTTCGTAGAGTTCAGCCAATCGCACAGCAAGGTTAACCTTTTTGTCCAAGTCAGCATGCAAGCCTTGGAAGTACCCACCAAACACCGAGCTAGCTACTTTAAGCACCTTCATCCAAAATAATTCAGAATTAGGCTCAATTTGTTTTGCAAAAATATATATAATGTAAAAAAATAAAAAAATAATCATTTATATCACTTACGAATAATGATTAAATAAAAATTATTTTCATTATCTATGAAAATATTTGAACATCTATTAGTATCGATTATGAAAACATTATTCATTGACTCTTTTTAAAGTGATATAAACAATAATTTTAATGAAAAATATTTTAAAATATTCATTTTCCACGAAATAGAAATACCTAAGTTTCCATTTCTCCAACAAAAACTACAGATGCTCTTCCCTTTTCTTAATATCATGGGATATGCATGTCATTTAATTTGATAAATGTTTGAGATTCTTATGTAACACAAGAGCCTGGGGAATAGAGAAAACACATTTTTTTTTTTTTTTTTTTTTTGGTGGCTATAACTTTTGACGATGACTTTTCGGCTTTTTATCTCTTTTTTTTTTTTTTTTTTTTTTTTTTGCCCTTCTGTTAGGGCCCCAATGTTTTGAATTTGTAAAGAAAAAAATTATGCATGATCGCCGGAATGTAAAATATTATTCAAACTTTAAAATTTTCATAATAGGTGATGTTTTATGTGTTACATTTACTTATTTCTAAAGGTTTCAGATATTTCCTGTTTAACGGAAATGAAAAAAAAAATGAGAGCTGTAAATGTTGAAACATATTGAAAGAAATTGTCACTTCAAACAAATTAGCTAATTATTTTGAAGATATGTTTATTAATTTATATATTATCATCACTTATATATTTAAAGAAGGAAATATGTAAACTTGACTACTTAAAATTTATATAACATAAAGATCTTCAGATATTTGGGATCTTCAATTTTTACATATTTTGATTTATTGAATTTACTTTTAGTGATCATTTGATCTTCACTTTTTAAGTCATTTTGAACCAACCTTTGACATGAGAATGTAACACCTCACGTGCTTGCGAAAGCTGGCCATGCTTCCCATAACTTTAGGCTCACGAACTGTGACCGGCTTCCCATCCTCGTTGATCCAAGGATTGTCCTTGAAGTAACTCCAAACGATGTCTTGAAGATCTGAATAAGTCAAAGGATGTTTCCTTGAGGAACCCACATGGTAAATCTTGTTTGAATTGGTCTGATTAGCATGCACCGCCATGGCCACAATCATAGAGTTTACCACCATATCTACTGGTATCTGCTCAATATGAAACTCGATATTTAGGTGAAAATGAATAAAAAATATTCGTATATGAATAGATGTAGGTCTGTATGTATTTTCAAATTTGCACAATAAAGTGATGTTGAAATCTGTAATTATCGATAACGTTTGCCAAATGATCTATCATAAGCCAATTCAAAAAAGAGAAGTACATAGTCAATTAAGCTAATGCAAAATTTAGGATGCTTATGATCGAGGGATTTTGACAGTGTTAAGCACTTGTTGAGATGATTAGATGTTACCGTGTCGAGTATTGCATCAGGTTTGCCCAGGAAATATTCCAGTCTTCCTCTACCATAACTTATGGCGATGCTATCCATAGTTCTGTGTTGTCATATGTTTCCAAAGGAAAAAAAAAAGTTCATTGGACAATTCTTGCTTGTTAAGCAAAATAAACACTCAATTAACAAGATATTTATCTTTGTTACTGGTCAAGGACTAAGGTCTAACAACATAATCAATCAAATAAAACCAACATTTAACCAGTAAAAGATGTGCCCAACTTGCTCTATTAATTTGATGAATATAGTTTTCTGTGAGACATTCATCTTTTACCGATGCGAGAAATATCTTTTCATACTCTCCTGTTATCCTCCCCATGGAGTTGGCTTTTCTATGGCCCCACTTTAAAATCAAGGATCGTAAACTTCATTTATTCAATATTTAGCCTCCTCTAAAGGTTTAACTTTCTCGAAAATATGGTACATTTATTAGTAAGAAATTAGATGTAGGTATATTTTTTGGTTTTCTTGTTCAGTAACAACTTGCATTTTGCCCTTACCAAAAAAAAAAAACAAAAAAAAAAACAACAATTTGCATTTCACGAAGAACCAAGAGGTAATACCTAAGCAGTCCATTCACTTTTGTGCGGTGTTCAATAGAGTTCTTCCACTTTTTATTTTTTTATTTTTTATAAATTCAATTAAGTCATTAAACTGAGGTGCATTGAACACCAAATAACAATTCAGGAACCACTCATGATATTACTCCCAAAAAATAATGTGGCGGGTGACACTAGAGATCTTAAGTGAGTGATTTGTAAGATTCTACTAACTATGAGCGGACTCTAATACTTCTTAGGAAGTTCAATTTGGACCACCTTTTTGAGAGAGAGAGAGAGAGAGAGAGAGAGAGTTTTGTGAAGGATAACCTGGGAGGGAAACCCTCAATCCAACCAGCAAAAGGTTCTCGGTAAGTACTTGTTATGATTGTGGGTCTCATAACAGCAAGCGGAATATTTTGTTTGAGATGATGCTGCACCATCATTTCCCCCATTGCCTTCGTTAAAGTATATGTGTTTGGCCAACCATGCAACCTTGCCCTGCGCATCAATTATAATGAAAATGGTAAGAACTGCTGAAGATTATTATATACTAGTACGTGCATAAACAAATGAATTGATTGATCAGACATATTTTAACTACCTAGCTCATGTTTTAGCTCTGAATATTATGGTCACATCCTTGGAGAAAGTGCCTTGTAAAGAGTTCATCAGTAGAACTTCTAGTACAATCAAAAACATTTCTTACAACCCAAATTTTCACGAAAAGAGTATCAATGTGATGTAGGAGAATTACCAAAAAAAATCTTAAACTTATTGCAATTGTACAAATTCAATACTAAACTTTTTATATTTTTTTACTAATTAAGTCCAAACCTTTTGTACTTGTGTCAATTTAGTTCATCTGGCCAATTTTGACCGAAATCACTAACATAAGGGTCAGCTATCTTACGTGGTGCAATCAACGCTAACATAGACAATTTTAATTATATTCTTTCAAAAAGATTATTTATTTAATTTATTTAATTTTCTTTTTCCTTTTTTCTCTTTCTTTCTCAATGATCGGCTAAAGAAAGAAGGGAAGAAAATAAAAAAGGAAAAATAAAAGATATTAAAATATTATTAAAAATTGTCTACGTTAGTGTTGGCTGCACCACATAGCACGGTCAACATCTATGTCAATAATTTATTGCCAAAATTGAGTAGATGGACTGAATTTGTAAAAATACAAAAGGCTTAAAACTCAATTGATAAAAAAAAAAAAAAAACAAAGTTTAAAACTGAATTGACACTTTTACAATAGATTTAAGAATTTTCTTATAATTTTCCCATATGATAAAATCAACTTTAGAGATGATTAAAAGTGTAAGCTACGCTTGAGGTAGTGGTCTAACTTGATGCCTGGGTTTGAGAGCCACAATTGAAGTTGTAATTTTCAACTAACTTAATCATCAATTTCGTTGTTTATAATTCAATTAATAACAAGCAAACCTTTGCAAGCCTAAATTCTTTAAAGCAATGGTGATTTCTCTCTCTGAAGCATTCCTTTCTTGAAGTTCGTTCATCAATTCTTCAACCAAGAGTTTCTCTTCATTCACATCTAACTTTCTTGACCCATTGAGCGTCTCACCCATACTAAATGCCTTTTCTTGTATAATCCCGGTCATATTGCCACATACATATGCTGAAAATAAAGGGTTCCATAAGAAACATTGTTAGTGCAAACTACTTTATAAATGAGCGGGTGGTGAAATGGAACCTATCATCTGCTAATTTACATAGCAAAAATATCAAGAACAACCATAATCGAAAAAACACAAACCAGTTGATATGTGAAGTAGCATCTTTATGTTGACACATCTTAGAGCAAATTCAGCAACATGCTTAGCTCCAAATGTATTGACGGCTAGTGCAATGTCATATCTGCGGGAAAAAGATGGCAGTAAACACACAAATAGTATGAAGAAAAAGCCACGAATTATCTGAACTAATTACAAATTGGGCGGGCAGGGCAAGATTGTAATCACTAATCACGCACCTTTCGTCGAATTTGGTAGTCGCGGCCGAACTGACAATTATGTCTATTTCTCTCCACATCTCCGATCTCAAATCGAAATCATGTACTCCCAAATTCTCGCAAGAAACGTCCCCAGGAATTGGAGACAATTTCTCCACAATTGAGTTGAAGTTCTCTGCCCATTCTTCCCTCAGAATGCCGAATAACTTCTTCTGTATGAGCTGTTTGCGATGCGAAAAGATTAAGAGTTGTTATGAAGGAAAATTTATCTTTTATCTTAGTTTTCGTATTCTTTTTCTTTCTTTGCCTTGATTTTCCATGTTAAATAAAGTAGAATTAATTTGGAATGACACATTTAAGTGATTGTGCCATCTATTGGATAGACCACAATATGGCTACTCCTGTAACGATTCAAGTTTTTTTCCTAAAATAACACAAATCCCACAATTTTCTTCCTTAGGTTCTATTTGTTTTGCAAAGAGTGAAAAATTTGATGTATATCTTTCTAAAAATGATCATTTATATAGCTTAAAAAATTATTCAATAGAAAAAAAAATTCATTATCAACAACAATTTATGTCCTGCATTTTGGTAGAAGATGAAAATATTTTTCACATATTTATTCTTGTAAGCGATACAAGCAATTATTTGAAAGAAATTCTTTTTCAAATCATTCATCTTTTATGAAACAAACGAAACCTTAATAATTTTTCTTTTTAACACATATCTATGTGTGCCTTTTCTTTCTAGTCAATTTAGAACAAAAAGTTGATCTAAACTATCCGAGGATAATTTAGGTTTTGATTCTCTACCTCTTTATGCAACCTTTGTGTCGCTGCCTGTTTGTCCATAGCTCTGATAAGAACATACATTTTCTTGACATTTGGTTGAATTCGAAGCAGCTTCTCCACCAAAACTAACTCGTCATAATATATAGAATCAAATAAATGTTAGTTAGCAAAAAGATGGTCAATTGATGGCAATTGGCGACAATGTATACTCATACGCGCCGCGGGGGGGTGGGGGGTGCGCTGGGGGAGAGAGAGAGAGAGCCAGTGGCTCCCGTGACTAAGATGGTCCCGAGAGATAGATAGAGAGAGAGAGAGAGAGAGAGAGAGAGAGTACTCTTGGCGAGAAAGCCAGTGGCTCCGGTGACTAAGATGGTCTTGTTCTCAAGAAATTGTACTATATCCAACCCCATGTTCGAACCGAACAGGAAGAGTCTTTGAACTGGAGTTAGGGGCCACCTGGAGAGCGACTTAAGCACTGAAGCATAAGAGAGTACTCTTGGCGAAGTTAGGGGCCACCTGAAGAGCGACTTAAGCACTGAGGCACAAATGCTCCATATATAGCTGCAACTTATCCATGCCTATCAACCTCCCATAACTTTTTGACCAATCAACATCAACATTGCAATACGGCGGAAAGAGAACTAGCACCCACATGGTTACATATTAAATTATTTAACGGGTACAATGTCATATTGTGTGTTCACGATGTTCAAGGCTGCAATTCCATCCAACCACCAAGACGATGTTGTCCGTCTTTATCATTATTGATCAAGTCTCTAATAGATGTCCCTTGGTAGACAACCGCCGTTGATAGCACTCGTGTATCGCTTAATAATCCCGCTTGCAATCCATGAAAGACTGGAGTTGTCTTAAGGACGGCGGTTCATGAGGAGTGCTAGTTGTGCTTATGTAGAGAGAGATGCCTTTTATTTCAGCGTTGGTCGACCTGCAACGATGACCTTGTCAATTTCAAGTCTTCCTGTGACGAGTGCTGTTGAGTAGCTGTCGTTCCTATAGAATTTCTTTCAGTTGGTGTAAGATATTTGATAATAATGTTGTTGATAAGATGCAGCTAAAAGTCCAATATATATCGTACCGTGAGTATTAATGCGAAGTTTTTCAAAGTCTCGGTTGGGATAGCTTGAACCTATTACGCTGTGGAGAATTATGGTAGGGATGAGAGGCCTAGATAAGAAGCAGCCCCAACAAGCTTTTAAAATGGCAAAGGGGATGGGAATGAATCGAGTTACGCACTTAATAAGGGGGAGCGTTTATGAAATACATATGTAAAACTAGAATTAACTCACAAAAGGTACCTTTTGACATAATAGCAACATTTAGTATTAGAACTCCAATGTTAAGTAGGCTTATGTAAGAGCACTATCAAGATAGATGATCTCCTAGAAAAGTGCTTCCCTATATGTCAAAGGACAAAACCGTGTACCTAAGTATAGGACGGTCAAAAATGGACAATACCTTTAGTGAATTAATTCAAGGGTGTCACAATATAGTATTAGCGCAAAACCTCCCTCTAGTGGCATGTGGTTTGAGAACCAATTGCGTGGAAGTTAGTGGACTTGTAATGAGCCGGTTCAAAAAGGGCAGAGGGTAATCATCGAGGAGAGAGTTTGGAGTAGTATGGCTTCCACCAAGATGGAAAGGGGGCAAGAATGAACCAAATTGTGCTTTAAACAGGGAGAAAGCATTCTTTGAATAAACATAAGAAACTGAAATTAACTTAGGAGATGGGCTTCTTAACGTAATGGCATCGTTTAGCATTGAAACTCTATTGTTAAACATGCACCTATAGACCAAAGGGCAAATTGGTGAGGTTTAATATGCGAAGGGCCAAAATGAACAATATCTCCAGTGAATTAATTAAAGAGTATCATAAATTTTCTTATAGATTGGTGTGCACACCACAAATGAAGGAAGCCTTATGGGCTTGGTCTGAAGAGGACCTTCCAATACTTAAATTAGTAAATAAGGATTAAAGTGACAAATGAGAGGAATTTCAAAATAGATTTATCATGGTGTGTAAGGACAGGCACGCAGCGGGGCGGGGCTGGGGATTGCATTCCCCGTTCCCGCCACGGGAGGCGGAGCTTTGCCCCACCACCTTCCCCGTCCCGTGATCCTTGCAGTGTGGGGCGGGCACTTCCTCTTAGGGCACACAAGGCACTGTATCCCAACATGGGAAATAAATTTCAAATGATTTTTAAAGCGACATATTAAAGTAATATAATTGCCAAAGTTTGCATAACAATTTTTCATTCTGCTACTTTAAAATTAATCACTTTTATATTAGGTTTAAAATTAAGTAGATAGTAAATTATAGTGAGTTATATATAACAATATATACTTTAGCATATTACTTGTAATTAATATATATCAAAACATATTCTTTTTAAAATATACAAGTGACGGGATTGATGGGACAAGACAAGCATTTTGCTCGGAAAAAGTTTATGCTTCACCGTCACGCTCCTTCATCTATCGTTTGAGCTAGGCAAAAGTTCCTTTATCTAATTATTTGGATTTTTGTTAGGTCCACCATCGTTAAAATTATTTACACATTGACTATTTGACTTTTATTAGTTTCATTCCCTCTCACGTGCAAATTGTATTGATAACCACACAAAGAAATTCATATATGAAATAAATCTAGAACAAATTATTGGCTGTAATACCATATTAGAGTAATGATAGATACTTTATATATATATAAGGCTCATTCAAATCTTATTGACAAAACATGCGTTGTAATTTAGCATGTATCATTGATTATAGTTTTTCATCATTTTGGGTAAAAGATCCGTGAATGCATTTTCAAGATGATCAAACTCCACGTTTAATGTCAGTATCAATTAATTTTTTGATATATGTCCCCATTTATTCAGTGAGGTAAATGGCTTTTCAAGCAATTGTGTCGATTGTTAGTTTGATATCTATTATATGGACCCAACTGAGCTTCACATTCAGTGTAGCTGTCAAAACATTAATGCACAACTGCATTGCATTAATTAA
The DNA here is from genome assembly GCA_014182575.1 of Eucalyptus decipiens. Taxonomy (NCBI): domain Eukaryota; kingdom Viridiplantae; phylum Streptophyta; class Magnoliopsida; order Myrtales; family Myrtaceae; genus Eucalyptus; species Eucalyptus decipiens. The sequence goes on from CM024616.1 coordinate 16,467,615, forward strand.
TTAGTACAAAATCTGGACCGAATCTGCCTTAGGTTCAGCCTCCCTAGAATCCCATATCGAATAGATTGAACCAAACATATGCTGAAATAATGTTGTGTCTTACTACAGTTCGACAAAATAACGTGACCCATCAAAATAAGTATACGGATGTGAACACGTGAGACGGTAGACATTTGAAATGGGTTTCTACTTGTGAATAACATCACTAGCCATATTTCACCTTATTTGAGACTAGAGGTATTACGCTTTTATCATTAAAAAAAGCAACTGGCACCTGATTGATTACCAAATACCTAAGAGATTTTTTAATCTGGAGTTTTTCAAGTTAATTATCTCCCTTGACCCAACTTTTCTTTAATTCCATCTTTGCACATGCATGTTGACATCTATAATGATTTTAAAAGTCCTTTTTCCTCCAAGGCAATCTTCCTCATTTTCAACATTTTGTAGGAATGGAGGAACTTATGCTTACTTTTCTAGGCTTTGGCATTGATGATCGTTTTTCCTCCTTTTGGGCAAATGACCAATGCATTTTCAAGATGATGGACTCCACATTATTAATGTCATTGTCAATGAGTTGCTCATTTTGTCCCCACTCATTCAGTGAGGTAGTTGGATTTCCAATCAATTGTATCAGTTATTAATTTGGTATGTATCACGTTCCCATGTTAGGGTTGATGGGAATTTTTTTTTCCCCTGGTCAGATGGTCGGTAGGATTTTAAATAGCAAAAAGTTAATGCTCAACTGCATTGCAATATTAAATCGTACAAAGTCTTACTGCTCTTTTCCTTGAGTAAACGTTGTCGAACCGAAGTTCTCAAATGATCGATCAATGTTTCAGTCAAGCAATTATTCAAATAACTAGAGTGGCTCTATGATGTAGTCATCTGTCGGTCATAGAATCGTATTAATCATTCGGTCAACTCTAATTTATAGACTAGGTCTATCAATAATAGGAAAATTTACGTAGAGAAAGGTCGAGCTTTATGACTAAATAGCATTGCCTAAACATTGTACCTACTCTTTGCAACATTTAAAAGTCCGCTTAGTGTTTGAAACAAAAACCTTCACAGACATGAAGATATTGCCTTTGTCAACTCCACTAGTAAGGCGCACATCAGGATTCCCTAACCATCAGACGTGCCATTGGATGAGGCTCGGAGCGAGTCTTTTGAGAAGGTGAAACCATATAGCAAAGGACCACAACGGGAAGAATTCATTCTTTTCATGAAACATGAGAATAGGATGGTACTTCTTCGTGACATTGATGATTCTCATATGAGGGACAAACTCATTGATGTGATAAATCAGCCAAATTCGGAGAAGTCCCAATAGGGCTCTAAGAGTTCTTTATCCATTTGAATTGATTAAGGGATATGAAAGTCTCAATGAGAATCATGTATGTAAAGCGACTAAAGGCATATACTTGGTTAATGATGTAGGTAACAAAGGGATCCATTATTTTTTAGTGTGAGGAAATATCACAAAACCGAAGAACATAAGAAGAAAGGTGCAGGGAATTTGATTCCCAACCGTAGGCTCAAGACTAAGAAGATATTGCTCGAGGAAAGCGTAAAGCATGGAATTTGAAGTTCTCTTCATAATGGCTCTAATTTTATCGGAAGGAATATTAAGAAATTGACTTAAAAGAGAGATTAGGTTTTGTCTAATAGAGGAGCGGTGAAACCTAAGGAAGCCTTATCTAACCCAATGATTATCTCGAACTTCTCAATTGTAGGGGTCAACTCGTATTGATTGAACACAAAGGTGGAAGTCATAGGAGTCCAAAAGTGGACCAACGCTTTCACCATTACTATTCCGAGTTTGACCTCCACTAAGATTGGGAGAAAACCAATGTGTTTCTCCACACAGCCTTGGTGCTTCAAATCGAGGTTATCTCATATAATCTTGAGGCTCCTCAGCACAAGAATAACGTCAATCTTGAACTTGTCCATCTAAACCTAAACCTAAAGGGGCATTCAAGATTAAAGACACATCGTTGTTGGAAATATGAAGTGCGTAATTGAAATTCAAAAATTAGGAAAATAACAACGATAAAAGGAATGATGTCTTATCAACCAACACTATAGCAAGCACAAATCACACATCGCATGAGGACTTGTGAGGTTTTGACACTTAAGGGTGAGGATACCAAAGGCTCAAGACCCCCATCTCAAAGGATAAAAATAGTTTACTCACTACTACTATCATCGGTCAATGCAACTTTTATCAATCAGGATGAGTGCATCAATGGAAGTATAGATTACCACAAGTGTTCACTCGCGAATTCTACCCACAAACCTTGCTAAAGGTTTTAAATTGGGCGATCAGGGTTTTAGACTGCGGTTGCGAGTGCGATATAGTGCTAAAGCTTGTAAACATGCATTTAAAGTTAAACATTCAACACCTCAATATAACCTTCATTCATACATCATTTCACCACCTACAAGACAAGGACTTTACACACACTTCACCCCTTATATCTCCCACTTACAAGACCATTTAACACAAGATTAGCAACTTACCTCGTTTTTCACGCAACTTTGACATGCAAATGATCCTACATAAAACATGTTGGTTAACACGACAACTATTTTTAAACGGCTTCAACTCCTCTTAACTAGTGAACAATCTCTAGTGGACCCCTCACGCTCCCCCAAATGGAGATGGAAAAGGTCGAGTTTAGGGATACTTGACCATAAAAGTTCCCTCACAGTTCACATTTCAAAAAACCGTCATCACATTACCTTTCGGAACAAACCCATTGTAAGTCCCCTCATACATGGTTGTGAGCTTTGCCAAGATCGTACCTCGTGTGACAATGAAAATGTGTCATGACTTGTACCCACACGAGTGACACGCCTTGAAAAAAAAGGTCAAGTGTGGGTATCAAATTTCGGGGTACCTTTACCATGATAGCCCTTTCAATAATACTCGCTTGCCATGGATGGCATCACTTCATCCATTCGATACTTTCATCGATGGGTATACTAAACTATGGTGAGTCTCATTGAGACCCATACCCCTCCAATAGGTTCATTTATTAACTAGTTGTCTAAACAACCAAAAAAGACGGGAGTTGCCACTAGCCTCATTTTTGGGAGTCAACCAGAAAACCCAATCGAATGTTGGTAGTTATCCCTCGATTTCTAATATTTCTATTAGTGCCCTTTCATACATAATGGTTTGTCATGTTCTCTAAGGTGATCATGTCTATCTTTTTACTTTTTCCGGTCAATGAGTTTAAACTAAGTGATCTTGGTTGTTTCATGCAATTCTATTTCTAAGAAAGAGAAAAAAAGAACACTCAAATGAAATTTAAATGCAAAACAATAAGTAAACACTCAATAAATGGTCATAGGAAAAATAATAAATCTAACACGCAACCCTAAATGGTAGAGAAAAATGAAATGGGAGAAATAAAACCCGCACCTCATCGGGTGTTTATACAAATGAAGTGACCTGAAACATATATTAAGAATATAGTTGAAATGAACATTGACCTTCCATCGTCTTTATATCTTGATGATTTTCCACCTCCAAAGGCCTAATCTAATCCTGACTTAAATCTAGACTGGGTACATACAATAGAAAAGAAACAATTGCTCAAGGCAAAATCAATCACAACCATGAAACAAACAAAAAGAGTCAAGCAATTGGGAGAAGATTCAAAATCAATCAATTTGAGTCTCAGGGTTGGCCTTTACAATTCACATATCGATCCCTCTAGACACCTATCCCAATTCATTTTCATGGCTTACATTCATTAGTGACTATTTGTGTTCTCGCATAGCCATTAACACCTATAAGTCCCTAAGACATGTTCTTGGTGATATAGCTAGAACGAGTACCTAGAGGGGGGTGAATAGGTATACAACAATTTTTACTTAAATCACACAATACTAGACAATCGATGGATATAAACAGCAATCGAAAGACTGAGAGAAGGGAAAAGAGAATTGAACACAATGATTATAGCGGTTTGGCTTTTGTTTAAGCCTACGTCCACTCTTCGCACCGATGCCTATTGGCTGAATTCCACTATGAACAAAGAAGTGTTACAGCGTTGTTCTTCCTTGATTCATGGTGTAGATGATCTACCACACTTGCTCAAGATACCACTAAGTATAAACACTCTTTTGTGTATACAATTTTGCTCGAGAATGAATCGATCGAATATCAAGGAACTTCGGACTGGAATTCGTCTATCGAGCATGCACTAAAATAACTTGAACGACTTCCTTTTATACTCCTTCATGCCATCATACCCGTTGGCACTTACCAAAGGAATTCCTCCAATCTACCCGTTGGACGGAATCAATTGAGGAGATCTTTCGAGCTATTAAAGGAACTTGACGATAGTCCATCAATCTCGTTCGCCCATACAACCAGGATCTTGGTTTCCAAGAATAGAACTTTCCAAGATTACTTCGTCAATCATCGGATCTTGAATAGAAAGAATCCGTTAGCTTATCCAGCCAAGATATCTTCTCCGGAGAATAGGACTATCTCCTTAACCAAACACCTAGGTTCGGGATAGCCTTTCGACACCTGGATTAGAAAACCTGTCAATGAGAATATCTTTAAGTCTTGAGTCTTGAGTCTTGAGTCTTGATGTCCAACTGTCTTCGACTCTAAGCGTAAAAGACCGTAATGGTCCGACTAGGGATGATAGAAACGTTTTGTCAGCTTCAAAATATTATGGCAGGATTTCTCCAACAATCTCCCCATTTTTGATGGTGACAAAACTTTATTATAGATTTGAACAACTTTGACCTGCAAAATATTACTCAAGTAATATGGCTATCTCATAAAAATTTATAAAGAACAACCAGACTCTGCATCCACAGGAAGATTGGTTAGTCCTTCACAAGTAAGACCTTATAACAATACTTGATGTAACTGCAAGCATTCAGATATCAAAATCCACACTTAAATCATACCAAGTCTCAAGTTCAAGCTTACAATAAACACATAAAAGAAATAGAATTTAGAGTTCAAAAGGTTCAGAGTTCAAAAGTTTCAAAGTTCAGAGTTCAAAGTGGCAATTTCTCCCCCTTTTTGTCATCATTAAAAGGTGAGAAAGTAGTCAAGTGCTTGGGAATGCGAACGATCCGAAATCTCCCATGGACTGAACTAATCCTTCCAGCCTCTTCAAGTCTTCCCTTAGATGAGCTACCTCTTCTCCTTTGGCATTGGCTTGAATTTGAAAAGAGAGATCTTTGATCGATCCTGCAGGAAACGAGAGTAAGATGCTGTCACAAAGATTCTTCAGACTTGAATTTCACGAGTCAAAGCATAGATTTGACCACGCATTTCCAGAAGGATATCAAGTATGCGACGAAAATCTGCCGAATTATCCGTCTGTGTATTGACATTTGCTCGGTCTGATGGAGTAAACGCAGACGATGGATCTTCAGTGTAATCGCGCAGTTTCGATGTTGATGTATCATGACCTTCTCTAGGCCTTTGAACATCTTCTGGATTTGCTTTAGAGCGACTCACATCTTCACGAGGAACAGATGTAGTCTTCCTGTGCTCAACTCCTCCCCCTGTTTCTAATGTTTTTTCCCCTATTTCTAAAGCCTCGGATGGGAAAGAATGAGGGTCAATCTCTGCAGCATCTTGAAAAACTTCATTTTCATCTGCAGACATTTCTTTGGCTGCCTCTTCTTCTTCTTCAGCTTCTTTTTCAGTTTCTTCTTTCTCTGTCGCTTCTCTCTCTTTCTCTTCTTGCTCTGCTCTTTCTTTCTCTTCTTCTCTGGCCTTTTCTTGTCTCTCTTCTTCTCTCTGTTTTTCCTCTGCTGCTTTTTCCTTCTCCTGACGTTCCGTCGATTCAGATACAGAACGTTTTCTCCTTATCAATGCAGAAATAGTGCAATCCTCCTCCTCTTCTTCTTCTTCTACTTCATCCACCAAGAGTTTCCTCTTTTGCTTTTTGGATGGTGGATTGATTTCCTCTTTTCCTTTCCTTTTGGATGCGGAAGGTGCAGGAGATTTCATTTTGAACGGCTCAATTTCCTTTTCAAGTTCTTTCAGACGCATTTTTGTCACCATTCGCAGACCCACCACCATTTTATCGCATGGTCGAATACACAGAGATTGTGGGGGCTCAATGTTTAAGTGTCTGAAGATCTTGGTCACAAGACTTGCATAAGGCAGTTGTCCCTTGTCATTCACCATTGCTCTATACATGTGAAAGAGAATGATGTGAGGAAGAGAGAATTTCTTCCCTTTGATGATTGCATACATCAATTTTGCCTCCGAATTTGACACATCTGTCTTTGATGTTGATTTCGGCCTAAGACAGTTGATGACAATTTTGTGCAGCAAAATGTTGATAGCACGCATTCTCGTGTAGACAATTTTCCCTTCTGTGCTATTGCCTTTCACAAGATCCAGCATAAGACGAGCACTGGAAACTTTAATCGGTTGATATGATCCTCTCTCTACTCCAATGTTATCAGCCATCATGTCCACATCTACTATGAAGTCTTGATCTCGGACACTAAAGGATATTATATTCGCATCCAAAAAGCTAAGATTCGAATAGAAATATGCAGTCAATTGAGCATATCCTTCAGTAGTGTCAGAGCAAAATTGCTCAAGTTGCAGTAGATCGAACTTCTCCCTTAAGTTCACATGAATAGCATCCAGAAAATCAAAATCATTGCTTCTAGGGTTTCTCACCCCTCTCTTCAACAGCCTGAAAAACAAATTCTCCTGTTCTTTGGATTTAAACAAATCCATCCTCTTTCCTTTCACCTTTACTGCAACACCCAATCTCGGTTGAAAATCATAGAACATTTTATCATCGTTATTCCCATCAGTAGGAGTCGTACGGACACACGAGGATCACTAGGAATACTAGCAAGTGCTTCCTCTGCCCTTCCTCTAGGAGCAATTCCCAACTCCTCCATTTGTCGTAGAAAAAGATACTCATTCCCATAGTTCTTACTTTTGAGAAACTCATTCACGTGGTTCAACGGAGTTCCTATGCTTTTCAAAGCATGATAGAGTTTATAGATAAAAGAAGGTTTTTGTATTCTTACTGGGCTCGCATCCTCGATTATCTCATCCTCTCGATGGTGACCCACACTTTGTGGGGTAGATGGAGAAGAATCACGTGCTAGAGAGCGAATCGGGCTCGTTGCGACTTGATAACTCATCTTCTTCGGTGAGATCAACATGGGTAGGACCCTCTCTTGCTCTTTGTGGTCCCCCGCTTGCTATTCTTGAGGACTTCCTTGAAGAAGACATCTTTCTTTGGCACTGAGAGATTTCTTTAATCGTTTTCCCAAGAAAAGTTGACAACTTTCTTGAGATTGAACACAAAATGGAAGCGAGATTGAGAGAAAAAATGCTTTTCGAGGGTTTAGAAGATAGAGAAGAAAAAAATGTATATATATAGCTCTGTTTTTAAAAAAGGAAAAACCAATCGGTACGAAGGAAGATGAATCGATGAATTCTTTTAAAATCAATAACTGCCATTTTTAATGGAAGTTATATTTTTGAAAAGACACGATTCCCTTTTTTCTTGGTAATTATAAATTAGTAAAATAATCATACATTTTCGAGACAGAATAAAATAACAACTTACAGTTTATAGCCATGAGTCTGAGTCTGAGTCTGAAAGTCTAAGAGTCTCTAGACTTTAACTTCCTCAAGCTTCAAAATATTGAGTCTGGAGCGGATAAAATCAAATTGATTTTTCTCCAAAGGCTTTGTGAATATATCCGCCAGTTGACTCTTTGAGTTAACAAATTGAATCGAGATTTCTCCATTTTGAACATGATCTCTGATGAAGTGATGTCGAATCTCTATATGCTTTGCTCTTGAGTGAAGAATTGGATTTTTAGTGAGATTTAATGCACTGGTGCTGTCGCATCTGATTTCTGTGCATGAGTCTTCAATTCCAAAGTCTTGTAGCCGTTGCTTAATCCACAGAATTTGCGAACAGCAGCTGCCAAGAGCTACATATTCTGCTTCTGTTGTTGAAAGAGCCACGCATTACTCGCTTCCTTGAAAACCAAGATACCGCCCTGTTTCCAAGTAACCGGCACGTACTGAAGTACTCTTTCTATCAACTCGCAACCCGCTAGATCTGCGTCTCGAATATCCTTAAGATTAAAGTCTCCCTTCTTAGGATACCGAGAGACCAATGCTTGAAGATGAAGCAACGTATTTGATAATACGTTTTGCAGCACCGAGATGAGATTCTCTAGGGTCCGATTGAAACCTAGCACGAGATGCAAACACTTAACAAAATATCAGGTCTAGAAGCGTAAGATAAAGAAGTGAACCGATGATACTCCTGTATAATTTTTGATCAACTTTCTTCCCTTTTTCATCTTTGTCTATCTTCAAGGAACAAGACATTGGTATGTCGGTCTTTTTGCACTTTTCAAGCCCAAATCTTTTGACAAGATCATTAGCATATTTTTCTTGATAAATAAAAGTTCATTCCTTTAATTGTTTTATTTGAAGTCCAAGAAAGAATGTTAACTCTCCCATCATACTCATTTCAAACTCATCCCGCATAGACTTAGAAAATTTCTTGCACAAACTTTCATTAGATGATCCAAAAATAATGTCATCCACATATATTTGAACAAGTAAAAAACTTTTGTTTTCCTTTTTGATAAATAAAGTAGTATCAACTTTACCTTTAACAAATCCATTCTGTATTAAAAACTTACTGAGTCTATCGTACCATGCTCGAGGTGCTTGCTTTAAACCATACAAGGCCTTTTTCAGTCTTAAGACTGAGTCTGGCTTCTTTGGGTCTTCAAACCCAGGTGGTTGTTCCACATAGACTTCCTCATGGATAAATCCATTGAGGAAGGCGCTTTGACGTCCATTTGGAATAACATGAAATCTTTATAACAAGCAAAAGCAAGCAATAATCGAATAGCTTCTAACCTTGCTCTTTGGTGCGTAAGTCTCATCATAGTCTATCCCTTCTTCTTGCGTATATCCTTTGGCTACGAGTCTGGCCTTGTTTCGTACGACTTTTCCTTTCTCATTCATCTTGTTTCTAAACACCCATTTGGCTCCAATAACAGTTTTACCTTTCGGTTTAGATGTCAATTCCCAGACATCGTTAATGTTAAACTGTCTGAGCTCGTCTTGCATAGCTTCAATCCAGCTTTCATCAGACAAAGCTTATTCTATGCTTTTTGGTTCAATTTTAGAAATGAGAGCTACGGCACTAGACTCTTCACGCCTTTTGGATCTGGTGCGAATTCCTTCATTAAGTTCGCCAATAATTAGATCTTTGGGATGATTGGACTTATGCTTCCGATTCTCGGTTGATTTATCGGGCGATGATCCATTTCTTTGCCTGAATCTTCACAAATGGCTTGATGTTGGTCTTCCCGAATCGTGACGCCTCTTGTGTTGAAGACTTTGGAGAGGTTGGAGCAAGATCGGACTCTTCATGACGAGTCGATTGGATTCATCTTGAACCGAGTCTTGAAATTTGACATTCATTGACTCCTCCACGGTCGACTCTTCTTGTTATAGACTCGTAGGCTTTGCTTGAAGAAGAATATCCAAGGAAGATGCCTTCATCTGATCTTTCTTCAAACTTACCAACATAATCTTTTGCATTTTTCAATATAAAGCATTTGCAACCGAATACATGAAAGTATGAAACAATAGGCTTCTTACCTTTGAATAATTCATAGGGGTTTTCTTTAGAATAGGTCTTAAAAAGACTCTATTAATAATATAACAAGCTGTTGAAATAGCTTCAGCCCAAAATCGAGAAGAAATTTTGCTTTCAATTAAAAGAGTTCTTGTCATTTCTTGAAGAGATCTATTCTTCATTTCCACAACTTCATTTTGCTGAGGAGTATATGGAGAAGAGAACATATGCTTAAAGCGATTCATCACAGAATTTTGTAAAATATTGATTTTCAAATTCACCACCATGATCTGTTCTTATGCTTGAAATAACACATCCCTTTTCATTTTGAACCTTTTTAGCAAATTTTTCAAAATACGAAAAGGTTTCGGATTTACTTGCTAAGCAATATTTCTTACCTCTAATACTCTGGGTTCTGGTTGGTCCGAAGAGATCCATATGAAGTAACTGCAATACATGATTAGTTGAGACATGATTTATAGACTTATATGAATTTCTTACCTGCTTTCCTAGAATACATGGAGTACACGGTTCGTCTTTTGATAAGGCAATTTGGGTAGACCACGAACAAGCTGCTTTGATGAGATTTTGGCTAATTGCTTCATATTAATATGCCCAAGCTTTCGTGCCACGACTTGCTTCGTCTTGTATTGAAATCAAGCATTGCGATTCTTCCGGTTTCACGTCCAGAGATAGATATTTCCATGCCTTCTACCCAAGAAAGGCGAGTAGAGTCTTTACCGGTTCCGGAACATATTCCTTCTTGAAAGATCTTAAAACCAGTATCACATAGTTGACTGATCTTTGAGAAGATTGTAATTGAGTCCTTCCACTAGAGAAACATTGCTTATTGTGAGATTTTCAATTTTCACAGTTCCAAAACCCACAATTCTTCCTTTGCTATTTCCTCCAAATGAGACTTTTCCACCATTTACTTGAACAAGCTTTATAAAGCATTTTGAGTCTCCCTGTCATATGTCTTGAACATCCTTTGTCTAGATACCACTTTACCTTTCTCTTGATAGATACCCGCATTCAAAGAAATATCTCAAGCTTTCTTTGGTACCCACATTTTCTTGGGTCCTTTTGTGTTAGTAAGATAAACAGTGCTAGCCTAAGTTTTCTTAACAGGTTTCCAAACCATAGGACATTCTTTTTCAAAATGATCTGGACTTTTGCACTTAGAACACCTGAGAGCATCTCGACCTACATGATATAGCTAGTGCTAGTACCTAGAGGGGGGTGAATAGGTATATAAACGATTTTTCGCACAATACTTAGACAATTGAGTAATTGCAGCAAATAACATTCAATCGTAAGACTCGGTGAATGAAAGAGATAATTAAACACGAGGTTTATAGTGGTTCGGCTTGGTTCAAGCCTACGTCCACTCTTCGCACCGATGACCAATTGGCTCCACGATTCCACTATGAACAAAGAGATGTTACAGCGTTGATCTTCCTTGACTTTTGGGTGTAGATAAACTACCACACTCACTCAAGGTATCACAAAGTATAGATACTCTTTGTAAACAATTTCGCTCGGATCGTATCGACTAATAATCAAGGTGTTTCAGACTGGAATTTCTCTATCGATCACACACTTGAACAACCGAGACGTCTTCTTTTTTATACTCCTTTATGCCATCATACCCGTTGGCACTTACCAAAGGAATTCCTCCAATCTACCCGTTGGACGGAATCAATCAAGAAGATCATCCGAGCTATTAAAGGAATCGATGATAGCCCATCAATCTGTTCGCCCATACAATCGGGATCTTGGTTTCCATGAATAGAACCTTCCAAGAATACTTCGTCGATTATCGGATCTTCAATTGATCTAGATACGAATCAAAGAATCCGTTGTATATGACCAGCCAAAAGATCTTCTCCAGAGATCAAGATGAAATCCTTACTCATAATCCTCGATTTGGATTTCCTTCGACACCTGGATCGATAGACGGTCGGTGAGAATAACTTTGAGTCTTAAGTCTTGAGTCTTGAATCTTGAGTCTTGAATCTTGAGTCTTGAGATCTCGAGTCTCGGTGGTCGAAGAAAACCTTGACGCGAGATAACCAGACTAGACCGATGGAAATGTTTTGTCACTTCAAAATCTTCTAGAGCGATTTCTCCAACAATCTCCCCCTTTTTGATGATGACAAAACTTTCCTGTAGATTTGAACAACCTTGACCTGCAAAAACATTTCTCAAGCAATATGGCTATCTCATAAGAGTTTAATAAACAACCAGACTCTGCATCCACAGAAAATTGGTTAGACTTTCATGAGAAATGCCATATAACAATACTTGATATAAATGCCAACAGTCAAGCATCATAATCATCATAATCCACAGCCAAATTCAGTCCGTACTCAAGTTCACACAAGTCATTCTCAATAAACTTAAAAAAACTCACAATCACAAAAAAACGAATTTAAAATTAAGGATTGAAAAAGATGGTTGATTCAAATTTCTTCTCCCCCTTTTTGTCATCAGGAAAAAAATGAGAAAAGAGTCATGTACGCTGGGAATGCGCACGATCCGGAAGTCTCCATGGACCGAACTATGCCTTCGAGCCTCTTCAATTCTTCCCTTAATTTTGCTACCTCTTCTCCTTTGGCATTGGCTTGAATTTGCAAGAGCGAGGTCTTTCATTCTGTCTTCCGGGGTAATCGAAGATGCTTGGCCAGCATTCTTGAGAGCTTGAATTTCAAAGTCCGAGCATAGATTTGTCCCCGCATTTCCGAAGAATATCAAGAATACGCTGAAAATCCGCTGAATTATCTCGTCCGCATACTAGCATCTATTTTCTCGAGATGGAGTGAATGCAGATGATGGTGCTTCCGTATGACCTTGCAGATTTGATGATGTATCCTGATGTTCTTCAGGCAATGGATCAGCCTGAACCTCTTCTGGAGCAGCATGAGGTGAGGATCTTTCTTGCTCCTCAACTCCCCCTGACTCTAAGACATCAAGATGGGTGGAGTGATGATCATGCTCTTCCGTGTCTTTCTCTCCAGATTCAGCAGCAGACTTTTCTTTTTCTTCTTCTCCTTCTTCTTCATCTTCTTTTTCTTCTCTTCTCTGTTCTTCTTCTTTATCCTCTTTCTCCTTTTCTCGCAGCTCTTCTTCTCTATGTTCAGACTGAAGTTCTGTTGATCGAGATACAGAACGTCTAGTCCTTACCAATGCAGGAATAGAGTGATCTTCATCATCTTCTTCATCTTCCAAGATGAGAGATCTTCTCTTTTTGGATGGAGCATGAATTGGCTCCTTCCCTTTTCTCTTTGATGCAGAAGAGAGCGGAGTTTTCACCTTGAACTTTGCCAATTCCTTGCTAAGTTCTTTCAGACGCATCTTCGTCAACATACTCAAACCTACCACCATTTTATCGCATGGTCTAACACGAGAGAGTGTGTGGTAGTTCGATATTCATGTGTCTCGAAGATCTTTGTCACAAGATTCGGATAAGGCAATTGTCCCTTGTTCTTCGTTATTGCTCGGTACATGTGGAAGATAATAGTATGAGGCGAGAGAACTTCTTCCCGAGTTGATTGCATACATCAATTTGGCCTCCGAATTGGATACATCGGTCTTCGATGTAGACTTTGGCCCGATGCGATTGATCACAATTTTGTGCAGCACAATGTTGATGGCACTCATCTTGAATAGGTAATCCTTGCCTCTGTATCTCTGTTTTTGACAAGATCCGAGTAGCACGAGCAATCGAGACCTTGATTGGTTGATAACGTCCTCGTTCAACACCAATTATGTCCGCCGAATGTCCACATCAATCACATAATCCCGATCTCGAACTTTGAATGATATTCTATTTGCATCAAGAAAACTTAGATTCGAATAGAAATAAGCGAGTCAAGTGTGCATAACCATCGTGGTATCTCGTGCAAAAGCTTTGCTCAAGTTGAAGCAATTCGAACTTTTCCCTTAAGTTCACATTAATTGCATCCAGAAATCAAAATCAACACTCCGGGGTTTATCACTCCTCGTTTCAACAGATGAAGAACAGACTTCTCCCGATCATTCGATCTAAACAACTCCATCTTCTTTCCCTTCACATTTGCAGCAATGCCCATTCTTGGTTGAAAATCACTAAACATTTTATCATCTTCGTTCCCCTCATTAGGAATCGGTCCTGAAACACGAGGGTCACTTGGAATGTTCGCAAGTGATTCTTGACCCTTACCTTTGGGAGCAATTCCCAATTCCTCCATTCTTTTCAAAAATCTGTACTCATTCCCATAATTCTTTTCTCTAAGAAAAGCATCTATATAATTCAGAGGAGAACCAGAAACCTTCAACGCACGATAGAGCATGTAAATAAATGAGGGTCTTTGTGCTCTTACTGGTTCGACGTCCTCTAGAATGACTTCCTCTTGATGATGACCCGCACCTTGTGGGGTAGATGGTGAGTGATGAGGTGGAGAGGGAACAGGACTGCGTTGCTGTCTCGACAAATCATCTTCCTCGGTTAGATCGAAGTGCGTAGGTCCCTCTTTCATTCTCCGTGGACCCCCGCTTGCTATCCTTGACGACTTTCTCGAAGACGACATCTTTCTTTGTCAATGGAAGATTCCTTCGCTCGTTTTCCCAAGGAAAGATGACAACTTTCTCGAGTATTGATACGAAGTAGAAAACGGGGTTGAGAGAAGAATGCCTTTTAGGGTTTTGATAGTCGAGTAAAAAGTGAAAAGCGTGTATATATAACTCGTTTTGAAAAGGCAAGAGCAATCGTTACGAAGAAAGGTGAACATGTCGTCTCTCTTGAAAAATAATAACTGCCATTTAAAAAGATTATCCCTTTTTGAAAAGGCATGTTTACAAGAATTAAAGATTATATCAATCAAATATAATGAATGAAAGATCGTACCTTTTCGAGATTAAAAGAATAACTTACAGTCTTTACAATGAAGGTCTGAGTCTGAGAATTCAGAGTCTGACGAATAGAGTCTGAAAGATAGAGTCTGAAGGATAGAGTCTGAAGTATAGCTTCTTCAGACTTTAACTTCTTCAAGCTTCAAAATGTTGAGTCTGATACGGATAAAATCGAATTGATTTTCTCCAATGGCTTTGTGAATATATCCGCTAGTTGACTTTTGAATCAACAAATTGAATTGAGATTTCTCCATTTTGAATATGATCTCTAATAAAATGATGTCGAATCTCTATATGCTTTGCTCTTGAATGAAGGATTGGATTTTTGGTGAGGTTGATTGCGCTGGTGTTGTCACACCTGATTTCTGTGCATGAGTCTTCAATTCCAAAGTCTTGTAGCTGTTGTTTTATCCATAGAATTTGCGAACAGCAGCTTCCAAGAGCTACATACTCTGCTTCTGTTGTAGAGAGAGCTACAGTGCTCTGTTTCCTTGAAAACCAAGACACTGTCCTGCTTCCAAGCAACTGGCAGGTTCCTGAAGTGCTCTTTCTATCAACTCTGCAACCAGCTAGATCAGCGTCTGAATATCCCAGAAGATTGAAGTCTCCCTCCTTAGGATACCATAGACCGATGCTTGAAGACGAGGCAACGTATTTAATAACACGTTTTGCAGCCTTGAGATGAGATTCTCTAGGATCTGATTGAAACCTTGCACAGATGCAAACACTCAACAAAATGTCAGGTCTAGATGCAGTAAGATAAAGAAGTGAACCGATGATGCTTCTGTACAGCTTTTGATCAATTTTCTTCCCTTCTTCATCTTTGTCTATTTTCAACGAACTTGACATTGGTATATCAGTCTTTTTGCAATTTTCTAATCCAAACCTTTTGACAAGATCATTAGCATATTTTTCTTGACAAATGAAAGTACCTTCCTTCAATTGCTTTACTTGAAGACCAAGAAAGAATGTTAATTCTCCCATCATACTCATTTCAAATTCATCCCGCATAGACTTTGAAAATTTCTTGCCTGAGACTTTCATTAGGAGATCCAAATATGATATCATCCACATATATTTGAACAAGTATAAAGCTTTTGTTTTCCTTCTTAATAAATAAAGTAGTATCAACTTTACCTTTGACAAAACCATTCTTTAATAGGAACTTACTTAGTCCGTCGTACCAAGCTCGAGGTGCCTCGTTTTAAACCATACAGAGCCTTTTCGATCCGAAGAGGCGAGTCGGCTTCTTTGGGTCTTCAAACCCGGAGGTTGTTCCACGTAAACTTCCTCATGGATAAATCCATTTAGGAAAGCGCTTTTGACGTCCATTTGGAATAACCTGAAATTTTTATAGCAAGCAAACGCAAGTAATAGACGAATAGCTTCTAACCTTGCCACAGGAGCGTAAGTCTCATCATAGTCTATTCCTTCTTCTTGCGAATATCCTTTTGCCACGAGTCTTGCTTTGTTTCGTACGACTTTTCCTTTTTCATTTATCTTGTTTCGAACACCCATTTGGTTCCGATAACGGTTTTACCTTTTGGTTTAGATGTCAGATCCCAGACGTCATTAATATTGAATTGTCTGAGCTCTTCTTGCATGGCTTCAATCCAGCTTTCATCAGATAGAGCTTCTTCTATGCTTTTTGGCTCAATTTCGGAAATAAGAGCTACTGCACTAGACTCTTCACGCTTTTTGGATCTGGTGCGGATTCCTTCATTAATTTCTCCGATAATGAGATCTTTAGGATGACTGGATTTATGCTTCCGTTGCTGGTTGATTTAAGCGGTTGAAGATCTCTTTCTTTATTTGAGTCTTCATGAGTAGCTTGATCGATCTTCCGAATTTGAGAAGCTTCTTGAGATGTAATCTTTTGAGGGTTGGAGCGAGTTCGGACTCTTTCATCGAGTCTCGATTGGATTCTTCTTGCGTAGAGTCTTGGAATTTGACATTCATTGACTCCTCCACGACCGGCTCTTCTTATTATAGACTCGTAGGCTTTACTTGATGTAGAATATCCAAGGAAGATGCCTTCATCGATCTTTCTTCGAACTTACCAACTTGATCTTTTGCATTTTTCAATATAAAACATTTACATCCGAAAACATGAAAGTAAGAAACAATAGGCTTCTTTCCTTTGAGTAATTCATAAGGAGTTTTCTCGAATAGGTCTTAGAAAGACTCTATTGATAATATAACATGCTTTGTTGAAACAGATTCAGCCCAAAATCGTGAAGAAATTTTACTTTCAATTAACGAGTTCTAGCCATTTCTTGAAGAGATCGATTCTTCCTTTCCACCACTCCATTCTCGCCGAGGAGTATATGGAGAAGAGAATATATGTTTAATTCCGAGTCATCACATAATTTTGTAAAATTTTGATTTTCAAATTCGCCTCCATGATCTGTTCTTATACTTGATATAACACATCCAATTTCATTTTGAATCTTTTTAGCAAATTTTTCAAAATACGAACATGTTTCAGACTTATTTGCAAGAAAATATACCCAAGTAAAACGGGAGAAATCATCTACAATTACTAGGCAATATTTCTTACCTCCAATGCTCTGGGTTCTGGTTGGTCCGAATAAATCCATATGCAACAACTGCAGTACATGATTAGTAGAGACATGATTTATTGATTTGAATGAATTTCTTACCTGTTTTCCCAGAATGCATGGAGTGCATGGATTGATCTTTTGATATGATAATTTTGGTAGTCCTCGAACAAGCTGTTTTGATGAGATTTTGGCCAATTGCTTCATGTTGACATGACCGAGCTTTCTGTGCCATAAGCTTGCTTCGTCTTGAATTGATATTAAGCAATGCGAATCATTTGGTTTTACGTCTAGGAGGTAGATATTTCCATGTCTTCGACCTTTGAAAGCGAGTAGAGTCTTTACCGATTCCGAACATGTTCCTTCTTGGAAGAAAATCTTGAATCCGGTATCACATAGTTGACTCGATGCTTAGAAGATTGTAATTGAGTCCTTCTACTAGGGAAACATTGTTTATTGTGAGATTTCCAATTTTGACAGTTCCAAATCCCACAATATTTCCTTTCTTGTTTCCTCCAAATGAAACTTTTCCTCCGTTCACTTGAATAAGCTTTATGAAGCTATTTGAGTCTCCCGTCATGTGTCTTGAACATCATTTGTCAAGATACCATTTTACCTTTTCTTGACGGAGACTGCATTCAAATGAAAATCTCAAACTTTCTTTGGTACCCAAATTTTCTTGGGTCCTTTGGTGTTAGCAGAATAATCATTATAAGGCCATGCTTTCTTAAAAGGCTTCCAAATCATAGGACATTCTTTTTCAAAGTGATCCTTACTATTACACTTTGAACATCTTAAAGCATTTCGACCTACGGGATTTACAAAGACTTTCTTGAAATGATTTTTGTAAGCCTCTTTCGATGGTCTCTTCTTAATTCTTTCTTTTACTTTAGGAAAATCAATCAAGGGAATTGTTTCTGCTGTCATACCTAGACCAGACTTATTAAAGTAAGGTCTTTGAACTGAAAGAACTTTTTCAAGTTTTCAGATCCAATAGAAAATTTCCTTGAAATATTTGACAAATCCGTTTTTAGAAAAGTATTTTCTTTTAAAAGATTATCTTCTTTTTCTTTAAGAGTCAAAACATTCAAATCTAAACTTTTGATTCTTTCTTCTAAAATGTTTTCTTTTTGTTTTAAAACTAAGTTTTCCCTTTTAGTTCGGAAACTCTTTTGAGAGAAGTCTTAAGATTAAAACACAGTTCATCAATATATTTAGAGACTTTGACAGGTATTTTAAGATCACTTACCTCAAATTCACTTTCCGAGTCGATCCAGAATCCGAGTCCGAGTCGATTGTGCCATCGACACGATTGGCATATTCATCCTCACTTTCTTCACACTCGTATCACTCCAAGTTTCGGCTTTGAGTGCTTTTGAAACTTTTCAGCTTTTCCTTTCTTCTTCTTGAGAAGAGGACGGTTGGGTCTTATGTGTCCCTTTTTCTTACATTCGAAACAAACTACATCCTTGTTTGGTTCCTCATCATCAACAGACTTGGATTGCTGTCTTTGAAAATTTTGTTTCTTTGAGTTGAACCTTCTTCCTTTCCTATTCAGTTTTCTGAATTTTCTTATCATAAGAGCAAGCTCCTCATCATCCGGATCATCTTGAATCTGCATCGTCGAATCATCATTTGATTTTAAAGCAATAGATTTCTTACCTCTTGAATCTTCATCTTCATTGATTCGTTCCACTTCATAAGATCGAAGAGTTCCAATCAGCTCATCAACGAGATAGTGGCATAATTCTTTGCGTCTCTCTTATTGAAGTCTTGATATGATTCCAATCCTTAGAGAGTCCACGCAATAGCTTGTTCACTTTCATGGGATCGAGATCTTTTGTCCTTGGTTCTCAAGACCATTGACAATATCGTAAAACGACTAAACATGTCGGTTATAGGTTCTCCTGGTTTCATTTTGAAGGATTCATATTGACCAAGGAGAATGTTGATTCTGGTCTCCTTCACTCGATCTGTTCCTTCATAGGTGATGTGTCTCGTCCCACACTTCTTTTGCTGTAACACAAGAAGATATTCTTATATTCGGTTGGTGACAAAGCACAATATAAAGAGTAAATTGCTTTTGCATCGAGTGCTTGTCTCTTATTGATTTCTTCCTGAGTCATTCCACCAATCTCGATTGTTTCTTTTCCTCTTTCAGATACTGATGCAGCAGTAGGAGTGATCCCTTTTTCCACAACGTCCCATTCCAGAGGATCCTTTGATCGAAGAAAGGCTTTCATCTTGTTCTTCCAGATGTTGTAATCCTTTCCATCAAAGTAGGGAGGTCTGGTATTGCTTTGTCCTTCCATCAGCCCTGGTGCCAGCATACTAGCCATGGATCTTTTACTCTGAAGTAAAACACTTCAAATAAAGTAAGAACACGAGCTCTGATACCAATTGATATAGCTAGTGCTAGTACCTAGAGGGGGTGAATAGGTATATAAACGATTTTTCGCACAATACTTAGACAATTGAGTAATTGCAGCAAATAACATTCAATCGTAAGACTCGGTGAATGAAAGAGATAATTAAACACGAGGTTTATAGTGGTTCGGCTTGGTTCAAGCCTACGTCCACTCTTCGCACCGACACCAATTGGCTGGATTCCACTATGAACAAAGAGATGTTACGGCGTTGATCTTCCTTGACTTTTGGGTGTAGATAAACTACCACACTCACTCAAGGTATCACAAAGTATAGATACTCTTTGTAAACAATTTCGCTCGGATGTATCGACTAATAATCAAGGTGTTTCGGACTACGGAATTTCTCTATCGATCACACACTTGAACAACTGAGACGTCTTCTTTTTATACTCCTTTATGCCATCATACCCGTTGGCACTTACCAAAGGAATTCCTCCAATCTACCCGTTGGACGGAATCAATCAAGAAGATCATCCGAGCTATTAAAGGAATCGATGATAGCCCATCAATCTGTTCGCCCATACAATCGGGATCTTGGTTTCCATGAATAGAACCTTCCAAGAATACTTCGTCGATTATCGGATCTTCAATTGATCTAGATACGAATCAAAGAATCCGTTGTATATGACCAGCCAAAAGATCTTCTCCAGAGATCAAGATGAAATCCTTACTCATAATCCTCGATTTGGATTTCCTTCGACACCGGATCGATAGACGGTCGGTGAGAATAACTTTGAGTCTTAAGTCTTGAGTCTTGAATCTTGAGTCTTGAATCTTGAGTCTTGAGTTCGAGTCCGGTGGTCGAAAACCTTTGACGCGAGATAAATAAACTAGACTCGATGGAAATGTTTTGTCGGCTTCAAAATCTTCTAGAGCGATTTCTCCAACACTACGAGGCTTTACAAAAACCTTTTTGAAATGATTTTTATAAGCTTCCTTTGAAGGTCTTTGCTTAATTCTTTCTTTTACTTTAGGAAAATCAATTAAGGGAATAGTTTCTTCTGTCATACCTAAACCAGACTTATTGAAATAAGGTCTTTGTACTGAAAGAATTTTTCAAGTTTCTCGGACCCTATTGAAAATTTCTTTGAAATATTCGATGAGTCAATTTTTAAACTAGAATTTTCTTTCAAAAGATTTTCTTCATTTTCTTTAAGAGTAGAAACATTCATGTCTAAACATTTAACTTTTTCTTTCAAAATATTTTCCTGCTGTTTTAAAACAGATTTTTCCCTTTTAAGTTCAGAAATCCTTTTAAGAGAAGTCTTAAGACTTAAACACGGCTCATCAATATACTTAGAAACCTTGACGGGAATTTTGAAATTACTTACTTCAAATTCGCTGTCGAGTCGATTCGAGTTTGAGTCCGAGTCGATTGCGCCATCAGATACAAGTTGGCATATTCATCATCACTTTCTTCACACTCGTATCACTCCAGGTTTCAACTTTCAGAGCCTTTCGAGACTTTTCAGCCTTTCCTTTCTTTTTCTTTAGAAGAGGACAGTTGGGTCTGATGTGTCCCTTTTTCTTACATTCAAAGCAAACTACATCTTTGTTTGCTTCATCATCATCAACAGTCTTGGTCTGTTGTCTTTGAAAGTATTGTCTCTTAGAGTTGAATCTTCTTCCTTTTCTATTCAACTTTCTGAATCTTCTAATCATTAGGGCAAGCTCCTCATCGTTCATATCGTCTTCAGAATCTGTAACATCATAATCATCATTTGATTTTAATGCAATGGATTTCTTACCTTTTGGATCTTCGTCTTCGTTTATTCGTTCCACTTCATAAGGCGAAGAGTTCCAACTAGCTCATCGACAGATAGTGGCATGATTCTTTGTGTCTCTCTTATTGAAGTCTTTATGTGATTCCAATCCTTGGAGAGTCCACGCGAAGCTTGTTAACCTTCATAGAATCAGAAATTGGTTGACCTTGATTTTGAAGACCATTCACAATTTACGTAAAACGACCTGAACATGTCAGTTATTGATTCTCGAGATCTCATTTTGAAGGCTTCATATTGACCGAGAAGAATATTGATTTCGGGGTCTCCTTCACTCGATCGGTTCCTTCATAGGTGATATGTAACCTATCCCAGACTTCTTTTTTTGCTGTATCACAAGAAGATATTCTGTTATATTCGGTAGGTGACAAAGCACAATACAAAGAATATATTGTTTTTGCATCAAGAGTTTGTCTCTTGATTATTTTTTCCCGAGACATTCCGCTAGCTTCCCTGACTTCTTTTCCTCTTTCGAGACAGCTGCAACTTTAGGAATGATTCCTTTTTCTACAACGTCCCATTCCAGAGGATCCTTTGATCGTAGAAAGCTTTCATCTTGTTCTTCCGGATGTTGTAATCCTTTCCATCAAAGTAAGGTGGTCGGGTATTGCTTTGCCCTTCCACCAGCCACCGGTGCTAACATACTAGCCATGGATCTTTTACTCTGAAGTAAAACACTTCAAATAAAGTGAGTGCACAGGCTCTAATACCAATTGATATAGCTAGAACGAGTACCTAGAGGGGGGTGAATAGGTATACAACAATTTTTACTTAAATCACACAATACTAGACAATCGATGGATATAAACAGCAATCGAAAGACTAAGAGAAGGGAAAAGAGAATTGAATACAATGATTATAGTGGTTCGGCTTTTGTTTAAGCCTACGTCTACTCTTCTGCACTGACAACCTATTGGCCGGATTCCACTATGAACAAAGAAGTGTTACAGCGTTGTTCTTCCTTGATTCAGTGGTGTAGATGATCTACCACACTTGCTCAAGATACCACTAAGTATAAACACTCTTTTGTATATACAATTTTGCTCAGAATGAATCGACTGAATATCAAGGAACTTCAGACTCTGGAATTCGTCTATCGAGCATGCACTAAAATAACTTGAACGACTTCCTTTTATACTCCTTCATGCCATCATACCCGTTGGCACTTACCAAAGGAATTCCTCCAATCTACCCGTTGGACGGAATCAATTAAGGAGATCTTTCGAGCTATTAAAGGAACTTGACGATAGCCCATCAATCTGTTCGCCCATACAACCAGGATCTTGGTTTCCAAGAATAGAACTTTCCAAGATTACTTCGTCAATTATCGGATCTTGAATAGAAAGAATCCGTTAGCTTATCCCAGCCAAGATATCTTCTCCAGAGAATAGGACTATCTCCTTAACCAAACACCTAGATTCTGGATAGCTTTTCAACACTAGATTAGAAAACTGTCAATGAGAATATCTTTAAGTCTTGAGTCTTGAGTCTTGAGTCTTGATGTCCAACTGTCTTCAGACTTTAAACAGAAAGACTGTAATGGTCCAGACTAGACTGATAGAAACGTTTTGTCAGCTTCAAAATATTCTGGCAGGATTTCTCCAACACTTGGTGAGCCCCAAAATATATCCATGGAATCAAGCATCATACGTAAGCATACATTTAGAATTCACATGCATTATGAGAAATTAACATGTAGGCAGGCCCTCTGGCCTTATTTCTCAAACAATCAAATAATTTTCGGTGAGCCAACATTGGACAAGCATCAATCACAATCACAAGCATTTCTAACAAATGGAATGGTTTCATGCTTGTGTAATTTATGTGATGCTTCAAAGACTTGGATGTGTTTTGAAATGTTGTGAAAGGAAAGTGAAACATTTAGACAAAGGAGCATCTCGGCTATGGAACACATTCAATTGCCAAGGCTAATATGGGGCGCATATCATATGCTCACGGAGTGTCACAAGCATTTTAAATATGGTCCAAACCTTAACAATTCCAATATCAAATCTAAAGTTTAAAAGATTTTAAACAATTAATGTCGAAAGCATCACATGCACCAGATTCACTTTGATATGCAAAGTCAACATTTACAATCAATTTTGGAGAAAATGTCATTAAAAGATCATTCAGTTATTGAAAATTTTCAACAATGAGGATTTAGGAATTTGGAATGGATTTCATGAAGATGATGAATATTAACTCCACATGCAAGTCGCTCTAAAAAATTCTAATATAAAATCACAGCAAAAATTTGCAACAAAACATTACAAATAGGACAAAAAAATTAGCAAAAATGGGAAGGGGACCCATTGATAGATCGTCCCAAGAAAATTACACAATGTGCACAATATCACAGGGAACAAACTTCATTAAGAAAGTTTTCTGAAACGATCCACATAAGCATTTATAAAAATTCAATGAAGTTCAACTTCACATAAAAAATTTCACAAAATAATAGGGTAACGTGCCATTGCAGCTGGAATGACCTAGTAAACAAGGTCTAAAAATGTAAAACCACAACGTAGTCAAAAAAGTAACGGATAAAGTTCATTAAGGATCTGACTTAAAAATCTCTAACAAAAAAATCACACAAAAATAGCAAAAATCTGATTAAATAGGGATAAAACAGGGGTTCCAAATTTTAGCTAAGTCGGATTTCTAACCTCAATTGGAAAAAATGAAAAAGGGAACAAATGGTGAGCAAATCACACAAAATCAGTGGCATTTGAAAGATTTGGACGAGTCCATGACTTCATAGACGGGTTCGAATCTAATCGAGATCAAATTAACATTTGAAAATCAATACTCGTGAAAGCATGCAAATCGGCCATTTGCAAAACAAAACATGGTAAATGTTTAATAGTTTAAAAGACCATTAAACAATGTGTGAATGGTATGAAACTTGCATATGACGAAGGATTGGATGCGACAACGATTCGAATAAAATATTTAATCCTAAGTCGAGATGCAAAAGAATCGATCCATCAATTATTGTAAAATGACCTAGAACTAGGAATGGCGTCTTCAATGAATTTCAAATGTGAGTGGCCTAATTAACGTATGATATTTACATACGAAATGAAGTTCAATTATGACATAGCATATATAAATGGGACATTTGTAATGCACACTTCAAATGTCAAGAAGGTATTGACGCATGATTTGGTCTTTAAAAAACCCAAACAAATGTGTTTATATAGGCTCATGATGAGCCCTTAATCTAAGACAACCACATGCTTAATCTCAATGATCTAATGACATGTAAAAATCTCACGAAAAATTCTGCATGTGGAATGCGATGTAATGAACATTTTTCATGATAGACATCTAGATTCAATTTTGATCACACAATCCTATATGAAAATAACAATACAGAGGCATATTATGAGATGCACTAATTACAGCAGTACCTAAACATATTCGTGCATGCAATTGACATCCCAAACGATGACCAAATCATGTAAATCATACCACTTTAGAACACACATGATATATATTACAAGTCTCATGAAGGACATGAAGTCCAATGGACTTATCTACAATCTCAATTTCATACGAATGCAATTTGGACCTAGTGTAGGGCAGATAGACCTAGGTTCGGTTTTTGATACTTTGCCTAATCAAAACATATTTAAAAATTCTGGAAAAAATATATGTTGTAAATGAAACAATCTCGTACAAATTTTGTGGAGAAAGTTTTTGTGGATTCTGCACACAAAAATCGATATCAAAATGATAAAAGAGAAAATCAGAACAAAGTCAGAACTTCAAATCAACCTATAACTACTTAGAATCGACCGACTTCAAAGGTATTTTTCAATATCCAAACCACGTCCTTTAGGACATGCGACCTATCAAATCGAAGCTCTTAAACTCTATTTTCTAAACTAGAAGGGCTTGAAGTCAGAAAACCTAACCCAGTACCTCATTTTAGCCAAAACAATAAGCATATCACAAAAGCACGAAATTGTAGATTAACACTAATCACATTCAAACAAATTCAAGTTTATCTTCAGTGAACATCAAACTTCAACAGATCATTCAATCACACATCAGTCTTAGATCTAGGCATATTATATAAATTTAAACTTGAATCCTAGCCTCGATCAGTAACGTTGATCTCGCATCATCAGATTCGAGGTTAGAAAATTTACCTTTGCGCTGAAACACGATCGAGGCTTGAGGATGTTGATCGAATTGCCTAGGGGTTGGACCGGCATAGTTGGACTGCCGATCCAAAGTTGGAATAGAACCGGTCCAAATTGGACTGGCATTGGATGTCAACGAGGAGATTGACCGTCGAAAGGCTAATCGGAGGCTATTTCACAGATCCCTAACCATGGCAAGGTCAAGATTACCAGAAGAATAGATCGGTGATAGATGTTCCATTGATCAAGGTCATTGGACCGCCGATTCAGGCGATCGAAGGAACCGGTTTGGATCTAATCAATTCTAGATCACCGAAGCAAAACCAACCACCGAAGACAATTCGATGGCTATTTAATTAGTCTTTGACCTCTAAGGTCAGATTAGAAACGGTCGAGAGCCTCAAGAGTGACCGCTGATTGCCGATCAAAAGGAGAGGAGCACCGATCTTACGACCGGCAAGGAGCCATAGAATGTGAAGCTCTTATTGCCTCCTTAGTGATCTGGACTTGCGACAGGGGAGAGAAGACATCAAGGTGCAATGGCGTTGGCAAGGCAAAACGCTGATGAGGGGCGATATCGACGCTCAACGACCGGCATGCAGAAGAGGGAGAGGGAATGAAAATGGCCGAAAAAAAATTGGGGAGAAAGAGAGATTTTTTTTTTTCTAGTGAGAGAAATTAGATATGTAAATGAGCCCCCCTTTGCATTTTGGAGGGAAAATGACTTTTATGCTAGGACCTAATTGGCGAATCTTGACTGTCAGTTCAATCCGAAAGTCAAAATTTCGATTTAATGACCAAGTCAAGTTGATTAAAGGCTAATCTCACTTAAGATGTGTCCTATTACTAATCGGATGGATTCGGTTAGCAAAAATCAAGGTTTAAAACGAGAATCGTAATTAAGGGCTAATTAAGGGCAAAATCATAATTTCACAAAATTCATAGGCTATTTCACAAAATCTTGAAAATATAAGACATTGGGATAAAATACACATAACAAGGATCACGAAACCAACCACTGTGAACTATAACTAGCTAGCACGGGGCCAAACTGGCCTGCCTTGTCGATGATTGGTTGGACCGATTCATGTCGGTTCTTGGCTAGTTCTGGCTAGTTTTGGTTGGTTCTTAACCAAGCGGTTCTTGTGAGTCCAAAATTCATGGAATTTGGTCATTTGAAAAGAAAACTTATCTAATTTGAAGAGAAATTATCTGATTCTAATCAAATGAAGCCTATTAAACCCCATAAATGCAATCTGTGGTTTTTCTATTGACTTAATTGAATGATTACTATCAAAAATAGCAAACCTAGATCATGGATATACATGATTGAACATTATAGGCTAAAATGGGCAATGTTGCAGTTCTTCGCTCAAAATCACACAATGCCATAAAACTCGAGGCTTCTTCCTCCTAAAGGCCTCCAATGCCGTGGCCACCGTGAACCCCACCGGATTATCCTTCTAGCAAAAGCAATCTTGGTTAAGAGAGAGGGAGGGGAGGGTAATCTCCCACAACTCCAACACCAACCTTAAAGCTTGCCCATCCTCCGCATAGAGGTCTACAACTGAAGCCTCTCTAGAAAGGCCAGAGTTATAGATAAACACATCTGAGAAAACCAAATTCAGCGGCCCCCTAGGATACCAATTATCAAACCAAAGTGACGTAGAAAGGCCATTCCCAATTCTTCACCAAAAACTGAGCTAGATTTCTACTCTTAGTTGTAAAATTTTCTTCCATGCCCAAGAGCAAAAAGTCGGCTTCTTAACCACCCAAAAGTTCTTCCTTTTAAGGAACGTGGAGTGGATCCACTTGCACCAAAGCAACTCCTTATCCATGAACAAAGTCCCAATGTGCTTCACTATAGAAGCCTTGTTGCAATCACGCAATCTCCGGATCCCCAAACCCCCCTCCTCTTTTGGGAGGCAAACATCGTCCCAAGCAACCTTGGCTCCTCCTCTGCCCAACTGTGGACCCTTTCAAAGGAATTGTCTAAGTATTCGTTCAATCTAGTCCAGCACTCCTGCAAGTAGAACAAACACACTCACCCAATAAGCCTGGATAGCATATAGTATTGACCTGATCAGCTGGAGGCGGCCCGCAAATGATAAAAACTGGTGTGTCCAAGATCCAACTCTCACCGTGATGCAGCCAACAAGAGCGGCATAGTCTGCCTTCCGTAGCCTTGACATGATGATCGGAACTCCCAGGTAACGGACCGGAAGAACCCCCTCGGTGAAGCCAAGGTCAAGCAGAACTTGGTTCTTTAAGGCCAGCAGACCCCTAGCCAAAAATACCTCACTCTTTCTTGCATTCGAAAAGAGATTGTTAGGGAAATCTCTTATGATGTTTTGAAGATGACAAAATAAATCAAAGACTAATAACGTGTTTAATGGTTAAGTAATAGACTAACTAGATGATAGAACATGTAAAGGATATTGTCAAAGTCTAAAGACTGCAAGAGTTTAGTGTCAAAGTCTGAAGACTGCAAGACTTTAGTGTCGAAGTCTGTTCACATCAGAAATCTACAAACTCTGACAAATTCTAGACTAAACGTGAATGAGGAACCAGAAGACAAACTCTATGCTGGAGCTGAACTTATTTAGACTGTGTTCAGACCTAAAAGTTAAATCTGTTGAGAAGCAAAATATGTTCAGACCCAAATTGTAAAGTCTATTGCACTCAGACTTTACATCCAGATTCGATAGAACGTAACTCAAGCCACAATCATATAACGGCTAGTGATCTGGTTTGGATTCTATATCAAGATTGATTTGATTAACTCAATCTAATTGATTGACAATTGGATCTTGAAGACAAGAACTTTCTAAATGAAGAAGCTCTACTTATGGAAACCAAGATTCTATTTGTATGGGCGATCAGAATCATTTTGGGATTCTGCTTTTATCACTCAACGGCTACCAAATCTTATAGATACAAATCTGTCCAATGGATAGATTGGAAGACGATCCTCGAGATACTGTCCAATGGCTAGTTTGGAAGTGGAGGAGTATTTAAGGAGATCAATGACCGATAAGCAAGTAAGAGACGGAGCATAGAATTTACAATTCCAAAGTTTGAGCGACCTTCGATCATACACTTGTCTCTTGTGAGCTTAAACGTTTGTGATCGTGAGAGAAATATCAAAATAGTGACTTAGTGAGATAGTGTCATGTACTACTAAGTGTTTGCACTCAAAGTTGTAATTTCTTGTTGATTGCATAGTGGAATCAAGCTAAGAAGGCTGTTAATGTGGGAGAGTGGACGTAGGCTTGGATTAAGCCGAACCACTATAAAACTTATGTTCTTATTCTCTTCCCTGAATCTCTTTATTTTGTTCGTAATTCTATTTAGCGCTAAAGTCGATCTCGCTCAAAGTCTGTTGCTCTTCAGACTCAGTTTCAAAAGTATGTTGTTATTCATACTTAGGTTAAAAGTAAAGGTTTTCATTGTATTTTGCAGAATCTGTTTTTACACCTATTTACCATCCCTCTAGGTGTTCATACTAGCACTTTCAATTGGTATCAGAGCCAAGTGCTCGGTTTAACAAAATGTTTTTACTTTTGAGCTAAAGATCTTCTATGGCTAGTATCTTGGCACCAAGACTTATGGAAGGGCAAAGCAATAGCAGGCCACCATATTTTGATGGAAATGAATACGACGTGTAGAAGAACAAAATGAAGGCATTCCTAAGATCTAAAGATCCCTTACAATGGAATATTGTGAAAAAAGGAATCAATCTCACTGCTATGTCTACATTAAATAAGAATGGCAAGGACAAAGAAAGCAAACCCCCTGCTCCTATGTCTCGGACGTAGATGTCCAAAAGAAAAAGTTCTTGATGCAAAAGCTATTAATTTTTTATATTGCGCATTGTCTCCTGCTGAATATAGCAGAATATCTTCATGTAAAACAACAAAAGAAGTTTGGGATAGACTTAAAGTCACTTATGAAAGGACTGATCATGTAAAAGAGACAAAAGCTAACTTCTTGTTTTGCCAATATGAAT
Source organism: Eucalyptus decipiens (assembly GCA_014182575.1). Taxonomy (NCBI): domain Eukaryota; kingdom Viridiplantae; phylum Streptophyta; class Magnoliopsida; order Myrtales; family Myrtaceae; genus Eucalyptus; species Eucalyptus decipiens. The sequence continues at coordinate 16,497,092 of CM024616.1, forward strand.
CCTTTAAGATAAAGCAAGGAGAGTCGATTGAAGATATGTTCAACCGTTTTACAGAAATTGTAAATGGTTTAGCATATCAAGGTTAGCCAATTTATTCCCTAATGAAGGTCAACAAACTCTTACGAGATCTCTCAAAAGATTGGAACCATGTGTTGGAGAAATCGCTCTAGAAGATTTTGAAGCTGACAAAACGTTTCCATCAGTCTAGTCTGGTTATTTGCGTCTGAAGACTTTCTGACTACCAGACTCATAACCGAGACTCATAAGTCAAGACTCAAGATTCAAGACTCAAGACTTAAGACTCAAAATTATTCTCATTGACAGTCTATCGATCCAAAGTGTCGAAGGAAATCCAAATCGAGGATTATGATTAAGGATTTCATCTTGATCTCTGGAGAAGATCTTTTGGCTGGACAAATACAACGGATTCTTTGATTCGTATCTAGATCAATTGAAGATCCGATTATCGACGAAGTATTCTTGGAAGGTTCTATTCATGGAAACCAAGATCCCGATTGTATGGGCGAACAGATTGATGGGCTATCGTCGATTCCTTTAATAGCTCGGATGATCTTCTTGATTGATTCCGTCCAACGGGTAGATTGGAGGAATTCCTTTGGTAAGTGCCAACGGTTATGATGGCATAAAGGAGTATAAAAGGAAGACGTTCAGTTGTTCAAGAAGAGTGATAGATAGAGAAATTCCAGTCTCGAAGCACCTTGATTATTAGTCGATACTGATCCGAGCGAAATTGTATACGAGAGTGTCTATACTTGGTGATACCTTGAGTGAGTGTGGTAGTTCATCTACACCCAGAAATCAAGGAAGATCAACGCTGTAACATCTCTTTGTTCATAGTGGAATCTAGCCGATTGGGTCATCGGTGCGAAGAGTGGACGTAGGCTTGAATCAAGCCGAACCACTATAAACCGCGTGTTTAATTCTCTCTTTCATTCACCGAGTCTTACGATTGAATGTTATTTGTTGCAATTCCTTAATTGTCTAAGTATTGTGCGAAAAATCGTTTATATACCTATTCACCCCCTCTAGGTACTAGCACTAGCTATATCAATTGGTATCGAGCCCGTGTTCTTACTTTATTTGGAGTGTTTTACTTCACGGTAAAAGATCCATGGCTAGTATGCTTGGCACCGGGGCTGATGGAAGGGCAAAGCAATACAGGACCTCCCTACTTTGATGGAAAGGATTACAACATCCGGAAGAACAAGATGAAAGCCTTTTGCGATCAAAGGATCCTCCGGAATGGGACGTTGTGGAAAAGGGATCACTCCTACCGCTGCATCGTTTTCGAAAGAGGAAAAGAAACAATTGAGACCGGTGGAATGACTCAGGAAGAAATCAATAAGAGACAAGCACTCGATGCAAAAGCAATTTACTCTTTATATTGTGCTTTGTCACCAACTGAATATAACAGAATATCTTCTTGTGTTACAGCAAAAGAAGTATGGGACAGATTACACATCACCTATGAAGGAACAGATCGAGTGAAGGAGACCGAATCAACATTCTTCTTGGTCAATATGAATCCTTCAAAATGAAACCAGGAGAACCTATAAGCGACATGTTTAGTCGCTTTTTACTGAGATATTGTCAATGGTCTTGAGAACCAAGGACAAAAGATCTACGATCCCATGAAAGTGAACAAGCTACTGCGTGGACTTTCTAAGGATTGGAATCATATAAAGACTTCAATAAGAGAGACGCAAAGAATTATGCCACTATCTCGTTGATGAGCTGATTGGAACTCTTGAGTCTTATGAAGTGGAACGAATCAATGAAGACGAAGATCCAAGAGGTAAGAAATCTATTGCATTGAAATCAAATGATGATTACGATGATGCAGATTCGAAGATGATCGGACGATGAGGAGCTTGCTCTTACGATAAGAAGGTTCGTAAAACTGAATAGAAAAGGAAGAAGGTTCAACTCCAAGAAACAAAATTTTCAAAGACAGCAATCCAAGTCTCGTTGATGATGAGGAACCAAACAAGGATGTAGTCATTTCGAATGTAAGAAAAAGGGACACATAAGACCCAATTGTCATCTTACGAAGAAGAAGAAAGGAAAAGCTGAAAATTTTCGAAAAGCACTCAAAGCCGAAACTTGGAGTGATACCGAGTGTGAAGAAAGTGAGGATGAATATGCCAATGTGTTTGATGGCACAATCGGACTCGGACTCGATTCGGATCGACTCGAAAGTGAATTTGAGGTAAGTGATTTTAAAATTCTGTCAAAGTCTCTAAGTATATTGATGAACCGTGTTTTAGTCTTAAGACTTCTCTCAAAAGAGTTTCCGAACTAAAAAGGGAAAACTTAGCTTTAAAACAAAAAGAAAACATTTTAGAAGAAAGAATCAAAAGTTTAGATTTGAATGTTTCGACTCTTAAAGAGAAAGAAGATAATCTTTTAAAAGAAAATACTTTTCTAAAAACTGACTTATCAAATATTTCAAGGAAATTTTCTATAGGATCGAAAAACTTGAAAAAGTTCTTTCGGTTCAAAGACCTTACTTTAATAAGTCCGGTCTAGGTATGACAGAGAAACAATTCCCTTGATTGATTTTCCTAAAGTAAAGGAAAGAATTAAGAAGAGACCATCGAAAGAGGCTTACAAAAATCATTTCAAGAAAGTTTTTGTAAAATCGCAGGTCGAAATGCTCTAAGATGTTCAAAGTGTAACAAAGAAGGATCACTTTGAAAAGAGTGTCCTATGATTTGGAAGCCTATTAAGAAAGCATGGCCTTATAATGATTATTCTGCTAACACCAAAGGACCCAAGAAAATTTGGGTACCAAAGAAAGTTTGAGATTTTCATTTGAATGGAGTCTCCGTCAAGAAAAGGTAAAATGGTATCTTGACAGCGGATGTTCAAGACACATGACGGGGGACTCAAATAGCTTCATAAAGCTTATTCAAGTGAGCGAGGAAAAGTTTCATTTGGAGGAAACAACAAAGGAAATATTGTGGGATTTGGAACTGTCAAAATTGGAAATCTCACAATAAACAATGTTTCTCTAGTAGAAGGACTCAATTACAATCTTCTCAAAGATCGTCAACTATGTGATACTTTGGATTCAAGATTTTCTTCCAAGAAGGAACATGTTCGGAATCGGCAAAGACTCTACTCGATCTTTCAAAGGTCGAAGGCATGGAAATATCTATCTCCTAGATGTGAAACCAGAAGATTCGCAATGTTTAATTTCAATTCAAGACGAAGCAAGTCAGGGTACGAGAAAGCTTGGGCATATTAATATGAAGCAATTAGCCAAAATCTCGTCAAAGCGGCTTGTTCGTGGTCTACCTGCATTGCCTTATCAAAAGATCGAATCGTGTACTCCTTGCATTCGGGAAAGCGGGTAAAAATTCATACAAGTCTATAAATCATGTCTCTACTAATCATGTACTACAGCTGCTGCATAGGGATCTCTTCGGACCAACCGTAACCCAGTATTGGAGGTAAGAAATATTGCCTAGTTATTGTAGATGATTACTCCCGTTTTACTTGGGTATATTTTCTTGCAAATAAGTCTCGAAACATTCTCGTATTTTGAAAAATTTGCTAAAAAGATTCAAAATGAAATTGGATGTGTTATATCAAGTATAAGAACCGATCATGGAAGTGAATTTGAAAATCAAAATTTTACAAAGTTTTGTGATGACTCGGATTTAAACATGTATTCTCCTCTCCATATACTCCTCAGCAGAATGGAGTGGTGGAAAGGAAGAATTGATCTCTTCAAGAAATGGCTAGAACTCTTTTAATCGAAAGCAAAATTCCTTCTCGATTTTGGGCTGAAGCTGTTTCAACAGCATGCTATATAATTAATAGAGTCTTTTTAAGACCTATTTTAAAGAAAACCCCCTATGAGTTATTCAAAGGAAAGAAGCCTATTGTTTCATACTTTCATGTATTTGGATGCAAATGTTTTATATTAAAAAATGCAAAAGATCAAGTTGGTAAGTTCGAAGAAAGATCAGATGAAGGCATCTTCCTTGGATATTCTACATCAAGCAAAGCCTACAGAGTCTATAATAAGAAGAGCCGACCGTGGAGGAGTCAATGAATGTCAAATTCCAAGACTCTACGCAAAATGAATCCGATCGGACTCGCATGAAGAGTCCGAACCGCTCCAGACCCTCAAAAGATTACAACTCAAGAAGCTTCTCGCACGGAAGATCAGCATCAAGCTACTCGAGAAGACTCGAGATAAAGAAAGAGATCTTCAACCAGTCAAATCAACTAGCAACCGGAAGCATAAATCCAGTCATCCTAAAGATCTCATTATCGGGGAAATTAATGAAGGAATCCGCACTGAGATCCAAAAGGCGTGAAGAGTCTAGTGCTATAGCTCTTATTTCTGAAATTGAACCAAAAAGCATAGAAGAAGCTCTATGTGATGAAAGCTGGATTGAAGCCATGCAAGAAGAACTCAGACAGTTCAACATTAATGACGTCTGGGATCTGACATCTAAACCAAAAGGTAAAACTGTTATCGGAACCAAATGGGTGTTCAAAAACAAGATGAATGAAAAAGGAAAAGTCGTACGAAACAAAGCAAGACTCGTGGCAAAAGGATATACGCAAGAAGAAGGAATAGACTATGATGAGACTTACGCTCCTGTGGCAAGGTTAGAAGCTATTCGTCTATTACTTGCGTTTGCTTGCTATAAAAATTTCAGGTTATTCCAAATGGACGTCAAAAGCGCTTTCCTAAATGGATTTATCCATGAGGAAGTTTACGTGGAACAACCTCCAGGGTTTGAAGACCCAAAGAAGCCAGACTCAGTCTTCAGATTGAAAAAGGCTCTGTATGGTTTAAAGCAGGCACCTCGAGCTTGGTACGACAGACTAAGTAAGTTCCTATTAAAGAATGGTTTTGCCAAAGGTAAAGTTGATACTACTTTATTTATTAAAAAGGAAAACAAAAGTTTTTTACTTGTTCAAATATATGTTGATGATATCATATTTGGATCCCCAAATGAAAGTCTCAGGCAAGAAATTTTCAAAGTCTATGCGGGATGAATTTGAAATGAGTATGATGGGAGAATTAACATTCTTTCTTGGTCTTCAAGTAAAGCAATTGAAGGAAGGAACTTTCATTTGTCAAGAAAAATATGCTAATGATCTTGTCAAAAGGTTTGGATTGGAAAAATTGCAAAAAGACGATATACCAATGTCAAGTTCGTTGAAAATAGACAAAGATGAAGAAGGGAAGAAAGTTGATCAAAAGCCGTAAGTAAGCATCATCGGTTCACTTCTTTATCTTACTGCCTCTAGACTCCGACATTTTGTTGAGTGTTTGCATCTCGTGCTAGGTTTCAATCGATCCTAGAGAATCTCATCTCAAGGCTGCAAAACGTGTTATTAAATACGTCGCCTCGTCTTCAAGCATCGGTCTATGGTATCCTAAGGAGGGAGACTTTAATCTTCCGGGGATATTCGACGCCGATCTGGCCGGTTGCGAGTCGATAGAAAGAGTACTTCAGAACCCGCCGCTGCTTGGAAGCAGGACGGTGTCTTGGTTTTCAAGGAAACAGAGCATTGTAGCTCTCTCTACAACGTAAGCGAGTATGTAGCACTTGGAAGCCGCCGTTCGCAAATTCTATGGATAAAACAATAGCTACAAGACTTTGGGATTGAAGACTCATGCACTGAGATCAGATATGACAACACCAGCGCAATCAATCTCACCAAAAATCCAATTCTTCATTCAAGAGCAAAGCATATAGAGATTCGACATCATTTTATTAGAGATCATATTCAAAATGGAGAAATCTCAATTCAATTTGTTGATTCAAAAAGTCAACTAGCGGATATATTCACAAAGCCATTGGAGAAAAATCAATTCGATTTCATCCGTACCAGACTCAACATTTTGAAGCTTGAAGAAGTTAAAGTCTGATGAATTTCCATCAATCAGACTCTATCTATCAGACTCTATCTTTCAGACTCTGAATTCTCAGACTCAGACCTTCATTGTATAGACTGTAAGTTATTCTTTTAATCTCGAAAAGGTACGATCTTTCGTTATATTTGATTGATATAATCTTTAATTTCCGAAAACATGCCTTTTTCAAAAAGGGATAATCTCTTTTAAAATGGCAGTTATTATTTTTAAAATAAAAGACGACTGTTCACTTCTCTTCGTAACGATTGCTCTTTCCTTTTCAAAACTGAGTTATATATACACAGTTTTCTCTTTTTACTCGATTCTCAAAACCCTAAAAGGCATTCTTCTCTCAACCATGTTTTCTACTTCGTATTCATACTCGAGAAAGTTGTCGTTTTTCCTTGGGAAAGCAAGTGAAGGAATCTTCCATTGACAAGAAAAGATGTCTTCTTCGAGAAAGTCGTCAAGGATCGCCGGCGGGGGTCCACAAAGAATGAAGGAGGGACCGACGCACTTCGATCTCACCGAGGAAGATGATTTGTCGAGACAAAGAACGAGTCCTGTTTCTTCTCCACCTCATCACTCACCATCTACCCCACAAGGTGCGGGTCATCATCGGAGGAAGTCATTCTAGAGGATGTTGAACCGTGAGAGCACAAAAACCCTCATTTATTTACATGCTCTATCGTGCGTTGAAAGTTTCGGTTCTCCTCTGAATTATATAGATGCCTTCCTTAAAGAAAAGAATTATGGGAATGAGTACAGATTTTTGAAGCGAATGGAGGAATTGGGAATTGCTCCCAAAGGTAAAGGTGAAGAGTCACTTGCAAACATTCCAAGTGACCCTCGTGTTTCAGACCGATTCCTAATGAGGGGATCGAAGATGATAAAATGTTTAGTGATTTTCAACCGAGAATGGGCATTGCTGCAAAGGTGAAGGGAAAGAAGATGGAGTTGTTTAGATCGAATGAACATGAGAAGTCTGTTCTTGATCCGTTGAAACGAGGAATGATAAAACCCCAGGAGTGTTGATTTTGATTTCTCGGATGCAATTAATGTGAACTTAAGGGAAAAGTTCGAACCGCTTCAACTTGAGTTTTGCACCGATACCATCGATGGTTATGCACACTTGATCGCATATTTCTATTCGAATCTAAGTTTTCTTGATGCGAATAGAATATCATTCAAATGTTCGAGATCGGATTATGTGATAGATGTGGACATGCTGGCGGACATAATTGGTGTTGAACGAGGACGTTATCAACCAATCAAAGTCTCGATTGCTCGTGCTACTCACGGATCTTGTCAAAAAGAGATACGAGAGGCGAAGATTACCTACTCGAAGATGAGTGCCATCAATATTGTGCTGCACAAAATTGTGATCAATTGCATCAGGCCAAAGTCTACATCAAAGGCGATGTATCCAATTCGGAAGTCAACTCGGGAAGAAGTTCTCTCGCGCCTCATACTATTCTCTTCCATATGTACAGAGCAATGTCGAAGAACAAGGGACAATTGCCTTATCCAAATCTTGTGACAAAAATCTTCAGACACATGAATATCGAACTGCCACACACTCTCTGTGTTAGACCGTGCGATAAAATGGTGGTAGGTTTGAATATGTTGACGAAGATGCGCCCGAAAGAACTTAGCAAGGAAATGGCAAAGTTCAAGGTGAAAACTCCGCTCTCTTCCGCATCAAAGAGAAAAGGGAAGGAGCCCATTGGTACTCCATCCAAAAGAGAAGAACTCTCATCTTGGAGGATGAAGAAGACGATGAAGATCTTTCTATTCTTGCACTGGTAAGGACTAGACGTTCTGTATCTCGATCAACAGAACTTCAATCGAAGCAAAGAGAAGAAGAAGAGCAGAGAGAGAAAGAGATAGAAGCTGAAGAAGAAGAAGAGCCGAGAAAGAAAGAAAAAGAAAAAGAAGGAGAAGAAGAGAAAGAAAAGTCTCCGATGAATCTGGGAGAAAAAGAATCAAGAGCATGATAATCACTCCACCCATCTTGATGTCTTAGAGACAGGGGAGTTGGCGAGCAAGATTTTGATGTCTTAGAGACAGGGGAGTTGGGGAGCAAAAAAATCCTCACCTCATGCTGCTCCGTAAGAGTCTCCATTGATTGTAGAACATCATGATACATCATCAAATCGCAAGGTCATACGAAGCGCCATCGTCCCGCATTTACTCCATCGAGAAAGTAAATGCTAGTATGCAGACAGACAATTCAGCGGATTTTCATCGTATTCTTGATATTCTTATGGAAATGCGGGGCCAAATCTATGCTCTGGACTATGAAATTCAAGCCATCAAGAATGCTGGCCAAGCATCTTCAGTTACCCTGGAAGACAGATTGAAAGACCTCGCTCCGCGATTCAAGCCAATGCCAAAGGAGAAGAGGTAGCAAAATTAAGGGAAGACTTGAAGAGGCTCGAAGGCATAGTACAATCCATGGGAGAATTCCAGATCGTGCGCATTCCCAAGCGGACATGACTCTTTTCTCACCTTTTACCGATGACAAAAGGGGGAGAAGAAATTTGAAGCAACCATCTTTTCAAACATTGATTTTAAATTTGTTTTTGTGGTTGTGAGTTTTTTTTTTTTTTAGTATGACTTGTGTGAACTTGAGTATGGACTGAATTTGGTTGTGGATTGTGATGCTTGACTGTTGGCAATTTATATCGAGTGTTGTTATATGGTATTACTCATGAAAGTCTAACCAATTTTCTGTGGATGCAGAGTCTCGGTTGTTTTATTAAATCTTTATGAGATAGCCATATTGCTTGAGAAGTGTTTTTGCAGGTCAAGGTTGTTCAAATCTACAGGAAAGTTTTGTCATCATCAAAAAGGGGGAGATTGTTGGAGAAATCGCTCTAGAAGATTTTGAAGCTGACAAAACGTTTCCATCGTCTAGTCCGGTTATTTGCGTCGAAGACTTTCGACTACCAGACTCATAACCGCACTCATAAGTCAAGACTCAAGATTCAAGACTCAAGACTTAAGACTCAAAATTATTCTCATTGACAGTCTATCTCGATCCAGTGTCGAAGGAAATCCAAATCGAGGATTATGATTAAGGATTTCATCTTGATCTCTCGGAGAAGATCTTTTGGCTGGACAAATACAACGGATTCTTTGATTCGTATCTAGATCAATTGAAGATCCGATTATCGACGAAGTATTCTTGGAAGGTTCTATTCATGGAAACCAAGATCCCGATTGTATGGGCGAACAGATTGATGGGCTATCATCGATTCCTTTAATAGCTCGGATGATCTTCTTGATTGATTCCGTCCAACGGGTAGATTGGAGGAATTCCTTTGGTAAGTGCCAACGGTTATGATGGCATAAAGGAGTATAAAAGGAAGACGTTCTAGTTGTTCAAGAAGTGTGATAGATAGAGAAATTCCAGTCTCGAAGCACCTTGATTATTAGTCGATACAAATCTCGAGCGAAATTGTATACGAGAGAGTGTCTATACTTGGTGATACCTTGAGTGAGTGTGGTAGTTCATCTACACCCAGAAATCAAGGAAGATCAACGCTGTAACATCTCTTTGTTCATAATGGAATCCAGCCGATTGGCTGTCGGTGTAAGAGTGGACGTAGGCTTGAATCAAGCCGAACCACTATAAACCGTGTGTTTAATTCTCTCTTTCATTCACCGAGTCTTACGATTGAATGTTATTTGTTGCAATTCCTTAATTGTCTAAGTATTGTGCGAAAAATCGTTTATATACCTATTCACCCCCCTCTAGGTACTAGCACTAGCTATATCACCATGTCAAGACCTCAATTCGGGAGACTCAAAGTATTATGCCACTTTCTGTTAATGAACTCATCGGCACTCTTTAATCCTACAAAGTGGAAAAAATCATTGATGAAGATCCCAAAGGTAAAAAGTCCATTATTTTAATATCTAACGTTGATTCTGATGATACAGACTCGGAAAAAGACATGGACGATGAAGAACTTGCTTTTATGATCAAGAAAATTCAAAAAGCTGAGTAGAAAAGGAAGCAAATTCAGTGGAAGATGACAATACAAACAGAATGGGAATAAAAGAACAATGAAATAAGATGATGAGCAAGGAAATATATGCTTGATGACACATTCAGAATCCGAGTCCGACTCGAGACAGGACTCGAATTCCGATGAGGAAATCAAGGTAAGTCATTCAGCAATTCCTATCAAAATTCTTAAGTATATAAATGAGCTTTTGCTCAAATCTCAAATCTTCTTTAAAAGAATCTCCGAACTTAAAAAGGAAAATTCTTGGCTTAAACAACAGGATCTTTCTAGAAAAGAAAATTTTGAAATTTTGCAAAAAGATTTTCTACAAACAAAAGAAGAAAAAAATGATTCTTTAAAGAAAGAATTTTCAAATATTTCGACAAGATTTTCAAATAGATCAAAAACATTAGAGCATATCCTTTCTATACAAGTACATTATTATAATAAGTTGGAACTTGGTTTCAATAAGGAAAGTGATTTTCTAATTGATTTTCCTAAAGTCAATGAGAGATTTAGACAAAGACCTTCAAAGGCATTTTACAAAAATCATTTTCAAAAAGTGTTTATAAAACCCGTTGGTCGAAATGCCGTAAAATGTTCAAATTGTCGAGATTCAAAACACTTTGAGAAAGAATGTCCTAAAGTCTGAGACTTATTAAGAAAAATTGGGTAAAAACAACATACGCTACTAATTCTCATGGACTCAAGAAAATATGGGTATCAAAGAAAGGATGAGCTATTTTTGCAGGAAATAAAGGAAGAGAAGAAGGAGAGTTTGGTAAGGAATGCATATATTTTTTATTCTCAATTTGGTTTGAGTACACAATTTAAAATTTCTCATTATGCTTGATATTCGATATATCCTTGGTTGATTCGGATTTTATAATGATCATATTCTTTGATTTGTTTGATTGAAGAAAGAATCATGTGATTTATTTTTGTGATTCGTGGGTTGAGATTTGATATAATTACGTGTGATCATTTTTTTGGTTTGATTTTATTTTATCATATTTTGCCAAGTAAAAATCTATTTTACGTAATATTAATTTATTACACAAGATATTCTTAGATACTCAAGGATTTTATTCTCTCTGTTTTTATTGTACTATGACTAAGTGAGAATTTATTTTTAAAATATCATTGTGCATAGTATTCTTTCTTAGAATACTTTCTTATGATGAATTAAGAAAGAATATTTGTTTATCTATGGATTTTCTATTTTACTCTAACGAAATGGAAGGATCCAAATTGATGGATACCAAAAAGGAAATGAGTTGATTGTAGGAAATTCTTCAAGGGAATGATGATCACAAAATTAACGCAAATCATGATGCAATCAAAAATGTATCTCATGCGAAGATTGGTAATGATTTTTTTTAATGGTATATTTCAAACATATACCATGCAATAAGAGAATATTTTTTATCATCCCGCCTTATAAATTTCTATATGTGTTTATCATAATTTTGGATGATTGTTTATTATATTGCAAATATCTTTTGTCGTAAATATAAGGCATTGCAATTTTGGCACATGAGAAATATCTATTTTCTTTTTGTAAAATGCACCAATAATATATTTTTGAGTTTTACGCTCAAGCAAAATCCCTTTGATCTCAAAAGATATTATTGCATATTCATGGATATTCTTGCTATATTCTTAGAAGATATCTTATATCTAACAAGTTTGATCCGCAAATCAAAGGAAGATATTATGTGGCATTTTTGCAAATATTATTATCTATTATACAAGATTTTACAAGTGGCAATAGAATATTCCATATGAATTTTGGAAAGCTGGAATAGAAAATTGTAGAGATTCTGTACTATTTTTTGGAGGCTCAAAGATTCTATTTCTTGTGCAAAGTTTTTGCAAATTGTTAAGAAAGTCCCTAATGTGTCGCATTTAAAGGTTGAATAGTTCTGAATTTTAATTTTATATATGCTATTTAATTTATTTATTTGAAGAAAGGGCATTATATATTATGTGGATATTATTACAGCTTATTTGTGCAAAAAGTTTGTTACGTTGATGCAGGTTGAATTCGAGACGAGTTTAATTGAAGAAAATAAATTTTTTTCTTGAATTTCAAAATGCAAATGATCGTTGTGTATATTGTTGCTACGAAGGAAATAATGGAAAAATATTCTGCTCAACGTGCACAAGCCACAATTGTCTCTATTCGCAAATATTGTCATGATGATAGGAGGAGAAAGCGAATCCAAGAGAAAGGAAAAATTAGTGATCATCTCAAAAAGGCAACAAATTGAGGGGGCGTGTTGATCATTTATGGAAAAATCTTTTTGATTGATCGTAATCTTGTTATGGAAGGAAGGTAAATGTGTCGAGTTTAAGTTCTACAAAAATCCGATTAGTGCATCTTTCATTACCTTTTGTCACTAACAAATTTCTAAGTGAATTTCATTACCTTTTGATATTATCATTTTATTTTGACAAAAAGAATAAGTGAATTTTATAATGCATCCGTGATTTTTATTGGATATTTGCTGATATATATGATTGAAGTGAGTTATATTGCATATTTTTAATATTCAATTTACCTTATCAAAGCTGATTTTTGGAAATTATGTTTCATGCAAGATATATTTATCATTTTATATTCTCTACATAATACTATATCTATTATCGCTTTTTGATTATGATAAAAAGGGGGAGAAGATATGAATATGCATATGTATTGATTGATTGATATTATTTATTGCATAATATTGAGCTGCGTTATTTTTTCTATATATTGTTATGCTCAATCTATTTGCTATCTTTTGATATCCTTTGATTTAAATTAATATTTTTAAAAGCGTGTTTACAAATCTGCATATTCAGATATTATTTTGTCATCATAAAAAATGGGGAGATTGTTAGGGAAATCCCTTATGATGTTTTGAAGATGACAAAATAAATCAAAAACTACTAACGTGTTTAATGGTTAAATAATAGACAATGTATATGATAGAACATGTAAAGGATATTATCAAAGTCTGAAGACTGCCAGACTTTAGTGTCAAAGTCTGTTTTACATCAGAAATCTGCCAACTCTAACAAATTCCAGACTGAACATGAATGAAGAACCAGAAGATAGACTCTATGCTGGAGCTGAACTTATTCAGACCGTGTTCGAGACCTTGAAGCTAAACTGCTCGTAAGCAGAATATGTTCAAACCCAGATTGTAAAGTTTATTGCACTCAGACTCAAATTGTAAAGTCTATTGCACTCAGACTTTATATCCAGATTTGACAGAACGTAACTCAAGCCCCAATCATATAACGGCTAGTGATCTGGTTTGAATTCTACATCAAGATTGATTTGATTGACTCAATCTAATTAATTGACAATTGAATCTTGAAAACAAGAACTTTCTAAACGAAGAGACTCTACTTATAAAAACAAATATTCTGTTTGTATGGACGATCATAATCATTTTGGGATTATACTTTTATCACTCAAAGGCTACCAAATCTTCTAAATACAGATTTGTCCAATGGATAGACTGGAAGATGATCCTCGAGATACTGTCCAACGGCTAGTTTGGAAGTGGATGAGTATTTAAGGAGATCAAAGATCGATGAGCAAGTAAGAGACAGAGCGTAGAATTTACAATTCCAAAGTTTGAGCAACCTTTGATCATACACTTATCTTTTGTGAGCTTAAACGTTTGTGATCGTGAGGGAAATACCAAAAGAGTAACTTAATGAGATAGTGTGATCTACCACTAAGTGTTTATACTCAAAATTGTAATCTCTTGTTAATTGCATAGTAAAATCCAACCAAGAAGGCTGTTAGCGTGGGAGAGTGGACGTAAGCTTGGATTAAGCTGAACCACTATAAACCTTGTGTTCTTATTCTCTTCCCCGAATCTCTTTATTTTGTTCGTAGTTCTATTTAACAAGCTAAAGTCTTATCTCGCTCAAAGTCTACTGTTCTTCAGGCTCAGTTTCAAAAGTCTGTTGTTATTCAGACTCAGGTTAAAAGTAAAGGTTTTCATTGAATTTTGCATAATCTATTTTTACACCTATTCACCCCATCTCTAAGTGTTCATACTAGCACTTTTAGAGACCACTCCAAGAGGAGAACAGTTGAAGACCATCTTTGAAAAGAGTCGCAGAGTGCAAGTCAACTTGGCAAAAGAGAAAGACATCATTTGCAAAAAAAAACATATGTGAGAGGTTGGTGAATCTACATCTCCAAAAGAATCTAAACTCCGGGTGTAAGGAGCATTTAGTGAGGATCCTTGAGAGCACCTCCATAACCAAAGTAAATAGATAAGGAGACATGGGATCCCTTTGCTGCAGACCTCTGCCACTAGGAAAGAAACCATGTAACTCCCCATTCAAAGAAATGGAAAATTTCGACGTCCTCACACAAGTCATAATAAGCCGCACCAAAGAGGCAGGAAACCGAAAGGCTAGGAGAACATTCTCAAACCAAAAGGCAAGGAACCGTAAGGCTAGACATTTAAGTTTCATTTTCACATAACCCAAAAAAACAAAACAAAACAAAATACAATGCTGGGAAAACTTCCTCCCCAAAAGAATCAATTCACTAAATTTTACCATTATCAGAGATTTAGAAAATGTGTGGCCCTTTAAACAACATGAAGAAAAGTAACCACCATAAAGTGCACCTCACAATAGCAGGGAATGCCAAGTTCGACATTTCCAAGCCTTCCTTTGAATAAACCGAAATCATAATAGTAGTCTACGGTTTAAACTTTTGATAGAATTTCTAAACAAAACTTATACATAATCACCTTAACGTTGTGAAACTTCAAGCAAAGTATATTATGACTATGATGCAGCCACCATCAGCTCCAGTGCCTATTGCAGTTATCAATTCAGTATTGTTTTTAAACTTAGGACACTTGGATTTTCTCTCCTATCGTCATGCTGTTTCTCAGCAAAGACCAGCATGCATAGGACATTTACTACAAGTATAGAACTTATAAGAAATGATTAAAACCATATCGAACATATGTTATATCTCCTGCAGTGGAAGGAAAACCATATTCATCGAACAAACGCATGAGATCGCCAAATTAACCATGTAGGTCGCCAAATTCTTTAAGTGGAGCTTTTACCTAAAGAACTATTGGCTCATGCATGAAAAGCTGTTCTGCAGCATAACAGAGCTCCCCAACTTTGTAAGAATCCAGGAAAAACCTCCTATTAGCAGGAGCTTTCCAATTTCGAGGCTGAAGCAAAGTGGATATAATCTGAAAAAAGAAAAGAGGTAATTAAGCTTGGCAAAAGTTCTAATGAGGATGATGGTATTGACTTATGTATCACTCGCCTTCTTAAAGCCTTGAGGAGATTTCTGTCTAGTGAACTTTTTTGTAGGATATGACAGCTCATTATTCATTGGAACCATCTGCCTGCTCTCATTTTCAAATTGATCGAGTGCTAGTTGTCTTACCATTCCACCAAGGTTACCTACAGCCTCTTTAACAACTACCACCTGTAGGACAACAATGTAAGCATGAAGAACAGAGACTAAAACACCCTTTGATGTGAGACCATGACGTAAGTTCACAGACTTACAGCTCTAGGATGAAGACTAACGTCTCCCTCGGTGTCACTACCATTTGAAGCAGTTTCGTTGCTGGAGAGTTTTCATCCGATACCGATGTTTCTTCTATAGAGACATTTAAGATGGCAATTAAACAGCTTGACGAGACAGCATTAGTTGCCTTAGCTTCAGCAGCTGAAGCCTCCCGAGTTTTTCCATCGAGTTTTTGTCCATGCCGGAACTGTTATATACACATCATTAAGAAACACGCAGATAAGATGCTAACTAAAATGTTTGGGCGTGTCTGCGTGCCAACAAGTGCCTGTAGGCACGCAGCTTAGTGGCCGAAAAGGAGGGAAGCAAAGAGGGACACGAGATTGGGGGTGAAAAGAAACAATTGTATGTCACTTTGCAGGTGCAACAAATTCCAGACTTGTACTAGAGAAAAGGAAGGACAGGAGAGATGGGGAAGAAAGTATAATACCCCATGCCACCAAATGAATTATCTAGTACACTATCTGAAGCTGGAGATGTTGCAGGAACAACTCTAGACGCATTTAATTTTGGACCACTGATAGGTGAGGCTCTCTCCGATGTTAACATGGGAGAATCGCTATCCGACTAGAACAGCGACTTTTCGATGACCAAAAAAGATCATCAAGCAGCATATCTGCACTGAATAATTTGAATTATATTAAGGAGCAAATAGAAGACCAATGAGAAGACCAAATGGGAAGAACATATGTCATGCAATCGCTGAAAAAGCCTTCTGAACTAAACAAACAATTAGATGGACAACAATGAAACCTTATCAAAATATCTGACCAGATCATAAATCAGCTTCGTATGCTGCATGAATGAACATCACAAACCTCTTAATTTAACTAGTTTCTCCAAATAATAACTCATAATATGTCTGCTTATTGGAAATTTGAAAATCTTCCTCTTTTCAACATAATAACATCCAACTAAACCTATAGCGAAAGGAAAACATGAGACAAATGTTAGAAATGGCCATTCCCATTCTGTCGTATTAGTCTCACTCTCACGTGAACCATGGTAAAGCTAGTGAAAACTAAAATGAGAAGATTACAAGACGAGAACCACAAAAAAGAGTTCCAGTTCCATGTGGACTGTGATTCCCATTTTATTTTTAATTCTTGTCTAAGATCATTATTGCACTGGAAAAATTAAAGTTGATAATACAATTGAAACTGAAAAAAGTCAGTTTATGTTTATGAACTTTGTAATACTATAGTTTTTGGCATTTTGGTCAGTTCGTGTGGACTGTGATTCCCATTTTATTTTTAATTCTTGTCTAAGATCATTATTGCATCGGAAAAATTAGTGTTGATAATACAATTGGAACTGAAAAAAGTCAGTTTATGTATATAAACTTTGTATATAAACTGAAAAAAGTCAGTTCATGTGATCTCCAAGACTCCAACCAAAATTAGATCAATCAACACCGTATTAGTCAGAATTAATATAAAGAATCTTCTCAAGAGTTCGTGACCAAAATTTTGAATTAAATCCGTCTAATGAGTTTGTACACTCGATCCTAAATATCTTCAGTTTCATCAAACAAGTAAGTAAACTCAATCAAAAGGCGAGTCCGATCTCATGCTAAGTTTTAGAAGATTTTCTGCTAAGTTTTTCAAAACAATTTTAACAATCTAGTCCAGATTACATGGGTTAAGTGTCTTAAAGATATACCCCGGTAGCCAATTGGCGTTGATCGCACTTGTGTATCACTCAATAATCTCTCTTCCAATCCATGCAAGATTCGAACCGTCTCGCAAACGGTCTATGAGGAGGTGCTAGTTGTGCTCGTGTGAGAGGGAATTTGTTACTGTGTTGTTAGGGCTTTGACAATAACCTTGTAAATGTTGAACCTTTGTGTGACAAGTTGTGTTGAGTAGTTCTTGTTCATATAAAATTTATTTTAATTGATGTGAGAGATTTATGACAACGTTGTCATTGATAATATGCAGCTGAAAGTTCCATATATTGTGTATCGCCAATATTTATGTGAAGTGTTTCTAGGTCTAGGTTGGGCTGGCTTGAACCTCTCGTGAGCAGGTTTGGTCTACACACCACAAATAAAGGAAGCCTTATGGGCTTAGTCTCAAGAGAACCCTCCAACACTTGAGTTGGTAAATGAGAAATAAAGTGATAAAGGAAACGATTAGAAAGGATCTATCTTAGTGTGTATAGATAGGCACATAGTTGAGCAAGGCTGGGGATTGCATTCCCCATCCCCGCCCCATGAGGTGGAGCTTAGCCGACCACCCTCCCGTGTGGTGCGGAGAGGGCGCTTCCTTGCAAGGCATGGGGCACCATATCCCAACATGGCAAATAAATCTCAAGTAATTTTGTACAATAAAGAAAATTATATAATTGTAAGCGTTTTCATAACAATTTGCTACTTTAAAATTATTCATATTCCATATTATTAAAAAAAATAAATTAAAATCTCATGTACGTGTAAGTCTACTTAGTTATGTTAATTTGTTTGTACTCTTCACTTTAAAACATATTTTTCATTCTATGTTAGTTTTGAGTAAAGTAGATAGTAAATTATAAATAGTTATTTAATATATACCAACATGTGATTCATACATATCGTATTGATTATTTGTAATTAATTATGTGTTTTTAATATACAAGTGAGGGGATTGACTTGGCAGAAATGCTGCACTGCGCTTTATGTGCATCTTCAGACCACCGCTTTGGGCGAGGTGTTCATCTCTCGGAATTTTCCCTTCCTGGACTACTTGCCTCTCCTGGGCTCAATTAGGTAGGGTGGGTCCTCAAAAAAGGGTTGAAAAGTTTTAGCTATAGCCGCCACGCTCTTTCATTCGTCATTTGATCTAGCCAAGAAGTTCCTTTCTCTAATTTGGATTTCTATGAGGTCTATTGCCAATGCCAAAAATCAACTTGGGTGCATCACCTAGGGGTTCGGCTAATAAATTACTAAGCCTAAACTTAGTTCAAGCTCTCTTAAACTTATACCAATTCGCGATTTAAGTTTAAGTTCTTAACATGCAAATAATTTTCAATTAAGAGTCACCACTAATTTATTTTTTGTTGAGTCAATTAAGAACCCAAGTAAAGTTAAGAAAAGTTTATTTTACTTATACGAACTATAGAGATTGTAAGCACAAAGACTTGGTTACATTATATTTTTCTAATGCCATTTTGGTACCGCTCATTTGATCAAAAATACATTTAGCATACAACTTGGATTTATTTTATTATCTTTTAACACGTGAGATGATTACACGGAGGTGCAAACATTAATGCAACATCCAATAAAACAAAATAATAAATAAATTGCAAGTAATTAGAAAATTTGCATATCCAGCCTATATATGATTTATAATTAATACACAATTTCAACTAACAATTTCAACTAACTATGCTTTATACAATGTATGCAATACCAGCTTACTCTAGATGCAATATTGTAGAAAAATGATGATGTTTAACTAGGTGGCTTAATTCTAATGACCAGAAAATTTAATTTGTGCCTACGTTAATGTGGCATGTGACTTTAATTAAATTAATCTAACATGTGGACTACATAACATGCGATTTTAATAAAATAACCTAACTCTAATGACAGGCAAAATTACTAAGCATTTTATTCTAACATGACAAGCATTCTAATTAAATTAATCCACGTGACATGCAATTAGATGACCATAATTCTATATGACACATACATGATTATTTTTCTATTTTTCATAAAACTTTGAAATTGAATATTACCATAAATGAACTATAAAGATTAGGATACTATCTAATTTAAATTAGGAAATAAATTATTCTAAGCCCTAATTTAAATCAGAAAATTACCCTAATCTTCTAGATTTGACATAAATGCTATCTATCCAAAAATATCCTAATCTATTTAAGGAAAAAGCAATCAGAATCTATTCCAAACATACAACATGATCTATAAAAATCTATTCAAATTCCACCTAGTCTTTTTTGTATTTTTTTAATAGGGAAACAACTTAACTCAAATCAAAAAAAAAAAAAAAAAAAAACAGAGAGAGAGCAAGAAACAGTCACCAAATCATCCAAAACACATCCACTCTATTCAATTTTGGTAATGAATGAATAAAATGAACGATGGTATCCAAGTGGTAATGAATATAATAGAAGATTTTCCATGCAAATGGGATCATATCTGTGGTTGAGATCAAATTGCGGTCCATATGCACTCAAATATTTGATTGGATTACGCTTCATCCCCAGGGCCTTTATCTAATTAAGCTCAAAGCCTTTTAATTTTAATGGGCTGAACAAGTTCAATTAAAGCTCAAGACCCCTCCTTTTCCTCCTGTAATTTCGGCCACTAACACTCCTAGCCTAGGCTGAATTTCACTTATTGCGAGCCCATATCCACGTGACTAATTCAGGCCCATTCATCACCGCTGGTCCAATTTAAATGCAAATAACATATGCTCTTTAAAACTGTATGATATGCAATTTAATTTTAATATTTTTGTTTAGGGACTAAAGGTTAGCCCTTAATTTTGTATACAATTAATTCTAAGTGGTTAAATAAAATTTAGGTGTCAACACACATGATCACTTATTGCGTGTTAGTGGCTTTAGTTAAAATCAATTAAGACTGCTTGCAAAATATTCTTTTGAAAATAAAGAAAAATGGTATTGAAATGGCATTACATTAATTAACCATAATCAAGTCCCCAAATCAATTAAATCTCTTGTTTGTAGAAGTAAATGTACTTTCACATTTTATTTGAGTGTCTAACTAATTGATTAGCAATGGCTCCAAAAGGTAAGAAAATTGCATGTTAAATTAAACACCAAGTTGTAATTGGTAGGGCCTGAAAGAGCGTGCTATACGTGAATGATTACCTCATGAGAGGAACCTTCACTCCTGTTTAGTAGTCTATTAGCTTTCTCTTTGGTGATTCACCTTTGGGAAGGTCGAGACATTATCATATCAAATATTATGTGTCACATGAACCAAGAAATTGGGAAGATTCTAGTAGCTGGATTGCTATTTATCTAGCAACCTCCAATTTGCAATATTTGAGGTGTTATAAATGAGGTAGAATACAGATCGTACATGTATTATTCTAATATAATTGGCACTTCAAACTAACATGACACCGAAAATAGCAACAAATGTTTGTGTTACAACACCTTATTTATTTCCACATATGATACAATAGAACATGTGGAGTTCTCTCTCTCTATTTTATTTTCTTTTTTGGGTCGAAACAGGTGGAGTTCATAATGCCAACTATTGCATGTCCCAAACTATTTATTAATTGCATCATTTCTCACTTGCGCTTGAAGGTTTTGACAACCGTGGGCAAATGAGTTCTCTTGAAATAGTCCTCCCAATTGATACACCCCGGATCAAAGTAGAAGACACTTTCCATGTTTACTCCATCGTCAAAGGCTGTGGCTCTCAAAGCCATCATATTTGTATCGTCAAAGCTAAGTCAATAAAAAAAATAAGAATCAGAAATTATATAATTTTGTAGATAACTATCAATTATATTAAAAATTTAAGTTAGGAGGTGAACTCATGGTAATACTTAATCATTCTGATACTCTTCCTCACGCGTAAGCTTTAAGGCATGGAAAATATATAATAGGAGAGGTAAATTTAGGCTGATAAAAGTCTAAACCCAAGACTTCTATATTAAATTTGTAAGATCACAATTGGTTGTTTCAAAAGTTATAATTTAAAAAGTGATTTAATAGTTAAATACTTGAACAGAGATTTGTATATAAGGGGAAGGAGGTGATTAATTAATGCACTCCGCACGCATATTGGCCAATGCATAGAAGCTTAGAAGCTTACACCCCATTGAAGAATATATAAGGTTCGTAGAGGTCAGCCAATCGCAGGGCAGTGTTGACCTTTTTGTCCAAGTCAGCATGCAAGCCTTGGAAACACCCGCCAAACGCTGAGCTAGCAACTTTCAACGCCTTCATTCAAAATAATACAGAACTAGCTCAGATTGGTTTGCGAAAGAATAAATAATATAAAAACAATAATTTATATTGTTTACAAAATAAATGAATAAAAAATATTTTAATTATCCATGAAAATATTTGAATATAAACTGATATTGATAACAAAAACATTATTCATGGAATAATTATTTTTAGCGATAACACATCCTCAAATTTCATGCATCAAACAAAAATTAAGGATGCTTTTCCCATTTTCTTAATATCATGGAATATGCATGTCAATTAATTAGATAAAGTGCCCATTAGATTCTTATGTAACACAAGAGCCTAGGCTTTAAACAAAGCACATTTTTCCATCTTTTTTGTGGCTGTGACTTTTGACTATGACTTTTCGGCTTGCATCACTAGTTCTTTTTCTTTTTCTTTTTCTTATGTTAGGGCCCCGATGCTTTGAATTTATAAAGCAAAAAATTAGGCATTATTGCTGGAATGTAAAGTATTATTCAAACTTTAAATTTTTCATAATAGTTAATGTTGTATGTGTTTATATTTACGTATTTCTAAAGGTTTCAGCCATTTCCCGTTTAACGGAAGTAAAAAAATGAGAGTGGTAAATGTCGAAACATATTAAAAGAAACTGTCACTTCAAATAAATTAGCTAATTATTTGAAGATATGTTTATTAATTTCTAGATTATCATCACTTATATCAATAAAGAAAGAAATATGTTGACTTGACTACTTAAAATTCATATAACATAAAGATTTTCAGATATTTGGGATCTTCAATTTTCTCCATATTTCAACTTATTGAATTAACTTTTGGTGACCATTTGATCTTCACTTTTTAAGTTATTTTGAACTTACCTTTGACAAGAGAATGTAACGTCTCATGTGCTTGCGAAAGCTGGCCGTGCTTCCCATAATTCTAGGCTTACGAACTTTGACCGGCTTCCCATCCTCGTCGATCCAAGGACTGTCCTTGAAGTAACTCACAATGATGCGTCGAAGATCTGAATAGGACATAGGATGTTTCTTTGAGGAACCCACTTGGTAAATCTTGTTTGAATTGGGCTGATTAGCATGCATTGCCATGGCCACAATCATAGCGTTTACCACCATATCTGCTGGTATCTACTCAAGATAAAATTCCATATTTAGGTTTAAAGGCATCGAATGCACATGTATATGAATAAATGAATGTCCTTATGTATTTTCAAATGTGCACAATAAAGTGATGATTGGAATCTATAATTATGAATATTTTGCCAAATCAATTATCACAGGCCAATTCACAAAGGAGGAGTACATAATCAATTAAGCAAATGCAAAATTTAGGATGCTTATAATCATAGCATTTGGATGGTGGTTAACACTTGTCGAGATGATTAGATGTTACCATGTCGAGTATCGTGTTAGGATTGCCCAAGAAATATTTCAGTCTTCCTCTACCATAGAGTATGGCAATACTGTCCATAGTTCTGTGCCATGTATGTTTCCAAAGAAAGAAAGAAAAAAGTTAATTATACAATACTAGCATGTTAAACAACAAAATACTAATTAACGAGATACTTATCGCCATTACATGTCAAGGACTAAGGTCTCACTACATAATCAATCAATTAAAACCAACATTTTTAACCAGTAAAAGATATGCCCATGCGTGTGTTCATTTACCTATAACTTGCTCTGTTCATTTGATGAATATAACTGTCTATGAGACGTTGATCTTTTACCTATTCAAAAAAATTCTTTTCAAACTCTCCTGTCAACCTCCCTGTAATTGTACTTAGTGATGCACTTCTAGCTGGTTGTATCTATCCTTTCATCTAATATATCAGCTATTTCGACCAAAAAAAAAAAAACCTCCCTGTGGAGTTTGAATTTTTTATGGCCCTTTATGAAAATCAAGGATCACAAACATCATTTATTCATTGTTTACCCTCCTCTAAAGGTTTGACTTCCTTGAAAAGATGGTGCGTTCATTAGTAGACCCGCCCGCGCAAGTCTATCTGATTTCTTTATGATCTTGTATTGCTATTTAGCAACTAGACTAAAAAACAGATGTAGATATGTTTCTTGATTTTCTTGTTCATTAACAACTTGCATTTTGCGAAGAACCGGGAGGTAGTAATACTTGAGTAGTCCCTTCACTTTGGTTCGGAGTTCAATAGAGTTCTTCCACTTTTTTTAATTCAATTCAAAAACCGTGGTGCGTTGAACACCGAATAACAATTCTGGGACCACATATGATATTACTCCCAAAAAATAATGTCATAGGTGACAGCTAGAAATTTAAAATGAGTAATTATGTAAGATTCTACTAACTATGAAAGAACTATAATACTTGGAAGCTATTGCTAAAATTAGGAGTTCAATGTCAGACCATGTTGAGAGAGAGAGAGAGAGATTTGTGAAGGATAACCTGGGAGGGAAACCCTCAATCCAACCAGCAAAAGGTTCTCGATAAGTACTTGTTATGATTGTGGGTCTCATAATAGCAAGTTGTATATTTTGTTTGAGATGGTGCTGCACCATCATTTCCCCCATTGCCTTCGTTAAAGTGTATGTGTTTGGCCAACCATGCAGCCTTGCCCTACACATCAATTATAATGAATACCATAAGAACTACTGAAGATTATAATATAATAGTATGGCCATATACAAATGAATTAATCAGGCATATTTTAACTACCTAACTCATGTTTTAGTTATGAATATTATGGTCAAGCACCTTGTAAAGAGTTTATCACCAAAACTTCAAGTCCAACCAAAAACATTTTTTACGACCCAAATTTTCATGAAAAGAACATCAATATTATACAATCAACTTTTGATATAATTTCGACCAAAAAAAAAACTTTAAATATGATGATTGAGTAAGCCGATTTGGAGGTAACAATCCAACTTGATGCTTGGCTTTGAAAGCCACAATTAAAGATGTAACTTTTAACTAACTTAATCATCAATTTCATTATTTACATTTTTAATAATATTTTTTTAAATTTTTTTTTTTTTTTACTTTTTTTTTTCTCTCTCTCTCTCTCTCTCTTTTTTGGTTCTTCCTTCTTCTTCTGGCTGGTTTCCCTTGGCAAGGACAACCAAATACAACTAGAGGAAGAAGGGAAGAAAAGAAAAAATAAATTAAAAAATTAAAAAATTAAAAAATTAAAAAGTGTCTACGTCTGTGCTAGCTAAACCATATAGGAGGGTAGTATCCATGCTAGCGATTTTCAACCAAAATTGATCTAATTGACTAAATTGGCACAAAATAAAAGGTTCTCAACTCAATTATCCAAAAAAAAAAAAGAAAACAGAAGATTTAAAGCTAAATTGACACGATTGCAATAAATTTGAAAAAATTTTGGTAATTTTGCTATATGATACCATCAACTTTACAAATTATGATTGAGTAAGCTGAGCTTGAGGTAGTTGTCTAACTTGGTACGTAGGTTTGAGAGCCACAATTAAAGATGAAATTTCAACTAATCATCAATTCTGTTGTTTACGATTCAATCAATAAAAAGCAAACCTTTGCAAGCCCAAATTCTTTAAAGCAATGGTGCTTTCTCTTTCTGAAGTGTTCTTTTCTCGAAGTTCATTCATCAATTCTTCAACCAAGAGTTTCTCTTCATTCACATCCAACTTCCTTGACCCATTGAGCGTCTCACCCATACTAAATGTCTTTTCTCGTATAATTCCGGTCATATTGCCCCATACATATGCTGAAAATAAAAGGTTCCATAAGATACATTGTCAGTGCAAACTACTTTTTAAATGAGCAAGTGGTGAAATAGAACCTCTCATCTGCTAATTTACATAGCAAAAATATCAAGAGCAACCACAATAAAAAAAACACAAACCAGTTGATATGTGAAGTAGCATCTTTACGTTAACACATCTTACAGCAAATTCAGCAACATGCTTAGCTCCAAATACATTGACGGCTAGTGCAATGTCATATCTGTGGGAGAAAGATGGCAATAAACTCAAAATAGGATGAGGGAAAAGCCACGAATTCTCCGAACTAATTTTAAATTGGGCGGGGAGGGCAAGATTGTAATCACGTACCTTTCGTCGAATTTGGTAGTCGCGGCCGAACTAACAATTATGTCTATTTCTCTCCACATCTCCAACCTCAAATCAAAATCATGTACTCCCAAATTCTCGCAAGAAACGTCACCAGGAATCGGAGACAATTTCTCCACAATTGAGTTGAAATTCTCTGCCCACTCTTCCCTCAAATTGTCGAATAACTTCTTCTCTATGAGCTGTTTGCGACGTGAAAAGATTGAGAGTTGTTATGAAGGAAATTTTGTCTTTTATCTTAGTTTTTATATTCTTTTTCTTCCTTTGCCTTTATTTTCCATGTTAAATAGAGTAGAATTAATTCGAAATTACACGCCCAAGTGATTGTACCATCTATTGGATAGACCATTATACGGCTACTCTTGTAACGACTCAAGTTCTTTTCCTAAAAAAACACAAATCTCTTAATTTTCTTCCCTTAGACTCTATTTATTTAGCGAAGAACAAATAATTTGGAATATACCTATCCAAAAAATGATCATTTATATAGCTTAAAAAAATTTAGTCAATGAAAAAAAAAAAAAGTTTTCATCTTCAATAACAATTTATGTCTTCTATTTTCGTAGAAAATGAAAATATATTTCATTTATTCATTCTCATAAGCGACACAAGCAATCAATTGTAGGAAAATATTTTCCAAATCATTCATTTTTCGAAGAAACAAACGAAGCCTTAATAATTATCATATTTATTTTTTCAACACACATCTATGTGTGCCTTTTATTTCTAGTCAATTTAGAACAAAAAGTGGATCTAACCATCCAAGTATAATTTAGAGTTTGATTCTCTACCTCTTCATGCAACCTCTGTATCGCTGCTTGTTTGTCCATAGCTCTGATAAGAACGTATATTTTCTTGACATTTGGTTGAATCCGAAGGATCTTCTCCACAAAAAAACTAACCCATCATGATAAATAATAGTTAGCAAAAAGATGGTCAATTGATGGCAATTGGCAACTAAGTATACTTCATACGTGAAGAGAGAGAGAGAGTACTCTTTGCGAGAAAGCCAGTGGCTCCCGTGACTAAGATGGTCTTGTTTTCAAGAAATTGGACAATATCCATCCCCATATTGGAACCGAAATGGACGGGAGAGTCTTGGAAGAAGAGTTAGGGGGAACTTGAAGAGTGAATTAAGCGCTGAGGCACAAAGGCTCTATATGTAGCTGCATTTGACCATGCTTATCAACCTTATCCGTAACTTTTTGATACGTCAACATCGACATTGCAATACGCGGCGGAAAGAGAACTAGCAACCACATGATTTCATATGAAATTATTTAACGGCTATAATGTCGTCCCGTGTGTTCACGATGTTCAAGGGTGCAATTCCGCCTAGGCAAACTGCCTCGACAATATCGTCCGTATTTATCACGATTGATCAAGTCCCAATAGATGTCCCTTGGTATACAGCCGCCGTTGATAGCACTTGAGTTCGCTCAATGATGCCGCTTCCAGTCCACGCAAGACTGGAGTTGTCTTAAGGACGACGGTTCATGAGGAGTGCTACTTGTGCTCATGTAGAGAGATGCCTTTTCTTTCAGCGTTGGTGGAGCTGCAAAGATGACCTTGTCAAATTGAAATGGAGTTATGCATAAAAAAAAAATTGAAATGGAGTTGAATTTATCAAATTCAAATTTTTTTCCCTTCAAATTTTATGGATTATTGGAATAGAATTGAATTTATTAAATTGAAATAATGAATAATATTAACAAGGATTAATGTTTTTAGTGTAAATTTCATTCTAGGCTCTTTTTTTTTTATAGTTTAAATGTAAGTATTATAGAGCATATGAAGTATAGCAACTTATGGGCAGCCCCCCACCCCGCATTACAAATAGAGCTAATAATTCAAAAGGATGGAGGTAAGAAGTCTACGTATAGTAACCAATACAACATTTGACTGGGAATGTTTAATATTTGGGTAAAGTGAAGCTCTGCTTTTATGCACCTTGGCCAAAATAATGTAAATGTCAGTTGATTTGTTTTGAAACCGCCTATGGTTATGCTCGATCCAAAAGCAATATATGGTTGAAACGATCTATGGTTGCACTCCAATCTAGGCTTTTTATTATTTATTTATTTATTTGTCAAATTTGAATCAAATTAATTTGATTGAAATAATCAAAAATGATAATTTATCATGTATATATTTTTATATACATTCAATAGACAACGTGTTCCAACATGTTGGAATTCTCTACTATTGAGAAACGATATGTCGACGTGTCATTTTTTTTTTTTTGGTAAAAGGTAAGAATATATTTATAAGCTTTGGACAAATATACAAAAAAAAAAGGCACCAAAACTCACACTCTAGCTGTAGAAACCGGAAGAGTGAGAGGAAGCCGAATCGAAAGATACAGGGCAATAATAACAACAAGCTATACTACCCAGAACAAGGAAACAACCAGATTACAAACCACCGACCCTCGAGGTCCAATCCAAAGAAAGGCGAAGAACGGAGAGGATGTTAGGAAGATGTAGCGGAAGCAAACACGGAGGGATGAAAGCCCTAGCTTCTTTGGAGTCTTATGTTTCTTGGAGTAGGCGGAACGCTTGAAAACGCCAGCATTTTGTCATTCACAACCTTGATAAGGTGATTTTTAAGAGCTAAAATCACTAAGGTTTCACCCCGAAAAATGATGCTATTCCTCTTCTTCCAAATAAGATGGCACATGGCTCCAAATGAGAATCGAGCGATACTATGAAAGAAACTCTTTCCATTTAGGAATTTTAATGCCCAAGAGAGGTTGTCCTTCCACGATCTTTTCCTCCAAGGAAGGTTACACCTTGAAGACTAAAAATATGCAAGAGTCGCTGAAGCATCACATTCAAAGAACAAATGATCTATGGAATCAGGTACGGTATTGCATAAAGCACACAAAGTATACTCAATTCTTCCATATGAGAGGAGGAGAGTTTGAGTTGGAAGCCGATTCTTAGTGATGGGCCACAAATTAAATTGAAACCGAGGGGCAATGGCATTATCCCAAATAAAAGCAGCCCAAGGCGCATGATCTTTTTTAATCCTGATAGCATTCCAGGCGGAAGCAACCAAGAACAAACCTGAAGGATCATTACTCCAAGTGAAACGGTCAAGGGTTGGGGATAGGTTGGGAATAAGGATGCCGTACCTTTCAAGGAAGACTTTGAGCGAAAGACCCGCAGGGGAGAAGAGATCCACGACCACCGCATAGGTAGGAAGGTCGAAACTCTCCACAATAGCCGGTGGTACGAATAAGTGTAACGGGCCACAGCTTAGCCAATGATCATACCATAAGGAGACTGAGAAGCCGTGCCCAATTTGCCAAGAAAAAGCCGATCTAAAGAATCTACGAAGTTGTAGGATTTTTTTCCATGCCCAAGAGCACACGGCAGGTCGGCATGTCATGTTCGTGTTTATTTAGTTGTCAAATTTGAATCAAATTAATTTCATTAAAATAATAAAAAAATGATAATTTATCATTGATATATTTTTATATACATTTAATATACCATGTGTCTCAACATGTTTGAATTCTTTTTTTTTTTTTTTTTTTTAGAATCGACGTGTCAATGTATCGTGTCATATCGTATCGTGTCGTGTCACATATTAGGTGTCGGTGTCAATGCTACTTAGGGTCCACCATCAATAAAATTATCAACACATTCACTATTTGACTTTTATTAGTTGCATTCACTCTCATGTGCAAACTTTATTGATAACCACACAAGGAAATTCACACGCGAAATAAATCTAGAACAAAATATTGGCTCGAATACCATATTACAATAATGGTAGAGAATTTATGTATATAAGGCTCAATCAATCTCATAGACAAATCATGTCTGATACTTTAGTATGTATATTCGGGCCCTTTTTTGTATCGATTATTATTAATTTCTATGTTTTGTCTAAAACATTTATATTAGTTGATCATGATCAAATAAAAAAATCTTATAATTTGGTAATGCCTAAAGCGGGACTATTACTAGAGGAAACAAACATATGTCATATGTTGGACCTAAGCAAGTCCTTAAAAGGCTTCGTCCCAAACCGGGGTCTTCGGACGTAAAATAGAAGTATCCCCCAACTTGATCGAACATCATGTTTGAGTCTATTTCTAATACGATATGCTTAACATTCAACCCTAACTTAAGATTGAATCTTGATAGTTAATACATATGCAAGGTACAACATACAAACGTACTCATCCGCTGATTATTCTCTGCCCTTGTAGACTCTGATTTATGACGTGGTCCTTCCTGAGACCACACACTGAAAAGTCGGATTCAATTCGTGACGACCTGACCAAATTAACGTGGACCACTCAAAAGAAGTAATCAATGTGACCGCTCAAGGTGGTAATCATTTGGAGTGGGTTCTATTTGTCAATAACATCAAAAACCCTCTTTCATCTTATTTGAGACTAGTAGTATTACACTTTTATTGTTGAGAGAAGTAATTGTAGCCTAATTGATTACCAAATACCCAACTTTCATTAATTTCATCTTGCAAGACTGGGAATGCCTTTTCTTGGCGCCCTTCATGTTTCTTAGCCAATAAAAGGAAGTGAATTGCGGGAAAAGTGCCAAAAAAGTCATAAACCTATTGTATTGGTACCGATTCAGTCATAAACTTTTTAATTTGACCAATTCAGTCCTAAACTTTTTAATATTAGTACCAATTCAGTCCATCCAGTCACTTTTGGTTGGCTAGCGCTTATGTGGACATCGGTCGGTGGCCGGATGCTAACGTGGCAATTTTTAATGATTTTCTTGAATTTTTTATTAATTTTTTTTATTTATTAGTACTTTATTATTGATTTATTATTAATTTTTTTTTTTTTTTCTTTTTCTTTTTATTTTCCGCCTTCTTCCCGGCAATGGCCGGCAAGAGTCGCGGCCCTCGCCTGGCCTCTCCCAAGGCCGCCGGCGAGGCGGCTTCGCCCGGATCTAGGCGAGGCCAACCTCGCCCGCGGCTGGTGAGGCCATGGTGGCCATCGCCAAGGCGGAGGCAAGGGCCGTGAAGCCCTCCCCAGCCGCCAACGAGGGTCACGACCCTCGCTCGGCCTCACCCAGGATCGCGGGTGAGGTGGCTTAGCCCAGATTTGGGCAAGGCCAGCCTCGCCCTGGCCTTGCCGTTGAGTCCCCGGCGCCTCCTCCGTTGTCGACCCCGGAGCTTCTCAACCTCATCACCGCCGCCCTCACCTCTACGAAATCCCAATTCGAGGCCCCGGGTCCCCCACCTCCCACGCCTCACACCGCCGCTCCTCCGCCCGATCTTCGCCTCCGAAACCCTAGCTCGCCGCCCCAACAACCGAGGGCTTCGTGGCCCTCGCCTCCACCCTGGCGATGGCCGCCATGGCCTCGTCGACAGCCTTAGGAGAGGTCAAGCAAGGGCCGCGACCCTCACCTACGGCAGGCAAGGGCTTCACGACCCTCGCCCAATGGTCGATGAGCCTCACCAGTGGCTCACCGGCCACCGTGAGGAAGAAAGCAGAAAAGAAAAGGAAAAAGAAAAAATTAATAAAAAGTTCGAAAAAATAATAAAAAATCATAAAAATTGCCACGTCAGCATCTAGCCACCGGCCGACGTCTACGTCAGCGCTGGCCGACCAAAATTGGTCGGATGGACTGAATTGGTACCAATATTAAAAGGTTTATGATTGAATTTGTCGAATTGAAAAGTTTAAGACTGAATTAGTACCAATACAATAGATTTATGACTTTTTGGTACTTTTCCATGAATTGCAATTGCATTCGCATGTGCATGTTGACATCTATAATGATTTTAAAGATCCTTGTCCCATGCCTAGTTTTTTCTAGGCTTGGTCCTTGATTATAGTTTGTCATCACTTTGGGTAAAAGACTCGTGAATGCATTTTCAAGATGATCGAACTCCGCATTTTATGTCATTATCAATTAGTTTCTTGATATATGTCCCCATTTTGATCAATGAGTAGTTGGTTATTTCAAGCGGTTGTATTGATTGTTAGTTTGATATCTATTATATGGACCCAACTGAACACCACATGTAATGTCGCTGTCAAAACACTCATGCACAGCTGCTATTAGGCCCTTCCTAGAACCCCACATCGAATAGATCGAATCAAACATATGCTGAAAAAAAAATTGTATTTTAATACTGTCCGACAAAATAATGTGACCCATCAAAAGAAGTATCCAAACGTGACCACTAGAGATGGAAACCATATTTTTTGTTTTTTTAGTCAGAGAGATGGAAACCATTTGAAGTGGCAATAACATCACAAGCAATCTTTCATCTTATTTGAGACTAGAGGTATTACAATTTTATTGTTAAAAGAAGTAATTGGCGCCAATTGATTAGCAAATACCTTTAGAGCTTTTCAATCTGGAATTTTTCAGGTCAGCAATCTCCCTTGATCCGACTTTCTTTAATTTCATCTTGCACAACTGGGGATTGCATTCCATTGGTGCCCTTTTTTGTTTCTTGACCAATAAAAATGTAGAGAAATGCAATTGCATTTGCACATATTGACATCTATAATGATTTTAAAAGTCATTGTCCCTTCAAGGCAATCTTCCTCATTTTCAACATATTGTAGGAATAGGGTAACTCATGCTTAGTTTTTTAGGCTTTGACATTGATGATAGTTTTTCCTCTTTTTGGGTACA
Organism: Eucalyptus decipiens; assembly: GCA_014182575.1. NCBI lineage: Eukaryota > Viridiplantae > Streptophyta > Magnoliopsida > Myrtales > Myrtaceae > Eucalyptus > Eucalyptus decipiens. Next base: position 16,529,245 of record CM024616.1, read on the forward strand.
TGACCAATGCAATTAAGATGATGGAACTCCATATTATTAATGTCATTATCAATTAGTTTGTTCTTATCGTCCCCATTTATTCAGTGAGATAGTTGGCTTTTCAATCAATTGCATTAGCTGTTAGTTCGGTATCTATTATGTGGACCTGTGTCAGGGTTGATGGGATTTTTTTTTTCTTTTGGTCAGAAGGTTGGTGGGATTTTAAATAGCAAAAAGTAGGTGCACAACTGCACTGTGCAATTGTCTCATTACTCTTTTCCTTGAGGAAACGTTGTCGGATTGCAATTCTCAAATAATCGATTTATGTTTCAGTCAAATAATTATTCGATCAGAGTAACTTTATGACGTAGTCATCTATCAGTCATAAAATCATATCACTCATTAGGTCAGCCCTAGTTTATTAACTAGGTCTATCCATCATTTAAAAATATATATGTAGACAAATGTCGAGCTTTATGACTAAATAGCATTGTCGAGACATTATACGTACATACACTTTTTGCAACATTTAAAGGTCTGCTTAGTGTTTGATGCAAAAACCTTCACAGACGTGAAGATGTTGCTTTTATCTACAAAGTTTGTTTCTCTCACCATATTTCACGCTGTCGTTGGATCACGTGTGGATTATGAACATTTGTCGGCCAAAAAGAAAAGAATAATAAAAGTAAATTTATCTTTGTAATGCGACGCGACTTAAAAAGTCAAAGGCATAGTCACAGTGAAAGATCTTATGTTCACACCATATACCTATCGATATAAATGAGTTTGTTAACATTTTTTGTCGCAAAATGGTTTCCACAGCTTGCAAGCCGACCTAAAAAGGAATATCCACGACGCAATGCGAGCGGCATGTTACACATAGTTCAAGAGCATGTAAGCCTTAGTTTTGTGATCAACTCATTGATAAATTCACATAAAATCATGGCAAATAAATAAAGTAGCGACTATACAAAATGAAAATTTTAGTCGTCACCGAAATTGTTAAATTAATGTATAGAGTTTAAATTCGAATAACGATTTGTTAAATCGAATTCGTTGATAAAGATTTCCCAAAGAGATTTCAAATTGGATATAAAAAAAAAAAAAAATAAAAACCCTTCTTTCTTTGTACTCCTTAAAGGCCGTACAAAAAAAGAAATTAAAATAAAGATATAACAAAGGTTTTCTTTTTTTCTTTGTGCAGAACCTCGTTACGTTGAAGAGCCAAAAGTGATGGCCCAGGTCAAATTGTTGACCTTGGCGCGCACGCACATATAAAAGGGCGTTACTTTTTTGGTTGGAAAAAATGACGTGAAGCCCCTAAAAGGTAGAAGGAGCTGCACACGTCCACGCCACTTGAGAAGAGCCGCAAGTTTTTTGAAGCCACGCGAAGCCTTGAACAAGAACACGAAGCTATACATACACAGATCAAAGATGAAAGCCGGAGTTCTTGATTTTGGTATACGTAGAGCATTTTATTTTGAGCTTAAACGCGTGATAATTTTGTGCTGTGAGTTTATGTCTAAGTAAGTTATTTATTTAAACACTTTGGATTTTGGTATACGTAGAGCATTTTATTTTGAGTTTAAACGCGTGATAATTTTGTGCTATGAGTTTATGTCTAAGTAAGTTATTTATTTAAACACTTTGGATTTTGGCTTAAATCTAAGTGAGAGAAACACTCAAATGTGTGAGCGATTGTAAATATTGATTCTCCGATTATAGTGGATTATTTACTATTGGCTCTCCCCATGGACGTAGATATAGATACTCAGACCAAACCACGTAAATTTTTGGTATCCTTATTATTTCTCATTTATTTCTCTGGCGATTTCACGTTGATGTAAATTGCAAGATCATGTCATTTCTGCATATTATATTCCAACAGAAATCTCATTTTTGTTTTCTCTTTCCTTTTCTAAACCAACCCAGGTTCCATGATACAAATATAAAAGCTTTAAAAGGCACCGGGATTAATGTGTATACAACTTCTAACCATAATCGAGTTAGACATATATTATGGCCCTATGCGAAATTGACTGTTCAAGGTGCTTGAAATGCTTTGAGGTGGAAAGGTCCTAGAATTTCATGGTCCAAATTAATTTGATTTATTTATGAAAATAAAGACATTTTAAGTATCATAATTTCCATAGGTATTTACATGAGTATTCTAACTTTTCAATTGAGTTCATGACTTTAAAAGAATTTCACTTGATTTTCTTAACTTGTCAATTTATTGTGGGAGTGATATAGCTTTTGAAAAACATTCATCACGAGCACCATGGCACACAACAATGGTATTGAAGTGATAAATTGAAAAGTTATATTATTCAAATGAACGTTGTGTGGAAACTTTAGCATTCAATCGATTGAATAAATTATGAAAAATGTATTATAAATCTTGAAACTTATCATTATTGCCAACCAAAGTGAGAACACTTTCCACTGCAGTCAGAATGTACTTGCATCTCTCCTCTTGTTTTGTTCGGAGAAAGCTTTAAGGAAATAAGATCTAGGGTTTTAACTAAGGCTGCCTTTAAAAAAAACAAAGAAAAAAAAAAAGGGCTACTGCCTTTGCTTGTTCTGCTGAGTAAGCCTCCATTGATTTGGCAAACCCATCTATAATCCTGCAGAAGAGTCGTGGCAGATGCAAGCTACAGCTCCGCGTGTCGGGGAAGCTCGCAGCTGGGTTCCGGAGCTGCAGCCGACAGCCCCTCTGGTCGGACCGAGGCTTGGTGTAGCTTGAGACGTGTAGCCAACTGGTCTTCTGGTTAGATCCGGGCCTGTTGGTGATTCGGAGTCGTCGTCAACCACACCTCCGGTCGGGTCGAGCCCTGACACCTCACCTCTGTTTAGATCGGGGGCGTCCACTTCTGTCACGCCCCGACCCTCAGGCACGCACACATCCCTTTCTTTTGGTCGATTTTAAAATTGCGATATCCCAGGATTACATATCGCCGACCCTTTCATTTATATATGCACATGCGGAAGCAGTTATAATTCCCCAGACAATAAAACAATGGGATAGAAAAGCAGGCCATACATTTTTCATACTGAAAATTCACAACTACAACTTTTTACATGCAAACAAGGGTGACAAGACGGGACGGGATCTTAATCCTCATCCGGGTCATACTCGGGGTTATCCTCGGGGTCCTCCTCCACGTACTCCTCTTCGGGTTCCTCATCAAGGACCTCCTCATCAGATTCATGCTCCTTAGGCTCCTCATCCAGGTCCTGAAATGGTTATTCAATAACCACTGAGACAACGTCTCAGCAAGTTCTACCTCCTAAGACCCGATTAGTAAACTAATACACCTTAGGGCTGCCTACGCATAGCATGAGTCAGAGGACGTACCTTAGCCTCGGATTCCACCTGCATATTAGTACAGATCGAATAGGCACGCAAGTAAGCACATCACAGATCGAAGCATCGATCTAATCGACTTAGTCGATTTCACATCAGGAAGACCACTCACGATCATCTCCCTTCAATCATTCAATTCACAACATCAAACCAAAGCAACGAATCACATCAAGACACTCTCAGATCGAATCATCGATCAATCGACCTAGTCGAATCATTTCTAGGTCATTCATCCAACACCAAGCAATTTATTAGATTTAGTGTCTTTACGGTCCCACCCGACCCTCTCAAGAACTAGTGACTTTACGGTCCCACCCGACCCTCTCGAGAACTAGTGGCTTTACGGTCCCACCCGACCCTCTCAAGATCTAGTGGCTTTACGGTCCCACCCGACCTTTTTACAATGCAATACTATGTCACCGAGCAACGTGCATTCTCCAGGAAGACATACCGAGTCTCCAAGCCACGTGCATTCTGTAAGGCTACCTTTTCGCCAAGATGACATATCTAATCACCGAGCCACGTGTCTTTCCCAAGTAACATTCCAATTCACTGGGCCACGTGCATTCTCCAGGTGATTTACCAACTCACTTCGATACTACCAACCGATACCCGAGCAATTTTCAATCACAAGGCCAAAATTTCATTATTTAATAACATAACTCAAAAATGCACCATTAAATCAATTCGACACGAATTAAAGCTCAAATAAATAAACGGACTGCTCCACGACAATCAGCACGAAATTCTGGTCATTTGGCCATCGAGTCGAATTTCCGGGAAATAAATAATTAAATAATTAATTTCGAAAAATAAATAAATAAATACAATCAATTCAATTTAGCACAATATAAATCTCAATTAAATAAACGGACTGCACCACGATCATCAGCATAAAATCCCGGTCACTGGCCATCCCAGTTGAATTTCCGGAAAATAATTAATTAATTAATTAATTTCGAAAATTAATATTAATTCCTAAAAATTCCATTTAAGCTCGAATTGCCTAATTAACACCCGATAAGGGACAGGGAAAAATCCCAAGATGCACCCAATAAATACTAAGACGTGTTTACTAATTAAATGCACAATCAATTTAATTAACATGCATCAATGAGTCTTTAATTTAATTACTTTAATCTAATCTATCCACCTAATTGCAATTAATTAAATCTAATCAACCTTTAAGTATAATTAGCAAACTAAGAAGGCATTAGTGAGCAAAACTCACTTGATAAACACGAAGACCGGATCACCACACGGTGACGCGACGGCGGTCGAATTCCAAAATTTCGGTGACGTCGATGCACCATTGGGCCAGGCCCAAAGATCTTGCCCCGCGGGCTTGGGCTTCAAAAGAACTTGCTGGACTTCACTGGACTAGAGGCTGAACTGAACTGAACCAACTTGGCCGAGCTGTTGGTTTGCTGCACTTGGGCTGAACAATTGCAAGCCTCGCTGGATTGGGCTGGAAAAGAATGCGAACTAGGCTTCAAGTGCAAGTGGGCTGAAGACGGCGCTGGTTTTGCCAGAGCGTGGACTAGCACGCACGAAGGAGTCGCGGCAAAGAAGCTGCTGCTGGCGTCCACTCGTTGCTGCAAGGGAAGAGTCCACGATGGTGGCCTTCGGATGGGAGACCTTGACCGAAGAAGATGCTGGATGTTCGACCGAAGAAACACAAGGCGGTGAAGGCGTGCTGGCAGCAAGCGGTGGAGACGGCAGAGGAGGCAGCTGATGTTGGGCTTCGGTTCAGTGGGTCAAAGTCAGCGTGTGGAGCTCGCTGGTTGACCGAACGTGGGAGAGACAGAGGGAGCAGCTTCGTCTGAGCCGCGAGAGACGCACGCCAGCTTCGGTCTTCAAGGCTGATTGATGACCGGACACGCTGGCATCTAAGGAACGAACGGAGAGGGGATGATGGCAGATGGAGAAGCGGACGAGTGGCAGCAAGCTAAGCAGAAATTGAAGACGTTGGAGCGGTGCTTCTTCAGTCAAGTTGACTGAACGTGAGGGAGAAACAGACAAGCGGCAAGCGGCTTCGGTGGACGCGGCTTCAAGGGGTCAACAAATCGCCTGGGAGCTTTGCTGTGTTGACCTCCTGAGTGGGGTTCTTCGGTGGGGAACAAAAATTGGTGGACGGCGTGGGAGCTTGGGGTTTCGGTGAGTGGAGCTGTTCATGGGAAAAGATGAAGGAAATCCAAAGAAGCAAATGAAGGGGTGAAGAAGCGAGTGAGGAAATTGGTGAAATGGCTGAGGGAAATCAACAAAGAAAAATGAAAGCGAAGCATATGTGCGAAGGAGGGTGTCGGCTAAGAAACGTGCAAGGAAAGCCAAGGTGGAGGGCCCTTGAAACGTCTTTCCACAAAAATCTCCCATACTCACTCCCCAGCCAAAGATTTATTCCTAATGGCATCAACCACCCAGACTCCTTCTGGGCGCGTGAATTGGTCCAAAATGGCTAGTGGGATGGGGGCACACGAAATGCTTGATACCTCCTCCAATTGATCACTCATTTCTTCTCAATTTAACCTTGTAAGGCCTCAATAAATCCAAGTGATGCCTCAATGCTTCAATTGAATATTCTCCTCATCCAATAACCCATCTTGCATCCCGATTTCACAATAAAAACGGTCCTCTACAAAATTCCGATTAAAACGGCCCTATTTATGCAGTCGAAATTAAATCCCGAAAATCTGGATGTCACAACTTCTCTGTTCAGATCAGGGCCTAGTGTCCGCCGCACCTCTGTTCAGGTCGGAAATGCTGCCGTCCGCTCCTCTGTTCACTTTGGAGCCGGGCGGTGTGGGAGGCACGGCCGACCACGTTTTGGTCATCCGAGGTTGAGTTGGGACTGAAAGAGGCTTTGTCTCGCAGTGAGAAATAGTTTGTTGTCTGTTCTTCCGAACTAAAACTCATCTCTATTGCATAGAACTCCCTAGTTTGTGCTTATGACAAGTTCATTCCAAAGTGAGTATTATAAGGTTGCCTTCGTATTGTAGTTTTCTTTTAACTTCTTGGTCATATAGTTTCAGTGACTGTGTATCTTCTCTTTTTAAGGTTACACTAGTATGCTCTCTATCCGATGGCTTTATTATTGATGGGCTTAAGGCCCGTCCGCCCAAGTTGGGCCCAAAAAAGCCCGGCCCACGGGAATAGGGCCCGTGGATGGTGGGACGTATAAAAGGGAGGAGAAGGAGAGAGAGAGAGAGAGAGAGAGAGAGAGAGAGAAGACACCGATTGGACAATCAGAACATACGTACGTCTTCCCCTCTCCTGCGCACTCTCTCTCAAAAAGGAAAAGAAGAAACGGTAAGGCAAAAGGCACGTTTCTTCTTCCCTTCAAGGCGCCATCGGATCGAACAGGGCCAGATGTTCTTCCTCTTATCGGCGTCATTGTCTAATCTGTGACTAACAAGGTACGCTCGAATCCGTGGTGTGCTTTAGGATCGGTGATACGTGAATTTCCCGGGCTTGTCTTCCGCATTGCTTTAGTGGTTTGATTTAGTGTTGAATCTGATTTTCGGGGATCCGTTATTCCCAACATGGTATCAGAGCCCTAGTTCACGTTTTCCCGACCTGTTTGATGTTTTTTGATTGATTTTTCGCAAAAGTAATTCGGCCGTATGGATCGGGGCGAGAAATTCCGACACCCAAGCGCTGTTCGGCCATTTTTCCGAGTTTTAGTAAGTTGAAATCGAATTCTGATGACATATGGAGAAAGGGTTGGTTGAGATGAGTCTGGCGATATGTCGAACACCGCCAGGAGATGCCGCACGCGCCCGGAAGCGGTGGCTCGCCCAACGCGTGCGACACACGCGCCGGTCGGCGAACCGGCACGTGCTCGCCACCGGCTAGCGAATCGGCACATGCCGGTCGACGAACCGACGCGTGCTAACGTCAGCATGACATCACCCAACGGTCGGTAACCGCTGGGATGACGTCAGCACCGGCGGTTGGCCAGGCGGTCACCGGCCGGCGACCCAACCGGCGACCCAACCCGACCCAACCCACGGACGCCTGGCACGCGCGCGGCATGTGCGGTCGGTTTGTCCATCCGGCCCATCCGGTCTGACCGGTCCGAACGGTCCGGCAACCGGCGACTCAACTGACGACCGTTGACCGTTGACCGACGACCGTTGACCGTTAACTGTAAAAAAAAAAAAAAAAAAAAGAAAAGAAGGGAAAAGTATGTGTTTCTTTTTCAATTAAGTCTATGTGGATTATATGTGATCCCTTATTTGTTCTGCATTTGTTGCGGGAACAATACCTCCCACGAGTTTGCGCACACCTGTTCGCGCGATTCTGGAATGAACAAAAGGAAAAGGTCAGTTTGTCTAAGTTGATGATAGGAGGTGACTGATCATCGATGGGAGAGTGGTGACTTAATTGATCATGTTCTTGAAGTCAACGGGAAAATTCAGAAGGTCATATGGAATGGTCGTCCAATGCCACAGTTAAAGATGGTGCGATTTTTCATAAACACTCTTCCACCTGAATGGTAAGTTGTGTTGAATCGCATATGGGATGTCAACGGAGCTGCTTCTTATAAGAAAATTGTGACGGATTTTGTAAATGAATATTACTGTATTGTTACAAGGGAAAAGATCAAGAAATTGAACAAAAGAGGATCTTTCCCGAGTTGTGTCTTTGACTTGGTGTTAGTTGTATTGGCTGAACTTAGTTAAGTGTGCTTTGTGGACATCTTATGTAACGTTTACTACCTGATTGTTGTTGATGTAGCAACCTATATGTTATTTGTATTATGTGAGAGCATTATTATTGTATGTCAATTATCTGTTGCTTTCTGTTATTGCTGGTTGCTGTGGGTAATTAGCTGTGGGTAGTTTTTAGAAGTTTTTTAGCTTCATAGAATTGATTTTGCATATGACAATCATATTAATGATAGTTTTAAGTTAGGATTTTTGGAGGATGATTGGAAACATAGTGACCTTTTGATTCTGAAGCCTTACTTAAAATTATTCATTAATATGATGGGTCTATGTAAATAGGGATGCATAAATAATAGGCATTAATAATTCGTGCATATTTGTCTGATGTGTTCAGATCAATGGCTTTAGCCACAAAGAGGATAGTTTCCGAGTTGAACAAAGGTGAAAAGCTCAATGGTGACAACTATGAAATTTGGCAAATGAAAATCCAGTATGTGCTGGAAGAGCAAGAAGCACTTGAGGCTCTTAACCTAACCATGGTAGAACCTGAAGAAGGAAGCACTGCACAGCACAAAAGAGACAAGGAAGCTTTTTCTGCGTGGAAAAGAAAGATCTCTCTTGCTCGCATCACATTGTTGAGCAGCATGGAAAATGACGTCATGCGAGAGTTTAGGCGTTTTGACAATGCCAAGGAAATGTGGGAGGCATTGGCAGCTAGATTTGGTCATACTTCGGTGACCAGACTGAGGCAGCTCACTATCAGGTTTGACTCTTACAAGAAGCCTCATGGTCAGACCATGAAGCAACATCTTAGAAAGATGTCAAACATGATAAATGAGCTGAAAGATGCTGGCCATGTCCTCACAGATGAGCAGCAAGTGCAAGCAGTCATTCGTTCCTTGCCTCAGAGTTGGGAGCATATGAAGGTGCACATGACCCATAATGAAAATATCAAAACCTTTGAGGATGCAATGCGTCATCTTGAGCTGGAAGAGGACTGCCTCTTGGCGGCTAAGCCAGATGCTGAACTCTATCATGCTAGTTCTAGCTCAAATGGAGCTTCGAGCTCCAAGCGCAAGTGCCTTAACTGGTTTGATAAAGGGAAAGGCAAGGAAGAAGCAGGTCCTTCAGGGAAGAAACCCAAGTTTAACCAACATGAAAGAGGAAAGCGTCCTCGCATGAAGAAGCTTGCAAGGGTGAAATGCTACAACTGTGACAAGAAGGGTCACTATGCTCGCGACTGTCATGAGCCAAAGAAGGTATGCACCCCTTGTACTTTTCAGAACTTTACTTTTGTGTCGAGTTCTGTGTTCTTAACTGAGTCTAATCCTTTGTGGACTATGGATTCAGGAGCGACGGACCATGTAGCAAAGGATAGAGGATCCTTCGTGGAATTCCGACGAGTACCAACTGGAACTAAGTGGATCTATGTGGGAAACAACTCAGCTGAAGTGAAAGGAATTGGCACATGCCAACCGAATATGCGTGGTGGACGCACTTTGTTCCTACATGATGTGTTGTATGCTCCGGAGATTCGTGAATTTAGTGTCTGTTTTAGTGTTGGTTAAATTAGGTTTTAATATGAACTTCTATAATAGAGGTGTGGATTTATTTTTGAATACAAATTACTATGGTTGTGGTTATTTTCTAGATGGTTTCATTGTATTAGATATTGATTATGTTAATGCAAATGTTTGTTATTCCCTTCTCACGTCTCCTAATACATATGATAATGATGTGAATGTGTGGCATGCTAGACTTGGTCATATTGGCCGACAGCATATGAATAGACTAGCCAAAGAGGGCTTGTTGGGCAACATTGAAAAAGTCGATTTGCCCATATGTAAGCATTTCCTAGAAGGGAAAACGACAAGGAAACCATTTGGAAAGGTAAAAGAGCTGAATTTCCTCTACATTTAATCCATTATGATGTCTGTGGTCCAATGAATGTGAGAGGAATGCATGGGGCTGTTTATTTCATCACATTTATTGATGATTATACTCGATTCGGATATGTCTATTTGATTTCTCATAAATCTGAAGCAATAAGTTGTTTCAAAAGGTTTATGAACTTGGTAGAGAATCAATTAGACAAGAAAATAAAAGCATTGAGATCCGATCGAGGTCGAGAATATTTATCTAATGAGTTCAGAAAATTATGTGATGAAAAATGAATAGAAAGACAGTTGTCTATTCCATATACTCCTCAACAAAATGGTGTTGCGGAGAGAAGGAACAGAACCCTACTAGAAATGGTTAGGTCTATGATGGCGCATGCTAACATACCTATTACCTTTTGGAGTGATGCGTTGTTAACTGCTGCCTATATACTTAACCGTGTGCCTTCCAAATCAGTTACTTCCACTCCATATGAGTTATGGACATGTAGAAAACCGGACTTAAGTTTTCTTAAGCCATGGGGTTGTGCTGCCTATACACATGAATCCTCTCACAAGTTTGGGAAATTGGGTCCCAAAGGAAAGAAGAGTTTTTTCATAAGATACTCGGAACACTTGAAAGGGTATATGTTCATAGGTGAGTAGGAAAGTGGGAGTATAATTGAATTTGAATCACGAGATGTCACATTCTTAGAGGATGAATTTCCTAAGAAGAGCGAAATAGGGGAAGATTACTCCCTATTTGAAACCTTGGATCAAGATAATGATCTTAGTAGAATTCGTCCAAGTGGGAGTAATATGAGAAGTTATGAATTGAATTCAACTCATTCTCAATTACAACCACATGATGAGACGACATCATCATTACCTAATCCAAGTGGGAGCATGATGGGAAATGATGTGCAGAGTGTATAATCTCCCATACGGCGAACAAGTCGCCAAAGTATTCCTCGTCAACATTTTGACATTGAAGGGGAAACTTTGATGGTTGCTCCACAAGATGATGATGAGCAAAGAAATATTAATGAGGCTCTGAATTGCCCTAGTAAGGAAAAATGGATTCATGCAATGGAAGAGGAAATTGAGTCAATGAAATCAAACCAAGTTTGGGAACTAGTTGATCTTCCAAAAGGACGCAGAGCTATTGGGAACAAGTGGGTTCTCAAAATAAAGCAAAAGGCCGATGGCTCGATAGAAAGACATAAGGCTCGCCTTGTGGCGAAGGGGTATAATCAACAGGAAGGAATTGATTATGAAGATACATTTTCTCCTGTAGTGAGATTTACCTCGATTCGCATTATTTTGGCAATAGTATCTAGTATAGATCTTGAGTTACATCAAATGGATGTAAAGACTACTTTCCTCAATGGAGAATTAGAGGAAGAAATATATATGGAACAACCTGCTGGTTTCATAGTGAAAGGCCAAGAAGAAAAGGTATGTCGACTTTTGAGGTCAATATATGGCCTTAAGCAGTTATCGAGACAATGGTATATACGTTTTCATAATGCCATAATGGCATATGATTTTACAATGATTGATGAGGATCATTGTGTATATATTAAAAGATCCAAGGATCAATTTGTAATCATATCATTATATGTTGATGATATACTAATTGCCGGAAGCAATATGGAGTTTGTTAAGACTGTCAAGAGTTGGTTGTCTTCCAACTTTGAGATGAAGGATATGGGTGAGGATGCATACATTCTTGGAGTTAAGATTTCAAGAGATCGTTCGAAGAGATCGTTGTCTCTTTCGCAAGAAACATATATAAATAAGGTTCTTGAACGATTTCGTATGCAAGATTGTAAACCCATAGACACTTCTATTGCAAAAGCTGAAAGATTGAGCCATAGATTGTGTCCAAGGACTCCATAAGAAAAGGAACAGATGAAACATGTTCCTTATGCTAGTGCTGTTGGGAGCTTGATGTACGCTATGATGTGTGCAAGACCCGACATATGTTTTGCAAGTGGAATGGTGACTAGATACCAATCCAATCCAGGTCCAGTACATTGGACAGCCGTCAAGAGAATACTGAGGTATCTAAAGGGAACTGCTGATTACAAGTTGAATTACTAAGGAAAGGATCTGCGACTTGAAGGCTATTCAGATGCTGATTGGGGAGGAGATTTAGATGAAAGGAAATTTACCTCTGGATTTGCTTTCTTACTGAACAATGGCGCCATATCATGGAGCAGTAAGAAGCAAATGTGTATAGCCTTGTCCACGATGGAAGCTGAGTTCGTGGCATTATCAGCAGCAGTATAAGAAGGAGTTTGGCTTAAGAGATTTTTGGATCATTTAGGTGTTAATGAGAAAGCTGCAAATCCATTGTTGGTTAACTGTGATAGCCAAGCAGCTATAGCGTACACCAAAGATCCAAAATATCATGGCAAGACCAAACATATAGATACCAAGTATAACTTTGTCAAGGATATGGTTGCACGAAAGGATGTGAACTTACAGCACATATCTACGCATAGAATGGTAGCAGATCCTATGACAAAACCAATACCTAGAGATGTGTTTTGTGGTCATGTAAAGTCTCTAGGATTGCGTAGAGTCTAATGTACTGGATTGTAATTTCCCTGAGTTGTTCACATTTATGAACTAGTGTTGTTTCATTATTAATGCCTATGAATCTTTGTATGATCTTTATGCATCTTAATACTCAGTGCATTACTTTAAGTTAAGGAAGTATGTCAGACAGATAAAAGATTAGCCCACTCACACGGGTAATCACCTCTATTTACTGTGTGATAAATAGAGATGAGACTGTTTTTAAGCTTATTATCTAGGTGATAATCGAGAGCTCAAGCTTAAAATACGAATGTCGCCTTAACTAAGTGTTAAGATGAGGACATAATATTTACTGTGTCCGAAAGTAAAATACCCCACATATTTTACTTTATCTGTCTATGATACCAGATGTGAGTTCTGATGAATTTTGTGATTGAGTAGATACGTGAACTCAAGTTAGACATTGGGTATGTCTGAACTATCATCTGTACGGTATTGAAAGTGTAGACATACGCTCTATGGGAAATGAGTTAATACCGTAATACGTATTTCATACTACGTATGCATGAGACGACCAATAAGAGTGGCAAAAAGTTTGATCTCAACTTTTATGACGTGTGAGACTCTTGAGGAAAAGAGTTCCTCAATTTTTAGTGCCCTCATGACTTTTACTTATTCTCAAGATTTCTATTTAGTGTTTGCTATCTTAGGATGTTGTCAATGGTTATGAGTTGATTCGATCTAATGGGACATTTCTAGAAAAGCAAGCTGAACTGAAATTGAGAGTTTGAAGGAAAGAGGAAGATCGTTTTTGGAGAATCACATTGTAGTTTTTGTATTCACTGGTCGACCAATTATGATTGTCTTTGTGATAACTGTAATTGTGAATACAATATATATATATATCATTGTTTAAAAGAGATCAAGAGAGATATAAAATGTGATCGATCGATCTAGGGTACTGCATACTAAATCTACTCAGAGTGAGACGCCCATTATGAGCTGCTATATATTCCTAACAGATGTATAGCAACGAGCTCTCAAAGTATGCTGGTCGCACGGATTATTCACCGGTATGAATGTTGAAGAGAGGTAAAGAGAATCATGTTCGGCCCACCATATGCGAGTGAGAGATGATGGTTTTATTATTGATGGGCTTAAGGCCCGTCCGCCTAAGTTAGGCCCAAAAAAGCTTGGCCCACGGGAATAGGGCCCGTGGATGGAGGGACGTATAAAAGGGAGGAGAGAGAGAGAGAGAGAGAGAAGACATCGATTAGACAATCAGAACATACGTACGTCTTCCCCTCTCCCGCGCACTCTCTCTCAAAAAGGAAAATAAGAAAAGTAAGGCAAAAGGCACGTTTCTTCTTCCCTTCAAGGTGCCATTGGATCGAACATGGCCATATTTTCTTCCTCTTATTGACGTCGGTGTCTAATCTGTGAACAAGGTACGCTCGAATCCGTGGTGTGCTTTAGGATCGGTGATACGTGAATTTCCCGGGCTTGTCTTCCGTATTGCTTTAGGGGTTTGATTTAGTGTCGAATCCAGTTTTCGGGGATCCGTTATTCCCAACACTATCAAAGACATATCACCTGCAGCACAGAACAACATAACCACACAATTCATTCTATTGGACAAAGGCAGGGTTGCCACAGAAGGACAAAGCAATACATGCTTGGCACTTGTGGCAGATGAGACTGCGGCCATGCATTTTCAGTTCTGGGGTGAGGAGTGCGACCTGTTCAAGCCCGGGGATATTATCCGTTTGACCAATGGGATTTTCTCTTACAACAGGAACCATCTTCTGTTGAGAGCAGGGAAGAGAGGGAGCATCGAGAAGGCGGGCGATTCACCGTGACTTATGTCGAGACTCCCAACATAAGTGAGATGCAGTGGGTTCCTGATCCAAACAATTCTAAAAAGTATGTACAGGAAGCTGTTATATCTCCTTACTCACGTATTTTCCCTCCGATGCTTTGATGGTGAATTTGTTTTGTATGCTGCTGTTACTGGTTGCAGCAAATAGACAAGCATATGCGGAGTGTACAGTTTTTTCCTTGACCAAAAGCAAAAGAAGCCTTGCTTTTAGGTTTGATTTTGTTTCGGAAAAGCACTCAATTTACGTTGAAGTTTTGTTCCTGCAAATTTGTGAAGGTCATTATATTGATTTCATGACTGTTGAGAAGCCTTTCATCACTGCTTCTATAACCTTGCATTTGAAGGATCCTACTATTAACAATGCCAAGTTGTGAAAAAAGCGTACAATGCCAAGTTGTGAAAAACACGTAAGTCTTTTTGTTTGTAATGGTGACTTCCCTCCAGGCATAACCTTGTTCATCTGCCTTCTTTTTCATGAGTCAAATATGTTGCACAGTAGGTGATGGATGGATGCATTGAAATACAGGTAACGCCGGCTGGGATTATCTGTCTTATCTCTTGCAAGGGAAAGAAAATCCTAAACGTTGATTGTAGCCGAGTCCAACCTCGCAATGCATTTCAAAGCCTCATTGAGTAAAAGCATTCCGATGATTACGCCCATTTCATTGGCACAAACTTGCATGCTTCATTTCATAGCAAACTGGCTGGGACAGCAGGGTGGTATCGTAGGTACACATTTGGCGGGTACTAACTTTCTGCTGCATAGAGTGCTGCAATAATTTGGTCATGTCCTTGTGGGAGACTTTGAAATTTGGATTCCGATTGTCATCTGTGAAATTCCAATGATTGAGTTCTGCTTGTTGACCAAAAGAATGAGTTTTGCTCCCATAGTTTTCTCCAAAATATATATTGGTCAGGACAATTACTAAGTATAAGTGGCGTCACTTACGATAATTTGATATATATTACTGTTCCATTAATTAATTACTAACTGTTAACATTTCTTATTACAAATTCTGTGGTCAAATTACCATCCATCACTGCAGATTACTAATTATAAGTGCAATCGTGTTGCCGCTACAAACATATTACGCCTATGAAATCAAATTACTACTAATGGGTGCAACCAACCTTAGGACCATTTGAAGTGCATTACAATATTTAGGTGGAATTAGGGACATTTTCTTCAACCATGGGCTGATCCCATTAATGTATGTAATGGTATCTTCGACTATCCTATTGATTGTTTCGTCCAAATATTTTCTTAAAGACCACATGGTTCATTTCGAGATGCGTAGCTCTAAGGCTACGTTTGGGAGCAAGGGTGAAGAAAATTGGGAAGGAAAATACACCGAATTTGTAATTTCCCTCACTCCTAATCAAGAAATATTAACAATTTTCTGTCCCTTCAGAAAAAAGAAAAATAATAAAAATAAAAAAAATAATAATAAAAATCTTACTTTAAATTTGTCAGAATAACCATCAATTGAGGAGCAAGAGGGCGAGAAGAAAAAAAGGAGAACAACTACCAACTGATTTAATCCTGTGACGCGAGCTCAAACGACAATAACAATGATACACAAACGGACAAAACCTTAAGAGCTTTGTGCGAGTTGTTGCCCCTTGCAAGAATCTGACAAATCTGTGCCACTCGAAATTTCCAATGATCCAAACTAAATTTCATAAAAGAAATGATTTTAGAATTAAATAATCAAAAATTAGAGAAACATTTACATTACATAACTAAATACCACTGGGACGACTAACCCTGTATTCAACTTTATCTTCCTCATCTCTTACAAAGACCTAATATACATGTACTTGTAGTAATCTCAATGCGGGAGGGAAAAAAGAGGGTGGGGAAGAAAAGAGAGACGCTCACAAATAACTGGTAAACTTTTCTGCCTCTCAAACTATGTATACAACTATGCAACAAACAAGCCCAACTATCATATTCCATAGTAGACAACTACGCCGCGTGTTCTCGGGTGGTGAATGGTCTGCGTGACCATGACGAGCTACAAATTAAGCCTGCCAATCCAGGAACAAAGATTCAGCGTCTCCACACTATTTAGTCGAACTCAGATATATGCAAGGGAGCTACGGTCTAGGTCAGGCTGTGGGCGACCCCTGGTAGGTGTCGGTGGTCTTTGAATGTTGAGCTCCTGCATTATACCAGTAATTTAGAAGAATTTGTGGCTTACAAACGATTTAAGACTTTGACAAGAAGAAAAAAAAATCAGGAAATGACAAACAGGGCTTGCCTGCATCCAGGTGTCCTCAATGACACGCTCCGGAGATGTCTCTGGTGATTGAAGGGGAGGTGGCAGTGGATGTATCAACTTGGGCACGATGACCAAACCCCTTCTAACAACCAATATTGCTCCAGCGTTGTTTGCAGTTCTTAAAAACATAGAGAAAATTACAATTGCAAATGCACGATGTAGGGGTCAGTCAGAAGCTCAGGACTTCATTTGCTTACCACAATAGTTAGTTGCAGAAAATAGGGTAATCAACTGTCCCTGAGCAAACCGCTCAAACCCATCCATAACACATTCATGGGCTTTTACGATAAGTTGTAATTTGATTTTCTTGCAGAAGTCTGTGACCCTGTCGGGCTGAAGTAAACTAGAGTCAATACTTGTCGCAACCAAATTTCCAGGCGAACCACCTAAGGTTTGGCTAACGGATTGTTAAGCCTAGACTTAACTCGGGCTTTCCCAAGCCCATACCAATTCACAACTTAGGTTCAAATTTCTTAACATGCAAATGGATTTTATCTAGGAGTCGCCACTAATCAGTTTATGGTAGGTCGATTAGACACCTAAGTAAAATAATGGGAAAATTATTTTACTTCTACGAACCAGAGATTTTGGATATGAGGACTTGATTACGTTAAATTTCTCTAACGCCCTTTTGGTACCTTTCTCTTTTATTTTGAAAAAATAATTGGCAAGCAACTTGAATTGATTTTAATTCCCTAACATGTGCGATGACCATGCGGGTGCAAATGAATACCACCAATTTAACACTTAAGAAAGCAAATGAATAAATTGCAAAACTTACTTAATAGCAACGAAAGCATCTGCAATATTAAATCAAAATTCACATCGACAATCCTAAATATAATTTCTAATTAACACGCAATTACCCAATTTTTGTTTCGCTTTTCTTAATGAGAATCTAATCTACATGTAATGCAATGTTACTAATCTAACATGTGATGATATGGCATGGCAATATGACTTAAACTATATGACATAAATAAAATGCAGTCTATCCTAAAAAATGAAATTGATTAATTCTAAGGCAATTTTTTTGTATTTCCCATGAAATTCGAAATTAGAAAAATGCAAAGATTATCTAGCTAGATTAAGATTCTATTCAATTTTTATTAGGAATTAGGTTAAGTCAAATCCTAATTTAAACTAGAATCTTATCTTAACCAAGTAATCTCTAACCTAAAATGCAATCTATCTAAAAGGATCTATCTAAATAAAATTTAAACATGCAATCAACCTAATATGCAATGACATGCCAAGGATGCCATAATTCTACATGATACATGCATGATGATTTTTTTATTTTTCTTTGTAAAATTCGAAATTTAAAATTTTCAAATAATTAAACATGTCATTTAAATTAAAAAAAACTAACATCCTAAATGAACGCATTTTTTTGGATTTTTTATTTAAAAATTCGAAATAAGATTGTAATTCTAAACATGCAAGATAACCCTAAGACTATGAATATTCTAAAACGAACCTAATCCTAATTCAATTTTTTTTGGATTTTTTTTTTTTTTACGAAAATAAAATTGACTCAAACACAATGACAACAAACCAAGTAAGATAAGATTGGTATCCGAAAATTGGCGAATCATACCTCGCGCATGAAATTGGGTTGACCAATTTTAAAATTGGCGAATCAAATCTCAGGCATGAGATCATATTGTCGATTTTTGCAAGGGATTGCGAGTCGGATTTTAGGTGCGAAAATCGGACTGTCAATCCCTAATTTGAGAGCTCCTCGAGTTGCAAATATCACGCTAGGGATTTCAATCATGTGCAGCAACAAATATATCAAATAAGGAAACGGAATTTTTAGAAATCAAAATAGACAAAATTTTTACCTATTCCGAATATTGGCTCCCAAATTCCGATCCTCGACTATGGCTACTCGCGACGTGATATGGTAATGCTCGGCGAGGCTCACAGCTCGGAGTTGGATGTCGGGACTGGATTTTGGTGGTGTTGCGGCTTGAATGGACAGCAATTCGTCGTTGGGCGTGGCACGGATCAAAGCAGCAACGGGTCGTCACGGGATCAAGGTCAACTCTTCATTGGCATGCACGCAGTAGGACCAGGAGCGTCGAGGCTTCGCTTGGATGCAGGGATTGCCGCGGCTTGGTCAGCAAAACAACTACTTGGTTGGGAGTGACTGGAGAAAAAAGAAATTTTCTCTTTGTGCGTATGTGGATTTCGTGAGTGTCCCTGGACGCACCAGTCAAACCCTGCAGAGAAGTGCTCCCTTTTGACTTCTCTTCCTCCAACAAGTGCTCCCCCTCCTCGCGTTCTTCTTTTCTCTGGAGTTCTCTAATTCAGATCACGTGGCCATGGGTTTTCCTGACTTGGTATTCTCCACCTTGGCCGACAGGTTGTGATAATGGGACAAAGTAGCAACGGGAAGCAGCAGCAAAGACGCGTCACGGCTGTCGGTGGCGCACGGCGAGGGGCTAGGAGACAATGCGAAGCTGCGACTGGCTTTGATCAAGAGGGCCTCGACCATCTCTGCTGTTCACTCTTTCGTTCGTGTATTCTCGATGTGCGCTCCGAAATTCTGAGTTGCTGACTCTCACCGTGGAGAACATGGGTTCTCTTCTTTTTTTTCTTTTTTTTTTGTGGCCGTGTATTTCTATTGTGTGGCCCCTCAAAACCTTATGCGTTTTAGCCTATTTATAGGCCACGAATTAGGATTTTAATTTTTCAAAATCCATATCCACAAAGATTTCTTTTCCAAACGCAATATTTGCTTTTCCGAACGCAATATTTGTTTTTGAATTGAAATCTCACAAAGATAAATCCGTAAAATCTCCCCGAGGATACGAGCTTGGGCTGATTTGCTCTCTTCGTGGGCTTAGCCCAACTCATCAAATTAAAGTTCAAAACCATCAATTCGAATCCATTTATCATCGGCCCAATGCAAATTAAAAATAAATGCACCTAAAACTATATGCTATGCAATTAATATTTTTTCAGGGATAAAATTAACTCCTAATTTTTAATGCGATAAATGACTAAACGGGTCACCAAAATTTAGGTGTCAACAATACTCAACAAAGCTATGATTAGGCTTATTCCAAGACAACCTTGTTCTTTGTAATAAAATTACTACAGTGACTTTTAAAGACCTCAGCTACAAAGTACTCTCTAATTTTTTAGTGATGCTCGTTCTTGGAGATCCAACCGTCCAATTGGGCTGATTTTTTTAGGGTAGACTCTTTTATCCCTCCTCTACATCCCCACTAGACGGATCTTCAAGGGGTGGCCTACAAATCAAGATCTTCTTCGCCCAAGGACAAATCACAATTCTCTTCTACTAGAAAGGGGTTTGCTTGGTTGGGTGGTTTTGCTAGTCATCTTGGCCTGTGCATTGGAGGTTAGGGTTGCCTAGGCCTCTTCCTCTACCCCTCCAAGCCTTCCCCTCCAATTCGTCCTCTTGGTTCAAATTTTGGTGCTTCTTAGGCATTGGTATTGTTCCTACACTACTGCTGCTTCGCAGTTTGTTCTTTCCGTGAATCCCCTACTACTGCGCTGCTCAATCCTTGGTGGTGGGGCTGTTGGTGCGACTCTGGCCTTCCTCGAAGCGGTGTATAGGGATCCTAGCTCCCTCCATCGTCCCGGTCAAGCCTCGTCGTGCTGCGTCCCTTATCGAGCTACTGCATTAGTCCGCTTGGGCTCCTTGGAGTGTCTGGCTGCTGTAGCTCCGAGGTCTAACAGGGGTTTTTGATCTCAACAGCACCTGCCTTAGCCCGGTTAGCCTCTTACTTGTAACGATTCTCTTGATGGCTGTACTGTAGAGGGTTCGGGTAGAAGTGGGCTTGGTCTTACTGTAGTTATGGCTTTATTTTTTGTGGGTGGTGAGCCGAGTAGTGCGGTCCAGTTGATTGCTGAAACTAAGAAGGCTTCTAGCCCTCTCACTCGAAACAAGGAGGCCTAGCCCTCCTTGCTCACGGGCAAGGCTCCTATGGAAGTGGAGACTGTGGGGACTACAGGCTGTGGTCGTCCCAAGGATGCGGCTCGTGATAGGCGTTCAAGAGGACGAAGCAGAGCGAGGTCGACTTCCAAACGGCCCCAAGCTTCACATAAGCAAGTGAGGGACTCAGAGGCCTCGGTTGCCCGAACATGGACAAATGTTGCGAAGCTTGCAGCGAAAGGGTATGACCTTACCTTTGTTCCTCCTTCGTTTAAGGATGATGTCCTTGGGGTGAATCTCCCTGAAGAGGTGCTAGATGCAATGGATCCCAAATGGCATCAGTGCCTTGTTGGGTATTATGTGGGAAGAAGGTTGCCTTTTCAGCTCACGAAGCGCTCGCTCAAGCATAGTTGGGGACCAAAACTTGTTGAGGTCTTAGCCGATGACCAAGGTTTCTATTTCTTTCGCATCCCCGTCCCCTTGTTCAGAAGGAAGATCTTGGAAGATGGACCTATAACAATTGCAAGGGTTCCGCTCGTATTGTAACAATGGAAGCCTCTTCTAGAGTTGAAGAGGGAAAAGCAAACCACGGTGCCGGTGTGGATTTGCTTGAAGAACCTACCTCTTGACCTTTGGACAGCCCCAGCAATTAGCGCCATCACAAGTACCATTAGCAAGCCTTTGTTTGTTGATCAAAGCACGAAGCAAACTTGTATGATTTCCTTCACAAGAGTTTGCGTTGAGCTTCAACTTAATCAGCCGAGGGTCTCTTCGGTCAAGATAAGACTTAATGGAGTGGCTCGGTCTATTGCCATTGAGTATGAGTGGAAGCCAGCAGAATGCTTGAAGTGTGACTCCTTTGGACACACTTGTGCGGCCTCTTCAGATGGTCCGAAGGTGGTGCAGGGCTAGCAGCAGACTCAGGCCATTCCCTCCCCTCCCGTGGAGGCCCGACCCCTCGAGACTGCTCCGGTGTTGGTGGTAGATCTTAGAGAGGATGAATTGGGTTGGAAACAAGTTGAGGGAAAGAAGAAGAAATCTCCCCCTCCTAAGGACACAAACTTGGCCTATCCGATCAGCTCCGGAGATGAGGGGCAATCCCTCAAACAGAAAGCGGCAGCTGTCAAGAGCTTGCCCTCAACCTCCACCCGTAGGGCTCAAAGTAGGCTTCGAATCCTCACCAAGGTGGATGCTCTTGACTCTACCATGGAGGAAGATCCCATTAGCCCTCCTAATGGCTCGGTAGCAAAATCAGGTAAAGGAGCGAAGTCAGACAGATTAACCAACAACCTTGGTAGCTTAGACGATGATCTTCCCTTGCCTTGTCTGTCGCTGAAGGCTCCTCCAACTAGGAGGACATAGGAGACTATCCAAGACAAGCTCTTGGCGCTCTCCCCAGCCCCGACTCCTCCGTCAGCCCGTGCAGCTCCCCCTCCAAGCCCCTTACTCTTTTCCTCTTTTGTACATATGTACATAGGTTGCTGGAATATTAGAGGCCTTATTGACCCGACTAGGCAAGCGGAGGTTCGTAACCTCGTTTTATTGAATCACTTGTTCTGTATTAGTTTGTTGGATACTAATGTGCCACAATATCGCTTCAACTCCATCTCTGAATGCCTGTTGAGGGATTGGTGTTGGATTGCAAACTACGACTTCTCCCATAGGGGCAGAATTTGGGTTGGTTGGGACCCCTTAAGGGTTAAGTTTGAAGCCTTCTTAGTTACCAAGCAGGTGGTTCATGGGAAGTTTGAGAGCCTGGATTCTTAAGTGGCTTGCTGTATCTCTTTTGTTTATGGAGATCACTGCTGCCCCTCTTTGAAGGTGAGCTCGCAGAGTTTGCATTCAAAGACAAATTGATACCTAAATTGTCTATGAATGTCGCGACCTAATTTTTCAAGATGTGGACTACCTAGGGTTTGACTAATGGATTATTAAGCCTAGACTTAATTCGGGCTCTCCCAAGCCCATACCAATTCGTGACTTAAATTTAAGTTCTTAATATGCAGATAGATTTTATCTTTGAGTCGCCACTAATCTATTTTTGGTGGGTCGATTAGAAACCCAAGTAAAGTAACGGGAGTTTTACTTTACTCCTACGAACCAAAGACTATGGGTACGGGGACTTGGTTACACTAGATTTCTCTAATGCCCTTTCAATACCTTTCTTTTTATTTTGAAAAATGTTTGGCAAGCAGTTTGGATTGATTTTAAATTTATTTTCCTAACATGTGAGGTGATCATGCAAGTACGCAATCCATCAATTTACCACCCAAGAAAGCAAATAGAAAATGCAGGACTTACCTCGTAGCAACGAAAGCATCTGCGTTGTTAAATCAGAATTCACATCATCAACCCTAGATATGATTTCTAATTGACACGCAATTTATTTTTTTGTTTTCACTTAATTAATGATAATCATGCTTTATGTAATGCAATATTAACTAAATGACCTAATTCTAATGACATGTAATTTCTAATTAAATGGGCCTAGAAAAATACTAAATGACATACATCTCAGTAAATCTAGCCCTAATGACATGCATATGACATTTTTTTCTTTTTCCTAAAAGAATGCATTTTGTCCTAAATAATAAAACTAATTTAACCTATGAATTTTTTTTATATTTTTACGAAATTCGAAATTTAGTGAAATATGAAAATTACTTAACTAGATTGAGATTCTATTTAATTTGCATTGGGAATTAGGTAAAGCTAAATCCTAATTTAAACTAAAATATTATCTTAATCCAAATAATCTTAAAATGCAATCTATTCAAGAAAATACTTAAACTTATAATGAATTAAGAAAAGTATTGTCTAAAACTAAATTAAGTGCAATTTTACCCTAATATGCAATGATATGCCCTAATTCTACATGACATATGCATGATGATTTTTTTGTTGTTTTTCCTTTTTTCCCCTTTTTTTTAATTTCGAATTTAACAATTGCGAAATAATTAAACATGCAATTCAAATTAATGAAATGAAAATCTAACATCCTAAATTCATGTTTTTGGTATTTTTATTTCAAAAATTCAGCATAAATAAAATGTTTAGTCTACATATGTAAATTACCCTAAAGCATGCGATATTCTAACTCAAACACATTTCAAGAAAAATAAAGTAATCAAGACAAAACAGATCATCCAAAATCATCAAAAATATCACACATCGTTCAGATTGAGAGATAATATTTCGCTAATAAAATCGATAAATTGATCTTAACCCTTAAAGATCAAATTATCAATTTTACTCCCGCTTGATTAATTATTTCATCTAAAGCCTTATAGATGAAATAAAAAATCCTGGCGTGGTAGCGAATCGGTGATATATTGGGATTTCCAATTATGCATAGATAGATATTCCAACCAAAGAGAACAACATACAAACAAATAATAATAATAAAATAAATAAAACCTAAACCTGCCTAACAAAGTAAAGTAAAAATACCTAATTCGATTTTTTTTCTTTTTTTCTTTTTTTTAATAAAAGAAAATCTTGACCATGGTTTGGGGGCTCAGCGAAGGGTTCCGGCGGGTCACCGAGGCGAAGGGTCACCGGAGGTGGCTCGGTGAGGGGTGGAGCGGCAAGATCGACGGAGATCGACTGAGGCGCGGTGAGCTTCGTCGGTCTGGTGGAGCGGATCGGCGAGGCAGCAGCAATTTCACAAGGGGTACAGCGAACCGGTTCGGGATCTGCTGGGTCGCGGGTTGCAGACGGGTCGCAGCGTCGGATGGCGGAGGGTTGCAGGACGCGGCAGTGCAGCGACCGTTCAGGACCTGCTTGCGTCGCGGGTTGCTCGCGGAGGAGGTGCGGCGGGGCGACGTCGCGAGCTCACGGTGGGCAGGCAGCTCAAGCAGAGGGACAACTGCTGCGAGTCACAGTTGGGAGCAGAGGCGGAGCAGAGCGACGTCGGGCCGTTGTGGGTCGGTGTGGGCTGCAGATCGGCGACGGCGGAGGCGGAGCGAGGGGCCTTGTCGCGGCGTTTGGGCTCCGGTGCAGATGCGGATGAGGCGAACAGCAATGGCGTGGGCACGGGGCTGCGGCTTCAGGCGGCGTCGGAGTAGAGAGGGAGGCGCGACGCGGAGGTGCGGTGGTCGACGGCTCGGCTGACGGTGTGGGTGGTGCTGGTGCAATGCTCACGGATGGAGGAGGTGCGACGCGAGGGTGGACAGGGGCGTCCACACGAAGAAGATGAACGATTCTTCTTGCCTTTTTTTTTTTTTTTTCTTTTTGCTGCACACGTCACTTCACGTCTTCTCTCCCCCTGTCTCACTATTGCTGCTGCACTTTGTTTTTTTAGCAAAAGGAGCGGCTGACTTCGACCCCTCCCCAAAACGAAAGAATTGATTTTCTTTGGAGCTTTTGAGCTTAAAAACCCGAAAGAAAAAGCACTCTTCACTTTTTCGCTCTGAAAATTCTTTCTTGAATTCACTCTTGAATTTTTTAGAAAATCCCCCGCTTGTTACGAAAAATGAAGCTCTCTTTTATACTAATTCCGAACGGCTGTTTTGAATGGTATTTTCCGAGTTTCCATCTTCTGTCGCATTAAATCATGGATGCAAATCGGAGCATGATTTCGCAATCAGCTTGATTTTGCCCCGATTTAT
This sequence comes from Eucalyptus decipiens, assembly GCA_014182575.1. Classification (NCBI taxonomy): domain Eukaryota; kingdom Viridiplantae; phylum Streptophyta; class Magnoliopsida; order Myrtales; family Myrtaceae; genus Eucalyptus; species Eucalyptus decipiens. Next base: position 16,554,366 of record CM024616.1, read on the forward strand.
TCCATTTTGTGAAAATTCTTGCCCCATTATTTACTTGATTTTTAAATTGCTTCTGCATTTAACGAAATCCGAATGCTCATCAGAATTTCAAATTTCCATGCATAATCAATCAAATAAATTTCCCCCATTTTTTCATTTTTTCCTTTTATTTGTTCCAATGCAATTTTTATTTTTCTTATTTTCCTAGATTTGCTAAAAATAGGTGTCAACAATGAAGTAGGTTATATCTTATTTGTGACCTATTGTCCTAGGTAGAAAAGAGCAATATAATATTATATGTAGTAAGACAGATAAGAAGATACATGTAATTACTTACCGGGCACGAGCGAGATAAGGGTGCGAATCTCGAGCTTAGCAAGTATCAAGGCATGCTCTTACTTGGTAACGTGAGGAGATTGCTTCTCCAAGACCCGAACTTTTCTTCGGTCACCTTGACGGGAAATTGCTCTTGCATGACCCAAACCATTCTTTGGATGCCTGTTAGAGTAATAAGTTGTTTACCTGACCTTTTTCGGGGAATGCACTGACCTTTCTCAGGACATCGATTTGTGGGGTGTCTAATCTCTGTCAAGGATACCAGTTGGTACCTGACCTTTCTTGGGAAATGCGTCGACCTTTCTCAGAGCATCGATTTGTTGGGGTGTCTGACCTCAGTCGAGGACACCAATTGGTACCCGACCTTTCTCGGGAGATGCGCCGACCTTTCTTAGGTCATCGATTTGTTGGGGGTGCCTGACCTCAGTCGAGGACACCAGTTGATACCCGACCTTTCTCGGGAGATGTGTCGATCTTTCTTAGGGCATCAATTTGTTAGGGGTGCCTAACCTCAGTCGAGGACACCGGTTGATACCCGACCTTTCTCAGGGCATCTTGGTTTTTTTTTTTTTGTGTCTAATTTTTGTCAAGGACACCGGATGGCCCCCAACCTTTCTCGGGGGATGCGCCGACCTTTCTCAAGGCATCTGCTTGTTGGATGCCTGGACATTTACAAGCATTGTGAAAGAGTACCTGGATATCACAAGTACTAACCTGGAGGATATTTGGGCCTTTGCAAGCGTCGAAAGGGTGCTTGGATGATCACAAGTACAAACTCTTGGAGGATACCTGGACGTTCACAGGTATCGAAGGGGTACCTGTATGATCATAAGTACTAGATGCTGGAAAATACCTGATTACTTGCGAGTATCAAAATAGTACTTGGATAGTCGCAAGTACAAACTCTTGGAGGGTGCTTAGATGTTCGCAAGCGTTGATGGAGTACCTGATTGCTTACAAGTGTCGAAAGAATACTTGGATAATCACAAGTACAAACTCTTGAAGGATACCTGGACGTTCGCAAGTATCGAAGGGGTACCTGTATGATCACAAGTACTAGATACTGGAAAATACCTGGTCGTTTGCAGGCATCGAAGGGGTACTTGGATGGTCACAAGTGCGAAATTCTAAAGAATACCCGATTGCTTACAGGTATCGAAAGGGTACTTGGATGATCACAAATACAAACTCTTTGAGGGTACTTGGATAAACACAGGTATCAAAGGGGTACCTCTTGGTATGCGGAAATATCGAGGATGGGTCTCGCATATTCGCTAAAGTCTCTCACCTTATGGTAGTTGGAATATCGAGGATGGGTCTCGCATATTCGTGAAGGTTTCTCACCCCCTGGTAAATGGGAATATCAAGGACATACCTGAGATATTCGTGAAGGTCTCTCACCTCCTGGTAAATGGGAATATCAAGGACATACCTTGGATATTTGTGAAGGTCTCTCACCTCCTGGTAATTGGGAATATCGAGGGCGTACCTGAGATATTCGTGAAGGTCTCTCACCTCCTGGTAAATAGGAATATCGAGGACGTACCTGGGATATTCGCGAAGGTCTCTCACTTCCTGGTAATTGGGAATATCGATGACGTGCCTCGCATATTTATGAAGGTCTCTCACCTCTTGGTAATGGGAATATCAAGTATGTACCTTGGATATTCATTAAGGACTCTCACCTCCTTGTAATGGGAATATCGAGGATGTGCCTCGCATATTCATGAAGGTCTCTCACCTCCTAGTAATGGGAATATCGAGGACGTACCTTGGATATTCATGAAGGTCTCCCACCTCCTGGTAATTGGGAATATCGAGGATGTGCCTCGCATATTCATGAAGGTCTCTCACCTCCTGGTAATGGGAATATCAAGGACGTACCTTGGATATTCATGAAGTTCTCCTACCTCCTGGTAATTGGAAATATCGAGGACGTGCCTCGCATATTCATGAATGTCTCTCACCTCCTGGCAACATAAACTCGAATGTAGCACAAGGCTTACCTGGACGGCCGCAGGCACTCAAAAGAGCTAGAACACCTGGGTAGCCGCAAGTGTACAAAGTACTGGAATACTTGGATGAACATAAGTATTTAATGATATGATTTGGGACCACTTAGACAGGTACATGTGTTTTGATGATAAGAGAGCATACCTGGGTAATCGCAGGTGCATAACGTAGTGGAATACTTGAATGGCTACTAGTATTCAAAGATACAATTTTGAGGACAACTTGGACAGGTTGAATATTGCGGAAATGATGTACCTAGACAATGAAAGGCGCTCAAAGGTAGCGGGATACTTGGCCAATTGCAGGCATCCTAGCTATGAAGACAACTCAAACAAGTCGAGTGTCAAGAAAAGGGAGTATCCGAACGGTGGCCGGTACTCAAAGACAATGGGATAGTTGGACACTTGTAAGCATCTAAACTCAAGAGACGACTCAAATAGGTTGAATGTGAAGAAGAGAGTACCTAGACAGTGGTTGGTACTCAAAGACAAGAGGGTCGGGGTATGCTTACCTGGTGATATCTGTGATCTCTAAGAGTATGTCTGTTATTTGCACCGTATGCACACATGATTGTATATACTGTAAATTCATGAATTTAAATGTGATTCATGCATGACAATTTTGTCAGTTTTGTACCATTTGAATTCCACTTGGGAAGATTTTGAAAGACATGCTTCATTTAGAATATAGATGTCTTGAACATGCCGAATGAGAGGCTTTCAGTCTGAAAGGATTTTTCACTCACTCTTATGGAAAAGACTATCCTAACCATTGATGCAGGATTTATAAGGACCACATTATCTCATTGTTATCATGTCAACATGGGTCCGAGTATTCTCGCAAGTGGTACGACTTTACCAATGTGAGAGGTCTTTGTTGAAATTGTGATGAAGACTTGGTCAACGGCTCATCAAATAGGACCGTCGAGGTCGAAGCCGACGGACGAAAATGATGCACAATCATCTCCGGGTTTACAAGTCAAGAACCTTGCAAAAAGAGATAGAGTAATCTTGCTCGTACTTCTTCAAGCGATGCTTATGCACATATGAAATCATATGTTATTTTTTTTTTGTCAGTCCTACTCTAATCCTACTCTAACACTCACTCTCAAATTTTTGCCTTGCCTCCTTATAGAGTGTGAGAGTCGAAACCCACTCCTGAAATAAAATTGTCCCCACTCCAATCCCCCTAAGAAGGTGGGGATTTGAACCTCCCACCTCCCCCTTCCAAGTTGGAAGGGTGGCCACTGGGGCGAACCCCAGTGGTTTCCTACGTTAATTGAAGTGCCCTAGTCTAAAGAGACTTTTACAATGGGAATATAACACAGACTTTGCTCACGTGTAAGAGGGTGAGAGTTGGTGACTGTCTCGATATTTGTCACTAGTCTTTCTTCTCACTGTCAGATGGAGGTTCTATGGACCACAACAACAACTTTTTCTTGGCTGTATTTTTGACTGAGAGGCATTGGCCTTGCTTTTACCAGGCACACTACTTTATTCATGCTCCTATTTTTATTCCAGTTCTTCATTCATGGGCATTGACCTTGCTTTTACCAGGTACATTGTTTTTTTATGCCCTGCTTTTCTTGTCGTCGGAGGAATTGGCCTAGGCAGGTTCAATCGAAGCACCATTATTAGACCCTTAAGTGTTTATCTTTAGACGACGCTCTAGGCTATGGCAATGACTTCTGCTTTGTCTCAATGTGAGGGTAAAATTACAGACTCACTTGGGTTGTACAATGAATACAAGTGCATAGAGAAAGAATTGCTCTTTTGTCATTCTATGGCACTTAAATTAACGCGAGTGTTCATATGCGATAAAGACACCCGAAGATTGACGCAAGTGCAAGCAAGAAAATTTCTATCTCTCTTCTCACCTTATGATGCTGCTTCGCCTCCAATCTGCCCTAGTGTGGGGTGGTTCTTGACGAGGGTAGGACAGGAATTTCACCAGTGTATAGGGCTCAATGGGGTGAGGGATGGAATGCCTCTCACTATTTTAGTTATCGTACCATTCGCAAGATAACCCTTTATCCTGCAACCATGGAATCTTCTGCACCCATCTCACAAGTGTATAGATGGGGGGCAATGTGTAGGATATGGCTTGCCTTTCATCATCCCGACGCGGCTCATCCAGCATGTTCGATCAATCTTGTATTCTTCACTTGGCTATCTATTCTAATAATCCTTGTAGAATCAGTGATTTAGACAGACAAAATCATCATGCAAAATCCATTTGAAAAAGGCATGTAGCATTTTAAATGTGAGAGAGTTTGTACTCTCAAAACAAATGAATGGTTTTTGCTCAAAAAGACCTTGTTGGCAGCTTTAAGGGTCAACAAAATGGTGTTTCCAAATATGTTAAATCTTGCATATCAAAAGGGTTATTGATAAAGGGGTGTCAATGGATTGTTCCTATTGATTAGGGATATGACACATGAATGATCAGCCAAGGATTGGGAATTTGATCGGGCATCTCTGCTTTTTCCCCTGTATAAGAGAAGATGTACAAGTAGATCAATTAGTCTGGCCAAAATCAAATGTGAGTCGAGGCCTGAAGATTTTCTGTCATTTGCTTTGGCGATACTTGAGACGCCATTTTGCTTGGGAGAGTTTGTGATGCCTCTCATTGATTTGTTATCTGTGTTTTTGACAGTTAGGTGATCCTACAAAAGATAGGAAAGAACGTGTCAATCACAATTTTTCTGAGGAGTTTAAACAATTGGGAGCGATACAACATTACCCTTCACTAGTTTGCAGATGATTGGATGGACTTAAAGTGCGAGTGGGACACGAAGTCCTATGTCTTTTGCTTTGTTAGGTCACTTGCTCTCTCGTAATTTGCAGGCGCAAAAGAAGCAAAAAAATTTTTTTTTTTTTACCAAGCGGCTAACTACCGCCTCGGGGATTTGAATCCCCCACTTCGAACCGTTTTGCTTTTTCTCGGGTACCACTCGGCTAGAGGAGCTGACAGTGTCCGTAGGGCACTTCTTTTTTCATTTAACCGACTCGGCTCCTGGACGACACGTCCTTTCATACCAAGTTAGGTAAATCAATATGGGTCACTTGATTTGCCCAAATTAACCATTAAGCTTGTTTCTTGAATCCCAATGCTTATTGTCAATAGGGAAAATATGTCAAAAGCGAGTTCAGATATTAGGAGTATTGAAACGATATCAAATTACTCTTCCCCAGAGTTTATATTTGATGACTCAAGGATATTTGAATGTCAATGACAACCTCTTCGTCTTGACACAGTTCGACATTTCTTTCAATTGGACTTCCTCATTTGTGGCTATGTATACATGATTGATGGTTGTTGATTCTTCAACGCCTTCCTTTTGTGGAATTCTGTTTTTGACCATATGACCAATAGCAGCATTGAGTAAAGTCATGTACTTCAAGCTTCTATGGAATATGAGATGGACAATCAAAACCTCCAATTCTCTTTTGGCAATCACTTCTTAGGAGAGCATGCATTGTCTAGATTTTCTCCTTGTTGACAGTAGCCAATTCAAGAGAAGAAAATCATTTTCTATGCTTCTTGGCTTGTCAAAGCTGGAAATCCCATTGATGAAACCACTGCATCTAGTTGCTTAGGCACGTTGTGGGGAAAAGATATTGCTCCAACTTGAGAAGGAGTTTAGCAGGAACAACGTGGAGTGTACAGAGCTCTTGGGGACGGCTTGATTTCAACCGTATGCCTGTACCTATTACGTCCCATCTTTCGTATCTTGTAAATAGAAGAGAGATGACATCATTTCCAAAATTATATTCAAGGAATAAAACTTACCTTCTTTGAAGTGGGATGATATTTTCTATTTGCCCCACTACCTTGCTAGAAGAGTGTATTTGAATTCGGCGAGTTCACATGATACGCTAGCTTCAAATACCCCCTATCACACTAAGTCAATGGGGATGGTGATGATATTTTGAGACACAAAGTGAGTGAGTCAAACATTATTCCATCTAACATCTTGTTCAAAAGCTTTTGGTAATGAAATATTTTTTGTTTTCAAAAGTATATATCTTTGGAGGGAAGAAAGCATGAGAAAGCCTAGCCCTCAGTATTCTCCTTGGATGATATTTTTTTTCATGGTTGGATAACATCACCGGGCTGGTTTGGGATACCGCCTCATGCTTTCAAAACAAAATATTAGAACTGTACAATAGATTACTAGAATGGAAAATACAACAGTAGAACACTAGACAGGATGAGAAATATGAAATTATAAAAACAAGCAAAAACCCATGAAAACTCCTATGAAAAGGAGCCTTTTGATAGTACTGGTTCTGAAATCAAGCGCCTTTGAGTTCCTCACCTCTAGTAGACTCAAAGTATTCGCATGAGAGGACCACTTCATTGAAGCTATGAAAGTGCAACCCATGTAACCAACAACGATGCTTGCGAGGTAAAGCTCCTATGAACAGCTTCATCATTTCTTCTTCGACCAGTTGAGGGTAGGTTTGCATCATAAAAGCCTTCCACCTCCTTGCATATGCTCAGAAATCATCCATTAGTCTTCTTCTAAAGTGAACGAAGTTCTCACAAGGCAGTTCAATTTCAATCTGGCTTTGATACTGAAGCAAGAATGCAAAAGACAGCTCATTCTAATATCTCATGAGATAGATATCTGTTGTGATGAGCCATTGCAATGCAGGCCCTGTAAGATTTTCTTGGAAGGCCCGAGTTGTGAATGACTTTGGGCTATAGTACCGACTCATTTCAGCGTGGAGATATTACAAATGAGCCACGGGGCAAGTCGTGCCATTATACTTGTGGAGATTAGGTATCCACATCTCTCCAGAGGTCATGATCCTATGAGTGCAAGACGGGCTTGATGTATCCTGGTTAGGCCACTGGTTTTCCCATTGCAGTGGTGAATTTTTCTGTTTCAGGGAAACTAGACTCTGCCGAGATTATCCCATTGCTTTCTTCCGGGTCAAAATCATCAAACGATGATAAGGCATATCTTCATGGTCAGGTGACAAGCTTAGTAGTTCATTGGGATCATAGACGATAAGGACGAATGTTCCCTCTTCTGACAAGCTTTCAACCCTGTGTGTGGCTAGAAAGCAATTATACGATGAATGGCCGATTGCATATGTATAACACTAGTAGTCCTTGGGATTGTATCCTAGGGACTGGAAGTCTTCAAGGTTGTACCCTAGGGGATGGTAGCCTTCAGGGTTGTATTCCAGGGAATGCTCGAAGTTTTGGTGTGGCGGCTCATCAGCTATTAAATTTCACTTATACTCAGTGGTAGATGTTGAATTGATTTGTTTAGGCTTTATTTTCTTGGCTCCTAGTACAGACCTTTTGAGTATTGCCCTTCGTTTTGCCACTTCAATTCTGTCAAGGGGAGTGAGAGATAGTGGAGCTTCACTCTATGCTTCCCTCTCTAGGTTGATAGGGGTCAGTATTTTTTGAACCCTAGCTCTTGCAATAAGCTTGGGAAGCTATCTTGTCGTACCCCGGTCTTGCACAGGCTCTGTGTCTTTGACCTCATACACAAGCTCCCTGCCTTTCCCAGTGGGAAACTTTTCAGCAATAGGACATTGCTGAGTTGCCCATTTATCATACAAGGCTTCATTGATATCTTCTTCTCCTATTTCAGCAACTAACGACTCCTTGTGCTCCGCGACCATCGGTTCTTCGTAGGGCAAGGCGATGTGAGGGCTAATGTCAATATTATATTCTTGGTGAAAAACATGAATTAGTTCTCCCCAGGTCTTAAGGGGACTAATCTTCCTGACAATGTACCATCACAAAGGGAGGCCAGCCAAGCTTAATTGGTACGATTGAATCATCCTTCGAACCAGGTAGGCCTGGAAGTAGGTCTCTGTATGGGAGGTATTAGCGTACCTTTCACATTCAGGTGCTTTGAGCTCTTCAGGGATCTCAATGCCGGCATAATTGGATAGGTCCATGGGATTTCGCCCCGCATTTTGGTTTAACTTTTTCATGATCTTTTCAAATTGTCTATGGTGTTGGTTATTCTCTGGCAGAAATGCTAGTGTCATGACGATGCTTAAAGCTGTTACGAAGTTGGGTTTGACTTGAGTGGATTCCATTTGCTTTAAGATTTGTCGAAGGACAATGGACATCTGTCCTATGCCGTCTTCAATGTTGGCAAGGTGATTTTGTACATCATTCTAATCGGGCCCTACCACATGGGACCATTCGCAGGTGGATAATAGCTAGTGATTCATAATTACCTGTCGTCGCGAAAATAATGAATGAGGACGAAAGTAAACAAAGATTGATCCATGGCAATGGTCTAACTATTTTTTATTTATCAAAAGAGGATTTCATAGACCATCGACTTCTAACATCTAAAACCCGAAAATGACAAAAGAAAATACTAGATATTAAACAAAAGTCCCTAAACAATGTGACAAAACTTTCATGATATTAGCACGAGGGGGTACATGATTGCTATTTTATATGCGACGGGGAGCCTTGCTCTTGCGCAGATGCTTGCTTTCTTGAACTGGCTCTAAGGTGTGTATCCAGTCCATTCCCAAATCCTTCTGGAGGTGTAAGGCAACGGGTCTTTCACATCTCTTTTTTGCAGATGATGTCTTCATTTTTTGTGAGGCTCACCTTCATACGATGGCTCTCCTCAAGGAAGGTCTTCATATATTTTCCTCTTAGAGTGGCCTTTGTCCTAACCCGTGCAAGAGTGAAATTTTTTTGGCAGGTGGCACACCCTCCTTAAGGAATGGTATTCTCTTGGAGTTGGGTTTTCGAAAAGGAAACTTGCCAATTCGGTACCTGGCATTCCTATAATCACTTCGATGATCAGCAAAGCAGACTATTGTGCCATTGTCAATCGTATCACTACAAGGGTTCAGTCTTGGACTCACCGTTTCTTCTCTCTTGCTGGACGGCTTTAGCTTATTAGGTCAGTTCTTCATGCTATACAAGCCTACTAGGCTAGTGTATTTGTTTTACCTATAGCTGTGGTGGACCAGATAGAGAAAATCCTCAGACAATTCCTATGAAAAGATCCGGATCTAGGCAGGGGTGGTGCTAAGGTAGCTTGGGATGAAGTTTGCCTTTTAAAGGTTGAAGGAGGACTAGGTATCAGGAGGCTTCTAGATTGCAATAAAGATGCCATGTTGAAGCATATCTAGTTCTTGTTCTCTGACAAGGAAGCGCTGTTGTATAGGTGGGTTCATTCCACTTTCTTAAAGAACAAAAACTTTTGGGTTGCTAGCTGGGCCTGAAAGAGCTTGTTGAACCTGAGGAGTGATTTCCATATGGCCTTCTACTGGAAAATTGGCGATGGCCGAACAACCTCTCTTTGGTTTGATAATTGGCACCCTAGGGGGCCCCTGAACCTACTCTTCTCAGATTCACTTATCTATAGCTCAGGGCTCTATACATAGGCCTGTGTTACTGACCTCTTCTCAAATGCTGGCCAAGCTCTCGGGACGGTACTTGAATCGTGGGGTCACCCTAGCTGTCTTACCATTCCACCAAGGTTACCTATAGCCTCTTTAGCAACTACCACCTGTAGGACAACAATGTAAGCACGAAGGACAGAGACTAAAACACCCTTTGATGTGAGACCATGACATAAGTTCACAAACTTACAGCTATAAGATGAAGACGAACATCTCCCTTAATGTCACTACCATTTGAAGCAGTTTCAGTTGCTTGAGAGTTTTCATCCGATACTGATGTTTCTTCTGCAGGGACAAAAGATGGCGATTGAACAGCTTGCCAAACAACATTAGCCGCCTCAGCTTCAGTAGCTGAAGCCTCCCTGAGTTTTTCCATCGAGTTTTTGTCCATGCTGGAACTTTTATATACACATCATTAAGAAACACACAGATAAGATGCTAACTAAAATGTTTGGGCGTGTCTACGTGCCAACAAGTGCCTGTAGGCACGCAACCTAGTGGCCAGAAAAGGAGGGAAGCAGAGAGGGACACGAAATTGAAGGCGAAAAGAAACAATTGTATGTCACTGTAGGTACAACAAATTCAAGACTTGTACTTGAGAAAAGGAAGGACAGGAGAGATGGGGAAGAAAGTATAATACCCCATGCCACAAGATGAATTATCTAATGCACTATCTTAAGTTGGAGATGTTGTAGGAACAACTCCAAATGCATTTAATTTTGGACCGCTGATAGGTGAGGCTCTCTCCGATGTTAACATGGGAGAATCGCTATCCAACTGGAACAACGAATTTTCGATGACCAAAAGATCATCAAGCAGCATATCTACACTGAATAATTCGAATTATTTTAAGGGAACAAATAGATGACCAAATGAGAAGACCTAATGGGAAGAACATATGTCATGCAATCGCTGGGAAAGCCTTCTGAACTAAACAAACAATTAGATGGACAAAAATGAAACCTTATCAAAATATCTGACCAGATCACAAATCAGCGTGGTATGCTACATGAATGAACATCACAAACCTCTTAATCTAACCAGTTTCTCCATATAATAACTCATAATGTGTCTGCTTATTGGAAATTTGAAAATCTTCCACTTTTCAATAGAATAACATATAACTAAACTCATAGCGAAAGGAAAACGTGAGACCAATGATATAGATGGCCATTCCCTTTCTGTTGTATGAGTCTCACTCTCACATGAACCATGGTAAAGCCAGTGAAAACTAAAATGAGAAGATTACAAGATGAGAACCACAAAAAAGAGTTCTAGTTCCATGTGGACTGTGATTCTCATTTTATTTTTAATTCTTGTCTAAGATCATTATTGCACCGGAAAAATTAAAGTTGATAATACAATTGAAACTAAAAAAAGTCAGTTTATGTATATGAACTTTGTAATACTATAGTTTTTGGCATTTTGGTCAGTTCGTGTGTACTGTGATTCCCATTTTATTTCTAATTCTTGTCTAAGATCATTATTGCACTGAAAAAATTAGTGTTGATAATTGTCGCGACCAATTTTTCGGGTGTGAACCACCTAGGTTTTGGCTAATGGATTGTTAAGCCTAGACTTAACTCGAGCTCTCCCAAGCCCATACCAATTCGCAACCTTCGGTTCAAATTCTTAACATGCAATTTTTTTAATTAGGAGTCGCCACTAATCTATTTTTGGTGGAGTAAAGTAACGGGAGATTCACTTTACTCCTACGAACCAGAGATTTTTACGGGTACTTGATTACGTTAGATTTCTCTAACGCCCTTTTGGTACCATTTCTTTTATTTAAAAAAAAAAATTTTGCAGGCAACTTGAATTTATTTTAAATCTATTTTCCTAACATGTGATGTGATCATGCGGGTGCACAAACCACCAATTTAACACCCAAGAAAAGCAATAAATAAATTGCAGGACTTACCTCATAGCAACGAAAGCATCTGCGTTATTAGATCGGAATTCACATCAACAGCCCTAGATACGATTTCTAATTAACACGCAATTTTTGTTTTGTTTTCACTTAATTAATGAAAATCATGCAATATGCAATGCAATATTAACTAAATGACCTAATTACAATGACATGTAATTTCTAATTAAATGGGCCTAGCAAAAATACTAAATGACATACATCTCAATTTATCTAACCCTAATGACGTGCATATGAAATTTTTGCTTTTTCCTGAAAGAATGCATTTCATCATAAATAATAAAACTAATTTAACCTATGACACTTTTTGTACTTTTAATGAAATTAGAAATTAAATAAAATTTGAAAATTACCTAATTAGATTAAGATCCTATTTAATTTATATTAGGAATTATCTTGAGCCATATCCTAATTTAAATTAAAATATTATCTTAACCTAAATAATCCTAAAATGCAATATATCTAAAAAATGCCTAAACTTATAATAAATTAAAAAATTATCTAAATTAAACTAAGTGCAATTTAACCCTAATATGCAATAACATGCAAAAGATGCCATAATTTTTACATGACATATGCATAATGACTTTTTGTGTTTTTCCTTTTTTTTTCTCCTTTTTTTAATTTCGAAATTAATAATTAAACATGCAATCCAAGTTTAAAAAAAAAAAACTAGCAACCTAAATTAATTGATTTGATTTTTTTTTTTAAATTCGAAATAAAATTCCTATTATGAGCATGTAAACCGTAAAACTACATTTTTTTTTTTAAGGAAAACTAATTTAAGTAACACCACAGCAAATCAAGCCATATTGATACCCAAATTGACGAATCATATCTCGCGCATGAGATCGGGTTGGCCAATTTCACATAAATCACGAATCGGATCTCGGGCGGGAGATCGGATTGGCAATTTTTTTAAGTAATTGCGAGTCGGATTTCGGGCGTGAAAATTGGAGTGACAATCACTAATTTCAAGGCAATTTCATATCATGGAATTTCAATTTCACATTAAAGGAATAATTACACTAAAAAGATTAAAAAAAAAATAGCAAAAGTAATAAAACAAAAATAAGATAAAGAAAATACCTAAATTTTCTTTTGCTTTTCTCTTTTTTTTTTTTTTTTTTTTTCTGAAAAAGAAAAATAAAGTTGGTGGCCGGTCCGGCGAGGGGAGATCGCCGGCTAGGGTTCCGGTGAGGGGCTCCGGAGGACGGTGCGACGGCGGCGCGGCACCAAGGGACTTCGGAACCAGCACGGGGCACCGTGGGTGGCACGGTGAAACAAGTGGGCAGCGTCGCGGGCGGAGCGGGGGCTTCAAGTCTCCGGCGTCGGTCACGCAGGCTGCGAAGATCGGATCGTGGCTGCCGCAGGGACCTCGGATCGAGGGCGCGGTAGTCTTCGGCCGAGGCGGAACGCGGCGAGACCCGGAGGAGCGGCGGCGGCGTCGGGAAGGGCGGCGGCATCGTGGACCGCGCCGGGTCGCGACTTCACGAGGGGAAGGCTGGGCGTCGGGCGGCATGGCGTCCAACGAGTGAATCGGATCGGGGCACGGGCGTGACCGACGAGCGGCATCTACTGGATCTAGAGGAGGAAGGGCGTCGGCTTCGGATCGCGAGGCTGCAGAGGCGACAGGGCGACGCGATGGCGCGTTAGGGCAGCGCGTGGGTCGTTGAGGCTCGCGGACGGAGGCGGCGTCGGGACAGCGACGATACGGACAGATGGCGCCGGCGCCGGCACCGGCAAAGACCCCCTCCCCACAAGGAAGATGAACAGTTGCGGGGGGGAACTTTTTTACCTTTTCTTTTACTTTTTTTTTTTACTTTTCCTCTCTCTTCACTCACTTTTTTCACGTTTTGCCCTTTTTGGTGCCTTTTGTTCGACGGAAAAGAACCCCCCAACTTTGTCCGTACACGGTCCCTTTTATAAGCCAAAAAATTGGATCTTCGTGATATATTTTACTTTCTAATTTTGCTCATGAAAATACCACTGAATATATCGTTGCACCCCACGCAATATTACCTTTTGTATTTATCAAATATCCCATCCAAAATTTTATTTTTTGCTTGAAAATACTTGGTGTATATTGCCTAAATGTGTGAAGAATCTGAACGGAATATGTGAAAAATCTTCCATTCACCGGCGACCTAAAATAAAACAAAATAAAATGTTTCTAAACTATATGCCATGTGTGTTTTTTTTTTTGGTAAAAATTAACTCAAAAATTATGCAAAAATTTAGGTGTCAACAATAATACAATTGGAACTGAAAAAAGTCAATTTATGTATATAACCTTTGTATATAAACTGAAAAAAAGTCAGTTCATGTGATCTCCAAGACTCCAACCAAAATTAGATCAATCAACACCATATTAATCAGACCTAAGATAAAGAATCTTCTCAAGAGTTTGCAACCAAATTTTCGAATTAAATCCGTCTAATGAGTTTGTACACTCAACCCTAAATATCTTTAGTTTCATCAAACAAGTAAGTAAACTCAATCAAAAGGAAAGTCTGATCTTATGCTAAGTTTTAGAAGATTTTCTGCTAAGTTTTTCAAATTTTTTTTAACAATCTAGTCCAGATTACATGGGTTAAGTGTCTTAAAGATGTACCCTGGCAGCCAGTTGGCAATGATCACACTTGTGTATCATTCAATAAAATCTCTTCCAATCCATGGAAGACTCGAGCCATCTCACAGACAGTCTATGAGGAGGTGCTAGTTGTGCTCGTGTGGAGAGAGAGACAATTTGTTATTGTGTTGTTAGGGCTTTGACAATAACCTTGTAAATGTTGAACCTTTGTGTGACAAGTTGTGTTGAGTAGTCCTTGTTCATATAGAATTTCTTTTAATTGATGTGAGAGATTTATGACAACGTTGTCATTGATAATATGCAGCTGAAAGTTCCATATATTGTGTATCGTCACTATTTATGTGAAAAGTGTTTTCAGGTCTAGGTTGGGTTGGCTTGACCTCTCGTGAGCAGGTTTGGTCTACACACCACAAATGAAGGAAGCCTTACGGGCTTAGTCTCAAGAGAACCCTCCAAGACTTGAGTTGGTAAATGAGAAATAAAGTGATAAAGGAAACAATTAGAAAGGGTCTATCTTAGTGTGTATAGATAGGCACATATTTGGGCAAGGCTGGGGATCGCAATCCCTGTCCCCGCCCCATGAGATGGAGCTTAGCCGACCACCCTCCCGTGCGGTGCGGAGAGGGCGCTTCCTCGCAAGCCATGGGGCACCATATCCCAACGTGGCAAATAAATTTCAAGTAATTTTGTACAATAAAGAAAGTTACATAATTGTAAGATTTTTCATAACAATTTGCTACTTTAAAATTATTCATATTCCATAATTAAAAAAAAAAAAAATCAGAATCTCATGTACGTGAGTCTATTTATTTATGTTAATTTGTTTGTACTCTTCACTTTATAACATATTTTTCATTCTATATTAGTTTTGAATAAAGTAGATAGTAAATTATAAATAGTTATTTAATATATACCAACATGTGATTCATACACATCGTACTGATTATTTGTAATTAATAATGTGTTTTTAATATACAAGTGAGGGGACTGACTGGACAGAAATGCTGCGCTGCTTTATGTGCATCTTCAGACCACGCCACTTTGGGCGACGTGTTCATCTCTCGGAAGTTTCCCTTGCTAGACTACTTGCCTCTCTTGGGCTCAATGAGGTAGGCTGGGTCCTCAAAAAAGGGGTGAAAAGTTTTAGCTATAGCCGTCACGCTCCTTCATTCGTCATTTGATCTAGGCAAGAAGTTCCTTTCACTAATTTGGATTTCTATGAGGTCTACTGCCAATGCCAAAAATCAACTTGGGTGCATCACCTAAGGGTTCGGCTAATAAATTACTAAGCCTAAACTTAGTTTGAGTTCTCTTAAACTTATACCAATTCGTGACTTAGATTCAAGTTCTTAACATGCAAATAATTTTCAATTAAGAGTCACCACTAATTTATTTTTTATTGAGTCAATTATGAACCCAAGTAAAGTTAAGAAAAATTTATTTTACTCATATGAACTAGAGATTGTAAGCACAGAGACTTTGTTACATTAGATTTTTCTAATGCCATTTTGGTACCGCTCATCTTATCAAAAAAATATTTAGCGTACAACTTGGATTCATTTTATTATATTTTAACATGTGAGGTGATTACGTGGATGTGCAAACATTAATGAAACAACCAATAAAACAAAATAGTAAATAAATTGCAAGGAAAAAGAGGGGTACTTATCTCAGAGCAACATAAGCACCTACAACATTAATTAGAAAAATTGTATATCCAGCCTATATATTATTTCTAGTTAATACACAATTTCAACTAACTATTTTTTTGGGTTTTACTTTGTTTAATGAAAACTATGCTTTATACGATGTATGCAATACCAGCTTACTCTAGATGCAATAATGCAGAAAAATGATGATGTTTAACTAGGTGGCTTAATTCTAATGACGAGAAATTTAATTTGTGACTACATTAATGTGGCATGTGACTTTAATTAAATTAACCTAACATGAAGACTACATAACATGCGATTTTAATTAAAATAAACTAACTCTAATGACAGGCAAAATTACTAAGCATTTTATTTGAACATGACACGCATTCTAATTAAATTAATCCACATGACGTGCAATTAGATGACCATAATTCTATATGACACGTACATGATATTTTTTGGTATTTTTCATAAAACTTTGAAATTGAATATTAACATAAATGAACAATAAAGATTAGGATACTATCCAATTTAAATTAGGAAATAAAGTATTCTAAGCCCTAATTTAAATCAGAAAATTACCCTAATCTTCTAGATTTGACATAAATGCTATCTATCCAAAAATATCCTAATCTATTTAAGGAAAAACGATCAGACTCTATTCTAAACATGCAACATGATCTATAAAAATCTATTCAAATTCCACCTAGTCTTTTTTGTATTTTTTTAATAGGGAAACAAATTAACTCAAATCAACCAAAAGAGAGAGAGAGAGAGAGAGAGCAAGAAACAGTCACCAAATCATCCAAAACACATCCACTCCATTCAAATTTGGTAATGGATAAAATCAACGATGGTATCCAAGTGGTAATGGATATAATATAATTAAGAAACATGCAATACCACTCAAATATTTGATTAGATTACGCTTCATCTCCAGGGCCTTTATCTAATTAAGCTCAAAAACTTTCAATTCTAATGGGCTAAACCAGTTCAATTGAAGCTTAAGGCCCCTCCTTTTCCTCCTGTAATTTCGGCCACTAACACTCCTAGCCCAGGCCGAATTTCACTTATTGTGGGCCCCTATCCACGTGACTAATTCAGGCCCATTCATCACCGCTGGTCCGATTTAAATGCAATTAACATATGCTCTTTAAAACTTTATGATATGCAATTTAATTTTAATATTTTTGTTTAGGGACTAAAAGTTAGCCCTTAATTTTGTATACAATTAATTTTGAATGGTTGAACAAAAGTTAGGTGTCAACAAACATGATCACTTCTTGCGTGTTAGTTGCTTTAGTTAAAATCAATTAAGACCGCTTGCAAAATATTCTTTTGAAAATAAAGAAAAATGGTATCGAAATGGCATTACATTAATCAAGCATAATTAAGTCCCCAAATCCATTGAATCTCTTGTTTGTAAAAGTAAATGTACTTTCACATTTTGTTTGAGTGTCTAATCTAATTGATTAGCAACAACTCCAAAAGGTAAGAAAATTGCCTGTTAAATTAAATACCAAGGTCGCGCATGGTAACCATCCCCAGCCCAACTATTTCTATTCTTCTCTTCCCCGTAACAAAAAAAAAAAGAATAGAAACCCGTTTGATAACGGCATATTAGGTTTTTGTTCCCGGGAACAAAAAGTTAGCCCAATGAATGGTTTTGGAATAGAAATGAGAAGTAAAAAAGTTGCTTCTTGTTCCCGGGAACAAGTTTAAGAAATAAGTAAATTTTTTTTCTTTTATTCTTCTCTTGCTAACCGCCATTGACCGCCGTTGACCACCACCCGCCGCCGCCGCCGGCCGACCGCCGCCGCCGCCGGCCGACCGCCGCCACCGCCGGCCGACCGCCGCCGCCGCCGGCCGACCGCCGCCGCCCGCCCGACCGCCGGTCGCGGAGGCCGATCGACCGTCGCCGCCACCGATCGCCGGAGGCCGACCGACCGTCCCGCCGCCGCCGCCGCCGACCGCCCCGCCGCCACCGCCGGCCGACCGCCGCCGCCTCCGGCCGACCGCCGCCGCCGCCGCCCGCCGGCCGACCGCCCGGTCGCCGGAGGCCGATCGACGTCGCCGCCCGCCGGTCGCCACCGGCCGCCGCCACGGCCGCCGCCACCGGTCGCCGGAGGCCGACCGCCGTCCCCCGCCGGCGGTCGCTGTCGCCGGCCGCGCCCGCCGCCGCCGGCCGACCGCCATCATGTTGCCGCCGCCGACCGCTGGTCGCCGGAGGCCGATCGGCCATCACCGCCGCGGTCGCCACCTGGTCGCCGGAGGCCGATCAACCGTCACCGCCGCCGGTCGCCACGGTCGCCGCCACCGGTCGCCGGAGGCCGACCGAGCCCCCGCCGCCGCCGGTCGCCGCGTCTGTCGCCGGTCACCGGCCGGCCGCCGCCGTCGCCGCCGCCGCCCGCCCGCCGGCCACGGCCGCCGGCGGCCGATGGGCTTCCGGCGAGGGCGGCGGTGACCGTCGGTGGCCGGCGGTCGTGCGGCGGCGGCGGCTGGCGAGCCGGCGGCCGTGACCGGCGGGCGGGCGGCGGCGATCCGTCGGCAAGAATAAAAAATGAATAAATAAATAAAAGAAATTGTTGCGTTACCAAACGCATTTCTATTCTTTTTCTATTCCAAGAGTAGAAATTTTGTGTCGTTATCAAACGGGTTCTTTTACTAAGAAATTATTCCCCGGAGCAGAAATAGAAAAGAACCATTTCTGAAAAAAAAAACTCTTCCCGGGAAGAGAATGGTTGTCATGCGCAGCCCAAGTTGTAATTGGTAGGGCTTGAAAGAGCGTGCTATACGTGAATGATTACCTCATGAGGGGAACCTTCACTCCCGTTTAGTAGTCTATTAGCTTTCTCTTTGGTGATTCACCTTTGGGAAGGTCGAGACATTATCATATTAATATTATGTGTCACATGAACCAAGAATTTGGGAAGATTCTAGTAACCGGATTGCTATTTAGCTAGCGACCTCCAATTTGCAATATTTGAGGTGTTACAAATGAGGGAGAATATAGATCGTACATGTATTTTTCCAATCTTATTGGCACTTCAAATTAACATGACACCTAAAATAGCAATAGATGTTTGTGTTACAACATCTGATTTATTTCCACATATGATACAATAGAACATGTGAAGTTCTCTCTCTATTTTTTTTTGGGGGGGGTGTTCAAGTAGGTGGAGTTCATAATGCCAACTATTGCATGTCCCAAACTATTTATTAATTGCATCATTTCTCACTTGCGCTTGAAGGTTTTGACAACTCCGGGCAAATGAGTTCTCTTGAAATAGTCCTCCCAATTGATACACCTCGGATCAAAGTAGAAGACACTTTCCAAGTTTACTCCATTGTCAAAGGCCGTGGCTCTCAAAGCCATCATATTTGTATCGTCAAAGCTAAGTCAATAAATAAAAAATAAAAAAAAGAATCAGAGATTGTATAATTTTGTAGATAACTATCAATTATTTTAAAATTTTAAGCTAGGAGGTAAATTCATGGTAATATTTAATCATTCTGATACTCTTCCTCACACGTAAACTTTAAGGCATGGAAATATATAATAGGAGAGGCAAATTTAGACTTATAAAACCCAAGACTTCTATATGAAATACAATTGGTTGTTTCAAAAGTTATAATTTAAAAAGTGATTTAATAGTTAAATACTTGAACAGAGATTTGTACATAAGGGGAAGGAGGTGATTAATTAATGCACTCTGTACGGATATTGGCCAATGCATAGAAGCTTACACCCCATTGAAGAATATATAAGGTTCGTAGAGGTCAGCCAATCGCAGGGCAGTGTCGACCTTTTTGTCCAAATCAGCATGCAAGCCTTGGAAACACCCGCCAAACGCTGAGCTAGCAACTTTCAACGCCTTCATTCAAAATAATACAGAACTAGCTCAGATTGTTTTGCGAAAGAATAAATAATATAAAATAATTCTAAAATAATAATTTATATTGTTTACAAAAAATAAATGAATAAAAAATATTTTCATTATTCACGAAATTTTTATATAAATATTGCTGTTGATAACAAAAACATTATTCATGGAATAATTATTTTAAGCGATAACACATCCTCAAATTTCATGCATCAAACAAAAAATAAGGATGTTTTTCCCTTTTCTTAATATAATGGAATATGCATGTCAATTAATTAGATAAAGTGCCCATTAGATTCTTATGTAACACAAGAGCCCAGGGTTTAAACAAAGCACATTTTTCCATCTTTTTTTGTGGCTGACTTTTGACTATGACTTTTCGGCTTTCATCAGTAGCTCTCTTTTTTTTTTTTTTTTTCTTTCTTTCTTTCTTATGTTAGGGCCGCAATGCTTTAAATTTATAAAGCAAAAAATTATGCATTATTGCTGGAATGTAAAGTATTATTCAAACTTTAAATTTTTCATAATAGCTATTTATGTGTTTATATTTACGTATTTCTAAAGGTTTCAGCCATTTCCCGTTTAACGGAAGTCAAAAAATGAGAGTGGTAAATGTTGAAACATATTAAAAGAAACTGTCACTTTAAACAAATTAGCTAATTATTTGAAGATATGTTTATTAATTTCTAGATTATTATCACTTATATCAATAAAGAAAGAAATATGTTGACTTGACTACTTAAAATTCATATAACATAAAGATTTGCAGATATTTGGGATCTTCAATTTTCTCCATATTTTAACTTATTGAATTAACTTTTAGGCTGTGTTTGTTTATGTTTCTTTTTTTGTTTTTAAACACTTTTTTCTGTTTTTTTGTTCCTGGGAACAAAAAAGGAACAGAAACGCGTTTGGGTGCGTTTCTGTTCCTTTTTTATTCTTTTGTTCCCAGGAACAAAAAAGAAACAGAAATAAAAAACACAAATTTTGTGTTTCTTATTTCTGAAGCAAATTAGAAACACTTTTTTTTTTTTTTTCTTCTTATTTTCTTTCTTTTTTTCTTTGGCCGGTCGCCGGCGGTCGCCGGCCATGGCCGAGGCCGGCGACCGGCCAAAAGAAGAAAAAAAGAAAAAGGAAAAAGAAAAAGGAAAAATAAGAAAAAAATAGAAAAATAAAAGAAATAAAAAAATTATACAAATTTTACCAAACGTGTTTTTTTTTGTTCAAAAATTGTTCCCTGAACAGAAACACTTTTTTCTATTTCTATTTCCTGGAATAATTTTTAAACAGAAACGCAAACAAACGCACCCTTAGTGACCATTTGATCTTCACTTTTTAAGTTATTTTGAACTTACCTTTGACAAGAGAATGTAACGTCTCATGTGCTTGCGAAAGCTGGCCGTGCTTCCCATAATTCTAGGCTTACAAACTTTGACCGGCTTCCCATCCTCGTCGATCCAAGGACTGTCCTTGAAGTAACTCACAATGATGCGTCGAAGATCTGAATAGGACATAGGATGTTTCTTTGAGGAACCCACTTGGTAAATCTTGTTTGAATTGGGCTGATTAGCATGCACCGCCATGGCCACAATCATAGCATTTAGCACCATATCTGCTGGTATCTACTCAAGATGAACTTCCATATTTAGGTTTAAAGGCATCGAATGCACATGTATATGGATAAATGTATGTCCGTATGTATTTTCAAATGTGCACAATAAAGTGATGGTTGGAATCTATAATTATGAATATTTTGCCAAATCAATTATCACAGGCCAATTCACAAAGGAGGAGTACACAATCAATTAAGCCAATGCAAAATTTAGGATGCTTATGATCATGGCATTTGGATGGTAGTTAACACTTGTCGAGATTAATAGATGTTACCATGTCGAGTATCATGTTAGGATTGCCCAGGTAACATTTCAGTCTTCCTCTACCATAGAGTATGGCGATACTATCCATAGTTCTGTGCCATTGTATGTTTCCAAAGAAAGAAAAAAAAAAGGTTCATTAGACCATGCGTGTTCACTAGCATGTTAAACAACAAAATGCTCAGTTAATGAGATACTTATCACCGTAACATGTCAAGGACTAGGGTCTCACTACATAACCAATCAATTAAAACCAACATTTTTAACCAGTAAAAGATATGCCCATGCGTGTGTTCTTTTACCTCTAACTTGCTATGTTCATTTGATGAATTTAACTGTCCATGAGACGTTGATCTTTTACCTATTCAAAAAATTTCTTTTCAAACTCTCCTGTCAACCTCCCTGTGGAGTTTGAATTTTTTATGGCCCTTTATGAAAATCAAGGATCGCAAACATCATTTATTCATTGTTTAGTCTCCTCTAAAGGTTTAACTTCCTCGAAAAAGATGGTGCATTCATTAGTAGACCCGCCCGCGCAAGTCTATCTGATTTCTTTATGATCTTGTATTGCTATTTAGCAACTAGACTAAAAAAGATGTAGATATGTTTCTTGATTTTCTTGTTCAGTAACAACTTGCATTTTGCGAAGAACCAGGAGGTAATAATACCTAAGTAGTCCCTTCACTTTGGTTCAGAGTTCATTAGAGTTCTTCCAATTTTTTTAATTCAATTTAAAAACTGAGGTGTGTTGAACACTGAATAACAATTTAGGGACCACATATGATATTACTCCCAAAAAATAATGTCATAGGTGACACTAGAAACTTAAAATGAGTGATTTTCTAAGATTCTACTAACTACGAGCAAACTATAATACTTGGAAGTTATTGCTAAAATTAGGAGTTCAATGTCAGACCACGTTGAGAGAGAGAGAGAGAGAGAGAGATTTGTGAAGGATAACCTGGGAGGGAAACCCTCAATCCAACCAGCAAAAGGTTCTCGATAAGTACTCGTTATGATTGTGGGTCTCATAACAGCAAGTTGTATATTTTGTTTGAGATGGTGCTGCAACATCATTTCCCCCATTGCCTTCGTTAAAGTGTATGTGTTTGGCCAACCATGCAGCCTTGCCCTGCGCATCAATTATAATTAATATCATAAGAACTGCTGAAGATTATAATATAATAGTACGGCCATATACAAATGAATTGACTGATCAGACATATTTTAACTACCTAACTCACGTTTTAGTTCTGAATATTATGGTCAAGCACCTTGTAAAGAGTTTATCACCAAAACTTCAAGTCCAACCAAAAACATTTTTTACGACCCAAATTTTCATGAAAAGAACATCAATATTATACAATCAACTTTTGATATAATTTCGACCAAAAAAAGAAAAAAAAAACTTTAGATATGATAATTGAGTAAGCCGATCTTGAGATAACAGTCTAACTTGATGCTTGGCTTTGAAAGACACAATTAAAGATGTAGTTTTCAACTACCTTAATCATCAATTCTATTGTTTACAATTCAATCAATAAAAGGCAAACCTTTGCAAGCCCAAATTCTTTAAAGCAATGGTGCTTTCTCTTTCTGAAGCGTTCTTTTCTCGAAGTTCATTCATCAATTTTTCAACCAAGAGTTTCTCTTCATTCACGTCCAACTTCCTTGACCCGTTGAGCGTCTCACCCATACTAAATGTCTTTTCTCGTATAATTCCAGTCATATTGCCACATACATATGCTGAAAATAAAAGGTTCCATAAGATACATTGTCAGTGCAAACTACTTTTTAAATGAGCAGGTGATGAAATAGAACCTATCATCTGCTAATTTATATAGCAAAAATATCAAGAGCAACCACAATCGAAAAAACACAAACCAGTTGATATGTGAAGTAGCATCTTTACGTTAACACATCTTACAGCAAATTCAGCAACATGCTTAGCTCCAAATACATTGACGGCTAGTGCAATGTCATATCTGTGGGAGAAAGATGGCAATAAACTCAAAATAGGATGAGAGAAAAGCCACGAATTCCCTGAACTAATTTTAAATTGGGCGCGGAGGGCAAGAGTGTAATCACGTACCTTTCGTCGAATTTGGTAGTCGCGGCCGAACTAACAATTATGTCTATTTCTCTCCACATCTCCAACCTCAAATCAAAATCATGTACTCCCAAATTCTCGCAAGAAACGTCACCAGGAATCGGAGACAATTTCTCCACAATTGAGTTGAAATTCTCTGCCCACTCTTCCCTCAAATTGTCGAATAACTTCTTCTCTATGAGCTGTTTGCGACGTGAAAAGATTGAGAGTTGTTATGAAGGAAATTTGGTCTTTTATCTTAGTTTTTATTTTCTTTTTCTTCCTTTGCCTTTATTTTCCATGTTAAATAGCGTAGAATTAATTCGAAATTACACGTCTAAGTGATTGTACCATCTATTGGATAGACCATTATACGGCTACTCTTGTAACGATTCAAGTTCTTTTCCTAAAAAAACACAAATCTCTTTATTTTCTTCCCTTAGACTCTATTTATTTAGCGAAGAAGGAATAATTTGGAATATACCTATCCAAGAAATGATCATTTATATAGCTTAAAAAAAATTAGTCAATGGAAAAAACAAAATCATCTTCAATAACAATTTATGTCTTCCATTTTCGTAGAAAATGAAAATATATTTCATTTATTCATTCTCATAAGCGATACAAGCAATTATTTGTAGGAAAATATTTTCCAAATCATTCATTTTTCAAGAAACAAACGAAGTCTTAATAAATAAAAAAAATTTCAACACACTTCTATGTGTGCCTTTTCTTTCTAGTCAATTTAGAACAAAAAGTGGATGTAACCATCCAAGGATAATTTGGAGTTTGATTCTCTACCTCTTCGTGCAACCTCTGTATCGCTGCTTGTTTGTCCATAGCTCTAATAAGAATGTATATTTTCTTGACATTTGGTTGAATCCGAAGCATCTTCTCCACAAAAACTAACCCGTCATAATATATAAGATCAAATAAATAATAGTTAGCAAAAAGATGGTCAAGTGATGGCAATTGGCGACTAAGTATTCTTCATACGTGAAGAGAGAGAGAAAGAAAGAGAGAGAGTACTCTTTGCGAGAAAGCCAGTGGCTCCCGTGACTAAGATGGCCTTGTTTTCAAGAAATTGGACAATATCCAACCCCATATTGGAACCGAAATGGACGGGAGAGTTAGGGGGAACTTGAAGAGTGAATTAAGCGCTGAGGCACAAAGGCTCTATATGTAGCTGCCTTTTACCATGCCTATCAACCTTATCCGTAACTTTTTGATACGTCAACATCGATATTGCAATACGCGGCGGAAAGAGAACTAACAACCACATGATTTCATATGAAATTATTTAACGGCTATAATGTCGTCCTGTGTGTTCATGATGTTCAAGGGTGCAATTCCACCTAGGCAAACTGCCTCGACAATATCGTCCGTATTTATCACGATTGATCAAGTCCCAATAGATGTCCCTTGGTAGACAACCGCCATTGATAGCACTTGAGTTCGCTCAATGATGCCGCTTCCAGTCCATGCAAGACTGGAGTTGTCTTGAGGACGACGGTTCATGAGGAGTGCTACTTGTGCTCATGTAGAGAGATGCCTTTTCTTTCAGCGTTGGTGGAGCTGCAACGATGACCTTGTCGAATTGAAATGGAGTTGAATTTATCTCCGAGTTTTACGGATTAGTAGAATGGAATTGAATTTATCAAATTCAATTTTTTCTCCCAAATTTTTGAATTATTGAAATTGAGTTGAATTTGTTAAATTGAAATAACGAATAGTATTAACAAATGATGGATTGATGTTTTTAGTATAAATTTCATTCCAAGCTCTTTTTTTTTTTTTTTTAATGTAAGTATTATAGAGTATATGAAGTACAGCAACTTATGGGTACTCCCCGGCATTACAAATAGAGCTAATAATTCAAAAAGATGGAGGTAAAAATTCTCCGTATAGTAACCAATACAACATTTGACTGGGAAGGTTTAATATTTGGGTAAAGTGAAGCTCTACTTTTATGCACCTTGGCCAAAATAAAATAAATGTTAGTTGATTTGTTTTGAAACCGTCTATGGTTATGCTCGATCCAAAGGCAATATATGGATGAAATGATCTATGGTTGCACTCCATTCTAGGCTTTTTATTATTATTTACTTATTTGTCAAATTTGAATCAAATTAATTTGATTAAAATAATCAAAAATGATAATTTATCATAAATATTTTTATATACATTTAATATACAACGTGTCCCAACGTGTCAGAATTCTCTACTATTGAAAAACGACGTGTCGATGTGTCGTGTCGTGTTTATTTAGTTGTCAAATTTGAATCAAATTAATTTCATTAAAAAATCAAAAAATAATAATTTATCATTTATATATTCTTATATACATTTAATATACCATGTGTCCCAACATGTTAAAATTCTCTTTTTTTTAGAAACGACGTGTCGGCGTGTCGTGTCGTATCGTGTCGTGTCACATATCACGTGTCAGTGTTAGTGCTACTTAAGGTCCACCATCGATAAAATTATCAATACATTCACTATTTGACTTTTATCAATTTCATTCCCTTTCATGTGCAAATTTTATTGATAACCACTCAAGGAAATTCACACGTAAAAGGAAGTGAATTGCAATTGCATTCGCATGTGCATGTTGACATCTATAATGATTTCAAAGATCCTTGTCCCATGCCTAGTTTTTTCTAGGCTTATTCCTTGATTATAGTTTATCATCACTTTGGGTAAAAGATTCGTGAATGCATTTTCAATAAGATCGAACTCCGCATTTAATGTCATTATCAATTAGTTTCTTGATCTGTCCCCATTTTGATCAGTGAGTAGTTGGCTATTTCAGACGATTGTATTGATTGTTAGTTTGATATCTATTATATCGACCCAATTGAACACCACATGTAATGTCGCTGTCAAAACATTTATGCACAGCTGCTATTCAATCCTTCCTAGAACCCCACATTGAATAGATCGAATCAAATATATGCTAGAAAAACGTTGTATCCTAATACTGTCTGACAAAATAACGTGACTCATCAAAAGATGTATCCGAACGTGACCACTAGAGATAGAAACCATTTTTTTCTTTTTTCCTTTTTTAGTCAGAGAGATGGAAACCATTTGAAGTGGCAATAACATCACAAGCCATCTTTCATCTTATTTGAGACTAGAGGTAGTACACTTTTATTGTTAAAAGAAGTAATTGGCGCCAATTAATTAGCAAATACCTTTAGAGCTTTTCAATCTGGAATTTTTCAGGTCAGCTATCTCCCTTGACCCAACTTTCTTTAATTTCATCTTGCACAACTGGGGATTGCATTCCATTGGTGCCCTTTTATGTTTCTTGACCAATAAAAATGTAGAGAAATGCAATTGCATTTGCACATATTGACATCTATAATGATTTTAAAAGTCCTTGTCCCTTCAACGCAATCTTCCTCATTTTCAACATTTTGTAGGAATAGGGTAACTCATGCTTAGTTTCTTAGGCTTTGGCATTGATGATAGTTTTTCCTCCTTTTGGGTAAATGACCAATGCAATTAAGATGATGGAACTCCATATTATTAATGTCATTATCAATTAGTTTGTTCCTATCGTCCCCATTTATTCAGTGAGGTAGTTGGCTTTTCAATCAATTGCATTAGTTGTTAGTAGGGGTGAGCACGGTTCTCAGGTAGAACCGGGAACCGGAGAACCGAACCAAGGGTCTGGTTTGGTTCCCAATTCTGGGAAGACAGGTTCCGGTTCCCGATTCCCTTTTTTTCAAAACCGGCGGTTCCCGGTTCGGTTCCAGTTCCGCCAGGACCCTAAGTAATAAGCATAGAAAGCCTAATTTTTTTTTTTTCATTTTCAGCCTTCTTCACTTTCCCTTTTCTTTACATTTCCTCTCTACAACTCTCCATGCCCCCAACAACCCCACATTGCTCGCCGCCCTCCATGTCCTCCCTGCTCGTCGTCCTCGAAGCTACTCTCACAACCCACAACATCACCATCGACGCTGCCGCTACTCCGTTTGATGACACTGAGGACTCTTGCCATCGTGTGTGCCACCTCCCAACAACGATCTACTACCAGGCTACCACTGTGACGCTTTTATTGTTCCACCGTCACTATTTTTTCGTCGACGATACGGCTGCTGTGCAAACTTCAATGACAAATGGTTCGCATGTTAACAAGCCGTCACATCTCAGCCTCTTGAGTCGAGCTCGCTCCACTCAGCCACTGATTTGAACCGAGTTCAGTTCATCTCTCTCTCTCTCTCTCTCTCTCTCTCTCTCTCTCTCTCTCTCGCCGTCTCTGATTTTGCAAAAAGTCGCCGCCAGAGAAGCGAATCGGAGGATGTTCTCTCTCTAGGAGCAGAAGGCGTCATCCGTCCTAAACCTTGGTTCATTTGCTCTGTCATCTTCAATCCTCTCTGTGCTCGTATCTCTTCAATTGATTGAGGCTGGTGGTGGTGGTGGTGGTGATGGTGATGGTTCAGAGAGAGTGAAGAAGTGGAGAGACACACTTTGCCAAGTGGCTAATTTGTCCGGATGGTATCTAGGCAACGGGTAATTGTCTAATCACTCTCAGCTAAGTGACTGGATTCTCTTGATTTCTGTTTGTTTTGTAGAGAATTTTTGTTAGATTAAAATCAGATTATAACTCGCTAGAAATGGTAAAGATGAAACTTTGTTGCCTAACTTTGGCAGATTGTTTGAGAAATGGGATTTCAATTGAGTTTCCTTAGAAGAAGGAAGCAGAACTACGGGTTTGGAATTGGAATCCCAACTTTCAGAGTCCGATTCTTCCGATATATAAAGCGGATGAATTGAGGAACATCATTTCGCCTCATGCTCCTGAAATTGCTAATTTTTGTTGTTTTCAAAGTTTAAGGTGTTAAATTATGTTTCATTTTTTTTTTATGGCCAAGAACTATTGGTCTCTCATTTTTGCTCCTTATTCATAACTCTCCATGCTTGATTCTGTACGGTAGGTGCTTAATCCAATGAGTTTAATAGATCTTCCCACGATAATCTTTATCTTTCCCAGATCTCTTTGCGGAGTGGTTGTTGTGCTCAAAAAGGGTTCATGAAATTTTGATTTCCAGGCGTAGTTCAGTTCTTATGTTGAGTATTGAGAATCAACCAAATTTTTGGGGTCGCCCTCATTTTTTTTTAGTTCGAAGTCACTGTTTTAGTGCTTTTTGCTTGTATGAGAGCTTTTTCACTCAGTGGGTGACTGAAAATTTGAGCAAATCGAAGGCACTTTGATCTGCTCATGTTTTAAGGGGGTAAATTTACTCTCTCTCGGAAAGCTGAGATCCTAAAGTCTGTTCGGTCATTTTGATTTTATGCCGTAACCGTTCAAGGGATGTTAGGAGATATTTCTTTTAGTGTTTTGTATGTGTCTCTGTGTGTGCCTATATGTATGAATAGAAGGGCTAAGTTTAGTTGCTGCTCATTAGGTGATGCCCTTGTGGTGTTGGCCATGGCGGACAAGGAGGAGCTAAGGTTGTCTGCCATGGATGAGGCCCTACGACGAGCCAGAAAAGTCGAGAAGGGGGGAACCCATGGGGGCGAAGAAGGGGGGGTGAGGGAGGGATGTTGGCTTACAACAATAACAACCACAGGTACTAGTAATGGTTCCACAATGGTGGCAAGCGAGTGATGACATGGCTTCTGGTGCCGGAGGCTGACTCGGGTAGTTGGCACGTGAAGAAGTTAGAGAGAGGAGAAAGAAAATGAGGTTTTAGGCTTAAAGTTGGGTTTTTTTCTTGTTGCGACAAATTATATCATGTGATGGGGTGTGCATGTCCTCACTCAAAAGCACCAATTAGTGGATGTCACTTAGCGGGCAGCTACTAATTCGAGCCCTAAATAGAAATTTTTTGCAATGGATGTGAGCTTTGACACACGACGGGTATTATATACTAACGGTTACATGATTTATCAATGTAGGCTTTTTTGCATGTTAATTGTGAGTTGGTATGGATGGGCTATTGGAGTTTGGAAGGAAGGCTCTATTTTATGTGAGGGTTCTCTCTGGATATGACGAGCGGAGGATCAGATCTTTCAGATCGTAGCTCAAGAAGTGCCTTCAACAGGTTCTTTGCCTCTTGGCTACTATTGATTATCTACTTGCTCCTAGTTCAACATAAGAAGTTATTTGATTTTAGTTTCTTGAAAATAAACCTTGAAAAATATCTCTTTTAGATTTTATTATTAGTATTGGAGAAAGACATTGGATGTTCCAATCATTAATGAAGACCAATATATTTGCATATAATATCAATGGATATTTGATTCATTTGTAGAATGGAACTATCCTTCGCTATTGAAAAAAAAAAAAAAGAACCTGTAAGAATCTGAAACCAACCCTGGAACGTGTGACAAGGTAGATTCCAGGTTCCAAATTTTGACCGATAGGTTTTAGGTTCCAAAAAATGAGGAACTTGTACCTGATGGCAGGTTCCAGGTTTCCACCTGAAATGTGTAAAGAACTTGGAACCGCTTACCCCTAGCTATTAGTTCGGTATCTATTATGTGGACCTGTGTCAGGGTTAATGGGACTTTTTTTTTTCTTTTTGTCAAAAGGTTGGTGGGATTTTAAATAGCAAAAAGTAGGTGCACAGCTGCACTATGCTATTGTCTCACTACTCTTTTCCTTGAGGAAACGTTGTCGGACTGCAATTCTCAAATAATCGATGTTTTTTTTTTTGTGACCTAGAAAGGTCCGTACAGCCAACAGCCGGTGGCATAAACCAGGAGCGACCAGTAGGGACCCACCTCCCACAGGCCGCAAGTAAGTCACGGAAATGACGAGGCGGGGAGTTGAACTCTGGCCTTGTGGGTGGTGAGCTTTTAACTCCACCGTCTCTGCCACCAACGGGGTGGGTAATAATTGATTTATGTTTCAGTCAAATAATTATTTGATCAAAGTGACTTTATGACGTAGTCATCTATCGGTCATAAAATCTTATTACTCATTAGGTCAGCCCTAGTTTATTAACTAGGTCTATCCATGATTAATATATATATATGGACAAATGTCGAGCTTTGTGACTAAATAGCATTGCAGCTTGCAAGCCGACCTAAAAAGGAATATCCACAACGCAATGCGAGCGGCATGTTACGCATAGTTCAAGGGCATGTAAGCCTTAGTTTTGTGATCAACTCATTGATAAATTCACATAAAATCATGGCAAATGAATAAAGTAGCGACTATAAAAAATGAAAATTTTAGTCGTCACCAAAATCTCATTTTTGTTTTCTCTTTCCTTTTCTAAACCAACCCAGGTTCCATGATACGAATATAAAAGCTTTAAAAGGCACAGTCATAGAGAATGGAGTGGACTTGGAAAGTGTCTTCTTCTTTGATCTAAGATATATAGATCGGGAGGACTATTTCCAAAAAATCATTTTTTCAGGATTCACCACTACCTTCAAGCTTAAGCGAGCGATGCTCTCAAATATCGTGTTTGGACAGGCAATAGTGGATGTAATGAATTGATTATCTAGAACTCTATAGTTATGTGAAAATGAAGCACGACAATGTCACGTGCATGCGGTTATTAGTTGCACTTTCATGTCAGGTACAAATGCCTTCAATAATCGGTAGCTTTTTCTTAATAATTTTTCATGCCATTGGAGCTCCCCCTCAATTCATAGCTTCAAAAGAAAAATGTGTGTATTCTCAGTCAGTGTAAATAGTGAGTTAGCCACTAATTCTTCTGGAAAAAGAAAAGCTAGCACAATTGTTTGTGGGATTAAAGGATTTCTAGCTCAACAATTAGAGATCATCCATTTAAATCCCACCAATTGCGTCAAAACTATCCCATCTACATAAACCAAAAACCTTAACCTAACCCCTTATAGGCCTACAAGATGTTTCATAGGCTTTCCGATAGCCAAGCCTTCACACCTGTACTCCTGGATTATAGAAAAAAGAAGTCTTTGACAAGATGACCTTCTCTCGCCTTTTTTTGTAGGTGATTGCTATTGGGGTTCTATCAAAGTTGTTAGAGCAACTGCTACTGGAGGGAGTTAGAAGTTTCAGTCTATTGTTGTGAAATTCACTTTAGGCACTTATGCTTTTTGCTAAGGACCTTGTGATGTTTCTGAATGGTGATGTACATTCTTTATAAGTTCCGTCTACTTTCAGCAAGTTTCAAAGCTATATCTGGTTTTAGGATTAACCAAATCAAACAGAGCTATTTTCCTCTGGGATTTCAAATCGAATACTTGGTCTTAGAAGGGTTATATGATGGAATAAAGCTTATGTCATATACTCAAGCTGTTTTTGTTTGGGGTTTATGGCTAAATTGCGACAATTTGAAGGATAAATCCTCCTGGACTCCATCTGTTCCATCTAATGCTTCTTCCATTTTCAATTTATCCAAGACTTGAAGAACATTGCTGGACTCTTCATGTATAAACCATCTTATTGCCGATGGAAAATTTCCCTTTTTGTGGCATGATCATTTGCTCCTTTTGTCAAAGAAATTCTCTAGTATAATAATGACATAATGTTTCTCGAATTTTTTTATAACTCAACTGTAGTCATGTTGCATATGCATTTCAAAAAGTCTATATACAATAAAATCAAATGTACATACAACTGACTTTTAACCATCGTTGACTTTCTACTGGTCGTTGCTTATTGAATGAGCTAGTCGTTGCTTGAGTTACTTCACTAGCCGTTGTAGTATTTATCCTTAGTCGAACTTGCCGTTGCCCATGTACGCCTTCTTTCCTCTATAAATACCAACCACTTATTTCTTCGATTTGCCCAAATTTATGCGCCCAAACATTTGCTCGCGTGAATACCCTTTGCTTTTGCTCCCTAAATGTTTCGCAATTCATGTTGATTGTATGCCATCTGAATAGTGAGGTGCACATTATATAGAAGGTCTGTTGAATTCTCAAAGAGAGACACAACACACTTTGCAAAGGGCACAACTTATCTTTGAGGATGGTGCTTGCACCCCTCAGACATTTTCAATTTCCACATTTCCAATTTTCCTTCTTTGAAATTTCAAAACAATCTCAAGGATAAAATTCGCTCTCTTTAGATGTTGCTGCTGGAACTGATGTCCCCCTTCCTACTGGAGCTGTTGACCCAATACTCATGCTGTGGTGCCATCGTCCTCTGTTGCTACTGCTGTGCCTATCGTCCCGACCATGCCGTACACAAAGGCTTTACTGAATATCTTCAAAATTGAGTGTTTGGTAATCAACAGACACCAACATCTTCGAAGCTAACACATCATCTTGAAAACGCCATCAGCAAGAAGCCACACGCAATGAAGTCAAAGGAAATGACTTCCACAGTTGATTTGGCGCAGGAAAACCAGCACTAAAGGAGGTACACAAATGAACTACAGAAACATTATCAATTGATTTACTCAGTTGATATGTGGCATGCTAGATTAGCAAGTGAAATTTCATGACTCTCTCAATCTCTACTACCCCACCTAATTGAAGTGGAAATGTCAAGCAATTGTGGTATTTACTTACCAGCGGCAAAATCGTATTTACAGGCATCTTTGTAGGCTTGTTTCAATTTTTGTGATATTTCATCTAGTTTTTATTAGCGTTCTGTAGTAAGTTATGGTTCTCAATTTGGAGTTACAGTTAACGAGATATAAATCTTTGATGGCGGTGCATGAGGGGAACAGTACCGCGTTGTACTGATCGTGATTAATATTAACTAATTTCTGACCTTACATCAAGTTGGGAATGAATTGGTTTGTTTAATATGTCGTCTTATCTTTTCAATGAGACCAACCTTGCTTAAATTGGACATATCTTGTGACATCCCGATTTTCCAATTTTATTTTCAATAAATTGAGACGGGCATTTCGTTGGCATGCATATAGTTTATTTCATTGAGTCGGCCACTCATGTGAAAACTAGTCTATCAGGTGAAGTCGTTAAGAAATTCCGATGCATCAGACTCGAGAATTTGACCAAGAAGCGATCTTTCGACTGAGCTAATCTGCAAGGGTCATTACGGCACAATTAAAAATCGATTAGAGATCGGAGATAGGTCGACTCGACAGAGACATGTGATCAGGTGTGGGTGATTCCACCAGATCGCACAATTCTTGTCGATCGGCATTGGACCGACTTTTCTGTTGATTGGATACCCTGTGTTTGTATTTGAAATCTTGAGATTACCCCGACAACCGAAAGTCACCAATGTTTCAAAGATGTACATTGTGACTTGAAATGATCAACCACAGGTCAAATGTATGAAAATATCTGAAGGCTGCCCGGTAGGTTGGGCCGCGCTAGTATCGTACCAAAGTGAAAT
Source organism: Eucalyptus decipiens (assembly GCA_014182575.1). Taxonomy (NCBI): domain Eukaryota; kingdom Viridiplantae; phylum Streptophyta; class Magnoliopsida; order Myrtales; family Myrtaceae; genus Eucalyptus; species Eucalyptus decipiens. The sequence goes on from CM024616.1 coordinate 16,588,398, forward strand.
TAACCGTGAAATTGAGATTGAATTCAGAAATTGAACGTCTGGGTGTGTCACAAATCATTTTAGGAATATTGACTCATCTTTGGAAGATTTTTCATGCAAGCCGAGTTTTTTCGGCAAATTAATCAGAGAATGGCTAATTTGGCTCGAGAAATTAGTAGGTCCGCCTTTGGTCGCGCTTTTGGGACTTAAGTTGGTTCTACGGATAAGTGAAGATGTGAATTAAAATGTGGTGACATTGGATTAATTTTATGGACTTCAATTGGACTCAATTGGAAAAGAATTGAAGGGAATGGAAGAAATTAATGTACAAGATGTTAGGCCCCGGTGGAAAATGAAATTGGACCCATTGGAAGAGGTTGTGGAGGATTGGGTGAGTGGAATGTGATGTCATCTTAGGTCATGGTGGGCCATTTTTGTTGGATAAAAGAAAGAGAGAAAGAAAATGAAAAGGTCCCCTCCTCCTTCTCTCTCCTCCCTCCCTCTCTCCCGTGGCCTCTCTCCTCCATCTTCATTGTCCAAAGACCAGAAAATGCGAGAGAAGAAACCGGAGCAGCCCCTTCGCCCGCTCGCACACTCGTCCACCGGAGGCTTCGCCGTCGCCGTTCGTCCGCCGTTCGCCACTCCGCTCGCCCGCGTGTGTGCTGCTCCGCCTTCTTTCTCCCCCTCCGTCCGCTGCTCGAGATCACAGATTTGGTAGGACGCCGGGCAGAAGCAGCAGCCAACATCGCCAGGAGCCATCGCTCGCCGCACGCCATCCTCGCCCCGCGTTGCCTTGCCGCCGTGTTGCCATCCCTGCCTGCTGCTGCTGCCGTGTGTCTCTACCCGCCTTATGCCGAAATCCAACTCATCCTTGCCTCCGTGGGCTGTTGTAGGCCGCGACTCAGCTGCCTCCGGCCACCGTGAGACCCAGCCAAGCCGCCGTGAACCACCGCTCGAGCTACCGCCGGCCCTCTCCGCCGGTTTCGCACCCGAACCGCTGCCGAGCCACCTCCATTCGACCTCAACCAGCAGCTGCAGAAAATGGGTATGGCCGCCTTCCCGAGCCCGGATGCTCGACCCGCCTTAAGGAAAGTCGATCCTCGTGTCGTCCTCGTCGTTTTGGTTCGCTCGGTTCGCTAATCCAGTAAGTTTAACTCACTAAATCTCGATTAGAGGGTTGATTATGCTTTAAGTGTGCTTAGCTTAAGTTAATTAAGCTTAGGTGATTAGTTTAGTTTATTTAATTGTGAATTAGATTAAGAGGTTGGTTTAACTTAAAGTATATTTAGTTAAGGTTAAATTGATGTTTATATTAGTATAATGGTGATTTGACATAAATTAATTACTTTTGGGATTAAATAAATATTTTGAAATTTTTTAATAATTTAATAATATTTTATTATTCGAAATTATTAAAATATTATTATTTAATTATTTTCGGAATAAATTTAATTATCTATTAAATTCCGAAAATTTTGTCGGACCCTAAATTCTTAGAATTTCATGCCGATCACTGCTATATAGTCAGATTTTGAAATTGATGATTGGATATTATAAATTGAGTGTGGATCGTGAAAGATAGGGATATTATTATTTAATTAATTTTCGGAATAAATTTAATTATTTAATAAATTCTGAAAATTATTTTGGAACCTTATTCTCTCAGAATTTCATGCTGATCGCCGCTGTGCATTTAGAATTTGAGTTTGGTGAATGGATGTGGCAAATTGAGTGTTGATTGTGATAAATAGGGATTTTATTCATAAAAACCCAAGTGTCGGGTTTGGCATTGAAATTGGATTTTTAATGGTTAATATCATAATTGGATTATGTGAGTGAAATGTAAAGTATCCAGGGATCGGTATCGAATTGTCGTGTGCTGGTTGAAAGGCTCGGGTCGCAGTAGTGGCTAGGCCAACTGGACCCTTATTCTGCTAGAAATGCCGTCAAGAGAGTGACGTGGCTCGGGTCGCAGTAGAGGCTAGGCCAACTAGACCCATGCTTCTTCGGGAATGCCGTCGACGTAGTGACGAAGCCGCGCTCCAAGGGGGGGAGGTGATGCCTCGCATTAATGTTAGAAGATAGCTGAACTGCGAGTAGGCTATGCCCTTGTGTGGCAGTGAATAATAATTGAAATGCGTGCTAAGTGCGACTGTGATTTATATGAAAGTGATAGCGTTCCAATTGTTTGAATTATCATTACTACCTAAGATTGTGTGATACAAATTGTGCTAACCTGCAGGAAGGAATTGAGGCGAGATAAGTTCTCTGTGTGATGTGGCTAGGCCACCCTTGGGCGTATTTTCTTTCTAATAGGGGTTTAGGGGGTTGAACTTGCTGAGACATTGTCTCATCCCGGTTTGGGGATTAAAATTTCAGGTCCCTGGTGGACGGAGCGGCCAAATAGCTTTGGTTGGCCTTGAGGAGTTTCAGAGGTGAAGTCGTAAGATTGGAGAACGTGTCCGACTTGTAGGTCGTAGGACAATTTCTTTTTAAGAGCCGATCTTTTGTAGACTTTTGGCCATAGACCTCCGTTTGTAATTTTGTTGAATTATGGAAGTGTTATGTTGTGGTTTTGCTTCTTGCTTTTCTATCCCGTATTTCATTGTCAGGGGTTTTATAATACGTTCCGCTTGCGCAATAATAAATGAATGGGGTTGGCGACACTACCTGGGAATGTCGCATTTGCATGACCATGGTAGGATGTTGGCGAGCTCGAAGTTCAGGGCTTGACATATCTATTACGAGAATAAAGCCGAAAATTTGTTGCCAAATTGAAGATAGTATATGAACTTAGAAAAGTGCATGATTGGGCTTGTTTGTTTTACAACGTAGAATGAACATATATATTTAATTTAATATTTATGTATATATGAAATTAGATATATATGTATGTTTGATTTGATGTAAATGTATATTGTATGACTTGTTGTGACATAATGCATGTTTGCATATGATATGGGATTTAGCCATATAATTAGGGATTCCTCATTTATCAAGATAAAATTATAGTTACGATTGTGATTGGAGGCATGTGAAAACTATGTCATGACGCATCCTATAGAGCGGGGAACATATGGCATGTATTCATGCCTCCAAAATCATATAGTTATCGTACCTGGTATATAATTGGGGATGAGTCACTAGCCAATTTTCACACATTCATGATATAGTTATCGTACTTGGTATAATAAGGGGCTTTCTGTTAAGTTAGAAGCATACGGTGTTGCTATTTCGCTCTCAAGTTCGAATGAGACGAAGCTATTAGCGGTTATGATTCACCCTTGGTGGTGGTGTAGTGTCTTGGAAATCAGCTGAACAATCTAATCTTTCAAAATCCACTTTTGACTCGGAATTTAGAGCTCAAGTGGGGAAGTAGTGAGAACGAGTGGTTGAGGGATTTCCTAGCAGAACTTTTGTTGTGCATGAAACCAACAATGTATGTGTCCATGCGCTCTAATTGCCGAACTACAATAGCCGTTGCTAAAGATAAAGCACACAATGACAAGAGAAGACACATTCCATTGAAACATTATTTCTTGAAGCAGTTGCTTTAGCATGGATTTAGATTGATCAATTAGTTGAAGTCAAAAGGAAATTTGGCTAATTTTCTGACAAATTTCTAGAAGAAAACAAATAATTGAAATATCGAGAGGAATGAGATTCATGCCAATTTGAGATATCTATGATGGCAGTAACCCAACTAATATATGGTTAATGTAGTGGAGATCCCTTGAAGTAGGTTCATATGGCTTATAACGAGCCTTTTTGTTGATCTTATTGCACCAAAAATGTTTCAAAGTCCCTCCTTCCTATGATGTATGTGATTGGTGCTAAATTGCATATTAAGTGAGAATGGGTTAAGTTCTTAATGAATTCCAAAATGTTATGGGTAGGGTATTTATTGAATTGTGCACTTGACAGGAACACCAAAATGAGTGTGGAATGGGTTCACTTTTAAGGGATTTATTGCCGAATCTTTATAGCACTCATGAGTAACCAGCTGTGCGAACGGCCTATTAGCACATACTCAAGTTGGACGGCAAATATTGTGAGGGTGTAGAATGATGAGTGAGGACTCCAACCTTGGTTCATAGAAGGCATAAGCTTCATCATTGGTTCGGTAAGGTATGTCGCATTATTTCTAAGTCTGGTTCATAGACCAAAAGATACCAGATTGTATTGCACTCCACTATGCGAGTGCATGACAACCAGTAATTTCTATTCTAGAAATAATTTTTCTATTCCAAACCAGTTTATGGAATAGAAATCTGTTTGATGAACTTCTTCCGTTTTTCTATTTCTGGAATAGATTTCTATTCCAGAAATAGGTTTGGAATAGAAATCAGAAGTAGAAATTTTCTACTTTTCTATTTCTAGAATAGAAATGAGAAATAAAAAAATTTCTCATCGTTCATCAACCGGTCCTTCATCCGTTGCCGCCAACCGCCATCCATCGGTCGCCCGCCGCCCACTAGACGCCGTCGCCACCGTCGCCAACCCCCACCGGCCGACAACGACAGCCGGCGCCTCGGTCCGTCACCGCCATCCGCCGGTCCGCCGTCATCCGAAAGGAAGAAATTTTGTGTCGATATCAAACGAATTTCTATTTTTAGAATAGAAATTTTGTGTCGTTATCAAACGGTTATTTTTGCTTAGAAACTCTTCTAAAAATAGAAATAGAAAAATCTATTTCTATTCAAAAAACTATTTCTAAAACAGAATGATTGTCATGCGCACCCTATGAAACCAGCATTTGTTCTTTCTCTTCGTCAGGATACCTTTTCAGGATAACTTTTTGAAGTACGTGGGTGCGCATGACAAAATTTCTGAAACAGAAATTGATTTCCCAATTTCTATTTCAGAAACTGAGAAGCTAAAAATTTTAGCTTCTGATTTCTTCTTCAAATCTATTTCTGGAATAGAAATCTGTTTCAGAAATAGAGAAATCAAATTGTGTTACCAAACGGATTTCTGTTCCAAGAAACAGAGAAATCAAGAAACAGAAATTTTATCATGCGCAGCCTATGTGAAGTGTATTTTAAAATGTCTATTTGCACTAAATCCAATACCCATAGATGTGACCTTCGACCATTGCTGACCTTCTACTGGCCTATGCTAATTTGATGTGCTAGCCATTGCTTAGTTATTTCCCAAGCCATGGTGACATTTATTCTTAGTCAAACTAGCTGATGCCTATATACTCCCGTCTTTCTTCTACAAATACCAACCACTTTGTTCGTTATTTGATATGCCCAAATCTATGCACCTGAAAATTTTCACACACGAAATACTTGTTCCTTTTGCTCTCCGATGGTTATGCATTTCGTGTTATTCCTTCTTTACCTAAATGGTGTGGGGTACACTATTTACAAGGTCTGTCAATTCCCAAAGATAGCCGCGACACACCTTCTGTACTTTGTGAACGGTGGAATTTACTTTTGAGGATGGCCATTACACGCCTCGGCCATTCTCAACTCTTTCATTTCCAGTTTGCCATTCTCGAAATTTTACAACAAGCCAACGGTATTCAGGATTCTTCTCCGCATTGGTCCCCTGCAAGATGAGGTGTATTAATGGATACTGAAACTGCTATTTGTGGGATTAAACTTTATACAACTTCTGACCCTGATCGAGTTACTCGAGTATTATGGCCTTATGCGAAATTGACAGTTCGGACGGCTTGAAATGCTTTAAGATGGAGAGGTCCTAGAATTTCATGGTCCAAACAAATTTGATATGGTCATGGAAATAAGAGTATTATAAGTATCATAAATTTCATGCGGTATTTAAATTAGCGCTCTAACTTTTCCATTGATCACTCGAGTGTCATGACTTTAAAATAATTTCACTTGATTGTGGGATTAATGTGTATACAGCTTCTAACCATAATCAAGTTACACATGTATTATGGCCCTATGCAAAATCGACAGTTTGAGGTGCTTGAAATGCTTTGAGGCGGAAAGGCCCTAGAATTCCATGGTCCAAATTAATTTGATTTATTTAGGAAAATAAAGACATTTTAAGTATCATAATTTACGTACTGTATTTACATGAGTATTCTAACTTTTCAATCAAGTTCATGACTTTTTTAAAAGAATTTCACTTGATTTTCTTAACTTTTCAATTTATTGTGGGAGTGATATAACTTTTGAAAAACATTCATCACGAGCACGATGCCACACAACAATGGTATTGAAGTGATAAATTAGAAAGTTATAATACTCAAATGAATGTTGTGTGGAAACTTTAGCATTCAATCGATTAAATAAACTATGAAAAATGTATTATAAATCTTAAAAGTAAGAACATTTTTCACTTCAGTCACAGTGTACTTGCATCTCTCTTCTTGTTTTGTTCGGGGCAAGCTTTAAGGTAATAAAGTATAGGGTTTCAATCAAGGTTGCTGCCTTGAAAAAAAAAGAAAAAAAAAACAAGGCTGCTGCCTTTGCTTGTTCGTTGAGTTAACCTCCGTTGCTTTGGCAAACCCATCTATAATCCCTGTCGAGGAGTCGTGGCAGATGTAAGCTACAGCTCCGCGTGTTGGGGAAGCTCGCAGCTGGGTTCCGGAGCTACAGCCGACAGCCCCTCTGGTCGGACCGAAGCTTGGTGGAGCTTGAGATGTGTAGCCGACTGGTCTTCTAGTTAGATTCGGGCCTGTTGGTGATTCGGAGTCGTCGTGGACCACACCTCCGGTCAGGTCGGGCCCTGACGCCTCACCTCTATTCAAATCAGGGCGTCCGCTTCTCTGTTCAAATCGGGGCCTGGCGTCCGCCACACCTCTGTTCAGGTCGGAAATGCTGCCATCCGCTCCTCTGTTCAGATCGAGGCCAGGCGGTGTTTTGGAGGCACAACCGACCACGTTTCTAGTCATCTAAGGTTGAGTTGAGACTTGTTGGGATTGTCGGATTCCCAAAAACCGGATTCGACACTAAATCGAACCCCTAAAACGAATGCGGAAGACGAGCCCGGAAAAAAACACGTATCACCAATCCTAAAGCACACCATGGAATCGAGCGTACCTTATTAGCCACATATTAAACACCGATGCCGATATGAGGAAGAGAAAACGATCCCGTTCGATCCGATGACGTCAATTGGCCTTGAAGGGAAGAAAAACGTCACATTGTGCTTACTATTTTTCTTTTGGAGGGAGAGAGGGAGAGGAACGTAAGCACAAATTGCCAAAAGGTGCATTCTCCCTCTCTTTCCTCCCTTATATACGTCCCCTCCATCCATGGGCCCTAATCTTGTGGGCCGGGCTTTTAGGCCCAACATGGGCGGACGGGCCAACTTAGGCCCATCACTATAAATAAAATCATCATCTCCCTCTCGCACATGGTGGGCCGAACATGACTCACTTTATCTCTCTTCAACATTCATACCGGTGAATAATCCGTGCGACCAGCATACTTTGAGAGCTCGTTGCTATACATCTGTTAGGAATATATAGCAGCTCATAATAGGCATCACACTCTGAGTAGATTTAGTATGCAGTACCCTAGATCGATCGATCACATTTATATCTCTCTTAATCTCTTTTAAACAATGACATATACATATATTGTATTCACAATTATGATTATCCCAAAGACAGTCATAATTGGATCTTCCTCTTCCCTTTAAACTCTCAATTTCAGTTCAACTTACTTTTCTAGAAATGTTCCATTAGATCGAATCAACTCATGACCATTGGCAACATCCTAAGATAGCAAACACTAAATAGAAATCTTGAGAATAAGTAAAAGTCATGAGGGCACTAAAATTGAGGAACTCTTTTCCTCAAGAGTCTCACACAGCATAAAAGTTGAGATCAAACTTTTGCCACTCTTATTGGTCATCTCATGCATACGTAGTATGAAATACATATTACGGTATCAACTCATTTCCCATGGTGCGTATGTCTACACCTTTCAATACCGTACATATGATAGTTCAGACATACCCAATGTCTAACTTGAGTTCACGTATCTACTCATTCACAAAATTCATCAGAACTCACATCTGACATCATAGACAGATAAAGTAAAATATGTGGGTTATTTTACTTTCGGACATAGTAAGTATTATGTCTTCATCTTAACACTCAGTTAAGGCGACATACGTATTTTAAGCTTGAGCTCTCGATTATCACCTAGATAATAAGCTTTAAAACAGTCTCATCTCTATTTATCACACAATAAATAGAGGCGATTATCCGTGTGAGTATGCTAATCTTATATTTGTCCGACATACTTTCTCAACTTAAAATAATGCACTGAGCATTAAGATGCATAAAGATCAAAAAAAGATTCATAGGCATTAACAATGAAAAAAAACACAAGTTCCTTAATGTGAACAACTCAGGGAAATTACAATCCAGTACATCAGACTCTACGCAATCCTAGAGATTTTACATGACCACAAAACACATCTCTAGGTATTGGCTTTGTCATAGGATCTACTACCATTCTATGCGTAAATATGTACTGTAAGTTTACATCCTTTCGTGCAACCATATCTTTGACAAAGTTATACTTGATATCTATATGTTTGGTCTTGCCATGATTTTTTGGATCTTTGGTGTACGCTATAGCTGCTTGGCTATCACAATTAACCAACAATAGATTTGCAGCTTTATCAATAACACCTAAATGATCCAAAAATCTCTTAAGCCAAACTCCTTGTACCGCTGCTGATAATGCCATGAACTCAGCTTCCATCGTGAACAAGGCTATACACGTTTGCTTCTTACTTGCTCCATGATATGGCGCCATTGTTCGAGAAGAAAGCAAATCCGAGGTAGATTTTCTTTCATCTAAATCTCCTCCCCAATCAGCATCTGAATAGCCTTCAAGTCGCAGATCCTTTCCTTGGTATTTCAACTTGTAATCAGCAGTTCCCTTCAGATACCTCAGTATTCTCTTAACGGCTTTCCAATGTACTAGACCTGGATTGGATTGGTATCTACTCACCATTCTAACTGCAAAACATATGTCAGGTCTTGTACACATCATAGCGTACATCAAGCTCCCAACAGCACTAGCATAAGGAACATGTTTCATTTGTTCCTTCTCTTGTGGAGTCATTGGACATAGTCTATGGCTCAATCCTTCACCTTTTGCAATAGGAGTGTCTATGGGTTTACAATATTGCATACGAAATCATTCAAGAACCTTGTTTATATATGTTTCTTGCGAAAGAGATAACGATCTCTTCGAACGATCTCTTGATTAACTCCAAGAATGTATGCAGCCTCACCCATATCCTTCATCTTAAAGTTGGAAGACAACCAACTCTTGACAATATTAACAAACTCCATATTGCTTCCGGCAATTAGTATATCATCAACATATAATGATATGATCACAAATTGATCCTTGGATCTTTTGATATATACACAATGATCCTCATCAATCATTGTAAAATCATATGCCATTATAGCATTATGAAAACGTATATATCATTGTTTTGACGACTGCTTAAGGCCATATATCGACCTCAAAAGTTGACATACCTTTTTTTATTGGCCTTTCACTATGAAACCAGCAGGTTGTTCCATATATATATTTCTTCCTCTAATGAGGAAAGCAGTATTTACATCCATTTGATATAACTCAAGATCCATACTAGACACTATTGCCAGAATAATGCGAATCGAGGTAAATCTCACTATAGGAGAAAATGTTTCTTCATAATCAATTCCTTCCTGCTGATTACACCCCTTCACTACAAGGCGAGCCTTATGCCTTTCTATCAAGCCATCAGCTTTTCGCTTTATTTTGAGAACCCACTTGTTCCCAATAGCTTTGCGTCCTTTTGGAAGATCAACCAGTTCTCAAACTTGGTTTGACTTCATTGACTCAACCTCCTCTTCCATTGCATGAATCCATTTTTTTCTTGCTAGGGCAATTTAGAGCCTCATTAATATTTATTGGCTCATCCTCATCTTGCGAAGCAATCATAAAAGTTTTCCCTTCAATGTCAAAACGTTGACGGGGAATACTTTGGCGACTAGTTCACCGTATGGGAGATTGTGCATTTTGTACATCGTTCCCCATTATGCTCCCACTAGGATTAGATAATGATGACGTCGTCTCATCATGTGGTTGTAATCAAGAATGAGTTGAATTTAATTCATCACTTCTCATATTACTCCCACTTAGATGAACTCCACTAATATCATTATCTTTATCCAAGGTTTCAAATAGGGAGTAATCTTCCCCTAGTTCGCCCTTCTTAGGAAATTCATCCTCTAAGAATGTGACATCCCGTGATTCAAATTCAGTTATACTCTCACTTTCCTGCTCACCTATGAACACATGCCCTTTTGAGTGTTCGGAATACCTTATGAAAATACTCTTCTTTCATCTGGGACCCAATTTCCCAAACTTGTGAGAGGTCTCATGAGTATAGGCAGCACAACCCCATGACTTAAGAAAACTTAAGTCCGATTTTCTACCTGTCTATAACTCATATGGAGTGCAAGTAACTAATTTGGAAGGCACTCGGTTAAGTATATAGGCAGCAGTTAACAACGCATCACTCCAAAAAGTTATAGGTAAGTTAGCATGCGTCATCATGGACCTAACCATTTCCAAAGTAGGGTTCGTTTCTTCTCTCCGCAACACCATTTTGTTGAGGAGTATATGGAATAGATAATTGTCTTTCTATTCCTTTTTCATCACATAATTTTCTGAACTCATCAGATAAATATTCTCAACCTCGATCGGATCTCAATGCTTTTATTTTCTTGTCTAATTGATTTTCTACCAAGTTCATAAACCTTTTGAAACAACTTAATGCTTCTGATTTATGAGAAATCAAATAAACATATCCAAATTGAGTATAATCATCTATAAAAGTGATGAAATAAACAGCCACATGCCTTCCTCTTACATTCATTGGACCACAGACATCAGAATGGATTAAATGCAGAGGAAATTCAGCTCTTTTACCTTTTCCAAATGGTTTCCTTGTCGTTTTCCCTTCTAGGCAATGCTTACATATGGGCAAATCAACTTTTTCAATGTTGCCCAACAAGCCCTCTTTGGCTAGTCTATTCATACGTTGTTGGCCAATATGACCAAGTCTAGCATGCCACACATTCACATCATTATCATATGAATTAGGAGATGTGAGAAGGGAATAACAAACATTTGCATTAACATGGTCAATATCTAATACAATGAAACCATCTAGAAAATAACCGCAACCATAGTAATTTGTATCCAAAAAAAAATCCACACCTCTATTATGAAAGTTCATATTAAAACCTAGTTTAACCAACACCAAAACAAACACTAAATTCCGACGAATCTCCAGAGCATACAATACATCATGTAGGAATAAAGTGCGTCCACCACGCATGTTCAGTTGGCAGGTGCCCATTCCTTTCACTTCAGCTCTGGAGTTGTTTCCCACATAGATCCACTTAGTTCCAGTTGGTACTCGTCGGAATTCCACGAAGGATTCTCTATCCTTCGCTACATGGTTTGTCGCTCCTGAATTTACAGTCCACAAAAGATTCGACTCAGTCAAGAATACATAACTCGACACAAAAGTAAAGTTCTGAAAAGTACAAAGGGTGTTTACCTTCTTTGGCTCACGACAGTCGCGAGCATAGTGACCCTTCTTGTCACAGTTGTAACACTTCGCCCCTATAAGCTTCTTCATTCGAGGACGCTTTCCTCTTTCATGTTGGTTAAGCTTGGATTGCTTCCCTGAAGGACCTGCTTCCTTGCCTTTCCCTTTATCAAACCAGTTAGGACGTTTGCGCTTGGAGCTCGAAGCTCCATGTGAGCTAGAACCAGCATGATAGAGTTTAGCTTCTGGCTTAGCCACCAAGAGGTGGTCCTCTTCCAACTCAAGATGACGCATTGCATCCTAAAAGGTTTTGATATTTTCATTATGAGTCAGGTGCACCTTCATATGCTCCCAACTCTGAGGCAAGGAACAAATCACTGCTTGCACTTGCTGCTCATCTGTCAGGACATGGCCAGCATCTTTCAGCTCATTTATCATGTTTGACATCTTTCTAAGATGTTGCTTCATGGCCTGACCATGAGGCTTCTTATAAGAGTCAAACCTAATAGTGAGCTACTTCAGTCTGGTCACCGAAGTATGACCAAATCTTGCCGCAATGCTTCCCACATTTCCTTGGCATTGTCAAAACGCCTAAACTCTCGCATGATGTCATTTTCCATGCTGCTCAGCAACGTAATGCGAGCAAGAGAGTTCTTTCTTTTCCACGCAGCAAATGCTTCCTTATCTCTCTTGTGCTGTGCAGTGTTTCCTTCTTCAGGTTCTACCATAGTTAGGTTAAGAGCTTCTAGTGCTTCTTGCTCTTCCAGCACATATTGGATTTTTACGTGCCATATTTCATAGTTGTCGCCATTGAGCTTTTCACCTTTGTTCAGCTCGACAACTATGCTCTTTGTGGCTGAAGCCATTGATTTGAACACATCAGACATATATGCACGAAATACTAATGCCTATCATTTATGCATCCATTTTGCACAGACCTGTCATATTAGTTAACAATTTCAAGTAAGGTTTTAGAATCAAAATGTCACTATGTTTCCAATCATCCTCCAAAAAATCCTAACTTAAAACTATCATTAATATAATTGTTTTATGCAAAAATAAATTCTATGAAGTTACAAAAAACTTCTATGAACTATCCACGGCAACCAACAATAACAGAAAGCAAATAATATTTGACATACAATATAATAATAATGCTTTCACATAATACAACTAACATATCGGTTGCTACATCAACAACAATCAGGTAGTAAACATTACATAAGATGTCCACAAAGCACACTTAACAAAGATCAGCCAATACATCTAACACCAAGTCAGCACACGAATTGGGAAAGATCCTCTTTTGTTCAATTTCTTGATCTTTTCCCTTGTAACAATCCAGTAATATTCATCTATAAAATCCATCACAATTTTCTTATATGAAGCAGCTCTGTTGACATCCCATATGCGATTTAACACTCCTTGTCATTCTGGTGGAAGGGTGTTAATGAAAAATCGCACCATCTCAGACTGTGACATAGGACGACCATTCCATATAACCTTTTGAATTTTCCCGTTGACTTCAAGGACATTATTAATTAAGTCACCACTCTCACATCGTTGATTAGTCAGCTCAGCTATCAACTTAGAAAGCCTTTCCTTTTGTTCATCGGTAATTGCGTGAATAGGTGTGCGCAACCTAAGGGGAGGCATTGTTATTGCAACAAATGCAGAACAAATAAGGGATCACATATAATCCACATAGACTTAATTGAAAAAAAAGAAATACATTCTTTTCCTCCTTTTTTTTTTGGTCAACGGTCAACGGTCGTCGATCAACGGTCAACGGTCGTCGGTCGACGATCGTAAGTCAATGGTCAACGGTCGTCGGTCAATGGTCGTCGGTCGAGTCGCCGGTCGTCGGACCGGTCGAACCGAACAGGCTGGTTGGACTGATCAGACCGAACGGGCCGGTCGGACTGATCGGACCGAACGAGCCGGTCGAACCGGTCAGGCCGAGTCGGATGAACCGACCTAGCACATGCCTCACACACGCGAGCGACCGGTCGAATCTCGGGTCGGGTCGCGCCTCGGGTCGAGTCGGTTCGCCAGTTGGGTCAGGTCGCCGGCCGGCCAACTGTTGCCGGCGATGACCTCATCGATGACATCATCCCAGCGGTTACAGACCGTTGGGTGACGTCATCACACGTCGGTTCGCCGACCGACGTGTGCCAGTTCGCCGGCCGGCGGTGCCGCGCACGTGCCGGTTCGCCAACCGGCGCGTGTAGCGCACGCGCTGGCCAAGCCAACGCTTCGGGCGCGTCCGGCGTCTTCCGGCGGCGTTCGACCCATTGACGAACTTGTCGCGACGAGCTCTTTCACCCTATGTCATCAAAAATCGATTTCGACTTACAGAAACTCGAAAAAATAGATGAACAGTGCTTGGGTGTCGGGATTTTTCGTCCCAATCTGTGTCGGCCGATTATTTTTGAGAAAAAAAACAATAAGAAATCATCCATAAACATGAAAGGGGTCGGGAAAACATGAACTAGGGCTCTGATACTAATGTTGGGATTGTCGGATTCCCAAAAACTGGATTCGACACTAAATCGAACCCCTAAAACGAATGCGGAAGACGAGTCCGAGAAAAAACACGTATCACCGATCCTAAAGTACACCACGGAATAGAGTGTACATTGTTAGCCACAGATTAAACACCGACGCCGATATGAGGAAGAGAAAATGATCCCATTCGATCCGATAACGTCAATTGGCCTTGACGGGAAGAAAAACGTCACCTTGTGCTTACTGTTTTTCTTTTGGAGGGAGAGAGGGAGAGGAACGTACGCACAAATTGCCAAAATGTGCGTTCTCCCTCTCTTTCCTCCCTTATATACGTCCCCTCCATCCATGGGCCCTAATCTTGTGGGCCAGGCTTTTAAGCCCAACATGGGCGGACGGGCCAACTTAGGCCCATCACTATAAATAAAACCATCAAGACTGAAAGAAGCCTTTCTGCAGCGAGAAATAGTTTGTTGTTCTGTTCTTCCAGAGCTAAAACTCATCTTTATTGCATAGAACTCCCTAGTTTGTGCTTATGACAAGTTCATTCCAAAGTGAGTATTATAAGGTTGCCTTCGTATTGTAGTTTTCTTTTAATTTCTTGGTCATATAGTTTCAGTGACTCTGTATCTTCTCTTTTTAAGGTTACACCAGTATGCTCTCTATCAAAGACATATCACCTGTAGCACAGAACAACATAACCACACAATTCATTCTATTGGACAAAGGTAGGGTTGCCACTGAAGGAAAGAGCAAGACATGCTTGGCACTTGTGGCAGATAAGACTACGGCCATGCATTTTCAGTTCTGGGGTGAGGAGTGCGACCTGTTCAAGCCCGGGGATATTATTCATTTGACCAATGGGATTTTCTCTTACAACAAGAACCATCTTCTGTTGAGAGCAGGGAAGAGAGGGAGCATTGAGAAGGCAGGCAAATTCACCATGACTTATGTCAAGACTCCCAACATAAGTGAGATGCAGTGGGTTCCCGACCCAAACAGTTCTAAAAAGTATGTACAGGAAGCTGTTATATGTCCTTACTCACGTATTTTCCCTCCGATGCTTTGATGGTGAATTTGTTTTGTATGCTGATGTTACTGGTTACAACAAATAGACAAGCATATGTGGGGTGTACAGTTTTTTCCTTGACCAAAAGCAAAAGAAGCCTTGCTTTTAGGTTTGATTTTGTTTCGGAAAAGCACTCAATTTACGTTGGAGTTTTGTTCCTGCAAGTTTGTGAAGGTCATTATATTGATTTCATGACTGTTGAGAAGCCTTTCATCACTGCTTCTATAACCTTGCATTTGAAGGATCCTACTATTAAGAATGCCAAGTTGTGAAAAAAACGTAAGTCTTTTTGTTTGTAATGGTGACTTCCGTCCAGGCATAACCTTGTTCATCTGCCTTCTTTTTCATGAGTCAAATATGTTGCACGGTAGGTGACGGATGCATTGAAATACAGGTAACGCCGGCTGGGATTATCTATCTTATCTCTTGCAAGGGAAAGAAAATCCTAAACGTTGATTGTAGCCTAGTCCAACCTCGCAATGCATTTCAAAGCCTCATTGAGTCAAAGCATTCCGATAATTACGCCCATTTCATTGGCACAAACTCGCATGCTTCATTTCATAGCAAACTGGCTGGGACAGCAGGGTGGTATCGTAGGTACACATTTGGCGGTACTAACTTTCTGCTGCATAGAGTGCTGCAATAATTTGGCCATGTCTTCGAGGGAGACTTTGAAGTTTGGATTCCAATTGTCATCTGTGAAATGATACTTCTCAATTCCAATGATTGAGTTTTGCTTGTTGACCAAAAGAATGAGTTTTGCTCCCATAGTTTTCTCCAAAATATATATTGTTCAGGACAATTACTAAGTATAAGTGGCGTCACTTACAATAATTTGATATATTTTACTGTTCCATTAATTAATTACTAACCGTTAACATTTTCTTATTACAAATTATGTGGTCAAATTACCATCCATCAATGCGGATTACTAATTATAAGTGAAATCGAGTTGCTGCTACAAACATATTACACCTATGAAATCAAGTTTTTACTAATAGGTGCAACCAACCTTAGGACCATTTGAAGTGCATTACAATATTATGGTGGAATTAGGGACATTTTCTTCAATCACGGGCTAATCCCATCAACGTATGTAATGGTGTCTTTGACTATCCTATTTTGATTGTTTCATCCAAATATTTTCTTAAAGACCACATGGATCATTTCGAGATGCTTAGCTATAAGGCTACGTTTGGGAGCAAGGGTGAAGAAAATTGGGAAGGAAAATACACCGAATTTGTAATTTCCCTTGCTCCTAATCAAGAAATAGGGAAAATTTCAAATAATGACCTACATTGCCATCCTTTTCTCAAAAGAGGACCTGAAGTGAAGTTTATCTCAAATAAGAACCCAAAGTGCCTTCATTTTCTCAAAAAAGGACCTGGAGTAGAGTCTATCTCAAATAAGGACCCAAAGTGATCATTTAGTCTCAAAGAATGATCTCATTTGCTGGCTGGTAAATAAATGCATCTCCGATGCATATTCTGGTAGCTTAATCAAGGA
Organism: Eucalyptus decipiens; assembly: GCA_014182575.1. Lineage (NCBI taxonomy): Eukaryota > Viridiplantae > Streptophyta > Magnoliopsida > Myrtales > Myrtaceae > Eucalyptus > Eucalyptus decipiens. The sequence continues at coordinate 16,605,022 of CM024616.1, forward strand.
AATTTTTGTCAATTATTTTTTAAAATTTTTAGTTGTCTTGTTCTTTATTTATTTTATTTTTTTCGGGTCATTGGTGGCATTGTTCATCATCTTCTTTGTCCCCTATTCGTCTTCTTCTCAAGAACATTGGACTTGGGAAGGGCCAATGAGCGCTGGCTGTTAGTGAGGGTCGGCAAGGGTTGGATGCCCATCGTCAGCAGTAGGCGAGGGCCACCAAGCCCTCATTGGCCGTGGGTGAGGGCTTGTAGGCCAACCCTCACCAGATCTAGCGAGGGTGGCCTCAGTTGTGGCTAGCGAGGGCCATCGAGCCCTCACTAGTTGCAGGTGAGGGCTTGCAAGCCCTCGTCGGCCCTTATCAGTGGCCGGTGAGGTGGGCGAGCCCTCGCCCAGGGCCGGCAAGGGGTGACGTCCCCCACCTCCACCCGCTGCTCCATCAACAACCTTGTCTTCTGCTAGGACTACGACTGGGATGCCTACGTCGCTTTCTTCATCCCTTCCTCCCACCACCACTCCTAGATCGACGACTTCTTTAGCTACCCATTTTGCCTCGTGGACCTTCATGTAGAGCCTCGATTTGGATCGCCCCCCTCCCCTATGGCCAGCGAAGGATCGATGGCCCTTGCTCGCTGTCAACAATGGGCGTGGAGCCCTCGCTCAATGCCCATCGCCGGCCCTTACCAGCGGCCGATGCTCGCTGGCCTTTCCCTAAGTCTGGTGTTCTTGATTTGGGCAAGAAGAAGTGAACATGGGACGAAGAAGACGATGAATAGGGCAACCAAAAATGAGAAAAAAAAAAAAAAGGATGAAAATACCATAATCAGGCCATCGGAATATACATTGAAGATGCATCTATTCACCGGCCGGCAAGTGAGGTCCTTCTTTGAGATTAAATGACTGCTTTGGGTCATTCTTTGAGACAAACTTCACTTCGAGTCCTCTTTTGAGAAAATGATGGCGCTTTGGGTTCTTATTTGAGACAAACTTCACTTCAGGTCCTTTTTTGAGAAAATGACAGCACTTTGGGCCCTTATTTGAAATTTTCCCCAAGAAATATTAACAATTTTCTGTCCCTTAAAAAAAAAAAAAAAAACTTACTTTAAATTTGTCAGAATAACCATCAATTGAGGAGCAAGAGGGCGAGAAGAAAAAGGAGAACAACTACCAACTGATTTAATCCTGTGACATGAGCTCAAACGAAAGTAATAATGATACACAAACGAACAAAGCCTTAAGAGCTTTGTGGGAGTTTTTGCCCCTTGCAAGAATCTGACAAATCTTTGCCACTCGAAATTTCCAATGATCCAAACTAAATTCACAAAAGATATAATTTTAGAATTACATAATCAAAAATCAGAGAAACATTTACATTACATTAGTAAATACCATTGGCACGACTAACCCTATATTCAACTTTATTTTCCTCATCTCTTACAAAGACCTAATATACATGTACATGTAGTAATCTCAATGCGCGAGGAAAAAAAGAGGGTGGGGAAGAAAAGAGAGACGCTCACAAATAACTGGTAAAATTTGCTACCTCTCAAACTATGTATACACCTATGCAACAAATAAGCCCAACTATCATATTCCACAGTAGACAACTACACCGCGTGCAAATTACTTGAATAATGTACAAAAACCCATAAATCGATTCTTTTTATGGACTTCACCGAAAAGGGAAAAATCGATTGATGGACTTTTGTACATTATCCAAGTAATTTGCATATACAAAAAAGAAATCAAAATGCAAGATTCACCTTTGTTGATTATTACTATCCCTTTTTCCATTTGTTTTTAATATGGAGAAAGGAAAGAAATATTGACCTTTATTATTTTGCATAAATGTGGTATTTTTTCGACCAAAAAAAAAACTAGTTTGGTATTTTTTTTATTTATAGAAAAAAAACAGTTTCGTATTATAAAAAAAAGGAAATTGGTCAATTTTCAAATAGTTAAGGACTAGATGGAATATTATATGAAAGTTCAGGGACTAAATTGAGCAAATCGAAAGCTCGATAATGAAATTGAACATTAGATGAAAGTTCAGTGACCAAATTGAGCAAATCGAAAGCTCAGGGATGAAATTGAACATTAGATGAAAGTTCATGGACCATTTGTAACATTTTCCCTATCTTTTTCTCTACGAGAGTAGCAAGCGGAAGATAGTTGAAAAGTTGATCAAAACGTGTCCATGCCCATATTCCATCATTCTCTCCCTATCCAAAAGCAAATTGAGATAACATGCCTTGGAAAAGAGAGCAAATAACTGAACACCTGCACTCACCATTCGCTCAATGCATTCAAGACGAAAACCGAAGAGTCAATTTATGTCAGCTGCCTCGTGGTTTCCTCGTATCAAGTGAACATTTTCTAGGTATTCAATCTACAAAAAGGTAACCATAGCCCAGTTAGTAAAACAACATAAACATCGCATTGCATTTGCATATATAATCATCTCTTTCATAGCAGAAATGTGCCTTAAGAGCAAGAGCAAGAAGCAAAGTTATAGTCTCCAAACTGTGCTGCCCCCGATCAATGTAATCTCCCAAAAACAAATACTCAATATAGCTATGTCAATGCATAGACATTTAAGTTTCATTTTCACATAACCCAAAAAAAAAAAAAATACAATACTGGGAAAACTTCCTCCCCAGAAGAATCAATTCACTAAATTTTACCATTATCGGAGATTCAGAAAATGTGTGGCCCTTTAAGCAACATGAACAAAAGTCACCACCATAAAGTGCACCTCACAATAGTAGGGAATGCCAGGTTCGACATTTCCAAGCCTTCCTTTGAATATACTGAAATCATAATAGTAGTCTACGGTTTAAACTTTTGATAGAATTTCTGAACAAAACTTATACATAATCACCTTAACGTCGTGAAACTTCGAGCAAAATATATTATGACTATGATGTAGCCACGATCAACTCCAATGCCTATTGCAGTTATCAATTCGGTATTGTTTTTAAACTTAGGCACTTGGATTTTCTCTCCTGTTGTCATGCTGTTTCTCAGCAAAGACCAGCATGCATAGGACATTTACGACAAGTATAGAACTTAGAAGAAATGATTAAAACCATATCAAACATAAGTTATATCTCCTGCAGTGGAAGGAAAACCATATTCATCGAACAAACGCATGAGATCACCAAATTGACCATGTAGGTCACTGAATTCTTTAACTGGAGCATTTAACTGAAGAACTATTGGCTCATGCATGAAAAGCTTTTCTGCAGCATAACAGAGCTCCCCAACTTTGTAAGAATCCAGGAAAAACCTCCTATTAGCAGGAGCTTTCCAATTTTGAGGCTGAAGCAAAGTGGATATAATCTGAAAAGAGAAAAGAGGTATATAAGCCTGGCAAAAGTTCGAATGAGGATGATGGTATTGACTTCTTTAACACTCACCTTCTTATGCAAGCCTTGAGGAGATTTCTGTTTGATGAACTTTTTTGTAGGATATGACAGCTCATTATTCATTAGAACCATCCGTCTGCTCTCATTTTCAAATGGATCCAGTGATAGCTGTCTTACCATTCCACCAAGGTTACTTACAGCCTCCTTAGCAACTACCACCTATAGGACAACAATGTAAGCACAAAGAACAGAGACTAAAACACCCTTTGATGTGAAACCGTGACATAAGTTCACAGACCATGACAAACATCTCCCTCAGTGTCACTACCATCTAAAGCAGTTTCAGTTGCTGGAGAGTTTTCATCTGCTACTGATGTTTCTTCTATAGGGACAGAAAATGCCGATTGAACAGCTTGCTAGACAGCGTTAGCCGCCTCAGCTTCAGCAGCTGAAGCCTCCCTAAGTTTTTCCATCGAGTTTTTATCCATGCTGGAACTGTTATAGACACATCATTAAATACACGTAGGCAAGATGCTAACTAAAATGTTTGGGCGTGTCAGCATGACAACAAGTGCCTGTAGGCATGCAGCCTAATGGCCAGAAAAGGAGGGAAGCAGAGGGGGACACGAGATTGGGGGCGAAAAGAAACAATTGTATGTCACCATAGGCACAACAAATTCCAGACTTGTACTTGAGAAAAGGAAGGACAGGAGAGATGGGGAAGAAAGTATAATACCCCATGCCACCAAATGAATTATCTAGTGCACTATCTGAAGTTGGAGATGCTGCAAGAACAGCTCTAGACGCATTTAATTTTGGACCACTGATAGGTGAGGCTCTCTCCGATGTTAACATGGGAGAATCGCTATCTAACTGGAATAGCGAATTTTCGATGACCAAAAGATCATCAAGCAGCATATCTACACTGAATAATTCGAATTATATTAAGGGAACAAATAGATGACCAAATGAGAAGAACATATGTCATGCAATCATTGGAAAAGCCTTTTGAACTAAACAAACAATTAGATGGACAGGATCCAACCGTTCCAAACCTCCGTTTGGCGTGAAATTTGGGGGTTCAGCTCCTCTAGTAAGCCCCTCGTTCCTCACCGAACGGATTCGGGTTTCTTCCTCTCTATGGCGAGATCTGAGCTGCCCTTCTTCACGAGAATCGCCCTGCTGCTGCACTGCTCGATCCGTCGAGGTGCGGTTGCTGGTGCGACTCGGGCCTGCTCGTAGCGGTTGGTAGGCGTCCCAGCACCCTCAGGTAAGCCCTGTGCCTCGACCCTACTCCTGAACGACTGCTGGTGCGTCTGTACCCCTGGCCCGACCCCGCTGTGCTGCGTCTCTGCTTCCGAACGGCCGCTGGTGCATCGCCGGCCTATCTCGAAGGGTTGTGAGGCGTCCCAACACCTTCCTGGTCGTGCTACAGCCCTAAACGAGGGTCTTCATCCTTTCTTGTAGGAGCTGGTCAGTCCGATCAGAACGCCCGGTTAGTCTCTCGCTCTCTTGATGGCTGCTGTGTAGAGGGTTCGGATTTAGTTGGCTGGGTATTATTGTAGTTATGGCTGCTCCATCTGCTGTGGGTGGTGAGCCGAGTAATGCGGCCCAGTTGAGAGCTGAAACAGAGAAGGCTTCTAGCCCCCTCAATCGAAACAAGGAGGCCCGGTCCTCCATGCTCACGGGCAAGGCTCCTGCATTAGCGGAGACCTCAAACCGTGGTCGTCCCAAAGATGCAGGCCGTGATAGGAATTCGAGAGGACGAAGCAGAGCGAGGTCGGCTTCCAAACGGCCCCAAGCCTCGCAAAAGCAAGTGAGGAAACCAGACGCCCCGGCTGTCCGGACGTGGGCAAATGTTGCGAAACTTGCAGCGAAAGGGTATGACCTTACCTTTGTTCCTCCCTCGTTTGAGGATGATATCCAAGTTGCGGATCTCCCTGAAGAAGTGTTAGATGCGGTGGATCCCAAATGGCATGAGTGTCTAGTTGGGTATTATGTAGGAAGAGTTTGCCGTTCCAGCTCACGGAGAACACGCTCAAGCTATGTTGGGGACCGAAGCTTGTTGAGGTTTTCGCCGATGACCAGGGCTTCTTTTTCTTCCGCATCCCTGACCCCGAGTTCCGAAGGAAGATTTTGGAAGAAGGTCCTATAATGGTTGCAAGGGTTGCGCTCGTTTTGCAACAATGGAAGCCTCTCCTAGAGTTGAAGAGGGAGAAGCAAACCACGGTGCCAGTGTGGATTCGCTTGAAGAACCTACCTCTTGACCTCTGGACAGCCCCGGCAATTAGCGCCATCGCGAGCATTGTTGGCAAGCCTTTATTTGTTGATCAACGCACGGAGCAAACTCAAAGGATCTCTTTCACAAGAGTTTGCGTGGAACTTCAAGTTAATCAGCCGAGGTTTGCCTCGGCTAAGGCAAGACTAAATGGAGTTACTCGGTCCATTGCCATCGAGTATGAGTGGAAGCCAGCGGAATGCTTGAAGTGTGGCTCCTTTGGGCATAATTGTGCAGCCTCTTTAGCTGGTCGGAAGGTAGTGCAAGGCCAGAAGCAGGCTCAGCCCATCCCCTCCCCCTCAGTGGAGACTCGCCCCCCTGAGACTTCCCCGATGTTGGTGGTAGATCTAAATGAGGCTGAATTGGGGTGGAAACAAGTCAAGGGAAAGAAGAAGAAATCTCCCCCTCCTAAGGAGACATGTTTGGACCATCCAGTCAGCTCCGGAGAAGAGGAACCATCCCACAAGCAGACAGCAGCAGCTCTTAAAAGCTTGCCATCAACCTCTACCCGGAGGGCTCAGAGTGGGCTTCAAGCCCTAATAAGGGTGGATGACCCCACCTCGACAATGGAGGAAGACCCCATTAGCCATCCGGATGCGGGCCTGGGGAGTGGAGCGGAGTTGAATGAGTCTGTCAACCACTTAGATAGCTCAGATGATGATCTTCTCTCACCTTGTCTATCGCCGAAGGCTCCTCCATGTCTATCGCCGAAGGCTCCTCCAACTAGAAGCAGCGAGGAGACTACCCAGGACAAGCCCCTAGTGCTCTCCCCAGACCCACCTCCTCCATCGGCTCGAACGGCTCCCCCTTCGAGCCGTCGCAAGCCACCGAGAAGGAGGTAACCCTTCCTCTTTTCCTCTTTTGTACATATGTATATAGGATGCTGGAATATTAGAGGCATGGTTGAACCGACTAGGCAAGCGAAGATTCGTAATTTTATTATTTCGAACCACTTGTGCTGCATTGGTTTGGTGGAAACTAAGGTGCCACAAGATCGCTTTAACTCCATATCCAAAGGTCTATTGAGGGATTGGTGTTGGATTGCAAACTATGACTTTTTCCCCAGGGGTAGAATTTGGGTTGGTTGGGACCCCGTGAGAGTTAAGTTTGAAGCCTTCTCACTTACCAAGCAGGCAATTCATGGGAACCTTGAGAGCCTGGACTCTGGGGTGGCTTGCTGTGTTTCTTTTATTTATGGAGATCACTCTTTTTCGCTAAGGAGACCGCTGTGGGAGGATATCATTCTGAAAAGCACCCATCTCCGGGACACTCCTTGGCTTGTCTTGGGGGACTTCAATGCTATTAAGGATCCATCGGACCGGGTCGGTGGCTCCGAAGATTGGCTCCCTTGTTTTAATGAGTTTGGACAGTGCTTGGAGCAAGCTGAGCTGGAAGACTTGAGGTTCGTTGGTTTTAGATACACTTGGACTACGTCTTCAGGGCTTTCTAAGAAAGCAAGAAAGATTGACAGGGTTCTAGTGAACGCCAAGTGGAGCTTGGATCTCTCTTACTCAGAAGCCTCCTTCCTTGCTCCGGGAATCTCAGATCACTTGCCTATGGTGGTGAAGGTGCTTAATCCGACTCATCGGAGGAAGCCCTTCAAGTTCTTCGACTGGATGAAGCACCCGGAGTTCAATGAGATTGTCTCGCAAGTGTGGGATGCGCCGGGAGTGGTGTCCCTATGTATAGGCTTGTGTCTAAGCTCAAGGCTCTTAAATGTCGGCTCAAGCAGCTCAATAGAGATTCCTTCTCTAATATCTCTACCAGAACTCTTGATGCGCGGAAGATGATGGAGGCCACTCAAGCAGAATTACAGCTAAATCCCTTTTCTGCTGACCTTGCTGAGGTGGAAAAGAACCAAAGGTGTATCTTTGCGGAGTTGCGCTCCTCGAAGGAGTCCTTCTTCAGGCAAAAGTCCAGGGTTAGATGGCTCAAGGAGGGAGACCGAAATACCAACTTCTTCCATCAATATGTCAACAAAAGACAGTTGAGGAACAGAGTCCTTTCCGTCCTCGGCTCTTCGGGGAACCTAGTGACGGAGCCATGGCTGGTGCAACGGAGATTTGTAGAGTTCTTTGAGGACCTCTTGGCGCGCGCAAGGGGAGATTATTAGACCTTCGTTAGAGGACCTGAGGGAGGTTATCCACCATCCACTTTCGATTGATCAGGCTGCGCTTCTTGCTCGGCCAGTTACAGAGTTGGAGATCCGGAACACTATCTTCTCCTTGCCTAAGGGAAAGGCTCCTGGGCCGGATGGCTTCACAGCGGAGTTCTTCAAAGAAAACTGGGACACGGTTGGTCCTTTAGTAACGACTGCAGTGTTGGATTTCTTCACCTCCGGAAAACTCTTGAGGGAGATTAACAATACCATCTTGGTAATGGTTCCGAAAGTGCTCAACGCCACTTCTGTGGAGGATTATAGGCCTATCGCCTGCTGCAACACTATCTATAAGTGTATTACAAAGGTGCTAGCTAATCGGGTGGCCCTAGCTTTGAAGAACACGATAGGCCCCTTTTAGACTGCTTTTGTAAAAGGTAGGCGGATCAGGAACAATATATTGCTAGCTCAGGAGCTATTCTCTAGCTTCCACCTTGAGCCTTATCTACCTAAATGTGCGATAAAGGTGGACTTCAGGAAAGCCTATGATACTGTGGATTGGGACTTCCTTGAAAATGTGATGCTGGCCTTTGGTTTCCCTCAGTCTGTCACTAGACTTATTATGACTTGTGTACGCACTCCTAAATTTTCAATTGCTTTGAATGGAGAGCTCCACGGGTTTTTTACGAGCGGTCGAGGTCTTCGCCAAGGTGATCCCATCTCTCCTTACCTTTTCACTATGGTCATGGAAGTGCTTTCAGGGATCATTCTTAAGCATTCTTCGAGGCCTGATTTCAAGTTCTTCTGGAGGTGCAAGGCAGTGGGTCTTTCACATCTCTTTTTTGCGGACGATGTCTTCCTTTTTTGTGAGGTGCACCTTCCTACGGTGACTCTCCTTAAGGAAGGTCTTAATATCTTTTCCTCTTGGAGTGGCCTTTGTCCTAACCCGTGCAAGAGTGAAATTTTTTTGGCGGGTGGCAATCCCTCCTTAAGGAATAATATTATCTTGGAGTTGGGCTTTCAAGAAGGAAGCTTGCCAGTTCGGTACCTGGGGGTTCCCATTATCACTTCGAGGATCAATAAAGCAGATTGTTGTTCCCTGGTCAATCGCATCACTACAAGGGTTCAGTCTTGGACACACCGATTCCTCTCCATTGCTAGTCGGATTCAGCTTATCAGGTCCGTTCTTCATGCTATACAAGCCTACTGGGCTAGTGTTTTTGTTTTACCTGTAGCTATGATGGAACAGATAGAGAAAATATTTAGACAATTCCTATGGAAAGGTTCGGACCTAGGTAGGGGTGGTGCTAAGGTAGCCTGGGATGAAGTTTGCCTTCCAAAGGATGAAGGAGGGCTAGGTATTAGAAGGCTCCAAGATTGCAATAAAGCTGCCATGCTAAAGCATATTTGGCTCTTGTTCTCCGACAAGGAAGCACTATGGTGTAGATGGGTCCATTCCACTTTCTTAAAAAATAAGAACTTTTGAGTTGCTAGGAAGCCAACATCTGGATCCTGGGCCTGGAAGAGCTTGTTGATCCTAAGAAGGAATTTCAGGATGGCCTTCTACTAGAAAATTGGCGATGGCCAAACAACCTCTCTGTGGTTTGACAATTGGCACCCTAGAGGGCCCTTGAACCTGATCTTCTCAGATTCTCTTATCTATAGCTCAGGGCTCTCTAGACAAGCTTGTGTTGCTGACCTCTTCTAAGATGCTGGCCAAGCTCTTAGGTTGGTGCTTGAAACGTGGGGTCATCCTCTTCCGATCCTGACGAATGTCCCGGATCATTGCTGTCGGTGAGAAAGCTCTTCGGGCCAGTTCACTATGGCATCGGCGTGGAACTTCATCAGGAAGAAGAGGACGCGAGTCCATTGGTACTCCTTCATATGGGACAACGCCGTAGTGCCTCGATATCAGCTCAATCTTTGGCTCATGGCCAAGCGTAGGCTTCCAACCCAGGATCTTCTTCTGTCATATGGTATAATTGGAAGTGCTGCTTGTGCGTTTTGCAAGAATATGCCTGACTCTCTTGACCACCTGTTTTTTTACTGTTGTGTCACGGCTAGCATTGCTTTCTTTTGGGCTTCCAGATGCAATTTACCCTGGCGTAATAGAGCTTGGGGGGAGAACCTCCGATAGGCAGTTACCTATTTGATGGGGAAAGGTTTCTATAAGTGCATAGCCCGTTTTTCCTTTGGCGCACTTTGTCATATCATTTGGAAAAACAGGAATAACATCATCTTTAGAGACCAGCCTCTCTCGGTTCCGGCCATGAAGAACCACCTCTTCAAAGTGGTCTGAGACAAGGCTATCACCTTCAGGAACGTCGAAGACAATTTCAGAAACAGAAGGTTGCAAAGAAGTTGGAGCCTAGACCCGATTATTTTCAATGGGGACCCGTAGGTCCTCGAACTGACGATGGCCTCCTCCCTGCTTTTGTCTCTGTTTGGTAGCCGGTCGACCTAGCCGTGCTTAGTTTGGCCTTGTTGTTGTAGTTGTTGTGCCGTCCTTGCGGCTTTTGCATCTCGTCACCCTTCCACTTCTTTTGTTCCTACATTTGGAGTGCAAGTTCTGGTGTCGAGATCTTTTGTACATTTGTCCCTTCCTTAATATATTTCTTACCTTTTACCACAAAAAAAAAAAAAAAAACAATTAGATGGACAAAAATGAAACTTTATCAAAATATCTGACCATATCATAAATAAGCGTGGCATGCTGCATGAATGAACATTACAAACCTCTTAATATAACCAGTTTGTCCATATAATAACTCATAATATGTTTGCTTATTAGAAATTTGAAAATCTTCCTCTTTTCAACAGAAAAACATCCAACTAAACCCATAGCGAAAGGAAAACATGAGACAAATGATATGGATGGCCATTTCCATTCAGTTTTATGAGTCTCACTCTTACATATGAACCATGGTAAAGCCAGTGAAAACTAACATGAGAAGATTACATGACGAGAACCACAAAAAAGAGTTCCAGTTCCATGTGGATTGCGATTCCCATTTTATTTTTAATTCTTGTCTAAGATCATTATTGCACCGGAAAAATTAATGTTGATAATACAATTGAACTGAAAAAGGTTAGTTTATGTATATAAACTGAAAAAGTCAGTCCATGTGATCTCCAAGACTCCAACCAAAATTAGATCAATCAACACCATATCAATCAAACCTAAGATAAAGAATCTTCTCAAGAGTTTGTGACCAAATTTTCGAATTAGATCTGTCTAATAAGTCTGTACACTCGACCCTAAATATCTTTAGTTTCATCAAACAAGTAAGTAAACTTAATCAAAAGGCGAGTCTGATCTTATGCTAAGTTTTAGAAGATCTTCTGCTAAGTTTTTCAAAACAATTTTAACAATTTAGTCCAGATCACATGGGTTAAGTGTCTTAAAGATATACCCTGGTAGCTAGTTGGCATTAATTGCACTTGTGTATCACTCAATAATCTATTTCCAATCCATGCAAGACTCGAACCGTCTTGCAAACGGTCTATGAGGAGGTGCTAGTTGTGCTCGTGTGAGAGGGAATTTGTTACTGTGTTGTTAGGGCTTTGACAATAACCTTGTAAATGTTGAACCTTTGTGTGACAAGTTGTGTTGAGTAGTTCTTGTTCATATAAAATTTCTTTTAATTGATGTGACAGATTTATGACAATGTTGTCATTGATAATATGCAGCTGAAAGTTCCATATATTGTGTATCACCACTATTTATGTGAAGTGTTTCCAGGTCTAGGTTGGGCTGGCTTGAACCTCTCGTGAGCAGGTTTGGTCTACACACCACAAATAAAGGAAGCCTTATGGGCTTAGTCTCAAGAGAACCCTCCAACACTTGAGTTGGTAAATGAGAAATAAAGTGATAAAGGAAACGATTAGAAAGGATCTATCTTAGTGTGTATAGATAGGCACATAGTTGGGCAAGGCTGGGGATTGCATTCCCCATCCCCGCCCCATGAGGTGGAGCTTAGCCGACCACCCTCCCGTGCGGTGCGGAGAGGGCGCTTCCTTGCAAGGCATGGGGCACCATATCCCAACGTGGCAAATAAATCTCAAGTAATTTTGTACAATAAAGAAAGTTATATAATTGTAAGCGTTTTCATAACAATTTGCTACTTTAAAATTATTCATATTCCATATTATTAAAAAAAAAAAATCAAAATCTCATGTACGTGTAAGTCTACTTATTTATGTTAATTTGTTTGTACTCTTCACTTTAAAACATATTTTTCATTCTATGTTAGTTTTGAATAAAGTAGATAGTAAATTATAAATAGTTATTTAATATATACCAACATGTGATTCATACATATCGTATTGATTATTTGTAATTAATTATGTGTTTTTAATATACAAGTGAGGGGACTGACTGGGCAGAAATGCTGCACTGCGCTTTATGTGCATCTTCAGACCACCGCTTTGGGCGAGGTGTTCATCTCTCGGAATTTTCCCTTCCTAGACTACTTGCCTCTCCTAGGCAGAAATGCTGCACTACTTTATGTGCATCTTCAGACCACGCCGCTTTGGGCGAGGTGTTCATCTCTCGAAATTTTCCCTTCCTGGACTACTTGCCTCTCCTGGGCTCAATTTGGTAGGCTGGGTCCTCAAAAAAGGGGTGAAAAGTTTTAGCTATAGCCGTCACGCTCCTTCATTCGTCATTTGATCTAGGCAAGAAGTTCCTTTCTCTAATTTGGATTTCTATGAGGTCTATTGCCAATGCCAAAAATCAACTTGGGTGCATCACCTAGGGGTTCGGCTAATAAATTACTAAGCCTAAACTTAGTTCAAGCTCTCTTAAACTTATACCAATTCGCGATTTAAGTTCAAGTTCTTAACATGCAAATAATTTTCAATTAAGAGTCACCACTAATTTATTTTTTGTTGAGTCGATTAAGAACCCAAATAAAGTTAAGAAAAGTTTATTTTACTTATACGAACTAGAGATTGTAAGCACAAAGACTTGGTTACATTAGATTTTTCTAATGCCATTTTGGTACCGCTCATTTTATCAAAAATATATTTAGCATACAACTTGGATTTATTTTATTATCTTTTAATATGTGAGGTGATTACACGGAGGTGCAAACATTAATGCAACATCCAATAAATCAAAATAGTAAATAAATTGCAAGTAATTAGAAAAATTGCATATCCAGCCTATATATGATTTCTAATTAATACACAATTTCAACTAACTATTTTTTTGGGTTTTACTTTGTTTTATGAAAACTATGCTTTATACAATGTATCCAATACCAGCTTACTCTAGATGCAATATTGTAGAAAAATGATGATGTTTAACTAGGTGGCTTAATTCTAATGATGAGAAAATTTAATTTGTGCCTACGTTAATGTGGCATGTGACTTTAATTAAATTAATCTAACATGGGGACTACATAACATGCAATTTTAATAAAATAACCTAACTCTAATGACAGGCAAAATTACTAAGCATTTTATTCTAACATGACAAGCATTCTAATTAAATTAATCCATGTGACATGCAATTAGATGACCATAATTCTATATGACACATACATGATTATTTTTTCTATTTTTCATAAAACTTTGACATTGAATATTACCATAAATGAACTATAAAGATTAGGATACTATCTAATTTAAATTAGGAAATAAATTATTCTAAGCCCTAATTTAAATCAGAAAATTACCCTAATCTTCTAGATTTGACATAAATGCTATCTCTCCAAAAATATCCTAATCTATTTAAGGAAAAAGCAATCAGAATCTATTCTAAACATACAACATGATCTATAAAAATCTATTCAAATTCCACCTAGTCTTTTTTGTATTTTTTAATAGGGAAACAAATTAACTCAAATAAAAGAAATTAAAAAAAAATAAAAACAGAGAGAGAGAGCAAGAAACAGTCACCAAATCATCCAAAACACATCTACTCTATTCAATTTTGGTAATGAATGAATAAAATGGACGATCGTATCCAAGTGGTAATGAATATAATAGAAGATTTTCCATGCAAATGGGATCATATCTGTGGTTGAGATCAAATTGCGGTCCATATGCACTCAAATATTTGATTGGATTACGCTTCATCCCCAGGGCCTTTATCTAATTAAGCTCAAAGCCTTTTAATTTTAATGGGCTGAACAAGTTCAATTAAAGCTCAAGACCCCTCCTTTTCCTCCTGTAATTTCGGCCACTAACGCTCCTAGCCTAGGCCGAATTTCACTTATTGTGGGCCCCTATCCACGTGACTAAATCAGGCCCATTCATCACCGCTGGTCCGATTTAAATGCAATTAACATATGCTCTTTAAAACTTTATGATATGCAATTTAATTTTAATATTTTTGTTTAGGGATTAAAGGTTAGCCCTTAATTTTGTATACAATTAATTCTAAATGGTTAAACAAAATTTAGGTGTCAACACACATGATCACTTATTGCGTGTTAGTGGCTTCAGTTAAAATCAATTAAGACTACTTCCAAAATATTCTTTTGAAAATAAAGAAAAATGGTATTGAAATGGCATTACATTAATCAAGCATAATCAAGTCCCCAAATCCATTAAATCTCTTGTTTGTAGAAGTAAATGTACTTTCACATTTTATTTGAGTGTCTAACTAATTGATTAGCAATGGCTCCAAAAGGTAAGAAATTGCATGTTAAATTAAACACCAAGTTGTAATTGGTAGGGCCTGAAAGAGCGTGCGATACGTGAATGATTACCTCATGAGAGGAACCTTCACTCCTGTTTAGTACTCTATTAGCTTTCTCTTTGGTGATTCACCTTTGGGAAGGTCGAGACATTATCATATCAAATATTATGTGTCACATGAACCAAGAATTTGGGAAGATTCTAGTAGCCGGATTGCTATTTATCTAGCAACCTCCAATTTGCAATATTTGAGGTGTTACAAATGAGGTAGAATACATATCGTACATGTATTATTCTAATATAATTGGCACTTCAAACTAACATGACACTGAAAATAGCAACAAATGTTTGTGTTACAACACCTTATTTATTTCCACATATGATGCAATAGAACATGTGGAGTTCTCTCTCTCTATTTTATTTTATTTTTTGGGTCGAAACAGGTGGAGTTCATAATGCCAACTATCGCATGTCCCAAACTATTTATTAATTGCATCATTTCTCACTTGCACTCGAAGGTTTTGACAACTATGGGCAAATGAGTTCTCTTGAAATAGTCCTCCCAATTGATACACCCCGGATCAAAGTAGAAGACATTTTCCATGTTTACTCCATCGTCAAAGGCCATGGCTCTCAAAGCCATCATATTTGTATCGTCAAAGCTAAGTCAATAAAAAAAAAATAAGAATCAGAATTTATATAATTTTGTAGATAACTATTAATTATATTAAAAATTTAAGTTAGGAGGTGAAGTCATGGTAATAGTTAATCATTCTGATACTCTTCCTCACGCATAAGCTTTAAGGCATGGAAATATATAATAGGAGAGGCAAATTTAGGCTGATAAAAGTATAAACCCAAGACTTCTATATTAAATTTGTAAGATCACAATTGGTTGTTTCAAAAGTTATAATTTAAAAAGTGATTTAATAGTTAAATACTTGAACAGAGATTTGTATATAAGGAGAAGGAGGTGATTAATTAATGCACTCCGCACGCATATTGGCCAATGCATAGAAGCTTAGAAGCTTACACCCCATTGAAGAATATATAAGGTTCGTAGAGGTCAGCCAATCGCAGGGCAGTGTTGACCTTTTTGTCCAAGTCAGCATGCAAGCCTTGGAAACACCCGCCAAACGCTGAGCTAGCAACTTTCAACGCCTTCATTCAAAATAATACAGAACTAGCTCAGATTGGTTTGCGAAAGAATAAATAATATAAAAATAATTCTAAAAATAATAATTTATATTTTTTACGAAAATAAATGAATAAAAAATATTTTCATTATCCATGAAAATATTTGGATATAAACTGATGTTGATAACAAAAACATTATTCATGGAATAATTATTTTTAGCAATAACACATCCTCAAATTTCATGCGTCAAACAAAAATTAAGGATGCTTTTCCCATTTTCTTAATATCATGGAATATGCATGTCAATTAATTAGATAAAGTGCCCATTAGATTCTTATGTAACACAAGAGCCTAGGGTTTAAACAAAGCACATTTTTCCTTCTTTTTTCGTGGCTGTGACTTTTGACTACGACTTTTCGGCTTTCATCACTAGCTCTTTTTTCTTTTTCTTTTTTCTTATGTTAGGGCCCCGATGCTTTGAATTTATAAATCAAAAAATTAGGCATTATTGCTGGAATGTAAAGTATTATTCAAACTTTAATTTTTCATAATAGTTAATGTTTTATGTGTTTATATTTACGTATTTCTAAAGGTTTCAGCCATTTCCGTTTAACGGAAGTCAAAAAATGAGAGTGGTAAATGTTGAAACATATTAAAAGAAACTGTCACTTCCAACAAATTAGCTAATTATTTGAAGATATGTTTATTAGTTTCCAGATTATTACCACTTATATCGATAAAGAAAGAAATATGTTGACTTGACTACTTAAAATTCATATAACATAAAGATTTTCAGATATTTGGGATCTTCAATTTTCTCCATATTTCAACTTATTGAATTAACTTTTAGTGACCATTTGATCTTCACTTTTTAAGTTATTTTGAACTTACCTTTGACAAGAGAATGTAACGTCTCATGTGCTTGCGAAAGCTGGCGGTGCTTCCCATAATTCTAGGCTTACAAACTTTGACCGGCTTCCCATCCTCGTCGATCCAAGGACTGTCCTTGAAGTAACTCACAATGATGCGTCGAAGATCTGAATAGGACATAGGATGTTTCTTTGAGGAACCCACTTGGTAAATCTTGTTTGAATTGGGCTGATTAGCATGCACCGCCATGGCCACAATCATAGCATTTACCACCATATCTGCTGGTATCTACTCAAGATGAAATTCCATATTTAGGTTTAAAGGCATCGAATGCACATGTATATGAATAAATGTATGTCCTTATGTGTTTCAAATGTGCACAATAAAGTGATGGTTGGAATCTATAATTATAAATATTTTGCCAAATCAATTATCACAGGCCAATTCACAAAGGAGTACATAATCAATTAAGCAAATGCAAAATTTAGGATGCTTATAATCATGGCATTTGGATGGTGGTTAACGCTTGTCGAGATGATTAGATGTTACCACGTCGAGTATCGTGTTAGGATTGCCCAAGAAATATTTCAGTGTTCCTCTACCATAGAGTATGGCGATACTGTCCATAGTTCTGTGCCATGTATGTTTCCAAAGAAAGAAAAAAAAAAGTTAATTATACAATACTAGCATGTTAAACAACAAAATACTCAGTTAAAGATACTTATCGCCATTACATGTCAAGGACTAAGGTCTCACTACATAATCAATCAATTAAAACCAACATTTTTAACCAGTAAAAGATATGCCCATGCGTGTGTTCATTTACCTATAACTTGCTCTGTTCATTTGATGAATATAACTGTCTATGAGACGTTGATCTTTTACCTATTCAAAAAATTTCTTTTCAAACTCTCCTGTCAACCTCCCTGTGGAGTTTGAATTTTTTATGGCCCTTTATGAAAATCAAGGATCGCAAACATCATTTATTCATTGTTTACCCTCCTCTAAAGGTTTAACTTCCTCGAAAAGATGGTGCGTTCATTAGTAGACCCGCCCGCGCAAGTCTATCTGATTTCTTTATGATCTTGTATTGCTATTTGGCAACTAGACTAAAAAACAGATGTAGATATGTTTCCTGATTTTCTTATTCAGTAACAACTTGCATTTTGCGTAGAACCAGGAGGTAATAATACTTGAGTAGTCCCTTCACTTTGGTTCGGAGTTCAATAGAGTTCTTCCACTTTTTTTAATTCAATTCAAAAACTGAGCTGCGTTGAACATCAAATAACAATTCAGGGACCACATATGATATTACTCCCAAAAAATAATGTCATAGGTGACGCTAGAAATTTAAAATGAGTGATTATGTAAGATTTGGAAGTTATTGCTAAAATTAGGAGTTCAATGTCACACCACGTAGAGAGAGAGAGAGAGAGAGATTTGTGAAGGATAACCTGGGAGGGAAACCCTCAATCCAACCAGCAAAAGGTTCTCGATGAGTACTTGTTATGATTGTGGGTCTCATAACAGCAAGTTGTATATTTTGTTTGAGATGGTGCTGCACCATCATTTCCCCCATTGCCTTCGTTAAAGTGTATGTGTTTGGCCAACCATGCAGCCTTGCCCTGCGCATCAATTATAATGAATATCATAAGAACTGCTGAAGATTATAATATAATAGTACGGCCATATACAAATGAATTGACTGATCAGACATATTTTAACTACCTAACTCATGTTTTAGTTCTGAATATTATGGTCAAGCACATTGTAAAGAGTTTATCACCAAAACTTCAAGTCCAACCAAAAACATTTTTTACGACCCAAATTTTCATGAAAAGAACATCAATATTATACAATCAACTTTTGATATAATTTCGACCAAAAAAAAAAAAAAAAAACTTTAGATATGATGATTGAGTAAGCTGATCTTGAGGTAACAGTCCAACTCGATGCTTGGCTTTGAAAGCCACAATTAAAGATGTAATTTTGAACTAACTTAATCATCAATTCCATTATTTACATTTTTAATAATATTTTTTAATTATTATTTTTCTTTTTTTTTTTTTCTTTTTTTCTCTTTTTTTTTTGGTCCTTCCTTCTTCTTCTGGCTAGTTGCCCTTGGCAAGGACAACCAACTACAACTAGAGGAAGAAGGGAAGAAAAAAAAAATAAATAAAAGAAAAAATAAATAAAAATATAAAAAGTATCGCGCATCGGTCTTTGGCTAAACCATATAGGAGGGTAGTATCCATGCTAGCGATTTTCAACCAAAATTGATCTAATTGACTAAATTGGCACAAATATAAAAGGTTTTCAACTCAATTATCCAAAAAAAAAAAAGATTTAAAGCTAAATTGACACGATTGCAATAAAATTGAAAATTTTTGGTAATTTTGCCATATGATACCATCAACTTTACAAATGATGATTGAGTAAGCTGAGCTTGAGGTAGTGGTCTAACTTGGTGCGTAGGTTTGAGAGCCACAATTAAAGATGAAATTTCAACTAATCATCAATTCCATTGTTTACGATTCAATCAATAAAAAGCAAACCTTTGCAAGCCCAAATTCTTTAAAGCAATGGTGCTTTCTCTTTCTGAAGCATTCTTTTCTCGAAGTTCATTCATCAATTCTTCAACCAAGAGTTTCTCTTCATTCACGTCCAACTTCCTTGACCCATTGAGCGTCTCACCCATACTAAATGTCTTTTCTCGTATAATTCCGGTCATATTGCCACTTACATATGCTGAAAATAAAAGGTTCCATAAGATACACTATCGGTGTAAACTACTTTTTAAATGAGCAGGTGGTGAAATAGAACCTATCATCTGCTAATTTACATAGCAAAAATATCAAGAGCAACCACAATCGAAAAAACACAAACCAGTTGATATGTGAAGTAGCATCTTTACGTTAACACATCTTACAGCAAATTCAGCAACATGCTTAGCTCCAAATACATTGACGGCTAGTGCAATGTCATATCTGTGGGAGAAAGATGGCAATAAACTCAAAATAGGATGAGGGAAAAGCCACGAATTCTCTGAACTAATTTTAAATTGGGCGGGGAGGGCAAGATTATAATCACGTACCTTTCGTCGAATTTGGTAGTCGCGGCCGAACTAACAATTATGTCTATTTCTCTCCACATCTTCGACCTCAAATCAAAATCATGTACTCCCAAATTCTCGCAAGAAACGTCACCAGGAATCGGAGACAATTTCTCCACAATTGAGTTGAAATTCTCTGCCCACTCTTCCCTCAAAATGTCGAATAACTTCTTCTCTATGAGCTGTTTGCGACGTGAAAAGATTGAGAGTTGTTATGAAGAAAATTTTGTCTTTTATCTTAGTTTTCATATTCTCTTTCTCCCTTTGCCTTTATTTTCCATGTTAAATAGAGTAGAATTAATTCGAAATTACACGCCTAAGTGATTGTACCATCTATTGGATAGACCATTATACGGCTACTCTTGTAACGACTCAAGTTCTTTTCCTAAAAAAACACAAATCTCTTAATTTTCTTCCCTTAGACTCTATTTATTTAGTGAAGAACAAATAATTTGAAATATACCTATCCAAAAAATGATCATTTATATAGCTTAAAAAAAATTTAGTCAATGAAAAAAAAAGTTTTCATCTTCAATAACAATTTATGTCTTCTATTTTCATAGAAAATGAAAATATATTTCATTTATTCATTCTCATAAGCGACACAAGCAATTATTTGCAGGAAAATATTTTCCAAATCATTCATTTTTCGAGAAAGAGACGGAGCCTTAATAATTATTATTTTTATTATTTTTTCAACACACATCTATGTGTGCCTTTTCTTTCTAGTCAATTTAGAACAAAAAGTGGATCTAACCATCCAAGGATAATTTAGAGTTTGATTCTCTACCTCTTCATGCAACCTCTGTATCGCTGCTTGTTTGTCCATAGCTCTGATAAGAACATATATTTTCTTGACATTTGGTTGAATCCGAAGGATCTTCTCCACAAAAACTAACCCGTCATAATAAATAATAGTTAGCAAAAAGATGGTCAATCGATGGCAATTGGCGACTAAGTATACTTCATACATGAAAAGAGAGAGAGAGAGAGAGAGAGAAAGAGAGAGTACTCTTTGCGAGAAAGCCAGTGGCTCCCGTGACTAAGATGGTCTTGTTTTCAAGAAATTGGACAATATCCATCCCCATATTTGAACCGAAATGGACCAGAGTCTTTGAACAAGAGCTAGGGGGAACTTGAAGAGCGACTTAAGTACTGAGGCACAAAGGCTCCATATATAGCTGCATTTTTATCATGCCTACCAATGTCGTTTTTCACCGGTTGAAATTAATATAGTATTATCTCTTTGATCAGTCCCTCCCCGGTTAAAGGGCCAAACCGCCCCCGAAGAAGAAGCCCCAAACCACTTTTCTCCCTTTGGATTCTTGTGTGCCTATTTTTAGAGAGAGAGTGAGAGTGAGAGATCCCAAAAAAGAACCAGCCCCCTCCTTTGTTGAGTTTCTTCTTCTTTATTTATTTTGGCCAATGTCTCCCTCATTTTAATCAGTGAGTAGTTGGCTATTTCAAGCGATTGTACTAATTGTTAGTTTGATATCTAGTATGTGGACCCAACTGAACACCACATGTAATGTCGCTGTCGGCAAAAGAACGCAGTTCAAGTGCCATAACTTACGAAAAGTACATTTAAGTGCCACATTCAAAGAAAAACGGATTACTTAAGTGCCACTCCGGCCAAAGTCCGGCCAAAAGGCTGATGTGGCATTTTCCGGCGAAGTGAGCCCAAACGACGCTGTTGTTTTGACGGCGACGTGGCTAAATAATGCAGAAACGGCATCGTTTTGGGCTGACGTGGTAAAAAATAATATAAAAATTAATTAAATTAAATTTAGTTAAAATATTAAAAAATCATAATTTTAAAAATAAAAGAAATTTAAAAAAAAGAGGGGGGGGGCGTAGCCCTTAGTCACCACCGTGCCTCCTAACCGTCACCTGGAAGGGTCGGCGACCGGGGGAGGGTCAGCCGGCAACCCCGATCGACCGGCGGCGAGGGCTCGTGAGCCCTCGCCCCAGATCAAGGCGAGGGTTGCAGCCCTCGCCTAGATCCGGCGAGTGGCAAGGGGTCGCGGCCCTCGCCCGGATCCGGCGAGTGTCGGCGGCCCTCGCCGACCAAGCCAAGGGCCGCCGCCCGCCGGGGGTCACCCCAACAAGCGGTGGCCCTTGGCCGGCCGGGCGAGGGCCACCGACCCTCGCCAAATCTGGGCGAGGACTCGCGAGCCCTCGCCGCCGGTCGGCCGAGGTCGCTAGCCCCCGGCCAAGGGTCGACGACCCCGACCGACCCTCCCCCTTCGTCGCCGGCCCTTCCCGCCGACAAGAAAGAGGCGGCCCTCGGCCATCGCCCCCACCCCCTCCTTTTTTTTTTAATTTTTTAATATTTTAACTAAATTTAATTTAATTAATTTTTATATTTTGTTTTACCATGTCAACCCAAAACGACACCATTTTTGCATTATTTGGCCACGTCGGCATGCAAAACGGCGTCGTTTTGGGCTCGCTTTCGCTAGAAAAATGCCACGTCAGCCTTTTGACCGGATTGGCAGTCAAGAGATCCATTTTACTCCGATTTTGGCACTTAAGTGTACCTTTCATAAGTTATGGCACTTAAGTGTCCATTTGTGCAAAGTTATGGCACTCCAGGGGTCCGCACGTGCGCATTTGTCAAAACATTTATGCACAGCTGCTATTCAATCCTTCGTAGAACCCCACATCGAATAGATCGAATCAAATATATGCTGAAAAAACGTTGTATCCTAATACTGTTCGACAAAATAACATAACCCATCAAAAGAAGTATCCGAACGTGACCACTAGAGATAGAAACCATCTTTTTTTTTCTTTTAGTCAGAGAGATGGAAACCATTTGAAGTGGCAATAACATCACAAGCCATCTTTCATCTTATTTGAGACTAGAGGTATTACACTTTTATTGTTAAAAGAAGTAATTGGCGCCAATTAATTAGCAAATACCTTTAGAGCTTTTCAATCTGGAATTTTTCAGTTCAGCTATCTCCCTTGACCCAACTTTCTTTAATTTCATCTTGCACAACTGGGGATTGCATTCCATTGGTGCCCTTTTATGTTTCTTGACCAATAAAAAGGTAGAGAAATGCAATTGCATTTGCACATATTGACATCTATAATGATTTTAAAAGTCCTTGTCCCTTCAACGCAATCTTCCTCATTTTCAACATTTTGTAGGAGTAGGGTAACTCATACTTAGTTTTTTAGGCTTTGGCATTGATGATAGTTTTTCCTCCTTTTAGGGAAATGACCGATGCAATTAAGATGATGGAACTCCATATTATTAATGTCATTATCAATTAGTTTGTTCCTATCGTCCCCATTTATTCAATGAGGTAGTTGGCTTTTCAATCAATTGCATTAGCTGTTAGTTTGGTATCTATTATGTGGGTTGATGGGATTTTTCTTTTCTTTTGGTCAGAAGGTTTGTGGGATTTTAAATAGCAAAAAGTAGGTGCACAACTGCACTGTGCTATTGTCTCACTGCTCTTTTCCTTGAGGAAACGTTGTCGGACTGCGGTTCTCAAATAATCGATTTATGTTTCAGTCAAATAATTATTCCATCACAGTGACTTTTTGACGTAGTCATCTATCGGTCATAAGATCGTATTACTCATTAGGTCGGCCCTAGTTTATTAACTAGGTCTATCCATGATTAAAAAAAAAAAATTGTGTAGACAAATGTCGAGCTTTATGACTAAATAGCATTGCTGAGATATTGTACGTACATACACTTTTTGCAACATTTAAAGGTCCGCTTAGTGTTTGACGCAAAAACCTTCACAGACGTGAAGATGTTGCTTTAATCTACAAAGTTTGTTTCTCTCACCATATTTCACGTTGTCGTTGGATCACGTGTGGATTACGAACATTTGTCGGCCAAAAAGAAAATAATAATAATAGTAATTTTATCTTTGTAATGCGACACGGCTTAAAAAGTCAAAGGCATAGTCACAGTGAAAGACCTTATGTTCGCACCATATACCTATCAATATAAATGAGTTCGTTAACATTTTTTGTCAAATTTTGCAGGAGCAAAATGGTTTCCACAGCTTGCAAGCCGACCTAAAAAGGAATATCCACAACACAATGCGAGCGGCACGTTATGCATAGTTCAAGGGCATGTAAGCCTTAGTTTTGTGATCAACTCATTGATAAATTCACATAAAATCATGGCAAATAAATAAAGTAGCGACTATACAAAATGAAAATTTTAGTCGTCACTGAAATCTCATTTTTATTTTCTCTTTCCTTTTCTAAACCAACCCAAGTTCCATGATACGAATATAAAAGCTTTAAAAGGCACAGTCATAGAGAATGGGGTGGACTTGGAAAGTGTCTACCGCTTTGATCTAAGATATATAGATCGGGAGGACTATTTCCAAAAAATCATTTTTTCAGGATTCACCACTACCTTCAAGCTTAAGCGAGCGATGCTCTCAATATCGTATTTGGACAAGCAATAGTTGATGTAATGAATTGATTATCTGGAACTCTATAGTTATGTGAAAATGAACCACAACAATGTCACGCGCATGCGGTTATTAGTTGTCCTTTCATGTTAGGTATAAATGCCTTCAATAATCGGTAGCTTATTAGTTGAATTTTAGTAAGGCAATCAGAAAAGAACACAAGGATTACAAGGTTTAGCAATGGACCTACGTCCTCGGACAAAATTCTTGACTCTCTTATTTTTGTCATAACAGTCTTCTGCAATTTGTACACAGGGTTCACCGCAACAAAAAAGGGAAATTTCAAAAATAGAAAAACTATCAATATAGAGATTTGCCCACAATATGTCATTTCCTTGAGTAGGAGAGCAAATCTCGCAAATATCACCAATACTCCCCCTCAAGTTGGAGCGAAGACATTGTTAGAGGTCAACTTGTTCACCATATCCTGAATTACTCCCTTGGGTAAAGCTTTGGTGAAGACATCAACAAGTTGATCTCCACTACAAATATATGGTGTCTCTATTGTCTTGTCTTGAACATTTTCCCTTACAAAGTGACAATCGACCTCTATGTGTTTGGTCCTTTCATGAAAGACCGGATTTGAAGCAATGTGCGTTGCCGCCTGATTGTCACAAAATAGCTTTGTAGGTTTAGACATGGCATCACAACCCAATTCTTGAAGCAATAGACGAAGCCATACAATCTCACTAGTGGCAGTAGCCATGGCTTGATACTCAGCTTCCGCACTAAATCTAGCCACAATCGTTTGCTTCTTACTTTTCCAAGTAACAATATTTCCACCAACAAAGGTACAAAAACCCGTGGTAGATTTTCTATCCATGGGGTTCCCAACCCAATCAGCATCAATAAATCTCACAATCTCTCTATTACCATTATTCTTCAACAATATTCCTCTTCCTAGAGAAGCCTTTAGATATCGAAGGAGCTGGTTTAGCAACTCCATATGTCCTTGTGTAGGTTTTTGCATAAATTGGCTCACATAGCTAACAGAATAAGCAATGTCAGGTCTAGTAATGGTTAAGTAAATCAATCTTCCTACCAAACGCTAAAATTGTCCAATATCCTGTAATAGTGTTTCCTTAGACATAGTCTTATTGTTGTAATCCATAGGAGTTCTAGCAGGTTTAACACCCAGCTTACCAGTCTCCTTCAATAGATCTAGGATATATTTCATTTGAGTCAAGAACATACCTTTGTTAGAACTTGCTACCTCTATCCCAAAAAAAAACCTCAATTTTCCAATATCTTTAATGTCAAACTCCTTGCTCAACAACTGTTTAAGTTCTGCAATACCTGCTAAGTTACTGCTAGTAATAATAAGATCATCAACATAAATGAGAATAGCAACAACACCTTCACTAGTTACTTTAGTAAACATCGAAGAATCAGTTGCGCTCCTTTTGAAACCAAATCTAACGAGTGCGGAACTTAGCTTGCCATACCATGCTCTAGGCGATTGTTTGAGACCATATATTGCCTTCTTTAATTTGCAAACCATTCCTTTATTATTCTCTAAGGGATGTCTTGGAGGAAGACTCATATAAACCTCTTCTTCTAAGTCTCCTTGGAGGAAAGCATTCTTCACATCCATCTGAAACAATGACCAGCTACAGTTAATTGCCATAGATAGAATGACACGAATAGTGTTCATTTTCACTACAGGAGCAAATGTGTCCTCGTAGTCTATCCCATATGTTTGAGTATACCCTTTTGGGACGAGCCAAGCTTTGTACCTCTCAACCGAACCATCACTATTGTATTTGATCTTGTAAATCCACCGACATCCAACGGTCTTTTTCCCGTTTGGCAATTTAACAAATTCCCAAGTATGGTTACGTTCCAATGCTTGAAGTTCATCTTTCATGACATTTACCCACACACTACTTTTACATGCTTCCAAGAAGGTATTGGGCTCCTGTAGATTTTCAACGGTATATAAGAAACTTAAATAATTATGGGAAATTCTATCCTACCCAATAAAATCTTGAATAGGATGCTGAGCCGTATAATATGTTAGAGCCGTGTTGAAGGCCTTGGAATGCGTGATGACCTGTGGGTTGAGGCTAAGATATTATGTACTTTATCTACTGGATCTACCTCTGTCGCATTTTCAACCTCTACTTCCAAATCAGCCCCATTTGTTGTAATTACAGCTATATCATAAACGACATCGACATTAGAGACAAGCTGACTCCCTTGAACAGCCGTTGTTGGAATTTCCTCTTGATCCAACATTGAATCCCTAATAGGTATCATAGGAAGCAAAAATTCAGAATAGTCATCTTGGTCCCCATGAATTTGATTCCTAGCAAAAAACATGTGAGCCTCATCAAAGACAACATCACAAGAAATATAAACACATCTAATACTGGGTTCATAGCATTAAAGTACTTGTATCCCTTATTGACATTTGAGTATCCCACAAACACACACTTTCGAGCCCGTGGATCCAACTTGTCACCAGATTAAGAATGCACATAACACACACATCCAAAAATTCTTAGGTGAGAGATACCAAATTTTCGGCCATACAGACT
Organism: Eucalyptus decipiens; assembly: GCA_014182575.1. NCBI lineage: Eukaryota > Viridiplantae > Streptophyta > Magnoliopsida > Myrtales > Myrtaceae > Eucalyptus > Eucalyptus decipiens. The sequence continues at coordinate 16,631,519 of CM024616.1, forward strand.
TCAATTGGAACTTTATACCCCCAACACTTTACTAGGCAAATGATTGATTAAGTAGTGGCTAGTAAGGACCGCGTCAACCCAATATGTCTTGGGTAAATTTCCTGAGAATAACAATGCTCGGGTAACCTCAAGCATATGCCTATTTTTCCTTTCAGCAACTCCATTCTGCTAATCCAAAAATTCTTAGGTGAGAGATACCAAATTTTCGGCCATACAGACTTTCAATTGGAACTTTATACCCCAACACTTTACTAGGCAAATGATTGATTAAGTAGCAGCTAGTAAAGACTGCGTCAGCCCAATATGTCTTGGGTAAATTTCCTGAGAATAACAATGCTCGGGTAACCTCAAGCATATGCCTATTTTTCCTTTCAGCAACTCCATTCTGCTGCGAAGTTCCAACGCAGGAGGTCTGATGAATGACTCCCAAGCTATACAGGAACACTTGAAAAGCCTAATTGGTATATTTAGTTCCATTATCTATACGAAGAATCTTCACCATAGTGTTAAATTGATTTTTCACCATATTGCAAAAATCTTGAAACACAATAATAACTTCACTCTTGGATTTAAACAGATAAAGCCATGTAGCTCGAGATTTATCATCAATAAATGTAACAAAATACTTGAACCCCTCCTTAGAGTCAATAGAAGAAGCTCCCCAAACATCTGAGTGAACTAAATCAAAAAACTGTTCTAATTTATGTGTACTATATGGAAAAGGTAACCTACACTACTTAGCATAATGACAAGGATCACAGCAATTGGAATCATAACTTAAAGTCATATCAAGAGCATGTAACACCCGATCAGAGGGATGACCCATACGCCAATGCCACAACCAAGAAGTGTCAACGGTCTTCCTTTGTGCCATCAACACTTCGTTGTTGAGGTCCACCGTATACAACCCATTCTGCAATCGCCCTTCACCAATCATCCTCCTGGTGATTCGATCTTGAAAAAACACCTTTTGAGGAGTAAAAATAACATTGCAATTCCATTGATTAGTATATTTGCTAACTGACATTAAATTTGAGGATAATTCAGGTACCAATAATGCTTCAGAATTATTTGAAAATAAATTAATTTGTCCAACACCACTAGTTGGAACTTGCCCACCATTAGCAATAGTAATAGGTGGATATGACACACCTGAAGTAATATTGGATAGCAAGTTTGGAGAACTACACATGTGGTCTGTAGCCCCTGAGTTAACAATAAACCGAGTTTTGGATAAAGCTGAGTAAGCATGGACATTATCAGACGTCATAGCCAAATTTCCGGTTTCGATGCTAGAAGCGTCCGTTCCATTGCCATGTATCTAAAGTAATTGCTGAACTTGTTGAGACAAAGCCTCCAACTTGGATTGAAAATCATTTGGATTTTCTTGGATTGCCACCTTAGCTTCCGAACCCCTGTCTTTGGAAAGACGCAAATGCGGATGAAGAACCCAACACCTCTCTTTGGAATGACCATCGTGATTGCAATGGTCGCAATGGAACCGTGCTGGTTTCTTAAATTTTCCTGTGGCAAACCAAGAGCAGTGGAGTCTCCTTGCTTCGTGTTGATAACACTGTGGGCCAATTGTTCACCAAGCTCTCCTGATGTAATTGGAACTGAAGGCATGACGCGTCTCCTTGTTTCCTCACTTTGGATTATGGCACAAACTTCATTGAAAGTGGGCAATTCAGGACTCATAAGAATTTGACGTTTGGTGTCCTCAAAATCAGGCTTGATGCTTGCTAACAATTGAAAGATTTTATCTTGCTCTTCTCGATTGACATAATCCATCACATTCTGGATCGCAGGTCTATACTGACAAAGCTCATCCCATTGCTTCTTCATTTTTCCCAAGTGTTCAGTGAAAGATTGTGTTGCATGTTGCTTAGAAGAAGCAAGTCCTTGCTACAGTTCAAAGATCCGAGATGCATTCCTGGCTTGGCCATACATCTCATTTATCGAATCCCACAACACCTTGGCTGACTATGATTATGCAAATATCTCGTAAATCTCTGGTTCCATGGAATTGAATATCCAAGACATCACACCGTGGTCATGCTTGCCATTCATCAAATTTGGGATCTGTCACGGGAGGGGCTCTAATCTTCCCGTTGATGTAACCAAGCTTCGATCTACCCCCAAGAGCAACAGTTACAGCTCTTGACCAAGGAAGGTAATTTCTTTCGTTTAGCAACAACGAAGTCAACCGCTGATTGTTTGTCTCATGCACCTTTGTTGTGTTGGATGCATCTCCTGACTTCTTTGACCCATCCATGACGCGTTGCTAGTAATAACAAGGATATGATAGCAACAAAGAGAGGAACAAGCACTAACTGAAGAATGCAGATTGTCGTAGAACAGGAACGGTCTCGAACATAAGCAGATCGAGAGAATCAAATGTGCAGATAACAAACCAAAAAAAATCACCAGTTGAATCAAACCTGCTCTAATACCAAGTTGAATTTTAGTAAGGCAATCAGAAAAGAACACAAGGATCACAAGGTTCAATAATGTGTCTACGTCCTCGGACAAAACTCTCGACTCTCTTATTTTTGTCATAACATTCCTCTGCAATTTGTACACAGTGTTCACCGCAACAAAAAGGGAGATTTCAAAAATAGGAAAACTATCAATATAGAGATTTGCCCACAATATGTCCTTTCCTTGAATAGGAGAGCAAATCTCGCCAATATCGCCAATATTATTCTTGATAATTTTTCATTCCATTGGAGCTCCCCCTCAATTCATAGCTTCAAAAGAAAAATGTGTGTATTCTCAATCAGTGTAAATTGTGAGTTAGCCACTAATTCTTCTGGAAAAAGAAAAGCTAGCATACCGCAATTGTTTGTGGCATTAAAGGATTTCTAGCTCAACAACTAGAGATCATCCATTCAAATCCCACCAATTGCGTCAAAACTATTCCATCTACATAAACCAAAAACCTTAACCTAACCCCTTATAGGCCTACAAGATGTTTCATAGGCTTTCCAATAGCCAAGCCTTCACACATGTACTCCTGGATTCTAGAAAAAAGAAGTCTTTGACAAGATGACCTTCTCTTGCCTTTTTTGTTGGTGATTGCTATTAGGGTCCTATCAAAGTTGTTAGAGCAGCTACTACTGGAGGGAGTTTGAAGTTTGAGTCTGTTGTTGTGAAATTCACTCTAGGCACTTATGCTTTTTGCTAAGGACCTCGTGATGTTTCTGAATGGTGATGTACATTCTTTATAAGTTCTGTCTACTTTCAGCAAGTTTCAAAGCTATATCTGGTTTTAGGATTAACCAAATCAAACAGAGCTATTTTCCTCTGGGATTTCAAATCGAATACTTGGTCTTAGAAGGGTTATATGATGGAATAAAGCTTATGTCATATACTCAAGCTGTTTCTATTTGGGGTTTATGGCTAAATTGCGACAATGTGAAGGATATATCCTCCTGGACTCCATCTGTTCCATCTAATGCTTCTTCCATTTTCCATTTATCCAAGACTTGAAGAACATGTAAGAGTTTTCCTGATGTTGACTAAATTAATTGATATTGTAATTTACTGTTTTTACGGCTACCGTAAAACAGGGTTAGTCTAAGGTGAGATAGAAGGCTTTTTAATTAGTCTAATATGGGCTGGCTAGTGTGGGCCGAGTTGAGCCTGGCCCATAATGAGAGGGACTAGCTGGAAACTCTATAAATAATTCTCAAGTCTCTCCTCTAACCCTAATTCTCACATGTATCCTCACCTAAGGGGCGTTTACCTAACGCTACATGTGAGGGGGCCGCCTCATTGAGCCAGTGATACGAAAGGCAATAGAGGAAAAAGACTTGCGCGTGAAACATTGTGTTTCCGCTTCCGCTTCAAGAACAATGGATCCCAAAACAGGTGCATTAATCTTTCTACTCAATTATGCATGTTCTTGTTCTAGTTATGAAGATCTTGGGGTTGCGCAATTTGCGTCCAACATGTGGTATCAGAACCTCCATAACCTTAGAACTTGAACGCAATTGATTTTGCCCTAATTTGTACGGATTAGCCCTAATTAGTACGGATCTTGCCCTAAATTGTGATTTTCGAGACTTTTTGTTCAATAAAAATTAAATTAAATCACAAATTTGGATTGGGGGAGACGAGACGAGCAAGAGGGTCGGAGGCGCGTCGCCAGGGGATGCTGCACGCGCCCCCACGCGCGGCCACGCGCCTCGCATGAGCTCCACGCACCGCGCACTCAGGCGGCGCGTGTGGGCGCGTGGAGCCTCGTTCGACGCATGGCTGGCGACGTTGGACTCGTATGGTGATTTCCTATCTCGTGGTATATTTATTTTACATGTTTGATATTTTATGGATGTAAAAATACATACAGAACCCTAAATACGTGTATTTTAAATGAATTTTTGCGTATTTTTGCTTGTATTTTTCTGTGATTTTGGAAATACAAGTGTTGGGTTATATGTATATTATCACATAATCATTATAAATGAGTGATTCATCAATAAAAATCAAACTTTATTGTGAACTGAAGCTGGCTTAATGAGATACAACCATTATGGAATAGTAATTGAGCTATGTATTGAGCTGATGAGAAACAGTAAAGGTTATGAAACTTTTGTTGCTGAAGCATACTCCTTGACACACTGGTAATCTTTGAATGATAGACGTCTTAAGAACTCGTGACCAAACTGATTGTACTGATTAACATATTTGTTGTATGTGGGTAATGCATGTTAATTAAGTTACTGCATATTGTACATGAACTCATTTGATCACTTGTTAATGTCTATTAAGTTGAATATTTTTATGGTTAAGGAGTATGACAACATTTACGCAGAGCAATAGTATCTATTGTTAAATTTTAGATATTTGGTTATCTGGTTTGACTTAATTAATAGGCTACTGGTTGATTACAATGATAATTTGTTACTTAAAAATTGTCTAATAAATCAGTTGTTGGCATTTGAGTTATTTTTTGCCTTATGAACTCATGAGTGATAATGGATCAGTTGTCAAGCTTGTCGATTTGGTGTACCATGTATTACTATTGATGTTAATTTGTGAGAGATATTTTATATCAGTATTCTTTTTATATTGTTCTGGTAGTATGTAATCGGGATGCATAAGAGATGTTTTATTCTCTGTTATGAGAAGTTTCTTGTGTTACTGTAATCAATGATCTCATTGGAATCTGTCTTTCAGGTTCGCTGTATATATATTTATATATATGTATGATTAATTTTTATTAATGAATAAAGCAATGTAATTAGCATGATATGTGATTTTAGTGATATGCTGCCCCTATTACTAAAGTTAAAATCACATGTATATGATGTATGTAAGGAGTAAAGTTTATATCTCTGGTATAAGAGAAGTTCAATGATTCAATTGAGTAGTGACTGCCAAAGTGGCACGCTTGATTGGGTTTGAGAAATTTCGGTATCGTATGATGATTGGGATGTCTCCTGATCTAATGCGTAGTCATACTCTCAAAAGATGTGATTGTGTATTAGTTCATGGAGGGATACATGATAGTGTCGTGGAGGAATGACTGATTCTAGTGATTCATATGTCCAAATGTGATGAATTCACGAAAAATTGGAATATATTCTCATAACCACTATCATGTGGGGAGTGTATAACTGCATGTCATGTATTCTGCCCAAATGCAATTATATGATTATGCGTGTAACTCTCTAGATATGTACTTGTACGTCAAGTTACACGATACTCACATGATGCTAATTATATATTTTGCTTGGTTTTCAGTCACATTTTCTGTAATTAATAACTTCATTGTTATTGAGGTTTTTACTGCTTCAAATTTTAAGTTATTGACATATGATTTGTTGCTTGAGAAAAGAGTAATTGAATTTGCTTACTGTCCATGAAGCGTTCTATTCTGGAACACTTGAAAAGGGGTTTGCCTGCAGACTGTACTGCTATAAGATGATGAAAGCCTTAGTTGCTTGAAATTATGTCTTGTCTGATATTGAAATTAGGACACATCTGCAAAGATTGTGTTTAAGTCCTAATGACATATACTTCTCGTATATGATTAAAAGGTTGTTTCCGAAAGTTTTCTATTTAAAGAAAATAACCGAGATAAAGAATAAAACAATTACAATTAGTCTTAAAAAGTTGTCAGGTTTAACAGTGGCTGTAAGTATTTTGGCAAGTATGACAATGCGAAATAACTTAAAGTGTCATTTGTCAAATACTTGGTAGATTCTGAGGTGGTAATTTAATTACTATACCTAAAAATTTTGACAAAAAGATTTGGTCGAAAGGCATAAATGCACCATAATGAACATGGTGATGAATATGATCAATAAGACCAATTTATCCGGTTTTCTGTGGGCTGATATTATGAAAGCAACTTTTTTAAATTCAAAAGGTGTCTCTTATCAAAATTGTTTCATACACTTCTTTTGAGTTATACACTGGACATAGATTACTTGAATCATATTAAATTTAGAGGTGTTATGCAGAAGTGAGATTATCTAATCCAATATTAGATGCGTTGGAATTTAGATTCACTCATAATTATTTTGTATCTTGTCTAGATTGTTCAAAAGGGTATTGATTTTAAGACCCTAAAGAAAATACAAGAATTATGGTATCACATACTGTAAAGTTTCTACAGTTTGACGAGAATAGCTGCTCTCAGACTATTAAGGATAATAGTACGATAGAAAATCACTGTATCTTTGTCTTTGCTTAAATAGATAATTGTGATACAAACAATTGTGCAATCTCTTGTACCATAGACTAAACTTGATGAGGTTCAAGATACTATTCTTAATATAGTTTATGATAAAAAATTTTCAAACCTCTCAAATATAGAATGAAGTGGTTATAGCTTTACTCATGAGATTTGTTAGGGAAAGACGATCAGTTATTCCATTAGACTATATAGTTTATTCGTGAGAGCATGACCACAATATCCACTACATGGTTGATTTATCGACATAAATAAATGTTGTTTCTTATCCTCAATTAAGTATGTGATTAGATGCCATAAAATGCGATATACAATCTATGAAACGTGTTTGGAAACTTACTGACTTGTCTAAAGATTATAAGTTCATTAGTTGCAAATTGGCGTACAAAACTAAAAGGATTTCAAAGGAAAATTGTGAAGTTTAAAACTAAACTTGTAGCTAAAGTTTTCACTCTAAAGGAGGGGTGGATAATTTATAGTGAAGAAATAATTATTTCTTTAAATATTCTTTCAGAGTGAACGTGGCATTAATAACTCTTTTTTATTTGAAGTTACGTTAAATAGTTACAAAATCTATAAGTGCAACTAAATGATTTTGCAGCAGTTTCAAGTAAACTTGTGTGTAGACTAAGTCTTATTTATAGTCTTAAGTAAGTTTCCAGACAATATTATTAAAGTTTCATAGTGTTGTTATTTTGTTTAATTGGAAACAAAGTAATTCAATATACTACAAAGTTAGTGGAAGGAAATTTATTTTTCTCATACTTTATGTATATAATATTTTGCTTACAAGTTATGACCTTGAGATATCTTATATCATTTGTACTAAGGTCTGTAAGGATTTTTTTTGCCATATTATATTAGATTTTCTCGGAAGACATTTGCTGATTGTATATTGAAAATATTCAATATACATTATTATAAGATAGGAATTGCTCCTGTTGTTAAGGGTGATGGACTAAATCTATCATATTGTCCTTATTTAGATATTGAGAAAATCTAATTAAAGAGAGTACCTTGTGTCAGTGCACTTAAAAGTATAATGTATACTCGAATTTGCACTAGACTAAATGTTGTCTTTGTGACGGGACTTCTAGGCAGATATCGGTCAAATCCAGGACATGATCACTGGGTTACTATCAAGAAGGTTTTAAGGTACTTAAAGAAGACAAGAGATTATATGCTAATTCACAGACATGTTTAATTCTTGCAATTAGTAGGGTATTTAGATATAAACTTTGCTGGCTATTCTGATGACATACAATCAATAACAGAATACATATTTATGTTAGCAGTAAGGACAGTAAATAAAGTTATATATCATCTTCTACTATGTAAGCAGTGTTAGTAACATTCTTTTAGACTCTAACACCTCATGAAGAAGTTAATCGTGTTAACTTTATGGATAGACCCATACGGTTGTATTGAGATAACAAATTTGTAGTATTATTTATTTACTATAGAGGTCTCAATCGGTCTAAATATATTGTGGTCAAAATTTTTAACCAAAAACAAACGGTACAGAAAGGTGACGTTTTAATATAATATATATTTCACAGATGACGTGATTGCAGATCTATTAACTAAAGGCATACGCCCGTGTGTATTTGAGTGACATATCGTTAGCATGGGCCTAGGAGCATCATGAGATGTTGTTGTTTAGTGGGAGCTATTTTGGCTTTACTCTAATAAAGGTTTCATCTGTGTTCATTACACTTTGTAACGGTTTGATATGTATCAACTTTTGCATTCAATAAAATATTTTTGAATGTATTGTTATTATGTTGAATACATATTGATAAAGTCTCAAGAGATTGTATAAACCTTGAATGAAGGCTAAGAGCATCCGGGCATCCGATATTAGCCTTGTACATATGTCTTGTGATACATAAAGAAAGGTTAACCATAAGGACAAAACATATATGGGTTCATTGGAACCATAAAGTATTCTCTAGTGGCACAAGTTTTTGTGACACGTAAGGTAAGAGAATAGTGACTGACAAATGGGATCTCTTTATGAGAGATGTTATTCATTTGACACACTACCATATTGAATCCATATCAATAAAGTTGAGAGCACTTGTGATCATGGAAGGCTCTGTGTGTATACATGTAGTTACCGCCATGATTCGGTGTTTAAGACTTTATAGGATAGGATTGACTATTAAGAATTATCTCTGGACCAAATGTGCGCACATACAGTACGATTTCAATTAATATAGTCCAAGTGGGAGAATGTAAAAATTTTCAAGATGTGGACTAAATTAATTGATATTGTAATTTACTGTTTTTACAGCTACCGTAAAACAGGGTTGGTCTAAGGTGAGATAGAATGTTTCTTAATTAGTCTAATATGGGCTAGCTAGTGTGGGCCGAGTTGAGCCTGGCCCGTAATGAGAGGGACTGGCTGGAAACTCTATAAATAGTGCTCAAGTCTCTCCTCTAATCCTAATTCTCACATGTATCATCACCTAAATGGCGTTTACCTAACGCTACATGTGAGGGGGCCGCCTCATTGAGCGAGTGATACGGAGGGTAATAGAGGAGAAGGACTTGCGCGTGGAACATTATGCTTCCACTTCCACGTGGAACATTATGCTTCCACTTCCACTTCAAGAACAATGGATCCCAAAACAAATGCGTTAATCTTTCTACTCAATTATGCATGTTCTTGTTCTAGTTATGGAGATCTTGAGGTTGCGCAATTTGCGTCCAACAGAACATTGCTGGACTCTTCATGTATAAACCATCTTATCGCCGATGGAAAATTTCCCTTTTTGTGGCATGATCATTTGCATCCCACTCACTCCTTTTGTCAAAGAAATTATCTACTATAATGACATGATGTTTCTCCATATTTCTTATAACTCAACTGTAGTCATGTTGCATATGCATTTCAAAAAGTCTATATACAATAAAATCAAATGTACATACGAGTGACTTTTGACCATTGTTGACTTTCTACTGGTGGTTGCTTATTGAATGAGCTAGTCGTTGCTTGAGTTACTTCACTAGCCGTTGCAGTATTTATCCTTAGTCGAACTTGCCGTTGCCCATGTACACCTTCTTTCCTCTATAAATACCAACCACTTATTTCTTTGATTTGCCCAAATTTATGCGCCCAAACATTTGCTCGCGTGAATACCCTTTGCTTTTGCTCCCTAAATGTTTCGCAATTCATGTTGATTGTATGCCATCTGAATAGTGAGGTGCACATTATATAGGTCTGTTGAATTCTGAAAGAGAGACACAACACACTTTGCAAAGGGCACAACTTATCTTTGAGGATGGTGCTTGCACCCCTCAAGACATTTTCAATTTCCACATTTCCAATTTGCCTTCTTTGAAATTTCAAAACAATCTCGAGGATAAAATTCGCTCTCTTTAGATGTTGCTGCTGGAACTGATGTCCCCCTTCCTACTGGAGCTGTTGACCCAATACTCATGCTGTGGTGCCATCGTCCTCTGTTGCTACTGCTGTGCCTATCGTCCCGACCATGCCGTACACAAAGGCTTTACTGTATATCTTCAAAATTGAGTGTTTGGTAATCAAAAGACACCAACATCTTCGAAGCTAACACATCATCTTGAAAACGCCATCAGCAAGAAGCCACGCGCAATGAAGTCAAAGGAATTGACTTCCATAGTTGATTTGGCGCAAGAAAATCAGCACTAAAGGAGGTACACAAATGAACTACTGAAACATTATCACTCGATTTACTCAGTTGATATGTGGCGCTAGATTAGCAAGTGAAATTTCATGGCTCTCTCAATCTCTACTACCCCCACCTAATTAAAGTGGAAATGTCAAGCAATTGAGGTATTTACTTATCAGGGGCAAAATCGTATTTACAGGCATCTCTGTAGGCTTGTTTCAATTTTTGTGATATTTCATCTAGATTTTATTAGCGTTCTGTAGTAAGTTATGGTTCTCAATTTGGAGTTACAATTAACGAGATATGAAATTTTGCTGGCGGTGCATGAGGGGAACAGTACCGTGTTGTACTGTTCGTGATGAATATTAACTAATTTCTGACCTTACATCAAGTTGGGAATGAATTGGTTTGTTTAATATGTCGTCTTATCTTTTCAATGAGACCGACCTTGCTTAAATTGGACATATCTGTTACGAGAACAAAGCCGAATATTTGTTGCCAAATTGAAGATAGTATATGAACTTAGAAAAGTGCATGATTGGGCTTGTTTGTTTTACAACGTAAAATGAACATATATATTTAATTAATATGTATATATGAAATTAGATATATATATATATATATATATATGTGTGTGTGTGTGTGTGTGTGTGTGTGTGTGTGTGTGTGTGTGTGTGTGTGTATGTTTGATCTGATGTAAATGTATATTATATGACTTGTTGTGACATAATGCATGTTTGCATATGATATGGGCGTTAGCCATATAATTAGGGATTCCTCATTTATCAAGATAACATTATAGTTACGATTGTGATTGGAGGCATGTGAAAGCTATGTCATGACACATCCTATAGAGCGGGGAACATATAGCATGTATTCATGCCTCCAAAATCATATAGTTATCGTACTTGGTATATAATTGGGGATGAGTCACTAGCCAGTTTTCACACATTCATGATATAGTTATCGTACTTGTTATAATAAGGGGCTTTGTGTTAAGTTAGAAGGATACGGTGATGCTATTTCGCTCTCAAGTTCAAATGAGACGAAGCTATTAGCGGTTATGATTCACCCTTGGTGGTGGTGTAGTGTCTTGGAAATCAGCTAAACAATCTAATCTTTCAAAATCCACTTTTGACTCGGAGTTTAAAGCTCGAGTGGGGAAGCAGTGAGAACGAGTGGTTGAGGGATTTCCTAGCAGAACTTTTGTTGTGCATGAAACCAACAACATGTGTCCATGCGCTCTAATTGCCAAACTACAATAGCCGTTGCTAAAGATAAAGCACACAAGACAAGAGAAGACAAATTCCATTGAAACATTATTTCTTGAAGCAGTTGCTTTAGCATGGATTTAGATTGATCGATTAGTTGAAGTCGAAAGGAGATTTGGCCAATTTTCTGACAAATTTCTAGAAGAAAACAAATAATTGAAATATCAAGAGGAATGAGATTCTTGCCAATTTGAGATATCTAAGATGGTGAAAACCCAACTAATATATGGGTAATGTAGTGGAGATCCCTTGAAGTGGGTTCATATGGCTTATAACAAGCCTTTTTGTTGATCTTATAGCACCAAAAATGTTTCAAAGTCCCTCCTTCCTATGATGTATGTGATTGGTGCTAAATTGCATATCAAGTGAGAATGGGTTAAGCTCTTTATGAATTCCAAAATGTTATGGGTAGTGTATTTATTGAATTATGCACTTGACAGGAACACCTATATGAGTGTGGAATGGGTTCACTTTAAAGGGATTTATTGCCGAATCTTTATAGCACTCATGAATAACTAGCTGTGCGAACAGCCTATTAGCACATACTCAAGTTGGACGGCAAATATTGTGAGGGTGTAGAGTGATGAGTGAGGACTCTAACCTCCAACCTCGGTTCATAGAAGGCATAAGCTTCATCATTGGTTCTGTTAGGTATGTCGCATTATTTCTAAGTCTGGTTCATAGACCAAAAGACACCAGATTGTATTGTACTCCACTATGAAACCAGTATTTGTTCTTTCTCTTCTTCAGGATAACTTTTGAAGTATGTGGGAGATTGTTATGTGAAGTGTATTTCAATATGTCTATTTGCACTAAATCTAATACCCATAGACGTGACCTTCGACCATTGCTGACCTTCTACTGGCCTATGCTAATTTGATGTGCTAGCCATTGCTTAGTTATTTCCCAAGCCGTGGTGACATTTATTCTTAGTCAAACTAGCTGATGCCTATATACTCCCGTCTTTCTTCTCCAATTACCAACCACTTTGTTCGTTATTTGATATGCCCAAATCTATGCACCTGAAAATTTTCATACACGAAATACCTGTTTCTTTTGCTCTCCGATGGTTATGCATTTCATGTTATTCCTTCTTTACCTAAATGGTGTGGGGTACACTACTTACAAGGTCTGTCAATTCCCAAAGATAGCCGCGACACACCTTCTGTACTTTGTGAACGGTGGAATTTACTTTTGAGGATGGCCATTACACGCCTCGGCCATTCCCAACTCTTTCATTTCCAGTTTGCCATTCTCGAAATTTTACAACAAGCCAACGGTATTCAGGATTCTTCTCCGCATTGGTCCCCTGCAAGATTAGGTGTACTAATGGATACTGAAACTGCTATTTGTGGGATTAAACTTTATACAACTTCTGAGCCGGATCGAGTTACTCGAGTATTATGGCCTTATGTGAAATCGACAGTTGGGACGGCTTGAAATGCTTTAAGACGGAGAGGTCCTAGAATTTCATGGTCCAAACAAATTTGATCTAATCATGGAAATAAGAGTATTATAAATATCATAAATTTCACACAGTATTTAAATAAGCGCTCTAACCATTGATCACTTAAGTATCATGACTTTAAAATAATGTCACTTGATTGTGGGGGATTAATGTGTATACAACTTCTAACCATAATCGAGTTACACATGTATTATGGCCCTATGCAAAATCAACAGTTCGAGGTGCTTGAAATGCTTTAAGGCAGAAAGGTCCTAGAATTCCATGGTCCAAATTAATTTGATTTATTTATGAAAATAAAGACATTTTAAGTATCATAATTTCCGTACGGTATTTACATGAGTATTCTAACTTTTCAATTGATTACTTGAGTTCATGACTTTAAAAGAATTTCACTTGATTTTCTTAACTTTTCAATTTATTGTGAGAGTGATATAACTTTTGAAAAACGAGCACCATGCCACACAATAATGGTATTGGAGTGATCAATTGAAAAGTTATAATATTCAAATGAACATTGTGTGGAAACTTTAGAATTCAAATGATTGATTGAATAAATTATGAAAAATGTATTATAAATTTTAAAACTTATCATAAAAATGTAATCGTCAACCGAAGTGAGAACACTTTCCACGAGCCTACCAAAGTGTACTTGCATCTCTCTTCTTGTTTTGTTCGGGGCAAGCTTTAAGGAAATAAAATCTAGGGTTTTAGCCAAGGCTGCTGCGTCTGCTTGTTCTGCTGAGTGAGCCTCTATTGATTTGGCAAGCCCATTTATAATCCTGCCAAGGGAGTCGCGGCAGATGCAAGCTACAGCTCCGCGTGTCGGGGAAGCTCGCAGCTGGGTTCCGGAGCTGCAGCCGACAGCCCCTCTGGTCGGACCGAGGCTTGGTGGAGCTTGAGACGTGTAGCCGACTGGTCTTCTGGTTAGATCCGGGCCTGTTGGTGATTCGGAGTCGTCTTCGACCACACCTCCGGTCGGGTCGGGCCCTGAAGCCTCACCTCTGTTCAGATCGGGGCGTCCGCTTCTCTGTTCAGATCGGGGCCTGGCGTCCGCCGCACCTCTGTTCACGTCGGAAATGTTGCCATCCGCTCCTCTGTCCACTTCGGGGCCAGGCGGTGTTTCGGAGGCACGGCCGACCACGTTTTTGGTCATCTGAGGTTGAGTTGGGACTGAAAGAGGCCTGTCTGCAGTGAGAAATAGTTTGTTGTTCTGTTCTTCCAGAACTAAAACTCATCTCTATTACATAGAACTCCCTAGTTTGTGCTTATGACAAGTTCATTCCAAAGTGAGTATTATAAGGTTGCCTTCGTATTGTTGTTTTCTTTTAACTTCTCGGTCATATAGTTTCAGTGACTGTATCTTCTCTTTTTAAGGTTACACCAGTATGCTCTCTATCAAAGACATATCACCTGCAGCACAGAACAACATAACCACACAATTCATTCTATTGGACAAAGGCAGGGTTGCCACAGAAGGACAGAGCAAGACATGCTTGGCACTTGTAGCAGATGAGACAGCGGCCGTGCACTTTCAGTTCTGGGGTGAGGAGTGCGACCTGTTCAAGCCCGGGGATATTATCCGTTTGACCAATGGGATTTTCTCTTACAACAGGAACCATCTTCTGTTGAGAGCAGGGAAGAGAGGGAGCATCGAGAAGGCGGGCGAATTCACCATGACTTATGTCGAGACTCCCAACATAAGTGAGATGCAGTGGGTTCCTGATCCAAACAATTCTAAAAAGTATGTACGGGAAGCTGTTATATCTCCCTACTCACGTATTTTCCCTCCGATGCTTTGATGGTGAATTTGTTTTGTATGCTGCTGTTACTGGTTGCAACAAATAGACGCATATCTGCGGTGTACAGTTTTTTCCTTGACCAAAAGCAAAAGAAGCCTTGCTTTTAGGTTTGTTTTTGTTTCGGAAAAGCACTCAATTTACGTTGGAGTTTTGTTCCTGCAAGTTTGTGAAGGTCATTATATTGATTTCATGACTGTTGAGAAGCCTTTCATCACTGCTTCTATAACCTTGCATTTGAAGGATCCTAGTATTAAGAATGCCAAGTTGTGAAAAAAACGTAAGTCTTTTTGTTTGTAATGGTGACTTCCGTCCAGGCATAACCTTGTTCATCTGCCTTCTTTTTCATGAGTCAAATATGTTGCACAGTAGGTGATGGATGGATGCATTGAAATACAGGTAACGCCGGCTGGGATTATCTGTCTTATCTCTTGCAAAGGAAAGAAAATCCTAAACATTGATTGTAGCCGAGTCCAACCTTGCAATGCATTTCAAAGCCTCATTGAGTAAAAGCAATCCGATGATTACGCCCATTTCATTGGCACAAACTTGCATGCTTCATTTCATAGCAAACTGGCTGGGACAGCAGGGTGGTATCGTAGGTACACATTTGGCGGGTACTAACTTTCTGCTGCATAGAGTGCTGCAATAATTTGGTCATGTCCTTGTGGGAGACTTTGAAGTTTGGATTCCAATTGTCATCTGTGAAATGATACTTCTCAATTCCAATGATTGAGTTCTGCTTGTTGACCAAAAGAATGAGTTTTGCTCCCATAGTTTTCTCCAAAATATATATTGTTCAGGACAATTACCAAGTATAAGTGGCGTAACTTACGATAATTTGATATATTTTACTGTTCCATTAATTAATTACTAACTGTTAACATTTTCTTATTACAAATTCTGTGGTCAAATTACCATCCATCAGTGCAGATTACTAATTATAAGTGCAATCGAGTTGCCGCTACGCCTATGAAATCAAATTACTACTAATGGGTGCAGCCAACCTTAGGTAGGTGGAATTAGGGACATTTTCTTCAACCACGGGCCGATCCCATTAATGTATGTAATGGTATCTTCGACTATCCTAATGATTGTTTCGTCCAAATATTTTCTTAAAGACCACATGGATCATTTCGAGATGCGTAGCTCTAAGGCTACGTTTGGGAGCAAGGGTGAAGAAAATTGGGAAGGAAAATACACCGAATTTGTAATTTCCCTCGCTCCTAATCAAGAAATATTAACAATTTTCTGTCCCTTCAAAAAAAAAATCTTTCTTTAAATTTGTCAGAATAACCATCAATTGAGGAGCAAGAGGGCGAGAAGAAAAAGGAGAACAACTACCAACTGATGAAACACAAACGTACAAAGCCTTAAGAGCTTTGTGGGAGTTGTTGCCCCTTGCAAGAATCTGACAAATCTGTGCCACTCGAAATTTCCAATGATCCAAACTAAATTTCACAAAAGATCTGATTTTAGAATTAAATAATCAAAAATCAGAGAAACATTTACATTACATAAGTAAATACCACTGGCACGACTAACCCTGTATTCAACTTTATCTTCCTCATCTCTTACAAAGACCTAATATACATGTACATGTAGTAATCTCAATGCGGAGGGAAAAAGAGGGTGGGGAAGAAAGAGAGACGCTCACAAATAACTGGTAAAATTTTCTGCCTCTCAAACTATGTATACACCTATGCAACAAACAAGCCCAACTATCATATTCCACAGTAGACAACTACGCCGCGTGCTCTCGGGTGGTGAATGGTCTGTGTGACCATGACGAGCTATAAATTAAGCCCGCCAATCCAGGAACAAAGATTCAGCATCTCCACACTATTTAGTCGAACTCAGATATATGCAAGGGAGCTACGGTCTAGGTCAGGCTGCGGGCGACCCTGGTAGGTGTCGGTGGTCTTTGAATGTTGAGCTCCTGCATTATACCAGAAATTTAGAAGAATTTGTGGCTTATAAACGATTTAAGACTTTGACAAGAAGGAAAAAAAATCAGGAAATGACAAACAGGGCTTGCCTGCATCCAGGTGTCCTCAATGACACGCTCCGGAGATGTCTCCGGTGATTGAAGGGGAGGTGGCAGTGGATGTATCAACTTGGGCACGATGACCAAACCCCTTCCAACAACTAATATTGCTCCAGCATTGTTTGCAGTTCCTAAAAACATAGAGAAAATTACAATTGCAAATGCACGATGTAGGGGTCAGTCAAAAGCTCAGGACTTCATTTGCTTACCACAATAGTTAGTTGCAGAAAAGAGGGTAATCAACTGTCCCTGAGCAAACCGCTCAAACCCATCCATAACACATTCATGGGCCCTTATGATAAGTTGTAATTTGTTTTTCTTGCAGAAGTCTGTGACCCTGTCAGGCTGAAGTAAACAAGAGTCAATACTCAACAAAGCAATGATCAGGCTTATTCCAAAACAACCTTGTTCTTTGGAATAAAATTACTGCAGTGACTTTTAAAGACCTCAGCTACAAAGTACTCTCTAATTTTTTAGTGTCCAGTCAAAATAAAATATCTTGAGAAATGAATTGGCGATAGCAAAACTAATGAGATTGGGAGCAGCTTCAAACTGGTTCTATTGCAGAGGAGTGGAGGCTGGGAGGTTCTTGGACAGACGTGACATAATTAGACAAAGGATGAAGATAAGGAAAATAATGCGATACAACTAAAAATGTCAAGCAGATTTTTTGCTAGGCTCAGCATTTTATTTTTACCAACAACCATTCTTGCTTTGTTGAGCAAGTTGGATATAACAGTACCTTAACGCTCACACTCAAAGGGATTAAGATCAAGTTTCATTGTCAAAAGCAGCCTATTAGGCAGCCTTTCTAGTGTCCTCCCACTGGCGGGATTATTGCATATAGGTTTTCTGCATTCAAAATTTAACCCCAGAAAAAACTCTAATGATTGATTTCTGAAAATTCTGATTACCTGAAGGTCTATCGATTATCCACTAGCTAGGCCTCAAGCATACACTAGACACTACTCAGCTTAGAACTTTGTAGAGACAATTGAGTATCACATAAGAACAGAGATAAGGGAGGGCACATATACTGAAAGGCAAAGAGTACAAAGAAAAGCATATCTCAATTAGAAAAACTAGCATGGCATACCCCAAATGTGACAAGGCCTGGCCCTCTAGCATTTGGCCTCAAACCTTCTACACTGTCATTTTCTGTTGGATCAGACCTGTTCAAGGAACTGTCAATATAAAAATGCACGAAAGGTCCACTTTGAAATGGAAAAAAATGAAGACATTTATCATACCACAAAAGGTCCATCAATATAATGGATCCGGCATCCATTGTTATTGGCCTTTCAAGCTTCTCAATTTGTTCTACAGAATGTATTGACCTTCCTATGCCACCATGCATACAGATTATCTTTTTCTCTATGAGAGCAGCAAGCGGAAGATAGTTGAAAAGTTGATTAAACCGTGTCCATGCCCATATTCCATCATTCTCTCCCTATACAAAAGCAAATTGAGATAACATGCCTTGGAAAAGAGAACAAATGACTGAACACTTGCACTCACCATTCGCTCAATGCATTCAAGACGAAAACCGAAGAGTGCATTTATGTCAGCTGCCTCGTGGTTTCCTCGTATCAAGTGAACATTTTCTGGGTATTCAATCTACAAAAAGGTAACCACAGCCCAAGTTGGTAAAACAACATAAACATTGCGGTGCATTTGTATATATAACCATCTCTTTCAAAAGCAGAAACATGCCTTAAGAGCAAGAAGCAAAGTTATAGTCTCCAAACTGTGCTGTCCCCGATCAACGTAATCTCCCAAAAACAAATAGTCAATATAGCTGTGTCAACGCATAAAGAGATTATCAGATGGACATTTAAGTTTCAATTTCACATTTAAGTTCCAATATGGGGAAAACTTCCTCCCCAGAAGAATCAATTCACTAAATTTTACTATTATCAGAGATTCAGAAAATGTGTGGCCCTTTAAGCAACATGAAGAAAAGTCACCACCATAAACTGAACCTCACAATAGTAGGGACTGCCAGATTCGACATTTCCAAGCCTTCCTTTGAATAAACCGAAATCATGACAATAGTCTACAGTTTAAACTTGTGATTGAATTTCTGAACAAAAACTTATACATAATCACCTTAATGTTGTGAAACTTGAACAAATTATATTATGACTATGAAGCAGCCACCATCAGCCCCAGTGCCTATTGCAGTTATCATTTCGGTACTGTTTTTAAACGTGTGACACTTGGATCTTCTCTCCTGTTGTCATGCTGTTTCTCAGCGAAGACCAGCATGCATAGGACATTTACTACAAGTATAGAACTTAGAAGAAATGATTAAAACCATATTGAACATACGTTATATCTCCTGCAGTGGAAGGAAAACCATATTCATCGAACAAACGCATGAGATCGCCAAATTGACCATGTAGGTCACCAAATACTTTAACTGGAGCTTTTAACTGAAGAACTGTTGGCTCGTGCATGAAAAGCTGTTCTGCAGCATAACAGAGCTCCCCAACTTCGTAAGAATCCAGGAAAAACCTCCTATTAGCAGGAGCTTTCCAATTTCGAGGCCGAAGCAAAGTGGTTATAATCTGAAAAGAGAAGAGGTAATTAAGCCTGGCAAAAGTTCTAATGAGGATGATGGCATTGACTTCTGTATCACTCACCTTCTTATGCAAGCCTTGAGGAGATTTCTGTCTGGCGAACTTTTTTGTAGGATATGACAGCTCATTATTCATTGGAACCATCCGTCTGCTCTCATTTTCAAATTGATCCAGTGATAGCTGTCTTACCATTCCACCGAGGTTACCTACAGCCTCTTTAGCAACTACCACCTGTAGGACAACAATGTAAGCACGAAGAACAGAGACTAAAACACCCTTTGATGTGAGACCATGACATAAGTTCACAGACTTACAGCTCTAGGATGAAGACGAACGTCTCCCTCAGTGTCACTACCATCTGAAGCAGTTTCAGTTGCTTGAGAGTTTTCCTCTGATACTGATGTTTCTTCTGCAGGGACAGAAGATGCAGTTTGAACAGCTTGCCAGACAGCATTAGCCGCCTCAGCTTCAGCAGCTGAAGCCTCCCTGAGTTTTCCATCGAGTTTTTGTCCATGCTAGAACTGTTATATACACATCATTAAGAAACACGCAGATAAGATGCTAACTAAAATGCTTGGGCGTGTCTGCATCACAACAAGTGCCTGTAGGCACGCGGCCTAGTGGCTAGAAAAGGAGGGAGGCAGAGAGGGGACACAAGATTGGGGGCAAAAAGAAACAATTGTATGTCACTGCAGGCACAACAAATTCCAGACTTGTACTTGAGAAAAGAAAGGTCAGGAGAAATGGGGAAGAAAGTATAATACCCCATGCCACCAGATGAATTATCTACTGCACTATCTGAAGTTGGAGATGTTGCAGAAACAACTCTAGACGCATTTAATTTTGGACTACTGATAGGTGAAGCTCTCTCCGATGTTAACATGGGTAAATCACTATCCGACTGGAACAGCGAATTTTCGGCAACCAAAAGATCATCAAGCAGAATCTCTGCACCAAATAATTCAAATTATATTAAGGGAACAAATAGATGACCAAATGAGAAGAACATATGTCATGCAATCGCTGGAAAAGCCTTCTGAACTAAACAAACAATTAGATGGACAAAAATGAAACTTCATCAAAATATCTGACCAGATCATAAATCAGCGTAGTATGCTGCATGAATGAACATTACAAAGCTCTTAATCTAACCAGTTTGTCCATATAATAACTATGTCTGCTTATCGGAAATTTGAAAACATTCCTCTTTTCAACAGAATAACATTCAACTAAACCCATAGCGAAAGGAAAACATGAGACAAATGATATGGATGGCCATTTCCATTCAGTTGTATGAGTCTCACTCTCACATATGAACCACAGTCGAGCCAGTGAAAACTAAAAATGAGAAGATTACAAGACAAGAACCACAAAAAAGAGTTCCAGTTCCATGTGGACCCTGATTCCCATTTTATTTTTAATTCTTGTCTAAGATCATTATTGCACCGGAAAAATTAGTGTTCATAATACAATTGAAACCTAAAAAAGTCAGTTTATGTATATAAACTTTGTAATATTCTAGTTTTGACATTTTGGTCTACATGATCAAATGACATGTAAGCGAAGCTTTTACTTGACAAAATTTTGGAATCTTAAGACTTAGGGAAGTTCATTCTTTGTTCAGCTATAGCTATTTTTGTTAGAGCTTTAACCTGCATGATAACATCTGTTAGAGACCTGACATCCCTGTCTCAGAGACCATACCAACTCAGATACTGTTATGCCAGATATTACCAACTAGTCCTGATAAAGCATCACTTTTTCATTTGAAAATAAATAAACATCCTTTCACTTTGTACAGGTGTTGTCATAATATACCCAATTATTTTAGACAATCAAAACATCTACTTCACTCTGAGCTGTGTGTGAAGCCATCAGAAATTATATATGCAACCAAAAAAGTAACAGCCTCTGTGCCAGGGTTGTTGGACCTAACATTAACATGATCTGCAATAGGTCTCCTCCAAGGACCGTAACCAGAAGTATCTGATGACAGAAGTCTAATAAGAGACAGTTGAGCAGGACAGAATATTCTTCAAGAACAATTGCTAAAGATTGTGGTTTCTATACAGTTTCCAGATACAGTTCCAACTTAAGCATTATGACCCAAAAGAAGAAATATCAGATTACTATAAACACACTCTTCTTTAATCGGCCTTTTTTTAAATCTAGAATTGCCATCCACCAAGTGCTACAATAAATCGATATTGATTCCAAGGAATAACATGCCTTTTAATACACAACATGATAATGGTGGATAGAATAGCAGTTTGTCTTCCTTAATAAAGCCGTAAATAGCAAACTTGGTGAGAGTAGATATTGAACTTGCAAATACAACTAGCCTAGTACCGTGCCATGCACCAGCGAATCAATAGATATAAGGTACACAAAATGAAATTAACATGCATGTAACAATGACGCAGCTGCATCTTCGCTCATCTAGGCCCAGCACAAGGACTGTATTGCCCGCTTTATGGCTCACCCAAAATCATATGACTTTTAAATGAGTCGTGCTAGTTTACAAATGCGCAAAAATTACTTGTCAAAATACATCTATTCAAACACGGATGATGTGGAAATAATCCAACTTCCAACATATCCACTCTGGACAACCCAAATCAGGTTCACCACTAGAATAATTTGTGAGCTATAGTCGGCTCATCTACACGTTGCACCCACATGACTTTAAGATGTGTCAAGTTAGTTTGAGATTGTACGACACTTATTTAACAGCACAATAGCTTTGACATCGATGATATGAAATTCCCCAAGCGCCCCCCCCCAAAAAAAAAAAAAAAAAAGCGCTCACCCTCAGGCTCTATAGTTTCACTATGCAAAAGTAAGCACACCATTAAAATTATGGATTGTCTTTATATGTAGGTGCTATATATAAGTTAAGTATCCATTTGATTGGAGAGATCTATCTAACTCCTCATGCAAAAATGACTTATATCCTCATTTTCAGATTAGATTGATCAAGAATTCTTTTGTGTGTTTTCTAAATAAATAAACTGTTTTTGGAAGACAAAATAGCAGGACTTGGTAACTCGTTGATCCACAGAGTATCTACACATACATTTTCAAATTGGTGTGCAGGTTCCAAGGTAAGTAGAGTATTTACCCTACTCTAGAACTACCCAGAAGGTACCAGTTCCAAATTTTTGGAACTTAGAATGTACCCCGCAGTCTCTTGGAACCACCCTAAACCCGAACCTGTCAGTTACAGAGGTTCCAGTGTACCCTGTACTACCCCATATTTTTCTAAGATAAATTTTTTTGAATAAAAAATTGTCACATTTATAGTTATACGATTGATCATTCGGCATAAAAATGTTCATGTCTAACCGTAACATAATTCTAAAATAACAGTAACATCAGAAAAAATAAAGAAATAAATCAGGTTCCACCTATCTTTTAAATCTATGAGTTTATATAAAGTATATCCCACTCTACTAAAAGCATGAACTAAGATAAAAAGTGTAGACATAACCAAGCTCATCACAAGTGGGGCAAAATTCAATTGCAGATAGTTAATCAGTTAGGGCCTTCATCCATTGAAATGTGAAGATTTTATACTGACACTAAGAAAGTCATAAGTATTTAAAAGCAAACATAATTAATTAAGCAATAATCTACAGGGTACAAGGCGGAGGGTCCAAGGTGGAAACAGGAATGTATAACCCAAACCCTAGAACCTACCTTGTACTCACCAATCCCAAATTTTCGGAACTTGAGAACCTACATTACAAGCTCTAATACCCACCCTGGAACCTTCCCGACTATGCTAGTTCCCTAAAGTCTGCAAGCTGCACAAGTTCTCCTGCAGACGCCTAATTAATTGTGCCTAACTTTATCGCCAATCGCTCATAATCTGTACCATTCTTGAATAGAGAATGTACAGTTCATATCTTGTTGGTAAAATAATTCTGATGAACTCCAATAAGCAGGTGAAGAAAGGTACATAGGTCATACACTTTACTTTGTCTATTCCATTAGATAACCAGAGTCCCAAAAATAGTGCTCTTCATGATTTTCTTTTACATCTCCAAAATTTTCAAAAGGACAAACCACAAGTTCAAAGTTTACAATTCAAATCATGCTACATTTGGACCCATTTTATTATTGCTTTTCTTATTGTTCATGTCATTGTACTAAAAACCATTAATGATCTGATTACTATGTCATTGAAACTACTAGGTACAATATAAGATCCTTTGCTAGATCCTTTCCAAATTAATTTCTTTACCTCCTCTAAGACCACCGTAGACATATATGCGAACACCAACAGCAGCAGCTGCATGGCGGCAACGGCGCATAAGCTCCAATGTGGGATCATACTGAGAGTGATCCTTGCTAGTGCGAGACGAAGTCACAAGTCCATTTCTATCCAGCCAGACTCCAGCAGCAGTGTCCAAAACTATCAAAACATAACAAAGGTTGTAAAAACAGATATTTGCATAGTATAATTATGATATTGGAAAATAAGATGATTAGGATTATGCCAAAAGTAGTTTGCATATACATCATAGATTAAAGAGATTACCTGCTATAGCTGCTTCACCTTCAACAGCACGTCCTCCTTTGAGGACACCTCCTGTGACATGCAACCGAGCACCAACAAAGACCTACAACCACACAAACATTTTGGTTCATCGGGTAATAAGCTGTAATATGCATATCCAAACCCAGTCCTCTCAAAGACTGCACAACTGCTCTTCAAGTTCATTAAGCAAAGTGGGAACAAGAGA
This sequence comes from Eucalyptus decipiens, assembly GCA_014182575.1. Classification (NCBI taxonomy): domain Eukaryota; kingdom Viridiplantae; phylum Streptophyta; class Magnoliopsida; order Myrtales; family Myrtaceae; genus Eucalyptus; species Eucalyptus decipiens. Next base: position 16,655,790 of record CM024616.1, read on the forward strand.
AAGCATATACTTACCGCAGCATGTTGGTACCTTGGCGAAGGAGATACCCCAGGAGCAAGAGTCCACTCCCATTGACCATTCCTATGCATAAGCAGGCCATAAGCATCGGCCAGCGGCTGTGAATGCCAGGCAGATTAATAGTTTAAGAGATATAGTACGAAAAGACCAAAAACGTATATTATCAGATACGGGAGATCTTGGTAATTTGACTTCTTTTCTTTTTTTTTTTTTTTTTTTTTTTTTTTTTTTTTTTTTTTTTTGGCTTTCTTTCTGGGCCGCACACCTCCACATGCAGGTGAGAGTGAAGTTCTAAATAAGAGGTCTATGCTTGAAAACTCTCCATCCTCAACATCCAACTGGATACTGTAGTATTACTACCCTATTGCTGTAGTACTAAGGGGTTTGCCATCTTTGTCCTTTCCTCCTTATTGAAATTAACACAAAAAGATCCATCATGAAACATTTCGACTGTAGGATATTGAGAGCATTTTGTAACGAAAATCACGAGTTAGACCTAGTACCACAGATTCTGACAGTTGAATTTTAATGTTCTCGAGGCTGAAGGAGGAACAGCTGTAAATTAAGGTCCAACGTATGTGGTCCAACAAACCATCACAGACATTACATTGGATGTATCAATTTGGAATGCCAACACAATATCTCAAAATTTTCAAGGGAAGCATGAGGCTTAACTAAGTGCCTCATAAATTGCTGCCTAAATGCGAAGATCATTCTTTCGATCAGAAAAACTAAACTCACACAAGATTCAACATCTTCATCCACATACTAATCAAGTGGAAACAAACTTAGGAAGGAAAAAGCTCAAGAACCAAAGCCGAGTGGAAGAGCTAACCATCTAAATGGCATGCCAGTAATACCATTGAAGGTACAGATCTTACTACCCTGAAGAGGCCCAATGTATGTGGTCCAACAAAACATCACAGAGGGTACAATGGATGTATCAATTTGAAAATGCCAACACAATATCTCATAATTTTGAAGCGGAAGCATGAAGCATTTTTTGAGTGCCTCATAAAGAACTGCCAAAACACATGGGTCATTCCTTCGATCAGATAAAAACTAAACTCACGCATGATTCAACATCTTCATCCACATACTAATCAAGTGGAATAATCATAGGAAGGAAAAAGCTGAAGAACCAAAGCCAAGTGGAAGGGCAAACCATCCAAATTTCACGCTAGAAGTACCATCAAAAGTAGTTCTTCAGTGAAAATAGATCTTACTGCCCCCGAAGAGAACCAGTAATCCATCACAAGAGGGTGTATTGGATGAATCAATTTGTAAATGCCAACACAAAATCCTAAATTTTAAAGGGGAAGCACGAGGCTTTTTCAAGTGCCTTATATAGGGCTGCCTAGATGCAAAGGTCACTCCTTTGATTAGGGAGAAAGTAAATTCACATGATTCAATATCTTCATCCACATACTAATCAAGTAGAAACTAACTTAGGAAGAACAAAGCTCAATAACCAAAGCCAAGTGGAAGAGGAAACCATCCAAATTACATGTCAGCAATACTATTGAAAGTAGTTTTTTAGTGAAAATAGATCTTACTGCTCCTGAGGAGTCTCTTCCACCGCAAAGTAAAAACATGCCATCTGATCGTGCACAAGCGGTTGCATACCTGCAAAAGTTTTGTAGAGTTATGTATGATTTGGTATTTCATATGTGGAGAGAATGAATAGATAGCATCTGCTTTTCCAACGTAAAAGAGCTTAGGTACAATCATTGACAAAGTGGTAATGCACCGGAAATCATTTGCAGTTACTAATCGCCATCATTAACAATATGCAATTAGAGGCAACTGACTTTCCCAACTGTGTAACATATACTTACATTCTTGCAGAAGGTCTATCACCTTCTGGGTTGAGCCTGCGCCAAACATAAGGTTTCTGGGCAGTATCTAGTACCCAAGCATCCGAAAGAACTCTTTTTCCTATGAAAGAATATTTCCCATGGTCACGTTATCATTAGCCTTCCAACAATGCCTTCATCAAAAATACAAAAAGACCTAAAAGCAAGAATAATGGCTTGACCAACCAACAATTCTAGAAATAAAATGAAGAAAACAAAAATCATTGCATTGTATTGCAAAGGCAATATAAGGCGTCATAATAAATGAGCAAACACCACGTGTCCACAACTGAAAAGAATACTTTGCCAGATAATATCTTTTAGAAAGTTCGATCCAAAGCTATAATGGCGATGGAGACTCCATGCATATATAATCCGAATAAATCCCTAAACAAACAAAACGAATCACTTCACACCTCCTCTCAAGTGCAATTTAGGAAAGAAACTGTACGAAGCACATGCAACATAAACAAGAACCACATGGGAAATGACCTATTAGTTCAGTGAAGAATGCGAAACTAGGCTATGATACCGTGTTAGAAAGTTCACTCCTAATGCTTAAGCCATTATGTTGATGGAGACTACAAGTATATGAGGTCCCCAAAAAATTTTAAAGACAAACCATGTAGGATACTTGTATAATATCATCATGAACAAACTCTAAAAAGGAAATAAAAAAGAACATTTTGATGCATCATCAAAATAGCATCGCAATAACCATTCAAACGAGTTGCTGAGGATGAATAACACCATAATGGTTCAAGCCCAACACATTTGAAACTAGCAGCAGCATTTTGCTCACTGTATATATACACATCTACTTTAAAGTTAGAAATCTTTTCCAAACAAAACTAGAGAAGCAAATAGATTCAGCATAAAGCATGTCTTATAGCCATCTCATCTAATCAAAGAGAAGGTATGAGCAAAGAGCAATGATCATAAAGCATCTCCCCTAAATTTGCAGCGGTTACCAGTATGAATGACAAGTTGATCACTTCTAGTAGCATATCTTCAAGAAAAACCAAAAACAATTGAAAACACTTACCGTCATTACCACTGACAGTGACAAGATATCTCTGAGCAACCAAGTCCATTACATGACCATATCGAGGCCCAGGACCCTGCCCTTGCACCAACACCCTACAGATTGAGGCCGAATACTAATATTTATCAGAAATCCTTCTCTGTGCAGAAATTACTTCTCATGATTTGGCAGCAGAAGTTCACCTGTGCCACTTGAACTTGTCGTTAGTCAAGTCTAGCACGTAAAGATCGTCCGTGGAATGCCCAGCAGGGCCTATGCCACCCTATCAATGGAGACAATTCACGCGTAAATTTAAACCAACAAAGACACCACTAGCCATTCATGGCCACATATTTCCACACCACAATTACCTGAAACACGACCATAGTGCCCACCGCAGCCGCCGCGTGTGCTGCCCTAGGAGATGGCGGATCACCCGCGGGTTTCATCCTGAATTCATCAATCATACAGAGGTAAACAAACAGCAGTTACTAATCAAGATCCAATACCACTACTCAAAACGGGAAAAAGAGGAAAGGAAATGAGGGAAAGCAGTTGCCTTGTCCATTTCCTGGTGAGAATATCGTAAGAATGCACTGAATTCGTGACTCCGGCTAATCCTAGCACAACAGCAACCAGCATTTCAGAGAGCGGGAGAGAGAGAGAGAGAGAGAATTGAAAAGGTGAAAACAGCCGAACTAATCCAAAACGGACTGATCGAGAAATTTGGCGGAGTCATTAAGAGCGAACAGAAATCGCGGAAACACACTCGAAGCAACACGACGGGTACTCACTGATGCCGGGGGCGGAGGAGGCGGCGCCGCCCTCGATGGCGGTGGCGCCGCCGAAGAGGATCAGGCGGGGGCCGTGGGACTTGGTGGCGGCGACGGCGGTGAGGGTGTGGCCGACGCGGGGGAGTGGGGCGTCCTCGTCGGCGTCCCAGTAGGTCTCCAGGTTCCGATACGTCGGCGCCGGGTACAGCCATGGCTTCGACCCCATGGAAGCCGCGAGAGAGCGCAGCACGGGAGCTTCCCCTTTCCCCCACCCGCAGGCCCGACCTCGAAATTCAGCCGATCCGAAAAAGGATCAAAACCCGAGACCCGAGCCCCGAACCCGAACCCGAACCCCCGAGCGGAAGCGAGATCGCGGAGGGCTCGGGGAGGCTCCGAGGGACCCCGGCGGCCGAAGCTTCTCGATTTGGGGAGGGGCGAATCAATGGCGGCGGCGACGGCGACGGCGGCGGCGACGGCGACGGCGGCGGCGGCGGCGGCGATGGGACGTGGGAATTCGGAAGAGAGGGTGGAGGAATCGGGGCCGCGCCGGGTGGTGCTGCAACGAGTCAAACTCGAGTGGGTAGAGAGAAAGAGAGAGAGAGAGAGTCGCGGTCAGAGACGATGAATGGGAAAAAGAGGAGAAGAAGAAAAGAATTAGAAATAAAATTTAAAAAAAAATTTAAAAGAAAGAAAGGATTTCTAGAGAGAGAGAGGGGGAGAGTCAATGGTCAACGGAGAGGGACGCCGTTCTCAGGCTACTTCCCGATCGCTTCCAGGCTTTTGCCCAAGTCTTCGGGGGATTTCCTTCTTTTCTGTTCTGTTTTTTTTGGTTCGCATGTTTAAAAAGAAAATGACAGTTGCTTCTATTATTCAATTAATCCCCCACTTGGATTCCTCTCGAAGGCCTCCAATTTTGACGCACGCGAATTTTTTCTATTGATTGAAAAATTCCATGTGAAAAAGAACCTAATCGAGATATCTTACGCCTCTCATTCATAACCGTTCCATCTTTAGGGTGTCGGGGAACTCGCAATCGAATCCGAACAAGTGACGTTTGTGAGAGAAATAGATTAAAAATCATGGAGAAAAAGGAAATATATATATATATGGTAACTTGACCATTCAATTGCTCAGCTTCTAGAGAATTTATAATCTTAGTACATTTCGTCAAAGAAGCCTCGTTTTCAAACGTGTCCCTCTCAATCTGACTCATCCAATTACGTGGGGTTTCTTAGAATCGCTCTCCGGTGGACCTGCGACGAAGATATGATCACTTGGGATTGTCCAGGATATTTTTCAAAAAAGTTTATACCTTTTAAAATAATTAATCGATGAAAAATATTCTTATCAATAACAATAATTTATGTTTAAATATTTCACGGGCAACGAAGAAATATTTCGCTTATCCATTTTTATAAGAATACAAATAATCATTTTTTAATTCAAATCATTCATTTTTCATGAAATAAGCACATCATTAAATTATCGATGTCCGTCTAAATCACTATTCTCAACCCACACTCTTCTTTGCATAGGAGAATCGGCACCGATGCATAGCAAAAGCCACGGGTCTGATCTTCTCCATCATCCTCGACCTTCTCCCGCTATTTTCTCGAGTTGCATTTAGAGATCCCGTCGGTACCAATGTTAAATCAATCCCAAAATGGAAGGGTCCCAACCTAGCAAAGACATCAATGCTCCCCTAGAAAATCGATAACTTTGAAATTCATCATAAGCTTGAAAAGTACCTCTCACCCTTGATCATTTGATAACATAAAATAAATAAGGTTTCGCTAACACAATAATCATTGAATTATTGTGAGATTAACAGATTTATTATGAGGCACAAATTCTTAAATAAACGAATCCCATAACAAATTATAATTACTTATTTTTTTTGTTTTTTGTGGTCAAATTATATTATTATTTTCACATTAAATTAAAAACTGTCATCCAATCATTCTTCCAAAAAAAAAGCAAATCCATCTTGGAATAAAATCTTACTAAACCACCATTGAAACAACATATCTCAAATCCAAAATAATTTTTCTCCCTTCCAAATCCCACGCCAATTCCTTTTGCAAGATAGATTACATTAAAGCCAACCTGTAGATCCAAATCAAAGAATTCGGGTCTACATATCATTAGAAACAAGGCATGCTGACGAAATTGAACCATTTCTTAGGACCCAAACGAGAAGGCTTTTCTTAACATGTCGCGACCTTATCAACAACAAGTTCATTGTGATCGTATTCAATGATTGACATTATATCCCGTCGGTCACTTTGGAGAGTCGAGGCCAAAATTTTGTGGATCAGACCCGACCGCCAAGATCGCTCGTGATAACTTTGTCGTTGAGAAATACACCTCGAAAAGCATACGAGAGATGATTGTGATGTCGAGTGACACGGCCACGAAGAGCTAATGAAAACATGACATTGTGAAATGTGGTCCACTTAACCTGGTGGTGGCAATTGGGGGCGAGGGGGTGCAAAGTGATGGATACCAATCACAAAACCGCATTAACTTAGCCTTTTTTTAATGAACTATATTGCCAATCAAAACATAATATATAGAAATCAAGGAGGCATGCCTTATTAAACTTAATCAAATCAGGAGAGGATCCGCAATGTCAACTTGACTTTTCCTTTTGTTGGTCGAAATTGTCAACTTAACTTCAACCGCTTGGAATTTTCCAACAGGTGCTTGTATAGAAAATAAAGAATGTCAATTTTTGTTTAAGGATAATGATATAAATGATCCTTGAATTTTGATCCAAAGATGTAACTCCTGAATTTTTAATTTGTTCAATATAATTCTTGAACTTTTACTAAATATGCAATGTTGTCCCTGAACTTTTAATTTGTTCAATATAATCCATAAACTTTTAATACATATTCAATTTAGTCTTTAAATTATATGATAATGTTCGACAGTATTCTTTTATTAATTCAAGTTAAGGGACAACACTAATTATTTTCATATAGTTTATGGACTAAATTGAATATATATCAAAAGTCCAAGAATTATATCGAACAAATTAAAAGTTCGGGAATCACATTGCATATTTGGTGAAAATTTAGGGACCATATTGAACAGATTAAAAATTCATGGATCACATTGCATATTGAGTAAAAGTTTAAAGACAATGTGTGGCATTTTCCCTTTTTTTAATATAACAGGTGATTCATCAATATAGTTTTCTGTTCCTTAAGCACAAATAAAATTTTCCTTTCCAAATTCTTAACCGGGTCTTACATAGCCGCTTTATTTCATTTGATTGCTCGTGCTTATGCGAGAAGCGTTGTCTCTGAAATCACAAGGCGACTGGCCATTCGGCGTTCGCATACACTGTCATTGAATATTCTCCAGATATAAAAAGTCGGCATGCTGCTCGGGAATCTAAAGAAGCATCGAACTGAATATGGAGACTCCCTTGTTTATGGTCCAACCCTTCTTGCTCGTTTGACTCCCCAAGATTCACGCTTCTGAATTCACGTCCACTGCTCGAGCTGGACATATCATATCAAGCATCGTGTGTACTGATCCGATGCTCGGATCTTGACACTTTATGCTACTCGATATTGTGGTCCGACGATAACTCACTACACAATGCTCTCATCGTAATCAATATACACCGTCGCCCATAGTTTCATGATAAGTGTAAGCATCCGAGCGCATTTCTCATCCTGGGTTCATCTGAAAATGGTACTTAGCTTGCTCACTATCTACTTGTGTGAGCATTTCCATACTACAGGAAATATCAAGTTGATGCGATGGCCATGACTTGTGTGTATCCATTGCTTCTCGGCATGCTAGCTCATTACGCAACCCTGATAGCATACTATTGGCTGGATCCACCTTTATGTGAGGCCTAGCTAGCATTTAAAGAGAGAGAGAGAGAGAGAGAGAGAGAGAGAAGTTGAAAAGAAAGTGGAGCCTTCATGCGTTTGTGCGTGTGCCCAAAGTGAGGAGAGAGAAAGATAAAAGAAAAGGGGTGTTGCTTTGTGCAGGCTAGAAGGGAGAAAAAAAAAGAAAAAAAAAATAGAAAGATGACGGAATCAGGAGAAAGTGCACGAAGGAGAAGAGAGGACCGAATCTTTGTGATCCAGATTCGAAGGCAAAATGTTGACGGAATCGGCTCAAATTTGAGTATGTTGTTTGTGAGACCAAGAGCTATGAATTGATGGTTTTCATTCATCGAGAACCACCTTCAAATTCTCTAATTACGATTAGGGTTTTATTGCTACGAATTTGTTTATCCACCTATATGGTGATGAAATGAGATTGTAATATTGATGTTGTGTCTCTAGTATGTGATTAGAGAATAATACTTTGTATATCATGCTATTCTTGGTGATTAGTGGATGTTTTGGGTGGTCCGTGGTTTTTCCGGCATCGGGTTTTCCACGTTAAATCCTTGGTGTCATTATTTGCTTTGTCTACAAATCATTTCAACATTATATTTGCATATTGTGAGGTTATATATTGTTAGTCGTTGCTCGAGGTTAAGAGAATTTCAGTTGATTTAGTTTTGGGGGAGAAATTGATCCTGGATTCCATTTGGCTCGTGGTGAATTATTGTACTCGAGCTCTCCCCAACAAAGTGGTATCAGAACCAGGTTGAAATTCTAGTGTTAATTGGAGAAACTAGCAGCACTAAGTTTAATTTAAATGCCTCAAATTATTCTATTTGGCAGCCTCGAATGGAAGACATATTATATTGTAAAGACTTATTTGATTCTATTGAAGGTGATTGAGCCAAATGAGAAAAAAAAAAAAAAAAAGACAGAATGTGAGAGAATGAATCGGAAAACGGTTGGGTTTATCCGATAATGGATTGATGATAGTGTGTTTCATCATGTTGCTCAAAAACGAAAGCGAACACTTTGTGGAAGAAATTACAAGATCTCTATGAGAGAAAAACTCCACAAAATAAAGCTCTTCTAGTTAAGCAACTTATGAATTTGAAATATAAGGAGGGGAGTAATATGGTGGAACATTTGAGTGAATTTCAAGATATTGTAAATCAATTAACAAATCTTGAGATTGATCTTGGTGATGAATTGCAAGCATGCTTAGTACTTGGTACTATTCCCGATAGTTGGGACAACTTAGTTGTGGTGTTGAACAACTCGATTCTTTTTTGTGTGCTTTCTATGAACATGGTTAAAGAAAGTTTGTTCAATGAAGAAACAAGAAAAAAAATGCTTGAATTATGTTTCTACATCGAATGCTCTTGTTATAGAAAATAGGGCAAGAAATCATTCAAGAAGGTTTCAAATAAATGATACTCAAGCAAGTCAAGAGGAAGGTCGAAATCAAGACCAAGGAGGAGTGTGAAGTGTTATAATTGCGGCAAAATGAGACATTATGCAAAAGAGTGTTGGTTGCCAAAGAAAGATAGATCCCATGATAGAAATGAAGATTGAAAGAAAGAAGAGAAATAAGTTACAACGGCGATTGCATCCGATGGCGATATTGTGTTCATATGTGATGATGGATGTGTGAATCTTACATACCAAGACTCTACGTGGGTTGTTGATTCAACGGCTTCTTTTCCTATCACCTCATAGCGTGATTACTTTGCTTCTTATCGTGGTAACAACTTAGGTTGTATTAGGATGAGAAATAGTGGTGTTTCCAAGGTTATTGGCATGGGAGATGTTTATTTAGAAACCAATATTGGATATAATTTGCTTTTGAAAAATGTGAGACACGTTCTGGATATTCGACTTCACTTGATATCCACAAGTGCCTTAGATGATGATGGTTATTGCAATTTCTTCTTTGATGGCAAATGGAAGTTGACTAAAGATTCCATAGTAGTGGCAAAGGGTAAGAAGATAGGTTCTCCCTACACCATGCAAGCTGACTTGATTAAAGAAGAGGTAAATGCAATGGATGATTCCTCAATTGATTTATGGCATATGAGGCTGGATCATCTTAGCGAGAAAGGACTGAAAACTCTTACTAAAAATAATCTTTTACCTTTGAAAGAGAAAAATTTGAAGGAATGCACTCATTATCTTATAGGTAAACAACATAGATTATTATTTTATAGTTCCTCTCTATACACGAAATCAAATGTACTTGATTTAGTTCACACTGATGTTTGTTGCACAGATGCTAGAACTATTGGAGGTGCATTATACTTTGTGACATTTATTGATGATTACTCTAGATTAGTGTGGGCTATTGCTTTGATATCTAAAGATCAAGTGCTTGTGGCTTTCAAGCAATTTCATGTCAATGTGGAAAGAGAAATTGGGAAGAAGCTTAAATGTGTTCAGGCTGACAATGGTGATAAATATAGAAACCCATTTGAACACTATTATAGGGATTATGGTATCAAGTTTGAGAAAATTGTTCCAAAAACACCATAGTATAATTGAGTAGTAGAGAGAATGAACCAGACAATTAATGATTGCATTTGGAGTATGCTTTCTCATGTGAAGTTGCCTAAGTCATTTTTGGGTGAAGCGACGAGAACAACAGTAGACTTGATAAATATTTCTCAATCGATTCCTCTTAAGGGGGATGTTTTGCAAAGAATTTGAAGTGGCAAAGATGTTTCCTACAGCCATCTAAAAGTGTTCAGTTGTCAGGCATTTGTGTATGTTCCAAGAAATAAAAGATCCAAGCTTGATAACAAGCCAAAATAGTGCATCTTCTTATGTTATGGACATGACGAGTTTGGCTACAGGTTATGGGATCCAGTTGCAAAGAAAGTTATTAGAAGCCGAGATGTGGTATTTTGTGAGTATCAAACTATTGAAAACATTGACAAGGTGGAGAGACCAAAAATAGTTCAACGTTCAATTAGTTTTAGCCTAAATCCTTCTAATGTTGATAGAAATCATGGGTGAGAAATGCATGAAAATCATGAAGATAGTGAATTTTCATATAATGTTGATTCTTTAGCTGAGACAGGTGAAATAGTTGAGCAAGAGCAATCTATCCTACCTCAAGTTAGAAGATCTGAAAGAGAGCATAGGCCTTCTCAAAAATATTTGCCACATGAGTATGTGTTACTCACTGATGCAAGAGAGCTAAAAACTTACGAAGAGACTATATTAGATAAACGAAAGAATGAGTAACATAAAGCCATGCAATAGGAGCTTAAATCCTTACATGAGAATCACACATTTGAATTGGTGAGTGTCCATGGGGTGTACAAGTTGAAGACAAAATAAAATAGTTTGCAATCACGATATAAGGATAGACTTGTTGTAAGGGGTTTTCGTCAACAGAAGGGCATAGACTTTGAGGAGATTTTTTTTTCAGTTGTAAAGATGTCTTCTATTCGAGTTGTTCTTGGGTTGACCGCCAATTTGTATTTAGAAATTGAACAACTTGATGTGAAGACGGATTTTCTTCATGGAGACCTAGAAAAAGAAATATATATGGAGTAACCAGAGGGTTTTGAAATTAAAGGCAAGAAGCACCTTATATATAGATTAAGGAGAAGCTTATATGGTCTCAAGGATATGGTAAGACAAACTTCGATTCTTGTGTCTTTATAAAAAGATTCTCAGATAATGAATTTCCTATTCTCCTACTTTATGTGGATGATATGTTGATTGTTGAGCATGATACCAAGAAAATCAAGAGCTTGAAAAATGAGTTGAGTAAAGCTTTACCTAGGCCTGGCTAAGAAAATCTTAGGCATGAGAATTACTCGTGACAAGAAGAATAAGAAACTATGGTTATCTTAAGAGAAATTTATTGAAAAGGTGCTTGAAAGATTCAACATGTGCACATGTAAACCGGTGAGTACTCCACTTGCAGACTATTTCAAGTTAAGTAGTAATTAGAGTCCTTCAAGTGAGAAAGATAAGGTAGAGATGATGAAAATTCCTTATGCATCGGCTGTGGGTAGTTTGACATACGCCATGGTTTGTACAAGACCCGACATTGCTCATGCAATTAGTGTTGTGAGTAGATTTATCTCTAATTCAAGTAAGGAGCATTGGACCGCCGTTAAATGGATTTGAGATATCTTAGAGGCACTTCTACACTTTACTTGTGTTATGGAAATGCGAAGCCTAAGTTGAGTGGTTACTCAAATAAGGACTATGCCGGTGAAGTTGATTCTCGGAAATCTACATCGAGTTATATAATAATCTTTGCTTATGGGCTATTTCATAGCAATTGAGATTACAAAAATGTATTGCTTTGTTTACAACTGAAGCAGAGTATATTGTTATTACCGAAAAAGGTAAAGAACTTTTGTTGATGCAAAAATTGTTACAAGAGTTAAACTTGAAGTAATAGAAGTTTGTTCTATATTGCAATAACATGAGTGCTATCTATCTTAGCAAGAATCCGGTGTTGCATTCAAGATCGAAGTATGTTGATGTGAAGTATCATTGAATCTGAGAGAAATTAGAAGAGAAGCTTTTTCTACTTAAAAAAGTCCACACCGACAACAATAGATTTAACATGATAACCAAGGCATTGCTCGTGATGAAGCTTGATGCTTGTAGAAGAAAATCGGGTATGACTGACCTTCCCACATGAGATGGAGGGGGAGATTTGTTGGCTAGATTCACCTTCATGTGGGGCCTAGCTAGCATTAAGAAAAAAAGAAGAAGAAGAAGAAGAAAGAGAGAGAGAGAAGTTGAAAAGAAAGTGGTGCCTTCATGCGTTTGTGCATGTGCCCAAAGTGAGGAGAGAGAAAGAGAAAAGAAGAGGGGTGTTGCTTTGTGCAACTAGAAGGGAGAGAAAAAGGAAATAAAAGTAAAAAAATAAAAATAGAAGACCCACGGAGAGAAAGTGCACGAAGAAGAAGAGAGGACCGAATCTTTGTGATCCAGATTCAAAAGCCAAACGTTGATGGAATCGGCTCAAATTTGAGTATGTTGTCCGTAAGACCGAAAGTTACGAGTTGATGATTTTTGTTTGTCAAGAACCACCTTCGAATTCTCCAGTTACAGTTAAGGTTTTCTTACTACGAATTTATTTATCCACTTATGTGATGATGAAATGAGATTGTAATATTGATGTTGTGCCTCTAGTATGTGAATAAAGAATAATACTTTGTGTATCCTGCTATTCTTGGTGATTAATGGATTTTTTGGGTGGTCCGTGATTTTTCCTACATCGGATTTTCCATGTTAAATTCTTCAGTATCGTTATTTACTTTGTCTACTTATCATTTCAGTATTATATTCGCATATTATGAGATTATACATTGCTGGTTGTTGTTGGGGGTTAAGAGAATTTTAGTTGATTTAGTTTCGGAGGAGAGATTGATCCTAGATTGCGTTTGGCTCGTGGTGAATTATTGTTCCCGAGTTCTCCCCAACTCGTACCTTAGTCATGCTTGGCCAAGGCAGCCAAATGACACTTGAGAAATGCATCTATCCTTCTCAATCCATGGCCAGCCGAAGCAGCATATAGATCCCATCAGGAATGCCCAAATAATCAGCTCGTATTGCTGAATATGTAGCGCTAATCTGGCTCAGCATATTCGCGCTTTGCTCCTCCCACACAGGGTAAGCAAATAGCAAAGGCGCGCTCTCAAGACAACAACACAAGAACGCCTCTCAGAACCATATACAAACGGAGTTCAGGGAATAGAAACTGGTTCTTTGGTAAAGAAGCACATATAACTAAACGCAACAGAACGGTCTGCAATGGAAGCAAACCAATCAGACAGGTGAAGAAAAGATGTCCTTGCTTCTGCAATCTACTTGTGGACAAGAAAAGCAATAAGAAATCCGGAATCAAGAGCCGAAAAATCCAACGTTCTAACCCCTAAAGAAGTTACAGATTTTCTTATTTCCTAGACTCAAAGTTTCCAGTATACACCAGACAAGTGTGACTCCGATGCAACCAAAATTGAAGGTTGGAACGGGCCGGGAGAGGGAAATGAACACTGCAATACATCCTCTCTCTCTCTCTCTCTCTATTCGACCATCCGACACTATCCGACTACATGGTGAATCACAAATCACAGAACTATATACAGATTGCAGTATAAACACGCATATTGTCAAACAGGTGGGTGGCCTCTCCGTTTTTGTCTTCCATTCTTCGTTGCGGCATTTCGTCGAACAGGTGGTGCGGAGCCTCGGTTCAAGCCCGCCCCTTCTCGCGGCGGAGAGGATACAGGAAACGCGGACGGTGGAAACGATGCTTGGCCGCGTCGGAGCCGAGAGGAGCCGCGGCCTTCGGGCTCGCCCTCGCTCCGTGCGCGATCAGCAGCAGAGCGAGGTGCGCGTGCCCCGCCTCCACCGCGCACTGCAGCGGCGTGTACCCGGCGTCGTCCACCACGTTCACGCTCGCCCCGTGGCTCAGCAGCACCTTCACGCTCTCGACCCGCCCCTTGAACGCCGCCCGGTGCAGCGGCGTCCACCGTTCTGGTCCCGCGCCTCCACGTCGGCTCCCCCTCGAGGCAGCTCTTCATCCCGATGACGTCGTCGACCCTCGCCGCCCGCAGCAAGACGTCCCGCAGCCGCAGCGAGTCGAGCAGCCGCGAGTGCCCGTTCTCCGCCGCGAGCACGAACGCCGTCTTCCCGTCCCCGTCCACCGCGTGCCTCGCGTACGTCGAGTGGTTGACCAGGTACTCGACGGCCTCGGCGTTGCCCGCGGCGGCGGCGAGGTGGAGAGGGGTCAACCCGGCGGAGTCCGTCGCATCAGCGTCCGCCCCAGCCGCGACGCAGAACCTGATCGCGTCGACGAAGCCGTTGGCCGCCGCGACGTGCAGCGGGGTCCGCCCATCGGGGTCGGGCTCGTTCGGGTCAATGACGTCCCCGAACGCCTTGAAGAGGACTTCCATGAGGTCAACCCGGTTCATCGCTGCCGCCTTGTGGAGGATGCAATCCGCGTCTTTGTTCTTTTTGCCGACTGATGAGCCTGAAGCTATCAGGATCTTCAGAATCTCGAGATTTCCAGCTTCAATTGCCAGGCTTATCAAGGATGTTCCATCTGGATTCACGTCGTTAACATCGGCGCCGCCGTCGATCAGGCTCGCCAATATTCCCACGTCCCCGCACGAGATTGCATAATTCAAAAGCCTGGTGAGCTGGGACCTGTCACACCCAGGAATCGCCTTCTTCAGCAACGAAGCGGTCTCTCTGATCTGGGTGTTCTGTCTGATTAGGAATTCGATCACCTGGAGGCCCACGAAGGCAATGGGCATGGTGGCGTCCTTGAAGACGTGGGGGCCGGGCCGCGAGAACAGGCGGCGGAGGTCGTCCTGGTGGGCTCTCCCGGTGACGAGCATGGAAGATCGGACGGTGACGGAATCGGGGGGCGAGGAGAGGGGCGGGCGGTCAGACGGGGCCAAGAAGAGCGTGTAGGACGTGGAGGACAGGGGCGGGATGATGGAGTAAGGCTGGCTGAAGCTGAAGAAGGAAGGGTTGGCGGTGGACAGGGAGACGGCCACGGACATGGTGTGCATGAGGTTGGTCACCCGGAACGTCTTGGCGCACTTCTGGCCCTTCCTGAACGTCAATTCGACCTCGGTCACATCCGGCTTCACGAGCCTGTCCATGGCAGGACGATACCCGGGGCCGAAGGAGCTTCAAGAAGCAGCAACCCTTTTGTGTTTTCCTTGAGGAATTTGGGGGCGACCTGGGCGGTGCTTTCCTTTTGTGAAGGGAAATGCAGAAAGCGAGGGGTGAGGAATGAGGATGGGAGAGGTTTGTCGAACGCAATGATGAAATGCTTGATTGGTCTTTCGTTTCTTTATTGTAATCAGGTGATTAAATTACGGGTTTAACTTGCAGTGGGCTTTGGTTTCGGGGGGTTTGAAAAGTGGGAGAGATGGTGACTTCGACAATGAAAGGGAAAAAGTCCTTGATTGGCTGCTTTGACCATTGAAGGTGCTTTGCTTGCTTGATTTAATTGAAGGAGGGAGGACAGAGAGGCACTTCCAATTTTTAATTGACTCAGCCATTCGTTCTCATGAAAGTTCTGGGAATTTCTGGGGGCTATTTCACCAACAAGCTTCTTAGATCTGTGCTGTTTATGGTTTCCTTAATTCATGCGATTACATGATTTCATGTCAGAGACAGCCGATGCTGCTGCGTAAATGCGAAAACCGGAAGATGGCAATCCGGTTCGCATTTCACCGAGCCGTCATGTGTCCGGTTCCCATGATGTCCTATCTCCTCCATCATAATTAAGGGCTCGCTAAAGAATGCCTAGAGGGAGCGATATCATTGACCCAGTTTCGGGCTCTACAGAGTTGACCTTGGCCATCTGCAGACTGGTCCAGCATGCGCGTTGAATGTCCAGTTTGCAGGGCAAAGAAATACTTCACAGATCAAGCAGTTTGATCCGGTCCGTTAGAAACCCGAAACTACAGATCTTAGATAAGAGATCTCAGATGGTCGCTTATCATGCGGAAAAAAAAAAGAAAAAAACAAATGGGTCCGACAGCGACGTTTGCTACTAGAGCGAAATCTATTGGCTAAGGGAAAAAAATCAGTTGTCAGTCGATGATTCTAAACAATCCTAGGGGACCACAATTAGCTGGAGTTGATGATTCGAGAGGCTTAAGGGAATGACAGAGCAAGAAGATATGGAGCCTCTTCTGCTAACCCTTCATCTGGTAATGATCACCGTGCTTTCATGCTGAGCTAAGCAAACCATTAACCGGAACATAAGATGAGTTTATCTCCCAAGATTAATTTATAAGCCAGATTAGTTTAATCAATACAAAGCACCCTCCCGTCTTTGTCGGATTAGGCTCGTAACCAAGATAAGAAAAATATATTATGCGAGGTTACATGCCACTAGTACGAAGATAATATAGCACGTCTTATGCTCCAACTGAAGACGATTTCTTCAGCCTTTTGTGCAGAAAGTAGTCATTTTCACTGGCCACCTTCTGTGTCTTTTCCCCATCTACGGAGGACGATCCTTTCCTAGTTTCTTTAGTCAAACCATCTCGATGTCATTCAACCACTAGGCACCCAAGAATGAAAACCCCACCAGTTCGGCATATTCTCACTGCACTGCGTCATTCGACAACGATACACGATGTCGCTCTCACGAATGCGCCGTGATGATCAGCTTGCTACCAAATGGAGACCATTTTCTTGTCACCTTCTTAGTCGCGGCCCCGGTGCGTCGGTGTTGGCATTAGATCGCTTGGCTTTGTCTATCCGATACCGTTTTGAGGTTTTCTCAGTGATCCTGATTTACATTGAAAAAACTGGACTCTTTAAGAACTAAATGCAACTCCAGTGATTTCCCTAGACTCCTAACTTCTGGTAATCACTTTCAGATTCACGGCATTTATATGCAACAATGTTTCAATCTCTGTTGCGGTCACTTCTTTTCCAATGACTATAAGAGTAGCTGTGAGTTAAACGTTGTTAGACAAGTCACGACCACCGTGTCGTTGGGTAATTACCAGGGAAATTCTTTCTGTGCAAACTCTCGACATCTTCGGGAATAAAACAAAACGTGCCTAGGTTGTTAATCCTCATAGACAGAGTCGGAACAAGGCCGAGCTTGCTGCATCTCGGGAGACCATCGTAGGTTAGGACTTTCAATGATGCTCCATTCCATCGTAAAGTCTATATAGATCTTTATGTGAGATTTCATGGGATCACTGTCAACTGTTTTAAAAACTTAAGCTGTTAAATAAATACATGATTTATTATTTAAATATTCTAACACTCTCACTCACGCTTAGTTTGGTTTTTACCTAGTACTAAGGCATGGAAGTTTGATTGGAGAGACAAATGGGGCTTAGAAAAATTTGAACTCAGAACCTCCAATTCTTATATCATGCGAGAATTGTAGTGGATTTAACTATCAAGCTAAATGTCTTGTCATAGTCCAGTCCAGCTTACTGCTTAATCCCTATGCAATGAGACAAGCTTTGAAAAGTTCCACAATTTCATCGGTTTTTTCTTAATTTTAAAAATCCATTTATAACTAACTAAATTCTTAGAAGGACTAGGTGGTACAAGATCCCACGTGTGATTAATGACCAAGGCATCAAATTTATCTTCTATGACCTCTTTCCAACATGGGTCAAGAATGGTCTTAGAGTAGCAAGTCAGTGTCTCTTCGTAAAAGAATGAGAGAGATTAAAAAATATCCTAGGTTTACAAATTTCAGATTTGACACGAGTTTGCGTAGGATGAGTCAAAAAAGAAGAGACGAAAGTAGAGGAGCTAGATAGAGATGTAGAGAGGATTTGTGAGTTTGTCGCAAGAGGAATTTAGTTGAGAGAGGAGTGAGGTGAGGACATAGTGTGAGTTCAAAGGGAGGGGAGATGGAGGTGAAAAAGAATTGGAAACAAGTTGGGTAGGTTGAGAGGTGGATAAAGGCAAATTAAAAGGTTGGGTTAGAGAAGAAGAAAGAGGCGGGTGAGGTTTTTGAGGACCAAAGGAGGTAGAAAGAAGAATAAATTAATTGGAGTAAACAAAAAGCGAATGAGGTGATTTGGAACAATGGGCTACATGACTAAGGTTTGATGGTTTTGAAGAAAAGGGAAAATTCTCATCATCAAACCAAACATAACAACTAATAAAAACACGACTAGTCAACTGATCAAGACAACTATACCCTTTGTAATTTGACGCATACCCAAGAAATACACATGGCACAAAATTAGGTGTCAGCTTGTGAGAGACACGAGACAGAACAAAATGATAACAAGCACAACAACAAAAAACCCAAAAGAATGAGTAATCAAACTTGAACCCAAATAAATAGTGAAAAAAAAGATAGATTATATATGACAGGAGTGGGAAGTCGATTAATAGTGCAAACGGCAAAAAGAAGAGCATCAAACCAATATGAAGGAGACATAGGAGCATGGATTAATGAGGTTCGAGACATTTTGACTTAGTGTATTATTTTGCGTTCTAATACATCATTTTGAGATGGAGTGTCTAGACAAGAAAAACATTGAATACTACTATTTTCACATAAATATGTTTGGAACGCATACTAGTATATTCTCCCCACGCATACTAGTATATTCTCCTCCCCCATTAGTTTGTAAAAATTTAATTTTGGTAATGCACAAATTTTCAATAAAACAACAAAAGCAATAAGTGTGTATGCACTTCATATTTATTTTTCATGGGAAATACCAAGTGAACCGAGAATTTAAAAAAAAAAAAAAAAAAGTGGACTTGTCCATACATCAAAATGAATTACAACTAAAGGAAAAGATGCATGATTACTGCTAGATTTAAAAGACAATAAATGAGATTTGCCTACAAGACACGACTCACATAATACTGACTTAGAATTAGAATCACAAACACGACTAAAAACTTGTTTATCTAGATGCCCAATACAAGCCTACTAGCGAGTAGGGGTGTGCATGGTCCGGGCGGGCGGTTCCCGACCTAGAACCGGGAACCGCCCGCTAAGGACCGGTTCGAAAAATCGGAACCGGGATCCACCCGTTTGTTGGGTGGATCCACCGGGAACCGGACCGCGGTCCGGTCCGGTTCCCGGGTGGATCCATGGAACCGATTTTGACGCCAAAAATTCTGATTTTCAAGAGCGAAACAATTTTGGTTTCCCGGACCGCCGGTCCGGAAGTTTTGAGCTCTAAAATTCCAAGTTCCAATCTCCAAAAACTAAAACAATAATTAATAGACGAATAATAGACGGATTTCTTTTGCATTAGTCCTCCCTCTCAAGCTCATTATCCACCATGAATTCTTTCGAAAGAAAATAATGAAAACAATAATAAAATGAGCAAAAGGGAAAGAAAAAAGCAAAGAGAAAGAGATAGAACAAGGGACAGCAAAACCAAGTTCCAATTGAGGCTACTTCAATTATCTTTCATGATGCGACGACACCTTTTGAGCTAGCCAACACGCCATTACCTTGTTCCTCACACCCCACACCACATCCACCACCTCCGCACATGCTCATGATCTCCCAATACGGCACACAACCCATGAACAAAAGCAAATGTACTTCCATTGACATGTTAATGAATCACCTGAATCAAGCAATGCACTATGGTTAGTCTACATCACTTCTTTAGGTCTAGATCATCAATCTTAGAATATAAGAAGATGCACAATCACAATTCCACAGAAGGACTTCGACAACACATCCAGGTTTCCAATTCCTCTATCCTCAACCATACGATCATGAAAACAGATAAATACGATACTCTGGGTCTAGCAGGTATTAGAAAGAAAAAGCCAGCAGATTTCTATCTAGTGCAAGTTTGTAATGCAACATTAGCCAAGGACCACGACAGGACTAGGACTCGCTAACCAGAAATGAGCCATGTCTTTCTATTTCTATTCGTCCACCATATGTATCATAGGATCAGACAAATAACATATAATACAAAATTCCACAAACTAAAAACCAAACTCGGCACCGGAAAACAGATTCTGCTAATTGACAACCAAGATCAGTGGCAACCCACATACCCAAAACTCAAAAAGATAAAACCTTTGCCAAGATAAAGCCCGTATACCCACACTACGAACATGAAAACGTAAAATTTTTCTTTCTTTTCACTTTATTCCATCTGATCAAGATCCTTCGCATCCCACCCAAGCACTCCCGCGCGAAGAGAGAGAGAGAGAGAGAGAGAGAGAGAGAGAGACTAAAGGCTTCTTACCTTTGTTGAGTGACTGAAAAGGGGCTCGCCGGCTCGGTCAAGTGTTCTTGCAGAGGCGGAGGAGCAGCGGTTGGCCGCTGGCGAGTGGTGACCGGCGCGACGGGGGCGGACGTTGGCGGAGGAGGAGCAGCGGCGGCGGCGTGGATACTCGGGGTGGACCGTGGAACCGTGAGTGGCGACCGGCGCGGGGCGGACGGTGGCGGAGGATGAGCGGCGGCGGCGTGAATGCTTGGTGAGGAATCGAAGACGAGGAGAAGAGATTGAGGAAGAAACAGAGAGATAATCAAAAAGCGAGGAAGAAATCGGAAGAGAATCAAGAGATGAGAAGCAAATTAGGGCTTCTTACCTTGTTGAGTGACGGAAAAGGGGCTCGCCGGCTCGGTCAAGTGTTCTTGCAGAGGCGGAGGAGCAGCGGTTGGCCGCTGGCGAGTGGTGACCGGCGCGACGGGGGCGGACAGTGGCGGAGGAGGAGCAGCGGCGGCGGCGTGGATACTCGGGGTGGACCGTGGGACCGTGGAATCGAAGACGAAGAGAAGGAAAGGAAGTTATTGAGAGAGAGTCGGAGGTTGAAGAAGAAGAAACGCGATTAGGGCTTCGCGAATTAGGGGGGGGGGGCTTCGTTCGCGACTTTTGTTTTTTTTTTTTTATTTTTTTTAATTATAAATAGTACCGGTCCGGTCCGGGTGGGCGGGCGGGCGGATCCGCCCACGGAACCGGGAACCGGACCGGTTCTCACCGGTTCTCAATAATTGGACCCGGGAACCGGACGGTTCCCTCAAGAACCGCCGGTTCCGGCGGTTCCGGTCCGGTTCCGGGCGGTCCGGGCGGTTCCCGGGTCCAATGCACACCCCTACTAGCGAGTGAGTGAAGCAAAGGAACCGACAACAGGATGCAAGTAAGATGACACCATTGAGTTAGAAATCGGATAACAACCATGAGAAGAATCATCTTAGAGGAGAACTTTCTTGGTTCATTTGTCCTTCAAAGAAAAAGACTTAACCATTAAAATCAATGGCACAAGAATTTTTCGGTAAAGTTGAGCAACTGAGAGGAGATTGCGAGCAAGATTAAGAACATGATAAATTGGAGAAAATAGCAAAGATCCTGACTCAGTTTGTAAAAATGCTTTATTGACTTGCTTGATAGCAATAAACAACCATCGCCAACTGAGACTTTTGTCAAATAGAAAAAAGAGAGTTTAGGATGTTACCAATATCACTAGTCATGTGCTCTAATGCTCCACTATCAAGATACCAACTTGAATCAAAGGTCTCACCAACCAAGAGAACTGAGAAGGAGTCCGATAGGTCGGCAGCGATAAAAGTTTGGCTGGATCATTGGTGACATTATAGTGTGGTGTGCCTGACTCCATTACAAATTTGACAAGTAAGATGAGACATAGATCTGAGAATACCTCCCTGTGTGAATGGGAGAACCTAGGGCTTTAAACCACCATAAGGCTAATTAGAGGAGTTGGAGGAGGTATAGGGCATTGATAATGATTGCAAACTAAACCGAGCATAGGAAGATTGCCAACTCAGTTGATTACGCAAGAATCATCCACCTTATTCTCGACCAAATTTGTGGCCTCCAGAATTATGTCCACCTCGAGATCCTCGAAATGGAGGACTAGATGAAGTAACACGACCAATCAAAGTGTGATGAATATCAAATGAAGGCGATGCACTCAATTTTCAAAGAAATCATTCTTCTTGGGTGAGGAGGCATGACCACAAATCACCAAAGGATAGAATTGTAGGGCCGTTTGTGACCATGGTGACAAAACGATCATACTCAAGCAGGAGCTCATTAAGGGCTTGAATCACCAAGTCCTTATCAGATATGGAGCAATTAATTGCAGTTTCCACAAAAAATAATTGTCTACATCGAGTTTGATGAGGACAAGAATTGTGATGTTGAGAAGAATGAGAGACGATGAGGATGACTACTCAATCGTAATTTGAGTAGCAACAACGATCGGAGAAATAGAGAAGAGGGAAGAAAAGGAGAAAGTGGGTGCAATATTATAGAGAGGCGATGAGAAACTGGGATTAACATAAAAGAATAGGGTAAAGAGATGGTAAAGAAAAAGAAAAATTTAGAGATGTATTGGACATTGTTGAGATAGCAATTGGAGCAAAGGAAGTGTTGATTTGGGGTAGAGATGTTAAATAATTTGATATGTTTTCTTGCTCCGATACCATATGAAATTTGGTAGGACTACTGTCAATTCTTCTGAAAGATTAAGCTGTTAGATAAAGGCGTAGTTTATTATTTAAATATTCTGGCACTTTCGATTTCAATCTCACTTTGTGTAGAGTACTCTCTTCTTTTACTGTGCAGTTGAGACCCCCGTTAATCCTGAAGGCCATCATGGTATTCTCTCTCTTTTGGTATGTTGTGCGGCAATAACAACAGACTCAATTAAACGTATCTGTGCAGTGCAGCAGAGTTACATGACTATTAGCTATTGCAGGGCATCTGCTCTCTGGTGTATGATTAGGCTAATAATGCCTTCCTCTCCCCAACGTCTAAATTTATACATCTGAGAAATATTCTATGAATAGAAAGTTTAGAAAATGAGAAGTAGCCTTTTCCCAATATAATGTCCGAAAATATGAACTTGATATCATTAAATTACTGGCCTGTTCAAAGGCAGCTGATCGATTCCCACTTCCCTGTCAAGGGATCTAAGATTGCATTGTTCTAGTTCACACTGACCAACTTCTTTCTGATTTTCAACGATGTTAGTTGGAAGGTCAGCTTAATTAATTTTGCTTACGGGCCAACTGATAACGACGTCCTGCGACGTATATTAATAAATCGATTGCAAGAGAGCTAAATATAATTGCTGCCAATTACAAGAAATTAAGCAGAAGTTGATTTGGAGTTCCGCGACATTTTCCCATCACGCCTCGTACCATTCCTAGAAAGTCACATTGGATCCACTAATGGACAAAATGGCACATTTTCGTCTCCTCAGCTGACAGCACCCTCAAGAAACGAGAGATCCTGAGGATGAAGCAATGTGAAAGCAAATATGTTGCAAGCTCATTTGTGAGCAATGAGTTATATAAAGATTCAGCTATGCATCTTGCAGTCATTTACGTTATAAAGCGAGTAGACAGAATCCACTGTTTGGTGGTTTGCTTTGTCGATATGATTCAGCTACAAGTAAGTAATTGGACAATCTCCTTTCCCCTTAATGACAGCAATCTATTTCTGCAATAGAACAACTGTTAATCGTCAATCATTTCCTTAACATTAACAGTTCATGATGTTTAACCGCGGCTCGATCTTCAGGTCCTTTCATGAAACAACATAACACTGTTTGATATGTCCTTTCATAAATATGCGATCGCAACTCATTCTTCCCCTGCATGTCTTTCGCCCTCTTGTGATCTAATTTGCTTCTTTGATGACTCCTGGAAACGAGCTGAAGCGCCATTGCAATCAGGAATTACTCTATCTAGCATAACCCCGTTGCTATTGAACTGTTTTTTATCTTTAAAATGCCGTCGTGACTGTCTGGTGGAAAACATCACTGTACCTTTCAATTGTCACGAGCTACCTAATTAAAAGATAGACTATGACCATATCGCAGTTGTATTGACCAGGTGGTTTTTCACAAATTTCAAATACACGCAGTAGGAGGAATCGGATAGATCAAATGGACACCGGTACTCATTGGTTGCGCAGTGCCACCGATTAAACAAATCTATTACGAGTGCAGCAAAGTTTCGTCCGTCAGTGAGCGAAAGATGCAGAGAGTTCTAACTTAGAGCATCAGTTTCAACTTTGATGTCACTCTCATTCTTGTTCTTTTATAATGTTCATGGGGTCAGATTCCATTGAAAGAACTACAAAATCTCCATAGAAATCATGTCCAGTGTGCGAGACTTAATGAAAGCAACTTCAAATTCATGAGATGTTAGTTCTCTAACATTTACAGCCTCGCTTTGAATCGATCATTCAAATGTCCAATTGCTGGTTTGATTGCCGTCGAAGCATGAAGTGCAGGTTACGTGACTAATAGCTACTGCAGGTTATCTGCTATCTGGTGTATGATCAGGCTAATAACGCGTCTCTCCCCTTCTAAATCAATGTCTAGATTTATATGTCTGAAAAATATTCAAGAAAAATAGAAAGTTTAGTGCCGCTCCGACCTTTGTTGACCTCGTTCAATCTAAAAATGAGAAGTAGCGCTTTCCCAACACAATGTCCAAAAATATGAGCTTGATATCATGAAATTACTGGCCTATTCAAGGCAGCTGATCCATACCCAGTCAAGGGATCTTACTTTGCCTTGTTCTAGTTCACACTAACCATCTTCTTTCTGATTTTCAAAGATGTTAGTTGACGGATCAGCTTAATTAATTGTGCTTATGGGGCCGCTGATAACAACATCCTGCAACGCATATTAATAAATCAATTGCAAGAGAACTGAACGTAATTGCTGCCTCCTAAAAGAAATTAAGCAGAATTTAATTTAGAGCACCAAATTTCATGACATTTTCCCATCACGCCTCGAATCATTTCTAGAAAGTCAATTTGGATTAGCTAATGGACAAAACGGCACTTTTTCGTCGCGTCAGCTGATAGCACTCTCAATAAACAAGAGATCCTAAGGGTGAAGTATTGTGAAAGCATGTATGCCGCAAGCTAATTTTTTTTTTTTTTTTTTTGGTCAGTTCTACTATACTCCTATTCTAATTCTCACTCTCCCAAGCCCTAAGAAGGTAGGGATTTGAACCCCACCTCCCCCTTCCATGTTGGAAGGGTGGCTACTGGGGCAAACTCCAATGGTTATGCCGCGAGCTAATTTGTGAGCAATGAGTTATATAAAGATTCTACCGTGCACCTTGCAGTCATTTACAGTCAAAACCAAGCCAGTAGCATCTGCCATCCACTGTCCGGCGGTCTGCTTTATCGATATGATTCAGCTAGAACCAAGTAATTGGACAATCTCCTTTACCCTTAATGACAGCAAACTATTTCTGCAATAGAACTTCTGTTAATCGTCAATCGAGTTCCCTAAACATTAATAGTTCATGATCTTTAAGCACGACCCGTTCTTCTGGTGTCTATAGCAATTCCTTTCACAAAACATCATAAGACAGGGCGATATGTCCTTTCATGAATATGTGATTGCAACTCGTTCTTCCCCTCCATACCTTTCGCCCTGCTGTGATCTAATTTGCTTCTCTGATGAAGCTGCATTGCAGTCGGGAATTACTCCAAATAGCATAACTCCGTTGCTATTGAACTGACTTTTTTTCTTTAAAATGCCGTCGTGACTGTCTAATAGAAAATATTATTGCACCTGTCAATTGTCATGAGCTAGCTGATTTTTCACCTTATTAAAATATAGGTGATGACCATATTCGCGGTTGTATTGACCAGGTGGTTTTTTGCATTTTTCAAATGCATTTAGTCGGAGGAATCGAATAGATCAAATGGACGCCAGTACTAACTGGTTGTGCAGAGCCATCGGTTAAACAAATCTATCACAAATGCAGCGAAGCTGCGTCTGCTAGTAGGCGAAAGATACAGGGAGTTCCAACTTTGATGTCAGTCTCATTCTTGTTCTTTTCTAATGCTTATGGGTCAGATTCCATTGGAAAAAACTGGGAAATCTCCATAGAAATCATGTCCAGTGTGTGGGACTTGATGAAAGCAACTTCAAATTAATGAGATGTTAGTTCTCTAACATTTCCAGCATCGCTTCGAATTGATTATTCAAATGTCCAATTGCTGGTTTGATTTCCATCGAAGCATGAACTGGTTATATTTTCGCTCCGGCAGTGGCTATTTTGCAATCGGTTTCTAAAGCTTGCTTGTCTAAGCCGGTTCGCATCACCTAGTCATACGAGGAACGGCTGCAGGCCAGGACTAGCACAGAACGAGTTCTTACTTGGACTGTCAGCTTCGGTGCACGCAAGGAACAGACCGAGTAAACATAATTGATCTCGCATCGAGTTCCCGGCAAGTCTGGCCATCTTTCATAGTTCTACCCAACGATAACCTTTGATTCCTAGGTAGACAGTAATTGGTTCCAAGAAAATGGTCTTATCACACCATGCTTTGGTCGAAAAATACCGCTCCAACCACCACGAACCACGTGCATGAAAGTCTGAGAAAAGGGCACGGCAAGCTCTTCAGGGCGTTTCTCAACCAAAGTATCCGATATCAGACACACTAATTTCTATATATCAACAATACCAATCCTAAGATTAAAGTCCATGTCGTCATATCCACGTCCTTTTTCTCATCGATAAAAGGGGCGGGAACGAGCAATCAAAACGCTAGTAACTATCTCCAAGTATTACCATGAGGATTTTACACCCCCTACAAAAGCATTTGACCCAACCTAAGAATATGCCGCCAAAGACAGGTGACCGTTTTACTGCTGTGCCAACCACATAGGCAGGTATATCCATTTCCTTCAGCTGATCATGGTGACTTCTCTTTTACTCTGTAGTGGGGCGCATCAGCTGACCAAAAGTGCATAAATTTCATGTATAGTGGAATGTCGCTCAAGAAAATGGGTGGGCTTGGCGAACTTTTTTGGCCCATTGGGCGCGCCAGGCCCATTTA
The DNA here is from genome assembly GCA_014182575.1 of Eucalyptus decipiens. NCBI lineage: Eukaryota > Viridiplantae > Streptophyta > Magnoliopsida > Myrtales > Myrtaceae > Eucalyptus > Eucalyptus decipiens. The sequence goes on from CM024616.1 coordinate 16,682,637, forward strand.
TTTCAAGGCCGGCCCATCCATGGAACTGTATAAGATATGCCTGTAGAATACTATAGTTAATTTTCTACCTTGACACGTAACAGGAAAGTGGTATATAGCATATGCGCAAGAGCATAAATATAAAAATACCATGAATCCTAGAATCATTCTCTATTCCTTTTTCCATATATTAGCTAAAAAAGAAACTCTTAAAGAAGATCGTGCATCTTGCCCGCATGAGTTGGCCCGGTCCCCCTACTTCGCCAAGATTTGGCACTCAGCCGGGGCTGGAAGTTCGTGTCTGAACGGGCGTGGCCAAGGCGTTTAGAGGTCGGGGCCCGGTAAAACCAGCCATATCTCTCTATATGGTGAAGAAGAGATTAATATATCTTTAGATTTCAAATTTCCATGCAATTGGAAAACTTTCAAATAGCGTTTGTATCTATTATGAGATGTATAATAACGATATAGTATAAAATAAAGGACAGAATAGCAATTTAAAAGGGTCGGACAATAATACTTATTCATAATTTAAACTAAAATTTTCTGATAATCCAAAAAATTTAGGTTCATTTTCGAAGACAATTGAAACCACAACTTCTCCCCATCGATTAATTCTTTTTTCTATTATTCACATTTATATGTATGGGGGTAACTTTCCATAATCTTGCATCAAATGAATTCTACTTAAGTGTGGTTCTTAAGTCCTTTCTCTCGAGAATAAAAGGCCAAAAAATTTCACCGACAAGAACAAATCTCGTAAAAAATAAAATAAAATAAAGGATAGAAGCTGCTCCTTCATATCTTTGCGAAAGATTGTGAGTTTATAGTTATCAAACGTGATGGGTCATAAACCCTAATTGCATATTTCCCTTTTTCATTCTTTCATCTTAAAAGTCACGTAACATAACATGCCGTATGTAGCATCATCATGGAATAGAATCATTCCTCGAGCCTGAACCACCTTTTAGAAAAACCAAAACCATGGGCTCTAATTCCCCCATCCCCCAAAAGAAAACAACGGAGGAGGGAGTCTCCACCTCAGTCGTTGCCATGTTCCCATCCCGTGTCCTACTCGTAATGAACCCTCTTTTGGCGCGCCTCCAAGCAAAAGTCCAAGACGACATGCGCAGCACGCCGCAAGGCTCCAAGAAAGAGCCATGACCCGGAAGGGAACCCGGGGTTAGGGTTTTTAACAACGAGCTCCAAGGTCAAAACAAGAAGATGTAGAGGAAAAAACCCTCGGGTGGGATTTGACTCGGACCGGGCAGAACAAGCCAAAGGCCTCTCCTCAATTGTTGACCTAACGCAGATGCTGCCAAAGGGGAACACGTTGTGGTCCGCACGTCGTTCCTCTGGTTTCGTTCGAGATTTTACTCCAAAAAGAATGACCGAGAAAGGGAGAGAGAAACCCTAGAAAGATGCAAACCTGTTGAAAAACGGGGACGGATGGCCACCGAAGTGAGCGTAGGGACACCGAGAGAGGAAGAGAGAGAGAGGGAGGGTTTTCTAGGGTTTCTTTCTTGCTTTCGCCGTGCATGGTGTGCGAAGCGTGGCACATGCCTAACCACTTACGGGATAAGACAAAGAGATGCATCCAAATGTGCAGCGCACTAGCGTGCCATCGCCCCCCCTTGGCTTTTTCCTCCTCGTTTCCTTTTCTTGTTTGTCATCTCTCCGTGACGGCGACCGGTGGAAGAAGACAAATCGAGTGTTTATCCGTTTGATTTTTCTTGGAACCTTGCGTCGAAATGGGGGGAGGGAGCGTCTCCCTGTACCGAGTCAAGCCAGCATCATCGTCGTCGTCATCGACGAGGAATTTGGCGAGCATCTTGTCACCATCATTTTCCACGCCTTGGAGATCAGTCCGACTACTTGGGGTTTGCCCGTTCTCTGCACACGAACTCTCGTGATGATCTCGAATGGTTCCACGGTCGTTTTGCTTCTTGGTTAACCGAAATTTTTCAAAATCAGCACGACCAATTAATTGTGATGATGATAAATAATATAAGTTAGGTGAGGATGTTAAATGGGTAGGAGCCAATAACGAATTTACGACACTAATCTTTAGAGAGAGAGGGAAAGAGATACAAAAAGCATACTCAACATATGTCATTCTGTTTATAATTCAATTTTACAATTCGATCTCAAAACCACTTGATCCCATCGTAATATACTTAGGAATTTAGGTCTCTATTGAGGTTAACCAGTGACTACGATATCGTCATGGCAAATAAAAAACTTCCAAGCTCACTATGATTTCGAAATAATTATAGATTGAAGGAAGAGTTTTGTTGGCATCTCATTTTGACTAGATGGACACATTTAATCTAAGCCCAAAGCTTATATTTCTAGATGGCTTATCTTTTAGTCCATCGCAAATGGAACTCCTAAGGTATATCCACCTTCCAAAGCGAGAGTGCGCAACTGCCATTGACTCCACGACTTTGACTTAAAAATGCCTCTCAATTAAAGATTTCCATGCTAAAGCAAAAGAGGATTTTTCCCTACACCTCGATCATTGCATCAGACTACGCTCATCTTTTTTGGAGTTATTTAGTGATTTATAATTGCATGCATATCGCGATCTTAATTGTAGAAATAACCCTAGCCTTTCCGAAAAATAGAACGAGGGAATTTTGATAGTACTCCATTGCTCGTTAAGCATCTACCGATATATTTTTTTCCACCAAATTTTTTTTGTTTTTCGGAAAGCCCGCCTTAGTTATATACGCAACGAAAAAAGAACATGGCGTCATAAATTTCGTAAAAGTAATAATTTATTAAACCATCTAGAAAAGGCGAAGTTTGGTTGTGCTCATTCATTGAACTGAACTAAAACAATAATGATTTCGTATGTGGAAGTTGTTGGAGCAATATGGCCAAAAATCGCCCAACAAGGCTACTTTGCCTCTATTTTAATTCTTTGATGCATGCATAATTCTCTCCTCTCTTTCTCTCTCGTATTCTTTTTCTCATTTGTTCTTTTATAGTCAAGATAAAATTATGCCGGATTACATATTCTCAATCATAAGTAACATTGGCTTGCGAAATGCTGGATGGCCCACACGTGATCGATTTTTCCTTGGACTCGGGTAATTGCCACCCAATTTATATTCCCCATCAAAAGAATCTAGAAAATTTCGCTTGCACGCAAAGGACTGATCAGATTATCACGTTTGAAACTCGACGATAATCACGACAATAAGAGAATGGACAAAAAGAGCATATGAACATTTTTTTTCCTTTTTTAAATCCTTTCCCAATAAGGTGATTATCTCTTATAAAGTACGAATCATATGGTTGTCTACTTTTTGACTTTTTTGTTCAGGCGGAAATTAGGAAAGATAGGAAAAATTCACTTTCTCAATCCAAGATTTTCATGTTAACACGGAATGGGATAATCCATAATGCTATGCTAGCTGAGCCAAGACATCTCGATCATGTTATCGGAAACTAACGATTCATCCTTTTGCAGCTAATTGCTACTTACTAATCGCATGCATATAGATTTTCACAATTCTTAATTGCAAAGATAATCATACCCCTTCCAAAATATAGAAAGAAAGAAAAAGTAAATTGACCTCAATGGGGGTATATTGAGAACAATACTTGACAAGGCATGTCTTTATAATGTTCAGTTTCTTTAGGCATTTATGGGCACATTGAATGTTTCTTTTCTCCAGAAATACAAATTTTATTTTTTCGTGAGGCCCATCTTAATTGCATACGCAGCCAAAAGAAGAAAATTGTACAACTTCATAAATTTTTCGAAATCAATAAATCATCTGGGAAAGGTGAAGTTCAGTTGTGGTCATTAATTGAGCTTTGGTAAACACTAATGATTTTGTATGCGGAAGTTGTTGGAGGAATATGGTCAATAATCGCCCAGCAATGCAACTTTTCCTTTCTTTTAATTCTTTGATATATGCATTACTCTCTCTCTCTCTCTCTCTCTCTCTCTCTCTCTCTCTCATATTTTGTTCCGGTCAGGATAAATTATGTGGGGCGCTGTTATAAATAATATTGACTCAGCACCACCGGCCGTGGTGACTTTACTGGGTAGGCTTCAGTGATCCTTTGAGGGAAATGTGAGAGGTTCGAAGCCCTTGTAATGCAAGAAGACTGGTGGAGTTACTTGGTGACTTACCCGGTGGCATGAGGTGGTGGTTTCCCCATGTTGCCCCCAGGTTCTTCCCGTCGATTATCGGCTTTCGGGATTTCTTGGAAAAAAAAAAAAAAAGTTTGACTCAATGAAACTCTCACGTTAGCACTACGCTGCATGTAGCTTTTAAGGGGGTAAAAGTGTATTTTCTCTATAAGATATCTCTCTTTTACCCTCTATTTAGATTTAAAATTATCCCTTTTTCATCCATTAAATTATATCTGTTCAATTGAAAGCTCATTTATGCCAACAGGCATGCGGTGGGGCACTAAAAGTACCACCTACTGGGTTCAATCCCGTGAACACCGCACACCGCACATATGTGTACATATAAAAGAGAAGCAAAAAAAAAAAAACTCATTTGTTAAAAAATGGAAAAACACAAAGAAAATGGAGAAAAATGAAAAAATTGATATTTGATGAATGTATTAACAAAACTATGAGGTATCTTAAGGGAAAAGAACATAATTAAGTAAAAATGGGGAAAAAATGTCGGCAACAAAATGTCAGGTTACAACATTTGGAAATTGATCGTGTAGCGTGTGACGGTCGAAAGTTCAAGAGCAAACGTGCCGTACCCTCGAACTCGTTTTCATTTTTCTATTTTTGTTAAGTTTATTTGACCGAATGATGGTTACTCTTTTGTCCCAAATAATACAAACAAAACTCGCGGATGGAAAAGTGGGAGAAGGGCCTGCCAACCACTTTGATAAGGAGCCTTTGATCACCATCATCATCGTCATCATCGTTATCGATGTGGGGGTGGTACAAAATCAACGGCCCTGATTAGCCCAAAAGTACAAGCGACTCGTCGTCATCATTCTAGAAAAAAACGAAAAAGAAAAAGAAAAAAAAACACCTCATCAATCAATTTCCTCCCCGGTCCTCTCCTCGGTTTTTCTCGATTCGACAGCCTCTTTTGGGTATGCTATTTTCTGACACTTGAGACCAGAATGGAACGCCAAAAAGCATTATTGATGAGGCGAGCCCCGGGAGGGAGAGAGAGAGAGAGAGAGAGAGAGAGAGAGAGAGAGAGAGAGAGGAGGAACTGTCTGATCTTCCCATGATAAGTGTGGTCCATGTCGACTGCTTCTTCTTCGGGTGCACACGTGAATTTTTGTTCGACTCTAGACTTGATCAATGGAGGTTGATTGAGTAAGCTAAGGCAGCATGACTTTTTTGAGTAATCGGTCCCTTAAAGGATTGGCTTTCGTCACGGAAGTGGAGACCTAGTCCGTTACTCGAGGTTCCAAAAATTTGGAATGAATCGAATCTAAAACCACTAGTTCCGAAACTATCTACTCTTAGTTTTTATATAAAAAAAAAAAAAGAGATTCTTATAAGGTAGTGTTGAAATTATACTAATATATGTTGATTAAGTGGTTCAAGTAGTTGCTTCTTCTTATCGATGACTATAATTTGATTTTGGATTGATGTACGATATTGTAAATATAAAAAAAAAAATCAAAACTAATGAAAAATCTAGTCTAGAACTTGCTTGAACCGATTCCAAGTAGAATAGGCGATTTTGGCCTTGTAACTTGGAAACAATCGTTGTTATGTAGGCCCTACATTCAAGGAATTGGTTCCCCCTAGAGCTGATTGTGAATTGGTGGATACAATCTAGTTCGGTCTATTTTCGAGTTGAACCAAACCTAGTTATCATCCTTAGTAGCTTATGCAAGTCCATCTCAAAAAATAGGCTAATGCCAAGAGGAAATCACCACCCCCACATACTAATTAACATCACACTTGATTGGTTGGAAAACAATCGGTTATTTTGGCGCAATCTTGTGGCGGGCACAAAGAGTAATTGAAACCAAATTAGATATATGAAATGTTTCGAGATTTATTATTCACTCAAAAGAAATAACTTGAAGTCGAAGCTCACCGTGTCTATATTGAGACAAGTCGAGTGTGTTTAGTAAAATTCACTCTTGTTTCTACACTTATTGATCATTCATTTACATAAAGACAACAAGTCTATTATGTGTGGGTTAAACATTCAATCCATTTAAATGTAATGCATTCGTCCTCATAAGTTGTGACACGATTGAGGAATACTCAAATTTAAATGGTATGCTCAAAGAGCGAGAGAATTAGAAGGGCACGAAAAATTTAGATAAAAAGGGAAAAAAATTAAATTTTGGTGAGAAGGAGGGGGATAAAAGTTTTAACTTTAATGTATTTTTTCCATCTCCATTTTTCCTCGCCGAACACTCCCAACAAAGCCTCAAAAAAAAAAAAAAAAAAAAAAAAAAAAACGTTGCAAATATAACACAATGATGACATGAAAGAGCCGAGACTACCTGCCAAAAAGCTTAAAGTCCACAGGTTCGATTTTAGGAAACGTTAAAAATTAAAAAGAAAAAGAAAAAGAAAATCCAACGGCGGAGCCACCGTTATGGGTCCCACAAGACGGGAAAAAAAAATGCCACGTTTTTTGAGGAAAAAGTACGCCAATAAATGCGAAGCTCGGTCGTCCACGTGGCCCGTCCAAGGGCCACTACCAGGCTGCTGGGCCCCGCCGGGCGAGACTTTCTCCGATCATCGCCGAGCGTCCCGTCAGCCGGGCCCTCGGCGGAGCCCCCGATCGGGGCAGCCTCGCGCCGCCACGTGTCCCGGGGGCCCCCACCGCGGCGGTCGAGTTCGCAGCGACGCGCACCCTCCTCCTCCCTTCGATACGACAAAAACCACAAAGCAAAGCGAGCGCAAAAGAACAAAAGAGGGGAAAAGATAAAAAGAAATAAAAAGAGAAAAGGGAAAAGCACCGAAAAGAAAAGAAGAAACACGCGCCGCCGTCACGCGCGCGCGGCGCTAGACGACAAAAAACGCGCGGCCTGCCGCCTCCCGCGGGGGCCCGGTCGTGATTCGGGGCGGGGGCCGAGGGCATTTCCGGGAATGCGGGGGAGGCCGAGGGCGGAACCGCTCGTCGCCACGTGCCTTGGCGTCGGCCGCACGCAGGAAGGTCGTATTGAATTCCTCTCTCTCTCCCCTCCCCCAAAACCTTTATCTTTTGTTCTTTTCTTTCTCATTTTTTTTTTACTCGGATAATAATCATCTGTATTTTTATTATTTCTTTTTTACTTTTCTGAGCTTCTCGATTTTTCCGGCCTTCGTTTGACTTGGGGAGGCATGAAATAAATAAATAAATAAAGTCTCCCATTTCATTGCCTCGCGCTTTTATTTAGGGCGGTTCCGAATTTTTTTTATCCTCGTATAAAAAAAATTGGGGAAGGGATGTGATTTTTTTAATAAGTACGTACGTGTTTTTTCCCTCTGTTTTTGTGATTAATTTGGGGAAATTATGATTATAGTAAAGTGAATTTGTTTGTATGAGAGGTGTCCTTGAGAGCCACCGTAATAGAATTTAGGCATAACAAAAATTATCATAACCACAAAAATGAGCCAATAACTATAATTAGTGTGTAAAAGTAAGAATAGCATCGCAACTGATGTGACGTAGATTTCCCTATATCCAGGTTGCATAGGTCGTGATAGAACATCGACATGATCGATGTGAAAATATACCATGTATGAACGAGCTGATCGTTCTGATTAGCGTGTAAAGGTAAGAATAACATTGCGATTGATGTTGTGCAGATTTCCCCTGTAACCATGTTGCATGGGTCGTGATATGTGCTGACATGACTAGAATATTGGCATGATGGGTGTGAAAATATATTGCGTATGAATGAGTTGATTATTCGATTAGCATGTAAAGGTAAGAACAGTATCTCGATTGATGCGATGTAGATTTCCCTGTACCCACGTTGTGTAGGTCATGATATGTGCCAACATGATTAGAACATCGGCATGATCAATGTGAAGAATGTACTATGTATATACGAGCTGATGGTTCCAATTAGCGTGTAATGGTAAGATTAGCATTGTAACTAATGTGATGTAGATTTCCCACGTTGCGTAAGTTATGATATGTGCCAACATGACTAGAATACCGACATGATTGATGTGAAAATGTACTGTGTATGAACGAGTTAATTATTATGATTAGCGTGTAAAGGTAAGAACAACATAGCGATTGATGTGATGCAAATTTCCCTATACCCATAGCATAAGTCATGTTCTTTGCTGACATGACTAGAACGTTGACACGATTAATGTGAAAATATACCGTGGATGAGGAATGCTAGTTGATTGGTCTAGATAAAGTTTAAGAGTAAAACAGACGGGGATCGATGTGATGGAGATTTCCTCCATACCTCAAGTAGGTAAAGCGACTAGAACTTCAACTTAATCATTTTTGAAACGTACTATGAAATAGTAAAATTAATCATTTTATTTAGATAGCGTAGAGAGGAGGAAATATACTCGAGATTGATGTGATGACAAATTTCTCTCACCAATCTCAAATGAAGCCATAGTGTACACCGATGTAATTAGGGCATTGACATAATCAATGTGAGGCTTACTATATACATCAGAAAATTTAGTTGATTGTTCATCCAGCTGACATGTAAAGACTCAAGAAAAAATTAGTTATCCAACATCATGGAAATTTCTTTTCACTCGTCTCGAATAGGCCACAACATAAGCCAAACAGACTAAGAACATTGGCACAGCCATCGTGAAGTTTACTATGTCCTCATGACCATGCCAATTAAGATATAAAGAGAGCGAGAGAAAAAACACATGGAGAGATTCGATGTTTACCGGTCTCAGTAAGGCCATAAGGTATGCCAAAAACGTAACTAGAAACCTTGGCATGATCAATGTGAATTCTTGTAGAGGGGGTATGGATACAATGCACCGATTGTGCTTGACTTTCGTTCATGTCATGTGGCAAAGGCAACAAGTGTACGAATTTGGCGTGGGGGTGGTGTGGAATATTTTATCCACAAAGCAACAAAGTCACATTGTCAAAAAGAATGATCAAGAGACAATGTTGTTGTCTTTCCCTCCTCTTCTTTTTAACATGAAACACATTGCGTTGTAGCTGTTGTTGTTGTCTTATGCTCGAAGCATACAGACGTTGCTCTAGTTGGTACCGACTCACATCATAAAAAGTTAAACCAAAGTAAAAAAAAAAAAGAGAGAAAAAATAAGGTTAATGTTAAAGGAAAAAAAGCATGAATGGATAATAATGACACAAAAGAGGGTGTGTTGTGAGTATTTACGGGGACTCATTTTAAATTTATTGTGGAATACAGTGCTTGAAATTGTACTTTGAGTTAAAAAAAAATGGTGGACTGCTAGCTTGTGATTTCGAAAGCATGAAAATTCAAAAAAAATAAATTGTTATTACATATATACAGAGATATACATATATATTACATGTAAGGCGTACTTGTCACTAAATAAGCTATATAACTTTTCTTTTTATAAGGGTGGGGCAAATAGAAATGATGTAAGAGATTGCCAAATAAAAAGTGAATAACAAATGATTGAATGAGTAACTCATTAATTCTTAAACGTTCTCATGGTCTCCGTAACCCTTTGATTGATTTAGCATAAAATCTCGAGAGACTTTCTACCATGATTCCATGCTTATTGAACAAAAACTCGAGCCATATTTTCGTCTAATTTATATATACTATCTATCACGTAGAAGACGAATTACCATTCTAATATATGAAGTGGCTCCACAGAAGTTTAGTGTGTAAAAAGTAGAGTACAAATTCACCTCCGGTATTGTATACGTATTCACTTCACTCGATCCAATATATCTACCTTTCAAGTGATAAAGGCGGCATGTGTGTTTTTTTTTTTTACCTTTTTAAAAGATACAATGCAAATCTATACCTCCACACATATATATATATTATATACTAATAAAATAGGAGTGATTTAAATGAGTAATTCATCATTGTCCCCAGTAAACCGGTCTTTACGTCATGTTACACTATTCATCCAAAGGGTGAAAAACAAAAATATTTCACAAAATATAATAATAAAATCAAACCTGGCCAAATTGCTTCTTTTTTTTTATTATATAAAAAAGGAAATTGGGGGGGTTCGAAGTAGGGCCCACGAAAACAGATTAATTCGGCCGCCCCCTTTGTCGTCTCCTTCGTCTCCGTCCGTCCTCTCTCTCTCTCTCTCTCTCTCTCTCTCTCTCCTCTGTACTTTCTTCCTCTCTGTTATTAACCTCTCTCTCTCTCTCGATCTCTCCCCAAGCCATCCCCTTTCCTTCGTCTCCCCTCTTTTCGACGACGAATTTTACCCACCCGCCACCCCTACTGCAGCGCTCCGTCTAGAGCCCCTCCCCTCCTCAAACCCCCCTCCCGAAAAACCCCAGGAGGGAAGGAAAACGTGCTCGCCCAACGCCTCTTTATAACTCTCTCGCTCGCCCGCTCGCCCACAGCACCGCAGTTTCAGAGACAGAGAGAGAGAGAGAAGGGCGGTGGACTGTGTTCTTGGGCTTTTTCTTGATTCGAGGGCCGTGTCGCTGCGAAAAGGGTCGTATTGCCATGGAGGCTCTCGCCGCTCTGCTCTGAGATTTCTCGGATTCGTCCCTCTCGCGAGTTTGTCTTGCCTTTCTTTCTTTTGCCTTTGGGGTAGGGGGGGAAATCGCCCGGAAGCTTGCCATGGCCGGCAGTGATGAAGTCAACGTCAACGAATCTAAGGTTTGCTCCTCCTCTTCAATTCTTCTATTTTTTATTTTAAAATCTTTTTCTTCTTTGGGCCCTCGATTGTTCAATTCGGTGGTACTCTCGTGTTCTTCATTCTATCTGATGAATTTCTTCCCCTCTCAGCAACGGAAGTGGAGCTTTTCACTTTTGCTCGCGCCTGCGCTGCTAATTTCATCAATTAGATGTTAATTTTTGAAGTAACTCCTGTAGGTGTTTCCGAAATTTGAGTTCTTGGCGTGGATTCAAGCTGTGCGCGTCTGTTTTTTTTCTTCCGTTTTCTTTCCTTTTTTGGGTGTGGGCAATTTCAGGGTTAGAATTCGATTTTGATTGGAGGGTAAGTGACGAGATGTAGTGTTTGCGCCTGGCCTCTTCTTCCTTGTCCTTTCTGTACTTCTCTCCTTTTCACATTACCCCCACTCCCCACTTTCAGCTCTGTCTTCTATTTCAGCAGGGTTTATGCAGCCGACAAATGGCGATTAACTGCGTAACATCTCTGTTGTCTGTGCTTGGTTTTATGCGATTGAAATTTGCAGAAAATTTGTAATCTTTGGAGGTCGATTTACATGAATCTGAATTGCCATCTCTCCTGAAAATCCGCAGAGCGTCGTCCCCTCAACACTTACGTCCTGATCTCCAACTTCAAGCTAGCCTACAATCTCCTCCGCCGCCCCGACGGGACCTTCAACCGCGAATTGGACGACTTCCTCGACCGGAAGGTCCCCGCCAACGCCATACCGGTCAACGGGGTCTTCTCCTTCGATCACGTCGACCGGACGACCGGGCTCCTCAACCGGGTCTATCTGGCCGCCCCTGAAAACGAGGCCCGCTGGGGGATCATCGACCTCGAGAAGCCCCTGAGCACCACCGAGGTCGTCCCGGTCATCATCTTTTTCCATGGAGGGAGCTTCACTCATTCCACCGCGAGCACCGCCATTTACGACACGCTGTGCCGGCGGTTCGTGAACATCTGCAAGGTCGCGGTGGTCTCTGTAAATTACCGGCGATCGCCCGAATATCGGTACCCGTGTGCCTACGACGACGGGTGGGCGGCCCTCAAGTGGGTCAAGTCAAGGCCGTGGCTCCAGAGCGGGAAGGACTCGAAGGTCTATGTCTACTTGGCCGGAGATAGCTCGGGTGGCAATATCGTGCACCACGTAGCTGTGCAGGCGGCCGATGCCGGAGTCGAGGTCTTGGGAAACATCCTCCTCCATCCATTGTTCGGCGGCCAAAAGAGAACGGAATCGGAGATGAGATTGGACGGGAAGTACTTCGTCAGGGTCCCCGACCGCGATTGGTACTGGCGGGCTTTCCTCCCGGAAGGGGAAGACAGAGACCACCCGGCGTGTAACCCCTTCGGCCCGCGGGGCCGGAGCCTCGAGGGGCTCAAGTTTCCGAAGAGCCTCGTGGTGGTGGCGGGCCTGGATCTCCTCCAGGACTGGCAATTGGCATACGCAGAAGGGCTCGCCAAATACGGGCACGAGGTGAAGTTGCTGCACCTGAAGGAGGCGACGATCGGCTTCTACTTCTTGCCGAACAATGACCATTTCTATCGGCTCATGGAGGAGATAAACGAGTTTGTCCATTCTAACTGTTAATACGGCCGAAAAAAAATACATCACAGCAGCTTTGACATTTCAGACTTTGGTTATTCTTTCCCAGCGAAAAGGTGTGTAGAGTTATAGGGGTTGTGCAATATATTACTTACCCTTCTTTCTTTTTTTCTCTTTCTTTTTCACCATTTTCTCGTGGCGGTTTGAGGATTCCGCTCAGTTTCCGTTATCGCAAGAAGCTGACACTGATGTATACAATTCTGGGATGTGGCTCAAATGGATCGCTTTGGAAACTTCGGAACTCAGTGCATGGGAATCGTTTCTGGACGTCGAATGTGCGAATCGTCCTGGCCCGGTTCGGTTCGGGCCACAACTGGCTTGGTCGAATCGCTGGAGGTACAGCATTTGGTTGGTCACGATTCTGTTCCCGAGTGAGAGGAGCATGTTGGTACTTGTAATCACTGATCCAGAAAACAATCTCAGACTCTACTTTGATTCCACCATGCTGTGGAGTTGTATGTTATACTTGTGACCTAGAAATGAAAAGATATCTTCTTTTTTTGGTCTTCTCCTGCCTCTCAAATTTCTCTCACTGTGATTTTCCAATACTCGTTCAACAGTCTTGGGATTGTATTAGTTCTTGGACTGCAAGTTTTTGCTTGCATTTCGAGAAACGTCTCGTTCCAGATGCATCGCCAAAATCTCCCTGTTTCAAGAAAAGGGTACCGTACGGAGGGAAATAGGAGCGTTGTTTTTCCTCAAATTAAAGGTTCAAACCTCAAAACACTTGTGTTGGGCTATAGGAAGCAAGCATAGGAAGAGGGCTGGGTTCTTTATGATAGTACAAACTGCGGTGGGTCCTTTTTCTTGCGTGCTGAGATGAGACTTAAAGAATTTATCAGACATCTCACGACACTGTTCCTGTTAAGGATTGATGCCAACAATGATAAAGCTACAAAAGAGCTCTGTTTTTTTCACCCGGTTTTTTCCCCTGTGATCTCCTCAGATTCTGAGCAGGTGATGGCTAATCATGTTAATCAAATTGGAAAAATGAAAGTTTCTGCTGCCTGTCTGAGGGACTGTGGAGGAACAAACGAAGAGAACCAAGGTTCAAGATTCGATCAGGACGAGCACGACAGAAGGCAACAAGGCCAAAGACAAACTTGTTAAAAAGCAAAAAAAAAAAACAAGATTTCCCCCACGAGCAAAAGTGGCTCTACGTGGGCGTCACTAGTGCCGTGGATCCGAAGGAGATGTCGTGCGCGAGACGCCAACACTAATCTCCACGCGCACTGGCGCAAAGTTTGAACCCTTCCGGCCTTTACAATAATCAATCAAATCCGATCCCTCCCGAAAGGGACGCGTCTAGAGAAGTCCCAATTCGTGTTGGCTTCCCATCAAGGCCCAAAGAGAACTCAAAATAAATTCGCCCTCCCACAATTGGCTCCAAAGGAAGGAGGCCACCCAAACGGGAGCAGAGACTAATGCCAGAGTCGTCATCAGTCGAAGGGAGATTGGTGGCGCCAGGGGGACTTTTTCACGCCCCGTGGCGTGGCCGACCGTCCCAATCAATGCCCCCATTGCAAAGCAGAGGGGGAGAGAGAGGGGCAAAAGAGAGATAAAATTTCAAGAATTTCAGGGGCGGAAGGAACCGGGAAGGGAGGGAATGATTGGCCACGGGTCCTAATCATGGGATACATCACAATCTCTGTGCTGGGGGAGGAGGAGGGGAGGTGATTGATTTGATGAATCCTTTGTCAGTTTCCTTATCGATTGCGTCCTGGAGTGGCCACCGGGGGGGTGCTTTTGGCTTGGGGTTTTTTTTTTTTTTTTTATGGGTAATTGCCAAAAAAATGAATTGAAAAGGCAGGGAAAGAAAGAAGGGGAGAGAAGGAACTTGGGGGCTCTTGGCTCCTTTCGTTTTGGGTGATGGGGAAACTCCCCTTTAGCGAGTGGTTGGCGACTTTGTTTGTATTATAGATGGAGGGGACCACTTTGAAATCTAGGGCACAGAGAGAGAGACAAAAAAAAACAAAAAAGGATGAAAATTTCAGTGGCCCTTTTGTTTTCTCTTTTCTTTCCCCAACGTGGTTATCGTCTTAACGTTGTTTCGTGGGGGCATCATAAGTCGCAGGAACAGCTAAGCATGTTGGATGGAAACATAAAAGCTCCCTTAATTTCCCGAAAAATTGATAATCTAAAAATATATTTTTATAAATGATATAAACGATGGTCATTAAAATAAATATTTTTTAGACGGCAAATTTTACTTTGTGATTTTTTTGTTGAAAATTGTTGAGGTTGGCTTCATTGAATTGTGCACCTTAGCGATTCGGTTTCCTCCTTAAAAAAAACTCTAAATTTTTTTAGAGAGGTCGTGGTCTTTGGACTTATTCGACTGGGATACGACAAAATGATGTGCTTTGAATCTTTAAATAGGGGTCATTGTCTAATGTGGCTACTTAGGACAAAAACGCTTTTATTAAAATGGGGGCAGCACCGCACTCACAATCACAAAGTCACGCTTATCATTAGTCTATTCAAAGGAGGAGAGGGGTAACAAGTTAACCTAAAAAGCAAAGCCATAAACCCCGTCTAGATTCCTCCATTCGATTAAAGTCATGTTTTTTGGCTTTTTCCCCCTTTTTGGTTCCGGCGATTTAGAGTGAAATTCGAAATTGATTTTCTAGACAGGTTAATCCTCCCTCGTCAATCAAATTTATTGTGTGAAAGAAAATCATCCACGACGAGATTGAGAGATTCACGAGGATTACTTTTCTTATCGAGGCCAAAAAATTTTCTTACCCAATTCCTGTTAATTTTCTATATTTTCTTAGATGTCCGATGATATCGGGACATCGATGACGTGAGGAAAGAAGAGAATGGGACAAAACAAAATCATGTTTTTGATGTGTAATTCCTTGTCGTCTCCCCAAACCACGACCGATAGGCTCCACGTTGCAATTGCTTTCAAGTCGTGCGATCGCTTTCAAGTTTCCTAGTAAATCTTTTCTTGGAATTCTTTTCCAATATTTTTCACATGAATTCGATAATTATCAAATAGTATCCAACTTATATTATTTACGTAGGTTAAACTGACCGGATCAGGGTACTGGCTATAATTTCATTCGACAACCGAAGAAACATTTAACTTTGTGTATCCGACAACAGTCGATCGCTTAAAAAATGAACATAAGAAACGAACCCTGGCCCTGTCTTTTTGAGCAAAACTGATCTTCCGAGAACTGCGCAGTGGACTTGAGCTATGGAAGTCATGCAAATCGAACCATACCTGAGCCACATGATCAGGAAAGAGTAACAAAAATACTATATCCTCGCCCAATGAATGGTATCATGAGTTTCTCATTTCCTATCGACCGCATCGCTCGAACACTTCATGCAAATCGGGCGGAACACGTCCTGCGCTGAGTAAGTCCTAGGATGGAGATACACGTGGAACCGATGTGAAGGGCGATATGACACCCTGAGCTTTCTTTTGTTCTTGATCGTTGAAGAAATGACCCGACTGAAGGTGAATGGAAAGCTTGATGCGGAACATGGCAGACAAATGAAAAGTCACGGATTTGCTTGCTGGAGAAACACCCTAAAGTAAAACAACCTTCCTCATCCGATCAGCATCACAAGGGACACGCTGAACTACAGATCAACTTGAATTCTAGCAACCCGATAAATGTGCCCAGCAGCTTGGCTCGGCCTCTCCCGACTGGAAGCAGCTGCATTCATCCATCTCACTAATTCCAAGGAAAGATCGACGATTAGCACTCAAAAACAATGACAGAACATGAACTTAGTAGATCTTTGATGATATGCATTGGCGAGATGTCAAGACTACAGTCAATTAAAATTAGCGCCGAAAACAACTCACAGGACATAAAGAGAGCGTGTTGACGCTTCAATACTACCAGGAGGCAGGAGAAGAGATACTGCATATGCTTCAATATTTATGCCCAAACTAGATAAATGAGTATTCAGCCATCCACCAGGTGTTATTTTCTCCTCTCGACACAAGCTCTACATATGCGGACAGATGTACCAGCAGTATATTGCAAGCACAAAACCTGGGCAATTGCAAGAAATCCTGTGTACCACTTCTTTCAGTCACAACACCAATAAGAGTACCCCAATTCATCCCCAAGGTCATTTCAGAAGATTCATGTCCCATATTGTACAAGAGATCTTAAAACACAAATGGTACAATGAACGTCAAAATTGGAACTCTTATTTCTGGGGTTGGCCCAAACCTTGGGTAAAATCCAAAATCCGCAGAAAAGAATAAGAGATCTTAAAACACGAATGGTACAATAACTCTAAAAATTGAAACTCTTATTTTCTGGGGGTTGGCCCCACCCTTGGGTAAAATCCAAAAATCAGTTCGCTATGGCCTACTGATTAATCTGGCCAACTTCGTAGCAGATGAATCATTCACCAAAGTGCTCACAGTAAATGAAGTGCACAGATCCAATATACCATGCCCAAAGTCGCAGAGCTTATCATGCATCCCATTCCCAAGCGTTGCCGGTAAGCTCAGAGCTCCAGAAGGAGTAGCCAGAGTCCAAAATCCAAAACTCAACACACTCCAGACAGATTGAATCATGAAATTGGTGAGAAAGAATACTGCTTGAAGTACCAGGTCGTATGGAATTATGCAAATGGCACATTTGCATTGCTAATCGTGTTCATCTTCTACAAGTAAATAACACTTCCTTATCCAGGGACATGTATGAACAACAGCAATTCCTGCACAATCAAAGCAGCTAATGAATCAACTAAATGCATGAAAAAGGAAACCAGGCCCTTAAAGCTACTCATGTGACTTGAGAACGTATGACATGTCATATAGAGAAATGCAAGTAACTGCAAAAGAATACAGAATTCTCCTTTCACAATGAGTTAGAAGAGAAGGCCACTCACTATCATGAACAATGATAAAAACCATAAGGAATAAATCCAGCGAGATTGGTTAAGCAGATCTATTGAAGAACGCAGATCATATTCAGTGGATAAGATGCATACATGCACCTTGACACGCGGTACTATAGTAGGCATATCAGATTCAGTGGGTAGCTTCATAGCATTATTTTGTTTGAAATCAGCTTATAGATGCAACTATACAAATTAGCACTGATTAGCAGTGCAGTCACTTCCTCAGAAGATCTACCAGAAAATGCTACGTCATTGATTTTCACAATGTGTTCTGTAGAGAGTTCTGACTATTTCCTATATTCAAAGAAGGTATTCAGTGCAGATAGCAAGTGTTTCATAGTGAAAGGGACATTGAGACGCCAAACAATTCTTTTTTCACTTTCAGAGTCTGGGGAACTCTAGCATAACTCTAGCACTATGAGAACATTTTGTTTCAGAAAAGTTGTCATTGTTCTTATTTATGGAAGAATGATAATGGCAATAATTTTCAGGCTTCTTGGAAGCATGTTTAGTAGTGAAAAGAATTTTTCTAGATATAAACACTGTAAAATGCATAATTGTATTCCACCAGAATAGTAAGAGAAGCTTTTCTCTTGGTTTTCCAAACTCTAAAGTTCTCAATAAAAACATTGAAAAAGTAAAAACCTTCTTTTCAATTAATAATTTAATCCTTTTTGAAAATAAATTTCCTCATTTTTGTCGATGTAATCATTGTAAAATTTTTCCTAAAAGCATTTTCTAGATTGCTTTTATTCCATGACATTAGAACAGACAAAATCTGAAATTTCTGCAACCTAAAATGACCTGTGGCTCAAATTGGGTAGTGGGGTTTGATCTCAAATACAGTGAAGCGTTTATCAGGTTAATCAGCTCGCAAACAGAAAAGATTTGTTGCCTCCAATTCCATCTTCCATTTCATTGGGTCATTTGAAAGAAGAGAAGTAGAAGAGCTTTTGAACATGAAGAGAGGTCATATAATAAAAGACAGATATCCATTTTATCAATGACAGCTCCTTCTGTGCACAGTCCATTCTTCATCTTTTCAATATATTTTCCTGTAAATTGGTTTTTATTTGTGCATCACACTTCCCTCCTCCTTGGTACAATTTTACGTATTTATAAAGAAAATTCTATGACAAAGTCAGGATTAACTAAAACTTGTGAAACCTGCTTTTTAATCAGACAGTCACTAGTATGTCAACTGAATCATTGGCTGCATTGCTTAGTTGACAGTCAGTCTACGAAGCACCTGCGGAAATGAGACACATACCTCATTCAGAATGATCAGCTGAATGGCCTTGTGCAAGCAGTTATTGACAATAATCACTTAAACATTCACATGTAACCACCCAGTACAAGAAGATGGAAGGAGGGGTTTTATTATGAAGAGATGGCATCATGAGGTACCCCATAACCATACTTGCACATCAGTCCTTTTATCTGCTCCGCCTTATCTTTTTTACCACTGGATATGTAGGCATAGTACATGATGATGAATGTTTTCTTTGTTCGATCGAAATTAAAACTGTCCATCTCATCAAGCACACTCTCCATTTCTGCCAACCGCTGCTGTGATCCATACATTACCATTTTACAATGATAAAGAGAACGGCAGATTCTCCACCCAGCACATTCTGCGCGCTTCACGAAGTTCACAAGCTTATCTAACGCATTACATCGGAAATAACTGCCCACTATAGCCCGCATCACACTTGCTGCATTTACAGAGGTTTTCTGCTCAAAGGCCTCATTGATTGAGTTTTCCATCTTGTCCAACCAATCCTCCTGTGCATAAACCTTGATCAGCAACACATTTAACCAAGGTCTATACCCATTTTCTGGAATGAGCCCTAGTAGCGTCTCAATTTTCCTAACTCTGTCCATGATAGAGCTCCTACAGTATGCACATATCATGGCTCTAATCAAAGCCACATCATTCTTATTGACATGGTCTTTTACCAACTCGTATGTCTCTTCCATCTTTTCCAAATTACCCGAGTGTGCATAACCACGAAGCATCAGCAAGTACGTACTTGTATTAGGCTTAACAGGACTTGCCTTCATAGTCTGAAAAGTTCTTTCCATATTGTCCCACATCCAAGCAGTCAAATACCCAGAAATTAGATTGTTATACGTGACAATATTGGGGGCAAGTTTTAAACACTCTACCTCCTGAAAAGCCGCCTCCATATGATCTATCAGCATTAAGCGCCCGAAAACAGAGATAAGAATATTATATGTAACTATCGAAGGACTACAGTCTGCATCCTTTTTCAACTCCTGGAAAAGCTTCTGGCACTTTCCCGCCAAGCCATTGTACATATAAGCACCCATCAATGCATTATAAGTAGAGTTCGCCTTCAATCTCTTACTAGTAGCTTCCGTAAATAGTTCCGTAGCTAGATCAACATCCTTAATTCTACCAGCAACCGTAATGCCTTTGACATACTCCTCCGATGTCATCGGAATACCGCGCTCCTGAAGTTTCCTCTTCCAAAAAAGACCTACTTTCATTGAGACAAGAAAAGAAAAAAAAAAAAGAAGAAGGCATTATGCAGAGGTTCAGCTCACGATTAGTAAAGTTACAAATGCTTCTATGGCTTTCCATACGTCTTAACGATACCAATGCAGGATGGGCTAAATCGAATCCAAGCAACTAAGGCCTACAACCCCTACAGCAATTCACTGACAACGGGACGCAAATGGAAAGGAAAACGAGAAAGCGGAATGTATCAGCACCTCTAGAGCTTGATGAGGCCAGGAGTCGAGCTGCTTCAGGAACTCAACAAACGCCAACCCATCGACGGAGTGGAGCAAGGGTTCGGCTTTCTCGTCCAAAACCCTAACGATCTCGTCAGGCCCGTCGAGCCGCGCCAGCTCGTCCCTCAGCTCCACAACCCTGGCCCGGACGCCTTCGCCGAGCGCCGCCCTGCTCTCCTCCGCCCGCGCGAACTTGTCGACGAAGAGCTCCATGATGTCCCTCATCACGGCCGGGCTCGGGCCGGCCGTGCCGCAGATTCCGCAGGAGGACCCGCGGGCCGGCGACCTCGGGGTCGCGGGGCTCCGAGGGGGTCGCCGGAGGCATAGCAGCTCGGGGTGGGCGGAGGCGGAGATCTTCCAGGCTCTCTTCATTGCGAGCGGCGAGGGGCGACTGAGAAAGGCGGCATCTTTGACTAGGGTTTTCACGAGAGAGAGAGAGGGGAGAGATTGGACTCGAATCGGAGGAAATCCCGGGTCGAGATGGAGCTCCGTCGGGTCCAGCCGTTCTTCGGCGAGGGACGGAGGGAGCGCCTGACTCTGCACCCGACGACGACGGCGATGCCGGCGAAGAAGAGCTGAAGAAGAAGTAGAAGATGAAGAAGAAGGCCGCAGCTCGCGGTCGTTGGATGGTGGTCCCGAGGTTCGAGGTTTCTGTCGTGGTGGGCTGGGCCTGTCTAAATCCATAGTTTTCTTTGTTTAGGCTTGGGCCTAATCACTGCATTTATCCAATTGTTTAGGTCGCATTTGGTAATGTTTCGTTCAAAATATTCTAAAAACGAAATAGAAAAAAAAAAACTATTTCTATTCCAAAAAACGATTTTGAATAAAAATACGTTTGGTAAGCTTCACAAAATTTACATTCCTAAAATAAAAATGAACAAAAACACGTTTAGTAAACTTATATAATTTTCTTTTTGTTTCTTTTAATTTTTTAATTTTATTTCATTTTTCCTTTATTATTTTTATTATTTTCTTCCTTTTAGTCGGTCACCGAGCCTTGGCCAGCTGGCGACTAGTTGATGAGGGCCAGCGGCCTCGCCCGGCCATGACGATGCTCTGGAGAGGTTGCCCTCGACAACCGATTGCCAACCATGGCTGAGGCCGACGACGAAAAAAAAAAGAAAAAAAATGAGAAAAAGAAGAAAGAGAAGAAGAAATGTTTCTTGGAATTGTTAGAAAATAAGAAACAAATTTTTTATACTTCTTATTTTTGTTCCAAATATGTTCCTAGAAAAAAAAAATTGTTCCCGGAAATCCAAAAATAAGATTTTTTTGTTCCAGGGAACAAAAGTGTAAATAAACGCATTTCTTTTTTGTTCTAGGAACAAATGAACAAAAATTGTGTTTCGGAGAATAGAAACAAAAATTTGCCAAACACCCCCTTAGCCATTTTTTACCAATAACATTTCCGCCCAAAATTTGAAAATGGTAAAAGCGTTTCTATCTCAAAATTATGAAAAAAAAAATTATATAAGATTTCACGTATCAAAATTTATCTATTAAGAATCTAAGGTAGACTTTGAAATATTTCGTGTTAAAATTTTTTTCAAAGTATATGAGGGCAAGAGTTACGAATGGTAATTAATTGGAAGAAAAGTACATTCAAAACTAGCTCAATTCGACCGACATCAACCCTCAAGTTATTCTTATTTGTAATTTAACGGAAAAAATTATTAGCTTGTGTAAAGAATACTACACTACGCGGCACGATAGTTTACGCTCATGTATTTACCGACCATAGAGATGGCAAATCAAACTATCAAGTTAAAAATGCTCGGACTCAATATTATATCGAAATTTTTGAAAAAAATGTTGAATATTAAGTTGATATTGTTCTAGTTCATACCTCAATTTTATTTTATTTTTGGTCGGTTACCTCAAATTCACTTTCTCTTCAAAATTATTTGGATGACCAATGTTGCCTTCAAAGGACGCTCGCACCCTTTTAGTTTGGGGGAGAAGATATGGATGGTTATTAAACTTTTGCTTAATGTGTCGTGTTGTTATTGGACTTTTAATTTGTTTAATATGATCCATAAACTATTAATAAATATTCAATCTAATTCCTAAACTATATGAACATGTTCAATACTATCCTTTTATTAATTTAAGTTAACAAAATTTGCCGATATGGCTTCCAACTTGTTAAGTTTGAATAATGAACCAAAAAAAAGAAGAAGTTACACATGAGTCGTCTAAGTAAGGTATTCGTCTTAAGTAAAAGATATAATAATCCACGTAATCGAGTAATGATCGACTTATTAACACTCTAATCTTTTTCCATTTTCTAAAGCATATAGATAAAAAGAATGACGTGTTGGCTCATCATCTTTGAAAATCCAACCCACCACCACAGTACTTCAGGTAAGAATTCCTAACGACGCCTCTGGGATTCGAACTTCTCCCCTTCATGAGGGGGAGAGAACCCGAGCCAACTGCGCCGCTAAGAGCAGCGGTTCATATGACATCTGATTTGTTGCTTAAGAAAAAGGAAGGGAAAATGTCACAAATGGTCCCTATACTATTACCTAATGTGCAATTTGGTCCATGAACTTTCAATCGGCTCAATTTGGTCCTTGAACTATTGATAAATATCTGATTTGGTCCCTGAACTTTCAATCGGCTCAATTTGGTCCCTGAACTATTTGATAAATGTCTGATTTGGTCCCTGAACTTTCGATCGGCTCAATTTGGTCCATGAACTATTGATAAATGTTCGATTTAGTCCTTAGTTACTTGTTTTTCCTTTTTCCTTTTTTATTTTTTTTTTTTTTCATTTTTTATTTTTAATTTTTAATTTTTTAATTTTTTAATTTTTTTTGCTTATTCTCTCTTCCCTCCGCCGGCTCCGGGAGGGAAGCCGGCTCCGGCGAGGGTCGCCCTCGCCGGCGGCCCTGCCGGACGCAGTGAGGGCGCCCCTCGCCGGCGTCGAGCGAGCCCCTCGCCCGACGCCGGGCTGCGAGGGAGCCCCTCGCCCGACGCCGGCGAGGGCTCCCTCGCCGACGCCGGGAGGGGCTCCCTCGCCCGACGCCGGCGAGGGGCTCCCTCGCCCGACGGGGAGGGCTCCTCGCGGATCTGCGAGGAGCCCCTCGCTCGACGCGGCGAGGGCCGCCCCGCCCGCGTCCGGCGAGGGCGACCCTCACTCGGAGCCGGCTTCCCTCCGCCGGAGCCGGCGGAGGGAAGAGAGAAAAAGCAAAAAAAATTTAAAAATTTTTAAAAATTTTAAAATTTTTAAAATAATTAAAAATAATAAAAAAGGAAAAATAAAAAAGGAAAAACAGTAACTAAGGACTAAATCGAATATTTATCAATAATTTAGGGACCAAATTGAGCCGATCGAAAGTTCGTGGACCAAATCGACATTTATCAAATAGTTCAGGGACCAAATTGAGCCGATTGAAAATTCAGGGACCGAATCGGATATTTATCAATAGTTCAAGGACCAAATTGAGCCGATCGAAAGTTCAGGGACCAAATTGCACATTAGGTAATAGTATAGGGACCATTTGTGACATTTTCCCAAAAAGGAAAAACTACTTTAGATGTTTAGCAATAGTTTAGGGGTCAATATTGAATCAATTAAAAATTTATGAATTTGAACTGAAGTTTTGAGATTATTTGTCATTTTCCCCCTAGTTTTTGGTGATCTGGGGCTATTAAGATTGGTCTTTAATCATCTACCATTAGCAATTTTGAAAAAACCAGTTACCCATCGAAAAAAAAAAAAAAAACTAGCAAATAGAATCACAGTAACTAATAACACATAAGAGTTAACCAAAATGACGCCGGAGACGATCAGGATAGCGTCAAAATCTAAGGAAGATTTACTCTCTGATTGGTTTAATATTCTAGAAACATAAAATTAGTAGAATCGTGTCATTTTAATTCTTTAATTTAGCAGATTAAGTTATTTTCTAGATGCACTGCTTGTGCATTGTATTTAATTAGGTAATTTCATCTCGAAAGGTATTTGCATTATATCGCGACTTTTTTCGAAGTTTACGTAAAGATGAGTTATCTAATTGTTACCTAGAAGATATAGAAAGGGATTCTAATTATGTACTCGTAAACATAGTTGAATTCTTGATCGTAGAACACAATTGAGTAATAAATCAAGTTTCATCCTTGGGAATTGGCTCTTGTTTTCTTTCTCTTTGTTTTCTCTCTATCCTTTTTGCTGAATTCCTAGAGTTTTTTTTTTTTTTTTTTTTTTTTGGACAAGCTGAATTCCTAGAGTCCGTGAGGGTAATAAAACCTGTAAAAACTCAAGAATGGGTATCTAGTTGGGTACGGATGGTAATGTCAAAAGAATGTCTTAAAATGACATCGTATAATACTACTGCAAGTTTCAGGTTATATGAGACATACGTGTCTTTAGGGCAAATTTGTGTTCCTTTGGCTCTTTTCGAAATATACAGGGTATAAATAAAGCAAGAGAAAAGTGCTGAAAAAGTTCTAAACCTTTTGTATTTGTGTAAATTTAGTCTTAAACATTTTTTTGGTACCAATTTAGTAATACATATTTTTATTTAGTGCCGATTCAGTCATTTCCGACCAATTTTGACCGGATTTTGCTAACTGAACGCCAACCAATTGACATGGCCTGATCGATATTGACGTTGACAAATTTTATTGATATTTTAATATTTTAAAATTTTAAAATTTTTGAATTTTCTTTTCTTTTCTTTTTGTTTTTTCCCTCCCCTCCTCCCGATCCTTGGGACCTCGGTGACTAGCCAAAGGAGGCGCCGATGAGGTTGACCTCGCCGGACCTCGTCGGCCACCTTGCCCTTGCTGCCCGGCGCGACGGTGGCCGCAAGGGCGGCCTCGCGCTAGGCGGCAAGGCTTGCCCTCTCGAATCGGGGCGAGGGTCGAGCCTTGCCGGTGCCGCCTAGGCCGCAATTTGGCGGGTCGAGCCTTGCCGGCCATGGGTGAGGCTCAACCTCACCGGCCCCGATGCTAGGTCGCTCTTGTCGGATCTAGCGAGGGCGAGCCTCCCGGCGTTGCCCGGCGTGAGGCCGTCCTCACGATCCCTTTGTTGCATTGGGCGGCAAGGGCGAGGTGGTCGGCGGGTTCGGTGGGGTCGACCTCGGCTGGCTGTCGCCTCTGGTGGTCACCAAGGTCCAATGATAATTTGGAGGAGAGGAGGAAAAATAAAAAAATAAAAAGAAAAAGAAAAATAATTCAAAAATATTAAAATATTATTAAATTTATCAACGTTAACACCGATCATGCCACGTCAGCCGGCTGACATCCAGTCAGCAAAATCCGGCCAAACTAAATTGGCACTAAGTAAAAATGTTTATGACTAAATTGACACAAATACAAAAAGTTTATGACTTTTTTTAGCACTTTTCCCAATAAAGCAAAGGACCAAACTTTTTAGGATCAAACTTTTTTTTTGTCATAAATAAAATTCTCATTGAAAGTAGGGTTGCACAATTAGGCCAATTCTACCTCGAAACTGGGCTAGATGACCCTGAAAATCGATATGATTCCCAATTTTGAGTGAAGAACCACTCAAGAAGCGGATTGACTTTGGAATTATTTAACCCTAATTTTTCTCTAGGCATTTTTTTCGTTGTTCTCTCTACCCTCACTCAAACACTTTACCGACTCTTTCTCGTTTGCGATTCAGCCTCCTCTTGCTTGCTCATGGCTCTCCCTTGCTTGTTCGAGCCTTACAATCCTTGCTTGTTCTTGACCTGCCTTTGCTTGCTTATCCTTGTTTATCTTTTATTTTGAATCACTTTGTTACTCATATTATTTTGCTGTAAAAAATGAAAAAAAAAAAAAAGAACAAAAGAAAAAACAAGTTCTTGAGTAGACCTTGCAACTAGACTGAAAAAAACCACAATAAGTTCAAGGATCGATTCCGGATCAGCCTTAATTGAAAACACCATGAACACAGCTAAATATAAAAGAGCCCAAAAGATTTAGGGTGGAGGTAGGAAATCCAATTTAAAGAAAAGGGTACTTCGTATTTGGGCTCTGATAGCCCAATCCACGACTTGATTTTCATCTCAAGTATAATGGTATGTGACAATAGTATCGCTCAATTGAATTTTGCTGTGAAAAATTTGGATCGAAGACAAATACAAGTTTCAAGCGACTATCACGGTGAAATTGTCTGGTCGAACTCCTCATATTCAGTGTACTCGTGCGCTCCTTATTCATCTTGCTCCAAATTCATGGTGTCCATAGAAGCTTCTAAGCGTCACCAAAGAATAATAATAATATGGACATCGATAAGATTCATTTAATTAAAAATGGAACAACCAATAAAATCCCAAACCCTCCACCAAACTGTTGTTTAAATGACTATGGTTATTATTTGGTTTATTTCGTGTAATTTCGGCCCCCTTTTTTACTCCCCTTTTTCCATATTTACCCCTTCCTCCTCCTCCATTCGTGGCACTGCCATGTCGGCCGGGCCTTCTGCGTCCCGGCCTTCAACGGGCAGGGACTCTGTACGGGAGGACCATGCAGTTGTACTGCAGACACAGCGAGGCGGTCACCGGAATCTCCTCCGCCGGATTGATCTCGATCCCCGTCAGGAAGTTGTGCTGCAGATACAAGACCCGTATGCTCGACCCGAGCAACCGGTCCACGAAGTTCCCCGGCACCTGGCCCGTGAATCGGTTGCTGTTCAGGTAGAGGCTCTGGACGGTCGCGAACTCCGGCGGTATCTCCCCCGATAGCCTGTTGTAGCTCAGGTCCACGGTCGGGATCGCGACTCGCCCTGCTGGTCGAAGCAGGCCCGAGAACGCGTTCCTCTGGAGCTGTAGGGATGTGATCGGGTAGCTGAAGATCCGTCCGGGGATCGGGCCAGTGAACCGGTTCATACTGAGGTCCAGGTAGTTGAGCCGGCCGAGCCGGTTCAGGAGGCGGTCCACGGGGCCACTTAGCCGGTTCCAGGAGAGCGAGAGGTACTGCAGGGAAGGAGGGAGATAGGTCGGCGGGATCGGACCAGAGAGCTGGTTGTGCTTCAGGTCGATCCGGGTCAAGGACCAGGACAGGAACGGAGGGACCAGGCCCGAGAGCTGGTTGTGGCAGAGGACGAGGTTGAGAGTGACGGCAATGACCCGACCGCCCTTGGAACTGGGCCGGTGAGCCGGTTGTAGCTCAGGTCGAGGGTCTGGAGGTTCCGGAGCAGCCCGAGGTCAGGGGGGATCCCGCCTGACAGGAAGTTTCTGCCCAGGCCGAGTAAGCGGAGCTTCCTGAGCCCGTAGAGGGACTGAGGGATCCGCCCGAAGACGCGGCCGGGGACGAGGGTGAGCTCGGTGAGGGATGAGAGGTTGCCGAGGGTCGGGTGGAGGCGGCCGGTGAGGCCAGGGGCAGAGGCACGGGGATCGCCGAGGGAGAGGGAGATGACACGGTTCGGGGAGGAGGAGTCGCAGAGGACGCCAGGGAAGCCGCAGGGGTCGGAGGTGAAGTCCCAGGAGGCGAAGAAGTTGGAGCCGGGGGTGTCACGGAGGGACTTGCCGATGGCCTGGAGGGAGAGGAAGTCGACGGGGTCGAGCATGGCGGCGGAGGGGGACGCGGCGCGCGCGAGGAGGAGGACGAGGAAGATGAGGGAGGAGGAGAGCGTGGTCGCGGAGGTCGCCATGTGAATCGAGACGGATGGGAGGAAAGGCGTTGTTGAATTTTGTAGAGAGAAGGGGAGGGGGAATGCTTTTCCGTGAAGGTGGCCAGAGAGGGTGGCGAAGGGGTTTCCGTGGGGAAAAGCGAACGTGAGAGCTTTTATGTGGCGGAGGATGGAGGAAGCCATTAACCTTTTCCACCGAAGACCACGACGTGCACAAGGTGAAGATCTCAGCTGCACCGTCTCGACTACTCACGTGACATTCATCTTATCCGAAGGCGGTTGCGATCCGATGCTTGCTAGTACTTGAGATTTGATCTTAGAGAAAAAACTCATTTTTCACGATTAAGATTAGAAAAATATCGATGTATTACGTTTGCGTTCTTCGTTTCATCAACAAATTATATGAAAACAGATTATCCTATCAAGCATTTGGTGACGTCTTTTGGACGGGATAAATCCGGATAAAATGTCGGATAAAAATTGAAAATAACTTAATAACCACGGCTCCATCAACATCATGCGCAACCCCCCACCGGCGCGGTCTCTATCACTCACTCCTCCTCCTCCAAGGACGCCCTCCAGCCCATCAAGATCGTCCCTTACAACCTCTCCTTGTCCCTGCTGGCTTCGGCCTCATGGCATCCTTTTCCCTGTCGGCTTTGGCCTCATGGCATCCAATTATCTGTTCTCGTTTATTTCCAGGCCTATTTACTCTTTGTACCATCCTCTTTGGTGTTTTCTGCAAGTAGCTATCTTTCAAATGAACGTAACTCAAAAGACACAGAAAAAAGCAGTGATGAGGAGGTGAGAGCCGCAGTGCTTGTAGTAGTAAACAAAGAGATCGCAATCGGGACCATTAAGAGCGGGGTCTTTGCTCTAGTACATGTGTGTCAT
Organism: Eucalyptus decipiens; assembly: GCA_014182575.1. Lineage (NCBI taxonomy): Eukaryota > Viridiplantae > Streptophyta > Magnoliopsida > Myrtales > Myrtaceae > Eucalyptus > Eucalyptus decipiens. Next base: position 16,711,110 of record CM024616.1, read on the forward strand.
CCTCTTCAGCATCTCTCTCTTTCGCACCCACCCTCATACAGATGCAGAGCCTCCTCAAATCGGTTTTCAGATTTTGAATAAGCTACAACTCAGACTCCGAGAAAAAAAAAAAAAAAAAAAAAAACAATTGCAGCCGATTTGGGTCAACTCCAATTTGCTTGATTTGTCCATCCTCATCAAAGGAGGGAACGGTTCTCATGCTCTTCTCTACAGCGTTTGCTGCAATGGTTGTGTTGGAAAAACAAAAAGCTTTCTAAATTTCATAAATGTTGTTTATAGCATTTTCTAAGATTTTCAATCCTATCCTAAATTACACCCAACATATGATGGAATTTTTTACTGTTCAGAAGATATTTGGAGGATTTCAAATCCCATCTTATCCAATCCAATCCTAATCGAAATTCGGACCATTGAACGCAGCCTTAATAATCTCATACCACAACCAATTTATGAACCAAACCAATTGGATGTTACTAAATTTATACTAATGATCAAGTTAATGCTTCGCAATTGAAGGGCTATTTGGTACGTTTCTTCTAGCAGCGGTTTCAAGTCAGGAAATTTGAATATTAAAACACATATTTATTTGATAGCTTTACGTTTCTACATTAATTTACGTTTCTACATTAATTAACAGTGATCCCATAAATCTTGAATAGATGCTCGATTTGGTTGGACTTTCAAAGCACATTTAAATCTTATGACTAGGGTTTTTGCGAAAGAGAATCCGCAGGAGAAAAGTGGGGTCGATATGAAGCTTCTCTGAGTCCAATTGTTAGTGGAGCGCCTGACTCTGCACCGGCCGACAATGGCGATGCCGAAGAAGAACTGAAGAAGATGATGAACAAGAAGAAGAAGCAGCTCGCGGTCGTCGGACAGTGGTCGCGAGGTTCGAGGTTTTGTCGTGGTGGGCTGGGCTGGTCTAAATGCAGAGTCCTCTGTTAGGGTTTGGGCCTAATCACTGCTTTTGTCCAGTTGTTTAGTCACTTTTACCTACAACATTTCCCTCCGGAAGTTGAAAATGGTTAAAGTAGACTCCACGTATTAAAACTCATATATTAGGATAGATTTTTAAATATTTCACGATAGAAAAATTGTCAAAATATACGAACACAAGAGTTGCAGGTGGCATTTAATTGAAGGAAAAGTACAATCCAAACTGGCTCAATTCGACCGACATCAACCCATAAGTTATTAGTAGGTCATATAAAGAACACTACACCGCCGTGGCATGATAATAGATTAACTACTATGCCCGTGAATTTACTGACCATAAAGATGCTTTCAAAGGCAAATCAAACTATCAAGATAAAAATGCTCCAACTCAACATGATATCTTTTTGCTTTCGCAAACCTTATCTAGAGCTTATACCAGAACCCGAAGGAAAATTTATTCATAAGGAAGATTATATATGATCAACGTCGGTGTGGGACAATCCTGCACTAAAAATCAAAATCTTGGAATATCAACATCCAGTATAGATGAATGGCTGGTAAATTTCAATACAGCAGGAACAGAATTTACTAGACTTTGAATTAATCTCAACTGTGCTTTTAAATATATGGAAATCGAGAAGCAACGTTGTCTTCAAAGGGCGACCTCCAGATCCAAAGCCCCCTGGTGGATTTAGGTTACGAATACTCGGAAATTTCATATGATGGGGCAACTTGAACATAAAGGCAACTGCCATGAGGATAGAGGAGGATAGATGGGAACTACCAAAAAAAGGGGAGTTGAAAATAAACATCGATGCAACGCGCTTACCTGGCTCAAATGAAGGATTAATTGCCTGTGTGTGTCGAAGTTCTACTGGGATTTTAATTGATGGCTTTGCAAAAAACGCACTCTCCTCCTTGGCCGAGCAAACTGAAACCCTCGCCGTGGTGGAGACTTTGAAGTTTCCCTCTCCTGCGGTACAACGATTCACCTTGAGTCAGACTGCGGGTGCAGACTTTGAAGTTTCCCTCTCTCCTGCGGTACAACGATTCACCTTGGAGTCATACTGCAACGATTCACCTTTGGAGTCAGACTGCGGGTGCGTTTGGGAAGACTTTTGAGGAAAGTTTTTAGGAAAATGCAAAGACCTTTAACTTTTGAGTTAAATGTGTTTTTTAAAATGCAACTGTATTTGGTAAATTGTACTTTGAAAGTCATTTGTAAAGTATTTTGAGCAAAATGGTGTTTGGGGAATTACATTTACAAATGATCTTTGTGGTAAAAAAAAAATTATGAAAAGAAGAATTAAAAAAAATTGACTGGCAAGTGCAGTGGCCGCCGACGACCTCTGGCGACCTCCGACGACCTCGGATTTGGGGTGGCGAGGCTCGGCGACCCCGGATCTCGAGGTCTGTGAGGTTGCGGGACGTCGTCACGACCTCGGTGACCCGAACCGGGGCGTCGAGGTCCCGCCACACCGCCTCGACCTCTGATGACCTCGATTCTGGGGCGTCGAGGTTGCGGGAGGACCTCGCCGCCCCGGATCTGGGTCATGGCGGGGTCGCACGACGCCGCCGTGACCCAGATCCGGGGGCAGCGAGGTCGCGCGACCTAGATTGGGGGCGGCAAGGTCCTCCTGCGACCCTGCTGCCCCAGATCTGGGTCACGGCGACCCATACCTCACTGCGACCCAAATGGCGCGGCGGTCATGCCACCCCCCGGCGTTGGTCGTTTAGGCGATGGTCACCGGTGACTGCCTGCCCTTCACCGGCGACCGCTCGTGGAAGAAGAAGAAGCTTGCGGAACAAGAAGAAAAAGACGATAAACAAAGTGAGGGCAAAACCGGACAAACAAAAAATCAATGAGGATAATATGGGAAGAAAAAAAAAATTAGTCCCTTAAGCTTAGCATTTTTGGTAAGCTGAAAACCCAAGGCAACCCCCAACCTGTCTTGGGCTTTCAACCTTGTGAAGCTGGCATTTGGAGAATGCAAACCCAAAAACAAATGCCAAACACACTTGCATTTGCCCAAGGGGTTTTGGACCCCCAAAGGGCTTTGGGAAGTGGTTCCCAAACGCATTCGCCTCAACTTAGTGAACAGCTTGAAGTCTACATCTCATTCGCTCTGGGAAGACCGTGCACTTATCAGCGAGGCCCATGGGCGACTATTTCTTTTCTCTAATTTAAAGATTGTCCATTTTAATAGGCCCTCTAATAGTGTAGCTAATTGGGTAGCGAAATCTCATAGGAAAAAAGCCCTCCCCTAGAATTGGTTGACAAGCCCTCCACAAGCCCTTTGCTTTTTTTTTTTTGGTCAATCCTACTCTATTCCTACTCTACACTCACCCTCAAACTTTTGCCCTATCTCTTGCAGGGCGTGGGAGTCGAAACCCACTTTTGAAACTTACGCGTCCTCACCCCATCCCCCCTGAGAAGGTGGGGATTTGAACCCCTCACCTTTCCCTTCCATGTTGGAAGAATGGCCACTAGGGTGAATCCCAGTGATTCTCCGCAAGCCCTTTGCTATCTTTTTTGTTTTGATACCCTGCTAGTGGGCTCGGTTTCTACAAGTTTTTAAAGGAAAAGATGAAGTTTAGACAAAAAAAAAAAAACAATAATATCGAACTTTTCTAACAACATTAATGTATTGAATATTAAGTTAAAAATGCTGTAGTTCATACCTCAGATTCACTTTGTCTTGTCTTACAAAATAATTTAGTTAAGCAATGTTACCTATAGAGGATACTTAGACTCTTTTAATTTTGAAAATATGACAAAAATGTTTCATAAACTTGAGTCTAACGTGCAAATTTTTTCCAAGAGTTTTAATTTATTCATGTGGTCCATAAACTATTAGCGAATATTCAATTTAATTCTAAACTATATAAACACATTGTCTTTTTGGTATTTCAGGTTAACAAAACCTATTGATAAGGCTTCAATTCGTTAAGTCTGAACAGTGAATAACAAAAAAAAAAAAATACGCATGAATTATCTATGTAAGTTATTAATTTTAAATAAGGATATAATAATCCACGTTAATGATTGACATTTTAACACTCTAATTTTTTTTTTCTTTTTCTAAAGCAAATAGATAAAAAGATGGAGGTGTTGACTCGTCATTTTTAAAAGTCCAATTTTGCATATAATAATCCAAAATCATCATATAATGTCTAATTTATTGTTTAAGCAAACAAAAGGACTACATTAGATATTTAACAATGGTTTAGGGATCATAAATAAAGTAAAAGTTCAGGGACGACGCTGCATATTGGATCAAAACTTTGGGACTATTTATGTCATTTTTCTTTAAGTTTATGGGGGGAGCCGGGGATGTTAGGCTTAGTCTTTAACCATTATTAACAAGCCATAAAACCCTACTACCAATAGCAATTTTTAGGGGGCAAGAGCCCTTGATTGCCCTTATTTCCATGGCTGATAATACTCATACTTGCTAGAAGTATTGAAAAACGAGTCACCCCCGGAAAAACTAGCAAATAGCATCACAATGACTAATAACACTTAAGAGTTATCCAATATGACGCGGGAGACGGTCAGCATAGCGTCAAAATAGAAGGGAGATTTTCTCTCCGATTGCTTTAGTATTCTAGCAACATCAAATTACTAAAATCATGTCATTTTAGTTCTTTGATGCACTAGTTGCGTGTTACATTAAATTAGGTAATTTCATCTCGACAGGTTTTTGCATTATTGCGATCTTTTCTTTTTGAAGCTTACATAAAGATAAGATATCTAATTGTTACCTAGAAGATATAGAAAGGGATTCTAACCATCTACTTGTAAATAAAGTAGAATTCTTGATTGTTGAATAGAATTGAGTAATTTTTTTTTTTTAGACTCTGTTCATTTCACGGAAAAGATGGTGTTTCCAGAAAATGTTTTTCAAGAAGCTATTTTCTAGGAAAATAAAATTATTTTCCGGTGTTCGGCCGAATCTTAAAAATGAACTGAAAGATATTTTTGCTGCTCAAGGAAAATATTTTTCTCCATGCACTCTTTTTCAATAATTTTATTATTATTTTATTTTTAAAATCTATTTTTATATTATTTTTATTATTTATTTCTCTTTTCTTTCTCTTTATCTTCTTCTTCATCGCAGGCAATCGATCGAAGTTGAGCTCTAGCTCACTTGATGCCGGTGAGCTCAAGGCTCACCAAATTCGACAAGCTAGAGCTCACGGCTCTTTTAGCTCTCCATCAATTGGCAAGCCTCGAGCTTGCCAATTTGGCGAGCAAAGATGAGATCACAATAGGTCGGTGAGCCTCAAGCTCAAGGCTTGCCTATGGCTGGTTGTTGGCCGTCATTGTGGCTGACAACCAGCCAAGATAGAAGTAAAAAAAAAAAAATTAAAATTAAAATTTTGATATATTTTTTTAAAAAGGAAAAAAGGAAAAAGAAAAAGAAAGATGGAAATGAAGGTAAAAGAAAGTGAGTGAGGAAATTTTTTTTTCTTATCTTCAAAAGTGGAAAATTTTCCCCTTTTATACGACATTTTTCCGCCGGTGGAAAATATTTTGCCTCACTAATTCATTTTTGTGAAACTAATATTGGAAAATCCGAAAAACATTTTTCAGGATGTTATTTTTTGCGAAATGAATGGAGTCTTAAAATTCTATCCTTTTTGGTGAATTCCTAGACTTCGTTTGTGTGTGATAAATCTTGTATGGGTGTCTATGTTTTAAGGATGACATCATATGATACTACCGCCAGTTTCAGGTTATATGAGACATATGTGTCTTTAGTTCGAATTTGGGTTTCTTTGGCAGTTTTCTAAGTATACAGGGCATAGGGAAGGCAAAGGATCAGACCATTTGTTCTTTTGGCGGTAAATACAATTCTTAGAATTGTGCATATACCATAGAAACAATGCCGATGAGCTCAAGGCTTGCTAGATTTTGATGAGCTAGAGCTCGTAGCTCTTTTAACTCGCCATTGATCAGGTGAGCTTCAAGCTTGTCAATTTGGCAAGTATCGGCTTGCCTATGGCCTATTGTTGGCCATCATTGTGGCTGGCAACTAGCCAAGACAAAGGTAAAAAGGAAAGAAAGAAAGAAAAAGAAAAAGAAAAAGAATTAAAATTTTGATTTTTTTTAAAAGGAAAAAAAGGAAAAAAAGAAAGATGGAAAGTTTAACATGGGTTTGAGATAAGAGAAAGTGAGTGAGGAAAATATTTTTCTGATTTTCAAAGTGGAAAACATTTTTCCGTATTTTATATGACTTTTTTTGCTGGTAGAAAATATTTCACCTAACAAGTTCATTATCTATTAAACGAACGCTGGAAAATCCAAAAAAACATTTTCCCAAAAGTTATTTTCTGCAAAATAAACGGAGTCTTAGAATTCTCTCTATCCTTTTTGGCGAATTCATAGGCTTCGTGTGTAATGAATCTTGCAAGGATTCAAGAATGGGTGTCTATGTTTTAAGGATGACATCGTATGATACTACCGCAAGTTTCAGGTTATATGAGACATATGTGTCTTTAGTACTAATTTGGGTTTCTTTGAAAGTTTTCTAAGTATACAGGGCATAGGGAAAGCAAAGGATCAGACCTTTTGTTCTTTTGGCAGTAAATACCATTCTTAAGATTGTTTATAACCATAGAAACATTGTAACATAAAAGAGACCAAAGGGATTGACAGAGTGGGAAACCAATTTAAAAGAAGGAAATTTCATTTTTGGGTTTTGGCAGCCAGTCCGCGACTTGATTTGCATTTCAGACACAATGATATACGACGAAAGTATCGTTTGCTCGAATTTCACAGTGGAAAATATGGATCGAAGTCGAATACATGTTTCAAGCGACTATCGTGGTGAAATTGCAGGGTTGGAACTCCTCAAATTCAATAAATTCGTGTACTCCTTACTCGTCTTGCTCCAAATTCGTGGTGCACATGCAAGCTTCTTAACGTCACAAAAGAATAATAATTAAATGGACATCGATATTACATATTTAATTAAAATGGATCAACTAATAAATCCCAAACCCTCTAGGAAAACTGACCTTTAAATGATTTTGGTTATTATTTGGTTTATTCTTGTAATTAATTTCTGTCACCTTTTTTCTTCCCTTTGTACATTTTTGCCCCTCCTCCTCCGCGGGCGCGGCATTGCCCGGCCGGCCGGCTCTTCCATCTCCCGGCCCTCAACGGGCAGTGACTCTGTGCGGGAGGGACCATACAGTTATACTGCAGACACAGCGAGCTCCTCACCGGAATCTCCTCCGTCGCATCGATCTCGATCCCCGTCAGGAAATTGTGCTGCAGATACAAGACCCGTATGCTCGAGTCGAGCAACTGGTCCACGAAGCTCCTCGGCACCTGACCTGTGAACCGGTTGTTGTTCAGGTAGAGGCTCTCCACGGTCGAGAGCTCCGGCGACATCTCCCCCGATAGCCGGTTGTAGCTCAGGTCCACGGTCGTGATGGCGACTGGCGCGGCTGCTCGAACTGGCCCGGAGAACGCGTTCCTCTGAAGATGCAGGGTTGTGATGGGGTAGTTGAAGACCTGTCCGGGGATTGGGCCGGTGAACTGGTTCATGCTGAGGTCCAGTTGGCTGAGGTTGGTGAGCCGGCTGAGGAGGCGGTCCACGGGGCCACTGAGCCGGTTCGAGGAGAGCCAGAGGTACTGCAGGGAAGAAGGGAGGTAGGCCGGCGGTATCGGACCGGAAAGCTCGTTGTGCTTCAGGTCGATCCGGGTCAAGGTCTGGGACAGGAACGGAGGGACCGGGCCGGAGAGCTGGTTGTGGCAGAGGACGAGGTTGGAGAGCAACGGCAACGACCCGACCGCCCTCGGTAGCGGGCCAGTGAGCCGGTTGTAGCTCAGGTCGAGGGTCTGGAGTTTCCGGAGCAGCCCGAGGTCAGCGGGGATCCCACCGGAGAGGAAGTTTCGGGCAGCAGCGAGAAAGCGGAGGTTCTTGAGCCGGGAGAGGGATTGAGGGATCCGTCCGAACACGCGGCCCGGGAGGATGGCGAGATCAGTGAGAGAGGAGAGGTTGCCGATGGCTGGGTCAAGGCGGCCAGTGAGGCCGGGGGCAGAGGCTCGGGGGTCGCCGAGGGAGAGGACGTGGACGCGGCGGTATGGGGAGGAGGAGTCGCAGGAGACGCCAGGGAAGCCGCAGGGGTCGGAGGTGAAGTCCCAGGAGGCAAGGAAGCTGGAGCCGGGGGTGTCGCGGAGGGACTTGCTGATGGCTTGGAGGGAGAGGAAGTCGGCGGGATGCAGCAGGGAGGCGGCGAGGAGCGCGGCATGTGCGAGGAGGACGAGGAAGATGAGGGAGGACGAGAGTGTGGTCGGCGGGTTCGCCATGTGACGGGAGAGGAAAAACTCTTCCGTGAAGTTGGCAAAGAGGTTGACGAAGGGATAGTGAGTGCGAGCTTTTTATACGAAGGAAGCGACCATGTAATGCTTTCTCACCAAAGACTTCGTGCATCGTGAGGCAAGGATCTCACTTGCACCATCGGATTCGAGAGTTACTTGAGATTCATATGATCTAACGGTGGATGCGATCCAAGTTTACACGAAATGACGCATTTATCGGAACGATAAGGATGTTATTGAGGTTGTGCAATGAGGATAGTTAAATGATTGTACCCTATTGCATTGCTCTCTATTAAAGGATAGTGCATTTTCCTATTGATAACAAGATCATGCTACGCATGACAACGCTTCATTCGGAGAAGAGCTTTTTTTTTTTTTTTTTTTTTTTTTTCAGAAATAGTTCTTTTCGATTTCATTCCGAGGAACAATTTCGAGTAAAAGAACCTTGTTTGGTAACTACACAAAATTTATACTATTGGAATAGAAAAAGAATAAAAATGCCTAACGCAACAACGGTGGCCGTGGTCGTCAGCGGTCGATGGGCTTGCGGCGGCAGTCGACAGTGACGGTCGATGGCTAGTGGTCATGCAGTGGAGGTGGTAGGCGGCGGCAGTGGCGACTAGTGACAGGCGATTGGCGGAGGCGGCGGCGGCACTGACGACTAGCGGTAGCAGTGCATGCGGGCGGCCGCCGACCGCGGTGGCCGCGAGCGGCGGTGGTGGCGACGGTGGCCGGTGGTGGGCGGTGGCTCCGGGCGATTGACGATGGCCGCGGCAAGAAAAGGAAATAAAATAAAAATTAAAAAGAAAATTAGCTTATTTCTAAAAATTGTTAGGAATAAGAAACAACTTTTTTTGCTTCTCGTTTCTCGCTTCTAAATCTATTCCCAGGCTAACTTTATATTATTAGGAATAGAAAAACAACTTAGTGTTACCAAATGGGTTTCTATTCTTTTTTTGTTCCGGGAAACAAAAGAATAGAAACCATGAGAAACAGAAACGTTCTCATGCACTACCTAATCTCAATATAGCATGAGATCTGGCTAGATTATGCCATAGCTGTAACCTGAGATCTGGCTAGATTATGCCATAGCTGTAACCAAATTAATGACTGTAACCCCTTGTATTGCTCTCTATCGAAGGATAATGAGTCCTCCCCAAAGGTAACAAGACGAATTGGGGATTCGTCTCTAAAAATGTGAGCTTCAAGGGATTATTCTCTCAGTCGTCACATTAACCATTGAGAGTTCCTCTATTCTTCTATCTCTTTTGATACATGATCATTAAAACATGGGTCATGAGTTCAGATTTTTCCAAACTCCTCGTTGCTTCCCTTATAAAAAAAAATCAAATTAAGCATGAAAATGAGCAATAGAATATCTAATTATCAAATCGCACTATCGTCTAGTAGCATAAACTTTTTGTACTATTGACAGTGATCCACAAAATCTTATAGTATCCGATATTCACTTGTGCTTGAGCTTTGGCTTAGAGAGGAAGCATTTTCATGTTCAAGTGTACGCTGCACTACAAACTAAAAAAAAAATCGATGTGTTATAGTTGCAACTCCGAGGATCAATGCCGTCAAAACGAATAAGATCTGTCGGAATTCTATTTCGCCTACTCGGGTTTGTTTGTTTTGCCGATTTGTCCAAGCTCACACTTTGTGGTGGCCGGAAGGAGAGAAACCGGTCCGGTCAGCGAACCGTGCCGTGTGATCATACTTGCATCCATCGAAAACGGATGTAAACACTTGCCCGTGTCAAGTGAAAGCTTTGACAATGTTCAGAAAGAAATTAATGCGGTCATACCACAAACCGATTCATGAAGTAAACCGGTTGTATACGTTATTCAATGTATACTAAAGATTGAGTTAATGCTACACAATTTAAGGACTATTTGGAACAATTTCCCCATGCAACAGTTTAGCAAAAATTAATTATTAAATCATACATTTATCGACGGCTTTAGGCTTTTAGACTAATTAACCGTGATCCCACAAATCTTCAATGGAGGTCGATCTAGTTTGATTTTCAAAACACATCGAAATCTCACGACATAAATTTTATTTTTACCCCCCATATTTCATTTTGACAAATCCATTTTTTTTTCATATTTTTATGAGTTATTCAACTATGATACACAATCGTAAGTGAATTTGTATAAATAATCAAATTAGTGTGATTGAAGTTGTGGCTAATTTATTTATAAACGAGATATTTTATTAGTTTTTTTCTTTTGCAATTTTTTATGTTTCTTTCACTTTTAAGTTTGAATTAATCTTCTTGATATTACTGTAAAAAGTCGTTCTTAAACAACCATATTATTCAAGGATTTTCTTTTTGGCTTTATATTCATTCTTTCGAGTTAAACATCAGACAAGGAATTTTGGCAACCGATGACAAATCAACAGATTAGAGCTTAACTAATTGATTGCTGCTATACTCTTGATTGTCTTCTTCTATATAATGCAAATTGTACAATTTGCTTTAAGAGTCTTTAATTCAGGAAATGTCAAGCAGTTGACATATTCACATGTAATTTTGTCAATTTGTTACACTTAAAAATAAGCCAAAATAATTTTTTTTTCTCCTGTCAAAATTTAGAATATTATTATAATTTCCAAAACTTATGAACGAAATTATATGTGCATCAACATACCCTACATTCAACTCTTGCAAATAATTCAGGAAATTCAATTTTTTAAATAAATTAAGTCAAAAGGCTGTAGCTACGAATCTACGATAGCAAAAAAGAAAAAGAAAAAAGTAAAAGTCTACACGGGTTCGCCTTTTTCACCGATTGTGGTAGACATATGAAAAGAAGAGAGGAAAAAGTGCAAAGCTTTGGACGAGGGAATTCGAGGCTACGACTTCTCTCTCAAACCCAAGCCATGCATGGAAAAAGCTGCTTAAAGGAGACTCAAGAAAGAGACACCGGTCAATCTTTATACGATAAAAGACTGAACAAGCACATTCATCCTCTTGGTCTGATCGTTTCTTGGACCACAAGATTCGATCGAAATAACTAAGGGGTTCAGCATTACTAGATGATGACATGCAACAAACCCACTCAAGGTAATGACTTCTGAATCAGCTCACGGAGCCAAAGGTACTGGGGAAGCAAATATCACAGACTTGTATGCATGACACAGAGCGCATGTCATTTGCTTCAGATCATCAAATGTGTGCTTAGATGCTTATCAATGCGACATAAGCAAATCGGAAAACTTTAGCTCAATAAGAGGTTGAACATGAAAGAACTTCATATGTCCAGTAACAATCAGTAACTGTCCGTCATATATATGGCAAAATGTGCACTATGATGTGCAGTAACAATCAGGAGATAATTGGTTGTGCATAAGAATACTGTGCACGTTTCACACCAAAGATAAGATGTAAGAAGCGACATAGAAACAACATGACACCAGCAGAAATGTTATAGATACTTATTAGCAATACCTGCAACACCTATGCCTCCAGCAACATCAATAAGCACACACCCAAAGAAATGGTTCATACCATGAAATGAGCCCACTTATGAACTACAAAGAGAACTACCCATCATCAGCCTCAATTGTACTCTCCAATCTCCATTCCCTCCCCCCCTTCTCTCTCCCCCTTTCTCTTTTTTTCCTTCAAGAAAGAACCCGGCAATAGGTCAATCCATCAGAGGAACCGAACCACCAGCTCCCACAATCTGCTGCTCCATCTACAGTGAGAAAATGAAGAATCAAAGAAAAGGTGTTAAGGATTTATAAAAAAAAAAAAAAAATTAATAGGAGGCTAAAATGTCGAGGTAGCTGCTAAATACTTCTAGATTTCACTTCAAATGCAATAAAACAGCAAAAGAGCAATCTTTTAACCTCTCTTCAAGGCAGGGTCAGGATAGACAAGGATTCTGACCAGGGCATGAATAAAGACTACATAGAGTTCGGACTGCACAGTAACATTTAGGCCAGAACATTCATGAACAGTCACATTCCTTTAAAGGAGGTTTCGACACATACCCTGAATAGATTTTGAAGCTTGTCCTTCAACACAGCACATTCATTTTTCACCTGCTGAAGACATATCAAGCACCTGCCAAAAGAATAATGTTAAACAGAAATCTAAGAGCATGTCACACTCGTAATGACACAGACAGAAGTCGGTGGTGGCTGATTTGTATTCCTACAGTTCTTTTGCCAACAAAATGTCACAATATAGTTTGGATTGTTGAGTTATCTCCACCAGGAATAGCTATAATGTCATTTCAGACAACATGAAGAGGCATGGCAACACTTGCTGATAGAGAGAAGAGAGGGAAAATGTATCTTATATTATTCCACATGAACACCGACTCTTACTATCATTGCCCCTATAGATGTTCCTAAATTTGGTTACCTAGTTATTATGTGATAGTATAAACATTTAGAAGGAAAACCTGGATTTCTGTGATGACTGGTAAGGCATACTTATTCTGTATAAATTAGCTTTCCGCAGGAGGAGCAAGAAGCAACTTTCTTTCTTTTTTTTTTTTTAGGGTCAAATGCAAAAAGCAACTTCCACAGTGGCAAATTGAGCAAACAAAAAGGAAATAAGTTAATTTAAAAAGAAAAAGAGAACAAGCAAAGCTGAAGTTTCTACACTGCCTAACAAGCACTATAACTGCGAAAATCATAGGAAAAGGCACAAAGCTCAGTCATTTGCCTTGTGATTTCAACTGCTTTCGAATAGATGACACTCACAGGTACACCAGCAATTCTATGCGATCACAGAAAGGTCCCTACTGACATGAATATCTTACATGTGGAATGAAGATGCAGATGTACAATGCCACTCTAAGTGACAATTTGGTGAGACAATACTTCTAACTCCTGACTAGATATGATCACTTAAAGTGAAATGCCACATCAGGATAGATAGGTAAGTTACTTCATCAATGATAGCATGCCTACATTTACAATGGCATGCAGATACCGACTCTTAGCTAAGGAAATAGAGAGTATAAGCACTACAGAAACTGTGTCCTATTTGAATTTAACTTATTCAATACAAAATGTCTTTATTTTACACCCCCACAAAAACTGCAGGAAAAGAGAATCTTCAAAAGTGATAGTCTAGAAGGATCAGCATGAATGCCTTTATTCCTTAAGGCCCTACAGGTAAAGGAAAATGGCATTTGAACTCATATATTCAGATATGTATAAAAAGAATATCCAAGTGTGAGAGCAGGAGTGATAGTCTAGAAGGATCAGCACAAGACTTAACATCATGCATTGAAAAACAAACTCACATAATACTCTCAGTTTGGTAGAACTGGAAACTCAATTTGACATCACCCTATAATCTACAGCAGTGCTCCTTTGGTAGAACTCAAAAGCCAAACTAATCTGTTTTGAGAAATGGTTCAATTATTAACCAAGCTGAGAGATTCTTGGATGCTCCTCATGAGAAATCCTTAGGTGCACCTCAAGCATGATGTCCCCGTCATCCAAGCCAATTATAATGTGCCGAGTATTATCCATAAAACTTAGCATTTGGCTGTTAATTTGGGCGAACAGGGAGGTTGCATGCTGCCAGAAAGTTTCTCCTTGGGTAGGCCACTAAAAGGGCTTAAGTTTATTAAGAGGCATGTATAAGCACTTCATATAATTGGTTCCAAAGGAATTGCTTCTTATAGAAACACTTAACAGAAAGTTTTTATACATACTAACTGCAGTCCTATCTTTCATCCTGATAAGATGCAATTGTTTATGGTTTAATCAAATTATGTCAAAAGTCAAATTCTAAATTAGTCTATTTTTGGACAGGACAACTGATGCTGTCAAATGTGTAAAACATATAACCTTGCAATATTTTTCTGTCACATATTCATGGAAACATGTAGTTGCATATATCTACCCCTATGCATGTTCAACCATACCACATACTCTCCACCCAGAATGTCTGTCCCAGATTCACCCACTGCCAGAGGCTAACATTTACAAGTAATTTCTATGCATAAGTAGGAACAAGTGTGAAGCACAAAGCAGCCTAAGCATGTTTAAGATAGACACTTCAAAATGGTTCATCTGTAAAAAGGCCTCAGATAATGAACAAGTTCTGTTAAAACAAGAATCAGTACTCACCCTTCATAACTCTGCGTCTCACAGAAACTTCTGAAGGTAATGCATAAATTTTTCACCCTCATCGCACCTATGCTGAAAAAATTTGCAAAAGAATACTTACTTTGCTTATTGAGGAAAAGATAATAAGACAAGCTATGAAGTACATCATCAAAAACAAAAAGAGTTCTATGCAGTAACCTCTTGCACTTTTAAATTAGTGAAATAACCTTTTATTTTGTGTATCGGTGAATATATCCTCCTCCTATCCAAGTTTAATAGGATTTTCATAGGAACCATCTACATGGCAGCCTCAAGGATTTCACGTCACCCAACTCAATGGGAAACCCTAATGGAAATTTGAGGGGGAACTATTTTCACTAATGCACCAAAAGACATGGACTGACATGACCAATTTGAAAGTACAGGCATCACCAAACGAAAACCCCGGCAATGTAGTGCATTCCTCGATTTTGTGACTAAACAGTATATTCCCCAAACAATTCGTGCGTTCTTGTCAAAATACACAAAATTCCAAAGTTTACAGAAAGCACCCAACTAGTGCGGACAAGAAAGATAAAAGGTAATTGAAAAAGGATATACCTGGAACTACTGCCCTTAAGCTGGTGAACATCAGCATCTACTTGTTTAAAATCAACAGGTGATCTTTCTCTGCCCAAGAGATCGACAAAAACCCAATTAAAACAAAATTCACACCTTTCTTTGCTCTAATATTGCGAACATTATACGATGAGCGAACTGATCAACTCACAGAGCCGCGGCCATATTGTTTATTAGTTTGTCCGAATCCACGAAGAAGAGAGTCGCCACTTCAACAGTGAAATCTGGGTTGCTCTCATCCTGCAGCTTCTGCAGCTGCGTGAACTGGTCGTCCAAAACTCCCTAGAAAATCCGCCAGAAAAACGAAAACCCATCAACCAAAACTCGCCAAACACCACCAAAATAGTCATCTTTTCTTCAAAAAAACCATCTTTCGAGACGCTAAAGTCAAACGGTACCCAGCAAAGAGACCCCACAAAAAAAAGATAACTTTTTCATCACAGATCGCCAACTAGCCATATTCACATCGACCCATCACGAATCACAAGCAGATAAGCACGATTCCATCTCAAAAGCGGTGGGAAAATTCAGAGGAAGGAGACACTGACCTCCTGGAAAAGAGAAGTCAAGTAATCGACGTACTGCTTCTGAAGCTGGTTCACGATGTCCACAGGCGCGTGGTTGCTCTGCCCGTGAAATCTCGGCATGGTCAGCACCCAACCCGGAACGAAGCGCGTCCCTCTCTCGGTCTGCAAAGATTTCGATGGGGGAAAAGCAAGCGAATTCGGAAAAAGGTGGTGTGAAGCCAGAGATACTGGAACGTTGCGAGATTTGGGGAAAAGCCAAGAAAAACCAAATTTTTGTGCAGCCCAGTATTTTCCTTGACCCTTTTTTTTTTTTTTTGGGGATTGACTTTTTTTTTGGGGGGCGGGGGGGAGAATTTAATTTAAGGCCCGAAGAGAAAATAAATTTCTGGCTTTTGTCCAGAAAAATTACGCTCGAGATGATTATTAAGCATATACAAACAAAAGATTATTTCGGTTTTTTATTTATTAATTAAATATAATAAAATAAAAATTAGTGTACCCAAAGTTGTAAAGTTCCTTCGGATTGACTAAAAAGCATCCTACGGGTGCTTTTTAAAGCAACCTTAATTTATTTACCAATTAAGTGAGGAATAGCCCGGCCCCCTAGAGGGATTAAATTAAAAGAATCATTTACTTTTTCATGGCCTGTCTACGGATCTTTTGATCATATTTTGAATATCTTATTAAATTTGATGCTTCTCTTTTAAGTAGTAATTGCAAGTGATAAATTGTCAGTAATTACGTTTTCCCATTAATGGGGCCTCTCCGTGATGCCAGAAAAGGTCATGGGCCGAAAGGGAAGTGGATGGGCATAGCCCTCCAAATTGAGTCAAATGAGCTGGGCCTTAAAGATCTAACCAGGCTCAAGTTATGCATGGGGGAGGGCAGGTTGGGCCTAACAAGGAAAGCCCTTTGATGGATTCTGGAGTCAAGAGAAAAAACAGGAGAGATTTGAACCTTTATGGGGGTAGAAACCTAGAAGCAAAATCTTACTGATGCTCCTCCTATTTCTCTAGACTCGCAATTCAAAGAATGGGCCGAGGTGGCTTAGCTTTAAATGGCTACCGATGGAGCCATGCGTCTAAGGAGTCAGAATTTTTTAGGGCTGGGCAGCCCCTCTACAGTTTGCGAACTGAAAGACTGTCCGATCCAATTTAGGCCCGATGTTCTTTTTCTAATGGAGACCGAGCATCAAAGAGAGTACATGTTCAATCAAACAAAAGGGATCAGGATTCCAATATCCATTTACTTGTGATTTAAGAGGCTTAGCAAGAGTGCTGTGTTTAATGTGAGATGAAAATATCATTGTGGGATGTGAATTTTAGTTGATATTTCTATTTTCAATGCTTATGATTTTCAACATTGAAAATTCAGTATTTTTATTTTCAACTTGTTTTTTTGTTCGATTGAGCAAGTCAATGTTTGTTTTTCAGGATTAAAATATATAATATTAAAGACTTTTCATACGCATTTGATTTGGATTTGATATTTTATTGCAGTAATTATAAATTCCCTTTTGCAACTAAATCCCCTCTTATTTTAAAATTTTTGCAAATTCTCATAGGCCGAATGTGATAGTTGCTCCTAAATTGCGAGTACATATAGGCAAGCTCCAATGAAGAGGTTGAAGAGCTTCAAATTACTGTATTTAGATACACTGCCTCAGGCATGAGTCCTCGTGAAGTCAGCAATCGTAAAGGTTTAGGCGTGGGTCTAGAAGGTTGACATTCCTAATAATTGGTATCGAAAAAAATTGGTAATTGATCACCCAAAAAAAGTTGAAATTTGGATCCCATCAGCTTTATCAAACTTTCTGGAAATTGAGAGAGAGAGAGAGAGATCCCATCAGCTTTATCAAACTTTCTGGAAATTGAGAGAGAGAGAGAGAGAGAGATCCCATCAGCTTTATCAAACTTTCTGGAAATTGAGAGAGAGAGAGAGAGAGAGAGAGAGAGAGAGAGAGTAAGATCAAGAAGGTTAATTTGATATGGATCAAGCTGGATTTCGTCATTAGTTTATTTTACAAGCCTAATCGCATCAACAATCAAGCGACAATGGGGGTGGCAATACCATCAAAGCCATTATTTAGTCAAACCTTGGTGAATATTTCTTCTCTGAATTTCAAGTTCATCAATGCATTTTCCAATCTCACCTCCTCTGATTGGTCAAAAAAAATCTCACCTCCTATGTCTCTTTAAGGGGTGATTGATTTTCGATTCAATGAACGATGGGGAGAGCACATGAACTTTGAGATCACTTGCATTTCCATTCTCCGAAGCATCTATACCCCCTGAAAAAAAAGAAGAGAAGATAAGTTCCGAACCTTACCAACAACAGTCATCAGAAAAGGGGAAAAAAAAGGCAAAGACCAAAGAATCAGTCACCTAATTTCTGGTCAGTGGAAGAGTTGTCGCAAGAATCCATGGTGCCAGTGGGACCGAGGGTCGAGAGCGAAAGACGTGATGGAGAGGGAATGGGAAACGCCGAAGGTGGAGAGAGAATGGGGGTGATAAAAAGACCAATTACACGCATGGGATTACACTTGCTGTGCATTTTTATAGATAAAAAATAAAACGAGGGATTTTAGATTAGTAGGTTTGCACATACAAAAATAATAATTGATCCAGTTCTTCCTTAGGACCGGGAATCAGATTGCCAAGATACAAATTCCACTTTTAAGAACTAAGAACTGGACTGGCTACTCTTGGAATTGAATCCAAACGGCTGGTTTGAATCAGTCCAAGTGGTTTTCAGTTCGATTGATCCGTCTTGCTTCTTGCACTGTCAAGAGAGAAAGCAAAAATCTTTTTATGCTCCTTATACGACATATCAAAAGACACTTTTTCTTTATTTGATTCATGTATGAAATTCCGACTTTCTCCATAAATGCATCAAAATACTCCATCCGCATGAAAGATATAAAAACTTACTTACAGCTGAAGGGTTGGAATAATTTGTTAATAATTCCAACCTAAAATCTTAAGTCATATTCAAACTCATGAAAGCTAAGCATTAGATTACTCAGTCCATTTTTCCTGATAAAAGGAATTTACATGAAAGAGGCCTTGTTAACAAGTGCCAAAAAGCATTTTATTATAATCTAAAATAACGATATTGAAAATGTAAAAAGAGGCAAGATGTGCGCATCAACACGTGACCCTTATAAGTCATTGAAAAAGAGATGTTTGTTTAATGAATGACAATGATATTTCCACCAGAAATGGAGATCCTATAGTTGTATCAATCACCTTAACCTAAACTCCAATATCATTTTTGATCAGCCTGAACTATGGTATTGTTTGTCCTATGATTGCACACATTGCCCAAAGATCCCGCCCCAAACCAAAGCCCTTCTATCCCAAACCAAAACAACAAGCACAACATAATTTGTTACATCTCTTGTGCCGGTTGCTCCATTCCCTCTAAAAGTTTATTATCTCAGTCATAAAAGCTACTGACACTAAATTGTCATATATATTTAAAACATTACTATCACAGTAAAAAATATCAACTATCTCAGGATACTATCGTTTTTTAAGGGAGTCTCTTCTCTTCCTGAGTAAGTGAATATCATCCGTGCCATATAATCTGTCTCCATCAACTTCGTATCATATGCCATCCGTCACAACCATTCTAACGCTTTCTTTATACCGATACCCTTTCTTTTTTTCAGGGATAAGGAAAGATTCCAAATTTCAAAACCAAGAGTTGGAATAAACCACACATAGGAAAGAGTACATAACAACTATGTATATCGTGATATAATCAAGAACCATTATGATTACTTGATAATACTTATTATGATTTTGTGAAAGATTACTACGAGAACTTTCATTAAACTCCGAAACTCTATGGGATCGACCTTGTTGTTGTGAGGGTTCTCAATTCATGAGGATCAGGGAGTGATTTATGTCAATGCAAACAGAACCTAAAGTAAGAGTTGGATTAGAAGTTGGTGTAACAGATTATGAACTGATTTATTATACTCGTGACTATGAAACCAAAGTTATTAATATCTTGATAGCATTTTGGGTAACTCCTCAACCCGAAGTTTTACTTGAGGAAGTAGTGCTGTGGTAACTACTGCATCTTCTACTGGTACATGAATAATTATGTGGATTGATTGGCTTACCAACCTCGATTGTCATAAAGAAACATACTACCACTTCAAGACTGTTGCTAAAATAGAAATCATTATATATGTTACGAAGTTTACCTGTTAGACCTTTTAAACGAGGCTCAACTACTAATATGTTTACATCCATTATGGTTATTCAAAGTCCTATGCGCTCCACGTCTGGAGAATCTCTGAATCCATCCTTTTTCATACGAAAACTTTTCAAGGCCCATCTCATGGCATCCAAGTTTAGAGGCAAAGATTGAGGAAGTTTGGCCACCCACGTGTATCAAGTCGAATCATTACGAATGGTGAAAAGCAATGAAACCGGTAGAAACTGTTTGATGCATCCTAATAGCCGGAGGTGGTTCTACGTTGGATGGCCCAACAAGGATGATGATATCGATACTATAAACGGGTGCATTTTAACACTCGAAGAACTCATATGGAAGGGTAGGGATATGATCGAGCGGTATAAACATAACAGAGGTGGCCAGCATATCTACTCCTCCGTTTGGAAACGGCCAAGATTCTTTGCCCATGGCGAGGAGACGAGCAGTTTCTATACGGAGGTGTACGTCGGCATAGCATAGGGTTTGGAGCACTGCAGCACATTCTCTCTCCAATTCTTTTGCCTTTTGGGTTGGGGCATTGGACAAACATCTTTTGGTTTCATGGTGTTCCTCTTTTGGAATAAAGGCAAAGGGCTTAAGAGTGTACAGAAATGAACCAGGCATTTCTGATCGGGGTTTGCATGAACGGGGGCAACCGGGAAACTTGTAGGAGAAGGACACATGCCGCAATGCAAAGAGATGCTAAGATTGAAAAAGACTTGTCCTTCCGAACGTAAAAGAGATTCTACTCCTTCGCGGAACGAAAGGCCAGAAGGAATAATATAAAGTTGCCGACACAAATGGGGAAATTCCTTTCATGGGCATTGTGTCTTGCAAAACAGTAGAACGACATCATTTCATGTTCCTATATTAGATAGGCTTAGAGTTTCATGTTGCTTTCATGGTCGAATAATTTCACAATGGAATCACCTGACTAATCTGAAAAAAAAAAAAAAAAAACCAACTTGTTGTCAAAGAACTAGGAAAATTACCAAAATAGTCCTAAATCTATAGTGACTTTTCCAATTTAGTCTTAACTTTTTTTTTTGCCAATTCATTCCTTAATCTTTTGTAATTGTGCTAGTTTAGTTAATCCGGCCATTTTTGGCTAGCTGGCGTTGAAGTGGACGTTAGCTACCCAATTGGCCAATGCTATCGCGGACAATTTTTTAGTAATTCTTTATTTTTTTGAATTTTTATTTATTTATATTTATTTTTCCCCACTTCCTTCTCCTTTTCCAGTCAGTCGCCGTTGGCGATAGGCCAAAGGCAAGGCCAAGCAAGGAAGCCTAGCCATGGTCGGGTGACCTCGCCTAGGTCGCTAGCTAGGGCCGGCAAGGCTCGTCCTCACCGAATTTGGCGAGGGTTGAGCTTCACCGACCATGGGCAAGGCCCGACTTGCCAGAGGTTGTAAGGTCAAAGGCTACGACCTCGCATGGCCTTTGGCAAGGGCTGCTAGTGGTTGGACAAAGCTCACCCTCGTCAGATCTGGTGGGGGTTGAGCCTCACCGACCATGGCGATGACTGACCTTGCTAAATCCAACAAGGCTTAGCCTCGCCTAGCCATGGTGAGGCCGCAACCTACCCATGGTTAGAGAGGCTCGCCCAAGCTAGAGGCAGGCGAGGCCTTGCCTAGCCATGGCGAGGGGAACCTCATCGTCACTGGGTGAGGCTCACCCTTGCTAGTGGTTGGCGGGGCCAAGCCTCGCCATTGGTTGGCAAGGTTGACCTTGCCAACACTCGCCTTTGGCTGATTGGCTAGAGGAAGGAGGGATGAGGAAGAAGGAGAAAAAAAAAAGAAAAGAGAAGGAAAATGAAAAAAAAAATTATTATTAAAAAATTATCCATGTCAACGTTGGCCAAATGACCAATGTTCATGTTAGCACTAATCGGCCAAAATTGATTAGATGAAATTACAAAAATGTTTTAGACTGAATTGGCCAGAAAAAAGAAAAAAAGAAAAAAAGAAAAAAAGAAAAAAGAAGGTTTAGGATTGAATTGGAAAAATTATAATAGGTTTAGGGCTATTTTGGTAATTTTTCCCTCAATGAACCATTTGATAATAGAAACAAAATATGCCTAGCTATGTGTAACTCTAGAGTTAATAATATCGAACCGGTTATAGCAGAGAATACGTAGTAATAATTAAAAAAAAAAAAACAACAAACTAGGAGCAAACAAACTAAATGGTTGCGCTGTAAATCTGTAATGCATATTTAGAGGTGGCTCAAGAGAAGGGAAACATCAGTTTCTTGAGATCCAAAGCTTCTTCAAATGGATGTTTGGGACACAAAAGGGCTCGAAGCGAAATTCCTAACAAGTACTCACGTGCGTTCCAGATTCTACACAAGATGTAAATAAGTTACTAGAAAAACCCTCTCTCTCTCTCTCTCTCTCTTTTAGTTTTGGCTAGTGTGATAAGAAGATGAAAAAGCACTTTTTATTCAATTTGGTCGAACGTGGGTCCCCAAAATCCGACATCGCAGATTCAAATCTTTTGGAATGTGATTCCAGTTGTGATTAGATTAGTTTGAAAATTAAACTTAAAAAATTGAACAGTAGTCTTAATTTGAACTCTTTTGGAATAAAGAAAGGGAAAAAGAACAAAAACCTAAAATCCTAAACTTTGTTGACTATGACAAATTTACCCCAAACCTTTTTTTCGTGACGCCAAAAATCTCAAATTTGAATTTATGTGACATATTTATTCCAAACTTGTACATTGCGATAAATCTATCCAAAACTTTCTTTTTTGTAACACCAAAAATCCTAGACTTGTATTGGTATGACATATTTACCCTAAAAATTTAGTGTCTTAGAAAAGGTTTTGGGTTTATATGTGTCATAAAAAAAAAAAAGGGATAAATGTGTCACACAAATATAAGTTTGAGATTTTTGGTGTTATAAAAAAAATTGTGTAAATGCATCACATGAGTACAAGTTTAGGGTTTTTAGTGTAACAAAAAAAAAATTAAGGTAAATGTGTTATAGTAGGCAAAATTTTGGGTTTTTGGTGGCTTTTTTCGCATAAATAAGAGAGAAGGTCAATTAAACGAAGGATGTTAATTAATCAAATGTCCAGCTAATCTCGGTAGGCTAGACCTGAGTCCGAGGCCGGGGTCTTGAATTTGAGCGTCGAGAACCCTATGGGCTTAACCCAAGTCCGGGGTTGAGGTGTTAGGGTTGGGCACCGGGGTCACGAGCCGAGCCAAGGTCCTAAGTGGAGAGCTGAAAGCTCCAATCTGGCTTGGGCGTTGGAGACTAGGGTCCGAGCGTCGGGCTCTATGGGGGAGGCCTAAAGGACCAAGGTCCATGCACCGGGGTCTCTGTGAGGCGCTCGTGCTTGTGCTCATCTTCAGGGTCGCAAAAATACCGTCAAACGGACCACCTGATCTCTCTCTCTCTCTCTCCCCCGACCGTGAGAGGCTCCAGGATCATCTTTCAAAAGGAGGGCGGAAAGGGATGCTGATTTTCTCTCTCTAGGGAGCTCACTTTTGCCCCTTTATGCCTTTCGATGCACTATGCATTGCTTCCAGACACAATTCCAGGAGCCTCACTCACATTTACAGTCCCTCGCTATTTCTGTGTATATCTTTATCTTTAGCCCTTTGTTACCGAGTCTATCCATTAAGGCCTCCAGAGCGTTGTGAGCGTGTGCGTTCTTGGAGGTTCCTTGACTGCAAAACCTTGTGCGTCGGCGTGGCCTGATCATCTCAAAATGCATTTCCACGGATAGTCGAAATGGCTTCCTCCGGCGGGTCTTGTGACCAGCGACGTGGTGGGACATGTTCGCACCGAGCGTGGGCACGTCCCTGAGCTACGGCTCGAAGCACGTCGCTGACAGCTGCAACATCTAGCCGTACACCTCGGTACGGACGGCGCACTCTGGAGTATGGGTTATTACATGGACCTGGTGCATGCATTCGCTCCAAACAAGTATGGGGGCTAAGAAATTGTGATGAGAATGCATGAATCAGGTCCATGCAATAACGAATTCTCATTCTGGAGGGGGCAGTTGATCGCCTGTTGGTATGTAATGGTTTGACAGAGGGTTTGGAGAGAGAGAGAGAGAAACAGCGATGGGTAAAAATATCAGCTTTGAAGCTAATCAATCTCATGTGAATCATTCAAGAGTCATCTTCATTTTCCTTCTACTTTCTGCACAGGGGAGGACAGATCGGATGCACCAAGTCCTGGTGAGCCGAGCACGCAAGAGTGGATTCGCTGGGGGTTCGACTCGCTCCCGTAGGTAAGACATATACGCACGCCACAAGAATTTCAATTCATAACAACGCGTGTCGGAGGAGCAAACCCTTACTGCAATTTTTCGATTTCTTTTTGTTGAGTGAAGCCATCAAAGTGCAAGAATCAGACGTAGCAATTGTGAAATTACCCATAAATCGTGCTTAAGAGTCTGAAATTTTAAAGTTCAGATTTAGAGGGAAGGTGTTAAATGTAGATCGCCTGTGTCAATTCCTCATCGCAATCTAGCAACCCGGCTTGATGAACTAGTTGTACAAACCGATCCTAGAACTCATAGGATTACTCTCTCTGCTGCATCATCACTAGGAAATCATGAGATCTGCGGCATCTAAATGGCATGTGTACTTGCCCTAGAGCTTGATAATTGTCGGAATATCTGACCAAAAGGTTGAGATTATTGGCGCGGAGAGAGAGAGAGAGAGAGAGAGAGAGATGCGGCATCTGAATGGCATGTGTACTTGCTTAGAGCTTGATAATTGTCGGAATATCTGACCAAAAGGTTGAGATTATTGGCGTGGGGAGAGAGAGAGAGATAAAGCAAATATATGTAAAGAGCTTATAAATCCTATGACAAGCGATGTGAGATACTCTGGCATCTTTTATCGCATGCAAGTCAAATTATGAATGACACATAAAATCCAAGAAACAAGATATTTCACATGTAAAGAGCTTATAAATCCTATGACAAGCGATGTGAGATACTCTAGCACTTTTTTATCGCATACAAGTCAAATTATAAATGATACGTAAAATCCAAAAAACAAGATATCGCACGTGCCAAATAAACTGAGATGGAATCTAATTCTGATAGTATATTAAAAGTAGTCCCACCAAATATACGTAAAGAGCTTATAAATCCTATGACAAACGATGCGAGATATTTTGGCACCTTTTATCGCATGCAAGTCAAATTATGAATGACACGTAAAATCCAAGAAACAATATATCGCACATGCGAAATAAACTGAGATGAAATCTAACTTTGATACTATATTAAAAATAGTCCCACCTAAAAGCTTAAACTTAGAGGTCTAGGGGACCACATCTAATAGATCTGAATTTTCTTCTTCAAAGAATTATAGTAAGAAGGACGACTACACATATATACCAATAACTTGCAGCCAAACGCCGCATACATTAAAAGGTTCAAAGCTTAACTAAGACTATAGCCATGGCCATCCGCGCCTTTACACTTTCCCTCGCCGGCTTGCACTCGACTGGGATGTCATCGGCAGCGGTTGCAGGCTCTTTCTGTGAGTTGAAGTGGATGGCGGCGACGGTGGGGCCGATGCGAAGGGCGGTGAAGAGGCGTGTGTGGAAGTTGGCACGTGAGTTGGGAGGTCGAGGAGGCCGGTGGGAGCTTTCCACCGGAACAGCGCCGGGATGTAGCGGGTGGATCCCCACCGGAGGGCATGGCCCCACGGAGGCTAATATCTCTTTGGCTGCCCAGAAGGAAGGAAAAATATATTTTCAACGTTCCTCTCCTTTGGTTGGCCATTTTTAAAGGAAAATTGTCCAAAAAGTCTTAAACCTATTATCCTTATATCAATTAATTCTGAACTTTTTAATTTTGCTAAATAAGTTCTAAATCTTTTCATATTTGGCTAATTGAGTTCATCCAATCAATTTTTGTCGGAAATCACTGATTAGACGAGGGCCGTCCACGTGACACGACCAATGCTAGCATGAATTTTTTTAAATAATATTTTAATATTTTTCAAAATTTTAATTGGTTTTTTTTTATTTAAAAATTCCTTTTCTTTTCTATTCTTTTTTAATTGGGCCTCATCGATTGCCGGTGGAGGCTGCCGGCCTCAGGCGAGGGTTGCCTTTGCTGACCTCGAGCGAGGGACATTGGGGCTTGGGTTAGCAAGGCTGCCCTCACCGAATCGGGTGAACATTAGACGTAACTAAAGTCACAAAAGGTCATTGCGAAAATTTAAAAATTAAAGAAAGTGACAACCGAGTTGGACGAGTCTATTTGGCTCATATACAGCCAACGAGTAGGAAGCCCCTTCACTTATCGTCACAATCTTTTTTTTGCTCGCTATTATTCATTTTCAGAGCATGGAACTAAGCTTTAAATAATATTATAACTGTGTCACTACATTACTCTGTCTAATTGTGAAGGTTATATTTAAAGATAGATGTGGGAAGAACAATGGCTAAATCAAAATTCATGACACGAGAGAAAAAGTAAATTCGATTTTGCTATGAAAAAATTAGATTGATTCGTTTTTCTCCTAACCGATAAGTCTTATCTAAAAATTTGATGGAAAAGTTAATTAATATTTGTGCCTCTTTACAGATTTAGATTGACTCATCAAGTCAATTAATTTGCCTTGCCTGGGTCTCGTATCTTCATCCTAGGAAATCATTTAGTTGACATAAGATTAGGGTTTTCAGTGGTCACCCTTCCAACATGGAAGGAGAGGTGAGGCTCAAATCCCCACAGGGGTTCAAAAAATAAGGGGTGATGATGAATTAATATCAAATTTGAAGTTGAATGGGTTATCGAATTTCATTTATGCTCAATCTTTAAGAAAAGATATGATCTTAATATGTCCAGCACGCTCGTTCAAAATATATATATATGTCCAACACGCACAAAGTCGCAGATCAAAATATTATTTTTGTACGTCGCAGATCAAAATATCATTTATGTTCCATTTTGATCGTTTGCATATTTGTGGGCCTTTCGGGCCATGTACTTTTGTGCATATTTGTGGGCCTTTTGGGCCATGTACTTTTGCGCTCTCATGACAACCGACCGCAATCTTTTGTTGCTCAACCGCTACAATATTTCTAACATCCACATCATCTAAAGATTGACAAGCGAAAAGCTCCTGATGTATTCGCTCAATAAACTGAGCCATCAAAAGATCATGATTTCTATTTCTAACCTCGCTGCTAAAAAGACCAATCTCCCATTTTCGGGTCTCTCGTCATGGTCAATCTCAAGAAGAAGTGGGTCATTTCTGTTCCATTTTGATTGTTTGCATATTTGTGGGCCTTTCGGGCCATGTACTTTTGTGCTCTCATGACAGCTGGTCGCAATCTTCTGTTGCTCAGCGGCTATGATATTTCTAACATCCACATCATCTAAAGATTGAATAGTATCTAAAGATTGACAGGCAAAAAGCTCCTAATGTATTCGCTCAATAAACTAAGCCATCAAAAGATCACAATTTCTATTTCTAACCTCGTTGCTAAAAAAGACCAATCTCCCATTTTCAGGTCTCTCATCATGTCAATCTCAAGAAGAAGAGGACCCAAAAAGCCCGAACTGTCATATGCTACAAGGAAAATAGGTATATCTGCAACAAGTAAAACACCATAATCAGGAGTTAATTGTAAGAATTGCATAAGTTAACATGTACAATACTACAATTAGAAATGGATTGTCATGAAATTTATGCATCCTTTCAAATTCTAGTATGCTTGACAACTATCAGATTTAGTTTGGCATGTGGCCATTCTCTCATGGATTAGTCTATGATGACTACAGATGATTCCATTCCCAGAACTCCTTCCAAAACGTTACTCTCGGGACACCTGTCATCACTATCAAATGGATCGCTATAATCACCCTCTGACTTGACTCTACCCGGAAGCAGCACCCCTTTTGGGCTGAGCACTTATGGCATCTCTGTGGCATAAAGCTTAACGCCCATGGAGTGTAGATGCAACTCACAAAGCTTACTAGCCTACAAGATGAGAACTACAATACGCTTAAGATGTAGCTTTCTTCAGGCCTTGATAAGACAAGGAGATAAGGCTCGCAGGATCATGACATAAGACAATGGGAAAATTACAGGACATCTCAAAACTCAAAAGGTCAACGACTCCAGTCCCCACAATGAGTGCTAAATGCATCATATTTTTGTCGAAGATTGCATTTCCAACCGTAAAAGTGTGGAAGACAAGAAACAAAACATTTGATCAACTCTCTGCCAGAATGCGATTATACATAGAAATTAAGAAATCAGTCGAACTGCTAAGCACATCTGGGAAATTACAAATCAACAAAGCGAATTAACTTACTACTCATATGACACAAGAGGTTTTAGATTGACAAAGCTCATACGTACCAGAAAATTGTAAATTTCAAGAAATTACTTGTAGAAGTACTGCAAAAAGTGATAAATTTCCCATGAGCCCACCATTGAACATTGTTGCACGCATTTGAATGTCAAGCCCAATGTTCTCAGCACAAAAGACAGCACCTTGTCCATTACAATGTAGATAACCCAAAAATTTAGTGTCTAGTAAGCATGTGTCATGGGCCACGTCAATCAATGGCCCGATCAGATTGGCCCGATCAATCTAGCATTCCCTTGCTCGTGCGGTTTTAGGATTTCTCCCAAATAGCCTTTATAGAGAGAAACTCTAGAAAGAAGCTTTGGATTGTATTACTTTGTGAAAAGGATTTTAGAGAGAGAAACGAGAGAAGCTTTGGATTGTATTACTTGTGAATGAGATTAATACAATAAGGAGAGGAGATCCCTATATATACAAATACAAGACAAACTATATCCGTAGATCTCTCATCGATCTAACGGTGGAGATCACATCTCTCTAATTACTAATTACCCGCATTTATTACATACGAATACAATTACCATATCGCCCGCCCTTGGGAGTATTCTAGAAGACTCGAGAAAACCAAGGGGATACAAGTCGAGGGTTACTTAATCCACGGATGTGTCATGTGGTGAGTTTGGAGATAAGTTGTCCATTTTCCTAAATCAATATGCACGGGCATACTCGACAAAAATCCTGTTCCACCATCAAGAAAAGTCAAAGTTATGCACTTTCATGGCCTAAAAACCAAGTAAAAACCAATAGATACTGAAAAAAAAAATCCTCGATGAACCTGTCCATCCCACTAAATGAATAGTCCACAGTAGCAACATCACCACAACCCATCCCCTCTAAATAATAATTTTACGCCAGTTTTACCATGCTATTAAATGAGGAAACCACCTAAAGGTTGAGATAATTAGCTAGCGATCTCTGTGATTCCACCTTGCGCAAGAATTTGCCCCTAAATAAAAACTAGAAATAAAGCAGAATCGCCCCACAACTTCAACAGTCTGGAACAGAGAGCAGGGACTAGTCCGGCTATCATAAACGAACGGACCCTATGCCGCCGCAAAAGCTCGATGACCACAGCCCCAAGAGCCAAAGCCAGACCTAAACCTCTCGCGAACCTGTCTCCGAAGCAACGCATCAACTGGTACACTAAGTAAACTGGCGCAGCTTTAGCAAACAAGTGCTCAAAGAACAACAAGAACAAGATCACGAACAAACAGCCGCCCGCCAAGTCCTTCCCTTCACCCAAGTACGAAAGCGACAGCACCAAGCACCCATTATACTCAAAATGCACGTGGTCCACGGCGGCGTTCACGGTGATTCTCTTGAAGAGGACCACGGAGTCAGAACCATAGTTGACGCCGCGATGGAGGTGGATGATGACAGGGTTGATGGCGCGGGTGGCCTAGGAGAGGAGGAGCTTGAGGCAGGTGGCGAAGGCTACGTGCCTCTGGAGGACGGAGATGGGCAGCTGTGGCGGCGGCTTCGTTATGGGGGTGGTCAGCTTGTGGATTGCCGGCGAGAGTCTCGGGCGAGTCAGGCGAGAAGAAGGAAGTAGCGTGTGGGACGGATGGTAGTTGGGTGGGAAAATGGCAAAAAAGAAAATTTGGATTAGGATTTTGATGTCCAAGAAGAACTTGATAATATAGTCATGTTCTAGAGCATTTTGGACATAAATACTGGCAGTAGGTAGAGGGAGAGAGAGGCAATCTCTACCATTAGATTTAGAGTTGATCAACGAATTTAATGAATCAACTTCTTGTATAAATAGGGGAACTCCCTCTCTCATTTGTATATATTCAAATATTTGAGCAATGGAAAATATATTCTCTCCAAAGTTTTTCTCTTTTAATACCTTCTCTCTATAATCCGAGTGAACGGTATGTTCTTTCAACCGAGTTTTTCATGCCAATGCTTTTTAGCCATTTGGCCCACGATTGTGTAGCTAACCCTATCAACACGACACTCATGTCTCACACCTTTCGCGATGGATGATAGGGAGGGGGCTCAGTTTTTCTATTATTTAGCCGTTAACTAATCCAAGCTTCTTGGGGTAAACCTTGTAGCTTGGGGAAGAGTTGAATGGGTAGATAGGATTTCATGCGACAGTGGCATTCGCATTGTTTATTATTTGATGACACTATATTACATTCTGATTATGAATATATTCTTTCTATCTACCTAGCAGAAAAGATACGTGAATATCGCATTCAATATAAATGTTCACAAAATATACTTTTTATTTTCTTTTAATTTTTTTCAAAGATCAACTAAATCGATTGATAGTTGATGCATCGACTTGTATAATGTAGAGATAATAACACAAATGTTCCATGAAATTTTAATTTGTTCAATGTGATCCATAAACTTTTAGTATATTAAATGTAGCCCTTAAACTATATGTAGTTATTCCACTAATTCAATATTAGGAATAGCATTAAACATTTTTATATAATTTAGGAACTAAATTGAATATATAACATAAATTCAGGACTACATTGAACAAATTAAAAATTTAGCAACCACATTATATATTGAGCTAAAGTTGATGAATTATTTGTACCATCATTATCTAAAATGGAATAAGATGCGTATAGTGAGTTTGAGGTTATAGGGGTACGAGGTACTTACATGTCCCATCTATGCTATGTTCACGTCAATTGAGTTTCCGTGCTAGTGCAATTCTTTTTTCTTTTATATTATTCGTTTGTGGTCCAATAGTCGCAAATGAAAAATAAGAAAGTCTATTTATATCGCTACTTGAGGAGTGAAGTTCATTTAACACCATTTGCTATAGGCGCAAATTACCGAAACATTTTCAGCAAATTAAACAGAAAAAGAAAACACACACACACAAATGTCAGATTCTTGTAGAGAAATGACATGAAAAATAAGGGAAGAGATAAAAGGGTAGAGAGAATATCATGCAATAATGACACTAAGATTGCTTAATCTTTGATGACACAATACTTCGTTCGGACTATGAATAAAATCCCTTTATCTACCTAGCAAGAACAATATCTGAATATTGCATTCAACAGGAATGTTCGCAAAATATACTTTTTATTTTTATATTTTTATAAATTAACTAAATTAATTGATAGTCGACGTGTATAATGTATGTCTAAAACAGGGCAACATACAAGAGGTTTTAGGGGTATGAGGTATTTACGTGTGCTATTCTATGCTATGTTCACGCCTCCATGCTAGTGTAATTCTTTTGGATTGTACTTTACTTGTTTGTGGTGTTGAAGAGCAGGGGAGCAGAACAGAGCAGAGCTTCAGTGACAAGGAGGAGCAATTCCGGAGGCACAATCGGCGGAAAAACACAATCGTCGGTTTCTGATTACAGCCAAACCGGGAGCGGTAGTTCTTCCAATCACGTGATTAATGTTGAAATGATGGAGAATGGCGGCGCAGGATCAGCCGATGAGATAAATATCAGCATCTTTAGAACGCCTCAATCCCTGTCAGAGCAATCAGATGGCGTACTAGCCCGACACGGTCCCCACCAGCTCCTACCACCGTGGAAAGCCACAGTTTCAAAGAATTCAAGAGCCTAAGGGGCGATTTTCAATCGATCTGCTCAGTCGAACAAACCAAAGAAGGGACAAGCTAAGGCACTTTGCCAAGGCTTTAAAACCAATTGGAGGAGAAGATAAGAAGGTGTTATTCCGAAGCCTTAGTTTTCCATAGCGATGAGCTCATCGAGATGATGGCAGTCGATGGTTGCCTCATCATCGAGCTGTTGTGCAAGTACTGCCGGGAAATTGACAGGTCACACTGATCCGGGGCATGACCCCTTATTGAGCGAGCCTTGGGTGTCCACTCACGCAGGATCTCACGAAACTCGAAAACCAGATTCCTTGGTTCGTTCTCAAGTTTCTTTTAATATGACGCTGGGTTGCTGGAATGAGAGCCATCCTTCTCTATCCAATCTCGCCTTGAGTTTTTTCTAGTACATGCTTCAAAGACCAGAAGATGTCTTGAGGAAGTATTCGGATTGGGAAGGAGAACATCTCCTTTATTTCCTCTGTATGACTAACATGCCGGATTCTCCAGAAACAGAACAAAGACCAAATAAATCCCTTCACCTGATCTGATCTGGTCCGCAACTAAGCTTTACCGAGCAGGAATTTACTTCAAGCCGACCCACTGTGAAAGCTTCATGAACATCAAATTCAGCCACGGGGTCAGGGAAATTCCAGTGATAAGATACGATCACTTCTTGGGTTCTTTGTTCCTCAATTTCCTTGCATTTGAGCAATGCCACAGGGGCTCCTCCAAGCATGCCACAGCTTATGCCACTTTCATGACTTGCCTCCTTAAAGCACCGGAAGATGCTAAGTTCCTGTGCGACTGCAACATCATTGAAAAATATCTTGGGACGGATGAGAAAATTGCCCATTTCTTCGGCAGCATCGGGCAAGATGTCATGTTCAACTTCCACCGAAACCATTTAAGCAAGGTTTTCCGGGATGTGAACACATACAGCGAGGACGGCGAGTGCATTGGGCCGGCATCAAGAACGCCTATTTCGGCAAACGGTGGTCTATCATATCAGCTGTAACATCGTTCATACTTCTTGCTCTTGCAGCAATTCAGACTTTCTTTGCCGTGTATGCTTATTACCAAGATTCCAATCCATAGTGACGTGTAGTGTACGATCTTCATCTACTACTCATATAGATGTTGGTCATTAGTGCATATTTCCGACCTCCTTTTCAATCATTCGTAATGTTCCCCTATATTTTTATTTTGATGTTTAAGAGGTGAAACTGTGTCTTGGCTTCTTTAGAGTTTGTGAGAGAAGAATGAGTTGCAGCTCAATAACATGCTTTTACACCACCAAGCAAAGTAAGCATGTAGTTCCTGGAATGAACAGCAGAATTTGAGTAATTACTTGAAGAATGAAAATCATAGCATTGGAAGAAGTGTTATCACCCATCGTTCCAGCTGGATTTGATGCTATGAAAGTGATCAAAAACAGGCAATCACTCCTTCCTCTTTATTTCGATCAAAAACAGGCAGTATCCCATGTCACCCAAATTCATGATACCAGCAGCCAAATGCCTACTAGATTCCATTGCATAGCAGGCCATCAAACTCCTTCTGCCTGGAGAAGTAGATGGACTAACACCAGGAGAAGTGAGATTTTGAGGGCTTAAATGGCTTGTGCTTGACATTAGTGGACTTTTGGAAGCATTAGGGGTGAGCATTGGTCTAGGGTCAATCTTGGACCAACCCCCGATCGGCACGACCCTATCAATCTTGGTTCAGTTCCTAGGGAAACTGGATTGGTTCTTGGTCTTGAGATCCTTGGACCAAAGACCGTGTGGGTTGGTGCTCGTCTTAAGAGTTTAGAGTTAGTTCAACCTGCACCAACCCTCGACTATATTTCTTATATACTATATATCTAATATGTTATATATAATATTTTTATATCTATTCTAAAGAGCAAATCCTAATGGCATCAAAAGGTGTTCTCGTCCTTTAGTGCTCTTGTTCTCCTTTCTTTTCTATTATCTTCTTTCTTCTTTATCCTCTTCAACCTCGCCCTGCTCGCCGCACACTGCTTTCCTCACTTGGCACTCACCGCTCAATGCTCGCACCACTAGCCACTAGCCGCTCAACGCTCGCCCTGCTCACTGCTCAATGCCCGTGCTGCTTGCCCGTTGTTTCTCTTTGCCAACCTCACTCATTGCCTAGTAAATCAAGAAGAAATAAAGCCCAAATAAGAAATCCTCTTCACTTGTGAGCAACGCTTGCCATTTGCCGTTCGTTGCTCACCTCACGGCTTGTTTTTGTTCACTTGCCTCATGACTTTGCCCTCATCTCATGGCTTGCCCTTGTTAATAGATATGTATCTTGAAATAATAGGTTTGTCTTTTTAGGAAAACACAAAATGATATATATATATATATATACATAAGAATTGACTTCTAGAATCGGACCAAACTCATAAGGTGGGCCTGATCTTTGATCCTAAAAATTGGGAACCAACACTAGGTTGGCCCTTGGGTTAGGTGCTGGACTATGCCGAACAGAACTTATTGGGATCAGCACCAGATTGGGATCAGCTTCAAATAAGCAGGTTTAACACTTCGGCTATGCCAAACATAAAGAAGGTGTTAAAAGGTTAAAACTGGATGCTCTCGACCATGATGCATGAAGGTATACAAGGAAATCAACAACCCGCTCTCATGGCTAATGGTACTATAATATAGCGTGCGACTCAGCCAGATCAATAATTGAAAATGCTATGCCGCCACAAGAAAAACCGGCGTAGCTACAGCAAACAGGTGCCTAGAGCACAACAAGATCAAGATCACGAACAAACACCAGCCCGCCAAGTCCTTCCCTTCACTCGAGTACGAAATCGACAGCAGCAAAATCCCCAGCAAGAAGCCATAATACTGAAAATGCAACGTGGTCCACTCCACGATCAGCAGCATCGGCGACCAGATCACCAAGAACACGATCAGTCTCCCCTTATGGGGGCTCTCGTTTCCTCGTCAGGCGGTGCACCGCGTAAAAAAGGCACGAATTGGCGCCCGTCACGGTGATTCTCAGCAAGAGGACGACGGAGTCGGGGTTGGAGCCGGAGCAGTAGGTAGGTGAGGGCGAGCCAGTGGCGGGTGGTCATCGAAGTCAGTGCTGCGAGGGAGGTGGCAACCGCTCTATGTGCCACAGAAGGATGGAGATGGGGCGGCGGCGGCGTCGTGGGAGCAGTGAGCTAGTGGATCTCCAGCGAGAGTCTCAGTCGAGTCTGGCGAGCAGAAGTAGCAGCTCGTCGGACGGACCGCAGTTGGGTGGGAAAATGGCCAGAAAGAAAATTTGGATTTTTATTTTGATGTCCAAGAAGAGCATGATAAAATAGTCAAGTGGTGATATTTTCTTCCAATCAAATTATCCTTGGTCTGCATTTTAAACCGGTGAATTATAAATTATAAATT
Source organism: Eucalyptus decipiens (assembly GCA_014182575.1). Lineage (NCBI taxonomy): Eukaryota > Viridiplantae > Streptophyta > Magnoliopsida > Myrtales > Myrtaceae > Eucalyptus > Eucalyptus decipiens. Next base: position 16,746,161 of record CM024616.1, read on the forward strand.
CGTTTACATATATATTCTAAAATTTAACACTTTTCTTTTTAATTTTCAGGAAAAAAAAAAGGTGTATTAATCCTCGAGCAAATGAAGCGGACATGGCAATTCTATGGATAGTCATTTTGTGTTGGGAAACAGTGATGAAATTGGGTGAAGTATCGATAATCATTTGAGTTAATATTCATTTTCTTTCTAGCCGAATTCAAGTTCCAATTACTCAGATATCTTCTCAATTCAAATTTAGGCTTGTCAATACTCAACAAATGTTTAATTTTTCTTTTTTAACCCAATTAAGCGTAGGATTTATGCACTTCTACAATATTTGGCATCACATCATGAAGACGATTTTCTCTCAACACAAAATTAGCAGATTCGGATTTATTTTAATTGTATTTATGTAAAAAACGAAAAGTACGTTGATTTGATGTGGTGGTGCTTAGGACAGTCATTTCTTCCGACATAGTTCAAGGGCCCCAAGGTGACCTCTAACTTTGATGTGGTGGTTCGAGGACCCCATAGTGGATCTTAATAGTCACTTCTTTTGACACATCTGTGTTGGCCGGATAGCCGACACCAACTAGTGTTTACATCAATGTTGACCGGCCAAAATTAGACGAATTAACTGAATTAATACTAATGTAAAAAGATTTAATTTCGAATTGGTCCAATTGAAGTATTTAGAACTTAATTGGTACTAATATAATAGATTTATGATATTTTTTGTACTTTTTCTAAGATTGGGTCCATGACTATTTTTGGTGCCAAATCAATTGAGAAATTGATAATCAATTTATATTTGTAATTTAATCTATATGCTTTGAAATCAATATCATTTACCTATGCTAGATGATATGTAGAATAATGTGCATTAATATATTATACTCAATTTACGCTAGTTTGATTCTCTATAAATTATATATATATTATGTTAGAGTTAGGACCTAACTATCAGATTTGTCGTGAAAAATGGGATATTACCGAATGATAGAAATACAGACCGTTAAATTTCAAATAAATGCAATATTTATATACATATAAGAGAACAAAAGCATGACGAAAAATGCTTTTGCTCGTCATCTTCTTGATTGAGACTGAGAGGCAAATGAAAGTTTCATGAATAACTAGTTGATTCCTTTATTTTAGTTAACTTTTTCCTTTTCCTAGTTTATTAATAACAAAACCGATTCTTCCAAGAAGAGGCCAGAGTATTCCTCCTTTGAGATTTAGCAGCCCAATCAGCTACAAAATTTGCGTACCTTCCAAGTCCAAAAAGGTGCAAATTCTCTACCTTCCCTTTCCAATAAAACATAATTCCATATTTCCAATGGCTGTTTGGCATGTAGCTGTAGGATATTGAGGCGTTTTGAGGGTGAGTGGCGTCCGTGATTTGTGAATGCAATGGCTGTTTGGCATGTAGCTGTTCGCTGTAAATTATTGCGTAACTTATTATCAAATCTCGAAAGCTACCTTATACCCCTAAAACCGCAAACTCACCATCCACATATTACCCCATTTCAGATAGTATTTAGCAGTTACAGTAATATTAGTTGGATTAATATGCTCTGAATTTCATGTTTCATGATATTCAAGTCTCAAATTTACTGAATTGAGATTTTTCTGATTTTGATATCTTTCATCAATGATTTTAGTAATTCAAAATATTTTTGGACTCACCAATGTCTAGAATGAATCTTGGTTTCATTAATTTTTCCCGTTATTGATTCTCTTTTAATGTGGTAAAGCTCAGAGAAAGAAAGCACTAGGAAAATAATCTAGCCTCGGACGACGTGTTAGGACAAGTAGGCGGGCTATCTCACATGCAAATTTTGAGTCACTCTGTCTCAACTCACACAATTGCTTCATGCCCCTCTCTAGCCAAACACTCACTGATCTTAGGGAAAAAGAAGGTCCACTGTCTCTCTCTATTGAAGATGCATGAATCGCTGGGACGGCAACGATATGCAGGGCAAGGAGTGATGCTGCTTGGAATTAGTACCACCATCCTTACATTAAGATATGTGTCAATCCATGGCGGACCAATATACTCATGGACTCCTCTTAGGACTCTTTCACGGAAATGCAAGGGAGGAAGGAGAATAGAGGACTGAGACTGTGCTATGTGGTGGGACAAGCCTCCAATCATCAGATTTCAAATGCCAAAGGTATCGGAAACTGTACTAAGTAAAGAGCTTAACAAGCATGCCTGAAATGTAAAGGCTGGAGGAAACATTCTGCGCTAAGTTTAGGCCACCACTAGATACATTTCGTTTTTTAACAAAGGGTATCTGAACTCTCAGGTATTGCCAATTGTTATTCTCAGCATCAAATCAAAAGACGAGAAAACATAATTGATCACAATATCTTTTTCCACTTAGATGTCATTCATTTCCATCGTTGCAAGAAGACAATACATAATTATACAGCTTGTAAAAGAACACTTGTTCAAACCCAATTATCTGTACAGGGAGCCTTTGTACAAAGCTACACGCAGGGAAAGCAGACCCAACTACTCCTTGCGAGAGCTTTTTTAACTCATCCCTTGCCCCAAAGCAACCAACCCTCATAAATTTAAGAATTTCATCTGCACAAAATGTACATAACAAAGATTTCACTATCACTTCAAACCAATTACCTCATTTTTTTTCCTTCACTTTTATCTGTCGGGGTCGGGGAGCAAGAGACTGGCACAAAGCTTGAGCCACCAAGGTGGACTCTAACCATGAGCAGTAGGATCAAAATAGATGCTGCTTGATCTAAAGCAAGTCCGTAACGGTAATCCACTACTCCATGACTCACTGAATTTGTGTGGAATCATGGGAAAGCGAAGTCAACCTGCAGAACCAAAGGATTGATTGCTGATTAGGCTAAAGTAAATTGAAAGAATCGAGTCATGTAGAGACTTCCACAAAGACAATGAACTTACCATCTTCAGAAAAGGCAAATACACCACCAAGCATTTCATCCTCTTCTCCATCTGCAAGTTTGTCCTTCTCATGGTGGCTGCTGCTGTCAACATCATCAGATACTACTTCAGTTAACCCGTGGCATCCATCAAGCTCTAAAGCCTCACAATATCCCTCTTCAAATAACTGCCCAAGCTCTACGTGATCATTTGTGGATGCAGGTACAATTGCCTCCTTAAGGATGTCATTAGCTGAACCCAAACTAGCAGAGCTAGTTGCAGAAACCTTGCTTACAATTACAGTGTTTGAACTTGAAGAGGCTGGACCATCTGATGTTTTCTCCATTGAAGGAATATTATTCTTTAAAAGGGCTCAAGGTGTGCACCATACTCATTCATGTGTTCCCTGGATCTTTTTACATTTTCAGCTGCAAGAAGTACAGCGGACTCTTTCAGCATGGAGGGCTCAACAAAGCAGTTTTCCCTTCTCTCTGGGTAAAACTCATCCATAGACCGACAAGTTGTTAAATAATGCTTCTCAGTATTCACTTGATCCAAATCAGGTAAATTTTCAATCCTCCTTGATGAACCTGAGAATAATTGAAAGAGACCGGGTAAGTTCAATCAGTACAGAAGCTCTCCAGATGTTGTAATGGAATGAAAAGCACATGAGAGACTGCTGGATCTACAAGAGACACATGCAGACAATAGTACCATGACATTGTTTTTTAACTGCAAAAAGAATCAAGATCTATAACGCTTGCAAATTCTTACCACCATCTGAGCTTTCTGTAGAACTAAGAGATGACGGTTTTGAGTGGCATATAACAGTCTCTTCAGCAGGCTTGAGTTTGACTTGGTGCAGATCTGAAGATGCAAAACTAGAATATCTTCCCATAGTTGAAGCTCTGCAGAAAACAGTAAACACAAATGAGCAGAAATAACATATCCAATAAATAAAACAAGTTCCTTCACAGATGCACGCGTGCGTGCGAGAGAGAGAGAGAGAGGGAGAGAGAGAGAGAGAGAGAGAGAGAAAGAGTCTCAATAAAAAAACCACTATGTTGCATCTAGACAATGAAATGATCTACAATGATGCATTTAGAATCAGTGGCTCTATTTCAAGCCAAATCATAGAACCTGTGGGTTGTATGAGAAAGTATATGGTGAGGTAATCACAATGACTTTCAAAAAGAAATCAATCAAAAGAGGTGATATCTCAACTAGAAACAATAATATTCAAGGCTCAAGTTGATAAAGTAAAGTTTACCACTTAATTCAAAGACCAAATATAACACTCATTTGCATGCAGCCATGAACACATTGTGTTGAAACTAACCAAATTTTATGGCAACATGGAAAACAGAAAGCAGAAGAACACCAGATAAAATGACATCAATAGCAGTAGCAACTGAGTAAGCTACTCACCACATCAGAACAGATTAGGGATTGATTAAGTACAAGCTTTAAATAAATATGAGAAGACTTGCATTTACATCTGAAGTAATACAATTCAAGAAAAATCTTAACCTAATGGGAATTTGAAGAACAAAAATCATAGCATCAGAAGAAGTGTTATCACCTATCATTCCAGCTGGATTTGGTGCTATGAAAGTGATCAAAAACAGGCAATAACTCCTTCCTCTTTATTTCAATTTCATGAATTGGCAACTTCTCAATTTCAAGCTCGCCAGCCAAGCGAGCACTAATCGATGGGGAACCCATTGTATGGAGACATATCTAACCAAGAGAAGAAAAGGAACAAATGAATAGCAAGCTGATGGGTCATAGATAACCAACATATCCATATTTTGAATTAATTTACCTCTGGTTTGTGCCAGACTGGCAACCTTCTAGAACTTACTTGCACTTCTGCATTAGATAGGTACCAATGAGACCTCTCATGGGACTTTGTTATGCCACCCTTCAAAGGCTTCTTACCACCAACGATTCTAATCATGTCAGGACAATCCACTTCACAATTACTTTCATTATCTACTACGTTAACACTCAACTTTATAGCATCTTGTTTTTCAGAAGTGATAGAGATGCTGAATTCATCTCTTTCTGGCCAATCTAACCGCCTACATACGTCCCACCATTGAACAGGTTCAACTTTTACCCTAAGCTCATCCTCCTGTATTTGCAAAAAGGAACCAGGCCGAGCTTTAGAACCAGCATCCCCAGTTTCCACTCCAAGTGAAGGGAGAAGTTTGTGCTGGATTACATGCCCTGATGGAGTGTAGACTAACAAATGTTCAAGTGGATTGATCCTAGAATTGGCACGCTGAAGACTGTGAGACATTGAATTGTGAAAAACAGCAGCGACAGCTCCAGATGGCACAAAGACCTTCCCCGTAGCAGAAGCAGCAGCATTGCTAACAGTAGTAAGCCATCCAGAATCATTGTATTTTATCCTGCTTACCACCGAAAGAGTAACAGGTGGAGGCGGTGGGAAACATTGTTGGTTACTCAAAGATGATGGATTACTCCACCAAGGGATAGAATGAACTGAAAAAACAGAAGCTTCTTGACTCTGAGAACTGTGATTCTGGAATCCTGGGTCCCCACCGAAAGGGGATAGAACAAAAACATGGCAAGTTCCCTTGGATGAGACAATACCGACCCATTGACTATAAGGACTAAAGCATATGTCTTGGATAATCTGCCAAAAATGCACACAGAAGGAGCAGCCATAAGAGAAATGGATGAACATCAAATTCATACACAAAATTGACAAGAAGTCTGAGAAAACAAAATAATACTCACTGCTGAGGTTATTCCGCGATGCAGCCTGTAAAGATGCACATGGGCAGAACTCCAACTATAAGCTTGACTATCTGATCCACCTCGTGTGCAAGATGGCATGATACGAAATACATTGATTGTGTTGCCATAGACTGAGGCAGTGACCAGAAGAGTTCCACTAGGATCAAAACATAACGCAGAGATTGGACTTGTGTGGGCTTTGAATTGCGATATAACAACTCGAGAAACAAAATCCTTGATTACAACCTGAAATTACCAATAGTTTTTTGGCGTCAAGGAATTTCAAATTCTACATTTGTGATGATCACCAAATGTCTAGGAAGAAGTGATTTGTAACTGTTTAATGATGGGACAAACTAGCTATTAGTCAACTCAAAACATGCAATTCCTTCAGACTTCTACCCATTTCACTAGGACATCGTCTTGAATTCATAACTATCAACACTTACATGTGATAGTACATGAAAGATAAGACCTTCCTTCAGAACTCCATCATGAACATGTGAAGAACAGAAGTTTGTAGCTGGGGACAATATTGCCGATACGAGATCAATCACTTAGAAAGATCTAAATTAGGTAACAAATAAAATTTATAACTCTCAACACCTATATGTAATAGTACACTATAGATAAGACCTTCACTGCTCCATCCTGAACAAGTGAAGAAACGAAGTTCGCAGCTGGGGACCATATTGACGATATGAGGTCAATCACTTAGAAAGATCTAAATTAGGTAATAAATGAACCACATATTTGCTGAACCACAAAAGTAGAATTTTATAAACAAAAATGAAAAATCCCGTAACTTTCAGTGAATGCCAATGCAATCGCAGGATTTCTGCAGCAATGTTTTTGACAACCATTTTTGAGGTTTAATACAATACTAACCATCCCAGCATTATCTGATTCTGATCCCGTGGCCCTACCAACCTTCCAACCTGAATTTGAAGATACAGGAGAGTTGGATCCATCTGGAAGCAGCTCCTGACAGTATTTTGACAAGGTTTTGTATCCCATGTCACCCAAATTCATGATACCGGCAGCTAAATGTCTACTAGATTCCATTGCATAGCGTGCCATCAAACTGCTGCTGCCTGGAGAAGTAGATGGACTAACACCAGGAGAACTGAGATTTTGAGGGCTTAAACGGCCTGTGTTTGACATTAGCGGACTATTGGAAGCATATGCCAACCACCTTGGCCCAACAGCCATTGGGCCATAACCAAAGTTAACCCCAATCGGCCCTTGCCCTACCAGCTGAGGAACAGGATATGTGAGAACGCTGAACTTGATCTCAAGCGTGACGCGTCAAAGCAGTAGATCTGCCATTACATTGATGGTGTCAGTCTAGTCCCTCAGTAAAACGTGTTACCACTTGATAACCAAATCATGCAACAAGTCAAATCACCAACTTTCAGTCAAAACACTAGAGGGAATAAAATGATTAAGAGTTCCTACTATTTAAATCAGTTAAACTGAAAAATTTCTTGCAAGGTAAAACAAAAACTGTAAGAGAAAGTATAGTCAACTAGCCACTCTGCATGAAATCAATCTCAAGTTGAAATGGCACAGCTTTCCACACTCCACATGCACATTTTCAATGTTAAAAACGCTCCATCTTAATATCATTTAACTGCGTGCTCATAAAGTCATGCAATTGCTAAAGAATTAGCTAGTGCTTACTTGAGCAGCAAGACCCACAGCTACAACCCGAGGACTGCATCTAACCATACAGACTGCTGATCTAAACCGCAAAACATGTACATAACAGTGAGTCTTTAGCGAATAAAACTGAACAGCTGTTGGAGAGTGCACAAATTGCCCAGAATCAGACTCCATATGACCATCTTGACTGTGTACAGGGTTTGGGCTTTTGGCATTTTCCCCAGAAACAACCAGCAGCAGAGGGTGTGATGCCCTGAATCCTTGAGGACCATTACAGTCTATTGGAAACGGCTGCATTTGCAAGAATGTAACTGGACCGTCACGCTTTGAGACTAGCTCAGTAAAGTTAGAAGCATCCTCCACGTCAAGAACTTGAAAACCATTCTGATAGCCAAGTAAGAGAACATGCTTGAAGATGGATAGACCAAGCTCAAGTCTGTCAAATCCAGCCCAGGTAACCTACAGACAACCAGAACTTAGATATGTGCCTATGCAATTGACATTTACAATGTCTAGAAACCAACAAGAAGTTCCACGGTAGGCTTCAAGCTAAGGAAGGAAGAGCCACTGTATGAAGCGCATTAAAGTACAAAAGCAACATATGTATATTGGCAGATGCAGTGGACGGGACATATAAAGACAATATAAAATACAACCCAACAAAGTGTAAACAGCAACAGGAAGCACATACTTCAGAGTTCAGCCAGCGACTTGGATAACTTCATTGGTGATGATTGACAGAAGACAAGATTGCAAGTACAAATGATAGAAGAGCAACAGAAGCAAAATGAATGGATAGAAAGAAGGGTTCGTCAAGAAGTGGTAAAAATCAGGGTGCTAATGCAATGTATATTTATCGGTGGATGCAGGTGATGAGAGATAAAAAGATAAACAATAACACAACCAAACAAGGCCAGCATATACTTCAAAAAGTTAAGCTGACTTCGATACTTCATCGATGATGATTAACAAAAAAAGCAACTTACAGCAAGTACCTTTGATGAAAGAGCAACAAAAGCAATAACACAGAATAGAAATAGGGTCTATTCCAACTAGAAGAGGTAAGCAACACTTCATGGAGCATGATAAAGAGGCTTTAAAGCGAAATGATACTAATCAAGATTTGCCCTGGCCAAATAAATCCAATGTCACAAAAAATTGTTGAAAAAATTCTCCACCGTCCACTGCATATACTCCCATGTTACCAAATACTATAAAAAACCATACTTTCTTTTTCAAATAAGATGTTCTGACTCCTCATTGGATTAAGCCTAGAAGCCAATTAAGACCCTCTAACCAAGTTTTGATCTTTAATGTGACGTTCTAAGTAACATATAGTATGAGTTGACATATGGCAATGTAGCACAAAAGTCCCATGAAAAATGATGCTCTCTCAGGTAAGTCTAGTGATTAATCAAATAACAATATTTATTTGCATAAAATTCTCCAAATCAAATGAAAATAGATGTCAAACTTGAAAAGGTTTTTAGCATTAATGACCTGCTTTGGTTTGTAAAAAACATGCCCATATAAATTACGAATTCAAAGAAATTCACGTTTTTAGAAAGTTTTAAAACTCGCATCACAACAACCAATCTGGAAAAATTAAGCGAGACTTGCGCACGTCCGATATTCCATATACCCAGAAGTGCCAAATTAGGCTTCGTTAAAAACAAGGAAAAAAAAAAGGAACTTTGCACGGCATTCAACCTATTTTTACAGCACTCATCCTACTATGCAAATGAGAGACACGGTCATGAAACAAAATCTAGAGAGCTCTGAACACAACTAGCACAACTCGAAGCAAAGTTACAGCGATGATGCTGGTGGAAGTACAATCAAGTTCACTACTTCACCCGACACAGCAAAACTAGAAGCTACTTCATTAGAGCTATGTCCGTGAACTACGGGAGATACACTTGTATTGCGTCAGAAATCACTAGAGCAACTTGGCCATCTAAACATTAGGGACAGCAAAGCAGACACGGCCACGGAAGTATAATAAAAAACAGCCTGCCGTCATGAACCCACAGAAATACACCTCCTAAAATATAAGGAAAACTCTTAGCGCGCCTTCCAAAATCCAAAATTTCACATCTTAGAAAGCTTCCCCAAACGAAAAGATCGCCGACCCGACGAAAACCAACCAATCCGCAGAGGCCAGCTTTTACAAAGCCGGAAAACAGTACGCGCGCGCCCGAAGAGAGAGAGAGAGAAACCTGATCCTTTTGCTCCTCGGACGAAGCGGAGATCGAGGCCGCGACCGACGCGCCGGCGGAGCGGACGGTGGTCGCGACGGTGCTGGCGTTGGAGGACACGGTCTTGAGACAGGAAGAGATGATCCTGAGAGAATTCGGCAGCAACCCATTGTTCCTCCCCTTGCTCTTCTTCATTCCTCCCCTCCCTCCCTCCCTCCCTCCCCTCCCTCCCACTCAATCTCCGCCTCCACCGCCGCCGCCGACCTCACCACCGAAGCGATTCCCTCCACCGCCTCCCCTCGCCGGCGCCGCCGGCACCGCGACCGCCTCCGCGCCCGAGGAACATCTCCGATCACCGCCGATCGGAAATATCATCCGATTGCGCGATCGCCCCGAGCTAAGCAACAAACAACGACACCCACTTCAATCCTCCGGACAGAAGAGCTTCAGCAACAAGCTCGTGCTCGTGCTCGTGCTCGAGCTTTGACTCCCGAAGGCCTTCGCGACAAGGCCCCAAAAGCTACCCTTTCTTCTCTTCTCTTCTTCTCCACCCTCTACTCTCTCTCTCCCACCTCCATCATCGACTCCATCATCATCTTTTCTCTCTCTCTCTCTCTCTGTCTCTCTCTCGCTCTCTATCTGTCGCTCTCCCTCTCTTTCAAGGCCTCTCTCTCTCTGCTGAACAATTTTTTTTTTTTTTTTTGCTGTTTTTTTTTTATTGTTATTTTTATTGTTGTTGTTGTTATTATTATTATTATTATTGTTATTTCTATTTTTAAGTTGGGCTCTGCTCTTCTCGCCATTTGAAAAATGTATTTTAATTCGATGAATGGTTTATTTAGAAAAGTTAAATGGTGGGCGTGTGTTTATCTTTCGGTGAGGGAGCAGCGGATCCGCTGTGGGCCGCGGGCTACTGGATGATTGGACTTTTATAAACAATGCGCAAATTGAAATTAAATTTCGAAATTGAATTTTTTTCTTTTTCTTTTTGGGGGAGCCGTGGAGAGAATATCTTAATGCGATCCCTCGGTGCTAAGTTTTAAATTATTGATTTCCTCTCACTGACGTAACCATCCATTTCCCATTAATCTCCCTGGTTTTTTTTTTTTTTTTTTTTTTTTTTTTTACTAAATCCCAATTCTGCCCTTGGGGACATGACGATTCTATATCTGGGCCCCTTTAGAATTAAATTTTTCTGTCGCTCGTGCATTTGATTTCCTTTAAAAATGGGCCTACGGCTGTGGATTATTGAGGACGTCTAGGTTTTTGCTGATGGTGAAGGTTTAGGCCGTGATTGGGACGTGCCAAAGAGGGCTTTGTCGTCAAAAGCCCGATTCAATTTCACCCTCGGATTGTTTAATCTTATTTAGCATATAAATCTCGTATAAACCGACTGTAATTTTGCATCTTGATTAAATGAGATCTTCAATTATCTACCATGATCTCTTTAAGTCAAACGATTACCATTTTTGTCAATTTTTCTGTCTCAACATGATTGACTTGTCTTTAATTGGATAAAAAAATGTTGGATTCAATTCATAAGCTATGTTGTTGATTGAGCAAACTTGTACCCATTTCAACCTCAATCTTCCACAGGGAAATTCCATAAAAACCCTTGCGTGTTATCATAGATACCCTAGGACCTTACATAATTCATTGCAAACACGTTCCCACTAAAATAATTCTAATGAGCGTATTTATCAAATACGGCATGCCAAATCATTAGTAATTTTAGCATACTTCCTTGTTGACACCTAAATTTTGACGATTTAGTTTATTTAGTTATTGCATAGGAAATTAGGGGTTAATTTTATTAATTGCATAGCATATAGATTTATATTGCATTTATTTTGTTATTTGCATATTTTGCATTTTATTGGACGGTGGCGAATGAGTTCGAATTAGATGGATGGGCCACGAAGAAGCGGGTTGGCAAAGCCATGTTTTTTAATAATTAAAAATTATCTCGTTGGAATATAATATTTTAAAATTTTTTGAGATATGAATCTCTTTTGGGATATGATATGTGATAAGGGAAGATATTGCGATTTATCTTTACAAGATTTGGATTTAGAGAAAAATTCTATCACAATCTTGAATAAAATTGGTGAAGGAATATTGCGTTCGAAAAAATCTTCATGGATATCGATTAAAACCCTAATCCATGGCCTATAAATAGATTAAAACGCATAGGGTTTTGGAGGCCACACGTTGAATATACGGCCGCACAAAGGGGGAACTTCTTTTTTATCACTTCGTAAGAGGGAGACCACACGGTGGAGATACACGACCGTGTATTGGGTTGCATCTCACGTTGCTGGCCTGGGCACCTTCATCAGAACACTCTTGATTGGCGCGCCTTCTCTTTGCAAGAGACAATCCAGAGAGAGCAGGAGGGGCGTGAAGCATTGAGACGCCATTAGTGAGTGGAGGAATAAAAAATAAGGAATTAAAGATGAGTTGTGAGTGGTGATTTGTGAAGATTAATTCACGCAATTCTCACTTCTCGGATGCCGCTTTTCTGAGACCAACATCAACGAAGCCAGTCCTCGCCCACTCTGCAACTTTCCGGTGTTTCATCCAGCAATTCCTGGCCGATTTTCCAGGCGTCCTTGACGTGCCCGAGTCCTCCACCGATCCAGTTATCTTGTTTTCGTTCGAATTTTTATTAGTGCAGGTCTTCCTTGACCGAATCCAGTCATCGCCCCGGCAATCCATACATCCAAGTCCGAGTTGTGAGCCTCGCCGAGCATTACCATATCACGTCGCGAGTAGCCGTAGCCGTTTGAGGATTGGAATTTGGGAGCCAATATTCGGAATAGGTAAAAATTTTGTCTATTTTGATTTCGAAAATTCCGTTTCCTTATTTGATATATTTGTTGATGCATGATTGAAATCCCTAGTGATGATATTCGCAACTCGAGGAGCTCGAATTAGGGATTGATGGATCCCGATTTTCGCGCCCGAAATCCGACTCGCAATCCCTTACAAAAATCGACAATCCAATCTCAAGCTCGAGATTCGATTCGCGATTTAATTTAAAATTGGCCAACCCGATCTCATGCGCGAGATATGATTCGCTAATTTTTTGGATATCAATCTTATCTTGTTTGATTTGCCATCGTCAAGTTAGTTGAGTCAATCTTATTTCCGTAAAAGAAAAATCCAAAAAAATACTTGAGTTAGGAATAGATTTGCTTTAGAATATTCCTAGTCTTAGGTTTAAAATCACAATCTTATTTCGAATTTTTAAATAAAAAATCCAAAATAGAAAGTGCAATCATTTAGGTTGTTAGTTTTTATTTGAATTGCATGTTCAATTAGATGTTAGTTTTAATTTCGAATTTCTTAAAGAAAAACACACAAAAAAATGGTTGTGCATATTAGATTAGAATTGCATGTTTCATTTTAAATTTAGATCATCTTTTTCAAATAAATTGCATTTTAGATTAAGATAATGTCTTAGTTTAAATTAGGATTTAATATGACTTAATCCCTAGTTTAAATTAGATAGAATCTTAATCTAGCTAGATCATCTCAAATTTCGTAAAATTTGTCTTAGGATAAATTAGTTGCAATTTCTAGGATAGATTGCATTTTTAGATAAAAATGTCATTTGCATGTCATATAGAATTAGGTTCATGAAATGCACGTCATTTTAGTGATTATTGTTAGGTTCATTTCTAGTTAGAAATTGCCCATCATTAGATTAGGTCATTTAATAAATGTCGCGTGACATATAGCTCGCATATTGAATTATATGTCGCATGTCATTTTAGTTGAAATAATTTTGTACGTCATTGCATTGCATTGCATTGCACGTCATTAGAATTAAGTCATTTTGATTAATTTAGATTGCATATTTAACAATTGCATGTTCATTAAGAGATCGAGCATTGAATTGCATATGGAATATATTTTCATTGAAAAAGAGAAAACAAAAATTGGGAAATTGCGTGTTAATTAGAAACCATATCTAGGGTTGTTGATGTGGATTTTAATTTAACATTGCGAGATCTTTGTTGCTTTGAGGTAAGTCCTGCAATTTATTTTATGCTTTACTTGAGTGTTAAATTGGTGGTTTGCGCACCGCATTTAACACCTCACATGTTAGGAAAATAGATTTAAAATCAATCTAAATTACTTGCCAAACATTTTTCAAAATAAAAAGAAAGGTACCGAAAGGGCGTTAGAGAATTCTAGCGTAACCAAGTCCCCGTACCCATAATCTTTGGTTTGTAGGAGTAAAGTAAATCTCCCGTTACTTTACTAGGGTTTCTAATCGACCCACCAAAAATAGATTAGTGGCGACTCCTAGTTAAAATTCAATTGCATATTAACAATTCAAACCTAAGTTGCGAATTGGTATAGGCTTGGGAGAGCCCGAGTTAAGTCTAGGCTTGTTAAGTCTAGGCTTAACAGTCCATTAGCCAAACCCTAGGTGGTCCAAACCCAAAAAAAATTGGTCGCGACATTCCTCCTTCATCATCATCATATTATATTTCTTTTGAAATTTATGGACTTCAAATCATGATCAAAGCACACTTTCTTTTTCGTTGGAGAACAATTTGAAGTGCATCAATATCGCTTTTTTTTTACGGAGGCATTATATCCTTGAATTAGTATTTTCCTTGAAGTTGTTTGCGCCATAGCGAGAAAATAATTATCTTCAAAAAAGATTCCTGAGAGTGCATCATCTCAATCCAAAAATTTATCCTATTTCTTCTTCCGATTCGATCTTCTCCGTTTTCTACTTTAATTTCAATCCACATTTGGAATTCGTAGCCTTATCACACAACAAAAGTATTCAAGATTAGGCACATGAGTTGCATTAATCGAGTATAATGAAGCTTGAGCTCGGGCTCTATACCAGGAAGAATTGAATTGAGTTTATGTGATTAAGGGCATGTTTGGTAACAATTATGTTCTTGGGAATAATTTTTTATCGAAATGAATTTTTTGATTCTATTCTCGAGAATAATTTCTAAGAAAAAGAACACGTTTGATAATTGTCCAAAATTTATATTTTTGGCATAGAAATGCGTTTGGTAAGATTCTTAACTTTTTTTGTTTCTTTTGATTTTTTAATTCTTTTATTATATTTTTCTCTCTTTTTTTTCTTTTTCTTTTTCTCTTCTTCTTCCTCCTTCTTGGTAGCCGGTCGTCGGCCATAGAGTGACGTCCTAAAAGCTCGCGAAGCTCACCTTGGCCAGGTGAGCCTCCCTAGGCCACTGGCGAGGCTCCACCTCATTCAGGCAATGCGAGGTCACCCTCGCCCTAGCCTGGCGAGGTTGAGCCTCATCGTGGCTATGTGAGGCTTGGCCTCCCCTTGGACCTCGCCCAAATGAGGCTCCTTTTCCCAGCCACAGCAAGGCTTGGGCTGACGAGCCTTGCCATGGCTCAGCATTGCCACGAGCTGGTGACGTTTCGGCTAGGTCGCCGGCCCTTGTCTAGCTAGTCACCAGCCTCAGAAGAAGAAGAAGAAGAAAAGGAAAAGATGAAGAGAAATGAAAAAATTAGAATTGTTTTTTGAAATTGTTCTCGAGAACAAGAAGCAATTTTTCTACTTCTTGATTCTATTCCAAATTTATTCTCAGGAACAAAAAAAGTAATTTTTGCTTCCGAGAACAAAAAATTTACCAAAACAAATTTCCGTTCTTTTTTTACTTCCCGGAACAAAAGAATAAATTCAGTTGTTCCCAAGAATGTTACCAGACAGGCCCTAATTAGCCAATCAAACTCCAACTAGCAAGACTTTTTTGGAACCATCAAGTCAATGGCGTCAACTATGTTATAGTTTTGAAAATTTTTGTGTGGATGGATGGCAAACCAGGGATAATTATCAAAATATCTTTTTGTACGGATATTAAATCAGTCTTTAACTTTCTAATTTGTCGATTTAATCCTAAACTTTTTGTCGATTTGCAAATGTAGTCCTTCAAACCATTTTTGGTCAAAAATTGCCAACATATATGTCAAATGTCCTATGTAGTATGATCAATATTGACGTGACAATTTTTACAATTTTTTTTTTCATTTTTCTCAATTTTTTTCTTTTTCTTTTTCTTAAGGGAAATTATAGAAAATAAAAAAATTATTCATGTTAACATTGGTCGTGCCACATAAGATGGTCAATGTCCACATCAATAGTTTCTAGGGAAAATCAATCAAGACAACTAAGTTAGCAAATCATCAAAGGAAAATTGATAAAAAGTTAAATTTATGACTAAACCAGCATTTGCATAAACAAAATTTTTCTTCTTTCAACTTTTAGTGTGAACCTTTCTAATCTACATATGGGCACATCATTAATGGGTGCCTCAGGCACTTGCTAAGTATACTTGATTGAGCATAATTCAATTTTCAAGACAGGGATTATGATAACATCAAAGCAATCGTCGTATTGAAAACTATAAAATTTCCTTAATAGATTGCTTAAGAAGGGCATCTAGGAACTACTTAACAGACTTCTGTCAATGTATATCCACCCTTTAAAATGTAGTACTTAGCGCTAATTAGGTTTTTCTTCCATGTTAATTAGGCTTTTCTTCCCTTGTGGTTTTAGCCCATTTATTGATTAAGAATACAACTCTCCATAGCTATAAGAAGATAGATAAAGTTTATCTCTCATAAACCTTTTAGTCCGTTTAAATTGACTTTTACTTATTCCTACTCTTTAGCTCGGTCAAATTTTTGCAGCTCATGCACTTCACCTTTCATGAAATTCGAAACATTTTAAATGTCCGTGAAATGCAAATACTAACACTTAGCTTCACATATACTACTTTATTAAAATTTTGAAATTTTAAGTACCAATTAAAATTTTAGTGGGAAAGCAAAATATATAAAAATGTATGCATATATATTTTGCTTGAATTTAAGCTGAAACAGGCCAAAACTCCTTGTCTACGAGGAAACATTCTTTTCTTTTTCTTTGGGCCACCCTTGACATGTTATTTCTGGGATTTTTTCTTATTGGTTTACAAAAACGTTGATGGGAAATTTGGTCAATACGGAGGCACCTGGCTTTTACTTGTCGGGAAAAGAATCTCGTTCCGGGTCAAATGAGTCGTCTGGAAAACTGGCTTGGTCGCCCACGTTTTTATCGACGACGATTGAAATCATCCCTTTATCTTCTCTTACTCCCAAATGAGATGGAACTCTTATCTATCCTCTCTGGAGAGTCAACATAATCCTCCCTCTCATCGTTCATCTTTTATAATTTCCTAGACCTAAATAGACTGGATCTAGAGTTGTTCATTTCACTTAGATTTTAAAAGGTCGACAGAGGGTTTCAAAATAGCCGAGACGAATACGATAATTAAAGTCGTTTCAAGTCCCCGATGGAGATCTTGTCATTTGAAGTTTTGAAATAAGTACCATTTGGAGAACGTAATCCATGTATACATTACCTAGTGGTGCCATATACTCCGATCACTCGAGCAACACTCAAAGATTATGCGGGCCTCCTAGTGCCGTATACTCCGTTTATCAGGTGCTACCCGAGATTGAACCTCGAAGAAGCCACGTGATCATTTGACCACAAGGTTGATTGGGGTTTCAATTCAGTAAAGAGAAAGAATAATGACTGGAAGTACATAGCAACTTAAAGTAGAATGGAAAATGGCATTGCAAAATGCAAGAATATCAGGCAACCCTTCAAAAGAAAATCACTTACAATAACTCTCTCTCCCGTCCGCAATTGCTTCAAGGACTTGTTATGTGGCAAGAAAATTAATGAAATCAATGATATAGAGAAATACTTTGGAAATTCCTTGAAGATGCATCAGGCATGCTATGTCGATTATTACTTCACTCTAATGAATTGGAAATTTGAGCACGATTGCATTTCTTGTGCATCATATGTATGGCTATGTGAGCTCAATCTCGGGTCCTAAAGAGATGGATGACAAGAAATCTCGAGTAAGAAAATCAAATCTAATTTGCCGCGATTCAACGATGAACGATCAATAAAAGTTCAGGGACCAACGACGTCATTTTCACCAAAATATAACTTTAATTTGGAACGGAACAGCTTCACCTGTGTAAAGACATATGCCATATGATATGATGAAAAAAACAAAAAGAATGAACAAAGGCACCTAAAATACTGCAAAAGATGGTGCTTTAATTAGGCAAAGCTAACTTTACTTTGCGCCTCCTACTCCTTATGTAGAATAGATCCCCCAAAAACGCCCTATTCCCTATTTCCTAGGATTCTTGCTTTTTCCTATTCCATACGATTCTATGTACATAGCTTTAGAGGGCCATTACCTTCTTCCCTCCTACTGCAAAATCCTGCTCGCCTGTGATGTTCACATAAAAAAACAACTTTTGATACTAGATAAGTTGAGACAGCAGCTTTATACAAACCAATCTTTGAATAGCTTTTATTCGCCTCGCTTGTTTCACAGGAGACGAGACGTACTTTGCGAAGCTCATCTTCAAGCCAAGGCATGCCTGGGACTGTCGCGATCTTTGATCGGGCTGTAGCATTCTTCCACGAAAGCTTTGCGGAAGAATGGCGTCCGGATCTTCCTCATGCACTTCAGACAGCTAAGGTCGCCATTCAGAATTTGCGCTACCTGCAAAGATGTTGTTCAAGATGGACGTTGTGATTTGCAAATGAGGACTAAATGTGGTATAAATTCGAGCGACTGGCGGTAGCTGTTCAACTTCGGATATCAGTAGCATTTCCTGACATATGGTGAATCAGTATGTAGTAGTTTTTCAAGGACTTGCCTGGCTTATGCTGGGCCGTCGAATTGAAGACTGATGTACACAAATCGACGCAGCCAAGAGCACCAGATTGATCTGCCTGGCGTCGTAGTTGCTGCCCAGAGCAGGATCCAATAGTTCTCTGACGTTATTCTTCTTGAGCAAAGGTTTTGCCTGAAAAAATTGCACAAATTCTCAATCCTTATATCTCAGCTGTTCAACTCTTAAGTAGTTAAGTTTCGTAAATGTGCTTGTGCATATATCCCACATTAAAACGAAGTGACAGGAAAAAAAATATATCAGTTTCGTACCCAAAGGACAAGGCTTTGCTGCGCATAATCCAGTGCTCGGCGGCCGGTGACTAGTTCCAACAGAAGCACACCAAATGCAAACACGTCGGTCTTCTCGTCCACAATGCCGTGCATCAAGTACTCCGGAGCAAGATAGCTGTGACCAGCAGCATTTGGGAAACTTGAAGTTGCACAGATGACTTTAACCATGGCTTTAAAAGTAAGTAGAGTTCGAAGCAGGAAGAACAAACCCGAATGTGCCTTCGAATTTCGACACCGTGTGGTGGGTCCATTTCTCCGGAAGCCATTTGGCAAGTCCAAAGTCGCAGATCTGCACCAAAATCTACCGATGTAAGGACGCCGAAGAAACACGCAAAACCAAACCTCTTCTTCTGGTGCGGTTTTGGTGTACAAACTTGGCAAGATTTCATCAGGTTTTGAACACATTTGATGTGCTGCATTGAAATGGATTTATCAAATCTCTATTTCAAACATTAAACAGAATAGCACCTGAGGCTCAAAGTCTTCAGTAAGCAAAATATTCGCAGCCTTTATGTCTCTATGGATGATTCGCCTCTGACAACCTTCGTGAAGATACAATAAACCCTCGGCAGTTCCTAACGCAATCTTATATCGCAGCTGCCATCCCAGTGTTTCTTTTGCACCTGCATATATTCAGGGCGAGATCTCAATAGGCTTGTAATGAGATAATAATTGATCAAACAATTGTTTGCTCAGATATGCGAACTAACTATATAGCACAGAGGCTAGGCTTCCATGAGGCGACAACTCAAGGACCAGATGCATTCCGCCTTCGACCCCATAACCAACCAACTTGGCAGTGTTCCGGTGATTGACATGGGCCATGATCCCAAGCTCGGAAAGGAAATCGCCAATTATCTCGTCCGGCGTCCCTCGCATGAGTCGTTTAATTGCCACGAGTTGCCCGTTCCTCAGCTGCCCCTTGTAAACCTCAGCATATCCACCCTTCCCAATTTGGCGTTCTGGAGAAACAATGAAAAAGAGAAGTCCCAAGTCATACCACGGCCAGTTTGAACAGAACAGAACCGGAAGGTCCAAGTGTTTTGCTCGGATTCCACTAACCGGGGCTGAAATTGTTAGTCGCGGCTTGAGCTCGGGAGGGTGAAATATTTCCAAGGGGTCTTGCTAAGTTCATCGGCTCTCGACAGGAAACACGGCGCAAAGGCGATCATCTCCCTCATGCTGCTGCTTCTTCTGAATGGGGGCTTTAGGCTGTCGAATGGATGCATCGGGGGCGATTGTTTCCTCGACCTTGTCCTCAACAAGCGGATGAGCCTGCGCCAGCGGGAACAGGGTCTCCCATCATTCCGGGCTTCGGAGTCCGAGGTGGTCGAATTAGTGTCTGACTCGCTGCTCCTCAGAAAGTCCTCCAGAACTCCAACAGGGGAGCTATTGTCCATCTTATGTTTCTCCTTTAACCAGATTGCCGTAGAATATTATCCCGAAGGCTAACCCAGAAGAATCTCAATATACATCCCCGGATTTGACAAATTGCCAAATATTCTGTTTTGAAAAACATAAGACTTTGAGAGTTGCTAATTGCAATAGCAAGCACAGAACAGAAGCACCGAATTCATTCATTAGTCTAGAGCAGATTGCTTGTTTACCTGACGATTCTGTTTCTCGTTTCTCACTGCAAATTATTGCCAGATTCCGGCAGATATGGAAACTGAACGAATGCCTGCAAAAAGAAAGCAAGGAAACACAAAAGCAAATCCTCAATAAGAGAACCAATAATCAAACGAAAACTAATAGAGGAATCGCGCCGGCACAGCTGATTCGAGCTAGATTGACGATTTCCACCTCAGTTCCAATCTAAACGAAACAGCCTTCAACATCTCTTTACAGCATGCAAAAATTGCGTGACATGTCCCACAGAAACTCAAACGGACGAGCTGAACCCCTCTGGCACATCGCCCAGACAAAGAGGCAAGAAAGTCCAGGGCAAGCCACGAAGAAACCGGTAATAAACATCTCACGGTCAAACACACCGTTATGCTAAAAGGCAGCAGTTCTAACACGAATAAACTAATCATCCCGAATCAGAAAGCACGAGTGCCGGCCAAGAAAAATCCAAAAGAAGAACACCCAGAAGAAGAGAAGAAGGGAGAGGACGTACGGCGCAAGACCAAGAGATGACCGTGAACAGTGGATGACGAAAACAGGGGAGGGTGTAAAAATGCAGGCTTTTTTTCCTTTCTCTCTCTCTCTCTCTGTTTCCTTTTTCCCACCAGAAAACAGGGGAGGGGGAAGGAGGAGGAGGATGAGGAGGAGAGAGAGACAACGGTTGTGGAGGAGTGAGGTGAGACGTTGATATAGGCTTGCGGACTAAGGAAGGAGCGAACGAGCTTCCCGCGTCCTGTGCTTCGATAATGATTAAAGAAGGAGGGATGGCCTTGCAGAGGATTTCGTCGCTGTCCGAAGCCCATCATCATCATCATCATCATCATCATCATTGCCGGGAGAGGAAGCTTGGCCAGTCAGAGACGGCTTCTAAACTTCTGTTACGCTCGCACTCGCAGCTCGCGACTCGCAGCCTCGGTCTCTCGTTTCGGTTGCGGTGCGGGGGATGGCACGTGCGCTGGTGGGGGCGCCCTCCAGGGGTCGGCACCTTGCGTTCATGGGATGGGATGTTGTCGGTCAAAGCGGTCTCCGACGTGTAAGAGCGAGGGGAGTGCCTCGGTAGGTTCGGGTTAATGAAGGTTTGAGAGTGCATTGAAGGAGCTGCCAAGGTCGGTGGGCCGCTTCGCGATCGATTGCCGACATCGTATCGGATCACAATTTGGACTCTATTTGTTTCACGAGAAATGAATAATTTCAAAATTATCTTCCTCAAAATGATAACTTGTATTAATGAAATAATTCATTGATGGAAAATGTTTCAATTATCAATAAATCTGAACATTTTTGTGAACGGCGAAGATGCGATTATTTTTAAGATAATGTTTGTCCAAATTATTCATTTTTTGTGAAATAAAAGGTACATTAATTGTTGAGCGATTATGAAAGAAAAGTAAATTGAGATCGATGTATTGATATGACACGCGGCACCTATCAATAATTTAAAATTGATGCATCATTGTTAAGATGTGTGTCAAATCAAAATTGATGTGAAATACCATGGAACTTAATGGAATTGTAACTCAAGTCTAATGTGAGATAAAGAAATTATCAAAAAAGCCAATGAGAAACAATAAGAGAACCTTAGATATTTATGTGATTTGATCCAAAAATTGATAACGCTTCATATATAGAGGCAATTACAAAGAGATCTACCATGAATCGGAAGAATTTGAGAGTTGTAATTACGTAATGCTCTAAGTGTTGCACGGCTCTAACTACACCTAAAGCAAATACACGTGTTATTTTACAATTTTTCATAAAAGGACTCACCAAGAAAATTCGTGGAGAGTTTCAACCAAAAAAAATACTCAAAGAGTAAACCCCCAACATTCCTCTTATGTCTTATCTACTCAAAATCGCCTCTTATATAAATGATAAGTACATTGGAAGTTCTATAACTTGTCATCAAGTACAATTGACTCTTAAAACTCTAGACAAATGCAATTAAGTCGTATAATTTATCAAATTTGTGCAATTAAGTCATTCATTTAATTATATCTAACTTGACTAACGGAAAAGGTTGATATGAATTTTTCATTATTATTTTTGCTCTTCAACATGGTATTGACGTGGCTAAAACACAAAGGACAACACTAAAATGATGTTATCTTCCAAATCTAATTATTTTTAATATAAACTTTATATAAATTAGATAATTAAAAAAAGGACGAAAAAGGGCAAAACCCACGAGGACCTATAACACCACAGCGATCGCGGGACGAGGGACAATCGGGATTGCCTGGCCCTAGTCACTATCGACGACTCTAGCCGACTATAAGGGAGGGCATATCAACTCTCGTGAACGAGGGTTGCTGCCTCCTTCCACATCGTGCGAGGATTGTCGGGCCTCGCCCAAATCTGGTCGACCACCACCACTGGTCGGGTGGGGGCAAGCGACCCCATCCCTTATCATGAAAAAAAAAATGTGGATTAATTGCTGGTGCCTTGAGAATGTGAAGAATGTTGATGACGAGAGCTCACAATACATTATTTTAAAAAAATAAAAATAAGATCCTCGTAATCATTTCGACTGTAATTGGCACTAAACCCAAAACCCATCTGCAAGGAAACCCGCCCAGCTTTACTTGTGTGAAATGATTGCGTCGGAGACATTCTTCAACTGCAAATCAAGGGATGGTTTCGAAGCTCAGCCAAACTCGAAGCGTCCTCAATCATTATACTTTTATATCTGTACCAATCAAAGATCCTCTCTCTTTCTCTCTCTCTCTCTCTCTCTCATGTATATATATAGATGTATATATTATAAAATGGAGATGGCTTGCTTGTTACGCCTATTGCCATTTCCCGACTCTTGGAACAATACATGATGTACAATTATTGCTAGCGTAGTCATTCTTGGATGTGTTTGTTATTGAGATGGAATATTGAAGTGTCAACGTTGTCTTTCGATCTTAATGTTGGTTGTTGGGGCTTGTTTCAATCTGACGCCACACGGCCGATTTGGTTGGCAGCATAGGTATTGCAAAGTATGTATTATAATCCAAAAGTCATAAAGACCTGCACCAGTGAAGAGAAATTGATTCTGAAAACGACAGAAAAATAAGGCCACAATCATGAAGGGGGAAGGCAGATCATGCGGACCAGATTTTTAATGCAAATGAATGCGACGAAGGCCTAAAGAGAGACCATGGAGTATGTCGAAAGCCCATATGCACTTTTTGCCCTAGCAAGATTGGGTTTATCCTGGGCCGGCTTATGCGTCTAAGCATTCCCATTGGTTAAAGATAAGTCATCCACGCCATCACTAGAGAATTCGTTAGGATTACTTCCTTTGCAGTCCGACCGAAGCGATTGGCTTGAATAAAAAACGAACCTGAAATCTCACGCTTCTTGAAGCATTGATGTAATCATCTCTTTATTCCATCAACTCTTGGGATTGCCTGGTTAACGTATATATGAGCTTCAAATAAATGGTGTCCCTATTATTTGGTACTATTCTTTGTGGATTATAAAAATCTCGCTCGACTTAGCTAGGAGAGTTTCCCTAACCTCTTTAGAAAAAGGAACATCCATTCCGCTAAAGGGCTCATAATAATATATTCTCAATTCTCGGGTTATCATATATTTATATGCTAGAAAAGAAGCATCCGAACTGTTTGACCAAAAAAAAAATAGAAGCACTAGAATTGCCAAAAAAAAATAAATTCAAAATATATAGGAAGAAATACTTTTTCCCCAAGATTCCATATAGCTTGGAAAGATAATTTTTAATATGTTGTGATATAGGAAAATATAAACAAAATTTAAGAAAGTACGAGGGACTCAAGGAATCGCCTCGTACTTATTGAAATCATAGTACCGGTTGGAGCTTAATAATGAACGAGGAAGATGCATTTTAGAAGCTTGCGAAGGCTTGTACGAAAAGTTCTTGGCAAAGGTTGTAATTCATCTCTAGGTTTATTATCTATGTAGTGGAGATTTTCGGGGGCATAAGACTTTATCATTCCGCCTTATTTGGCTCTTGAGATTATCGTTCGAACTCAATTGTGTTACATAAATATTTAAAATTGAACTATAGATCGATTAGGGAAATTTTAAAGTCGAAATGAAGCTTAATAATTCAATACTCGCCATGTCTTTTCTACATAGAAAGCATCTATTATAACCTCTATTTTATTGTAAAGTTGTTCTCGATCTAATACCAAAAGGATTTTTGTGAGCGATTTATTTATTTTAAGCAGATAATTATAAGGACCATGCAGAAAATTCTAACTTATCAGCGTGATTAGTCATTGGTTCATACACTGCGTTTGCCTATTTTCAAAGCACTAAACAGAGGATTACCATAGCGTGATGGCAACTCCATGACCCCCGAGGAAAGAGCATTAATCCGAGGCTCGGGAAGTCAACTCCAAGAATGTCTTTGGACTCTCTGTACTAGGAATTGAATCTCCTTGTTCTTGTCCAAGTTGGGGGGCTTGAAGATTCTTTCTTTTTCATACCTTTCACACCTTGTGATGATGGTAAGAAAAATTCGGGCCTCACAAACTTGTTGCGATCGGAGAAGCAAGAGGAGACGTGCTCTAACAGCTTAATTCCTCATAATTTTTTAGTAATTTTATATTTTTCATTAGATTTCTCTCGAATGGTTGAGTATTATAAAAAAGATCGCCCAAGAAAATTATCTGGCCAATGATACAGGTGCTCTAGAAGTTTTGCCCTCCCAAATTCATTGCTTTGGTCATTACAAGCCATGGTACCTAATCTAACACCATCTTTCTCTAGTTTTTTTTTCTCTATTAGTAAGATGGTGGAAGGATGGTGCGACATCATAGAAGTTTCACACGCTGCACAGAACGTTGATCTGAGTCAACAGACGCCGCTAGAAAGACAAAACTCGTGATCGGAACCCCTCCAATGCTCGACAACGTACGAATTGTTAATGCGTTGCGGAGCTCTCGGTAATTGGTTCGCTGTAATCCTTGTGCTTCTGGTCCGAGCAAGGCCCGAATTTCTGTCCGTGGGACTGGCGTTTCTTGTGATCCGTTTCAGCTATAGGTGGCAGCCCCGTCGACTTGTCCAAGAATGACGGCAACTCCACGACCTGCAAGGAAGGGGCAAGAATCTGAGACGCTGGCAGTCAAGTCCAAGAATGTCTTTTTAGACCGGTTAGACCCGGAGTTGAATCTCCCCATTTCTGTGTCCCTCTCGGTGGGCTCGAAAGAAAACTCCTTCTTTCTTAACCTTGTTCATTAGTTGTCACAAAAAAATTGGGCCTCATTGGTCTTGCAAGCCACGACACCAGATGTGATACTACCCCTTCCCTAGATTGGTTCTTATAAGGAAAATGGATGGAAAGAGGTGATAAGTGTCGGCAACCACTATTCGGACATTATTGTGGAAGTTTCACGAGCTCTGTGAAATGTTTGATTTGAGTCAATAGCCATTACTGTAAGGACAAACTTGCCAATGTAACCCCTCTGCAGACAATGTACGAAGCCAAAGGCTCACTATGGCCCATGGGTCATCCATAAAGTATTATGAATCCAGGATCAACGAGCAATTAGGGTTGGATGGAGGGATTGGTATTTGTTAATGACAGATTGCGTCTCGAGAAGCATAGCTGTGATTCGAGTTCCAGGGACCGCAACTTTTTTTAAAAGTAAATCCTACCCTCACTAATCACATGGATGGCATTTGGACTTTTCCATGATTGTTATCGACGTAATAAAATTTGCTTTAGCTTTTGCAAAGTGTGCGGTTAATTTCTTCATAGTCAGGATAGAACCAAGGAAGTTACACTACTCAAAATTCAAGATGCTCTAGCTGTAAAAGATATGCACTCTTGCCCAAACTGTGGTAGTATGAAAAGACTATGGTGCAGTTAAGAGACTCGTATATAATGGCTCTTCACGGAATTAATAATACGACAAAAGTTAGTTTCTAATTTGATGGTGTGATTTTGCTTCCTCTAGTGATTGATTGATACAAGTAACAAGGATGGGAACCCCATTGCAATGTTTTCAAATAGAGCCAACCAAATATTTGCTATATCTCAATCATAGTGAGGTACGGATAAGCAAAAATGGTGTAAGTGATGTAAACATAAGTAAATATTAGATCGCTCGTTTCAATTTGTTACAGGTTAGGTAAAAAGTACAAAGAGATGAAGGTCACATCGTCTTCTCGTGAATGAGTGGCGAGTCCGATTTCTTTTTTTTTTTTTGGTCAATTGGCGAGTCCGATTTCAACGTGCATTAAATGAATGGGGCAGCGTGTTTTTGAAGGTTCATCTATAGGTTTGACGACTGATTACAACAGCACAGTTAGAAATTGATTTTTGGTCGATAAAGTCACCCAAATGTGTGCAGGAGTGTCTAATAAACAAGTGAATCCCGAGGTGTCTTAGCATGAACCACACGTCTCTAAAATGCATCGAGAACGATGCGAGTTTGGGCACGACAAGATTGACCCAAGCAACGCGAGCGCCCTCAAGTTCAATGGACATGGACACTGACCCAAACTCCTCCGCTTTCAGCCCCCCCTCTCATCCTAGGAAACTTCACTTCACTTCGGTTGTTAGCACGTCCGAATACATCATGAGTAGGTGAAGAGGGTTGGATTTTGGTCTAAAACTATCGCGTAGAAATATGTACGTTTCCGTGGTTTGTCATGCCGAATTCGATGGGGTTGACAGCTTCTCCATAATTGGATTTCTGTAATCCGTGTGCTTCTCCGCTGGTGTTTTCTGCTCGTCAGGACATGGCGAGGCGACATTTCTTGTGATCGGTTTCAAAAATCGGGTGCAGCCCTCATCAACTTGTCCAAGAATGACGGCAGCTCCACGACACGCCAGGAAGGGGCATGAATCTGAGACTCGAGAAGTCAAGTCCAAGATTGTCTTTTGGACCGGTTGGACCAGTTGGACCAGTTGGACCAGGAGTTGAATCTCTCCATTTCTCAGTCCCACTCGGTGGGCTTGAAAGGAAACTCCTTCCTTACCTTGTCCATTGGTGGTCACAAAAAATTGGGCCTCGTTGGTCGTCGCCACATCGGATACCACTTCTTCCCCGGGTTAATTCTTATTAGGAAAAGAGGATGGAGAGGGGCGAAAAGTGTTGCAACCACTACCGGATGTCATCGTGGAAGTTTCGAGCAATCCGAGAAAAATGTTTGATTTGAGTTGATAGCTACTGCCAGAAGGACGACTTGTCGACGTGACCCCTTCGCAAGCTGAACCACTCACAAAGTCGGAGGATCGCCGTGGCCCAAGTGTCCTCCTTAAAAGTCATCTAGATGTGATGGGATCGACTTGTAAGTAGGATTAGACGGAGGAATTGGTTGTTTGTTAATGGCAAATTGTGTTTCGAGAAGCATGGCTATGATTTGAGTCATAGTAAAGTAAAGATATTATCCGGTTAAATATTATGATTTTGCTTCTTTTTTGTGATTGATTATTTGAATATAATTAACGTGTGTGGGAACCTCATTGCAATGTTCTTAAAATAAAGCCAATCACTCGCCATATCTTCGGGAAAGTGAGGTGTGGATACACACAAATATTATACGAGCGGAATAGACAAAGGTGGATATTAGATGACTCGTTTCATTTCGTTATAGGTAAGGAAAAAGTGCAAAGAGGCAAGGACAAAATTACGTGACGCAGCAAGTGACGGAGGTCATGTTGTCTTCTTGTGCTTTGGAACGAGTGGCGAGTTCGATTGCGACTTGCATTTATCGAATGGGGCACCATTTTTATAGGGTTTATTATTAGGTTTGACGATTGACTAATGATCCGTGCAATTTGAGGGTCATTTTCGGGGAGTAACTTATAAAAGAGGCCTTTACTATATAGTATATACTCGCACAAGTGTCCAAACAGAACAAGCGGATTTGAGATGTATTGACATGAGTAGAACGTGTCTAATATAGCAACGAGAAAGGTGCAATTTTTGGGCACGCCAAGATTGACCCAACGCACGCGCCATCCAAGTTCAATGTCCGAATACTACCTGAGTTTTCTAGGTGTACGCCATATACGGCGTCGTGCTCTGTTGCGGCGAACTCAACGTGGTTGATAGTGTCTGCACGTGTGTTGTATTTTGCGTATGGACGTCAACTTACATACGAATTCAGCTCGAATTGGGATGGAAAATGTCTATATTTATAATTAACCAATCAAAGCGCTAGCAAGAATGGAGAAAATGCATGGTCGTTATATAATATATAATTCTAGAGACGCCGTCCTTATGGGGCGCTTTGGAAAAGGGTGACCTTGACAATATTTGAGTGAGATGTGAGCTTATAATGAAGCTACGGTCTTGAATCTGACCTTTGACTGAAAAACGGTAGGTAGAAATCATTCCAATGAAGTGAGTAAATAATAAGAAAAATAACATAAAGGGCCTATAAATTTTAATTCAATATGTAATATGATTTACGAACTTTTAATTTGTTTAATGTTATATCTGAATCTTAATTCAATGAGTAATATTATCTCTAAACTTTTAATTCTTCTAATGTGCTTCATGAACTTTTATTACATGTTCAATTTAGTCAATAAATTATATAATTCAAAAAAAATTATATAAAAATGTTTAATGTTGTTTTTGAATTTAAAATTGGATTGGATTAGATTAAATATTTACAAAAAATTAAGAGATATTGTTGAACAAATTTAAAATGTAGAGGCGATATTATATATTACGTTTAATTTCATGGACAACGTTATATGTTTATCGTGATTATCTGACGTGTGTGGGACCTCGATGTGAAATTAATCGATTGCTTAAAAAGCTGCCGACACCTCGTGGATATTCTTAAAAAACGGCTTCCTTTTTCAATTGCTCGGGAGAAAGCAGCTGACCGCACGAATCTCCAGGGGCTATTCAACTCTTCCACTGCCATTACCATTACCATTACGCGATTACGATTGGATTCGGAGATGGGAGATTCGAGACAGTCCCCGTTGCTAGCGATCTAGAATCCGACGTGTCGATGTCTGTCATCTGTCAAAGATAGGATCCGGAGCATCTTTTGTCTGGGACGGCGGTGTGATTAGTTCACATTGTGCGTATGATCGTGCTGGCTAAAAGCACCTTTGATTGGTTGACCATTCCTTGTCTTTTTTCTAATAATGATAATTTTTTTTTGCCATTATTCCGCCTTTTTTTTTTTTTTTAATAACACGACCCGTCAAAAGCTTCAGCCGGACTAATCTTCAGAATTATATATATATAATTTCCATCCACGTAAGATTCTGTTTATAGAGTATGAGGGTGGACTTTTGAAGCTAATTTGATTAAGTGAGGACGCAGTGAATTTGATTACGAAAGCTTATTGCATTTTGAAATAAGCACCTAATCACTTGGCTGACATTTTGTGTGTGTCTAGTTGTGAACCAGGGTCGGGTTTTCTATCGCTCTTTATGTGTAGGTAAGGTGGTGTGATAATCTGTAGTCCAATTTCAGAATCACGGCTTGGCCCCAAAAAATAAAAAAAAGAAGAAGGGAAAAAGCCTTTTCATTTGAGCTAGGCATGGGCTAGTTAAAATAGTCATCCGTTTGGAGTTAAATTTGATATTGCTTGAAATCTGTTAGATTGATTAGATTCCAAATGTTTACATAGTTCGAGCCGATCTTTCAATTTCCAAATCATGTTATTTCAATTCGATTTAATTTCATTTAAACCAAATTAAATTAAACCGTACTTATCTCTAATTATGACGATGAAACCAAGTAGGGCCCACGCCATCTCCTTACGAGACAGTTTGCCAAAAAAAAAAATGCTCATGCCCTTTGTAGAGGTGTATTCTTAAATTAGCAAGCATTGTCAACCAATTCCATAAATGTCTACAAGAATTACACCTCCAAAATCTCACAATCTTTGAATATGACATTCACACTCGGGTGCATACCTGCTACCATCGAGAAATTGAAAGTGATGTGGATAAATTACAGGATCTGATATTAAAATTGAAAGAAAAGGACTCTTGTACAAAAAAAACATCATTGGCAGCATCTAGACTGTCCTAAAAGGTCTAAATCCCACAAAACTAAAAAGAAAAAATGAAATACACAGTTGTTCAATTTGGTCTAATGTGTAATTTGTTCAATAAATTTTAATTTATTCAATATAATTCATAAACTTTAACTCATTATATGATATGATCTCTAAAATTTTAATTTATTTAATGTAATTCATAAAATTTTAGTGTGTTCAATATAATTCCCGAATTGTATAAAAATTGAATTTCCAGTCTTTAATTAATAAAATAAATATATTGAACATTTTTATACAGTTCGAGGATTATATGAACATAAAACAAATTAGAAGCTGAGAGATCATAATTGGACAATTAAAAGCTTAGGAACCAAATTGTACACTAAGCCAAAATTTAGAAATTATTTATGTCATTATCTTATCCAAAAAAAATAAAAAATTTAAAAAAAAAAAAGAAAAAAGAAAAGAAAAGAAGAACGTCCAAATTCCCTTGCTTTCCCGATCACACGTCAGCGAAATCCATTTTTCCCCTGGAACGCATTACGAAACGCGTCGAAAGCAAAATTGAAAAAAGAAAAAGAAAAAGAAAAAAGAGTTGAAAAGGGGAAAAAACGAGGATTTAGAAGAAGAAGGAGCCGCCGCCGCCGGCGACCGTTGACAGCGCGCACCCACCCGCACTTCCCGCAACTACTCCCCCGTCCCCCACCTTCTCCAGAACTCGCATCCGTCTCCTTCCTCCTCCTCCTCGTTTTCCTCGAACAGCTCCACCACCTTTCCCCAGAACCAACCCAAAAATAAAAATAAAATTAAAAATGGAGCTCCACCTCCTCCTCCGCCGCTCCGACCCGGATTCCTGAAACCAAGGCTCCCCCGATGTCGCCGCCCCTCCTCCGCCGCGCTCCCGCCGCGCTCGCCGCCCTCTTCCTCCTCCTCGCCCTCCTCCTCTGCCTCCCTCCGTCTCGGGCCCAGAACAACGCCACCACCGGCGCCACCTGCCCCCTCAACTTCACCGTCCTCAGCGACCTCATCACCCAGTCCTCCAACCCCCCGAGCGGCTCCCCCACCGCGTGCGGCTACATCCAACAGGGGCTCCGCCTCGTCCTGTCCAGCTACCTCCAGCTCACCGGCAACTTCCTCCCCCCGCTCAACTCCTCCGAGTCGTGCTGGGACAAGTACCAGGCCCTCATCGACTCCTTCATCCCGGGCTTCGACATCCGCAGCTCCTGCGGCTTCCAGACCTCCTGGATCTCGGAGGGGTGCACGAACATCACCACCCTGTCCCAGTTCGAAGCCGTCGTCCCCAGCTCCGCGCGGGGCGGCGTCGCCACCAGCTGCAACCAGTCGCTCGAGAACAGCTCCCCCTGCGCCGTCTGCACGGTGAGCTTGTCGAACATCGCGTCCTACTTGAACGGCTCCTCCGTCGGGAATGTCTCGGACTGCTCCGGCTACCCGACGATCTATGCGGCGGCGATCGCGAATTACCTCGGGCCCACGGATATAGGTACTGCCAAGTGCCTGTTCTCCCTCGATTTCACGAATTCGGGGGGCGAGAGTAGGAGGAAGGTGGTGGTGATACTGGTGGTCTTGATTGGTTGTGGGTTGGGGGTGGTTGCGGTTTCGGTTGGGTTCTGGTTTTTCAGGAGGAAGCGTGGGAGGTTGAAGAGGAGGAGAAGAGAGATGGACAGGGGCGAGAGAGGGTTGGGGTTGCGGAGTTTCGAGGAGAGTACCACAGTGGTCAGGTTCTCATTTGAGGACATCAAGAAGGCTACTAGGAACTTCTCTAGGGATTACATCATAGGACGAGGTGGATATGGAAATGTTTACCGGGGTTTGTTGCAGGATGGCACTGAAGTCGCGTTGAAGAGGTTCAAGAATTGCTCTGCTGCTGGGGACGCGAACTTCGCTCATGAAGTCGAGGTCATCGCCAGCGTAAGGCACGTGAATCTGGTCGCTCTTCGAGGGTATTGTATTGCCACGACACAGTACGAGGGTCACCAGAGGATCATTGTGTGTGATCTGATGAGAAATGGAAGTTTGCATGACCATTTGTTTGGGTCGACCGAGATAAAGCTCAGTTGGCCTACTCGTCAAAGGGTTGCGCTCGGAACGGCCAGGGGGTTAGCTTATTTGCATTATGGGGCACAACCTGGAATCATACATAGGGATATTAAGGCAAGTAATATACTTTTGGATGAGAAGTTTGAGGCCAAGGTGGCTGATTTTGGTCTTGCAAAGTTTACAGAAGAGGGTATGACACATATGAGCACTAGGGTTGCTGGCACAATGGGGTATGTAGCACCCGAGTATGCATTGTATGGGCAGTTGACGGAGAGAAGTGATGTTTATAGCTTCGGTGTCGTGCTTCTTGAGCTTTTGAGCGGGAAAAAAGCACTCTCCGGTAATAATGATAGTCAACCTTCTCTCATCGCTGACTGGGCTTGGTCCTTAGTGAGAGAAGGGAGAGCTTTAGATGTTATTGAAGATAATATGCCGGAGTTAGGGTCACCAGAGCTTATGGAACAGTATGTATTGGTTGCAGTGCTTTGTTCTCATCCTCAACTATATGCTAGGCCGACAATGGATCAGGTTGTGAAGATGTTGGAAACAGAGTTATCAGTTCCTTCTATTCCGGAACGACCAATTCCTATAGTGGCAGATATGGATGACATTGAGAGATCATTCAGCAGTATGGGCTCGGGTCAGTTATCTACTCCCCGGGGCTTCCAGTCGTATACAATGGAAAGTGAGTCCGCTTCTGACAATATAGGAACAAGTTCAAGTACCGGTAAATAAGTGCCAGTCCATACCTGCCTTCAAAACTGCATGCACTCCAGACCATAGGGAAGAAGGAACAAGTTCAAGCACCAGTAAATGAATGCCACGGTCTAAATCTCGATTTGAAATTGAATGATCCTCTAACCGTAAGGAAGAAGGAAAGGGTCCAGTAAATGAGTGCCGGAGTCTATATATCTTTCCACACTGGAGGATGATTGAGCCTTGCATAGAGATGACGCTCCGCTAAATTCATGAGCTCTTACTGACCTCTCTGTGAGTTGGATTGGTTCCCACATGTAGAGATAAGTAGATGGATGTTTTAGGCAGTTCCGCACTCTCTTTTTGTGAGAAAAATAGAGAATAATTATTATTCTTTCTTCTTTCTTTAGTTTGTTCCACACTTCATTTGAAATTTTAGTACCTTGTACATTCTATTCCTGTCCATCGTTTTTTGGTTAAGAAATCCAAATTTAAGATTCAAGGCAGCTGGAATTCATGGTTCTTTGAAGTCGTTTTCCAACGGGAAGCACTGATGTTTGATTTAGTATCTAGAGAACCAGCTGATGACACAATTGTACTATACTTCTTTGTCCAAGTTTAAATAAAAGTTCTGATTCATTCATATGCCAAATGGTCCTAACTCACGCCACCAGACTTTGGTTTTGTGGAACATGGATAAGCAAATGCTATTGCAGGTGTTTGCCTGTGCAATTTACTGCCCACATAACCTATGGCTCAAAGAATGCTGTTACTTCGGGATTCTTTACTAGATGCCACAGAATGATCCCGTGATATTTGGTGTTAATATTAAGACCATCTAATACAAGAATTGACTATGCTCAAATTTCTATCAAGGTGCTAGTCTTCCATTGAGATGGAGCATAAATCCTTCTTTCAGTATGTCCAGATGGAGTTAGCTTTCGACTAATACTCTTCTGAGCTTAATTGTGGCTTCAGCTATCTCCAGAATCGAATATTCATTTAAAATAGAAAGTGAAAGCCATTACCTGTTTGCTTGGTGTTGACTGCTGATCTTGCTGCTACAAATACGGGTATGCGCTTTCTCGATAGAAGCTTTGATCCAGAACACTTTATTTTCAGATCTTTCAGTGCATGTTGCGGTCATAGCTATTGGGAGCCTTGTCTGCGCTAGATTCTGTTTATGGGCCATGACACTCTACGTTTGTACCATATTCACTCCTGCATGGCTACACATCTTGGATCTGTGTCTGTTCGCCCTTCGCAGGTGGATTGACCACTTAAGAGCTCTCCCAAGGCTTTGCTTCTCTCATGTGCTTCTGAAGTGTCGTTACAGATGTGCCTCGTGCTTTTGAGAATCTGTAAACATTCTGTTTACTGTGTATGTTAACTACCTCTAGGTCCTGCAAAACCATTCAAAAGTAGTTACCTGATGCTGCCAATGAATTGGAACTTTCAGATGGCAGGAGTGTCATGGTGCCTAGGTCGAAATTTTCTTTTGCTATCTGTGGGATACTGATGGCTATATCGTACTTATGCATCGAGTTTCATATATGCTCCATGAACAAAGCAGAGTTATAAAATGTCATGCTTGAGGTATTCAGGAATCAGGTTGACGCAGACAATGACATAGTTTGATAGCAAATTGAGCGCCTTCCCTCTATCGTCACTTGCTCTGAGAGCTGGTGTTCTGCACCTGGTTCATTGTTTCCATCATCGTCTAGAATGTGCTTAAATCAATGGTCCTATGCAAATACATCTCGAGTTCTTTTTCCTTTCTTTTTTTTTTCGGGAGGGGATGCGGGGAGGGTTACTAGAGACATTATGCAAGCCTTGCCTCATTGTAACTTGGGTAAGTTGTCTTTCGGAAATTGAACTCTGTAGATGGTGGGTGTAGGTGTTGATTGCTTATATTTAACAGAGGTACGTGGATCTTGTTGCCCCATGAGCTTTTTACATGTTGAAAGCCCATTATAACATCTCAAGATGGAGAAGGGACATACCCTTTTGTTCTCTCGTTCACTGCCTTTGCAGGCTAAGAAAGTTTGTCTTTTTCTGGTGCTTCGTCTTACTGGTGCAAGGCCTTCTTGTACTGAACCTTGCATGGATGATGTTGGGCCAGGAAGAATGCATTTATGTACCATATAATAGAGACTGGGTCGTTCTGTTTTTTCCTGCATTTTCTGCATGATTATCATACGAAATGACACTCATAGAAAAAATCCACTTAAAAAAACACTTGCAAATTCTAGATTCTCCGTATTTTATTGGGCTGTGGCATTTCTATAGCCTGTCATTTTTGCCGAATCGATGGGTTGGAAGGTTGGACTGCTCAATTGAATTTACTCGTAATGGTTTTTCATATGAAACTCTTACTCGTAATAGAGCGCATGCGGTTGGCCATTCTGAAGAAGTTTTGAGCTATTATATAACTACGTGGATCATATCTTAAATGTTGACACATTAACAATGTATAACTAAATATGGAACCAAAAAATCTCCTGTTTCAGTGTTAATAATAGGTTAGTTATGTAGGACTTTGAATTTGATTGAAGCCATACCATTTTCTTATTTGAGGGGGTGAATTGCAAAAAGTTGATTAGGAGAAATTTTTAAAATCATTATCAAGGTGCAGCAAATGATAGCAGAATTTATAGCAAATTTGGTTCTTTTCTTCTACTACTACTACTACTACTACTACTACTACTACTACTACTACTACTACTACTATTATTATTATTATTATTATTATTATTATTATTATTATTATTATTATTATTATTATTATTATTATTAATTTAACTCATTATATTTGTCTTTGACTTAAGTTATGTTTGCTTCGCAAAAAGAGTGATTTGGAAAATATTTTTCAATAAAATGATCGCTTATATCATTTAAAAAAATTAATGAATGGAAAATATTTGCACTATTTACACAAATATCTAGACATAATTTGTTGTTGGTAGTTGATAATGAAAGCAACTTTCATTGACTAGCAATCATTTTTAGTAAAATGTTTTTTAATTCGTTTATTTTCGGCAAAATAATTGGAGCATAAGAACTGACCAAAAAAAAAAAAAAATGGAGCATAGATAAAATAGTGATAACTTTTCCTCAAAAAAAATGGAGAAGAGATACAATAGTGATAACTTTTCCTCGATCTAAACAAGTCAAAGATATTATTCGATTCTCTTTTCTTTGTTAATCATAATTCAATCAAAACTCCTCAAATTTCGTCCTTTACTCAAGACATTTGGAAAGCTAGTGTAACTTTTATCTCGTGCACAAAACACGGGGCCTTTTTTATATGATAAAGGCATGAATGACCTTAATTGCACGGACATGATCCGACGATGAACAGTGGTGTGCGATCAACCAGTCCAATGTCCTTGTAAATCAACTAATGTGGTCGCTAATGTTCTAAACCAGATCTCACAGTGTCGTGAGGTAGTGGCGTCGTGCGTGCGATTTTGAGTGCTTTCGCACCTAATCACATATTTTAAGTTGCGCTTCGTTTTCTTCTTGTTGGTTCGTTGCTGAAGGAGATCCAGTTGAACTGGTCGGGACACGATGTTCATCTGCACTTTCGCTTTCAAAGTCTGCTTTCGTGATAATTACTGTAATTGTAAAAGTAAAGTAGTGATATAATATAACTGATAAATTCGAAGTTTTTTTAACTAATCATTACACCCACCTTTATCTGCACTTTCGTGTTCGTTACAATTTTTTTTTATTTTATGGCGTTGTTCTGCACAATCAATTTGTTGTGTCTATTGGTATTTTGTCATTCATTGATTATCATTAAAAGTTTTTCCTCCGATGATCTCAGGTGTAAACCATCACGGAATTGAAGAAAAAGCCCTTAAACACAGAGATTGATATCCTCGGTCCATTTAATTCCATTTCCCATCCCAATTCCATCTAATTTCTTTCTACCAAATGCAGCACAAGCTCGTCAACCACAAGAGTCTAGACAGTGAGATCAAGGCAACAGTTCGTGGCTCAGAGAATATTCCCTGTTGCCATAAACAAATTGAATTGATTTATATACTCTGTGCAGAACCACAAAAGTCTAGAGGGGGGCAACTAGTTGTTTTATATACTCTATGTTGATATCTGGGGTAAAAAAAATTAATTATAGGTGATTCACCCCTGCCATTCCATAAAATAAAAAAATTGATAATCTCTATAAGACACATAGTAATATCATCTTTAGTTTCGAGCCCCAGCTCTTTTTTCTTCACAAGAAAAATTAAAATTGTAATAGTACGTTGCATTCACTAGCAAAGATGTTGATTAATAATATAAGAATAAAATATCTCAAATTAAATGAAAGATGTTGTTTCATCCATATAAGCAAAATCGAAATCTCTAGATTTTCTTCCTCGAAATATATGCAAATGTTTTCTTTGTTTCTTTAATAGTATATTCTCTTGGATCTTATCTAATTATACATCTTTATACGTATGACAATCTGTCTTGTTTAGGTAAAATGTAAGAGCGGGATGAAAGAAGAGTACTGAATTTTCGTTTCCTTCGTCATCGTACTCCTGAAAATAGGGAATTACATATCCTGTTGGATAAGATTGTCAACGCAATCAGGATGTCTACTTTTTTTATTTTTTATTTTATCCTTGGATGTATCCTTATTTATGAAGACATGTTCATTGAACAGGTTGGTGAAAACTTAGAGTAATGCATAATTGTATAATTATACTCCACAGTCATCAAGAAAAAGAAAAATTTCTTGTCCAAATAGAGATTTTTCATTTCTTTATGTACAGGGAAAGAAATATCGAGAATTTAAACTAAGGTTATTTTACAATCTAGTTCATACATAAATTTCTTTCACAGCTCACCTCACCTACTGCTTTTTGTCAATTTCATTTTGGTAATAATCTGTCACTTTTCACTCTTTATTATTTTTGTTTCGTCAGTGCGAGGACAAAAGAATGATTTTTCAAGTTACTTTTGCTGATAGGATCATATTTTTCTACATAAATTGGAAGATTGGAGGGGAAATAAAAAGAAAAAAGAAAAAGAAAAAGAAAGAAAGGAGTCTGGATCTCTGAGATTAGATGCAATCATGCAAAATGAAAGTGGCATTTGCTCTATTACATTTAATATATTATTTCTGCAATTAGGATATATCAGCTCCCTTAGGCAATCCAAACCTTCTCTATCAATCAAATTCACTCCATTCCAACAAGTGGATTGACCTTATCAGAAGAGGGACCCGCAAATGACTTATTTTAGTCCATGCCTTTGGGGTTATAATATATATAGTGAGGTGAGGCAAGTTGTATGGCGTCCACCTATTTTCCCTTTAAATTAGGGAAGGCTGCTTTGTCTTTGTCCTAGGTGTTTTAATCATGCTTGCCGAGCTACCCTTCTTCAAGGTGATGATAAGAGTTCCTAAAACTTCATATATTAAAAGGGTTGTGCTAAATAATGTTGCTGATTTTTATCGGATGCTTAAACGGAGCCACTAGCTTAAAGCAATTGCTTGTTGTTCGTAATTTTGTTTAGTAGGGGTTAAGCAAAAATGATTGGGAAACTCTAAAACCTGAATTAGCTTGATTGATTTCTACTTAATTAGACGCTTGCAATAACATAACATTAGCTAAAGTAATTTTTTTTCCGTGTGCTTTTTATTATATTTTATGGGATTTTGTGTCATGAATGGAAGAAGGATATTGAGATATTGAGATAAGGACACCACAAGTGTCATAATTTTCATGCGACACCTAAGTGCCACAACATTGTTTTTCGATTACTCGAGTGTCATGGCTTTTTTTTTTTTTTTTTTAATTTTTTTTACTTGAATGCTATAACTTTTAATTGATAATTTGAGTGCTGTAACTTTTAAAGAATGTTCACCATAAATGCCACGTCATGTCGGATTTCCTTATTAATAAAAAATTACAGTGCTTAAGTGATCGATGATGACATTTAAGTGATTGAATAAAAAGTTATGGTATTTAAATGGTCGTTGTACAAAAGTTATGACATTTGTAGTGTCTTTTTTCTTCTAATACATTTGAAATTCAAATCTCACTATGTGCTTATAAGATTAACATAAATGTTTTGTCTAAGTTTTTTGAGAAAAATATAACAAAATACACCTTATTTCTCACACCATGACCACTTACCTCTTCTTTTGAAAATAACAAATATCTACACGAATTCTACTATTCAAAAATCACTTTTTCAATCTACTCAAGCCGTAAGGAAATGTTAAAATGAGTTTACATGGAGGGGCAAATTAATGTTCTCAATGTGGGGTTTTTCTTGGAAGTATGTGAATGATATTTATCAAAATGAAAATATGTGAGTGGCTATTAGATCAAGAGTAAGATATATTTTTGATATTTTCAATTTCTCGAGCAGGCCGCAGCTATATATTCTTGCTGGATTTTGTTGCCCTATTCTGAATCGTGAAGTGAAAGAAGACGGAGATGCAGCAAATGCGGACCGATAAAGTAGTTGGAGAATGGTGGTTGGATATTTTTGGCCAATGTGCTCTGCAACTTTATGGTCCATTCCGTTGTGCCTGGTGATCTCTTTCCCGTCGGCTGGCTTCATGTTGGTTGAATTCTTTAGATTCTTGGGCCTCGGCAGTACATGATGTCCTTGGTAGAAAGTAATTCTGTCCACCTCTTGCCGCTATAAATTGCCATTTTCCGCAAAATTGGCCACTATGGAAAGATGAAAAACATCCCTTTTTGAAACTCCAGCGATCTAGTCCTACCATTTGAGCAGACGTCAAAAGCGTCACTGACCACAAAGGAGAGGCTATATGCATGCTTTTTGTTCGCATGCAGTAGTTTTCTTAAAGGTAAAAAAGGAAGATAATATGTCCCCAGAATTAGATCCGGCTGAAATTCTCTTGCGCTCATCGTCTAGTGGGAAAAAAAAGAGGGTTTTGGTCAAGAAAATTCCCAAAAGAAAAGTGATAGTTTTATTTGTATGCTGATGGGCCTAAGTGGGCCCGTCCGTTCATGTTGGGCCTAAAAGCCCGACCCGTAAGATAATGGCACATGTATGAAGAGCTGAGATATGAATGGGTGTTACGTTGAGGGGATTTGTCTTTTGGAGAACATGGGAGAGAAGAAAAAATTTGGGTTGAAGGTACGCTTTTCTTTTCTCCCTCCTCCAAAACCAACATAACTTTTCTCTCCCCTTTGAACCAATAGTACGCTCCTTGGTAGACCGGGATCAGATTCTTCCTCGAACTTCAACGTTGGTGTTTAATCGTGGGTGATAAGGTACGCTCAATTCCGTGGTGTGTCTTTGATCGGTGATACATGTTCTTCCTGGGCTCGTCTTCCGCATTCGTTTTAGGGATTCGATTTAGTGTCGAATCCGATTTAGGAAATCAGTAATTCCCAACAAAAAGTAATGTTCTAGCAGAGCAATTCTTTTTCTTGATAGTTTCTTATTGCACCAAAGAGATAAGAAACTATTAATTGAGATCGTATCTTTCTGACACGATAAACGTGGGTTAACGTTGAAGATAACAATGCCTCCATGGAAATATGGACAGAACATAATTACTTTTCAGGCTAGAATAACACTCTCCAGTTTTCCTAGCCGGTGGTTGGCTGAAAAAGATAGAACTTTTTCTGTGGTTTACCGTTTGTCTTTATCCATAGCCGTGTAACTAAGAAAGTCCAGTTCCGTGTTTTCAATTACCACCTGCACATAAAGAGCGACGCAGCCCTTCACATCTGTAATGCTGCTGTATTCGGAAACTCCGTTCTATTAGTGATTCCAATACCATTAACGGGAGCGAGTCAGAAAAGCAAAGAATTGCTTGCCAGTTTGCAAGACTGAGGTCCACGAAAAATTCATAAAAACCGCGAGTATAAACCGATCGGAGAAGGGGTTTCCGTATTAGCACCTGGGGTTTCTCATTTCGAGTAATCCATATAGAGAAAGGAGAATAGCCACGTTGGAACGAGAACTTATCTTTTTGGAGCTTATAGATTTGCTAGTTCCTTGTAAGTAGTCAGATAGAGAACGGACGAGCAGTTTTGCAGAGCGAGCGAGCAAGCATGGCGATCAACGAGGACATCGAAAATCGAGAAACTAGGGAGAGAGGAGTACGAGAGCAGCTCCTTGTGCCGCAAGAGAAGGACCAAGCTGGCCAAGATGAAGGAACCGATAAGGGTCATCCGTGGATGGTCTATTTCAGCACATTCGTTGCGGTTTGCGGTTCATTTGAATTCGGGACCTGTGTAAGTAGGAAACGCAATTTCTTCTTGAAAAGTCCGGGTCGAATGGCAATGGTTAAAGTGAAAAGGATGTGATTAGTTGAATCTAATGAAAAATTGTTTCATTGGATTTTCAGGCAGGTTATTCATCACCAACTCAGGATGCTATAGTGGAGGAACTTAGTCTATCCACAGCTGAGGTATGTCGAATTTACCTGCGAGTGTTGAGAAATACATGTCAAAATTATCCCTGTCCGTTGCTTCGCTTCACTATTGGACTAGTCACTGAACGCGCCCATACACAAGAAAGTCACAGCAACGATCTGCTCTTGTTCCGGGTCCATAATATGCATGAGTTATATGATCAAAAACTTTATAAGCAAGATTCAATAAAAAATATTGAGGTCGGCTTTGAGGTAGAGCTACCTTTTTCTCTAGACAGCTTATTCTTTCTGCGTCGTGATGAGTGAAATGTATACCAAATTTTTGCATGAGTTCCATTGTTTGGACGCCTCAGTACAAGAACACCAAAAAATGGGTGGATGGAAATCGTATCTCTTCAGCTGAATATCGCCACTGCATATCATTCGGATTACTGATTGAAGCGATAGGTTTCTTCAGAAAGCTTTCCACTGAGATTCTCAGACATTCGGTTACTTATAGCATTGTTAGCTAGATGGTAACTGAAGTTCCTGCTCTCATCGAACTCAAGCTGATTTGCAGTTACTCTTCATGTGTCTTTCAACAGTATTCAGTCTTCGGATCCATACTGACATTCGGTGCAATGATTGGTGCAATTACTGGAGGACCAATTGCTGATTTTGTCGGCCGTAAATGGGTAAGCAGCACATGAGTGAGTCTTCTACAATGTAAAACAGAACGGTGTTGTTCAGGACTCTTGCGAGTTTTAGCTTCGGGATTTAGTCATCATGCATGGAGGACGTGACAGCATAAACATTGAACTCAAAATGCAGACAATGAGAATGGCGAGCGCTTTTTGTGTAGCAGGATGGCTTGCTATTTACTTTGCTGAGGTGTGTCCATACCCTATTTTCAAGCCTTTTTTAAGATGAAGGCCGCTTAGTTGCATAAGAACTTCAAGTCTCATTAACACTGTTCTGCTTAATTTCAAGTAAATTAGGGAGCACTTGCTCTGGATATCGGAAGGTTGGCCACGGGATATGGAATGGGAGTCTTTTCCTATGT
Source organism: Eucalyptus decipiens (assembly GCA_014182575.1). Taxonomy (NCBI): domain Eukaryota; kingdom Viridiplantae; phylum Streptophyta; class Magnoliopsida; order Myrtales; family Myrtaceae; genus Eucalyptus; species Eucalyptus decipiens. The sequence continues at coordinate 16,788,501 of CM024616.1, forward strand.
GGTAAATCCTCACTTCTTACCACACGAATTCAATGTAGCGAGTTGTCGTACGACAACATGTTGGACTTGATTCACACTGAAAACATGAGACTCTCTGTTCGGTTAAAAACTGTTGATCTTTTTCTAATTTATGTCCAGGTACCGATATTTATAGCTGAAATTACACCCAAAAATCTCCGTGGAGCTTTGACCGCTGTTAATCAGGCAAAGTTTTTGTATGAACATTCTTGATTGAAATAGCAAGCATAGAGCTATTGGCAAAAGGCCTTAGCTTGTTCATGCCCTTTGCAAGTGCAAGATGGTATACATATGTACATCCTGCAGAACCCACTGGGCCTAACATGTTCTCTTCTCTCCACAGCTTATGATCTGTGCCGGAGGGTCCATTTCGTTCATAATTGGGATAACATTAACTTGGAGGGTTTTGGCATTAATTGGTAAAACCGAAAAAGTAGCATAATTCAAGTTTAGTGCCAATGTTGTATAGAAAAGTCCAAGTCTGAAACCACCTTGAACATCTCCGGATTTATGCAGGTCTAATCCCATGTGCAGTCTTACTGTTCGGCCTGTTTTTCATTCCAGAGTCTCCTAGATGGCTGGTAACAAGTCTAGATAAACACTAGACTCTTCTTCTCTGAATTTTTGGAAGAGAGGGATCCGTAGTGTTGGAATGAATTTTAGGATTCTGCCAAATGCAGGCAAAAAGGGGCCGTGAAAAGGAGTTTATAGCCGCGCTGCAGAAACTCCGTGGAAAGGATGCAGATATTTCTGAAGAGGCTGCTGAAATACAAGTAAAAGGCTTTAAGTCTATACCTGTTCCATATTAAAGCCTCAACTTTCTAAGTACGAATAGCTGATGGAATGATTGAATTTGTTTTTCTTGACAGGAGTATATTGAAACTCTCCAATGGCTCCCAAAAGCCAGCGTGCTTGATTTATTTCAGAGAAGATATCTGAGCTCTGTCATCGTAATCTTCTTTCTGTAATTATTGCTATGTATCCGATAAATTCCCTCCTTCCTTGCTTTCCTGGAATGCCCTGTGGATCGGGAATATGCAGTAGTTGTACTTTTGGCGATATTTCTCATTGTTGTTTTTTTTGCTGACAAATTTGTTAAATTTTGGCCAGATTGGTGTTGGATTGATGGTTGTCCAGCAGTTCGGAGGGATAAATGGCGTCTGTTTCTATTTAAGCAATATTTTCGAGGAAGCAGGTATGAAGGTCATATTGAAGCTCTTGGACACCACAAAAATGAAACTCTGCATTTCATTTTATGATTCCAGAATGGATAACTAAATGAAAAGCAAAGCAGGGGTTCCGATTTATATAATCCAGTTAATAGTCAAATGGGTTAGTAAAATTCGCAATGTCGAATGCTTTTGATCTACTTAATTATCACTGAATGAGCTGTTCACATAATTTAGTGTTGAATCTCAAAAGCAATTTATTATTCTCACCTTTTCAATCGCTTTTGTACAATCTCCTCAGGTTTCTCCTCCAGCGTTGGAACCATAACTTACGCAATCCTCCAGGTCTGTAATTCTCGCCCTTTCCTCTTTGCTGGGAATATATTTTTATACTCATCACGCTTAAGAGTAAATTTTTGCAGGTCATTGTCACGGCTATCGGCGCTGTGCTGGTCGATAGAGCTGGAAGAAAGCCGCTTCTCTTGGTAAAATCGATGAAAGTCGCTGAGAAATCATGTCTATAGTAACCAAGCTTTTCTGTTTCTGCCCCTTTCGCGAGTTCTGCAACTTGAACCATAACCGTGTCTCTCCCTCTCTCTCTCAATCGCAGATCTCGGGGACAGGATTGGTCCTAGGATGCATAGTAACTGCCCTTTCATTCTTTCTAAAGGTAAATACTATCAGTCCTGGTGTCTTCCTTCTGCTTTGCAATGCTTGTCAACCAGTAATTTTTTGAGAATCTTCCGAGCCAGGTTCATGATCTGGTGGCTGATGCTGTCCCGATACTTGCCGTCTCTGGCATTCTGGTAATAATCTCACCTGCCTTGATCTCTTTCTGGCTCTATCCGGTTGGCCACCACAACAACTCCCACTATAAATTTTTCTCTTCTGTTTTTTCCAATGCTCAGCTATACATAGCAGCATTTTCCGCTGGAATGGGCGCGGTTCCTTGGGTCGTGATGTCCGAGGTAATCCTAAACATCCCCCGAACTTTCATGCTTATCAAATTAAAGGGTCGTTTCCATAACTGGTGTTGTTAGGAGTGTTTCAAAATTTTTGCCAGTCATGTAATGTGTTGCTGGTGTTCAGATTTTCCCCATTAATGTCAAAGGAGTAGCTGGAGGGTTTGCAACACTAGTAAACTGGTTCGGCGCTTGGGCAGTTTCCTACACTTTCAACTACTTAATGAGCTGGAGCTCCTATGGTACGACTCTGCTGAAAACGCTCTTTGAACTGTTGCTCTGGCAGGAGCTCGATAAACATTTGTCACATTGGAACATGAGTTGTTGCGCAAATTCAATCAAACTATAGACTTGAGACTTAGCTTTTCCTGAAAACTTCAATCCTATTTGGAGCTGGAGGTGTCTGTCACTCTGTTCTTCACGGTCTCGAATGCATATTCAGTCCATTTATTTCAATCAATGTGTTTACGGCAACTTCTACCTAGATTCGAGTATCACGAAAATTGAGTCAATGTGTCATTTAGAAAAGAAAGTAAGTGAATTGGGTCTTTCTGTAGAATGATTAATAGAAAGGTAATATATATCAAAGCATTCTTCCCATGAGAAAAATGTTAGAATATGCTTCCGCAAAACTTGTCGAAAGCAAATAACTCTGCCGGCTTGCTTCACAGGTACCTTCCTTCTTTATGCGGTGATTAACGCCGCAGGGATGGTGTTCGTGATCACGGTGGTCCCTGAAACAAAAGGGAGGAGTCTTGAGCAGATTCAAGCAGCTATCAACAAAGAATGAAAAATGCCTGCACTCTTCCATGTAGTCCCATTTGAGCTTACATGACACTCGCAATACCACACATTCGAAGATGGAAAATGATTACGAAGCAGGCAACATCATCCTTCATAAAACGATGTTATTGTTGAGATCTATCAGTTCATAGAGATAGGGTTATTTTATAGGAGAGTGATTGATTGATCTACAAGGATAATATTTCAATTGCTAGTGAAAAAGCACGTATTGCTTTATTTTTGTGAATGCGAACATTACACTTAAGGTGCGTTTGATAACGTTTTTGTTTAAAAATTGTTCCAATTATTTTTATTCCGGGGAACAATTTTTGAACAGAAGAATGCATTTGGTAAATTTGTTCCTGGAATAGAAAAAAAAAAACAGAAACACATTTGGTAAACTTGTATAATTATTTTGTTTCTTTTAATTTTTAAATATTTTATTTTATTTTTCCTTTTATTATTTTATTATTTTATTATTTTTCTTCCTTTTGGTCGGTTGCCGGCCTCGGCCATGGCTAACAATCGGCCAATGAGGGCCGGGCAGCCTCGCCTAGCCACGATGAGGCTTGCCGGCCCTCAACGGCTGGTTGCCGGCGTTGCCGGCTTGACGGCTAGCCGCCGGCCATGGCCGAGGTCGGCAACTGGCTAAAGAAAAAAGAAGAAGAAAAGAAGAAGAAAAGAAAAAGAAGGAAAAATAGGAGAGAAGTCCGGGAATAAAAACGTAAACAAATACGTTTCCGTTCTTTTTTGTTTTAGGGAACCAAAAAATAGAAATTGTGTTCATGACCAGAAAGAAAGAGCACAAACAAACAGCCCCCTATAGTCTTCGTGCGTGTTGGGCAATGACGAAGCAAGTGACTTTCAAATCGAGGCTCGCGTCCATCTATTTTTTTATGGCCTTATTCTTTTCTCGTAATGTGCAACGATAGTCTTCAGTGCTGTTATTAATCTTTTCAGTTACAAACTTCATTTTTGTCAACAATGAAAAATCTTAACTGCGAAATACGTTATCACTTTTTTATAGTAAAATGTGGCGCTGAATGAATCGATAGTCGATGCATGAATTATGTCGAAATCTTTTGGTATACGTGCAAGAGATAATATAGGATACTTTGACCAAGAGATTTTCTGCTTGAAAATTTGACTAGTCATTGCTGAATAATTAATGACGATATAGAAAGTAACTAAGGTATCGTCGCGTGTGGAGATGCTCGCAAAACAAACCAATTTCCAGAAAGGGGAATATGTAACTAAAAGAAAAAGAAAAACATAATCAGTAATAATATTACTACAAAAAATTGATCATTTGCAGTCAAAACGTCATTGGATGCGTCAGTTAAAATAAACTTTGTTGAATAATATGGAAAATCCATTTCAGTCTCTTCAATTATACTTAAGGGTACCCATTAGCTTGAGAAAATATATGGTAAGTGCTAATTACAACTATTTGAAGGTGTGTCTATTTTGCTGGAAATTTTTTTTGTGCGAAACTCTCTGATGTTATGTTCACAGTATTGACTGATAGTCTCATTTGAGCTTACATGACACCTTCAATTCCACACATTAAGATATGGAAGATGATTATGAAGCAGGCAACGACATTTGTTTCATTTGATAAAACGACAGTATTGTTGTAATTGATCACTTCATTCATTAAGTGGTTCTATTATGGGAAAGAGATGATAGTATTGTTCATAGATCTAGCACAATTGTGAGAGAGTGATTTAAATATTGAAGTTGACAGTAAATAAGTAAAAACCACTTTATTTTTCTGAAGTCAAATATTGCATCTATGGTCATTGTGTGACGAAGAAGTTAGTGAGGTTTTAGTGAGGTTTTAGTCAAGGCGCATCGGTCCATTGATAGAATTATCATATTGCTTTCTTTGTTTCATAACGTGTTGTGCCATCCAAGAAACACTTATTCCTTATTTTCCTTTTACTTTTGCCAAAAGTGACATTATAAGAGTTTATTCCCGTCAATAGTCTATTTTTGTTACCAATTTTTTTTTGTCAAAAATGAAAAAGCTTAGATGATGAAATACGACATCATTTTTCTTTTCATCTTCACAATTTAACGAAGCGACGATTATGTAATATTAGCCTTGAAAAGAAAATAAATAGCCACTGCCTCGCTCGAAAGGATTTTGTTTCATTCTGGAGGACAACATACAAATCGATTCCCTTTTTTTTTTTTTGGTTTAAAATCGATTCTTTTTTTATGGTACTAAGAAAAGTCAATCTGGAGACTGCAGAGAAGTTTCTTTTTTAATCAACGTGAAAGCTATGCATAAATAATTCCAACACCGTGTCTTGTCACCTTGACTGCAAGGGCTGCAATTTTCACATGAGACCCACTTTTTCTTCGCTAGACTTTGCGTTGATGGTTGACTTGACTTGGAAATCTGCATCTATACTCTTTGCGTGACGACGAAGTTTCTGAGGTTCTGGTCGAGGTAGATTGAACCCCACGGAATCTTGCGACCATAAGTCGTTCGTCCATAAGCACATGAGCTTCTCTCATGTGCTTCTGAAGTGTCGTTACGGATGCGCCTTGTGCTTTTGAGAATATGTAAACATTCTATTTACTGTGTATGTTAACTACCTCTAGGTCCTGCAAAACCATTCAAAAGTAGTTACCTGATGCTGCCAATGAATTGGAACTTTCAGATGGCAGGAGTGTCATGGTGCCTAGGTCGAAATTTTCTTTTGCTATCTGTGGGACACTGATGGCTATATCGTATTTATGCATCGAGTTTCATATATGGTCCATGAACAAAGCAGAGTAATAAAATGTCATGCTTGAGGTATTCAGGAATCAGGTTGATGCAGACAATGACATGGTTTGATAGCAAATTGAGCGCCTTCCCTCTATCGTCACTTGCTCTGAGAGCTGGTGTTCTGCACCTGGTTCATTGTTTCCATCATCGTCTAGAATGTGCTTAAATCAATGGTCCTATGCAAATCCATCTTGAGTTCTTTTTCCTTTCTTTTTTTTTTTTTTTTGGGAGGGATGCGGGGAGGGTTACTAGAGACGTTATGCAAGCTTTGCCTCATTGTAACTTGGGTAACTTGTCTTTCGGAAATTGAACTCGGTAGATGGTGGGTGTAGGTGTTGATTGTTTATACGTAACAGAGGTACCTGGATGTTGTTGCCCATGAGCTTTTTACATGTTGAAAGCCCATTATAACATCTCAAGATGTAGAAGGGACATACCCTTTTGTTCTCTCGTTCACTGCCTTTGCAGGCTAAGAAAGTTTGTCTTTTTCTGGTGCTTTGTCTTACTGGTGCAAGGCCTTCTTGTACTGAACCTTGCATGGATGATGTTGGGCCAAGAAAGAATGCATATATGTACCATATAGAGACTGGGTCGTTCTGTTTTTTCCTGCATTTTCTGCATGATTATCATATGAAATGACACTCATAGAAAAAATCCACTTAAAAAAACAATTGCAAATTCTAGATTCTCCGTATTTTATTGGGCTGTGGCATTTCTATAGCCTGTCATCTTTGTCGAATTGATGGGTTGGACTGCTCAATTGAATTTACTTGTCGTAATGTTTTTTCATATGAAACTCTTACTCGTAATAGAGCGCATGCGATTGATCATTTTGAAAAAGTTTTGAGCTATTATATAATTAGGTGGATCATATCTTAAATGTCGACACATTAACAATGCTATAACTAAATATGGAACCAAAAAATCTCTTGTTTTAGTGTTAATAATATGTTACTTATGTAGGACTTTGAATTTGATTGAAGCCATACCATTTTCTTATTTGAGGGGGCAAATTGCAAAAAGTTGATTAGGAGAAATTTGTGATATCATAATCAAGGTGCCGTAAATGATAGGAGAATTTACAGCAAATTTGGTTCTATTATTATTATTATTATTATTATTATTATTATTATTATTATTATATGGTAATTTAACTCATTATATTTGTCTTTGACTTAAGTTCTGTGTGCTTCGCAAAAAGAGTGATTTAATTTTTTTTAAAAAAAATGATCGCTTATATTATTTAAAAATTTAATGAACGGAAAATATTTGGACTATCTACGCAAATATCTAAACACAAATTGTTGTTGGTAGTTGATAATGAAAGCAACTTTCATTGACTAGCAATCATTTTTACTAAAATGTTTTTTAATTCATTTATTTTTGGCAAAATAATTGAGCTTAAGAACTGACAAAAAAAAAGTGGAGCTTAAAAGATAAAATAGTGATAACTTTTCCTCGATCTAAACGAGTCAAAGATATTATTCAATTCTTTTTCCTCTTTTCATCGTAATTCAATCAAAACTTCTCAAATTCCATCCTTTACTAAAGACATTTGAAAGCTAGTGTTACTTTTATCTCGTGCACAAAACATGGGGCCTTTTTATATGATCAAAGCATGAATGACCTTAATTGCACGGACACGATCCAATGATGAACAGTGGTGTGCGATCAACCAGTCCAATGTCCTTGTAAATCAACTAATGTGGTCGCTAATGTTCTAAACCAGATCTCACGGTGTCGTGAGGTAGTGGAGTCGTGCGTGCGTTTTTGAGTGCTTTCGCACCTAATCACATATTTTAAGTTGCGCTTTGTTTTCTTCTTGTTGGTTCGTTGCTGAAGGAGATCCGGTTGAGCTGGTCGGGACATGCTGTTCATCTTCACTTTCGCTTTCAAAGTCTGCTTTCGTGATAGTCATTGGCTGTCATTATAACGACTAATATATTACACCCACCTTTATCTATTTTTTAATGATAATTACTGTAATTGAAAAAGTAAAGTAGTGATATAATATAACTGATAAATTCCAAGTTTTTTATACCATTGTTGATTGATTAATCATGACTTTTTTTTTTACATAAATACGAAGTAAATTTTATTATAATTTGAGTACAGCTATATGGTGCTATAATATAAATATATTCTTTTCATTCAATCATATGACATAAAACAAAAGGGTTTTTTTTTTTTTTTTTTTTTTTTTTTTTTTTTTTTTTTTATGGCGTTGTTTTGCACAATCAATTTGTTGTATCTATTGGTATTTTGTCATTCATTGATTATCATTAAAAGTTTTTCCTCCGATGATCTCAGGTGTAAACCATCACGGAATTGAAGAAAAAGCCCTTAAACACAGAGATTGATATCCTTGGTCCATTTAATTCCATTTCCCATCCCAATTCCATCTAATTTCTTTCTACCAAATGCAGCACAAGCTTCTTTCGTGCAATGAGCCAAAAGGTACAGAGGTAAAAAAATAGAAAAATTCTTCAACCACAAGAGTCTAGACAGTGAGATGAAGGCGACAGTTCGTGGCTCAGAGAATATTCCCTGTTGCCATAAACACATTGATTTGATTTATATACTCTGTGCAGAACCACAAAAGTCTGGAGGGGGCAGGTAGTTGTTTTATATACTCTATGTTGATATCTAGGGGAAAAAAATTTAATTATAGGTGATTCACCCCTGCCATTCCATAAAATAAAAAAATTGATAATCTCTATAAGACACATAGTAATATCATCTTTAGTTTCGAGCCCTAGCTCTTTTTTCTTTCTAAGAAAAATTAAAATTGTAATAGTACGTTGTATTCACTAGCAAAGATGTTGATTAATAATATAAAAACAAAATCTCTCAAATTAAATGAAAGATGTTGTTTCGTCCATATAGGCAAAATCGAAATCTCTAGATTTTCTTCCTCGAAATATATGCAATTTTTTCTTTGTTTCTTTTGTTGCACATAAAAAGTATCTGTTTGCGGGTGATTTTTCTTTTTTCTAGTTTCAATGGTATTAAAATAGTAATGGCCTTTCTTTACCAAAAATAAAATAAAATATATAGTAATGACCAGGACAATTTTTTTTTTTCATATCAAGCCTACATAGGAATTTATAAGTAACGAAAAAATATTTGTATTTTATGTAAAAGGTGCAGAGCAAATAATGAACTCAAGTTGCATTTGTCGTGTCTTAGTAAGCTGGTCCTTTAATAGTATATTCTCTTGGATCTTATCTAATTATACATCTTTATACGTATGGCAATCTGTCTTGTTCAAGTAAAATGTAAGAGCGGGATGAAAGACGAGTACCGAATTTTCGTTTCCATCACCATCGTACTCCTGAAAATGGGGAATTACATATCCTGCTGGATAAGATTGTCAACGCAGGATGTCTACTTAAAGAGAGGAAAAGCAGGCCTTGTTCAGTTCTTTGGACTTGGTCAAAATCTGATTCTTGTGCATCCTTGGATGTATCCTTATGGATGAAGCCATGTTCATTGAACAGGTTGGTGAAAACTTAGAGTAATGCATAATTGTATAATTATAATCCACAGTCATCAAAAAAAGAAAAATTTCTTGTCCAAATAGAGATTTTTCATTTCTTTATGTATAGGGAAAGAAATATCGAGAATTTAGACTAAGGTTATTTTACAATCTGGTTCATACATAAATTTCTTTCACAGCTCACCTCACCTAACCTCTAAGCTTTTTGTCAATTTCATTTTGGTAATAATCTGTCACTTTTCATTGTTTATTATTTTTGTTTCGTCAGTGCGAGGTCGGCAGAACGATTTTTCAAGTTCCTCTCGCTGATAAGATCATATTTTTCTACACAAATTGGAAGATTGGAGGGGAAATAAAAAGAAAAAAGAAAAAGAAAGAAAGGAGTCCGGATCTCTGAGATTAGATGCAATCATGCAAAATGAAAGTGGCATATGCTCTATTACATTTAATATATGATTTCTGCAATTAGGATATATCTGTTCTCTCAGGCAATCCAGACCTTCTCTATCAATCAAATTCATTCCATTCCAACAAGTGGATTGACCTTATCAGAAGAGGGACCCGCAAATGACTTATTTTAGTCCATATATATGAGGTGAGGCAAGTTGTATCGCGTCCACCTATTTTCCCTCTAAATTAGGGAAGGCTGCTTTGTCTTTGTCCTAGGTGTTTTAATCACGCTTGCCCAACTACCCTTCTTCAAGGTGATGATAAGAGTTCCTAAAACTTCTTATATTAAAAGGGTTGTGCTAAATAACGTTGCTGATTTTTATTGGATGCTTAAACGGAGCCACTAGCTTAAAACAACCGCTTATTGTTCGTAACTTTGTTTAGTAGGGGTTAAGCAAAAATGACTGAGAGCCTCTAAAACCTGAATTAGCTTGATTGATCTCTACTTAATCAGATGCTTACAATTACAAACATTAGCTAAAGTATTTTTTTTTTCTGTGTGCTTTTTATTATATTTTGTGGGATTTTGTGTCATGAATGGAAGAAGGATAATTAAGATATTGAGATAAGGACAACACAAGTGTCTTAATTTTCATTCGATTCTCTCCTAAGTGCCATAACATTGTTTTTCGATTACTTGAGTGTCATGACTTTTTTTTTTTTTTTTTAAATTTTTTTTACTTGAATGCTATAACTTTTAATTGATAATTTGAGTGCTGTAACTTTTAAAGAACGTTCACCATAAATGCCATGTCATGTCGGATTTCCTTATTAATAAAAAATTATAGCGCTTAAGTGATCGATTATGACATTTAAGTGATTGAATAAAAAGTTATGGTATTTAAGTGGTCGTTGTATAAAAAAGTTATAACATTTATAATGTCTTTTTCTTCTAATACATTTGAAATTCAAATCTCACTATGTGCTTCTAAGATTAGCATATTTGTTTTGTCTAAGTTTTTTTGAGAAAAATATAACAAAATACACCTTATTTCTCATCCCATGACCACTTACCTCTTCTTTTGAAAATAACAAATATCTACATGAATTCTACCATTCAAAAATCACTTTTTCAGTCTGCTCAAACCGTAAGGAAGATGTTAAAATGAGTTTACATGGAGGGGCAAATTAATGTTCTCAATGTGGGGTTTTTCTTGGAAGTATGTGAATGATATTTATCAAGACGAAAATATGTGAGTGGCTGTTAGATCAAGAGTAAGATATATTTTTGATATTTCCCTTTCTCGAGCAGGCCACAGCTATATATTCTTGCTGGATTTTGTTGGCCTATTCTGAATCGTGAAGTGAAAGAAGATGGAGATGCAGCAAATGTGGACCAATAAAGTAGTTGGAGAATGGTAGTTGGATATTTTTGGCCAATGTGCTCTGCAACTTTATGGTCCATTCCGTTGTGCCTGGTGACCTATTTCCCGTCGGCTGGCTTCATGTTGGGTGAATTCTTTAGATTCTTGGGCCTCGGCAGTACATGACGTCCTTGGTAGAAAGTAATTCTTTCCACCTCTTGCCGCTATAAATTGCCATTTTCCGCAAAATTGGCCACTGTGGAAAGATGAAAAACATTCCTTTTTGAAACTCCAGCGATCTAGTCCTACCATTTGAGCTGACGTCAAAAGCGTCACTGACCACAAAGGAGGCTATATGCATGCTTTTTGTTCGCATGCAGTAGTTTTCTTGAAGGTAAAAAAGGAAGATAATATGTACCCAGAATTAGATCCGGCCGAAATTCTCTTGCGCTCATCGTCTAGTGGGAAAAAAAAAGAGGGTTTTGGTCAAGAAAATTCCCAAAAGAAAAGTAATGTTCTAGCAGAGCAGTTCTTTTTCTTGATAGCTTCTTATTGCACCAAAGAGATAAGAAACTATTAATTGAGATCGTATCTTTCTGACACGATAAACGTGGGTTAACGTTGAAGATAACAATGTCTCCATGGAAATATGGACAGAACATAATTACTTTTCAGGCTAGAAAAACACTCTCCAGTTTTCCTAGCCGGTGGTTGGCTGAAAAAGATAGAACTTTGTCTGTGGTTTACCATTTGTCTTTATACATAGCCGTGTCACTAAGAAAGTCCAGTTCCGTGTTTTCAATTACTACCTGCACATAAAGAGCGACGCAGCCCTTCACATCTGTAATGCTGCTGTATTCGGAAACTCCGTTCCATTAGTGATTCCGATACCATTAACGGGAGCGAATCAGACAAGCAAAGAATTGCTTGCCAGTTTGCAAGACTGAGGTCCACGACGAATTCCTAAAAACCGCGAGTATAAACTCGGAGAAGGGGTTTCCGTATTAGCACCTGGGGTTTCTCATTTCGAGTCATCCATATAGAGAAAGGAGAATAGCCACGTTGGAACGAGAACTTATCTTTTTGGAGCTTATAAATTTACTAGTTCCTTGTAAGTAGTCAGATAGAGAACGGACGAGCAATTTTGCAGAGTGAGCGAGCAAGCATGGCGATCAACGAGGACATCGAAAATCGAGAAACTAGGGAGAGAGGAGTGCGAGAGCAGCTCCTTGTGCCGCAAGAGAAGGACCAAGCTGGCCAAGATGAAGGAACCGATAAGGGTCATCCGTGGATGGTCTATTTCAGCACATTCGTTGCGGTTTGCGGTTCATATGAATTCGGGACCTGTGTAAGTAGGAAACGCAATTTCTTTTTGAAAAGTCCGGGTCGAATGGTAATGGTTAAAGTGAAAAGGATGTGATTAGTTGAATCTAATGAAAATCCGTTTCATTGGATTTTCAGGCAGGTTATTCATCACCAACTCAGGATGCTATAGTGGAGGAACTTAGTCTATCCACAGCTGAGGTATGTCGAATTTACCTGCGAGTGTTGAGAAATACATGTCAAAATTATCCCTGTCCGTTGCTTCGCTTCAATATTGGACTAGTCACTGAGCGCGCCCATTTACTAGAAAGTTAAAGCAACGATCTGCTCTTATTCCGGGTCCATAATATGCATGAGTTATATGATCAAAAACTTTATAAACAAGATTCTATAAAAAATATGGTGGTCGGCTTTGAGGTAGAGATACCTTTTTCTCTAGACATCTTATTCTTTCTGCATCGTGCTGAGTGAAATGTATACCAAATTTTTGCATGAGTTCCATTGTTGGACGCCTCAGTACAAGAACACCAAAAAATGGGTGGACGTAAATCGTATCTCTTCAGCTGAATATCGCCACTGCATATCATTCGGATTACTGATTGAAGTGATAGGTTTCTTCAGAAAGCTTTCCACTGAGATTCTCAGACATTCAGTGACTTATAGCATTGTTAGCTAGATGGTAACTGAAGTTCCTGCTCTCATTGAACTCAAGCTGATTTGCAGTTACTCTTCATGTGTCTTTCAACAGTATTCAGTCTTCGGATCCATACTGACATTCGGTGCAATGATTGGTGCAATTACTGGAGGACCAATTGCTGATTTTGTCGGCCATAAATGGGTAAGCAGCACGTGAGTGAGTCTTCTTCAATGTAAAACAGAACGGTGTTGTTCAGGACTCTTGCGAGTTTTAGCTTCGGGATTTAGTCATCATGCATGGAGGACGTGACAGCATAAACATTGAACTCAAAATGCAGACAATGAGAATGGCGAGCGCTTTTTGTGTAGCAGGATGGCTTGCTATTTACTTTGCTGAGGTGTGTCCATACCCTATTTTCAAGCCTTTTTTAAGATGAAGACCGATTAGTTACATAAGAACTTCAAGTCTCATTAACTCTCTGTTCTGTTTAATTTCGAGTAAATTAGGGAGCACTTGCTCTGGATATCGGAAGGTTGGCCACGGGATATGGAATGGGAGTCTTTTCCTATGTGGTAAATCCTCACTTCTTACCACACAAATTCAATGTAGCGAGTTGTCGTACGACAACATGTTGGACTTGATTCGCAGTGAAAACATGAGACTCTCTGTTTGGTTCAAAACTGTTGATCTTTTCTAATTTATGTCCAGGTACCGATATTTATAGCTGAAATTACACCCAAAAATCTCCGTGGAGCTTTGACTGCTGTTAATCAGGCAAAGTTTTTGTATGAACATTCTTGATTGAAATAGCAAGCATAGAGCTATTGGCAAAAGGCCTTAGCTTGTAGATTCCCTTTTGCAAGTGCAAGATGGTATGCATATGTACATCCTGCAGAACCCACTGGGCCTAACATGTTCTCTTCTCTCCACAGCTTATGATCTGTGCCGCAGTGTCCGTTTCGTTCATAATTGGGATAATATTATCTTGGAGGGTTTTGGCATTAATTGGTAAAACCGAAAAACTAGCATAATTCGAGTTTAGTGCCAATGTTGTATAGAAAAGTCCATGTCTGAAACCACCTTGAACATCTGCGGTTTTATGCAGGTCTAATCCCATGTGCAGTCTTACTGTTCGGCCTGTTTTTCATTCCAGAGTCTCCTAGATGGCTGGTAACAAATCAAGAGGAACACTAGACTCTTCTTCTCTGAATTTTTGGAGAGAGCGATCCGTAGTGTTGGAATAAATTTTAGGATTCTGCCAAATGCAGGCAAAAAGGGGCCGCGAAAAGGAGTTTGAAGCCGCGCTGCAGAAACTCCGCGGAAAGGATGCAGATATTTCTGAAGAGGCTGCTGAAATACAAGTAAAAGGCTTTAAGTCTATACCTGTTCCATCTTAAAGCCTCAACTTTCTAAGTACGAATAGCTGACGGAATGATTGAATTTGTTTTTCTTGACAGGAGTATATCGAAACTCTCCGACGGCTCCCAAAAGCCAGCGTGCTTGATCTATTTAAGAGAAGATATCTGAGCTCCGTCATTGTAATCTTCTTTCTGTATTTATTGCTATGTATCCGATAAATTCCCTCCTTCCTTGCTTTCTTGGAATGCCCTGTGGATCAGGAATATGCAGTAGTTGTACTTTTGGCGATATTTCCCATTGTTGTTTTTTTTTTCTCGCTGACAAATTTGTTAAATTTTGGCCAGATTGGTGTTGGATTGATGGTCGTCCAGCAGTTCGGAGGGATAAATGGCGTCTGTTTCTATACAAGCAATATTTTCGAAGAAGCAGGTATGAAGGTCATATCAAGAAGCTCTTGGGCACCACAAAAATGAAACTCTGCATTGCATTTTATGATTCCAGAATAAAAACTAAATGAAAAGCAAAGCAGGGGTTCCGATTTATATAATCCAGTTAATAGTCAAATGGGTTAGTAAAATTCGCAATGTCGAATGCTTTTGACTTAATTATCACTGAATGAGCTGTTCACATGATTTAGGTGTTGAATCTCAAAAGCAATTTATTATTCTCACCTTTTCAATCGCTTTTGTACAATCTCCTCAGGTTTCTCCTCCAGTGTTGGAACCATAACTTACGCAATCCTCCAGGTCTGTAATTCTCGCCCTTTCCTCTTTGCTGGGCATCTGTTTTTATATACTCATCACGCTTAAGAGTAAATTTTTGCAGGTCATTGTCACGGCTATTGGCGCTGCGCTGGTCGATCGAGCGGGAAGAAAGCCCCTTCTCTTGGTAAAATAGATGAAAGTCGCTAAGAAATCATGTCTATAGTAACAAAGCTTTTCTGGTTCTGCCCCCTTTGCGAGTTCTGCAACTTGAACCATAACCTTCTCTCTCTCTCTCTCAATCGCAGATCTCGGGGACAGGATTGGTCCTAGGATGCATAGTAACTGCCCTTTCATTCTTTCTAAAGGTAAATACTATCAGTCCTAGTATTTTCCTTCTGCTTTGCAATGCTTGTCAACCAGTAACTTTTTGAGAATCTTCTGAGCCAGGTTCATGATCTGGCAGCTGATGCTGTCCCGATACTTGCCGTCACCGGCATTCTGGTAGTAATCTCACCTTCCTTGATCTCTTTCTGGCTCTATCTGGTCAGCCGCCACAACAACTCTCCACTATAAATTTTTCTGTTCTGTTTTTTTCCAATGCTCAGCTATACATAGCAGCATTTTCCGCTGGAATGGGCGCGGTTCCTTGGGTCGTGATGTCCGAGGTAATCCTAAACATCCCCCGAAGTTTCATGCTTATCAAATTAAAGGGCCGTTTCCGTAACTGGTGTTGTTACGAGTGTTTCAAAATTTTTTGCCAATCATGTAATGTGTTGCTGGTGTTCAGATTTTCCCCATCAATATCAAAGGAGTAGCTGGAGGGTTTGCAACACTAGTAAACTGGTTCGGCGCTTGGGCAGTTTCCTACACTTTCAACTACTTAATGAGCTGGAGCTCCTATGGTACGACTTTGCTGAAAACGCTGTTTGAACTGTTGCTCTGGCAGGAGCTCGATAAACATTTGTCACATTGGAACATGAGTTGTTGCGCGAATTCAATCAAACTATAGACTTGAGACTTAGCTTTTCCTGAAAACTTCAATCCTATTTGGAGCTGGAGGTGTCTGTCACTCTGTTCTTCACGGTCTCGAATGCATATTCAGTCCATTTATTTCAATCAATGCGTTTACGATAATTTCTTCCTAGATTCGAATATCACGAAAATTGAGTCGACGTGTCATTTAGAAAAGAAAATAAGTGAGTTGGGTCTTTTTGCAGAATGATTAATAGACAGGTAGCATATATCAAAGCATTCTTCCCATGAGAAAAATGTCAGAATATGCTTCCGCAAAACTTGTCGAAAGCAAATAACTCTGCCGGCTTGCTTCACAGGTACCTTCCTTCTTTATGCGGGGATTAACGCCGCAGGGATGGTGTTCGTGATCACGGTGGTCCCTGAAACGAAAGGGAGGAGTCTTGAGCAGATTCAAGCAGCTATCAACAGAGAATGAAAAATGCTTGCACTCTTCCATGTAGTCCCATTTGAGCTTACATGACACTCGCAATACCACACATTCGAAGATGGAAAATGATTATGAAGCAGGCAACATCATCCTTCATAAAACGACGTTATTGTTGAGATCTATCAGTTCATTCATAGAGTGGTTTTATTGCAGGAAAGAGATAGGGTTACTTTATAGGAGAGTGATTGATTGATCTTCGAGAATAATATTTCAATTGGGTGTTAAATTGGTGGTTTATGTATCCGTATAATCATCTCACATGTTAGGGGAATAGGTTAAAATCAATTCAAGCTGCCTGCAAAAACATTTTTTTCAAAATAGAAGAGGAAGGTATCGAAATGGCGTTAGAGAAATCTAGTGTCATCAAGTCCCCGAACCCACAAATTTATGGTTCGTAGAAGTAAAATAAATCTCCCGTTACTTTACTTAATTTTTAATCGACCCACCAAAAATAGATTAGTGACGACTTTTGATTGAAGAAATCATTTGCATATTAAAAATTTAAGCCTAAGTCGTAAATTGATATGGGCTTGGGAGAGCCCGAGCAAAGTCTAGACTTAGCAATCCATTAGCTAAACCCTAAGTGGTTGATCTGAAATTTTGGTCGCGACAACACTTATGGGATATTAGCCTTGAAAAGAAAATAGAATGCCAATGCCTCACTCAAATGGATTTTGTTCATTCTAGAGTACATGACGTACAAATCGTTTCTCTCTCTCTCTCTCTCTCTCTCTCTCTCTTTTGGGTTCATTCTTGAGGTTTAAAATCGATTCTTTTTTAATAGTACTAAGAAAAGTCAATATGGAAACTGCAGCGAAGTTTCTTTTTTAATCAAAGTGAAAGCTACGCATAACTAATTCCAACTTTGTGTTTTGTCACCATAAATGCAAGGGCTGCAATCTTCGCTAGACTTTGTTTTATTGGTTGACTTGGAAATTTGCATCACCGACGACTCCCGACTCTTTTCATTCATATAATTGGGCTTCCTTCACATTGCCAATTAGCAAAAACTTCCATTGCATAAGATCAAACGATAGAGAGACGATTAAGTCTTTGAGCTCCACAAGAATGTTCCGTGTTTTGCTTTTCATATTGCATGTCCTGTTGTTACTGAGGATGAGTTGCGGTGCGAAGAAGAATCACTTGTGCACTGCTTCATCTTGCGGTGAGATCAGTGATATACACTATCCCTTTCGATTGAAAAGCGACCCAAAACACTGCGGCCGCTCTGAGTATGAGCTAGTTTGTGAAAATAATTGTACTTTTCTATATCTATATGCCGGTCGATATTATGTGAAGTCGATTAACTATTCTGATTTAGATGATTTATATGATTTTTTCGGTATAATCACGGTGGTTGACGATGGATTGCAAAAAGGTAATTGCTCATCCCTCCCTTGTCAATCATTGGCGAGGTCCAACTTTAGTGCTCATGATCCATACCGCGGTGGTCTTTCGCCCTTAGCTGATCCGGTGGTCTTCATGAAGTGCTCACAGTCCGTTGCTTCTGCTTTGTATATCAATACTGAACCATGCATTGAGGAAGCATCCCTTTCTGATACACCCCCCAACTAATCCCAATCTACCCATTAGCCCTCCGTTAAAAAATCGCCTTTAGTCGTCCCTAATTTTCATATCTTAGAATAGCTTCATATGAAAGTAATTTTCCATGTCACCTTACTAAAGTGGACTTGTTATTGATGTGAAAATGCCACGTCAAGTTGGGACTGGACCATGGGGTTAGGTTTGGGAATATATTAAAAGTTGGTGATTTTTTAAAACAAAACAAAATTTGAGGCAAATTTGGGACTGTACCTAAAGTTTAGGGTTTTTTTCCGAGACAAAAAAGTTCAGGCTGAAATTGGACTAGAACTGAAGGGTTTTTCAAGGAATTAGGTCTTTTTTTGGGGAAAATTGTTCGATTTAATAATAGCCCATGTCCCTTCAATCGCTGTTAATGTTATGGAGAACTTGTGAACATTTGGTACATTTAGGAGAGCAAAAGCAAAAACGTGTTTCTTCAAAAGAAAAGATCATGCAACATTAACATGGATTTCATGAGTGAATAGGATAACGTCAGATCTAGGCGCTATCTAGAAAAGTGAAACTCGTTCACTCTTTTTTTATTCTAGACTTCTCCACTTGCAAATTTCAATGAACAAAAGTGTGGCTTTGCACTTTGCAGTGATTGCATGAATTTATCTTTCACTAGGGATATTCTTAGCGTGAATTGCTTCTTCACTGATTGGTCTTTAATTCTAATTAACCATTTTTAGTAATCTCTCACAAATTCTCTTACTATCTACAGTTGATTCTAGGTGGCATGCCATGCTCCTTTATGCACTCCTTCTTGTGCCTGTTGCAGTATTGAATCTCTTCTTTTTCTTGGGTATGATAAGTCCTTTTTCTCTTCACACCTATGAAGCTCTCACTCAGCACTCTAACAAACAAAAATTGTATTTGTAAAATTTTTTTGACCCTATGCTAATCGATGGCCAAATTTCTCTGTAGTCCACTTCCTAGCAGCAAAATTCATACTTGGAGCTCCGTGTGTGTTGATACTTCTAATCTTGAAGTGGATGAGAAGGCATCAGGCGGCCGACGCAAATATCGAAGAATTCCTACTAGCTCACAACAACTTTTTCCCAGAAGGTACTCTTACTCGGATATAAAGAAGATCACAAAAAATTTCAAATGCAAGTTAGGTGAGGGGGGATATGGTTCTGTATATAGAGGAATACTTAGAAGTGGCAATAAAGTCGCAGTTAAGATTTTGAACAAATCAAAATCTAATGGCTAGGATTTTATAAGCGAAGTGGCCACAATTGGAAGGATCCACCACATTAATGTGGTGCAACTTGTTGGTTTTTGCTTCAATTACTCCAAACAATCTCTTGTCTATGATTTCATGCCGAATGGATCTTTGGATAAACACATTTCCTATAAGGATGATGATGATCCTCTTAATTATAAGAAAATGTATGAGATCTCTCTTGGCATAGCTAGAGGGATAGAGTATCTACATCGGGGATGTGATATGCAAATTCTACATTTTGACATCAAGCCTCACAACATTCTCCTAGACCGAAGTTTCACTCCGAAAGTTTCTGACTTTGGACTTGCAAGACTTTATCCCACCGATCGCAATATAGTATCGCTGATTGTAGCAAGAGGAACCTTGGGTTATATGGCTCCTGAGCTATTCTATAAAGACATTGGTGGCATTTCTTACAAAGCCAATGTTTATAGTTTTGGGATGTTATTAATGGAAATGGCTGGTAGAAGGAGAAATCTAAATGCACATGCAGAGCGTTCGAGTCAAATTTACTTTCCTTTATGGGTTTATGATCAACTCGATAAAGAAAAAGAACTTGAAAGGGTAGATGTCATAGAAGAGGAAAGAGAAACAACGAGGAAGATGATAATTGTTGCATTGTGGTGTACACAATTGAGCCCTAATGATCGGCCATCGATGAGGAAAGTCCTAGATATGCTTGAAGGAGATATGGATAGACCGCAACTGCCTCCAAAACCACTTTTGTATCCAATGGAGGCACCGGTTGATGATGTTGACGCTGAGATAGAACTTGAAACAGTCTCATCTTCATCAAGTACTCCAAAAGTTTCTAGTGGTTACCAATTTTAGCATGACTATGAGTTTACGAAATCATGTATTTTGTGATTGTTCCCTTATAATGAGATGCAAAAATTATAAATAGTACTATCAACATGTATCATCATTTAAAATGTAATTTGCGAAACTTTTACATATTTTTCTTATCGCACTAGTTTTTTTTTTTTTGGGGGGTCAAGTTATGTCCATATTTTATAAATGACGATGAATGTTGTATGGCATTCATTCAATTTTTGTTTCATGTGAATCCTCTTGGTATAATAAGGTAATTTTTTATTCATGCCAATGTTTGCATTTTGAGCAACAAATCTCTCATTTCCATCAAAACCTCTCATCCCCACCCTTTGACCTCTATTTGATCACCTATGTTGAAAATAGCTACCTGCTCAAGCTATCTCCAACTTGGACCTCATGTCACGGGATGGGTCCAAGCCTAACTGATGAGCGATCAGCACTTGTCAAAGAGTAAAGACAGAGTAGGCTGACAATTTTGCCTTTACGATGAATGGAAATTGAACACGTGATGTTATGTTAGAGCATATGATGTATTACAAAAGCTCAATCCCTAAATGTAGTAAGAACTTGTGTGTTCACTCGATGATATGACATGAGATGGTACCTTACATTATTTAGAACAAGCATTACATTCCTCACTGTTGTTCCTTGCACAAGAGTTTTTCTACTAAGCAAACATCCCTTGAGACACCAATGTTGATAAGGAACGCGTGATCTCCACTTTGTTCAGAGATCACAGACGGAGAAGTATAAATTTTAATTTTTATTATTATCAAAATAAAGCAAAAATAAAAAAATTGATTCTAAAAAAGTAGAAAATGCAAAAAATTAACAGACCTAATCTCTTTAGTGGTCATGAAATTCCACATGAGAATGGTCCTCCATTCTGTGTGAGTGTGCACATGGAAAAGGAGTTTGGGAAAATGAATTCTTCTTTTTAATATGGAGTTTTTTTTTTTGGCAACCCAGGAACTGCCATACAGCTAGCAGTCGGCAACGTAAACCCGATGGAGCACTGGCATGGGGACCCACCACTCACGGCACCCCACTTAAGTTGCGCAACGTGACGAGTTGGGGAATCAAACCCTGGCCTTTTGTGTGGCTAGTGTGTGCCCTAACCAACTTGCTCACCACGGGGTGGGTTATGGAGTTAATATCATGAAAAAACCCCAAACTTATACATCGTGAAAATTTATCCCTAACTAAATTTTGGGTCATATACACACGTGACACATTTACCCTTTGTTAGCTTCCATGAAATTTTATCATTAAATTATTGAGTTGAATGATATAGACAGTTAACGTGGCAAGTTCACATGGAAATCCATAGGGTTAATACAATGAAAAATCCCAAACTAGTACATGTGGGATAAATTTACTGAAATTAGTTTTTGAATCACCAAAAACACAAACTGGTACACGCATAACACATTTACCCTTCGTTAGTTTTCATCAAATTTTACCATGAAATTTAAGAGTTAACCAAATTGAGCTCGATAAACATTTTGTCACATTGGAACGTGAGTTTTTGCACGGATTCAACCAAACTTCAGACTCGAGACTTAGCTTTTCCTGAACTCTTCAATCCTATTTGGAGGTATAGGTGTTTATCACTCCATTCTTCACGCTCTTGAATGCATACTTGGTCCATTTATTGCAATCAACGTGTTTACAACAACTTCTACCTACATTCGAATATCACGAAATTGGTTCGAAGTGTCATTTAGAAAAGAAAAGTGTGTTTTTTCTGCAAAATGATTAATAGATAGGTAATATATAATAGAGCATTCTTCCCATGAGAAAAATGTTGATATGCATTCGAAAAACTTGTCAAAAGACAATAACTCTGTTGGCTTTGCTTCACAGGTACCTTCCTTCTTTATGCAGCGATTAACGCCACGGGGATGGTGCTCTTGAAACGAAAGGGAGGAGTCTTGAGCACATTCAAGCTGTGACATCCTGATTTTTCCAATCCTATTTTCAATAAATCGAGATGGGCATTTCGTTGGCACGCATATAGTTCTTTTCCTTGAGTCGGCTACTCATGTGAAAACTAGTCTATCGGGTGAAGCCGTTAAGAGTTTCTAATGCATCAGACTTGAGAATTTGACCAGGAAGCGACCTTTCGACCGAGCTAATCTGCAAGGGTCATTACGACACAATTGAAATCGATTAGAGATCGGAGATAGATCGACTCGACAGAGGCATGCGATTAGGTGTGGGTGATTCCACCGGATCGCACAATTCGTGTCGATCGGCACTAGACCGACTTTTCTATCGATTGGGTACCCTGTGTTCGTAGTTGAAACCTTGAGATTACCTCGACAACCGAACGTCGCCAATGTTTCAAAGATGTACGTTGTGGCTTGAGATGATCAACCACAGGTCAAATGCATGAATTTCTAAAGGCTACCCGATAGGTTGGGCCGCGCTAGTATCGTGCCAAAGTGAAATTAACCGTGAAATTGAGATCGAATTCGAAGTTGGAAGTCTCGGGTGTGTCACAAATCATTTTAGGATCATTGACTTATCTTTGGAAGATTTTTCATGCAATCAGAGTTCTTTGGCAAATTAAATCAGAGAACGGCTAATTTGGCTCGAGAAATTAGTAGGCTCGTCTTTGGTCGCGCTTTTGGGACTTAAGTTGGTTCTATGGACAAGTGAAGATGTGAATTGAAGTGTGGTGACATTGGATTTATTTTATGGACTTCAATTTGATTCAATTGGAAGAGAATTGATGAGATTTGAAGAAATTGGATGTACAAGATTTTATGCCCCGGCGGAAAAATAAATTGCAACCATTGAAATAGGTTGTAGAGGAAATGAGTTAGTGGAAGATGACATGGGATGATGTCGTGGTGGTTGAGGCCAAGGGTTGGGATCTTGACACGTGGACGGTGGAGATTTATTCTCCAAAAAGTGGCCATCACCATCATCTTCAACCTTGGGAAGGAGAGAGAGAGGGAAGGGGGAGAGAACCGACCGGACCAGCCAAGCCGACCGCCCGACCGGTCGCCCCTTTGCCGCTCGACGCCACCGGCTTCGCCGGAGAAGCTCGTCGCGCCGTCGTCCGTGCGTGTCGCCCGTGCACCGCCTCCGCCGCCTCCAGCCTTCGTCCGTGCAGCTCGAGCTCCTTCCCCTCCGTCCGCCACTTGTCACTGTCCACCAGAGCCTCCATCGCCGCCGTTCGTCGTTGCCAGCCACCGCCGAAGACCCGCTGGAGCCGTCGTAGTCGTCGCTGCCGTCGTGCATTCGCGCGAAGCCGCTTGCCAGCTCGCCGGCCGGCTCGCGCTCATCCCGCGCCTCTAGCTCGTCGACCAGGCCGTCTCGAGCTGTTGCTGCCACCGCCGAAGGGTCGCCGGAGCTGTCGCCTCACCCGCACGAGCTGCCGCCGCCCTCCTCCGCCCATTCCGACGCCGGATCCGCCCTTCTCGGCCCCAAATCAGTGGCTGGAAAAATGGCTATTCCAGCTCGGTCTTGGCCCGTTTCGGCCGCCTTCCCGAGCCCGGATGCTCGGCCCGCCTTGAGGAAAGTCGATCCTCGCGTCGTCCTCGTCGTTTTGGTCCGCTCGGCTCGCTAATCCGGTGAGTTTAGTTCACTAAACCTCGCTTAGAGGGTTAATTATGCTTAGGGAGGTTTAGTTTATGTTAAGTATTATTAGGTTGTGAATAACAATTGGAATGCATGTTGAGTGTTGTTGATGTGTCGGATTATGGGACGAAATTGTGTGGCATGGAATGGGACGTGTCATAATGATTTAGTCTTATAATCAGGACTCCTGCGGTTGTTGGTTATATGAAAGTGAATGCGTTCCGGTTGTTTAAGTCCCTATTACTATACGTGATTAAGTGATTTGAATTGTGCTAACTGCGGGAAGGAATTAAGGCGATGTAAGTTCTCTGTGTGATGTGGCTAGGCCACCCGGGGCGTATTTTCTTTCTAATAGGGGTTTAGGGGGTTGAACTTGCTGAGACATTGTCTCATCTCGGTTTGGGGATAAAAATTTCAGGTCCCTGGTGGATAGAGCGCCTAGATAGCTTTGGTTGGCCTTGAGGAGTTGCAGAGGTGAAGTCATAAGATTGAAGAAGGTGTCTGACTTGTAGGTCGTAGGACAGTTCCTTTTTAAGAGCCGGTCTTTTGTAGACTTTTGGTTGTAGGCTTCTGTTTGTAATTCTGCTGAATTATGAAAGTGTTATATTGTGGTTTTGCTTCCTGCTTTTCTATCCCGTATTTCATTGTTAGGGGTTTTATAATACGTTCTGCTTGCGCAATAATAAATGAATGGGGTCGGCGACACTACCTGGGAATGTCGCATTTGCATGACCATGGTGGGATGTTGGCGCGCTCGAGGTTCGGGGCGTGACATCCCCGTTTAAGTGGTATCAGAGCATGGTCTGTGTATGGAGTGATAAGGTGCGATGAGTCATGGGATAGTTAGTAGGAAAGGCTTTTTAATATCTTTGATGCATGTGAGTGATAGCTGATTGGTAGCTTGTTGTGGGGTCACTCAAATTCTAACCTGATGTTGGAATCGGAAAATAGGTGTCTATAAAGAGCCAGTAGGATGAGTGACCAGGAGTGGAGGACTCCTTGGAAGAGGTCGATAGGATCTGTACATCGGGGTAGGATGCTGACAAGAGTTGGTACCCGAGGTAGAGCGCAGGCTCAGTCCAGCGTGTGTGTGAGAGTACCGCTGTAGGCTGGTACTGAGAGTGTAGTAGCACTGAACGATCCTTGGTTCATCGGGATCGTTTAGGTGCTAGTGTTCCTTGGAAGCTCGTGGGGTCAATAAGTTCAGGATCGAGCCGCCGCTGTTGCCGTTGTTTCTACCGTTGCTAGTGTTGCGACCGTTGTTGTTGCCGTGCTTGTTAAGGCCCAATCTGGAGTTGTGATCGAGGATCAAGCCGCCGTATCTGAGTCAAGGTTAAGTTTAGATAGAGATGGAAATCGATTGGGGAGAAAGGCCGATGTTAGAAGAAAGGTGCCCTGTTTCACCCAACCGAAAGAGTAGAATTGGAAAGTCAGTGCTCAACTTGATTGATGTATGTTATCTGTAAGAAAAGACGGGGATCTGTTCTGTGCTGTAAGAGAGAAATGACTTGTTACAAGGGTCGCTAGTACAGTCTTTTGATCAAAGATTGCTTGTATAGACAGATGGAACCACAACTGTTTCTATCACCGCCGTTGATAAGACAGAACAGAAGAAGCATGCTTCAAGACACTTAGTGGGGTACTTGGAACGGACCTCAGTGCAAGGAAGGGTGCATGATGTTCCTTGATGGGAGGTAGATGACTAATTGATTGTGTGTCGAGTGTGTAGGAAGAAGGCATGAGTCAGCCTAGTGTCGGAGTAAAAAGAGAGCACGCTTTGAATGTGGCCAGCATGGCTATCGAGTTAGGAACTATCCGTGTAAGTCCATGAGAGTGCAAGTACCGTTACTGCAGATAGGACGCCACTAGGATGGCTAGAGGAGCATGAAGGGATCGACCATGCATCAATCAGAAGAAGAATGTTTTTGAGATGTTTTTATCAGAGTAATGCAGCAGAAATTTCAGTGGAGGTTGTAGGATTTTCGGATTAGTAATAAGGTAATAGAAATATGAATCTCTGACTATAGTTGTACTTGCGAGGGTTTGCTTAAGTATGACTTAATAGTCCTTTATGAAAGGGTTTGGCTCAAGGAGCTTTCTGTTGTTTTGAATCGTGGTAGTAATGTAATTCAGCTTGTTCAGTTAGCGTGCGAAAGTTGCGAATCACTGAAAGTCGAAGAAGAACTTCAATCCTTGTTATTCGTCATTGAAGACGGCCTGGTTCTGGTTGTTGGTTATCGAATCTACAGGGCAACTGTAATGGATGCGTTAGTTAAGGAGCCGGATATGGAGATCATAACTGTGGTACAGAAGTTTTCTGAGGTGTTTAGGAAAAATTACCAAGTCTACTGTAGAGTAGTGATCGAATTAGCACCCGGAACAGAGCCAGTTCCTAAGGCTCCTTACCGGATGGTGTTACTTGAGTTAAAAGGACTGAAAGTGTAGATGCAGGAATTATTGGATAGGGGATTCATACGTTCCAGTGCATCACCTTGGGGAGCACCTGTTTTATTCGTGAAAAAGAAAGTTGGTTCGTTGTATTTGTATGTCGATATTCCTCAAGATCGACTAGAGGTCAGGGTATCATTAGTTGAGAATCAGGAAGAAAGACATACCGAAGTTAGCATCTTGCGCCCGATACGGCAGTTATGAGTTCATTGTAATACCGTGTGGTTTGATGGACACCTTAGTTGGTTGTTTGGGTCTAATGAGTAGAATGTTTAAGGGTACTTGAATCAATTGTGATCGTGTTCATTGAAGTTATCCCGATGTGTTCAAAGAGTGCTGAGGAGCACGAGAGACATTTGGGGATGGTACTTCAGACTTTGAGTGCTTTTGGATTTTGAAATAAGCTTAACAGATGCAAGTTTCGAATGACTCGTATTGCGTTCCTAGGTCATGTGATTTTAGGTGAAGAAATCTCCGTAGACCCTGTCCGAGATTAAAGCAGTAAACAGTTGGCTGAGATTGACTACAATGACAGAGATCATAAGTTTCATGGAAGGGTTTTCAGCGTCAGCGTTGTAGTTGATTCGACTACTGAGGAAATAAGAAAAGTTTGTGTGGACAGATAAGTGTGAGCGTAGTTTTCAAGGGCCTAAGAAAAGGCTAACTACTGCACCTGTGCTGACTATTCCATCTGGTCCTAGAAGTGATGAGATCTACAGTGATGCGTCATTTAAAGGATTGGGTTGCTTGTTGATGTAGGGTTATTGCAGTAGTTATGTTCGTTCTGGAAATTTAGAGGCACTATCGATACAGAGGAATATTTCATATCGTCAATGACTATCAAAGTCTCAAGTATGTATTCTAAAAAAGGGAGTTGAATATGAGACTGCATCGCTAGATGGAACTTCTTAAGGATCATGACTATGATATTTTGTATCACTCTGGAAAGGTGAGTAAAGTTATAGATGCAATGAGTTGAGAGTCCTTAGTTGCACAGTTGGTACTCAAGGATTGGATCTTATTTGAGAAAGTTTGAAATTCGGTTTTCAAATCTAAGGTAGGCCACCTTTTGAATCTTACGACTACCCTCAGAATTGAGCCGAGAGTACAGATCAGAATCAAAGCGCTTCAGCGAATGGATTCAGAAATTCAGAAGACTCTATAAGAGAATGCAGATGAGAGAGAGGTTGATTTTCAGGTTTCTGAAGACAGAACGCTAAGGTTCTGAGGATGATTGTGTGTAATTGACGATACGAGAGATTAAAGAAGATAATCATAGCAATTTCAACGTTGTCCAAAAAAGTACGAATAGATCTTTGTTTTGAGTGTGTGACATCCTGATTTTCAAACTCTGATTTCGATTGGTTAAATTGGGCATTTCATCGACGCGATTATAGTGTTTTTCTCTGAGTTGGCCACTTACGAGATAACTAGACTAGTTGGATGAGTTATTAAGGACTTCAAGACAAATAGACTTGAGAATTCGACCATGAATCGACTTCTCGACCGTGCTCATCTTTAGAGATCATTACGGCACAGTTAAAAATCAAATTAAGATTAGAGATAGGTCGGTTCGACTGAGATGAATGACCGATCGTGGGTGACTCCACTAAATTGGAAAACTCTCGTCGACTGATACTAATATGATTTTACCGTCGTTTTGGTACCCCTGTGTCCGTATTTGAATCATCGAGATTTTCACGACCCTCGAGAGTCGCCAATGTGTAGAGTGGGTTTATCGTGGCTCGGAGAAAATCGACCACGGGTCATTTGTCTTAAAAAGCTCTGAAAACTACCTAGTAGCCTATGTCACACTAAAAGCGCGTCGGAGTGAAATTAACCGCCAATCTAAGTTCGATTTCAGAAATTGGAG
This sequence comes from Eucalyptus decipiens, assembly GCA_014182575.1. NCBI lineage: Eukaryota > Viridiplantae > Streptophyta > Magnoliopsida > Myrtales > Myrtaceae > Eucalyptus > Eucalyptus decipiens. Next base: position 16,816,514 of record CM024616.1, read on the forward strand.
ATTTTGTCTTATCACAAAATGGGTACACCGAAGTGTGTGTATATCATATAAATCATCTGCATGGAGTGCCGGGGATGAATTGTATTTCAATCTAGATGAGATGTTCCATGTTGGAAGAACTTTCAGATGGTTCTTTCTTAAGCAGTGCATAACAGAGAGTGCGGAATTTCAATTGCTGAGACGAAGTCAGGGAAATAAAGATCATAGGCTTGGGTCAGTACAGTAGTCAGTGATTGCAGTTGTCGTGATCAGTGTCAGAGTTATATCAGACCTTGACTAGAGGTTCCCAGTTTCAGCAGATCAGTCAGATAGTTTCTTTTTAGTCAATGTAGAGCACAGTGTTCAGAACTTCAGTTGCTAAGATGAGGTCAGAGATCAGAAAATCGCAGGTCTTGAGTTAGTTCAGAAATCAGTGGTTCAGTCGCAATTATCAAAGACGGTTTAGAGACTGCTCAGAATCGCCAGTTTAGTTTTGCAGATTTTGTGTTGAAGACCTTTGGAATTTTAAGTGGGCAAGCGTTTAGTATTTTGGAACCCGAAGTGATTTGGGCAAGATAACAGTGATCTAGTAGTATTGGTACAGAAGGAGCAACCTGAGAAACCGAAGATTCGATGAAACAATTGTACCCCCACCTTTTCTGTTTAAGAATTGGTAAAGGTTTAAATTTCGAGGACGGAATTTTTATAAGAGGGGAAGAGTTGTGACATCCCGATTTTTCCAATCCTATTTTCAATAAATTGAGATGGGCATTTTGTTGGCACGCATATAGTTCTTTTCCTTGAGTTGGCTACTCATGTGAAAACTAGTCTATCGGGTGAAGCCGTTAAGAGTTTCTAATGCATTAAACTTGAGAATTTGACCAGGAAACGACCTTTCAACCGAGCTAATCTGCAAGGGTCATTACGACACAATTGAAATCGATTAGAGATCGGAGATAGATCGACTCGACAGAGGCATGCGATTAGGTGTGGGTGATTCCACCGGATCGCACAATTCGTGTCGATCGGCACTAGACCGACTTTTCTATCGATTAGGTACCGTGTTCGTAGTTGAAACCTTGAGATTACCCCGACAACCGAACGTCGCCAATGTTTCAAAGATGTACGTTGTGGCTTGAGATGATCAACCACAGGTTAAATGCATGAATTTCTAAAGGCTACCCGATAGGTTGGGCCGCGCTAGTATCGTGCCAAAGTGAAATTAACCGTGAAATTGAGATCGAATTCAGAAGTTGGAAGTCTGGGTGTGTCACAAATCATTTTAGGTTCGTTGACTTATCTTTGGAAGATTTTTCATGCAATCAGAGTTCTTTGGCAAATTAAATCAGAGAACGGCTAATTTGGCTCGAGAAATTAGTAGGCTCGTCTTTGGTCGCGCTTTTGGGACTTAAGTTGGTTCTATGGGCAAGTGAAGATGTGAATTGAAGTGTGGTGACATTGGATTTATTTTATGGACTTCAATTTGATTCAATTGGAAGAGAATTGATGAGATTTGAAGAAATTGGACGTACAAGATTTTATGCCCCGGAGGAAAAATAAATTGCAACCATTGAAATAGGTTGTAGAGAAAATGAGTTAGTGGAAGATGACATGGGATGATGTCATGGTGGTTGAGGCCAAGGGTTGGGATCTTGACACGTGGACGGTGGAGATTTAATCTCCAAAAAGTGGCCATCACCATCATCTTCAACCTTGGGAAGGAGAGAGAGAGGGAAGGGGGAGAGAACCGACCGGACCAGCCAAGCCGATCGCCCGACCGGCCGCCCCTTCGCCGCTCGACGCCGCCAACTTCGTCGGAGAAGCTCATCGCTGCCGTCGTTCGTGCGTGTCGCCCGCGCACCGCCTGCCGCCTCCGGCCTTCGTCCACGCAGCCCGAGCTCCTTCCCCTCCGTCCACCGCTTGTCGCCGTCCACTAGAGCCTCCATCGCCGCCGTTCGTTGTTGCCAGCCACCGCCGAAGACCCGCCGGAGTCGTCGTAGTCGTCGTTGCCGTCGTGCGTCTGTGCGAAGCCGCGTGCCAGCTCGCCGGCCGGCTCGCGCTCATCCCGCGCCTCCAGCTCGTCGACCAGGCCGTCTCAAGCTACTGCCGCCACCGCCGAAGGGTCGCCGGAGCTGCCGCCTCACCCGCACGAGCTGCCGCTGCCCTCCTCCGCCCATTCCGGCGCCGAATCCGCCCTTCTCGGCCCCAAATCGGTGGCTGGAAAATGGGTATTCCAGCTCGGTCTTGGCCCGTTTCGGCCACCTTCCCGAGCCCGGATGCTCGGCTCGCCTTGAGGAAAGTCGATCTTCGTGTCGTCCTCGTCGTTTTGGTCCGCTCGGTCGCTAATCTGGTGAGTTTAGCTCACTAAACCTCGCTTAAAGGGTTAATTATGCTTAGGGAGGTTTAGTTTATGTTAAGTATTATTAGGTTGTTAGTTTAGGTTATTTAAGAGTAGATTAGATTAAGGTGGTGTTTTAATTTAAAGTGTGCTTAATTAATGGTAAGTAGGTTTATTTAAAATAAGCCTTGATTTGACATAAATGAATTTACTTTTGATTTATTTAAATGTCCCGAAATTATTAAATAATTTAATAATATATTATTATTCGAAATTATTAAAATATTATTATTTAATTATTTTCAGAATAAATTTAATTATTTATTAAATTCCGAAAATTTTGTCGACCCTAAATTCTCAGAATTTCGTGCCGGTATTTGTTGTGTAGTCAGATTTTGAAATTGATGGTTGGAATTTATAAATTGAGGGTGGATTGTGAAAAATATGGATGTTATTATTTAATTAATTTTCGGAATAAATTTAATTATTTAATAAATTCTGAAAATTATTTTGGAACCTTATTTTTTCAGAATTTCGTGTTGATCGCTGCTGTGCATTTAGAATTTGAATTTGATGAATGGATGTGGCAAATTGAGTGTTGATTGTGATAAATATGGATTTTATTCATAAAAACCCAAGTGTTGGGTTGTGATGCAAAAATTGGATTTTAATGATTATATTAAATAGTGGGGTTTGAAAAAGTGAGATATTGGCTTTTTGATTTGAAATTAGTGTGTCCCCATGCACGTGAGTAATTTCTGGAATATTTTTAATATGAAGAAAAATGGCCAGGATCACTGTTTTAAGTGGAAGCATTGAGTGAAATATAAAGTGTCCTGAGGCCAAGTATGCTTTGGCTGTGTGATAACTAAGAGGAATCTTCCTAGGCTGTTGAGCCGGACTTGCCCTTATATGAGATGCCCACGCAGTGGTTGCGGGTCGCAGTTGATTCTGGGCTATGCTCCTTTGGGAACGCCGTCGATGTACTGACGAAGCCGTGCTCCAAGGTGGGGAGGCGATGCCTAGCTATATGCCAGTAGATAGTCGAACAGCGAGTAGGCTATGCCTTTGTGTGGCGGTGAATAACAATTGGAATGCATGTTGAGTGTTGTTGATGTGTCGGATTATGGGACGGAATTGTGTGGCATGAAATGGGACGTGTCATAACGATTTAATCTTATAATCAAGACCCCTGCGGTTGTTGGTTATATGAAAGTGAATGCGTTCCGGTTGTTTAAGTCCCTATTACTATCTGTGATTAAGTGATTTGAATTGTGCTAACTGCGGGGAAGGAATTAAGGCGAGGTAAGTTTCTCGTGTGATGTGGCTAGGCCACCCGGGGTGTATTTTCTTTCTAATAGGGGTTTAGGGGGTTGAACTTGCTGAGACATTGTCTCATCTCGGTTTGGAGATTAAAATTTCAGGTTCCTGGTGGGCGGAGCGCCTAGATAGCTTTGGTTGGCCTTAAAGAGTTGCAGAGGTGAAGTCATAAGATTGAAGAACGTGTCTGACTTGTAGGTTGTAGGACAGTTCTTTTATAAGAGCCGGTCTTTTGTAGACTTTTGGCTATAGGATTCTGTTTGTAATTCTACTGAATTATGAAAGTGTTATATTGTGGTTTTGCTTCCTGCTTTTCTATCCCGTATTTCATTGTCAGGGGTTTTATAATACGTTACGCTTGCGCAATAATAAATGAATGGGGTCGGCGACACTACCTGGGAATGTCGCATTTGCATGACCATGGTGGGATGTTGGCGTGCTCGAGGTTTAGGGCATGACACAAGCAGCCATCAACAGAGAATGAAAATGGCAGCACTCCAAGTTATTTACTCATTGCTCTTCCTTGTGGTCTTAATCGAGCTTATATGACACTTCCAATGCCTCACATTCAGAGATGGAAGATGATTTTGAAGCAGGCAACAGCATCTTTCGTTCAATAAAATGACGTTATTGTCAAGACTTTTCAATTTTTTCATAAAGCAATCTTACTGCGGGAAAGAGATAAGATTATTGTACTGGAGAGTGATTGATTGATCTGTGAGAATAATATTTCAACTGATAGTGAAAAAGCACCTATAGTCTTCACGTGTGTAGGGCAATGACAAAGCAAATGAATTTCTAATCAAGGCATGCGTTGGTTGGTCTATATCTGACTGAGAAATCATCATGTGGCCCTCTTTCTTTTCTTGTAATGTGTTGCATTGCCCAAGCAGCAAGAAGCACCTACTCCTTATTTTTCTTTTTATTTTCACAAAAGGCAACCTCAAATTCTATAAAATATATGTTGCCGTTAATTAGCACCATACGCTTCCATATTTTTTGGAGGTTAGGACGTGCGATAATAGTCTTCAAGTGCTGTTATTTATCTTTTCATTATCCAATTTTATTTTTGTCAAAATTGAAAAACCTTACACTGCAAAATACATTATCATTTCTTTTATAGTATTATATGGCGTTGAATGGACCTATAGTTGATACATCAATTTGCATAATGTATGTCCAAATGTTTTGGCATACGTGCAAGAGATAATTTAGGATACTTTGACCAAGAGATTTTCCGCTTAAAAATTTGACTAATCATTGCTGAATATTTAATGACAATATAGAAAGCAACTAAGGTATCATCGCGTGTGGAGATGCTCGCACAACAAACCAATTTTTAGAAAGGGGAATATGAAAAATGTAATTAGTAATAATATTACTATAAACAATTAAACATGTGCAGTTAAAACGTCATTGGATGCGTCAATTAAAATGAACTTGGTTGTATCATATGGAAAATCCATTTCAATCTCTTCAATTATATATAATGGTACCCATTAGCTTGAGAAAAAAATATGGTAAGTGCTAATTACAATTATTCGAAAGTGCGTCTGTATCGCTGAAAAGAATTTCTATGAATATATTTTCCAAACTTTCCAATGTTATGTTCATAGTGGTAAATCGGCTGATCGTCTCATTTAAAAATGCATGACACCTCTAATTCCACATATTCAGAGATGAAAGATGATTATGAAGTAGGTGTCATGACCTACCCTTCGGTAGTAAAGAAATTAGGTTTAGGGGTATTGCCTAAAAAATAGGCCTACAACCCTAGTTTTAGATGTGAGCTCTCCTAAACTCATGCATCGCATCACATTGGTTATTCAAATTGATGCTATCAGAATTTTTTAATGAGGAGTTGCTACTAGCCTATTAGGGTCGACTAGAAATCAAGCAAAACTTATGAGTATGCTTCACTTTCTACGTAACCAAAAAATTTAGGGTTGGGAACTTAATTACACTAATTCATCAAATGCCATTTTGGTATATAATCTATTTCATTTTACAAAAAAAGAAAAAGAATTGTCAAGCAGCTTGGATTGATTTTAAACCTATCCACTAACATATAAGATAATCATGTGGGTGCATAATCATTAAAATAAAAATCAACAATCAATGAAAGCATTAAATAAATTGCATAGGAAAACAAAGATCTAATATTACCAAATAAGGAGCATGCAATCTCTAACTAAGCTAAAGGGAGCCCCTAATCAACATTGAAAGTGCGTAATCAAGGGCATTTATTTTTAAGGACAATCAGAATCTTATGGTAAAGTTGTAGGGATTTATTCAATTCCTGAGCACAATTTTCTTATCAAGGACTTTCACACATTTTAAGAGTATTTAATAAAAAACCAACTCTTAAGCTTTTTCCTAATTTTTAGAAAAAAAAAAAGTTTTCTCTTAAATTTTTTTAAAAAATTAATTCCGAAAATAGAAAGTCGGGCCGGGCCCCAAGTCCGGTCCGAACAAGGTTGCTATGGGCTTTACGGGCTTGGATCGGAACATGAATTGGGCTCTATAAAAACAGACCTCCATTTTAGTAATGGACTCTCAAAGACCCACTTCATGAAAATTTAAACCCAGCCCAAACATTCACAAATCAAGCCCAGCCCAAGTCCGCCTAACTTAAACCAAACCTAAATCTACTTAAACAAAACCTCAAGCCCATCTTCCTATCCTCTTTCCACGAACGTCTGCACCAGGCCTATTTTCGTAATTTTCTTTTATTCTTTCTCAGCCTTTCAACGTCTTCTTCTTCTTCGTGTCAACTCCCCTGTTACGTCCTTTACCGAAGCCTCCCACACCGACGAACTCCACACTGGAATTTCGCCGGACGGACCCACGACAGAACTTTAAACGGATCGACGACAACACGCAACGTCGCCGGCCGTCACCAAGGCATCTTGGCTCACCACCGCAAAACCAAATTCGCTGCCAACGTCTACCATCACGCAGGCCGCCGCCACCACTCATCAAGTTCAATGAAAAATACACAGCATGTCTCGAACGAAATGCAGAGATGCAGTGACTTCATTGCTCGTGAAAATCGAGCTTAACAACTGATGACCCCGGACGAACTGCATCAAGTGGTACCTTCGCATTCGAGCGAAAATAGAAGCCATTTCTTAAACAATTCTCTCAGAAACATTTCATCGAGCAAGTCTTAGGCGTTCGACTAAAAATGACATGGCATACCGATGAACCTCCACTTTGGTGTCGAGCTCGTCCTACGACATCTCAAGTCGATGAAAATATGTCAAACGGATTCATTGTATGCTTTCACGGAGACAAACAAAACCTTGTCTCATTTTTAGAACAACACTAACTGAGGCATTATATCAAGCATGAGCACGGATTATGGAGAGGTCGTAAAGCCATTCTAGACTCTAGCTCGTGTCCAGACTCAAAAGAGAACAGCAAGTGACACTCAAACTCGACCGACCATGCTCGTGGCGAGGGAAACGAGACCCAGCTATCGTTTCGGTTCCGTTTTAATTAAAACCAAGCAATGGAGTTCCCAGAGAGAAGTGTTCGACCGCGAATATCCCTATCCGGCTCGGCGACGACGGCCAGGAGGTGAACCTGAAGCGAAACGAGCTATGTTCGGCCGCCTCGATGTTGCACCGAGCCAGGATCATCAGGATAAAAGTGAATCGAACCCAAAGAAAACTCCCCAGGAATTCGGGCGCCGAGGAATAGGTAGCCGCGGGCTTGAGGGTGTCGGCTAAAGATCGCCGGTTTATGTTGGGGATGGCCAGGCAATGTTTGTCGGAGAACGAAGTTCGGCTTCTGGGTCTCGCTTTCTGTCAGTCCATCCCTCCACTCACTGTCGGTTCTCTCTCCACTTCACCCTTTGCTCACTCTCTCCGATCTCACTCTCTCTGTTGCTCTAGCTTTCTCCAGCCTCCCGCGAAGAACTCGAGCACGCAGTCGCCTCTCTCTCCCGCTCTCCCTCGCTATCCACCATCTCGGTCTCCCCTCTCGAGCTCTCTCTCTTCTATGGCTCGCTCCTTCTCTCTCTCGAGCTCGCCTTCTCACTCTCACCAGCTCTCTCTTTCTCTCTTGGTTGCTCTTCCTCGGCCGAACAAACCCAAAAAGACCGGAGAGACCCCGCCTTCCCTTTGCTGCCTTTCTCTCCCATTTATCTCGTTTCTCTCTCTTTCTTCAAGGACGAGACCAGCTGGCTTCGTACCGAACGACATTCCTAGGCGACGTCGCGCGCAGCCTCGCATCCTCGCGTCCTTCGGCCAGTGACCCTCTCTCTGTTTTGTCCCGAAGCTAACGTCCAAGCGAGGGAAGGAGGAGGAAGGAGGAAGAAGAGCGAGCTGGGCCGCGAAAGAAGAAAGGTGGGCCGCGCGGGGGAAATAAAAGAAAACAAAGCGGGCTGGGCCGCACCGGGGGTTGGGGGAAGAAAAGGGCAAAGAACATTTTTAGTTAATTTTTTTCTAATTTTAAATTTAAAAAGTAATTTGTAAAATTTTTAATATTAGTAATGCAAATGTTCCTAATTTCTATGTACGATGCAATTTAATGAAAACACAATGCATTTTAATGAAAATTATTTACTTTACTTTTTATTTATTGTGGAGGCTAATACCTAATTTTCTAAGCAATTAAGTTCTAAATAAAAAGAGAAAAGTCTAGGTGTCAACAACAGGCAAGAACATTTTATTTTCATTTGATAGAATGACGGTAATCGATCAATTCATTTATTAAGTGGTTCTATTATGGGAAAGAGATGGTAATATTTTTCATAGATCTAGCACAATTAATGAAGAGTAATTGTAATATTGAAGTTGATAGTGAATAAGTAAACATCACTTCTTTTTCTTCTTTTTTGTGTGAATTGGAACATGTATAGACTTTGCGTGATGACAAAGTTAGTGAGGCTCTAGTCAATGTGCATCGGTACTATCGCTATAAATTATTAAATTGCTTTCTTTCTTTCATAAAGTGTTACACCATCCAAGAAGCCCTAACTCCTATTTTTCCTTTTATTTTTGTCAAAATTGATATTATACAAGTTTATATCCCCTTTAATAGTCTATCTCTATTACCAATTCTGTTTTTTGTCTGTAATGAAAAAGATTATACGATGAAATACATCTTTTTTCCTTTTCGTTTTCGCAATTTTGTCGAATCAATATTCATGGAGTATTGGCCTTGAATATAAAATAGAACGAGGATTTTGATTCAATTTAGAGTCCATTACAGTCAAATCGATTCTAATTTACGGTACTAAAATTGATTCCTAAAGAATCAATTTACCAAGAAAAGTCAAATGTGAAAACTGCAGGAAGTTTCATTTCTAATCAACGTGAAAGCTACGCCATAACTAATTCCAACACCGCGTTTTTGTCTCCTTGACCGCAAGGTGTGCAATTTCCATGTGAGACCCTCTTTTTCTTCGCTGGACTCTACTTTATTGGTTGACTTAGACATTTGTGTGACCGATGACTCAGCTCTTTTCATTCATATTAATCTAATATTTTCATTGCATCAAATCGAACGATAGAGAGACGATGAAGTCTCTAAGCTTCACAAGCATGTTCAATGTTTCGCTTCTCATATTGCCTCTTCTGCAACTAATGGGAACGAGCTGTGGTGTGAAGAAGAATCATTCGTTGGTCGCTTTTATCTTGTCGCTTTATCTTGTGGCGAGGTCAATCACATACATTATCCCTTCTGATTGAAAGGCGACCCAAAAGGGTGTAGGACTTCTAATATAATAAGCTAGCTTGTGAAAATAACTGCGGCCAATATTATGTGAAATCAATTTACTACCTTTCTCATCTTAGCAAATATTTATTCGACAGTGAAATTACGGTAATTGACGACGGACTGCAAAAGAGTAATTGCTCATCCCTCCCTCGTTACTCATTCGTGCCCTCCAACTTTAGTGATGATGATCCATATGGTTCGTCAGCTATGCCGGTAGTCTTCATCAAGTGCTCACAGCCCGTTGCTTCTACTTCATAAGTCGATACTGAACCATGTACTGAGGGAGCACATCCTTCCGATATGCCCCCTAATTTTTCCCAAATGAAGCTGTACTCATACGCTGTACATGGGTTTGATCTCCGAGTAGGGGACATCAAGGATTCTTGCACCATAACCGTGATGGCTTTAATATTGCATTATATCCCGGGGGTAAGGAAAGGATCGGTATAATCGTGCGAGCTCAACGTATAAGCACATACTGGTCCATTTTTGTGCATGCGAATATTACCTACAGTTTTTGCATGTGCCGGCCAACAATGAAGCAAGTGAATCTCTAATTGCGAGTCGCATCGATTGATCATTGGTTGAGAAATTATCGTATTGCCTTTTTCGTTGAGATTGGTCTGTTCATTCATTAAGTGGTTCAATTATGAAAAAAAGATGACGGTATTATTCATAAATTTAGCATAATTATGAGAGAGTAATCTTAATATTTAAGTGTAGTGAATAAGTAAACATCACATTATTTTTGTGAATTCAAATATTGCGTCTATAGTCCTTGCGTGTATCAATCCATGATGAATTAAGTGAGTTTCTAATCGAGGTGTGTAGGTCCCATTGCTAGTTAAGAATTTACCATATTGTTTTCTTTCTTTCATAAAGTTTCACATCATCCATGACCAAGAAGCGCCCTCTCCTTATTGTCTTTCTATATTTGCGGAAAGCGACATTATACAAGTCAAAATCTGTGTACCCATTAATTAACATGATCCTTTTCTTCAGTTATTAATTTTATTTTTTCTCAAAAGTGAAAAATCTTATACGATGAAATATATCATCTTTTTTCCTTTTTGTCTTCAAAATTTAATGGAGCGACGCTCACGAAATATTGGCATTGAAAATAAAATTGAACGCCAGATAACTCATTTGAAAGGATTTTGAATAAGTTTAGGGTACAAAACATTTAAACAGAATCTTTTTTACGATACTAAAATAAATTTCTAGAGAGAATTAATTTGCCAAGAAAAATTAAATTGAAAATGCAGAGAAGTTTCCTCCCGATGAATGTGAAAGCTGTCCATCACTAATTCCGAGACCGTGTTTTCGCCAGGCTGTACTTTTTAATATTTTTTTTGCTAGACTTTATTTACGGGTTGACTTGGACATTTCGATGACCGACGACTCCCAACCCTTCATCAGGCCTCCCTCGGATTATCAGATTCGCTAAAACTTTCATTCCATAAAGAGATGATTATTTCTCTCATTTAGATATTAATGCTCCGTGTTTTACTTCTCATATCGTATGTTTTGCTAATGTTAGGGACGAGTTGCAGTGTGAAGAAGAATCACTTGTGTACCTTTTCATCTTGTGGTGAAATTCATGACATAAGTTATCTTTTTCGATTGAAAAACAATTTGAAACACTGCGGCAACTCTAAGTTTAATCTAATTTAAGAAAATAATCGCACTGTTCTATATATATGCTGGTCGATATTACATGACGTCAATCAATTACGATTTCAATTATAATTGAATTAAATTGGATAGTAATATCATAGTGGTTGACGACGAACTGCAAAAGGATAATTACTTGTCCCTCCCTCATTACTCATTGGCGCCCTCCAACTTTAGTGATTATTGTCCGTACCTTTTAGCGATTCAGCAGTGCCGGTGGCCTTCATGAGGTGCTCACAACCTGTTACTTCAGCTTCTTATGTTGATACCAAACCATGTATCAAGGGAGCATCCTCATACACTCGACCAAACTGGAATTGCAGAGAAGTTTCTTTTCCAATCAATGTGAAAGCAAACCATAAATGATTCCAACACCGTGTTTTGTCACCTTGACTACAGGGGCCGCAATTCCAGTTTTGACTTTTCTTGGCAAAATCGACTGTTCGTTCCATGAAAAAGAATCGATTTGAATGTTATGTACTCTAAAATGAATAAAATATCCTTTCGAATGAGGCATTGGCGTTCTATTTTATTTTCAGGGTCATTATTCCATGAGTATTGCTTCAATAAATTATGAAGACACAAAGAATTTTATTGGTTGACTTGAACATTTGCATTACCGACAATTCCAACGCGGTTTTTGGTCACCTTCACTGCAATTTCTCCGTGATACCCACTTTTTCTTCGCTAGACTTTGTTTTAGTGGTTAAATTGGACATATGTATGACCAACGACTCTCAACTCTTTTCATTCATATTACTGTGCCTCCGTCGCATTACCAAATAGCTAAAACTTTCATTGCATCAGATCAAATGATTGAGAGATGATTCAGTCTCTGAGCTCCGTATGCATGTTATGTGCTTTGCTTCTCATATTGCATGTTCTGCTACTGGGAACGAGTTGTGGCAAAGAAGAATCACTTGTGTGCTGCTTCATCTTGCGACGAAATCCATAACGTACGCTATCCCTTTCAATTGAAGGTCAACCCAAACGGATATGGCCGCTATGAACATAAGCTAGCTTGTGAAAATAATCGCATTGTTCTATATCTATATGCTGGCCAATATTATGTGAAATCAATTTACTACCGTTCCAATCTTAGCAAATAATTATTTGATGGCGAAACAATGGACTGTAAAAAAGTAATTGCTCATCCCTCCCTCATTACTCAATGGTGCCCTCCAACTTTAGTGGTCATGATCCATGTGGTTCTTAGCTGTGCCGCTGGTCTTCATTACTACTATGTATCCAATAAAGTCCCTCCTTCGTTGCTTTCTTGGAATGCCCTGTGGATTGGGAATATGCAGTAGTTGTACTTTTGGTGATATTTCCCATTGTTGTTCTTTTTGCTGACAAATTTGTTAAATTTTGGCCAGATTGGCGTTGAATTGATGGGCGTCCAGCAGTTTGGAGGGATAAATGGCGTCTGTTTCTATACAAGCAAATATTTTCGAGGAAGTAGGTATGCAGTTCATAGCAAGAAGTTCTTGGGCACCACAAAAATGAAAGTATGCACTGTATTTTATGATTCCAGAACGGATAGCTAAATAAAAAGCAAAGCAGGAGTTCCAATTTATATAATCCAGTTAATATTCAAATGGGTTAGTAAAATTCGCAATGTCGGATGCTTTTGGTCTGCTTAATTGTCATTGAATGATGATAGAAAGCAACTAAAGTATCATTGCTGTGGAGATGCTCGCAGAACGAACCTATTTCCAGAAAGGGTAATATGAAATAAAAAGAAAAAGAAAAACGTAATCAGTAATAATATTACTACAAAAAATTAAACATGTGCAGTTAAAACGTCATTGGATGCGTCAGTTAAAATAAACTTTGTTGTATTATATGGAAAATCCATTTCAGTCTCTTCAATTATACTTAGGGGTATGCATTAGCTTGAGAAAATATATGGTAAGTGCTAATTACAACTATTTGAAGGCATTTCTATTTCACTGAGAGGAACTGCTATGCGAAACTCTCTGATGTTATGTTCACAATGGTAAATTGACTAATAGTCTCATTTGAGCTTACATGACACCTTCAATTCCACACATTCAGATATGGAAGATGATCATGATGCGGGCAACAACATTCGTCTCATTTGATAAAATGACAGTATCATTAAAATTGATCCATTCAATCATTAAGTGGTTCTATTATAGGAAAGATATGATAGTGTATATTGTTCATAGATCTAGCACAGTTGTGGGAGAATGATTGAAATATTAAAGTTGACAGTAAATAAATAAACATTGCTTTATGTTTCTGAAGTCAAATTTTGCATTTATAGTCTTTGCGTGACGACGAAGTTAGTGATATTCTAGTCAAGGTGCATCGGTCCCTCAATAGCAATTATTGTACTGCTTTCTAGGTACGTCAGTCCCTTGATAGCAATTATTGTGTTGCTTTCTAGGTGCGTCGGTCCCTCAATAGCAATTATTGCATTGCTTTCTTTCTTTCATAACGTGTTACACCATCCAAGAAGCACTTACTCCTTATTTTCTTTTTACTTTTGCCAAAAGCGACATTATACAAGTTAATATTCTCGTCAATAAGCTACTATTTGTTACCAATTTTTGTTTTTTGTTAAAAATGAAAAAGCTCATACAATAAAATATGATATGTATTTCCTTTTTGTCTTCACAATTTAATAAGCGACATTTATGGAATATAGGCCTTGAAAAGAAAATAGAATGCCAATTTCTCACTCGAAAGGATTTTTGATTCGTTTTAGAATACAAAACATTCAAATCGATTTTTTTTTATGGTACTAAGAAAGTCAATTTGGAAACCCCAGAGAAGTTTCTTTTCTAATCAATGTAAAAGCTATGCATAAATAATTCCAACACCGTGTTTTGTCACCTAGATTGCAAGGGCTGCAATTTCCACGCGATACACACTTTTTCTTCACTAGACTTGCCTTTATTGGTTGACTTGGACATTTGTATGACCGACGACTCCCGACGCTTTTCATTCATATAACTAGGCCTCCATCGCATTACCAATTAGCAAAAACTTTCATTGCATCAGATCAAATGATAGAGAGATGATTAAGTCTCTGAGCTCCATGAGCATGTTCCATGTTTTGCTTTTCATATTGCATGTTCTGCTGCTGCTGGGGACGAGTTGTGGTGCGAAGAATAAATACTCTCATCTTGCAGCGATGTTTATGATGCATACAATTTTTTTCGATGGAAAGGTGACCAGAAAGGCTGCAGCCGCTCTGAGTATGAGCTAGCTTGTGAAAAGAATCGCACTATTCTATATTTGTATGCCGGTCGATATTATGTGAAGTCGATTTACTATGACAATAATATCACATATGGTATCTCTGGTAATATCACGGTGGTTGACGATGGACTGCAAAAAAGTAATTGTTCATCTCTCCCTCATTACTCATTGGCGAGATCCAACTTTAGTGCTTATTTTTCACATCAGAAGTATGATTATTCTCTGCGATGGCGGTCTTCATGAAGTGCTCACAGCTCGTTGCTTCTCCTTCGTATATCAAAACTGAACCATGTATTGAAGGAGCATACTCATACGCAGGAATTAATCTACAAGTAGGGGACATCAAGGATTCTTGCAACATAACCGTGATCACTTTCTTATCGGGTCATGACCTGACGAGGGAAATGGATTGGTATAGTCTCCACAACATGATGGCTGAAGGATTCAATCTCACTTTTCATGGACCTCCTTCTTCGCCGTCTTGGTTGTCTTCACTGTCTTTGCTGTCTTGGCGGTGTTTGCCGTCTCCGCAGTCTTGGCAGTCTTGGCTGTCTTCACCTCCGCCGTCTTGGCTGTCTCGGCTGTCTCCGCCATCTTTCATCTTCGCCATTTACGCCCTCTGCGCCATCTATGCCGTCTTTGCGACCGTCTACGCCATCTACGCCGCTTTCACCATTTGCGCCGCCCCCGCCGTCTCCACCGTCCTCGCCATCTCCGCCGTCCTCGCCATCTCTGCCGTCCTTGCTGTCTCCGTTCTCCTCGTCGTCTCCCCCATCTTCAACGGTAATTTTCCAACTTTGCGTGATTATGTACCCAGAGGTGTGGTGCGAACCATATTGCTCCTGTAAACTGACTTTCGCTTTTCTTCCTTTACTCTCTTACTTTCTTTCTTCTTCTTCTTCATCCTCATCCTTTTCTCAAATGTTAGCTCTACTGAGGAATCTTATCAAAATTTACTTACTGAGTCACGTGGCATGTTTCTGTTGGATATTGTAATACATTGGTTCGATTTATTGAGTCATTACTTTCTTTAATACCCAATAAAAAAAAAAATTGCAACATCTGTTTAGTGAAAAAGTTCAGTAAGATTTTTTAGTAGATTTGGTGCATTGCTCTTTTATTTTACATTTGTGGAGCTTTTTTGGACTTGACACTCTTTTCTTTATTTTTATTTTTTTGGGGGCCTTATTCACTAAAAAAACCACAATTTTAAGTTTAGCCTCAATTCTGCTCCAAACTTTTTTTGTCTAAATAAACCCTAAACTTTAGGTCCAATCCAAATTTGCCTTGAACTTTTCTTTATCTAGAAAAAAACCTCAAACTTTAGGCCAAATCTTAAATCTATCTCTAACTTTTTTTGTCTAAAAGAAAAAACACCAATTTTTACTCTAATTGCAAATCTACCCCCATCAACCCTCTGACTGAAAATTGCCGTTAGTCGTCCCTAATTTTCATATCTTAGAACGGTTTCATTTTGGAAATAATTTTCCATGTCACCTTACTGAAGTGGAGTTTTTATCGATGTGGAGATGTCATGTCAAATTGGGACCGGATTGGAATATATTACAAGTTGGTGATTTTTTAAAACAAAACAAAATTCGAGGCAAATCTAGGATCGTACCTAAAGTTTGGGGTTTCTTCTAAGACAAAAAAGGTTCAGGTCAAAATTGGACTAGAACTTGAGGATATTTTTAGGGAATTAGGCCCTTTTTTGGGGAAAATTATTTGATTTGATTGTAACTTGTGTCCCTTGAATCGATGTTTTTGTTATGGGGAGCTTATGAACATTTGGTACATTTAGGAGAATAAAAGCGAAAACATGTTTCTTCAAAAGAAAAGATCATGCAACGATAACATGGATTTCAAGAGTGAATAGAATAAAGTTGGATCTAGCGTTATCTAGAAAAGTGAAACTCGTTCATTCTTTTTTTTTTTTTTGTTCTAGATTTCTCCACTTGTAAATTTCAATTAACAAAAGTGTGTCTTTGCACTTTGCAGTGATTGTATGAAGTTATCCTTCACTTGGGGCATATCTTAACGTGAATTGCTTTTATTATTTAATTGCTAAAACAATGGATCTAGTTCTTTATTGATTGGTCGTTAATTCTAATTAACCATATCTAGTAATCTCTCACAAATTCTCTTACTATCTACAGATGGTTATACGTGGTATATCGTGAACTATTTGGGTCGAATTGCCGTATGGAATCTCTTCTTTGTCTTGGGTATGATAAGTCCTTTTCTCTTCACACCTATGAAGCTCTCATTCAACACTCTGACAAACAAAAATTGTATGTTGTAAAAAAATTATCACACTATGCTAATCGATGGCCAAATTTCTCCGCAGTCCACTTCCTAGCAGCAAAATTCATTCTTGCATCTCCGTGTGTGTTGATATTTCTAACCTTGAAGTGGATGAGAAAGCATCAAGCAACCGATGCAAACATCGAAGAATTCCTACGAGCTCACAATAACTTTTTGCCCATAAGGTACTCTTCCTCGGATATCAAAAGGATCACAAAAAATTTCAAATGCAAGTTAGGTGAGGGGGGATATGGTTCCGTATACAGAGGAATACTTAAAAGTGGCAATGAAGTTGCAGTTAAGATTTTGAACAAATCAAAATCTAATGGCCAAGATTTTATGAGCGAAGTGGCCACAATTGGAACAATCCACCATGTTAATGTGGTGCAACTTGTTGGTTTTTGCTTCGAATACTCCAAACAAGCTCTTGTCTATGATTTTATGCCGAACGGATCTTTGGATAAGCACATTTCTTATAAGGATGGTGATGATCCTCTTGATTATAAGAAAATGTATGAGATCTCTCTTGGTATAGCTAGAGGGATAGAGTATTTACATCGGGGATGTGATAAGCAAATTCTACATTTTGACATCAAGCCTCACAACATTCTCCTAGACCAAAGTTTCACTCCGAAAATTTCTGACTTTGGACTTGCAAGACTTTATCCCACTGATCGCAATATAGTATCGCTGACTGTAGCAAGAGGAACCTTGGGTTATATGGCTCCTGAGCTAATCTATAAAAGCATTGGTGGCATTTCTTACAAAGCCGATGTTTATAGTTTTGGGATGTTATTAATGGAAATGGCTAGTAGAAGGAGAAATGCACCTGCAGAGCGTTCAAGTCAAATTTACTTTCATTTGTGGGTTTATGATCAACTCGACAATGAAAAGGAACGTGAAAGGGTAGATGTCATAGAAGAGGAAAGAGAAACAACAAGGAAGATGATAATTGTTGCACTGTGGTGTATACAATTGAGCCCTAATGATCGGCCGTCAATGAGGAAAGTCCTAGATATGCTTGAAGGAGATATGGATAAACTACAATTGCCTCCAAAACCACTTTTGTATCCGGGAGAGGCACCCGTTGATGATGTTGACGGTGAGATAGAACTTGAAACAATCTCATCTTCGTCGAGCACTCCAATAGTTTCTAGTGGTTCCCAATTTTACCATGACCATGAGTTTATGAAATCATGTATTGTGTGATTGTTTCCTTATAATGAGATGCAAAAATTATAAATAGTACTATCTGTTGGATGTATGCCCTAAAGCTACTATGTAATAGTTACATATTAGAGATTTCGGTTGTACTTTCATTATTATTATTTAATTAATGGCAATGACGTATTCATTCATTTGTCCAATTGTTTTATATTTATGAATGATTCCATAAGTTGCAACTAGACTTGTTCTTGAGACATCAAGAATATATGTGACGGGTTCATAGTTAGATTGAATCTTTAAATTGTTCCTAGTCGATGGATTATTGAGTGGATATTAATAATCTTGTTGAGACCAATGTGTTCTTAACTTCACCATTAAGTATTGGATACTTAAGAGAATGATGAGTCACAAGTCATTGGGTATTATGATGCCTGAGTTAAGAACACAAGTGTTTATATTAGACAAGTTCACTGAACGTGACGCATATAGAACGATTAGCGACATGAAAGCTTTTAGCGTGGTCAATGTCTAATTGTCCATGCTTTGGTCTTGTGTAAATAATCCTTATACTTGAGGCACATTGTTAACTTGTGTGTCGAATAACTATGGTTCACAGGTGCACGTAATGTCGGGTTGTTGATCCATCTTTGTACCTGATGGCTCATATTTTGTTCACATAAGAAGTTGCACGTGTGCACAATATGGAATCTGTCTCCTTATTACATGTAAGGTATAATGATGATGTCCTATGCGATCTAATTATGACAATGCATTGAAATTTTCGGCTGGGGTTGTAATCGAGAATAAATTGTTTATGTCTCGAATAAAATGCATGTCAAATAGATTTGTGCATATGATCAAATTGGTGACTTGACAAATATTCCATGGTCTTTGTTTGATCGGGACATAGTAAGACAGAGGGATTGAATTACACTGTAGTTAAAGCTGACAGGTTCATTATGTTCTTAAAGCATTTACACTATTTGGGTAGCCATGACATATTGCTAGATGTCAATCATGGCTTGTAGGACCCAAAAATTAATCGGGACAATTAATTCATTTAGAAGTACTAATGTGTTATTACAAGTCTTACTACCAGTTTAGTGATGAACTTAGGGATGTCACACACCATAAACAATTAGGATAACATGGAACAAGAGAGAAATATAATTGCAAATGTGTTTGCAATTACTACAATCGAATTAAGTCGATTTGAAATTAAATTAAATGAGATTTAATTTAATTTGTATTATAGTCACGAGCCTATTTGCATATGATGCACATATATGCCTAAAGTGAATATATGTTAATGTATTCCCAAAAGTACATATAAAGATTATGTTCTTTTATTTTTAAAGGAGGTTGATTAATTAATTAATTATTCGTTTAATTAATTAATTAATTAATAAAAAAAAAAAAAATTGAAGCTTCGGACAATGCATTGCTCATCGTCCATCAATCAGCAACCGTTCCTGATCAGTTTATTATTTTATTTTTAAAAGGTTGGTTTTGAGAGAGAACAAAAGGGGTTGAGAAACAGAGCAAAGTGTGCGTGTGTTTTGTGTTTTAGAGACGCGAAAACGAAAAGGAATTCTCTCTAGTTCGGGCTGTGACTAAAACATCAAAGATATGGCGGATTGTCTCCACAAGATTGCTAGCACGATCATAGTGGTGAATATCTGAAACTTCTCTATTATGTTCGACGTCCGTTGTTGGTGTGTCTAAACTAGAGGTCCGATGTTTGTGGGACTCGAACTGAAGAACATCCAAACCGATTCGTTTAAAGCGTGCTTCGAAGGTAATTCGTGTAACTCCCTTTTTATATTCAGATTTTTAATTAAAACACACAAACAACGCTTTTGGAGAATCATGTATTAAATATATCTTTATTTCCGCTGTATACTTTTGTTAAATTTTACCTATACATGATTCATGAAACCCCAACACTATCAACATGTATCATCATTCAAAATGTAATCTGTGAAGCTTTTACATGTTTTTCATATGGCACTAGTGTTTTCTGGTAGACTCGTTATGTCCATATTTTATAAATGACGATGAATATTGTATGGCATTCATTCAATTTTTGTTTCATGTGAATCGTCTTGGTATAACAAGGTAATTTTTTCTTCGTGTCAATGTTTGCATTTTGAGCAATGAATCTCTCTCATTTCCATCAAAACCTCTCATCCCCACCCTTCGACCTCTATTTGATCACCCACGTCAAAGACAGCTACTTGCTCAAGCTATCACCAACTTGGTCCTCATGTCATGGGATGGGTCCAAGCCTAACCGATGAATGACTGGCACATGTCAATGAGTAAAGACATAGTAGGCTGACAAATTTGCCTTTTTGATGAATGGAAATTGAACATGTGATGTTATGTTAGAGCATATTATGTATTACGAAAGCTCAATCCCTAAATGCAGTAAGAACTTGTGCATTCACTCAATGATAAAACATGAGATGGTGCCTTGCATTCTTCACTGTTGTCCTCTACACATGAGTTTTCCTACTAAGCAAACATTTCTCGAGACACCAATGTTCATAAGGAACACATTTTGTTCGGAGATTGCACATAGAGTGTCACGACCAAATTTTCCAAGCACGTGCCCATCCCTGCTTGGTCGATATAATAGCAATGTTCCAGGACGCATTGCCGACCCATTCATTTTAATATGCATGCCGAAGTGAATAAATAAATCCCAGACAACAACAAGATGGGATAGGAAAGTAGGGTCACAAATTTTTCAAACCAACAACACACTTATATACACATATCAAAACAAGTCCTACACAACCAAGTCGATATATATATATACAAACATGCCAGGTCTACAAAACAAGGGGGGTTCACAAACAACTACTAGTCTTCATCATCGTCCTCCACCTCCAACTTCATCTTGGTTTGAGCCTTCCTTTGAGAACACCGGAGTTCCTAGATCTTCAAGATCCAGGTCTATCGCGTCTACCATTGAACTTTCTAGAGGATTTGTGGTGCCTCTCTCAAAAGCAACCTCCATCACATACAGAGGTATCTCCGATTCCAATATGGGGCCCTCTCTCTAACCATTACAATCTTGATGAGACCATGATTTGTATTTTTAGGGCACCTGTTGGGATAAACCCGTAGCGACCTAGACCACAGACCGTATAGTTCGTACTCCCATCCCCTAGGTTCCACATGAAATGGAATGTAACACTTTTGTTTTGTGACTTCCTTCGGTTGTCCAAAATTCTCGAGAGGAGCTGCCATCTAAGGGCTTGAAAATGTTATCCTACAACGAGATGAGACGACATCTCAGCAAGTTCACCCCCTAAGTCTTGACTAGGAAGAAAATATGCCCCAAGGGCTACCTAAGCACAATCACGAGTCAGAGGACTTATCTTGGCCTCATTTTCTTCCTAGAAGTCAACATAATTCAAAGATTCACTAAATCACATCATCACATTAACTTATCACAACAAATTGAATCATCGATTAATCAACTCAGTTGATTTTATGTCATCACGACCTTCCCTTGGTCGGCCCATTCAATACTATCTATAAAGTCCGACCATATCAGGACTGCTTACTCTAAGCCAATAAATAGATAGTATAGCTCGCATTAAGCTAATAAATAGTATACTGCTTCCTTTAAGCTGACATATTGAACCTGCAGGCAGATATAGTATACTAATAATGCTCACTAGAAGCTACTAAGGTGTACTGCTCGCTTTAAACTGACATATCGAACCATCGGGCTGATATCGCACACCGGTATACTGCTCTCTCTAAGCTGCCATATCAGAGCTCGTAGGCTGATATAGTATACCATCCTTACCATCTAACAAATTCACCGTTTTTATCATACCCGATAAAAATAATTGTGCATGGGTACATGGTCGGCCTTAGCCAAAATACAATATTTTCACTTTTGAAAATCCCACCAATTTCCAATAGTCCAAAACATATTTTTGGCACTGTAAACCGACGCTGATTATTTTCCAATCAATTACTGAAATTAAATAGATTTATGAATAAATTTCCAAAATCACAATTCACACACAATCGGCACAAATTAGAACTCAATTAAATAAACATATCACACCATTGCAATCGGTATAAAATTCCGGTCATCGACTATTCCGGTCTAATTTCTGGAAATTAATTAATTATGAAAATTAATTATTAAATACAAAAATGCAAACTGAGGCCCGTAAAGCCTAATTAAAAGCCAAGACGGGCCTAGAAAATTTCCGAACCACTCTAGATAAATACTAGAGCTTATCTAGACTCTAGTTACACTACTCTAACCACCTAACATGCAATAATGGTTAATTAAATTGCTAATATATTCTAACTATCCCCATAATCCATACTTAGTTTAAACTAATCAATCATTAAACATCATTAACTTACTAAGTAAGGATTAGTGAGTTACACTCACTTGATTTGTGATCCGCTCAGACCAAAATGACGGGGACGTGAAGGGGCTCGACAAATTCCAAAGCGGGCTTGCTAAACGGGGTCGGGAAAGCCTAAAAAATTGGCCAAACAGTGACCTAGAGAAGCCTCAAAAATTGGCCAAAGGGTTGAATGTGACCTAAGGCGAGAAATGGGCTAAACCTCGGTCCAAGCGGGGACTTCACGGGGGTGGAGGGAGCTTGGTGACGGCGGACGAGCTAGAGCAGCTCCGGGGACTTCCTGGGGTCGTGGCTAGGGCAAAACGATGGGTTGGAAGGTGCTGGTCCAAGGTTGTTGAGTAGGGCGAGACGGCGTTGCGGTGGGGCTCGGTGGTGGTGAGTGGTGATCTAGCGATTCCGACTAGGCTGCTGAAGGTCTTCAAGCTTTGAACAGCTAGAGTAAAGGAGGAGGAGGGGGCTTCGACGGGTGCAGGAGTGAGATGGGGACCGATTTGCATGGAGGGGGCCACCAATGGCCTCTTCCTCATCTTCTTGTCCCCTTGCTTGGCCCACCACACCAGCTAGCCTTCCAGCTCAATTTTCAAACCAAAATGCCCCTTCTAGAAGGTTTGAGGTGGTCCATAAGTCATGGCCATGGGGCAAGCGAATTTTGGTTGGGGTTGGTTCAATTTTCATTCAATTCCTCTTCGAATCCACTCATTTCATCTTTCATAAATCCCATTATCAAGTCAACGATCAATGTCGTGCCCTGATCCTCGAGCGCACCCATCCTTCACCTAGTCGATTAATAGCGATGTCCTAGGACATCACCGACCCTTTTATGTTATTACGCAAGCGGAAGTTGTTAAACAATCCCTAGACAATAAAACAATGGGATAGAAAAGTAGGGCCATATTTTTCACATTTGAAAACTATAACCACATTTTTATACAAGCCAACCTTATAGTATATATTACAATACTATTCACAATGCCTGATCTATCACACATCAGTTCACAACCCGGGGTTTGCATAACATGGTGAGGTCTCAGTCCTCATCCGGGTCATACTCTGGATTCTCCTTCGGTTCCTCTTCCGATTCTTCTTCTTTAAGCTCTTCTTTGGGGTCTTCCATCTCTTGATCCTCTTCCGGTCCCTCCTCCTCAGGCTCCACAATCTCCCCTTCCTCGCTCTAGTTAGCACCCTCAGCTGAGTACACTAGAGACTCGGAGAATGAGGATTGTCCTCGAGCTTAAGATCTTTGGCATCGATCATCGCTCTGTCCTTGGGATTTGCAGTCCCTTTTTCAAATGATGTGGCACCCCCAAAGAGCTAAGGTCGCCACAGATACTTATTGCTTTATCTACTGGATACCCGATTACGTATATTTGTTTCGGGGTTAAAGAAGAACCATAGTTCATAGGCGTTTTTTTTTTTTTTTTTTGAAAACGGTCCCAGTGCAGTTTATTAGCGGAAGCATAAACAAGTCTCACCATTTCTCCCTCCAATAACCATAATGCAATGCACACCAACTACGCACCATACGAAAAGATAAAGCCGAGCCACTCTTTATCTATATTTTCATGATGGACTTCTCGGGTCGGTACAACAAAAAAGAAAAGCCAAGCCTTTTAGCTAAACTTGGCCACAGCTCAAAAGAGAGAT
Organism: Eucalyptus decipiens; assembly: GCA_014182575.1. NCBI lineage: Eukaryota > Viridiplantae > Streptophyta > Magnoliopsida > Myrtales > Myrtaceae > Eucalyptus > Eucalyptus decipiens. The sequence goes on from CM024616.1 coordinate 16,840,306, forward strand.
CTCGACCCCCTATATTGATCACGTGTAACCCTCCATCTACAAGTATCTGGCTATCCCAAAAAACGTCAGCTCCCACTCCTCACGTGGGCCATCACACCCATCCTGGTGCATCGCGTGGTGGCGGCGGCAACATCCCCCGTATCACTCCGTCATGGCGGACGTGGACAGACAAGAACTCCTGGATGACCGGGCCCTCAGCCAGGCTCACGTCATACATCACCAGCACATGAACCCGTATGCCAACAGAACTCTACAAGATTGAGTACGGTCCATGCATTGCAGATTTCGAAATTCGGACAATTCTGTTTGCATAGTTCAAAAAACATTTCGATTAAATACCCAAATGAACTTCAAAAATAATGAAATTCGAACATGTGATAGTCAAGACATAAAGGCAGATATTTCATGAAGAACACTACACCAAAAGATCACCGTATAATTCGGTATAGACCATGCATCACAGCACTACTATTCTAACAGTCCAACTTGCACAGTTTTTGAAACATTTTTGGTTAAACAGGCAAATGAACTTCAAAAATCACGAAATTTGAATATGTTTTAGGAAAGACATAAATAAAGGTATTTCATGCAGAGCACTCTTCCAAAAGAATCTCATACAAAACAGTATAGACCACGCATTGCAACTTACAAGGTCCGAACACATCAGATTGCACAGTTCTAGAAACGTTTCTGATTAAATACCCAAATGACCTTCAAAAATTATAAAATTCAACTATGTGATAGTCAAGACCCTAAGGTAGATATTTCATTAAGAAATCAAAGTCTGATTCGTCCTAGGTAATTAAATATAGGCGGTTAAAACTTCTGTTCCTAGTACCAAAATTTCCAGATCCATTCTTTCCAAAGAATAATGATTTCACCCACTTATACTTGTTTGTTTTGTCCCAGATTTGAGTATGTTATACTCCAAGAAGTCCTTAACAACTTTCATTTAGAAGTCAAAGCCAAAATCCAACTCGAACATCACATGTGAGTCACTAGAATATCCAAGGTCGAGCTGTTTTCTCAAAAAACAGCACACTAGACTCGAGCACCACCCTTATAACTTCAATCTTTCACATTCTAAACCTCCGAAATTTTTACCATTCAATCACACACACTAGGCACAGCATGCAAGAGTAGATCAAGAGATTCCACTTGCCTCTAGACCGAGCGAACGGCGAATACAAAGGCGAGATAACGGCGGCGACGGACGGTGACGCATGGCGGGCGATCGATGGACGGTGATGCACGGCCCTTCCTCCTTCCTTCTTCCCTTCTTCCTTTCTTCCTTTCTTCCTTCTCTTTCTCTCCTCTCTCTCTCTCTCTCGGACGAACCCTCCTCTCTCTCTCCCTCTCTCTCGCTTAAACCAGCCACTCTGCCTCTAATTTTCCTCCCCTCCATCATTAGCCATCATTAGATTATGCATGGCAAACACTTGGCTACTAGGAAGGAACACATGGCATTTTCCATGCAAGATGGGCCTCCAATTCAGCTGGGCTTGGGCCAGCTTGGCGGACGGCAACTTTTCCTCCTTGGGCTTCGTGGGCCGGTCGAGAAAAGGGGTGGGGTTATGGGCTGGTTTGGTCTTTAAATGTCCAGCCCACCCTCATCCTAATAATCCGCCTTAAACCTTAATTATATAAACACCTAATTGAAATTTATAATATAAATCACATGGCCAAAAATAGAATTTTCCTATCAAATAATTACCCACCAAAAGCTTGGCCAAAATCTCAATGCAAAACATGAATTAAAGCACCTCTAAGGATTGACAAGAAATTCTAAGATGCCACAATTCTCCCCTCTTTAGAGAATTTCGTCCTCGAAATTAGACATCACTCATGCCTCTTGAAACAAGTAGGGTTACTTTTCCTTCATCTGATCTTCACTCTCCGATGTGGCTTCTTCCATATCATGATGTCGTCATAATACCTTAACCAGTGGAATTGTCTTGGTCCTAAGGACTTGCTCCTTTCTATCCAGCACTTGCACAAGCTCTTCAATGTATCTCACTTACTCATCTACTTCGATGGCTTCATGATCGAGTATGTGACCAGGATCCGGTTGGTAATTTCTCAGCATCGACACGTGAAACACATCATGTAAATTTCCCAATTTAGGAGGCAGCGCCAAATGATAAGCTACATCTCCTATTCTTTCAAGTATCTCAAAAGGTCCAACAAATCTAGGGCTTAACTTACCCTTCATTCCAAATTGAGATATTCCTTTCATTGGAGATACTTTAAGGGATACATGATCTCCCACATTAAACTCCAAAGGCCTTCTACGCCTATCTGCGTAGTCTTTCTATCTACTCTGACCTATTTTAAGTCTTTTCCTGATAATTTCGACAGCTTCAGCAGTAACTTGTATCAGTTCAGCAGCTGTCAATTTCTTTTCACCTACTTCATTCCAACAGATAGGAGTCCTACATCTCCTTCCATATAATCCCTCATAGGGAGCCATGCCTATACTTTTCTGAAAACTATTATTATAAGCAAACTCCACCAAATGCAATCTTTCATCCCAATTCCCTTTAAAGTCAATCTCACAAGCCCTTAACATATCCTCTAATGTCTGGATTACTTTTTCTATTTGTCCATCTGTTTGAGGGTGAAAAGTAGTACTAAACTGGAGTTTAGTTCCTAAGGCAATTTGAAGACTCCGCTAAAAGTTCGAAGTAAATCTCGAGTCCCAATCTGAGGTAATAGTTACTGGAATACCATGTAAGCGTACTACTTGACTTACATATATATCCGCATATTTGTCCATTGGGTAGTCTATGCGAACTGCTAGGAAATGAGCAAACTTAGTCAAACGGTCCACTATCACCCAGATAGAGTCATGACCACTTGATGTCCTTGGCAATCCTTGTACAAAGTCCATTGTTATATGCTCCCATTTCCATTCTGGTATGTCTAACGGTCTCAAGAGTCCTGCGGGTTTGCGATGTTCCGCTTTTACTTGTTTGCACGTCAAACATTGAGAAACGTGCTTAGCCGTATCTGCTTTCATACCATTCCACCAAAATTGCTGACGCAAATTCCTGTACATCTTTGTACTACCCGGATGAACACTGTAATTACTCTTATGTGCCTTCGACAGAATTTCGAAGACTTGCAGAATCTTTTGTCAAAGTCTGAAGACTGCCGGACCACCAGACTCAAGATTTAAAGTCTATCCTCATTGACAGTTTCTAGACCGTCGAAGAAGACTTATCCAGAACTGAGTATTTCGTTAAGGATTTGATTCTATCGACTGAAGAAGATCTCTTGGCTGGATATAATATCTTGGAATCTATTATTCGTTTTGATTTCAATTCGGGTAATTTAGATCCGTTGATTGACGAAGCATACATGGAAGGTTCTACTTATGGAAACCTAGATCCTGATTATATGGGCGAGCATGATTAGTGGGCTATCGTCATATTCCTTAAATAACTTGAAATCTCCCTAATTGATTTTGTCCAACGGGTAGATTGGAAGAGCTTCTTTGGTAAGTGCCAACGGGCATGAAGGCATGGAGGAGTATATAAGGAAGACATTCTAGTTATTCGATAGTGTGTGCGATAGAGATATTCCAAAGTCTGAAACTCCTTGTTCTTTGTCAATTCAATTGTTGAGCACGAACTTGTACTCAAAAAGAGTTTATACTTTTGTGAGACCTTGAGGAAGTGTAACAGAGTCTCTACACTATGGAATCAAGGAAGAGCTATACTGTAACAACTCTTTTGATTCTTAGTGAAATCCAGCCGGTGGGCTGTCAGTGCGGAAGAGTGGACGTTGGTTTAGATTAACCCGAACCACTATAAACCTTGTGTTCTTTTTCTCTTCCCTAAGCTCTCTTACTTTGATCGTAACTCTATCTGATTATTAGAATCTAATTTGCTTTTCATAGTCTATTGCTAATCAGAGTTGATTTAAAAGCAAGATTTTATACCTTTCTCTGCAAAATTTGTTTTCGCACCTATTCACCCCTCTAGGTGCTCGTATTAGCTTTCACAGTCTAGGCTCTAATTACAATAAACTAACCACCTAACATGCATTGGCAATGAATTAAATCATTAATCTAATCTAATCTAACTACCTAATCCATCTTAACCTAAACTAATCAACCTCTAAGCATAATTAATCTACTAAGTGAGGATTAGTGAGTTAAACTCACATGTTAAGCGATCCGGTCGGTTTAAATGGACGGGAAAGTCGCAAGGGACAATTTTCTCAAAAGCGGGCCTAACTTTTGTGGTCAAGAACAACCTCAAAATGAGCCAACGAGTTGCTGGAAACCCATTGACTTTGCTCTAAGTTCTTAGCTACAAAATAGAGGAAACAAGGCTGGATGGGGCGGTAAGGGTACCGGTGGATTGGCAGAGGCAGCAACGGCTAGGAGGGGTGGTTCCGAGCTTCGACAGTGGCCCGAGGCGGCACCGGCTGGGCTCTACACGACTCGAGACCTTAGCTGGGATGGCGTGAAGGCGAGAGGGAGGTTGAGGTGAGGCTGAACGGTGCGGGGCATGTGCGGCATTGGCAGAGTAGCGAATGGCGATGCGCAGCATGTGGTGGCATCATGGGCAGTTCAGCGTGGCTGGGAGGCTTCGGCTGGTCCTCCTTTGCTGCTGGTGTGCGAAAAACAAGATGGAGGGAGCAAGGGTGATGGCTGGCCAGCTTTGAGGGAGAAGGAGGGAGACAAGGGGCCTACATGCATTCAATTCTCAACCTATGGTCCCCTTGACCATTTCTCAGCCATGGCTAGTCTCCATGGACCAAAATCAGCCAACAAGGCTCAAGTTGTAACCCTTGAAATGGTCCAAATAGCCTAGGCAAGGAGGGCTACGAATTTGCTTGATTTCTCCCTCAATTGGACTTAATTGCTTCTTGATTCAACACAATTTGGCCCTCAAAAATTCAATTAACACTCTAATGATCAAATTTGTATTTTTCCTAACCAATTGATCCCACTTGCTTCCCAATTGCGCAATCAAAAACGGTCTTTGACTTTTTCTAGACAAAAACGACCCTAGACGACTTTTTCTCAAAAAGTCTTGGTTTACAGAAAAATCTTCTGAGGCTGAGTTGACGTTTCTAAAATGACCTGTGACATGACAGAACTTTCATTTTTTGAAATCGGATTCAAATTCGCGGTTAATTTCAATCCGGCACGTTTTTAGCATGACCTAGGCTACTGGATAGCTTTCAGAACTTTTTAGTACAAATGACTCGTGGTCGATTTTCTTTGATCCCCAATGAACCCTTTCGACACATTAGTGACTCTCAGTGATTGTGAAAATCTCGCGGTTTCAAATACAGACATAGGGTACTAAAACGATAGAAAAATCAAATTAGTGCCGATTGGCAAGAATTTTGCAATTTAGTGGGATCACCCACGTTTAACCACGCATCTCAATTGAACCGACCTATCTCTGATCTCTAATCGATTTTTAACTGTGCCATAATGATCTCGGCATATAAGCACGGTTGAGTAGCTAATTTATGGTCTAATCCTCAAGTCTATTTGCCTTAAAATCTTTAATGGCTTCCATAAATAGTTTAGTTATTTCACGAGTGATCAGCTCTGAGAATAGCACTATAGGCGCGTCGATGAAATGCCCGATTTATTCAGTTGAAAGCAAAATAAAAAATCTAGGATGTCACAACTCTTCCCCTCTTATAAAAATTTCGTCATCGAAATTTAAACTTTACAATTCTTAAGCAAAAAGGTGGGGGTACAAATTGCCTCATCGACTCTTCAGTCTCCTAGGTTGCTCCTTTAATATCATGGTGTTGCTAGACCACTTTTACCATTCGAATGGTCTTTGTACGCAGAACTTGCTCTTTTTTATCCACGATCTGTGTCGGGCTTTCAACGTATGACACTCAGTCATTCACATCCAATTCCTCGAAATTGAGCACGTGGGTTGGGTCGGGCTCATATTTCCTCAACATCAACACGTGAAAGACGTCGTGCACTTGCGCTAATCTTGGTGGCAATGCAAGACGATACGCTGGAGTCTCGATTCTCTCAAGAATCTCAAATAGACCTACGTATCTCGGTCTCAGTTTTTCCTTCTTGCCAAAGCACGAAGTTCCCCCCATTGGCGACACCTTCAAAAAAACGTGATCACCAACTTGGAATTCCAAAAGCCTTTGACGCTTATCTGCATAGCTTTTCTGATATTTCTAAGTGGTCTTTAATCTATTTCTGATCACTGCCACAACATCCACTGATTGCTGAACTAATTTTGGGCCTGTAATATTTTTTTCTCCAACTTCATCTCATCACACCGGTGTTCTGCACGCTGAGCCATTTGGATGCTTTGCTGATATTTGTTGTTGTAGGCAAATTCCATGAGATGAAGTTGTTCTTCCCAACTTCCCTTAAAATCTAGTATACAAGCTCTCAGCATATCCTCCAAGGTCTAAATTGTCCTCTCAGACCGACCATCCGTTTGAGGATGATATGCCATACTATACTAAAGTTTTGTACCTAAAACACCTTGCAAGCTCTTCCAAAAAGTGGTGGTAAACCTCGGGTCTCGATCTGACGTTATCGTAATCGGCACTCTATGTAGTCGAACTATCTGGTGCATGTACAACTCATCATGCCTATCCAAGTCAAGATCCTTTCGCACTACTATAAAGTGAGTCGACTTTGTCAATCTATCAACTATTACCCAAATCGAATAATTACCTCTTTGACTCATTGGTAATTAAGTCACAAAATCTATCGTCATATGCTCTTATTTCCACTTTGGGATCTCGAGAGGTTGCATAAGTCCTTCTAACTTGCAATGCTAAGCCTTAACCTGTTGACACGTCAAACACTTGGTGACATGTCTGGCAATGTCTGCCTTCATACCCGACCACAAATAAGGTTGACACAGATTTTGAAACATCTTGGTATTTTTGGGATGAATGCTGTAACTACTACAATTAGCTTCTGATAAAATATCCTCTCTAAGCTTCACATCGTTAGGTACAACCAATCATCCTCGGAACTTCAATGTTTCATCATTAGAAACCTGAAAGTCAACTTTCCTTTCTTCAATATCTTGTAAAATTTTCTGAACATCTAGGTCTTTCGATTGAAGTAGTTTGATCCTAATCTGCACATCCGGCTCAATTCTGAGGGTGGCCATAAGATGAGAAAGGTGGCTTACCTTAAATTTGAATACCAAATCTCGAGCTCGCTTGGTTAAATTCCACTCCTTAACCAATAGCTGAGCAATTGACGACTTTCAGCTCAAAGCGCTGGCAACCTTATTCGCTTTTCCTGTGTGATATAAGATATCACAATCATAATCCTTCACCAATTTCATCCATCGGTGCTATCTCATGTTCAACTTCTTCTGAGAGAATAGGTATTTGAGACTCTAATGATCAGTGAAGATCTAAAATTTTTCCTCACACAAGTATTGTCTCCAAATCTTCAATGCGAATATAATTGCTGCGAGTTCTAAGTCATGCGTCGGGTAGTTCAGTTCATGAGGTCTCAACTGGCGGGAGGGGTATGCAACAATCTTTCCATATTACATCAACACACAACCCAGTCCTCTCAACGACGCATCACTATAGATCTTGTACTCTCTAGGACCAGATGGAATCGTAGCACAAGTGCGGTAGTTAGCTTTTCCTTCAACTCTTGGAAACGACTATCGTACTTGTTTGACCATACAAATTTCTTATATTTCTTTAGAAGTCTTGTCAAAGGTGACGCCAAAGCTGAAAATCCTTCCACAAATTGTTTGTAGTAACTAGCCAAACCCAGAAAACTTCGGATCCCCGTCACTATAATCGGTCTCGGCTAGTTGATCATGGCTTCAATCTTGCTCGGGTCCAAGGAGATTCCTTCTCCTAAAATCACGTGGCCTAAGAATGCAACATGAGTCAAGCAAAAACTCACATTTGCTAAACTTAGTATACAACGGATGAATCCTCAAGGTCTGGAGCACTAATCTCAGATGATCTTCATGCTCCTCAGCATTCCTCGAATACACCAGGATATCATCAATGAACACAATCATGAACTGATCTAACTATTCCTTGAATACTCGGTTCATCAAATCCATGAAAGCAGTTGGAGCATTTGTCAACCCGAACGGCATCATAGTGAACTCGTAATGACCATACCGAGTATGAAATGCTAACTTTGGGATGTCTTCTTTCTTGATCCTCAGCTAATGATATCCTATCCTCAAGTTGATTTTTGAAAATATCAACGCTCCTGTAACTGATCAAACAAGTCATCAATTCTCGGGCAATGGATACTTGTTCTTGATCGTCACCTGATTAAGTTGGCGATAGTCGATGCACAAGCGTAACGAACCATCTTTCTTCTTTACAAATAGAACTAGTGCTCCCCAAGGTGATGCACTAGGACGTATGAATCCCTTACCTAATAACTCTTGCATCTACACCTTTAGTTCTTTTAACTCCGATAGTGCCATCCGGTAAGAAGCCTTAGAGATTGGCTTTGTCTCGAGTGCTAACTCAATCACGAATTCAATCTCTCACTCTGGCGGCAATCCTAGCAATTCCTTCGGGAAAACATCGGGAAATTCTTGCACAACCGAAATATCCTTAATCTTTAGCTCCTTAACTATCGTATCCACGATAGTTGCTAGGTAACCTTGACAATCCCCGTCTAACAAACGGGTTGCCTCTTGCGACGAGATAAGGGAAATCAAGGGTCCTCCTCGGTTCCCTATAAACTCAAAGCTCTCACCCTTTAATGGGTAAAACTAAATCGACTTGCGATAACAATCCATTTTAGCCATTGCTTGGTGAGTCAGTCCATGCTAATTATCAAATGAAAGTCATACATGGCTAGGACTAACAAGTCTATTTTCCCCTCTCACTCACCAATCTTTAACTTGCAACTAGGACAACCCAAAGCAGCTAACACCTTATCATTTTATGGTGTAGATATGCTAACAATAGATTCCAGCAATTCAGGATTTATTCCAATCAACTTAACATACTGCTTGGCAATAAAGGAATGTGTTGCTCCTGGATCGAATAAAGCATAAGCAGGATGGTTGTTCAGCGAAACCATACTCGTGATCACATCAGGCGCGGCCTCTACCTGACCTTGAGTAATGCCATACATCATGCCTTGAATTGAGGGCTTGAATTGTGAGGTGCATACCCTCTAATTTGTCCAATCGGTGGCGCGACAGTAATTGTGGTTGTCCTCTTGGCCTTTTAGGACAATCTTTGGCCATGTGACCCTATTGGCCACATTCAAAACAGGCGCCCATCCTTCGGGGGCATTAGTTTATTCCATGTCTCCTTCCACAAAAGCGACACAATTCATTCCTGCTTGGCCCGACTTGCCAACTCCACCCTTCCTGTTGGGCGAGATCTGAAATCTTCCTCCAACCATGGGCCTCTTTCCATGTCGGATTGCATCTCTGTTTGCATTAAATCTTGACCTAGATGTGGTGGCTCTCTCATTCTGATCTCTCTCGATTATCTAGGCCCTCTCATATAGGTCATTGTAACTTCTCAAATTCAGCAAATCAATACACTCCTCAAGTCTAGCCTAAATCCATCGCTGAATCTTCTCATTCGGTTCGCTGGATTCTCAATTAGTTCAGGAGTATATTGCGATAGTTTAGCAAACTTCACCCCATATTGGTCAACAATCATGGAGCCTTGGCAAAGATGCTGAAACTCTGCCATCTTCATCTCCCTAGCAGTCTCTAAAAAGTATTTACCAATAAAAGCCTCAAGGAAGGCATTCCACTCGAGAAGAAACCTTCCGGGAATACTGCTCCTTGGGTGGTTCTCCTCCAAGTATTTGCAACTCCCTCCAGTTGGTAAGTTGCAAGGACTACCATTTCAGTTCATTGCATAACAAAAGCCTTCTCAAGTTTTTGAATCTACAAAGCAGCAGCTTCAGGGTCTCCTGCCCCAATGAACTGAGGCGAATTCAACTTCAAGAATTGTTCCACCAGCTTATAAATCAGTCTCCCAGTGACTACGATTCTTGGTGGACCTTCAATGGGTGCGATGGTAGGTGCAGCAACGGGGCCGGCTTTAGCGGCAACGGCAACAACAGTAGTAGCGGCGGCTTGATTCAGGGCTTGCTGCCCAACCAAGTCTCTCATAGCTTCTAATGATTGCAAGATCTCGTCTACTCTAGGATCATCAGGGTTTGCTACCCCAACACCAACATGAGGTGGTGCTACTCCACTGGGGTTAGCTTGTGCTGTTGCCCTACCCTTGCCTCCTCGGGTACCAACCCTAGTTGGCGTCCTATCCCAAGTTATAGGCCTGACAGTTCTCTTACTCGGAGTTCTCTGCTCCTGTTCGCTCATGGTTTAGTCCTTTTTACAAAAACCTGTCTTCCAAATCCACACTAGATTAGAGGATGAGCGATTCACACACAACAAACAATTCTACCACACAATTATCACCGACATGCACTAGTCATGAATTTAAAGGCATTTCCTACTTACTATTCCATATTAATCGCACATTATCACTCCAATTTCTAACAACCACGCATTAATACCACTAAATTGGGATGTCACATCCTGACCCTCTAAGCACATGCCCATCCCTACTTGGTTGATATAATAGTGATATTCCAGGACGCATCACCGCCCATTCAATTTTAAATACACATGCAAAAGCATATATAAATCCCCATACAATAAAACAATGGGATAAGAAAGCAGGGTCATAAAATTTTAAACCACACCAACCACACACACACACACACACACACACACACACACACACACACACACACACACACACACACACAGAGATATATATATAATGCAAGCCAAACCAAACTTTGTGTATCCAAACACATGAGGTTTAACAAATAGGGGTGGGGGTCAAGCAACATGGCTACTCATCATCATCTTCTCCAAACTCCTCTTGCTCCACATTCTCACTCTCATTGGAGCTCTCTACTGAGTACACCGGGGACTCTGACTCTTCCAGCTTCGGGTCCTACTTCTCCTCCACCGAACCGTCCTTAGGGTTTGTTGTATCCTTCGCAAAAGTAACCTCTAAAATCCACGGAGGTACTTCACTTTTCGGTATAGGGTCCACCCTTGGCAATTATGGTAATGGCGATACCATGATGGGTATCGATGGGGCACTTGATGGGATAATCGCGCATCGACCTAGATGATGGATTTCACCAGCATATATTCTAAGCCCTCGGGGTGTCCGTGTATCTAAATGTGGTAACTTGTCTCCGTGAATTTCTTAGGTTGTTCAAAAAGGTTTGGCGGGACTGCCACCTACGGGCCTAAAATGTTATCTCATAATGGGGTGAGACTACGTCTCAGCGAGTTCTACCCCCTAAGACCTGATTAGGAAGAAAATATGCCCTAAGAGCTGCTTAAACACAATCAGGTGTCAGAGGACTTATCTTGGCCTCAATTCCTTTCCTACAAATCAGTTTAAACAATAAATACTAACAATTATAACACCCAATCAAATTAGATCGAATCATCAATCAATGGACCTAGTCGATTACATGTCATTATGACCATTTCTTGGTCGGCCCATTCAAAACTATCTACAAATCCGATCAAAATCCAAGACTCCTCATGCTAAGTGATATATAGATAGTGGCTTGCCCCAAAGGCTAATAAATAGTATACTATTCCTTCTCCAAATGACATACGGAGTCATCGATTTGATATTGCATAACGTTTTTTCTCCAAGATAACATATAGAGTCATCGAGTCATTATAGCACACCGTTCCTTCTCTAAGATGACATGAGAGTTATCGAGCTATTATAGCATACAATTCCTTCTCTAAGATGACATGAGAGTCATCGAGCTATTATAGTAGAACGTCCTTTCTCCAAGATAACATACGAATCATCGAGCTGTTATAGTACATTGTTTTGAAAATACAATCAATTTACCCATTTTTATCATATCCGATAAAAATACACGTGTGTGGGACACGGCCGGCCTTAGCCAAAATACAAGGTTTTCACTTTTGAACATCCCACTATTTTTGGTAGTCCCAAAATAGATTTTTGCGCTATAGACCGATGCCTAGTAATTTTCCACTTAATTACCAATATTTTCCATTTTGGAAATTAGTACCCATAAACACCAATCACAATCAATTTGCACAATCCAATACTCAATTAAATAAACAGAGAGCACCATGCAATTAGCACGAAATTCCGGTCATCGACTATCCCGGTTTAATTTTCAGAAAATAATTAAATACTTAAATAATTACATAAATTAGTAAATAAATGCCAATAAATAACATAAATGTAAATGTAGGCTTGATAATGCCTAATTGGAAGCCAAGTTGGGCCCGGAAAATTTCCAAACCACTCTAGTTAAATACTAGAGCTTGTCTAGGCTCTAATTACAATAAACTAACCACGTAACATGCATTGGCAATAAATTAAATCACTAATCTAATCTAATCTAACCTAACCACCTAATCCATCTTAACCTAAACTAATCAACCCATAATTATAATTAATCTACTAAGTGAGGATTAGTGAGTTAAACTCACTTGTTAAGTGATCCAGTCGATTCAAATCGATAGGAACGTCACGGGGGACAACTTCCTCCAAAGCAGGCCTAACTTTTGGGGTCAGAAACAACCTCAAAACGGGCCAACGAGTTGCTAGAGAGGAAACAAGGCTAGATGGGGTGGCAAGGGCAACGATGGACCGGCGGAGCAGCAATGGCTTGGAGGGGTAGTTTTGAGCTTTGATGGCGGTCCGAGGCGGTGCCGGCTAGGCTCTATACGACATGGGACCTCAGTTGGGATGGCGTGAAGGCAAGAGGGAGGCAGAGGTGCAACTGTATGGCGCGGGGCACGTGCATGATAGGCTGAGCAGTGAACGGCAACGGGCGGCGTGCTGTGGTGTTGTGGGCGGTCCGGCATGGTTGGGGGGCTTCAACTGGTCCTCCTTGGTTGTTGGTGTGCGAAGAAACAAGATGGAGGGAGCAAGGGTGATGGCCGACCAGCTTTGAGGGAGAAAAAGGGAGATGGGGGCCTACATGCATTCAATTCTCAATCTGTGGTCCCCTTGACCATTTCTCAGCCATGGCTGGTCTCCATGGACCAAAATCAGTTAGCAAGGCTCAAGTTGCAACCCTTGAAATGGTCCAAACAGCCTAGGCAAGGGGGAGGGGCTACGAATTTGCTTGATTTCTCCCTCAATTGGACTTAATTGCTTCTTGTTTCAACACAATTTGGCCCTAAAAAAATTCAATTAACACTTCAAAGATCAAATTGGTATTTTTCCTAACCAATTGATCCCACTTTCTTCCCAATTACGCGATTAAAAATGGTCCCTGACTTTTTTTGGACAAAAACGGCCTTAGGACGACTTTTTCCCAAAAAGTCTCGGTTTGCAGAAAAATCTTCAGAGGCTAAGTCGACGTTCCTAAAATGACCCGTGCCATAATAGAACTTTCAATTTCTGAAATCGGATTCAAATTTGCGATTAATTTCAATTCGGTGCGTTTTTAGCATGACCTAGGCTACCGGGTAGTTCAGAACTATTTAGTGCAAATGACCCGTGGTCGATTTTCTTTGAGTCATAATGAACCCCTCCGACACATTGACTACTCTCGGTACTTGTGAAAATCTCGAGGCTTCAAATATGAACACAAGGTACCAAAACGATAGAAAAATCAAATTAGTGCCAATCGGCGAGAATTTTGCACTTTAGTGGGATCACCCACGTTTAACCATGCATGTTAGTTGAACCGATCTATCTTTAATCTCTAATTGATTTTTAACTATGCCGTAATGATCGCGGCAGATGAGCACGATCGAGTAGCTAATTTTTGGTCGAATCCTCAAGTTTATTTGTCTTAAAATCCTTAATGGCTTCCATTTAGTTATCTCACAAGTGATCAGCTCTGAGAATAGCATTATAGGTGTGCCGATGAAATGTCCAATTTATTCAATTGAAAGCAAAATTGAAAATCTAGGATGTCACAACTTTGACCATCGGGATGGTCTTTGTACGCAGAATTTGCTCATTTCAATCCACGATATGAACCGAGCTTTCAACATACGACACACGGCCGTCCACGTCCAATTCCTCAAAATTAAGCACGTGGATTGGGTCAGGCTCATACTTCCTCAACATCAACATGTGAAAGACGTCATACACTTGCGCCAATCTCGGCGGCAATGCAAGACGATATGCCAGGGTCCTAATTCTCTCAAGAATCTCAAATGGACCTATGTACCTTGGACTTAATTTTCCTTTCTTGCCAAAGCGTGAAGTTTCCCTCATTGGTGACACTTTTAGAAAAACATAATCACCAACTTGGAATTCCAAAAGCCTTCAACGCTTATCTATGTAACTTTTTTGATGGCTTTGAGTGGTCTTTAATTTGTTTCTGATCATTGTGACTGTATCCACTGAGTATTGAACCAACTCTGGGCCTGTGATTTTTCTCTCCCCATCTTCATCCCAACACACGGGTATTCAGCCTACTCTGCCATACAACTCTTCAAAGGAGCCATCAAGATGCTCTACAGATAATTGTTGTTGTAGGAAAATTCCACAAGATGAAGTTGTTCCTCCCCAACTTCCTTTAAAATCTAGTATACAAGCTTGAAGCATGTCTTTGAGAGTCTGAATTGTCCTCCTAGACTAGCCATCCATCTGAGGATGATAAGCCGTACTGTACTGCAACTTTGTACCTAAAGCACTCTATAAGCTCTTCCAAAAAGCAGCAGTGAATCTCGGGTCTCGATATGAAGTTATCATAACCGGCACTCCATGCAATTGAACTATTTGGCGCACGTATAACTCAGCGTGCCTATTTAAGTCAAGTTCTTTTTGCACTGCAACAAAGTGAGCTGACTTTGTCGACCTGTCGACTACTACCCAAATAGAAATGTTACATCTCTGACTCCTCGGTAACCCGGTCACGAAATCCATTGTGATATGCTCCCATTTCCACTCTAGGATCTCGTGATATGCTAACATGTTAGACACTTGGCGACATGCTTGGCAATATCTACCTTCATACTAGACCATTAAAAGTGTTAATGCAGATTCTAATACATCTTCGTACTACCAAGATGAATGCTATAATTGCTATGATGAGCTTCTGATAAAATATCATCTCTAAGCTTCGCATCGTTAGGTATACACAATTGTCATCGAAACTTCAGTGTTCCATCCTCAGAAATCTAAAAGTCAACTTTCCTATTATCAATGTCCTCTTGAAGAATCTTTGAACGTCTAGGTCCATCGATTAAAGTAATTTGATCCCAATTTGCACATCTAGCTCAATTCTGAGGGTGGCCATAAGATGAGAAATGTGGCCTACCTCAAATTTGAAAACCAAATCAAGAGCCCTCTCGAGTAAATTCCACTCCTTAACCAGCATGTGAGCGATTGAAGACTTTCGGCTTAAAGCATCGGTGACTTTATTTGCCTTTCCTAGGTGATATAGAATATCACAATCACAGTATTTCAGAAGTTCTATCCAGGCAGCTGTCTCATATTCAACTCACTTTGAGAGAATAGATACTTGAGACTCCGATGGTTCGTGAAGATTTGGAATCTTTCCCCACACAAGTAATGTCTCCAAATCTTCAACACGAAGATGATTACTGCGAGTTCCAAGTCATGCGTCGGGTAGTTCAACTCATGAGATCTCAATTGACGAGAGGCGTATGCAACAACCTTACCATGTTGCATAAGCACACAACCTAGTCCTCTGAACGACGCATCACTATAGATCTCGTACCCTCCAGGACCAGATGGAATCGTCAACATAGGTGCAATAATTAGCTTTTGCTTAAGCTCTTGGAAATTACACTCACACTTGTCTGTCCACACAAACTTTTCTTCTTTCTTCAGGAGTCAGGTCAACGGTGTCGCTAAGCCCGAAAATCCTTCCACGAACTGTCTTTAGTAGCCTACCAAACCCAAAAAACTTCTGATTTTTGTCATGGTAGTCGATCTCAGCCAGTTAATCACTGCTTCAATCTTAGACGAGTCCACGGAAATTCCTTCGCCTGAAATCACGTGGCCTAGGAATGCAACACGAGTCAGCCAAAACTCACATTTACTAAACTTAACATACAAATTGATCCAGCTATTCATTGAATATTCAGTTCATCAAATCCATGAAAGCAGCTGGAGCATTCATCAACCCAACGGCATTACAATGAACTCTAATGACCATACTGAGTACAAAATGCTGACTTTGGAAATGTCCTCCTTCCTGATTCTCAACTGATGGTATCCTGTCCTCAAGTCGATTTTCGAAAATATCGACACTCCTTGTAACTGATTAAACAAGTCATCAATCCTTGGGAGTGGATACTTGTTCTTGATTGTCACTTGATTGAGTTGGCGATAGTCGATACACAAATGCAACGAATCATCCTTCTTCTTTACAAATAGAATTGGTGCTCCCCAATGTGATGCACTAGGATGTATGAATCCCTTATCCAATAATTCCTGCATCTGCATCTTCAGTTCCTTCAATTCAAACAATGCCATATGGTAAGGACCCTCAGAAATTGGCTCGGTCTCGGGTGCTAAGTTGATCACGAACTCAATTTCTCTCTTTGGCGGTAATCTTGGCAATTCCTTTGGGAATACATCTAGAAACTCTTGTACAACTGAAATATCTTCAATCGTATCCACGATAGTCATCAGGTAACCTTGACAACCCCCGTCTAACAAACGGGTTGCCTGTTGTGACGAGATTAGGGTAATCGAGGGTCCTCCTCGATTCCCAACAAACTCGAAGCTCTCACCCTTTAACGAGTTAAATTGAATCGCTTTACGATAACAGTCTATCTTAGCTCGTTGCTTGGTGAGCCAGTTCATGCCAATTATCAAATCAAAGTCATACATGGCTAGGACTAATAAGTCTATTTTCCCTTCTCACTCACCAATCGCTAACTTGCAACTAGAATAACCCAATGCAGATAACACCTTATCCTTTCACGGTTTAGATATGCTAACCACTGACTCTAGCAACTTCGAACTTAATCCTATCGGCTTAACAAATTGTTTGGCATTAAAAGAATGAATTGCACCAAGGTCAAATAATACATAAGCAGCATGGTCGTTTAGTAACCGTACTTGTGATCACATCAAGCACATTCTTTGCCTGACCTCTTGTGATGGCATACATTGTTCCCTGAGTTGGGGGTCTTATCAATCCGCCATGCGGTGCGTTCTGCATCACGAAACCTCTGATTTGACCTATTTGCGGTGGCGGCGGTAATTGCGTGGCTGTCCTATTGGTCTTCTCGGACAATCCTTGGCCATGTGACCCTGCTGGCCACATTCAAAATAGGCACCCGTCCTTCGTGGGCATGAGGCGATACCATGTTGCCTTCCACAAGCGCGACACACATCATTTTGACTTACCCCAAACTTGCCAACTCCACCCTTTCTATTGGGCGGAACTTGAAATCTTCCTCTAGCCATGGGCCTCTTCACATGATGGATTGTGTCCTTGTTCGAATTTAACCTCGATCCAAATGAGGTGACTTGCTCATTCAAGCTCCTCTCTAGCTGCCGGGCTCGATTATATACCTCACGGTAATCCTTCAAATCAAATGGCACCACCGGCTGCTTCAACTCTTGCCGAAGGCCATTCTTGAACCTTCGAGCTTTATCCTCAGGATCTTTAATCAACCTTGGAGCATACTGAGAGAGCTCCGCGAATTTGACCTCATACTGGTCAACAATCATGTTCCCTTGACGGAGGCGCTAGAACTCTTCCATTTTCTGTTCTTGGGTGCTTCCCAAAAAATATTTATCATTAAACGCCTTAAGGAAAGTGTCCCATAGCAAGACTACTCCTCCCAAAAACACTATGTCTCTAGCAGCTTTCCACCAGGTATTGGCATTGCCTTGCAATTGATAAACAACATGAACTACTTTCTCTTCCTCATTGCACCTCAAAAGTGCAAACGCCTTATCCAGATCTTGGATTTAGAGAGATGCGGCCTTTGTATCTCCAGTGCCAGTGAACCTCGGTGGGTTCAGCTTTAGGAATTGCTCCACTAACTTGTGGATCGGTCTCTCCCTATCCACAACTATGTTCCTAGCTGGAACATCGGTAGGTGCGGCAACAACATGTGACATCCCAAATTTCATTCACCTTCATTAGTGTAATTAGATCATTAGGAACTTAGATTAATTAGATTGGGCGAGAAAGTGAACCCGATGGATCGTGAGAAACGTGTGGGCTTGAGAAGTAAGTGGGCCACACGAATTGGACTTAAGAAATCGAATGAGTGATTATGGGCTTGGACTTGGCTTGAAGTGGGCCAAGGTTCAGAATTATTAGATTTGTAGATTTAGTTTAGTGGGCCGGAATTGTTATAGATTAAGCCTATTGGGCTAGAGATGAACATTTAGGCCCGAATGATTTTATTTTATAGATTATAGTTATGATTACTTGATTAATTTTTATAATGCTAATATCAATTTCTAACTTTAGCATTTTTTTGATGAATTCTTTATAAACTAACATTGACTAGTCGATATGTTATGTCATGACTTTGTATGATTGTAATAGAAATGAAATCTAATGGAATTGAAAGGAAATTAAGTGAAAAACATTAGAAACTAATGAACCGACTAAATGACTCAGATTAGAGACTAATTAATTTTGAGTGACAAATTAAACTTGAGAGAACAAACTTGGAGGCCACATCACTCTCTCTCTCTCTCTCATTTCTTCTTGCATGCGACACCCACGGTTTTGATTCCCACAAACCAAGACATGCAAAACTCAAGAGACATCATCATTAGCAAACTTCATCATTAGTCTAGCCTCGGGATTAGCTTTGTAGACCTATTTCCCCTTAAGTTTCGTAACCTCTCTCTCTCTCTCTCTCTCTCTCTCTCTCTCTCTCTCTCTCTCTCTCTCTCTCAATATAAAACCGAGCAACCCATCTTCATCTTCTTCTTTCTTTTCTCTCGGTTGAGCGGTGAAACCAAAAGCAAACCAGCAGCAAACCAGTGATTTCCTCTTCTTGCATGTGAGATTTTGGTGTTGATCTTGAAGCATCTTTGTGTTGTCTAGTAGCTGAACAAGGTAAGGAAAGATATAACTCTAAATTGAAAGTTATCCATTGTTTTGTCAAGAAAGCTTGTGGGTCAATCCAAACAGTGAAGGATTTAGTTTGTAGTTGCTGTTTTGTGGTTAATCTAAGCTGAGTAAGTGTTAGATTAAAGGTAGAAACTATTGCATGTTGTTTTTGAACCTTGCATGTTTCGAAATCCAAGCGTGAGTATGCTGTTTTGCTGAGTGAAGTGATAAAATGGATGCCGAGTGGATGGATGCGGTATATACTGTGATGAGTGAATTCACGGATGTGTTTATACTTCGAGCCAAGTTGTGGATTGATTATGATAGAGAAAGACATGCTGAAGGTGTCTTAAGTTGCTGAGATTCGGCATTGAAGTATTGTAGAAGAAGTTTGTGAAAAGATAAGTGTTTAGCTGGGTTAGAAGTAAAGGGAATCGTGTACCTACTTTGTTCTAGGTGAAAATGATTATAGAGTCTTCTGTTCTGTGTTATTTTCTTTATGTATGTTAATGGAAATAAGATAGAAACCATTCTACATTATAGAACATCTATAAGATCAAGTTATACACATAGCTATAACCATATGAATATATAAAATGTAGAGACAGAAGTGTAATTAGTAAAACCAGTAAACTGTTCTCGTGAGAAACGGTTTGACCTTTACTGATTATACAAATTTTCTGTATTTACCTACTTAGATTTGGACTTCAAATACTGAATGAAAATTGTAGAACACATCTTAAGGAATGACGTGTCAAAATTTGAGATTAAATCGATGAGATTTGGTTAGTAAAACAATTTTCTTTGTAGATAAAGAATCTGGACGTCGGTACAAGGTACTAGTAAAGATGATGGCAATTGTTACTCTTAATACAGTGAGAATCAAACTTGGTTTCTTCACAGAAATTTTTAGTCTATGTCTTAAATATAACATACTAAAATTTGGTAATATTTCGACAAGAATTAATATACCTTCTGTGTCAAAAACTGAAACTGTACATTTAGTTAGCAAACTGTCTGGACCCGAGAACATATATTAGATGATGCGTCTTTTATATTAGACTTGTATGACACACATAGAGTCTAATAACCCTCTAATAGATGTTAATTGTGCAAGAGTAAGTCTCATATATCATTTGAGGTGTAGATACATATAGTATCATGCGTGTGCAATGAGTGCGATGCATAGTGCTTAATTATGGGGTAAATATCTGTTCGCCATGGAATGGGACATGACGTAATGGGTTTTATCTTATAATTTGGACATGCACGTTTGCTAAATTCATGAGAGTTAGATAGATACTTTAGAGTTTTTCTTTTGCATACGATAAATGCATTAATCAAAGGTGTGGTGGTGTGAAACGTGTGCTTAAGATGAATGAACCCATGGGTACCGAGATACTGGTGATGCCCCTGGAAGTTTGGGATGCCCTTGCTGCATGGTCTTGGATGCCTCGATAGAGAGATACTGAGATGTCTCAGAGTGAGATGCCCTTGTGTGTGATCAAGGATGCCTCTGTTATGTGATATTGAGATGCCTCGGAGTGAGATGCCCCTTGCTGAGTGGTCTTGGGAGGACCTCGGTTGAGTGATGCCGGGATGCCTTGGAGTGAGATGCCCATGATAGAAATACTATGGAAGTCCGGATGAGGTAACTTTTGGAAGTGACTCGATCGGGCCGGTTGAATTCCGGTTAGTGATTAAACGAGGGTGGATCATATGCTCACTAAAAATAATTCTATTTGGCGAGTGAGTCCATTTATTATTATTGCATTACATCTTGATATGAGATTGAGCTTGAGAAAGGTAAGCCTAGAAATGGATGCTCATAAGGTGATTATATATATAATGTGTCAATATCCAATTGTTTATGCTTGTGATATACTTCCTTTAGTATCCTAAATTGTTTGATGATTCTCTTGTAATCTTGATGGCTGTGGATTGTTTAAGTTAGAGTTTTATCATTCTTTACTGGGCAAGGTTGTTTGCTCATACCTTACATTTTCAGATTGATAGCATGGATGTACCGCCAGTAGCTCGATATGGGGCGGTAGTGCGTCTTGATGTTTCTCTTCATGACATGTATGATCTTGACATTGACATGATTTTCTCCAAATATGAGGCGACTTTATGGTTGGATGACAGTAGAGCCGACTTGACATCGATGACGTTCGTTGCATGGTTTCTCAACCATGAAGGAGAGATGTTCGGACCTTTACCCTTTGGAGCAAGAGGACTTGGAGCGGGTTTGGGCGGCGCCTAGACGCCTTTGATCTTGTAGAAGCTGACTGACTTTTGTTTTTTGTTAGATGCGGGCCAGTATGGGAACTCGTGGAGTAGATAACCTCACCTTTTATCCCTCGCTTTCGTTACGCCTTACTTTTGTTATGTATATGTTGTATATATAGGCGATGAACATGGAAAGAGTCCAGGTTGATAAATTTTGTAAGCCCTGATGATAATAAGAAGAAATGAAGCTTTTTGTAATCTTGCTTTGAGTGTATGAATGATTTGGCCAATACTTTGAATTTGAGGGTAGAGTGATTGCAGGATAACCTCATAATATAAACTTGAGATTTTAAATAATCCATGTTATACATGCTAACCTTTAATGGTAAACAATATGGGTTATAAAAAGGAGATTACAAGTTAGGTAAGATGTTAATAATAATTATAATTCTGCTTGCGCTTAGTACGTGACGCTTTGGGATGTCACAGCTCGTTACATAGCAGCATTGGCGACGGCTTGAGTGGTGGCTGCAACGGTGGCGGTGAAGGCAACAACTTGGTTCTGGGCTTGTTGCCCCATCATTTTTCTCATCGCATCCAAGGCCTAGGTGATCCTGACGGTTCCCGAATCACATGGGGCTGTTACCCTAACACCAACTGGATTTGGTGCTACTCCACTCGCGCTAGCCTGAGCTTGTGCTCTACCTCGTCCTCCTTGGGTACCAATCCTCATCGGCATTCTATGTCACGTCCCGATCCTCCGAGCCCGTGCCCATCCTTGCTTGGTCGATATAATAGCGATGTCCCAGGACGCATCGCCGACCTATTCATTTTAATGCGCATGTGGAAATGAATAATAATCCCCAGACAATAACACAATGGGATAGGAAAGCAGAGCCATAAATTTTCAAACTAAATACAACAACCACACTTATATATATATATAACATAACTAGTCATATATATATATATATATATATATATATATATATATATATATATATATATATATACATATATATATACAAATACAAACCAAGCCATGTATATCTATACACATAGGTAGGTTCTCAAACAAGGGGGTTTTCTCAAACTATGGCTCCTCGTCCTCCTCATCCTCTTCTTCCACACTCTAGTTGGAGCCATCAGCCGAGTACATTGGGGAGTCTGGTTCTTCGAGAGTAGGGTCTATTGGGTTTGTAATCGAACCACCTGGAGGATTAGCAGTACCCTTTCCAAAAGCAACCTCCATCACATACAGAGGTATCCAACATTCCGGCACGGGGCCCTCTCTCTACCCATTACGATACAAGCGATACCATTCCCTGTATTGATGGGGCACCTTTTTGGGTAGACCCGTATCAACCTAGATTATGGTTTTCACTAGTTCATATTGCAGTCGCTCGGGATGCCCATGGATCGAAATGTAGTACTTTTGTTCTGTGATTTTCCTTGGTTGTCCAAAATGCTCTAGAGGAGCTGCCATCTATGGGCCTAAAATTTGTTATCCCATAACGGGTTGAGATGATATTTCAGTAAGTTCTACCTCCTAAGACCTGATTAGGAAGAAAATACACTCTAAGGGCTGCCTAAGCACAACCATGAGTCAGAGGACTTACCTTGGCCTCCACTTCTACTTGCAAGTCTATTTAATTAATAAATACAAACAATCCATACCATCCAATCAAATCAGATCGAACCATCAATCAATCGACTCAGTCAATTCCATGTCATTACGACATTCTCTTGGTCGGCCCATTCAATACTATCTAATAAGTCCAATCAAATTAGGATTGCTCACTCTAAGATGATAAATAGATAGTATAGCTCGCATTAAGCTGATAAATAGCATACTACTTGCGATCTAAGCTGACATATCAGAGCTTGTAGGTAGATATAGTATACTAATAATGCTCCCTCTAAGCTGATAAATAATATAGCTCGCTCTAAGCTGATAAGGTATACTACTCGCAATCTAAGCTGACATATCATAACTTGTAGGCTGATATAGTATACCACTCGAACCATACAATCAATTCATCATTTTTATCATATCCGATGAAAATACTCGTGTGTGGTTACACAGTCAGCCTTAGCCAAAATACAATATTTTCACTTTTGAACTTCCCACCAGTTTTAACAGTCCTAAATTAGATTTTTGGTGCTATAGACGGATGCCTAGTAATTTTTCAATTAATTACCAAAATTATCAATTTTTGGGATAATTACCTATAATCACCAATCACACTCAAATTGCACAATCATGCACTCAATTAAATAAATAGAGTGCACCATTGCAATCAGTACAAAATTCCGGTCACCAGTTATTCCAGTTTAATTTTCGAAAAATAATTAATTAATTAAATAATTATGGAAATTAATATATAAATACCAATAAATAGTCATTAAGAAAACTTAGGCCCGTAAAGCCTAATTGGAAGCCAAGACGAGCCCGGAAAATTTCCAAACTACTCTAAATAAATACTAGAGATTATCTAGGTTCTAATTACACTACTCTAACTACCTAACATGCAATCACAATTAATTAAATTGCTAATCTAATCTAACTATCCACTTAATCTATATTTAGCCTAAACTAAATAACGCTTAAGCATCATTGACCTACGAAGCAAGGATTAGTGAGTTAAACTACTTTATTAATGATCTGGTTAGATTGAAACGACAGGGGCGCAACGAGGGACAAGAACTTCCAAAGCGGGCTTGCCAATCGAGGTTGGGAACACCCTTAAAAGGGCTTACCAACAGCAGCGAGACCCACTAGTTTGGGTTCTGATCAGTAGCTGTCAAAGCTGCTTCGGGGGTTGGTTGGGGCCGAAACAACCAAGGAAGACTGGCAGCGAGCAGGCGGGGGCTTTAACGGTTTGAATGGGTGGAGACGGTGGCTCATGACGACGGCAGGGACTTCGACGGTGACCTACAGCGTCTTGGCAAGTTGCTGGATGCATGAGTTGGGCAAGACGACGCGACTGGGACTGCGGTGATGCACGACTGCCAAGCGAGCACGTGGAGCGGGGACGGCTAGGTGGTGGCACAAACGGCAGTTTGGCGGTGGCTCGACGACTTCAGCTAGTCTTCTCTGCAGATTTTAGAGCTCTCAAGGTGTCATGACCAAATTTTTGAGTGAATCACTGAGGGTTTGGCTAAGGGATTGTTAAGCCTAGACTTAACTCGAGCTCTCCCAAAGCCCATACCAATTCGCGACTTGAGTTCAAGTTCTTAACATGCTAACGATATTTCAGTTAGGAGTCGCCACCAATCTATTTTTGGTGGGTTGATTAGAAACCCGAGTAAAGTAACGAGAGATTTACTTTACTCCTATGAACCAGAGATTTATGAGTCCGGAGACTTGATTACGTTTGATTTCTCTAACGCCCTTTCGGTACCTTTCTCTTTTATTTTGAAAAAATGTTTGGCAAGCAACTTGAATTGATTTTAATTCCCTAACATGTGAGGTGACCATGTGAGTGTGCAAACCACCAATTTAACACTCAAGAAAGCAAATGAATATATTGCAAAACTTATCTCATAGCAACGAAAGCATCTGCAATGTTAAATCAGAATTCACATCACAATCCTAGATGTGATTTCTAATTAACACACAATTACCCAATTTTTGTTTTCACTTTTCTTAATGAGAATCTAATCTACATGTTACTAATCTAACATGTAATGATATGGCATGGAAATATGACATAAACTATATGACATAAATAAAATGCAGTCTATCCTAAAGAATGAAATTGATTAATTCCAAAACAATTTTTTGTATTTTCCATAAAATTCGAAATTAGAAAAATGCAAAGATTATCTAGCTAGATTAAGATTCTATTCAATTTGTATTAGGAATTAGGTTAAGCCAAATCCTAATTTAAACTAGAATCTTATCTTAACCAAGTAATCTCTAACCTAAAATGCAATCTATCTAAACCTAAAATGAAACATTAAATTTTATCCTAATATGCAATGACATGCAAAGAATGCCTTAATTCTACATGACATATGCATGCTCATTTTTTTTTTTATATAAAAATTCGAAATTAAGATTGGCAAATAATTAACGTGCAATTTAAATTAGTGAAATGAAAATCTAACATCCTAAATTTATGTTTTTGGTATTTTTTTATTTAAGAAATTCGAAATAAATAAATTTCTTATTCTAGACATGCAAATTAACCCTAAAACAAGTAATATCCTAAGATGCATCTAATCTAACTCAAATGTTTTTTTTTTTCCTTTTGCAGTAGCAAACAACACGGCAACAAATCTAGCAAAATATCATCCATATCCATTTAATTTTGGAAATAAATTGACGAATCGTATCTCGCACATGAGATTAGATTGACCAATTTTAGACAAAATCACGAATTGTATCTCGAGCATGAGATCGGATTGGTGATTTTTCTGTGCGATTGCGGGTCATATTTCGAGCATGAAATCGGACCGTCAATCATATGCACATTGCGAAATTAGGAAGATTTCCTAATTTAGAAGGCTAGCGGGGTTCACAGGATGGCTACTCGCCAAGGGGCTTTGCGTGCGGCTCCTCAATTCAACGATATGTGCGTAAACCTCAAGAAGCAATCTATAAAACGATAACTTTTGTTGTCACAACAGTAGCAAAGCTTGCCGAGAGATGTAGAGAACCACGATGGGGAGATGCTCCAAATTTCAATAAAATAGGTGTGCGAAATCGTCCCTCCTTTCAATGTACACGTCCTCCTTTACTGAAAGAACGTGTGCCCTTCTCTTGTGTGACCATGCATTAAGTGGAATTTTGCCATGACTCTGTGAACTTGACCCCCGCCGCTTTGTTAACCGAAGGTGGTCTTGAACTCAGCCCAAAATTTCTTGAAGCGTCGATGACTGCTGGACTGAAAGATCGTTGAAATTGCTACGGATCTTGCTTGGAGGCTGCAAAGGTCGTTGAAGGCTGATGTGTCGTTGTAGCGGAGACAAATAAAACTACAGAATTATTGCTAAAACTCGCCTAGAATCCTACAAGACATAACAAACACACCAAAGCTTCGTGGGATCGACCTTGGTCATGCGGAAGTTGCGAGTGTTGATGGTGGCGACACCCACGGTGGACGTAATTTACCGAGACTGGAACTCGTTGAGGATCTCCGTGGAGATGCTAAAGTTGTTGAAGAATTTGCGAGCGTAATGTGCCCAGTGTGTTTTCGGCTTCTCCCCTAGAAGTTTTCTTCCTGGTTAGTGGGTAGTTAAGAGAAAATAAATTAAAAAAAACTCAAATTGGAGACATGAATCTGAAGCGATTCATGGGATCATGGCGGTAGAGGCTTGAAGGCATGAATTTCGTGAGAAGAAAATCTCTGCCCGTGAACCCCTTCAATTATTCTTCACCCGGCGCTTCTCTTATCTCCATGTGATGTATTTTTTAGCATGAGCCCACTCTCCCTCTCTTTGTGCAGCTGCTCTGTCTCTCTCATGCCGTGTGTTTCTCTATACGCCGTGAGATTATTCTGTGCTCCCCTAAATGTGGCCGTGTATGTAATTGTGTGCCCCCCTAAATCCCTACGCAAACAACTTATTTATGGGGCGAGGATTAGGGTTTTAATTTTTTCCAAATTCATATCTACAAAGATTCTTTTTTCAAAACGCAATATTTGCTTTTCACATCTACCCTATCCAAAAACTCATCATATCATGGAAAAATTTCAAATTCATATTTTTCACGAGATTTTTATTATAAAAAAAAGGGCTGGGCCAATTTGCTCGCTTCGTGGGTTTAGTCCGGCCGTCGGTTTAAAGCTCAAAACCATTAATTCAAACCCATCCGTCACCGATCCAATAAATGCAAAAATGCAAATGCACCTAAATTTATATGCTATGTAATTAATTGATTAACTAATATTTTTTTGGAGGCTAAAATTAATCCCTAATTTTTTAATGCAATAACTGAATAAACTGGTTGCCAAAATTTAGGTGTCAACACAAGGCATAATGAAGAAGGAGAGAGGGTTGATCGACGACTGAAGAGAGGGAGAGGGGACCAAAGGCTTTAGGAGGCCCCCTTGGCCTTTAAGTCTATCTTCTTATCCCCTTTGGAGGTCACACTTGACTTGCTGTCTTCCACCAACAATTTCCAGCCCTCAAACCCTTCTAGAAGCCCCTTTGAAGTGGTTCCCAAGTCATGGCAAGGGGAGCTACGAATTTCACATGATTTCTCTTCAATTGGACACCTAAGGCTTCTTGAATCACTCCAATTTTTCTCCCATAAATTCAATTGTTGAACCCTCGATCAAATTGGAATTTTTCATTACCAACTGATCCCACTTACATCTCAATTGCGCGAATAAAAACGATCCCTGACATTTTATGGACAAAAACGACCCTACTTCAACTTTTTCTCAAAAAGTCTCGGTTTGTAGAAAAATCATTGGAGACTGAGTCGACGTTCCTAAAATGACTTGTGATATGACAGAACTTTCAATTTCTAAAATAGGATTCAAATTCACTGTTAACTTCAATCCGGCACGATTTTAGCGTGACCTAGGCTATTGGATAGTTTTCAAAAAAATTTAGTGTAAATGACTCGTTGCTGATTTTCTTCGAGTTACAATGAACCTTTTCAACACATTGGCAACTCTCGGTGGTATTAAAAATCTCGATAATTCAAATACGGAGACGGGGTACCAAAACGATAGAAAAATCAATCTAGTGCCAATTGATGAGAATTTTGCAATTTAGTAGAATCACCCACGTTTAACCACGCATCTCAATTGAACCGATCTATCTCTGATCTCTAATCGATTTTTAACTGTGTTGTAATGATCTCTGCAGATGAGCACGGTCGAGCAGCTGATTCCTGGTCGAATCCTCAAGTCTATTGCATTAAAATCTTTTAATTACTTTCCTAGATAGTTTAGTTATCTCACAAGTGATCAGCTTTAAGAATAATACTATAGGCGCATCGATGAAATGCCCGATTAGGAAGAAAATACACCCCAAGGGCTGCCTAAGCACACTCACAAGTTAGAGGACTTACCTTGGTCTCCTTTTCTTCCTACAATTCAACATATTTCAAAGATTCACTGAATCACATCATCACATTAACTTATCATAACAGATCGAATCATCAATCAATCGACTCAGTCGATTTCATGTCATCACGACCTTCCCTTGGTCAACCCATTCAATACTATCTATAAAGTTTGACCATATCAAGACTACTCACTCTAAGTTAATAAATAGATAGTATAGCTCGCACTAAGTTGATAAATAGTATACTACTTACTCTAAGCTGACTTATCGAACCTGTAGCTGTTAAGGTGTACTGCTTATTCTAAGCTGGGATATCGAACCATCAGGCTGATATAGCACACTGGTATACTGCTCTCTCTAAGCTGCCATATCAGAGTATATAGACTAATATATTACCATCTAACAAATTCACAATTTTTATCATACCCGATAAAAATAATCGTGTGTGGGTACACGGTCAGCCTCAGCCAAAATACAATATTTTCACTTTTAAAAATCCCATAAATTTCCCACAGTCCAAACATATTTTTGGCGCTGTAAACCAACACACGATTATTTACCAATCCATTACTGAAATTAAATAGATTTAGGAATAAATTTCCAAAATCACAATTCACACACAATCGGCATAAATTAGAACTCAATTAAATAAATAGATCACACTATTGCAATTAGCATAAAATTCCGATCACAGACTATTCCAGCCTAATTTCCGGAAAATAAATAAATAAATAAATAAATAAATAAATAATTAATTATGGAAATTAATTATTAAATACCAAAAATGCAAACTTAGGCCCGCAAAGCCTAATTAAAAGCCGAGATTGGCTCAGAAAATTTTCGAATCACTCTAGATAAATACTAAAGCTTGTCTAAGCTCTAATTACACTACTCTAACCACCTAACATGCAATAACAGTTAATTAAATCGCTAATATATTCTAACTATCCACCTAATCCATACTTATTCTAAACTAATTAACCTTTAAAAGTAATTAACTTACTAAGCAATGATTAGTGAGTTAAATTTGCTTGATTTGCGATTCGCTTGGACCAAAACGACGGGGACGCAAAGGGACTCAACAAATTCCAAAGCGGGCTTGCCAAACAAGGTCAGAAAAGCCTAAAAAATGGGCCAAACATTGGTGTAGAGACCGACTATGTCCGGTTCTGGTCTGGGCCGAGATAGGGCTAAACGGGAGCTAACTAAGGTGGAAACGGGCTGAACTGGGTCTAGGCGGGGCTGGACGATGCTTCACGGGGGCGGAGGGAGCTTTGGCGACGGCGGGACGAGCTTGACCAGCTTCGGGGACTTCCTGGGGTCATGGCTGGGGCAGAGCGACGGGCTGGAAGGCGTTGGTCCGACATGGTTGGCAAGCAGGGCGAGACAGTGTCGTGGTGGGGCTCGGCGGTGGCGAGCGGTGGTACAACGATTCCAACTAGGTTGCTTGAGGTCTTTAAGCTTAGAACAGCTAGAGGAAAGGAGAAGGAGGGGGCTTCGACGGGTGCAGGAGGGAAAGGGGGACCGGTTTGCTTGGAGGGGCCACCAATGGCCTCTTCCTCATCTTCTTGTCCCTTTGCTTGGCCCACCACACCAGCTGGCCTTCTAGCTCAATTTTCAGACCAAAAGGCCCCTTCTAGAAGACTTGAAGTGGTTCACAAGTCATGGCCATGAGGGCACACGAATTTTGGTTGGGGTTGGTTCAATTTCCATTCAATTCCTCTTTGAATCCACTCATTTCGACTTCCATAAATCCCATTATTGAGTCAATTATCAAGTTGGCACTTTTCCTCACCAATTGAACCCATTTGCATCCCAATTACACGATAAAAAATGGTCCTCTGAATTTTCTGGACAAAAACGAGCATACCTTGACTTTTTCCCAAAAAGCCTCGGTTTGCAAAAATCTTCGGAGACCGAGTTGATATTCCTAAAATTACTCGTGACATGACATAACTTTCAATTTTTGAAATCGAATTCAAATTCGTAGTTAATTTCAATCTGGCACGATTTTAGCGTGACCTAGGCTACCGGGTAACTTTTAGGAAGTTTTGGTGTAATTGACCCGTAATTGATTTTCTTCGAGCCACAATAAACCTCTCCAACACATTGGTGACTCTCGATGGTCGTGAAAATCTCGAGGTTTCAAATATGGACACTGGGTATCAAAATAAAAAATAAAAATCAATCTAATGCTGATCGACGAGAATTTTGCAATTTAGTGGAATCACCCACGTTTAACCACACATCTCAGTCAAACCGACCTATCTCTGATTTTTAATCAATCTTACTGTGTCGAAATGATCTCGATAGATGAACACGATCGAGTAGTCGATTTCTGGTCAAATCCTCAAGTCTATTGCACTAAAATCTCTTAATGAATTCCCCAGATAGTCTAGTTATTTCACGAGTGATTAGTTTTTGAGAATAGCACTATAGGCGCGTTGATGAAATGCCCGATTTATTCAATTGAAAACAGGATCGAAAGTCCAGGATGTCACCCAAAGAAGTATAAATTTTAAGTTTTATTATTATCAAAATAAAGCAGCATAAAAAATGATGCTAAAAAAGTAGAAAATGGAAAAAAAAATAACAAACTTAATCTCTTTGGTGGTCGTGAAATTCCACATGAGAATGGTCCTTCATTCTAGAGTCTAGCTCGTGTCCAGACTCAAAAAAGAACTGCAAGTGACGCTCAAAATGGCTCGTTCAAACTTGGCATGCTCGTGGACTAGGGAAAACAAACCCAGCTATCATTTCGGTTACGTTTTAAATAAAACCAAGCAAGGGAGTTCCCAGAGAGATGACAATATTGTTCATAGATCTAACACAATTACTGAAGAGTGATTGTAATATTGAAGTTGGTAGTGAATAAGTAAACATCATTTTTATTTTTACTTTTTATGTGATTTTGAATATTGCATGTATAGTCTTTGTGCAATGATGAAGTTAGTGAGGTTCTAGTCAATGCGCGTCGGTCCCATCGCTAGAAATTATCGAATTGCTTGCTTTCTTTCATAATCTCTTACACCATCCAAGAAGCACTAACTTCTGTTTTTCCTTTTATTTTTGTTATACAAGCTAATATTCCCTTTAATAGTCTATCTTTGTTACCAATTCTTTTTCTTTTTGTCAATAACGAAAAGGCTTATACAGTGAAATACAACATTTTTTTTTTCCATTTCGCCTTCACAATTTATTGAACCGACACTCGTGGAATATTGGCCTTGAAAATAAAATTGAATGCCAATGCCTCACTTGAAACCTATTTTCTAATTCCAATACTTTGCTCCTAATCACTCAAGCTATAGGATCATTATAGAAACCTGTTTTCTAATTCCAATACCATATTAGAATTTGAGTGACCCACATCAAACAAGCTATGAATCAACTATCAATCACATGCATTAGCATGATTAAAAGACCTTTCCTACTAATTATCCCATGACCCATCGCACCTTATCACTCCAACTATCGACTAGCTCTGATACCACTTCAAGCGGGGATGTCACGCCCTGATCGTCAAGCGCGTGCCCATCCCTCCGTGGTCGATAAATATGCAACGTCCCAATACGCGTCGCCAACCCATTTGTTTTAATACCCATGCGGAAGCGAATAAATACCCTTGACAACAAAACACTTAGGATAGAAAGAAGCAGGAAACCAAATTACCACAAAAACACTTCTTTTTATAAACACACGGGTTTATGTACAACACTAGTCCGTCCACAAAAGATTAGCTCAACAAAAAGGGAATTGTTATATGACTAGCTATTTAGACACATTCGTCGATTCTTCGGTCTCCACCTCCCCAGACTCTAGGGCTTCGGCTCCTCCACAACTGCCATATAAGGACTTGAAAATGTTGAGCACACGACGGAGTAAGACAATGTCTCAGCAAGTTCACCTCCTAAACTCTGACTAGGAAGGAAATACGCCTAAAGGCCTAACCACACAAGTTATAAGACTTACCTCGCCTCGGTTCCTTCCTACACATCAGTACAATTCATAAACCCAAACAATCGATCTAATCGATCAATTCAATCAATTCGATCGCTCACACAAGCGTGATCCACCAACACACATTGGTCTATCAATTTAATAATCAATGCTCACACAAGCTAAGATGCACTATTGCTCACACAAGCTAACATAGATCATTAAGATCATTGTTCACACAAGCTGACTTTTATCGATGCTCACACAAGCTGATTGATTATTGCTCTCACAAGCTGACTTATACGTTTGCTCACACAAGCTGACTTTTACATTTGCTCACACAAGCTGTCATACAATAGGGCTCACATGAGTTATCCATCCAATACTACTCACTCAAGCTGCTATGGTACTTAAAAATCACATTCGGTGTCAAAATCCGACACCTGGTATTTTCAAGTTAAATACCAAAACTTCACCAACGTCACTCAATTTCACCATACAGCATTCAATTATAGAAACTAAACACACCACTATGATCAGCTCGAAATTCTATCGAGCGGCTCTTCCGATATAATTTTTATAAAATATTAATTAATTAATAATTAAATAAATTCAGAAAATTAAATTAAATTAAATTAAATAAAATATAAAATAATATAATTAAATAATATTTAATTTAAATAACATAATTAATTAAAAGTCTAACCATGCTTACATTAATCTAATTGCATAATTAGGATAATTAATCCATCCACTAAACTAATCATTCATCTAATTTAATTAACAATTAATTAAGCTAATCTAACCATCTAAACATACTTAGCATAATCCAAACACCCCTTAAATATAATTAACTCCCTAAGCAGAGTTTAGTGAGTAAAATCACCAGTTTTGCGGGTTGGTGAGTCCACGGCGATGGCAATGCAACGGCGGCTGAAACTTGGGCCTACGGGGATGCCAACGGGAACTTGTGTGGGCCCGAAAAATGGCTATAAAGCCCACTGTTGGCTACCCGGTTCTGGTTTAGGAGGCTGGTCACGCAGGCTTGGCTCGGCTGTGGAGCTGGGCTGAAGACGTGGGCTGCTTGCGGCTCGTGAAATTCGCCAGCGAAAGGGGAGTCCATTTTAGGGCTTCGCTGCTAGAGTCGACCGAATGGGAAGGAGACGCGGGCGATGGATGAGTGGTAGCGAGCAAGGAGTTAGCGAAGGATAGAGGGGAACCAGCTGCTGCAGTCAACCGTGGCTTCACTGGGTTGATTGGTGAGCTACTTCGGTGGAGGAAAACCGAGAACATGGGCTGCAGAAATCCACGTGAAGAAGTGGGGCTTCTTCAATGGGTTACGCACAGCAAAGTCAGAGGTTGAAGTAGGTAGCAGGTTTGGTGGGTACGCTGACACGGTTGATTCGTTAGGGTGAAGACACGAGGAAGATGGAAGCAGGCTAGTGGAACGGCAAGACAGGAGAGGGGAACGGCTTGAGCTTCGACGGAACAGAAAAGGAAACGAAAAGGCAAAGGCCGAAGGAGCAAGTGAAATGGAGAAGTAGAAGCCGCGCGAAGAAGATGGGGCAGCTGAGGCGTGCTCAAGAGGCCAAGGAAAAAGGGGGGCCAAAGTCAAAATTAAATATCTATTCCATCATTGATTAGTCCCAAAAGTCCATAATTAACTCAATTTTGATGCCAAAAGTTGCAGCCCCGATCCAAGCTTTGCATTTCCTCAATTGAGCTTCCATTTCTACACTAAATTCTCCAGTTCAATGTCCAATTTTGCTGCAGAGGAAGCCTACACAATTTCTGTAAGTTCCCATCACCAAATAGCTCGATTTGGCCTATCTGAATTTTCGTTCTTTTTCGAATCATCCGAATTGATTTTCCATAAAAATCTTGAACTCGCTGAAAATTCTTCGAAGGATGAGTCAATGTTCCTAAAATGAATCGTGACATGACAGAACTTTCAATTTATGAAATCGGGTTCAAATTCGCGATTAATTTCAATTTGACGTGATTTTAGCGTGACATAACCTATCGGATAGCTTTTAGGAATTTTCAGCGTATTTTGACCCATGGTCGATTATTCTCAAGCCACATTGTGCATCTTCGACGCATTGGTAACTCTCGGTTGTCGTGAAAATCTTGAACTTTCAAATACAAGCACAGGGTACCAAAACGACAGAAAAATCGGTTTAATACCGATCGACGAGAATTTTGCAATTAGGTGGAAAACTCCCACACTTAATCACACACCTCAGTCGAATCGACCTATCTCCGGTCTCTGATAGATTTTCAACTATGCCGTAATGACCCTTGTAGATTAGCATGATTGAGTAGTCGATTCTGGTTAAATTCTCAAGTCCATTGCGTTTAGATTCCTTAACGGCTTGACCTAATAGGTTAGTTATCTCGTGAGTGATCGGTTTAGGGAAAATAACTATAGGCGCGTCGATGAAAAGGCCGGCTCATTCAATTGAAAACAGAATTGGAAAATTAGGGTGTCACAACTCTTCCCCTTTTATAAAAATTTCGTCATCAAAATTTAAATCATTACAATCTTTAAACAAAAAGATGGAGATACAATCGTCTCATCGACTCTTCACTTTCCCAGGTTGTTCCTTTAGTGCCGTGGTACTGTGAGACCATTTTGACCAACGGGATGGTCTTTGTACATAGAACCTGTTCTTTCCGATCCACAATCTGAACCGGGCTTTCAATGTACGACACTCTATCATCCACGTCTAATTCCTTAAAATTCAGTACGTGGTTGGGTCAGGCTCATACTTCCTTAATATCGACATGTGAAAGACGTCATGCACTTGTGCCAATCTCGACAATAATGCAAGACAATACGCTAGGATCCCGATTCTTTCAAGAATCTCAAATGAATCTACGTACCTTGGGCTCAGTTTTCCTTTCATGCCAAAGTGCGAAATACCTCTCATTGGTGACATTTTCAGGAAAACGTGATCATTGACTGGGAATTCCAATGGTCTTCGACGCTTATCAGCGTAGCTTTTCTGGTGACTCTGAGCAATCTTCAATCTATTTCTGATGACGACAACTGTATCCACTGATTGCTGGACTCACTTTGGGCCTGTGATCTTTCGTTCCCCGACTTCATCCTAACACACTGGCGTTCTGCACGCTCTGCCATACAACGCTTCAAAAGGAGCCATTTAAATGCTCTGCTAGTAGCTGTTGTTGTAGGCAAACTCAACAAGATGAAGCTGTTCCTCCCAACTTCCTTTGAAGTCCAACACGCAAGCTCGCAACATGTCTTCAAGGGTTTGAATTGTCCTCTCAGACTGGCCATCCATTTGAGGATGATATGCCGTACTATACTGCAGACTTCGTTCCTAAAGCACTTGCAAGCTATTCCAAAATGCAGCTGTAAATCTCGGGTCTCGTTTGAAGTAATCGTCACCACACTCCATGCAGACGAACAATCTGACGCACGTACAACTTGACGTGCCTTTCCAAATCAAGGTCCTTTCGTACTACAATGAAGTGAGTTGACTTCGTCATTCTGTCAACCACTTCCCAAATGGAATCATTACCCCTCTAACTCCTTGGTAAGTCTGTTATAAAATCCATTGTGATGTGCTTCAATTTCCACTTGGGAATCTCTAGAGGTTGTAGAAGTCCTCCCGGCTTACAGTGCTGTGCCTTCACTTGCTGACACGTCAAATACTTGGCAACATGCTTGGCGATGTTTGCCTTCATACTAGACCACCAATAATGTTGACGCAGGTTCTAATACATTTTCGTACTACCAGGATGAATGCTGTAATTGCTACAATGAGCTTCTGATAAAATATCTTCCTTAAGCGTTGCATCATCAGGTACACATAATCATTCTCGGAATCTCAACATTCCATCCTTAGAAACCTAAAAGTCAGCATTCTTCTTTTCGGTATTCTCTTGCGGAATCTTTTGAATCTCTAGGTCAGTCCATTGAAGCGTCTTGATTTTGAAGGTAGCGAAAAGATTTGAAAAGTGGCCTACCTCAAATTTGAAAACCGAATCTCGAGCCTTCTCAAGTAAGGTCCATTCCTTGAGCACCATCTGTGCAACTGAGGACTTTCGACTCAACGCATTTGTGATCTTATTCGCCTTTCCAGGGTGATACAGAATATCACAATCGTAATCCCTTAGGAGTTCCATCCAGCGACATTGTCTCATATTCAACTCATTTTGAGAGAATAAGTACTTAAGACTTTGATGGTTAGTGAAGATTTGGAATCTTTCCCCACACAAATAATGTCTCCAAATCTTTAGAGCAAAAATGATTGCTGCGAGTTCTAAGTCATGCGATGAGTAATTAAGCTCATAAGGTCTCAACTGATGAGACCTGTATGCAATAACCCTACCATGTTGCATCAACACGAAACCCAGTCCTTTAAATGACGCATTACTATAGATCTCATATCCTTCAAGACTAAAAGGAATGGTCATCACAAGTGCGGTAGTTAGCTTTTGCTTAAGCTCTTAGAAGCTACACTCGCACTTGTTTGTCAGAGATAAATTTATCTTCCTTCTTTAGTAGTCGAGTCAATGGCGATGCTTATTGCAGAAAACCCTTCCATGAACCTTCTATAGTAACCTGCCAAACCCAAGAAACTTTTGATCTCTGTCATGGTTGTCAGTCTTGGCCAGTTGATTACTACTTCGATCTTAAGTGGGTCAACGGAGATTCCTTCACCTGAAATCATGTGGCCTAGGAACACAACACGAGTCAGCCAAAACTCGCACTTGTTAAACTTAGCATACAACTCATGAATCCTCAAGGTCTGAAGTACCATTCTCTAATGACTCTCATGCTCCTCAACACTCCTCAAATATAACAATATATCATCGATGAACACAATCACGAACTGATCCAAGTATTCCTTAAACACCCGGTTCATCAAATCCATGAAAGCAACTGGAGCGTTTGTCAATCCAAATGGCATTATAGTGAACTCAAAATGGCTGTATCGAGTATGAAATGCTGACTTTGGCATATCCTTCTTTCTGATCCTCAGTTGACGATATCCCGTCCTCAAGTCGATTCTTGAAAATATCGATGCTCCTTTCAACTGGTCAAACAAATTGTGGATTCTCGGTTGCGGATACTTGTTCTTGATCGTCACCTGATTGAGTTGATGATAGTCGATGCACAAACTCAACGAACCATATTTCTTTTTCACAAACAGAATTGGTACTTCCCAAGGTGATGCACTGAGACGTATGAATCCCTTATAAAACAATTCCTGCATCTGCACTTCAGTTTTTTCAATTTAGACAACAACATCCGGTAATGAGCCTTAGAGATTGGCTCTATCCCGGGTGTTAACTCGATCACGAATTCTATTCTTTCCCTGATGACAGGCCTGACAATTCCTGTGGAATTACATCTGAAAATTCTTGAACTACTGCGATGGCCTCAATCTTCTATTCCACAATTGTCTTATCTATGACAATTGCCAGGTAACTTTGGCAACCCCCGTCTAACAAACGGGTTGCCTCAAGTGACGAGATTAAGGAAATCGAGGGTCCTCCTCGACTCCCAATGAACTTGAAACTTCCACATGCTAACGGATTTAGCTAGGTTACTCCACGACAACAATTCATTACCATAAGATGCTCCTTGAGCCAACTCTTTTCATATATGATGTCAAAGTTATACATAAGCAACTAGTCGAGTACAACTATAGCTAGTGATTCTCCTTTCCATAGCTTTATTTCAACAAACTGAAATTTTACAAACTTAACCCAAAACTTTGCTGCGCTACTCTAATAAAAATCACCCAAAAAACATTCTTCATCTAATCAGTGCATGGTCGGTTCCATTCCTGTCCCTTTTGCCATCCTAGTGACACCCTATCGTTGACATCCTAGAATTTCAGTTTTGCTTTCAACTGAATAAATCAAGCATTTCATCAATGCACCTATAGTGCTATTCTTAAAGCTGATCACTTGTGAGTTAACTAGACTATATGGGGAAGTCAATAAGAGAATTTAAGGCAAATAAACTTGAGGATTCGACTAAGAATCGGCTACTCGACTGTGCTCATATGCAGATATCATTATGGCACAGTTAAAAATCAATTAGAGATTAGAAATAAGTCGGTTCGATTGAGATATGTGGTTAAACGTGGGTGATTCCACTAAATTGCAAAATTCTCATTGATTGGCACGAGACTGATTTTTTTATCGTTTTGGTACTCTGTGTCTATATTTGAAATCTCGAGATTTTCATGACCACCGAGAGTTACCAATGTGTCAAAGAGGTTCATTGTGGCCCGAAGAAAATCGACCACGGGTCATTTGCACTAAAAATTTCTGAAAGCTACCTAGTAACCTAGGTCACGGTAAAATCGCGCCGGATTGAAATTAACTGTGAATTTGAATCCAATTTCAGAAATTGAAAGTTCTGTCATGTCACAGGTCATTTTAGGAATGTCAACTCAGTCTCCAAAGATTTTTATGCAAACCAAGACTTTTTGGGAAAAAGTCGAGGTAGGGTCGTTTTTGTCCAGAAAATGTCAGAGACCGTTTTCGATCGCGCAATTTGGATGCAAGTGGGATTAATTGGTGAAGAAAAATATCAGTTTAATTATTGACTCAATATTGGAATTTATGGGAACCAAATTGGAGTGATTCAAGTAGCAAATGAAGTCCAATTGAGGGGAAACTTTGTAAATTCGTAGCCCCCCCTTGCCCATGACATTTGGACCACTTCAATAGCTTCTTAAGGAAGCTAAGGGCTGAGGAAATGGTTGTGCAAGCCAGCCATGCAAAGTGGAGCCCTCCAAGGGGACCAAGAGATGAGGATAAGGCCTTTGGTGGCCCCCTCTTGCCTCGTCTCTTCTTCTTTCCCCCAAGACCAGTCAACCAACCCTTTTTCCCCTCCATTTGTACCATTTTCAATTGCAGCAACCGAACCAGAAGCTTCCCACGCTGTCGAGCCACTACCAAAGCCTGCAGGAGCTGCTGCAACGCCATCGCTCGCCTGTGTGTGCCCTTCCACTCAACCGTGTCCCAGTTGCCCCACTCCTTTCATTCGCGTGTCCAGCCCTGCCTCGTTGTCCAGTAGGCCACTGTTGGAGACCCTGCCGCCATCGTTTGCTTTCACTTGAACTTGCAGCAACTCCTCCGCCCACCTCCACTTGTTTTCGACCCAAGCCAGCCATTGAAGCCGCCCCGGCCAGCATCGAACGAAAGCCAAGCCGTGTGGGTTTTCAGCACTATTTGGCCCGTTTTCAAGGCGTTCTCGACCCCGAAAGTTGGTCCCCCTTTAGAGTTTCTCGTCCCCCGTCGCCGCCCCATCTTTTCGATCCAATAGGATCATTAAACAAATGAGTTTAACTCATTAATCCTTTCTTAGTAGGTTAATGACGTTTAATGGTTGATTAGTTTAGGTTAAGCTTGGTTTAGGTAGATAGTTAGATTAGATTAGCAATTTAATTAATTGTTGTTGCATGTTAGGTGGTTAGAGTAGTGTAGTTAGAGCCTAGGCAAGCTCTAGTATTTATCTAGAGTAGTTCAGAAATTTTTCGGGCTCGTCTCGGCTTCCAATTAGGCTTTACGTTCCTAAGTCGCTATTCATTACATTAATAATTATTTTCCGTAATTATTTAATTATTTATTATTTTCCGATTGTAGTGGTGCTTTTTGTTTATTTAATTGAGTACTTGATTGTGTAATTTGAGTGTGATTGGTGATTGTGGGTAATTATCCAAAAAATGGATAATTTTGGTAATTAATTGGAAAATTACTAGCGTCGATCTATAACGCCAAAAATCTTTTTGGGGATTGCTAAAATTGGTGAGAAGTTCAAAAGTGAAAATATTGTATTTTGGCTAAGGCCGGTCATGTACCCACACGAGTATTTTCATCGGGTATGATAAAAATGATGAATTGATTGTATGGTTCGAGTGGTATATTATATCAACCTACGGGCTCTGATATATCAGCTTAGATTGTGAGAAGTATACTGGTATACTATATTAACATACGGGCTCTAATATGTCAACTTAGATTGCAAGGAGTATACCTTATCAGCTCAGAGCGAGCTATATTATTTATCAGCTTAGAGGGAGATTATTAGTATATTATATCAACTTACGGGCTCTGATATGTCAGCTTAGATTGCGAGCAGTACACTATTTATCAGCTTAGCGCGAGCTATACTATCTATTTATCAGCTTAGAGTGAGTAGTCTTGATATGATTGGACTTGTTAAATAGCACTGAATGGGCCGACCAAGAGTAGGTTGTGATGACATGAAATTGACTGAGTCGATTGATCAATGGTTCGATCTGATTTGATTGGATGGTATAGATTGTCAATATTTATTAATTAAACTAACTTGCGGGAAGAAGTGGAGGCCAGAGTAAGTCATTTAACTCATGTGTGTGCTTAGACAGCCTTTATGGTGTATTTTCTTCCTAATCAGGTCTTAGGGGGTTGAACTTGCTGAGATGTCGTCTCACCTTGTTGTGGGACAACCAATTTTAAACCCATAGATGGCAGCTCCTGCAGAGCATTTTGGACAACCAAGGAAGATCACAGAACAAGAGCACTACATTTCGATCCATGGGCATCCTGAGGGACTGCAATACAAACTGGTGAAAACCATAGTCTGGGTTGATGCTGGTCTACCCAAAAAGGTGCCCCATCAATACAAGGCATGGTATCGCCTGTATCGTAATGAGCAGAGAGAGGGCCCTGTGCCAGAATGTGAAGTACCTCTGTATGTGATGGAGGTTGCTTTTTGAAAGGGTACATTTGATCCTTCAGGTGGCTTGGTGACAAACCTGCTGGACTTTAAGCTTGCAGATCCAGATTCCCCGGTGTACTCAGCAATAGGCTCTAATTGGAGTGTGGAGGAAGGTGAAATAGAGGACGAGGATCCGTAGTTTTATGAAGCCCCCCTGTTGAGAACCTACCTATGTGTATATATACATGGCTTGGTTTGTATTGTATATATATGACTGGTTATATATATATATATATATATATAAGTGTGGTTGTTATGTTATGGTTTTGAAAATTGGCCATATTTTCCTATCCCATTGTGTTATTGTCTGGGGATTATTATTCGTTTTCTCATGCATATTAAAAAAAATGGGTTAGCGATGCTTCTTGGGATATCACTATTATATCGACCAACCAAGGATGGACATGGGCTCGGAGGATCGGGACGTGACACTATTTGCGGTAACGGTGCTTATGTTCCCTTTGACCTACGTGGACAATCCCTCACCTGATGGCATGCTGGCCACGTTCAAAGCACGCTCCAGTCATACCAGGACACTAGGTTGATCCATGTTTCCTTGTACAAACTCAGTACACAACTGGTGAGTCCTCTACCTCCCGTCGGGTAACAGCTAAGAGGGCTAATATGAACACCTAGAGGGGGTGAATAGGTGTAAATAAAAATTTTCGCAGGATTTAGTAGAAGTAAATTGCCTCTAGAATATAACGGACTATGAACATATTAAGCTTTGAACAATTAAATAAAGCTACGAATAAAAGTAAAGAGTTTAGGAGTTCAGGGAAAGAGAATAGGAACACGAGGTTTATAGTGATTCGACATAGATCAAGCCTATGTCTACTCTCCCATGCTGACAGCCCACAGGTTGGATTCTACTATGAATCAAAAGAGAAATTACAGCTTGTGATCTTTGACTTTCTCAGTGAAGAGTCTCTACTGGTCTCTCTCACAAAGTCTCACTAAGAGTTTCTCTCTTTTGTATACAACTTTGAGCTCAGTGAATGAAAAAATAAGGAACTCGAAAGCTTTAGACTTTGAAAATTTTCTTTCACGCACTTCTTCGAACAACTAGAGAGTCCGCCTTAAATACTCATCCATCCCTTCACGATGGTTGGCACTTTCCAAAAGAATTCTTCCAATCTACCCGTTGGACAGAATCAATTAAGGTGATCTCGAGTCGTTAGATGATTTGTGATAAAAGCCCATCAATCATGTTCGCCCATACAATCAGGATATTGGTTTCCATAAGTAAAACCTTCTAAGTTTGCTCGCATTCCAAAGATCTTCATATCGGAATTGATTCCAATGAATCATGATCAATCAAGTAGGTGATGTATCCATCCAAAAGGTCATCCATAAACCATACGAAACGAATCTTGAAGATAATCCTGCATCTAGATAAATCTTCATTCTTTGATTTGGAAATCTGTTAGCGTGGGCAAACTTTAAAACTAAAGTCTGGCAATCTTCAAACTTTGACGGTATAGTCTAGAAGTCTTCGGACTTAGACTTTTGAAAATGTTTTGTCAACTTCAAAGCAGTAAAGGAGTTTTCTCCAATCACAACATGCACCCTTTCTTGCACCAGGGGTCTGTTCCAAAGACCCCTACTATGTGTTCTGCGACGCATTCCCTCTATTCAATCCCATCGGCCTTCGGGACAGTTTCTGACCAGGTGACCTTGTTAGCCATACTCAAAACAACTACCCGTCCTAAAATGGCACGAGCCCGATTCATGTCACCTTCTGCAGAAGCGACACACGACATTTTGACTCGGCACTAACTTTCCAATTCTATTCCTTCAGTTGGGATGAATGGGGTGCTTTCTTTAAATCATCGGTTTCTTCCCAAACTGATTTCTATCTCTGCTAAATTGAGTTGCAACCTAGATGCGGGGGCTCGCTCCTCGATCACGATTCCAGGTTGAGCCTCAACAAGTGCGGCAACAACAGCGGTTATGACATTGGTGGCAGTAGTGACAGCGGTAACGGTGGCGGCTTAGTCCAAAGCTTGTTGACCTAAAAAAGTTCCCAAGGTCACTAGTGCCTAAATGATCCCGTCAAACCTAGGATTACTCGGTGCTGCTACACTTTCAATACCGGCTTGCAGCGGTGTTGACACCTAAATTTTTGCATATAGATTATCTAGGCATTTAATATAGATGTTTTTACTTTAAAAAAAAATGAAAAAATATAAAAAAAAGATTAAAAAGAAAAGAAAAAAAGTTGGGGCCAATGATCTAAATGTGACTAGCCAAGCCCAAGAGGTCAGATTGGAATTCAAATGGCAAGTTGGGGCCAAAATGCAATTTCCAAAAGTTGAGGGACCAATTCGCAAATTTTGCAAAATTTGTGCCCGAGCCCGTAAATCATCATCTTGGTCACCAATTAAGTTGAAATTGAATTTGGGCCAACTCGAATCAATAAAATCAAGCCAAAAACACCAAATTTACCTTGAATTGGGTATTTTTGGATAAGAAAATGGCTAACTTTGAGGGACGTTTTTGCAAACTTGGGTGAGCAAAATTGCAAAATCTGATCGAGATCTTAAACTACTATACATGAGCTTGCTAATTGATCAAAAATCGCAGCCAAATTCATGGATTAAAGCACCTAAACCAGCTGACTAATCCCGGTCCTCAAGTTGGTCTAAAGTCGGAGCTGCTGAGTAAGCAACTTGGTGGCCCCACCATATCCTCCTTAGCTGTCCAACCGGCCTGATCTTTGCACGTGATGG
This sequence comes from Eucalyptus decipiens, assembly GCA_014182575.1. Taxonomy (NCBI): domain Eukaryota; kingdom Viridiplantae; phylum Streptophyta; class Magnoliopsida; order Myrtales; family Myrtaceae; genus Eucalyptus; species Eucalyptus decipiens. Next base: position 16,884,041 of record CM024616.1, read on the forward strand.
AAGACCGTAATGAGTAGTGCAAGTGGACGGAAATTTTTCAGGGATAAGCTACTGCAAGCACGGGAAAGTCGCAGCAAAATCGGCACACTCAACATCTGCAAGATTTGAAAATTCTGGCTAAGTCAGAAAGTGGGTGGATAGCTCAGTTGGCAGGCTTGGTAGGTAGACAAAAAGCTGACCAAGAGATTGATGAATCGGAGGGATGAGATCACGGAAGCAAGGTCTTTCAAGGGATGAGAAAGAAGAGACGGAGGGGGAGAGGGGAGAGCTCGGAATCGTTCCACAAAGAGGCCCTCAGAGGCAACTCCAGAAAAGCAAACCCAGAAATTCCAGATCAACCTTTTGAGAGAAAAGTGAGATTTTCACAACCCTTCGGCCAAAATTAACCAAAACCTTCAACTAGAGAGTGAAAATTCACTCAAATATCTTTCCATCAATAGGTCGCACGTCCTAAATGGAGATTGGGAAGGCCTCCTAAAGCCCCCCGAAAAACACCCTCCAGGCAGGCCAGGAAACACCAAAAATTTTTCTAAGTGTTGAGCCCAGTTGGTCATGAGTGATGAAAAGGCAGTATTTTGGAGAAATTTGAGAAACAAATGAAGAAAATATTGACTTCTACCCCAAACTAGAATACATATAGTTTGGCTTGGTGTCAATTTTTCCAACAAAAGACGTCTTGAAGTCTAATTTTATAGGTCAACGAAAACCTTTGTTGTCAGTTCTTCTTTTCTGCAGATCTCATTTTCAGTTGAAGAAGCCAACTTCCACGTGCTTTCAGAGGACAATTTATCGGTTTCCTTGGCCAAGAACCACTTGAAAAGGAAACTAGGAAGTAAGGTAAGCATCCTAGATGTATGTATTTTCGAGTTTGAGCATGTTTTGATCATGAAAATCAAGAGGGAAACTAGCCCGGAAAACTAATTTCTGAGGTTGAAATTTTTCTAAGTGTTTGAAATCTCTTCAAGAGTGTTGCATGTGTGCTTCTTGGAGGGGTCGTTTTAATGTTATTCGGTAGGTCATTCTTTGTGAATTTTTATTGCATTTGAAAGCTCATGTTACCTACTTTCACTCGGATCAAGTAATGTTTCCTTTAAATCTCATATACTATGAGTATCGGGGCTTGAATATGGGCATGTAACCTGTTTGTTTGACTTGGGTTCAAACCCAGATTTGCAAAATCAGTTCAAACCCGTGTATTTGAGGATGATTTTAGCTTGGTTCTAGTGTGTTTTTAGCTATGATTTCTATCTAATCTTGTTCTTTGCATGTGGTAGTATGATCTTAATACTTTAGTTCCGCATGAGATTGCTTATGAGTGGAGATTGAAGGCTGCAAACATGGCTCGAGGAGGCTATTAGAGCTAGTTTAATGCACACCAAGTGTTCGACAAAATGCCCAAACTAAGCTTCGATCTTGAAACGGTCGATTTGAGCTTGATTATTGTGATATTCATGTGCTGTGTTACTCCATGTTAGCATAGATCGGTTTAAGGAATTATTATTATTATTTTTAAAAAATAATTAAAAAAAGAGAAAAATATGAAAATTTCAAAAATATCAAAAAATGTTAGATAGCATCAAATTATGATATAAATGACATATATGAAATTTTCCTAATTTTAAAAGGTCATTTTCCTAATTTAATGCTATTTTGGTATTTTATAACCATTTTTGTAAATAATCCATTTTGCGTAGATTAAAACTATTTAAAGTAACTTCATGTATATAGAGTAATTTCATGCATATTTGAATTCTCATTTTGCTCATGGGGGTCCTGTCCCGGGGCGTGATAACAAGGCCATGTAATATTATTTGCTCGACTTGTATCGGGTTTACCTTTTCCACGTTTATTTTCAAGTCATTTCAATTTATTGGATGTTTACTTACGTGCCGCTTTTCATTAATTTGAGTGTAAATTTCTCTTCTAAATTATGTTAGGATTAGTCTAGACATTAAAAAAAAAAAACTACAAAAACATTTGCATGGACACTTAGTGGTTTCATAAAGATTATAATTGGTAATGAAGAATGTGTGGCCATTTAGATAAATAACTTTCCAAGTTAGTGGTACCGCAAAGGCGCTAATAGAAACATTGGCGTAAACAAATCCCCGTTCCTAGAAATCTCTGGTTGCGTAGGAATCGAGACACCACTCTCGTGTCTCAATTGGTTTCTAGCCGACCCCAATAGGCTAGTGTCGACTCCTAGAAATATTTAGGTTGTTAATAATTGAAATATGAAATCCAACGTCGCGCAAGGTATGGGCTTGGGAGAGCCTGCGCCTAATTTAAGGCCATTGGTCTGCTTCTTTAGGCAAATACCCCTAAACCTTCTTCTTTTTCCCCGGATGGAAAAAAGGAGGTCGTGACAGCTTGGCGACTCCGTTGGGGACTTGGTTGCAAACCTTAGAGGACTTAGGCCGTAATAACTTGGTTGGTTGTTCATTAACATGGTCTTTATTTGATAGCGCGTGTCAAAGTCGGGTGGAAAACAAGGTTAGTCCGATAACAATGTGTTAAATGTTTTTGTAGGTTTGGAGTAATAAGGGGTGGAGTATTTGTTAACCCATCTCTTTTTTAGGGAGGCGTAAGAATGTATGCCTATATGGATGAAATTGAAGTGTTGTTTGGATATCAATCAATGTGTGTGCCTTTATACTTATCTTAGCACTACACATTTACACACACAACCCGCGATCTAAAACCCCGATCGCATTAGGAAGCCCATAGAAGGTGCCAAAAGATGGAACCCGTGTGGGGAATGACCCATGGTTATCCACTTTTGGTCCTGCTCATTTTGATTAATGATAAAGAGAACTGTCCGACATAAGCGCGGAGTGGGAAAAACTCTTTTGATCTAATCAAAATGGGGACGTTAAGCCTTTAGAATTCCACCTTGATGCGTCAAACCTCACAAGTTTACATCCGCGTGTCTATGTGATTTAAAAAAAAAGGGAGGGTCTCTTCACCCACTGTAAGTATGATTTCTCCATCTACTTGCTCACTTCGGATTGAAATTTTTATTTATTGGAGATTCGTGGAAATCAATGGAATGCCCTTGAAAATGTAGGCTTGGCATTCAATCTTGATAAACAAACATTTCAAATGCATATGATTTGGCCTAGATTAGAACATATGTTTTTGTTTAAATTTTCAAATACAAAATCAAAGTCACATTTTGTATAGAAATTCTTCCAAGTCAAGATTACATTTTGGGGCATAGAATTAAAATCAAAATTTCAATAAAGTTCTTCCTTGGTCTCATTTCGAAAATAAAAATTCAAATCACATTTTGTGTATTGATTTCTCAAAATAAAAATCATTTCACCTTTGCATGAGTGAAATTACAAATTAATCTTTCAAAATCAATGCCCCATTTGTGTATGAAACTTTTGGAACAAAGTGGGCATTCAATTGATAGTCGCGGATCGATCTTTTAATGAAATCTCCTCTTACTAATAAAATCTTGATGAAATACCAAATTCTCGTAAGTGGATACTACGGAGAAGGTATCGTCGCCTTGATTTCATTGTAAGAGGCGGCTTTATTGAAAGATCAATTTTTCATTCATATACTGACATTATCTTCCTTTCGTAGGTCATGCGTGACAACCGTTCCTTGAACTCCTCTTGCTTGACCATGCCAAAAATGAACTTTAAAGCTAGGACGAGAACTGTGCTTATTATGCTCCTCTACGAAAGAGCTTCTTATACTTTATCCTTGTTATTATTCCTATTAGGAACCATGTTTTGCATTTTGGGTTTTGATTGTGGACCCAATCAAATGCTTTTGTAAATCATACAACTCACATTTTTTTAATAATGAAGTTAGAGTTCATAAAGGTTATATCCTTTAAAACACTTGAAGTGTTTCAAACGGATCCTCTGGGCTGAGTTTTATGCCTTAGCTTCAAAATGTTTGAAAATGAATTTCAAGAAGAACTTGCGCAATATTTTATCTCTTCATTTAATCGCTTTGCAGAGTTAATCCCAGGATGATGCTTTGAGAGGGTAAGGTTGTAATCGTTCCAATAGAGATTTCTTGAGCAACAACTAACTCAGTCATCCATTTTTTTGTTAAACAGGCAAAATAACGGTTTTGTTCAAGATTGACAAAAGCGTGGGCCTTTCCCTGACAAAGCAAGTCATGAGATGCACCAATTCATGCCCATTTATGGGCATATTTGGTTGAGCCATGAACTACTTGAATAATTTCGTAGCATCAACTCAAACATTGTGATTAAGTGTGAAAAGAATCATCAAAGCCTTGAAGATCACAAATCTAATGGCCTAATGAAGTTCCGCATCCTGAACAACCTCATATTAATTTGACATTCTTCTTGGAAGAAGAAATCCGTAGACATTCTTTCGCATCAAACTACTCCATTGGTTGCAAACATGAAAAGCAATTGCAATCCCTACACTTCCAATGGTGTCTTGGCATCCAATCCTATATGAAGATAATTATTGGTGGTCTGCAAGACAACACTTCAAGATGTAGATGTACACAAACAAGAATCGATCATCAAATGTTGCCTTCAAATAAAAGGTGGTAATCGTTTCAAGTTGAATTCGATTTATTTTAGGAATGATTTGTCCTTGCACTTTGTGCAGATTTTAGTGAGGCAAATTACTGGCAAGCAACAAGATTACACGGGGAGGACAACCTGGTCCAGAATCACACGATCTCTAAAAGAAAAGGGCGTGTTCGTTCCAAAAGTCAAAACAACTCATTCATAAACTGACATAGCCACCCATGCTTACAGTTGTGAAGTGGGAAATGCATTGACGCAGCAAAAATGGCGAAAAATCACCTAGCCTAAAAGGGTGTGTGGGAAATTGAGTAAAGCATGAAGGGTTCAAATGAAACAGAAGATTCATCAATCCAACATGATGGAGCTGCATATGGACAAGTCATCTAACCTAGTGTGGCATGCATTTGACCATAAGGACAATGTCTTGCCTTCTTCCACAAAGCTACAATGAGATGCTGGATTGCCCAACTTTGAAAAAGGGTGTACTTCGTTCCTAAACCTAATGTACCTAAGAATAGAAATAATACATTGTTTCCATATGTGTAGGAAATTTTAATTGGGGCAGATGGCCACAAAATGGATCAGGGGCATGCAATGCTTGAGTCACTCGACTTCTAAAAGGGGAAATTTTCAAATGGAATAGACATTTGCCAAGTGAATTGCTATCAATCATAAGAGCAAATCCCTCTCCATGGCCAAGGAAACGGGATGGAACGCAATCATCAGCTATGCCGTAAAAGGGAGTATACCATTCCTAAAATGAATTATGTCGAATATGAAAATAATATATTACGTCTCTTTTTCCTTGCAGTTGATAAACAGGGCAAGTCACTCAAAGTAGAGTGACTCTCACTTGTGAAGCAAGATGAAACAAAGTCAATTGATTCAACACAAAAAGGGAGTATCGTCCCTAAATTAGTCCAATTCAATTGTGGAATATAAATAACATGCCCCATTTCTTGTAGGAAAAGGTGCACATTGACCCTTTGAAGCAACACCTTATACCAAGAAGGCATGCTAAGGCCCAACCATCCATTTTGATGGAATAAATGGAGTAAAACATCTAAGGAGCAATGCCCTCACATGTCGAAACAAGGAGTACCCCTCTCCTTTCATCTTTGACGCCCACTCAGAATGAGTGAATTTGATAACGTCTAAATGGCCCATTTGAAAGCAAGATCTTCAAGGAAATGTTAACACCTGAGGAGCAAAAGCACATGAAGAGGAAACACGAGACATTTAAAGTCAGATGCAGGAGAAGGGTAATTCGGTATCGTTTCCAAAATGCCTCATCTAAACTTCATTTTTGACGCAGTTCCCTTGTTTGACAGGAAGCGCCAATATTCAAGGAACAAACTCGAAAAATTGATTTAAGCTAATCGATATTGACCAAGCAAGCATGTGGAGGTAATACGTGTCGAATTCACCTACCTTGATTTAAAAGATGTGTCATTATAGAGCCGGTTCAATTAAATAAAAAAGGAAGCGCCCCATGGACACTACCAGCGCTTTGGCCTAGTGGTATGGGGAATGAATGAACGGGTCCGAGAGGTACGGGGTTCAATCCCCGGAAACGGCAACGAGGTTGCCATGTAAAAAAAATAAAAAAAATAAAAAAAAACTTTTGCATCTCTTATTTTTGCCAAAAGAGGAAAATGCTTGAACTAATGAGACCAAAGACCCAAGATTCTCTTCAAGCTTTAAAACAGTACGTTCATTCCGCTGTTTCCCACCAAATGGTGAAATTGACCAAGGGTAATGTTGTATTGTTTCCACTTTTACGATCCCTGAGGATTCATGTACTAACACATTCCCTTTTGTTCTTCATAGGGTCGCCCAACTACTAAGGCACAAGTAAGTACCCTTCTTCTCAAAATCAAATGAAAAAAACAAATGGAGAATTTCCATCGCAAAAAAAGAAGAAGGAACATTTAGTGTTTTTCTAGAAACAAGAAAAAAAGAAAAAAAGATGGAAATTGAAGAAACAAGTTTTCCACAAGGTTTGCAAAATCTTCTTTATCTTTAAATTGTCCATCCACTCAATGGATCACTCATTTGAATCAAAATTCTCTATGGAGGTTAATCCACCTAGATGATCTCAACAAAAATGAAAGGCGATGTTACTTATGCCAAGCGAGAAACACTTAGGATGAGGAAAGGCAACCCATTTCCAAACATGTCCTTTAAGCACTCTGGGATTCGAGTGAAAAAGAAAACCCGTGTCGTTTAAGGTCAATGAATTCATTCGCAAGCGGTACATAGATCAAGATGATAAGAGGCATTTCTTTCCTCTATCATAAACACTACAGGTGACAATAGTTAGCCCATTTGAGCCTTTTAATGTGAAGAATTTTCTAAAAAATACCCCTATCAAGAACCACCCCACGATGGGGGCAATTATGGAGGTTTGGGTTGACATTATTTGGAGAGGAAAGATGAGAAAGGTTTCTTTGCTCTCACTTGCATAAATCTTTTTGTGGTAACTTCAGGTGAATTCTTATGGAAGCTCGAAGCATCCCAAGGTGAAGAAGAGCATTCTTTTCTCTACCCAAACACCGATACCCTTTGCTTAAACCAAGTTGAGCCTAATCGTTCATTTCCAAAACCCGAGTGGTGATTATCTCCCCACATTTGGGGCAAGGCATATGATTTACCAATGCAATTGGTGTTTACATGAGAATATGAAAAGCATCTCGAAAGTCTTAAGAGCTCAAAAAGTCCAAAAGAACAAAAGTCAAATGAAAATTGAAGGGCATGAAAAAGTAGTGTGCCTGGTAAAAGCAAGGCCAATGCCCAGGGAAAAGAAATGCTTGCATTGAAAAGAAAATCATTGCAAATGCAAAAGTCATTATGTTAAGATGATTAGTCAAAGGACTTTCGAGACAATTTGAATTTTAAAAGCCTAGCGCTTAAAAAAAAAAAAAAGGATGGATGATATGGTAATGATGCCATGATAATCACCAACTCTCAAATTCCTCTTTGAAAAAGTGTTGAGCCTTTTGAGCCTTTCACCGAACCAACATTACAACCTATTCCCGAAGTCTCTTGATTGGGATAATTCGAGTGGAAATTGGGATTTTCTTAAGAAGACGCCGCTTGAAGAAGTGAGAGCAAGGTTATTTTATCTCATCTTAAGGTTTCTTGGCTTGTAAACCCGATGAAGATGTTGATCGATGATTAATTCATTTCATAGCCAATGATGCTTATCTATTGCTAAAACCATGACCAAACCTGCACTACGGTCCTCCTAAAAGACCTCTTTGATTGGTCAATGTATACTTATTGCGAATGATTTAAAGCCTTGCACACTGGAAGAGTGAGGTTGAGTGATCAGTTTTTTTTTTTTTCCACATGAGTAGATGGGATCAAACAGCCATTTTCTTGAGAATATGCAAGAAGCCCTTTCTAACTAAGGGTCCTTGCTTAGCATACTTAACAAACCTTTCTCATAAGTCAAGGTCATTTCGACAAGGACTTTTCTCCTAAGAGAATTTGACGATTAATGATATTATCCGAGCGTGATGACAGTTTTGTGAGTTTGTCAAGTTGCCGGAATTAGTTTCATTTGTTTATGCAATCATTGCTTTCTCATTACCGATACACTTTTGATATTGTTTCTAATGACATATGTTGAAATTGACCTCATCTAGTATGCTTTCGCTACTAGAATACTTGTTATAATGAATACTAATTGATGTGTAGTATCCATTTCAGAATATTCTCGAATGACAGGTTCCTCCAGTGAAACCACACAATTTCAAAGGGTTCATGGATTAGCCTTAAACCATGCATTTTCAAAGGGTTCTTGGTTATCCTTAAACCTTGCAATTTCACACGGTTCATGGGTTAGCCTTAAACCATGCAATTTTCAAAAGGTTCTTGGTTATCCTTAAACCTTCCAATTTCAAAGGATTCATAGATTAGCCTTAAACCATGTATTTTTAAGAGGTTCTTGGTTATCCTTAAACCTTGCAATTCACAGGGTTCATGGGTTAGCCTTAAACCATGCTTTTTCAAAAGGTTCCTTAAACCTTGGAATTTCAAATGGTTCATGGGTTAGCCTTAAACCATGCTTTTTCAAAAGGTTCTTGGTTACCCTTAAACCATGCAGTTCCAAAGAGTTCATGGGTTAACCTTAAACCATGCATTTTCAAAAGGTTCTTGGTTATCCTTAAACCTTGCAATTTCAAATGGTTCATGGGTTAGCCTTAAACCATGCTTTTTCAAAAGGTTCTTGGTTACCCTTAAACCATGCAGTTCCAAAGGGTTCATGGGTTAACCTTAAACCATGCATTTTCAAGAGTCCTTGGTTACCCTTAAACCATGCAATTTCAAAAGGTTCATGGGTTAGCCTTAAACCATGCTTTTTCAAAAGGTTCTTGGTTACCCTTAAACCATGCAATTCCAAAGGGTTCGTGGGTTAGCCTTAAACCGTGCATTTTCAAAAGGTTCTTGGTTATCCTTAAACCTTGCAATTCCAAAGAGTTCTTGGTCATCCTTAAACCATGCCATTTCAAAGGGTTCATGGGATAGCCTTAAACCATGCCATTTCAAAGGGTTCATGGGATAGCCTTAAACCATGCACTTTCAAGAGGTTCTTGGTTATTCTTAAATCATACAATTCCAAAAGGTTCATGGGTTAGCCTTAAACCGTGCATTTTCAAGACATAATCTCAAAAGGTTAGTGGCACTGCTTTAAACCACAAGGTTAGTAGGAGTGCCTTAAACCACAAGGTTAGTGGGATTGCCTTAAACCACACGGTTAGTGGGATTGCCTTAAACCACACGGTTAGTGGGATTGCCTTAAACCACAAGGTTAGTGGAACTACCTTAAACCACACGGTTAGTGGGATTGCCTTAAACCACAAGGTTAATGGGATTGCCTTAAACCACACGGTTAGTGGGACTGCCTTAAACCACAAGGTTAGTGGGACTGTCTTAAACCACACGGTTAGTGGGACTGCCTTAAACCACACGGTTAGTGGGACTGCCTTAAACCACAAGGTTAGTGGGATTGCCTTAAACCACACGGTTAGTGGGACTGCCTTAAACCACAAGGTTAGTGGGACTGCCTTAAACCACAAGGCTAGTGGGACTGCCTTAAACCACAAGGTTAGTGGGATTGCCTTAAACCACACGATTAGTGGGATTGCCTTAAACCACAAGGTTCGTGGGTATATCCTTAAACCACACTTTTCAAATTGTTCACACGTACATCCCTAGATCACTCTCTTTACATTAAGCTTACTTGCATTTTCATTTTACTATTGTAAAAAAAAAAAAAAACAAAAAACAAAAAAACAAAAAAACAAAAAAAACAAAAACAAAAACAAAAACAAAAACAAAAACAAAAACAAAAAAACTAGGTGTCACCTTATCTTTGAAAGAAATATCTTTGAGCTTCCTTCCAAAGAGGGACAGCTGTTGACACCTAAATTTTTGCATACAGATTATCTAGGCATTTAATATAGATGTTTTTACTTTTAAAAAAAATGAAAATATATAAAAAAAGATTAAAAAAAGAAAAAAAGTTGGGGCCAATGATCTAAATGTGACTAGCCAAGCCCAAGAGGTCAGATTGGAATTCAAATGGCAAGTTGGGGCCAAAATGCAATTTCCAAAAGTTGAGGGACCAATTCGCAAATTTTGCAAAATTTGTGCTCGAGCCCGTAAATCATCATCTTGGTCACCAATTAAGTTGAAATTGAATTTGGGCCAACTCGAATCAATCAAATCAAGCCAAAAACACCAAATTTGCCTTGAATTTGGTATTTTCGGATAAGAAAATGGCTAACTTTGAGGGGCCTTTTTGCAAACTTGGGTGGGCAAAATTGCAAAATCCGATCGAGATCTTAAACTATTATACATGAGCTTGCTAATTGATCAAAAATCGCAGCCAAATTCATGGATTAAAGCACCTAAACCAGCTGACAAATCCCGGTCCTCAAGTTGGTCTAAACTCGGAGCTGCTGAGTAAGCAACTTGGTGGCCTCACCATATCCTCCTTAGCTGTCCCATCGGCCTGATCTTTGCACGTGATGGAAGACCGTAATGAGTAGTGCAAGTGGACGAAAATTTTCCAGGGATAAGCTGCTGCAAGCACAGGAAAGTCGCAGCAAAATCGGCACACTCAACATCTGCAAGATTTGAAAATTCTGGCTAAGTCAGAAAGTGGGTGGATAGCTCAGTTGGCAGGCTTGGTAGGTGGACAAAAAGCCGACCAAGAGATTGATGAATCGGGGGGATAAGATCACAGAAGCAAGGTCTTTCAAGGGATGAGAGAGAAGAGGCGGAGGGGGAGAGGGGAGAGCTCGGAATCGTTCCTCAAAGAGGCTCTCAGAAGCAACTCCAGAAAAGCAAACCCAGAAATTCCAGATCAACCTTTTGAGAGAAAAGTGAGATTTTCACAACCCTTAGGCCAAAATTAGCCAAAACCTTCAACTAGACAGTGAAACTTCACTCAAATATCTTTTCATCCATAGGTCACACGTCCTAAATGGAGATTGGGAAGGCCTCCTAAAGCCCCCCGAAAAATACCCTCCAGGCGGGCCAGGAAACACCAAAAATTTTTCTAGTGTTGAGCCCAATTGGTTATGAGTGATGAAAAGGCAGTATTTTGGAGAAATTTGAGAAACAAATGAGGAAAATATTGACTTCTACCCCAAACCAGAATACATATAGTTTGGCTTGGTGTCAATTTTTCTAACAAAAGACGTCTTGAAGTCTAATTTTATAGGTCAACGAAAACCTTCGTTGTCAGTTCTTCTTTTCTACATATCTCATTTCCAGTTGAAGAAGTCAACTTCCACGTGCTTTCAGAGGACAATTTATCGGTTTCCTTGGCCAAGAACCACTTGAAAAGGAAACTAGGAAGTAAGGTAAGCATCCTAGATGTATGTATTTTCGAGTTTGAGCATGTTTTGATCATGAAAATCAAGAGAGAAACCAGCCCAGAAAACTGATTTCTGAGGTTGAAATTTTTCTAAGAGTTTGAAATCTCTTCAAGAGTGTTGCATGTGTGCTTCTTGGAGAGGTCGTTTTGATGTTATTCGGTAGGTCATTCTCTGTGATTTTTATTGCATTTGAAAGCTCATGTTACCTACTTTCACTCGGATCAAGTAATGTTTCCTTTAGATCTCATATACTATGAGTGTCGGGGCTTGAATATGGGCATGTAACCTGTTTGTTTGACTTGGGTTCAAACCCAGATTTGCAAAATCAGTTCAAACCCGTGTATTTGAGGATGATTTTAGCTTGGTTCTAGTATGTTTTTAGCTATGATTTCTATCTAATCTTGTTCTTTGCATGTGGTAGTATGATCTTAATACTTTAGTTCCGCATGAGATTGCTTATGAGTGGAGATTGAAGGCTGCAAACATGGCTCGAGGAGGCTATTAGAGCTAGTTTAATGCACACCAAGTGTTCGACAAAATGCCCAAACTAAGCTTCGATCTTGAAACGGTCGATTTGAGCTTGATTATTGTGATATTCATGTGCTGTGTTACTCCATGTTAGCATAGATCGGTTTAAGGAATTATTATTATTATTTTTAAAAAATAATTAAAAAAAGAAAAATATGAAAATTTCAAAAATATCAAAAAATGTTAGATAGCATCAAATTATGATATAAATGACATATATGAAATTTTCCTAATTTTAAAAGGTCATTTTCCTAATTTAATGCTATTTTGGTATTTTATAACCATTTTTGTAAATAATCCATTTTGCGTAGATTAAAACTATTTAAAGTAACTTCATGCATATAGAGTAATTTCATGCATATTTGAATTCTCATTTTGCTCATGGGGGTCCTGTCCCGGGGCGTGATAACAAGGCCATGTAATATTATTTGCTCGACTTGTATCGGGTTTACCTTTTCCGCGTTTATTTTCAAGTCATTTCAATTCTTGGATGTTTACTTACGCGCCGCTTTTCATTAATTTGAGTGTAAATTTCTCTTCTAAATTATGTTAGGATTAGTCTAGACATTAAAAAAAAAACTACAAAAACATTTGCATGGACACTTAGTGGTTTCATAAAGATTATAATTGGTAATCAAGAATGTGTGGTCATTTAGATAAATAACTTTCCAAGTTAGTGGTACCGTAAGGGCGCTAATAGAAACATTGGCGTAAACAAGTCCCCGTTCCTAGAAAGCTCTGGTTGCGTAGGAATCGAGACACCACTCTCGTGTCTCGATTGGTTTCTAGTCGACCCCAATAGGCTAGTGGCGACTCCTAGAAATATTTATGTTGTTAATAATTGAAATATGAAATCCAACGTCGCGCGAGGTATGGGCTTGGGAGAGCCCGCGCCTAATTTAAGGCCATTGGTCTGCTTCTTTAGGCAGATACCCCTAAACCTTCTTCTTTTTCCCCGGACGGAAAAAAGGAGGTCGTGACAAGCGGTACTCTTACACTTGCGTTGGCCTGAGCCTGCGCTCTACCACGACCATCTCAGGCACTGATCCATGTCGGCGTTCTACCCCGAGCAACAAGTCTAATGGTTTTCTTTCTAGGAGTACTCTGCTCCTAATCACTCATGCTATAGGATCATTATAGAAACCTGTTTTCTAATTCCAATACCTGATTAGAACTTGAGTGACCCACATCAAACAAGTTACCAATCAACTATTAATCATATGCATCAGAATGATTAAAAGGCCTTTTGTGACATCCTGAAATTCGAGCCCTTTGAGGGATGAATGAATGTGAATTTTGTCAATACATTATTGGTTGATCTCACTTGGAATTGATCACTCCTGAGATACTGACCTTGAGGGGAAGTGCTAATGAGGACAGAACTTGTACGACTAAAAAACTTGACTTGGGAAAACGACTTGATCGTGAGACTTGGGTGAGGATGATCCTGTAGATAAGCAGGCCAATTTTAAGGATGAGTACAAGTTGATTCATGAACAGAACATAATGGAACAACGGGTGATTCCGTTTATTGTTATTGAGCCCGTGAACGACCCTAGGTCGATCCTCAATAAGAATCTATCCTCCGCAAATTCATGTAGTCAATGATGCCCATGTGTCGAGATGTCTTGAACGTGATTTGGCACGAGTCGATTACGCTTGAATCCTCAAAGCCGCCTGTCAGTCTGAGTTGTATCCAAAATAGCATTACGGCGAAATTGACATGGCATGAGAACCCAAGATTGGACTTTGAATTATCAGGAATGTCCAAGATGGACTTTAGATGATGCGACTTCGATAGTCAATAGTGCCGAGCAAGCCGAGTGTGGGGAAAAAGGACTTACGGTCCGAGAAAGTGAACCCACGAGGAAGTGAGCTGAGCAAAGCCAGTGTGGGCCTTAAGCCCAAGGTGGGATAGCCACCATATTGGGCCCAAAACCACTATTCCTCCTTCTAAACCCATTACCAAACCTTAAGCCTGTTTGAACCTAATCAAGCCCAACCAATTCCCGAGCCCATTACTATTCATTTCTAAGCCCATTTCTTAGGCCCATATATCAATTTCAGCCCAAGGTCAGATTGGTAATTTGTGCAAGGTGAAATTACCATTTTGCCCTTAAAAGCAAGTGGATAAGGCAAAGCAAGAGAGAGAAAGAGGAGGTGATGTGCATGGGGATTTGGGGCTTTGATTAGGTTTGACAACAGCTCAATCCTCTCTCTCTCCTCCTCCTCCTTCAGCCCAAACCGTCAAGCTCTCTCTCTCTCTTCCTCGTTCCTCCTTTATTCCACTTTTTGTTCCAACAGACCCAACTCCAAAGAGCTGAGTTGATTGTTGGCTTTTCGGACGAATCAACTCTCGTGCCACCCACCACCGTGTCAAGGACACCTAGATAGTCCACTTGGACCCCACCATTCGCCGGTCGAAGCCGTCAGCTAACCCACCGGCCAACTAGAAGTCACCAATCGCTAGTTCGCCTAACCTTGTTTTGCTCCAACTGAACCTTCTCCAAAAATTGGAGTTAAAAGTGGTCTTTCTGTGGGAATCGGCCTACGCTCCACCCACCACCATGACCAGGATAGAGAGTCCGTACAGATAGCGGCCGCCGCCCGCTGAACGAAACCGGCCATCGGATCGCCTGGTTCTACCCAGCTCCGCTTGTTTCAAGTTTTCGTCGAGTTTTCTCCCGTTTCAACCAAGCTTTCACCCAACCTAGCTACAAGCCACTCCCCCTTGACCTCTTGGTGTCGTCGATTTCCGACCAACCCCTCGCCGGAGCTCCAACGAAGCCATTTTACTCATTTTCCTACTCTGATGTTCAGTTTCTTAGAGTTGCAGAGGAAGTTCGAACTTGTGGCTACTGTTTCAACCTTGGGACCGCCTTGGATGTGGCACCCCGAACCCTTCCAGGGTTGCCATAGGCACCTGGCGTTACACCTTATTTCATCTCTTAGAAGAAGCGTCGTAAATCATAGGCTTTTTTTTTTTTTTAAAACGGTCCAAGCGCGACTCATTTAGCAGAAGCAAAATATAACATCGCCATCTCCCCTTCCATCAACCATGATACAATTGCACACCACTAATCATCATAATAAAAGACAAAGCCATGACACTTTATTTACATATTTTAAAGATGGGTTTCCTTGGGTCGGTACATCAAAAGAAAGGCCAGGACTCAGTCATACTCGGCCTAAAACCCAAAAAGAAACAGATGACCCACTACAGCTCACGTGCAAGATCCCCCATCACTAGTGTCGGCTAACCATCCCAAAAAGTTTCAGCTCCTACTCGTCACCTACGGGTCCTCACACCCATCCCGGTGCATTAGGCGGTGGCGGCGGTAACATCCCACGTATCACTCCGTCGCGACGAATGTGGACGGATATGAACTCCTGGACAACAGGGCCCCCGGCCAGGCCCACATCGTCCATGACTAAACAGCGCCTTCAAATATAAGTTAGACCAGGAACAGAGGGACAGTCGAACTCCTCGCACTCGACCTCTACATCGGAAGGAATGCCGTAAAACACGCCCCGCGTGACAGCAGGGAGCGGCATTCTGCTAATCTGAAATGTTAGTCCCCAAAGGGGTGAGTACAACCAATCAGCAGGTAAAAGAATCCAATAACCACTCAATGCATCATACAATACAATCACATCATCGTACATGCCATTCATGCATCCATGTGTGCTTACCTTGAAGCCATGCATATACCATCATACATATTCATCACAATCATAACACATACATGTCGTCATGTCATAGGTTATTATCATCATGTCATACACATGTATCATCATATTATAGGTCGCCATCATATCATACATATGCCATCATCATTATGTCCTAGACATATCATCATCATCATATCATATTATATCATATATCACCATCATTATGACATCATCCTATCATGCACATGTCATCGTCATCATGGCATCATCATATCATACATGCATACTATCATGCCATAGGTGATCATCATCATATCATATCTTATATCACCATCATCATGTCATATTATATATCACCATCATCATGTCATAAGTGATCATCATCATGTCATATCATCATGCCACAGGTGATCATCATCATATCATGTCATGTATGCATGATTCAATTTCCACTTTTAACTTTCAATTCGATCCCCACGTCACCCTTTCTCAAGATCATCAATTTCATCTCATACTTTACACTCGCACCCCATCCTAGCATCGCGAGAAAAACCTCTGGCATTCCTCCATTTAAGACCACCGGGCATCCGGCACCCCTACGTTCCGGGCATCTCGCATCCCAACTGGCATCATGAGGCATCCCCTCGGGCAAAGACCTCCGAGGCTTCCAGCACCCAACCATTCCGGGCATCCTGATACTCCCAAGGCCATCCGGCCATGTATCTCTATACATTCCGGGCATCCAGTACCCCCCATCCCGAGCATCCTGATACTCCCAGGGCATTATCATCCGCCATAATAGTTTCCTCATTTATCATTGTCCACATTTACCAATTTAGGTCTCACTTAGCATGGCACTTGATGCAATGGCAAATAAAATCACTTTCATCCTATCATAAATGCATCAAGGTACAATCATCCATAAAGATAAAATTTATGGAATTCATACAATTTAAAATAATCCATTTGTCATGCCCCTTTTTCTTTTGAAATTTATTTAAATTCCAACTTGTGCCATTTTCGAAAATATTTAAATTAATATCCATATGAGTCCCACAAAAGAATCATGAAATTAAGGCTAGTGAGACAAGAAAATAGGGTAATAATTTCATGAAAACACAAGGCCAATCAATTTCCACACAAAATTATAATTCACACAAATACAGCATGTAATTTCGGATAAAAAACAGAATGCACAGTTTCCGAAAAATTTGATTAAAATATACAAACGACCTCCAAAAATTATAAAATTTTACCAGGTTATAGCCAAGACACTAAGGTAGATTTTTCATGGAGACTTCTAAGCCAAATTATGTTTAGATTATTTTCTATAGTCACACGAAGCTTCTGGATCTAATACCGAAACGTCCAGTGTATGGTTCTCCGAAATACTGAGTTTTTACCCACTTATACTTCTTATTTTCCTCTGAAATTTGGATATGTTTTACTTCAAGATGTCCCCTACAACTTTCATGAAGAGATCTAAGTCAAATTTCCAAAGGACAGTCTCCATATGGGTCCATGAAATCTCGGGTAACCTGTACCGCGTCTCCAGATCTACGGTTTTCAAGAGTAAGTTGATTCACTAGGCTAAACTTGTTCATTTTACTTCAAATTCGAGTATGTTAAACTTAAAGATGTTCTCTACAAGTTTCATGAAGAAGTTGAAAAGAGATTCTTAGTAAAAATCAACATGCAACCACAAATCTACCGAAAGGTCAGTGAAATCGTTCCAGATCTGGTGTCTCCGTAGGATGAGAGTTTGACCCCTCAAATCTCCATCATTTTGTATCAATTTTTATTATGTTATATTTTAAGATGTTGGCTACAACTTTTATGAAGAAATCATAGTCAAAATCGAACTCAAAACATGCATGCAAGCTCTCACAAAGTTCTGACTCAGGCGGATTCATGCGAAAACAGCAACATCACTCAAGATCAAGTCATCATAGCTTCGGTTTCTCCCTTCTAATCACTCAAAATTCGACTCTACACCAAACATGCAAGCAAGACACACATGCAAGAGTAGGAAGTGGATTCCCAACTTGCCTCTAAACCGAACGAACAGCAGCAAGCGGTCGGCACACCGGCGACGGACGGACGGCGTGCGGCGGCAACTCCTTCCTTTCCCTCTTGGCTTCTCGTCTCTCGGCCTCACTGTCCCTCTCTCTCGCACGGTTTCTCTCTCTCCCTCTCTCTCACTTGGCCGAATGGCTAACCGGCCATTCTCTCTCCTCTTCTTCCCTTTTATTTCCCCCAAACCTCATCATTTGCAATGATTAGCCTGCCTCTTCTAATGGCCAATGCATGAGCTCCTCCTTGCCACTTGGCAAAGCCCATGCATGGGCCGGCCACTCTCCTTCTTGGGCCTCACTTGGGCTGGCGACAGCCCACTTGTGGGCTTCAATGGGCCGGCCAACTTGGCCATTAAAGATCCACTCTTGGGCCTAAGGCCCAACCTAATTAAAATCCACAATTCCACTTTTCAATTATTCATCTTTAATTTGTTCTTTTACAGATTTCAAATTTTAATTTCACATGGCTTAAGAATAAATCATCCTCATAAATTTATCCTATAATACTAATTTAAAAACTCAAGATCACAAGCACATAACACATAGCCTTAAGAGAAAACTAATGGCTAACACATAGACCATAGGTAATTTCATTACCTAATTACGGGCTTTAATTTCTCTAGAGGGTGACTTGAATTTTGGGATGCCACATTGGACCATCATGGTTGAGGTTCCAGTGCATAGCCTTCGTCGTTACCGTCGCATGCATGTCTCCGACCTGTTTAACGGGTGAGTTTCTCCTAATCCTTCGATTAGTGCCTAAACTTGCTTAGGGTTGGTTTAGTTAGATTTAATTCTAGTTTAGGTGATTTAATTAAGTTGTATTAGCCCTAAGATAGGTGGTTAGATGGATGTATTAGATTAGTTTAGTTTAATCTTGCTTTATTTGCTTAACTGTGCTTATGTGTTTAATTAAGCTTGTTTTGCTTAATTAATTGTTTGATTGTTTTAATTAATGTTTTGTTTAATTTCTGAGTTTAATTTATTATTCATTTAATTCTAGAAATTTACTGTTCATGTGACATTCTTCACAAAACATTGTTGATGAAACACTGTTCACGTGCGCTATTCACAAAACAATGTTCACAAGAGAATGAAAAGTGTCTAATTTCATGGGCTTTGATTTTATGAGGTGATTTGAGTGTATAAATGCATGAGCATTCACATGGATTGAGTGAATTTCACAAAAAAAGGAAATATGCTTTGTTCGAGGGACACTAAAATGGACTGCCCTTAGGAGAAAATGATTTGTAAGTGTATATGCAAGTGTGTGTGCATTGGATAAGTGCCCAAAGATAGAAAGGGAGATGTAGTAGTGTGCTTGCGTGATCTTTGAGTTGAATCCCTCCCCCGCTGTGTGTCGAGTGGACAATGCTCCTTTGTGGAAAGCCCTTGCCTGTGTGGTGATAATTAATCGTGCCTATGTGGCATAGGATTATGCTTGTGTGGCGTAGAACGTGCCTCGTACCTTTCCGAGATTTAATATGAGAGAAAATAAAATAACTTACAATCAAGAACCTTGTTTGTCTGAGTCTGATAGCCTCTAGACTTTAACTTCTTCAAGCTTTAAGATGTTGAGTCTGGAACGGATGATTTCAAATTAATTTTTCTCCAAAGGCTTTGTAAATATATCCGCCAGTTGGTTCTTTGAGTCAACAAACTGAATTGAAACTTCTCCATTTTGAACATGATCTCTAATGAAGTGATGTCGAATCTCTATATGCTTTGCTCTTGAGTGAAGAATTGGATTTTTGGTAAGATTGATTGCGCTGGTGTTGTCACACTTAATCTCCGTGCATGAATCTTCAATTCCAAAGTCTCTTAACTATTGTTTTATCCACAGGATTTGTGAACAACGACTTCCGAGAGCTACATACTCTGCTTCTGCTGTAGAAAGAGCTACTGTATTTTGCTTCCTTGAAAACCAAGACACTGTCCTGCTTCCAAGTATCTGACAGGTACCCGAGGTGCTCTTTCTATCAACTCTGCAACCGGCTAAATCTGCGTCTGAGTATCCAAGATGAGTAAAGTCTACCTTTTTAGGATACTAAAGACCGAGGCTTGAAGTTGAAGTAATGTATTTGATAATACGCTTTGCAGCACTTAGATGAGATTTTTTAGGGTCTGCTTGAAATCTAGCACAAATGCAAACACTAAATAAAATGTCAGGTCTAGAAGTAGTAAGATAAAGAAGTGAACCAATGATACTCCTGTATAGCTTCTGGTCAACTTTCTTTCCAACTTCATCTTTGTCTATCTTCAAAGACTTGACATTGGTATATCAGTCTTTTTGCAGTTTTCCAGTCCAAACTTTTTGACAAGATCATTAGCATATTTTTCTTGATGAATAAAAGTCCATTCCTTCAGTTGTTTCACTTGAAGTCCAAGAAAGAAGGTTAGTTCACCCATCATGCTCATTTCAAATTCATCCTGCATAGATTTAGAGAATTTCTTGCACAAGCTTTGTGACATCCTGAAATTCGACCCCGTTTCGATAAAGTGAAATGTGCATATCGTCGGCGCGCCTATGGTCCTTTTTCTCTGAGCTGATCACTCACGAGTTAGCTAACCTATTGGGTGAAGCCGTTAAGGGATATAACCACGGTAAAATCCCTAAAAGCTACTTAATTGGTTGGATTGAACTAAAATCGCGTCCGGTCGATTTTAATCATGAAATTTAATTCGGTTTTATGAATCGAATATTCGGGCGTGTCACAATTCATTTTTAGGACCGTCTCATCATCTATCAATTTATCGACGAGTCCGAAATTTCAATAAAGAAATTATCGGAGGAAAAATCGAAGATCAAAAGAAAATAAAAAGGAAAAGGGAAGAGAAAAGAAAAATAAGAATAAGGCTATTATTTTATTTGTTTTTCTCTCTCTCCCTTTTCTCTCTTTTCTCTCTCTCTTCTCTCTTCTCTCCCCTCCCCCTCGTGCGTTTTCCCCACCGACCGCCTACCCCTTGGCCAATTTCAATTTGGCTTCTCCCTCTCCTTTTGACCATTCAAACCTATCTCTTCTCTCTCTTATCTCTTCTTCTCTCTCCTCTCTCTTCTTCCCCACCCCATGTGACCGTATTGTTCTTCTTCTTCTTCATTCTTGGCATGTGAACCAGCGAGCTGAGGAGGAACAAAAGCCGCAGCTCACCGTCGCTGCTCCGTCGCCGCCCGTCTCGCAGCCCACGCACGCGCCCGTGCACACGCCGCTCATCGCCGTGCGCCGCCAGCCCCATCCCTCGCACCAAGCGTTCCCCCGAGCGAATCCAGCTCTGCCCAGACCCCGTTCTGCCGACCAGCTCCAGCTCCGGCCGCCGCCCAGCCTATTCGGACCTCCCTGGCGCCCCCCTCGTCTTCCGCCGACCTTCCTTCGCCACCCTAGCCGCCAGATTAGCTCCGGCAAGCCTTGAACCGCAACCCACGAAATGGGTTTCCAGCTGGTTCGGGCCCGCTTTTGGGCCATTTCCGGGCCCCGAACCCAAGCCGTGCTTTGGGAAGAATCGTTCCTCGCGTCGCCCCTGTCGGATTGATCCGATTTGCGTGCGATTTGGTGAGTAATCTCACTAATCCTAGATTAGTTGGCTAATTATGCTTAAGGTTGGTTTAGTTTTAAATAATTATGTTTAGGTTGTTAGATTAGAATAAATTAGCAATTATTAATCAATTGTGATGCGATTTAGATAAATTGATTGCGCAATTAGCAAGTAGACGTGGTCTACTATTTATTGGAAGTATCTTGGGAATTTTCCGACCCCTTAGTGGGCTTCAATTAGGTTTTTCGGGCCTAAGTGGAATTTTTGGTATTTAAATATTATTTTTCGAAATTAATTAATTAATTATTTATTTTCCGAAAATTCATTTGGGATGACCCGTGACCAAAAATTTATGCTGGTGATCGTGGTGCAGTCCGTTTATTTAATTGGGCCTTATTTTGAGCTAAACAGAATTTTTAATAATTAATAATTAATTTTTGAAATTAATTAATTATTTATTTATTTATTTTTCGGAAATTAAGATTGAGATGGCCGACGACCGAAATCTTGTGCTGATCGTCGTGGCACAGTCTGTTTACTTAATTGAGCTTTGATTTGTGCTGAATTGATTTAATTGTGGATTTTTAGGATATATTCCTAAATGGTTGTGGTTAAATATTTCATTGAGAAATCGTTGAGTATTGATTGTTGATATTGAAAGTGGTCGAGTGGGACCGTAAAGCCATTGAGTATCGAAAGTGGTCGAGTGGGACAGTAAAGCCATTGAGTATCGAAAGAGGTCGAGTGGGACCGTAAAGCCATTGAGTATCGAAAGTGGTCGAGTGGGACCGTAAAGCCATTGAATTTTGAAAGTGGTCGAGTGGGACCGTTGAATATCGAAAGTGGTCGAGTGGGATCGTAAAGCCATTGAGTATCGAAAGTGGTCGAGTGAGACCGTAAAGCCATTGAATATCGAAAGTGGTCGAGTGGGACCGTAAAGCCATTGAATATCGAAAGTGGTCAAGTGGGACCGTAAAGCCATTAAATATCGAATGTTATTGAGTGGTGGACTGTGTCTTCCACCTATGCTTAAGATGTGATCTGAGGATCGTGATTCGTAATTGAGGATTGAGATGGAATACCGAATCGACCTAGAAATGGTCCAACTGACTTGTAATCGACTAGGTCGATTGATCATTGCTTTGATGTGATGTTGTGAATTGATTGATTGATTGGAAATGACCGAGTGGTCTTGTTGGCATATAATCGACTAGATCAATTTGATCGATGCTTCGATCGGTGATATGATTGCTTGGGTGCCTATTATGAATTGTACTGACTTGTAGGTGGGATCTAAGGCCAAGGTAAGTCCCCTGATCTGTGCGTGTTTAGGCAGCCTATAGTATAATGGTTTACTAATCGGGCTTAGTGGGGTAAAACTCACTGAGACGTAGTCTCATCCTAGTTTGGGAAAAACATTTCAGGACTCCGATGAGAAGCTGATGAGGAGAAGTCTGAGAAGGAGAACTCGGAGGTGAAACTTGAGGAGAAGGATTTTTGGAAGAAGAAGATAATACCGAGAGAGATCTTGAGTATGACCCGGATGGGCTGAGATTCTATCTTCTTTTGAGAATCCCATTTTGATGTGAATAGTTATGAAGTGGTTTGTGTTTTGTATAAAAGTTTGGTTATAAGTTTCAATATGAAAAATATGGCCCTGCTTTTCTATCCCATTGTTTTATTGTCTGGGGATTTATAACTGCTTCCGCATGTGCATAATAATTGAAAGGGTCGGCGATACATTGTCGTGGGATATCGCATTTTAAAATCGACTAAGTAGAAGGATGTGTGCGTGCCCGAGGATCGGGGCGTGACATCCCCTTTTTGTGGTATCAGAGCCAGGTTGAAGATTGGAGTGATAAGGAGCGATGACAATGGGATAGATAGTAGGAAAGGCCTTTAAATTCATGCCGGTGCATGTCTGTGTTAGCCGAATGCTAGAATTTTTTGTTGTGTGTGGATCGCTCACCTTCTAATCCAGTGTGGGTTTGGAAGACGAGTTTCAGTGTAAAGACTGAACCATGAGCGAGCAGGAGCTGAGGACTCCTAGTAAGAGGACAATGTCTTTTGTGACTCAGGATAATGCACTGACAAAGGTCGGTACCGGAGGTGGTTGTGGCAGAGTATCGGCTCTGGCCAGCTCGAGTGTAAGAGTACCACTGCAAGTTGGTACTAGTGTAGTAGCGTCGAATGATCCTAAGTTCGATAGGATCGTTTGATGCTAGTGTTCCTTGGGAATTGGATGAGCAGGAGGCTCAGGATCGAACCGCCGTCAGTGTTGCAACCGCCTTTGTTGTTACACCTGCTGAGATCAGAGTGGAGATGTAATCCGATAGCGAGTCATTGCATTCGAGCCGAGGTACAAATCCAGTTCAGGCAGAAATTGAAATTGGTCAGAGAAAAGACTGAGGTCGAGAGAAAAGTATTCTATTCCACTTGCGAGAAAGGGTGGGGTAGTCAAGTTAGTACTGAGTCAAATAGATCAGGTTGTTCCGGACGTAATGATGGAGATCAATCTTATGTCCTTCCTAGGACGCGAGATTGTTTGGAATATAGCCAACAAGGATATCTGGTCAGGAGTGGTCCTAGCAGACTGATGGGGCAACCAGAAAGAATGTGTGCTATCACTTGGCTGAAGATAGAAGACTCACCTGATAGGTGTCAGAATTGTAGAAGGAAGCATGGATAAATCTAATGTCCAAGTATGACTAGACCATGTTGTGATGATGACCAGCATAGCCACCAGGTGAAGGACTGTCAGTGGAAGTCTAAGGTAGCATAGACATCGCTACTGCGGCCAGAACACCACTAGGATGGCGAAAGGAATGGGAGTAGAGTTAACCTTGCAGCAAAGTTTTGTGCTGAGTTGGTAGAACTTAAATTGTTGAAGTAAAAGTGAAAGAGAGGGGAATTACTAGCAATAGTTGTGCTTGACTAGTTGCTGAGGAGTATTTTTAATGCTATATGAGTAGGGTGGACTCATAGAGCATCTTGTGATAATGAATCATGGTTATGGAATAATCCAGTTTAATCTATTAGTTGACGAAAATGTCGAGATGATTAAGAGTCGAAAAGAATTTTCGATTTCATTAATCTCGTTGGCTAAAGATAATCCGTTTGTTAGACGGAGGTTGCCAAGATTGATTTGACAACTATAGTGGATGTGTCAGTTGAGAAATAGAATGTGAAGAAGGTGGCTGTGATACAGAAAATTTCTAAGATGGTTCCAAAGGAATTGCTTGGGTTACCGCTAGAAAGAGATAGAAATTGCGATCAAACTAGTATCAGGATAGAGCCATTCTCGAACGCTTCTTACTAGCTATTGTTGTCTGAATTGGTAGAATTGAAGATGCAGATGTGAAGATTGACGAACGAGGAATTCGTGCATATCCGTGCATCACTTTTGGGAAACATCAGTTTTGTTTGTGAGAAGAAGAAAGATGGTTTGCTGTGAGTGTGCATCGACCATCGTCAACACAATTAGGTGAAGATCAAGGACAAGTGTTCTTTGCCAAAGATCAATGAATGGTGTGACTAGTTATAAAGAGTATTGATGTTTTAAAGGTCGACTTGAGATTATGAAGTTGTCAGTTACGAACCAGGAAGGAAGTTGTACGAAAGACAGCTGTTCGTACTTGATATGGTCTTTACGAGAGTATTGTAAGATCGTTTGCCCTGGTGAACACTCCAGTTGCTGTCATGGATTCGACAAACAGAATGTTCAAGGAATATCCGGATCAGTTTGTGATTGTGTTCATTGATGATATCTTGGTCTATTCAAGAAATGATAAAGAGCATGAGAATCATCTGAGATTAGTGCTTCAGACCTTAAGAACTCATCAGCTGTATGCTAAGTTTAGCAAATGCGAGTTTTGGTTAACTCGTGTTGCGTTCTTAGGTCATGTGATTTCCGGAGAAGGAATCTCTGTCGACCGAGCAAGATAGAAGCCGTGATCAAGTGGCCGAGATCGACAATAATGTCAGAGATCAGAAGTTTTCTAGGGTTAGCAGGTTATTACAGACAGTTTGTGGAAGGGTTCTCATCGATAGCGTCACCTCTAACAAAGCTCTTGAAGAAATAAAAGAAATTTGTATGGTCAGCAAGTGTGAGCGTAGTTTCCAAAAGCTGAAGGAAAAGCTGACTACCGCACCTGTGCTGACGATTCCATCTGGTCCTGGAGGATTCGAGATCTATAGTAATGCGTCATTCAAGGGATTGGGTTGCGTGCTGATGCAACATGGCAGAGTTGTTGAGTACGCTTCCCGGCAGTTGAGACCTCATGAATTGAATTATCCGACGCATGACTTAGAACTCGCGGCCATCATATTTGCATTGAAGATTTGGAGGCATTACTTGTGCGGAGAAAAGTTTCAGATTTTCACAGACCATCAGAGTCTCAAGTATCTATTCTCTCAGAAGGAGTTGAGCATGAGACGGCGCCGATGGATGGAATTGCTGAAGGATTGCGACTGTTATTCTATATCACCCAGAAAAGGCGAATAAGGTTGCCAATGCATTGAGTCGGAAGTCGTCACTAGCGCAAATCTTGGTTAAGGAGTGGAACTTAATCGAGAGAGCACGGGATTCAGAATTCAAATTTGAGGTAGGCCACCTCTCGAGTCTTATGGCCACCCTCAGAATTGAACCGGATGTCCAGGTCAGAATCAAAGAACTCCAACTGACATATCCAGACGTACAGAGAATTCTTCAAGAGGATACCGATAAAAGAAAGACTAATTTTCAAGTTTCTGATAGTGGGGTATTGAGGTTCCATGGATGTTTGGTTGTACCTGACGATGTAGAGTTTAGAGAGAATATTTTATCTGAAATACATCGTAGCAGTTACAGCGTTCATCCTGGAAGTACCAAGATGTATCAAAATCTGCGTCAACACTACTGGTGGTCAAGTATGAAGGCGGACATCGCCAAACATGTGGCCAAGTGTTTAACTTGTCAGCAAGTAAAAGCCCAGCATTGCAGGCCGGGAGGACTTTTGCAACCTCTCGCGATCCTAGAATGGAAATGGGAGCATATCACGATGGATTTCGTGACTGGACTACCAAGGAGTCAAAGAGGAAATGATTCGATTTGGGTAGTAGTCGACAGGCTGACAAAGTCGGATCACTTCATTGCAGTTCGAAAGGACCTCAGTTTTGATAGGCATGCAGACTTGTATGTGCGTCAGGTGGTTCATATGCATGGAGTGCTGGTTACGATAACATCCGATAGGGACCCGAGGTTTACTGCTACTTTTTGGAAGAGCTTGTAAAGTGCTTTAGGTACAAAGTTTCAGTACAGTACGACATATCATCCTCAGACGGATGGCCAGTCTGAAAGGACAATTCAGACCTTGAAGACATGCTAAGAGCATGTGTAATAGACTTCAAGGGAAGTTGGGAAGATCAGCTTCATCTGGTGGAATTCGCCTACAACAACAGTTATCAGCAGAGCATCAAGAGGGCACAGAGTTGGTTCAGTGATCAGTAGATGCCGTGACAGTAATCAGAGACAGATTAAAGACAGCGTAGAGCAGGCAGAAAAGTTATGCAGATGAGCGTCGAAGGTCTTTGGAATTCCAAGTTGGTGATCACGTTTTTTTGAAAGTGTCACCAATGAGGGGAACTTCGCGCTTTGGTAAGAAAGGCAAGCTGAGTCCGAGGTACATAGGTTCGTTTGAGATTCTTGAAAGAATCGGAAACCTAGTGTATCGTCTTGCATTGCCGCCAAGATTGGTGCAAGTGCATGACATCTTTCACATGTCGATGTTAAGGAAGTATGAGCCTGACTTGACCCACTTGCTCAATTTCGAGGAATTAGATGTGGATGACTATGTGTCATACATTGAAAGCCCGGTTCAAATTGTCGATCGTAAAGAGCAAGTTCTGCGTACAAAGACCATTCCGTTGGTCAAAGTGGTCTAGCAACACCACGGTACTGAGGGAGCGACTTGGGAGACTGAAGAGTCGATGAGACAATTGTACCCCCGCCTTTTTGAGCAAAGTGTGTAAGGGTTTAAATTTCGAGGACGAAATTTTTATAAGAGGGGAAGAGTTGTGACATCTTGAAATTCGACCCCGTTTCGATAAAGTGAAATGTGCATATCGTTGGCGCGCCTATGGTCCTTTTTCTCTGAGCTGATCACTCACGAGTTAGCTACCCTATTGGGTGAAGCCGTTAAGGGATATAACCGCGGTAAAATCCCTAAAAGCTACTTAATTGGTTGGATTGAACTAAAATCGCGCCCAGTCGATTTTAATCATGAAATTTAATTCGGTTTTGGGAATCGAATATTCGGGCGTGTCACAATTCATTTTTAGGACCGTCTCATCGTCTATAAATTTATCGATGAGTCCGAAATTTCAATAAAAAAAAATTATCGGAGGAAAAATCAAAGATCAAAAGAAAATAGAAAGGAAAAGGGAAGAGAAAAGAAAAATAAGAATAAGACTATTATTTTATTTGTTTCTCTCTCTCCCTTTTCTCTCTTTTTCTCTCTCTTCTCTCTTCTCTCCCCCCTCCCCTCGTGCGTTTTCCCCACCAACCGCCTACCCCTTGGCCAATTTCAATTTGGCTTCTCCCCTCCCTTTGACCATTCAAACCTATCTCTTCTCTCTCTTATCTCTTCTTCTCTCTCCTCTCTCTTCTTCCCCACCCCACGTGACCATATTCTTCTTCTTCTTCTTCTTCATTCTTGGCATGCGAACCAACGAGCTGAGGAGGAACGAAGCCGCAGCTCGCCATCGCTGCTCCGTCGCCGCCCGTCTCGCCGCCCGCGCTTCGCCCGTGCGCGCGCGCCACCGCCGTGTGCCACCAGCCCCATCCCTCGTGCCGGGCGTTCCCGAGCGAATCCAGCTCTGCCCAGCCCCCGTTCCACCGACTAGCTCCAGCTCCGGCCACCGCCCAGCCTCGTCGGACCTCCCCGGCGCCCCCCTCGTCTTCCGCCGACCTCCCCTCACCACCTTAGCTGCCAGATTAGCTCCGGCAAGCCTTGAACCGTAACCCACGAAATGGGTTTCCAGCTGGTTCGGGCCTGCTTTTGGGTCGTTTCCGGGCCCCAAACCTGAGCCGTGCTTTGGGAAGAATCGTTCCTCGCGTCGCCCCCGTCGGATTAATCCGATTTGCGCGCGATTTGGTAAGTAATCTCACTAATCCCGGATTAGTTGGCTAATTATGCTTAAGGTTGGTTTAGTTTTAATTAATTATGTTTAGGTTGTTAGATTAGAATAAATTAGCAATTATTAATCAATTGTGATGCGATTTAGATAAATTGATTGCGCAATTAGCAAGTAGACGTGGTCTACTATTTATTGGAAGTATCTTGGGAATTTTCCGACCCCTTAGTGGGTTTCAATTGGATATGGCTAGTATAAGTACCTAGAGGGCGGGTGAATAGGTATAAAGAGTAATTTCTCACGATAATCGCACAATACTAGACAATTGATAGAATTGAGACAATTTTTTCTCGTCAATAAACAAACAACAATCAAAATAAGACTGAGAGTAAGGAAGAAAAAATTGAACGCAAGGTTTATAGTGGTTCGGCTTATTTCAAGCCTACGTCCACTCTTCTGCACTGACAGCCCACTGGCTGGATTCCACTATGAACAAAGAGATGTTACAGCACTGTTCTTCCTTGATTTTACGGTGTAGAAGATCTACCACACTCCCTCAAGGTATCACTAAGTATAGACTCTCTTTTGTGAATACAGTTTTGCTCAATATGAATCGACTAATAATCAATGAGCTTCAGACTCTGGAATTTCTCTATCGTGCATACACTAGAACAACTGGAACGTCTTCCTTTTATACTCCTTTATGCCATCATACTCGTTGGCACTTCCCAAAGGAATTCTTCCAATCTTCCCGTTCAATTAAGAAGATCATTCGAGCTATTAAAAGAACATGTCGATAGCCCATCAATCCCGTTCGCCCATACAATCAGGATCTTGGTTTCCAAGAATAGAACCTTCCAAGAATATTTTGTCAATCATCGGATCTTCAAACGATCTTGATTTCGAATAAAAGAATCCGTTATATCATATCCAGCCAAGAGATTTTCTCCAGTGGATAAGACTAAATCCTCAACCAAAAACTTTAGCTTTGGATCGCCTTCGTCGCTGGATTAGAAACTGTCGATGAAAATAGTCTTGAGTCTTGAGTCTTGAGTGCCGAGTCTGGTGATCCTCAAGATCTTTGGACTCTAAAAGAAGGGTCCGCAATGCTCCGACTAGACCGATAGAAACGTTTTGTCGCCTTCAAAATATTCTGAAAAGATTTCTCCAACACAATTAGGCTTTTCGGGCCTAAGTGGAATTTTTGGTATTTAAATATTATTTTTCGGAATTAAATTAATTAATTATTTATTTTCCGAAAATTCAATTGAAATGGCTAGTGACCCAAAAATAATGCTAATGACCGTGGTGAAATCCGTTTATTTAATCGGGCTTTAATTTGAGTTAACTTGAATTTTTAATATTAATTATTTAATTTTCGAAATTAATTAATTATTTATTTATTTTCCGAAAATTCAACTGGATGGCCCGTGACCGGAAATTTATGCCGGTGATCGTGGTGCAGTCCGTTTATTTAATTGGGCTTTATTTTGAGCTAAACGGAATTTTTAATATTTAATAATTAATTTTCGAAATTAATTAATTAATTAATTATTTTTCAGAAATTAAGATTGAGATGGTCGACGACTGAAATCTTGTGCTGATCGTCGTGGCGCAATCCGTTTACTTAATTGAGCTTTGATTTGTGCTGAATTGATTTAATTGTGAATTTTTAGGATATATTCCTAAATGGTTGTGATTAATTATTTCATTGAGAAATCGTTGAGTATTGATTGTTGATATTGAAAGTGGTCGAGTGGGACCGTAAAGCCATTGAATATTGAAAGTGGTCGAGTGGGACCGTAAAGCCATTGAATATCGAAAGTGGTCGAGTGGGACCGTAAAGCCATTGAGTATCGAAAGAGGTCGAGTGGGACCGTAAAGCCATTGAGTATCGAAAGAGGTCAGCCATTGAATTTTGAAAGTGGTCGAGTGGGACCGTAAAGCCATTGAGTATCGAAAGTGGTCGAGTGGGACCGTAAAGCCATTGAATATCGAAAGTGGTCGAGTGGGACCGTAAAGCCATTAAATAGTGAATGTTGTCGAGTGGTGGACTATGTCTTCCACCTATGCTTAAGATGTGATCTGAGGATCATGATTCGTATTTGGGGATTGAGATGGAATAACCGAATCGACCTAGAAATGGTCCGACTAACATGTAATCGACTAGGTCGATTGATCATTGCTTTGATGTGATGTTGTGAATTGATTGACTAATTGGAAATGACCGTGAGTGGTCTTGTTGGCATATAATCGACTAGATCGATTTGATCAATGCTTCGATCGGTGATATGATTGCTTGGGTGCCTATTATGAATTGTACTGACTTGCAGGTGGGATCTGAGGCCAAGGTAAGTCCCCTGACCTGTGCGTGTTTAGGCAGCCTATAGTATAATGGTTTACTAATCGGGCTTAGTGGGGTAGAACTCGCTGAGACGTAGTCTCATCCCAGTTTGGGGAAAACATTTTAGGACTCCGATGAGAAGCTAATGAGGAGAAGTCTGAGAAGGAGAACTCGGAGGTGAAACCTGAGGAGAAGGATTTTTGGAAGAAGAAGATAATACCGAGAGAGATCTTGAGTATGACCCGGATGGGCTGAGATTCTATCTTCTTTTGAGAATCTCATTTTGATGTGAATAGTTATGAAGTGGTTTGTGTTTTGTATAAAAGTTTGGTTATAAGTTTCAATATGAAAAATATGACCCTGCTTTTTCTATCCCATTGTTTTATTGTTTGGGGATTTATAACTGCTTCCGCATGTGCATAATAATTGAAAGGGTCAGCGATACATTGTCCTGGGATATCGCATTTTAAAATCAACCAAGTAGAAGGATGTGTGCGTACTTGAGGATCGGGGCATGACAAGCTTTCATTAGAGGATCCAAAAATAATATCATCAACATATATTTGAACAAGTAGAAAACTTTCGCTTTCTCTTTTGATAAATAGAGTAGTGTCTACTTTACCTTTGACAAAGCCGTTCTGAATTAAAAACTTACTCAGCATGTCGTACCAAGCTCGAGGTGCTTGTTTTAAACCATACAAGGCCTTTTTTTGTCTGAATACTAAGTCTGGTTTCCTTGGGTCTTCAAACCCAGGTGGTTGTTCCACATAGACTTCCTCATGGATAAATCCATTCAGGAAAGCACTTTTGACGTCCATTTGGAATAACCTGAAATTCTTATAACAAGCAAAAGCAAGTAATAATCGAATTGCTTATAACCTTGCTACTGGTGCGTAAGTCTCATCATAGTCTATCCCTTCTTCTTGCGTATATCCCTTGGCCACGAGTCTTGCTTTGTTTCTTACGACTTTTCCTTTCTCGTTCATCTTGTTCCTAAAAACCCATTTAGCTCCAATAATAGATTTACCTTTTGGTTTAGGACTCCCAGACATCATTAATGTTGAATTGTCTGAGTTCTTCTTGCATAGCTTCAATCCAGCTTTCATTAGATAAAGCTTCTTCTATGCTTTTGGGTTCTATTTCGGAAATAAGAGCCATAGCACTAGACTCTTCGCGCCTTTTGGATCTTGTGCGTATTCCTTCATTAATGTCGCCAATAATGAGATCTTTGGGATGACTGGACTTATGCTTCTAGTTACTGGTTGATTTGTCAGGTTGATGATCACTTCCTTCATTTGAATCTTCAATAACCACTTGTTGCTGAGCTTTCAAGGTCTGAGCTGCTTCTTGAGATTTAGACTTTGTAGAGTCTGGAGCAGGATCAAATTCTTCAAGATGAGTCTGAATAGATTCATTTTGCATAGAATCTTGGAATTTGACATTCATTAATTCCTCCACAGATTGACTCTTCTTGTTATAGATTCTGTAGGCTTTGCTTGAGGTAGAATATCCAAGGAAGATGCCTTCGTCTAATTTTTCTTCAAACTTACCAACTCGATCATTTGCATTTTTCAATATAAAGCATTTGCATCCAAACACATGAAAATATGAAACAATAGGCTTCTCTCATTTGAATAACTCATAGGGGTTTTTTTTTTTCAGAATAGGCCTTAGAAAAACTCTATTAATAATATAACATGCTGTTGAAACCGCTTCAGCCCAAAATCGTGAAGAGATGTTACTTTCAATTAAAAGAGTTCTAACTATTTCTTCAAGCGACCTATTCTTTCTTTCCACAACTCCGTTTTGCTCTGGAGTATATGGAGAGGAGAACACGTGCTAAAAACCAGATTCATCACAAAATTTTGTAAAATCTTGATTTTCAAATTCACCTCCGTGGTCTGTTCTTATACTTGAAATAACATACCCTTTTTCATTTTGAACCTTTTTAGCAAACTTTTCAAAGTAAGAGAAGGTTTCAGACTTACTTGTCAGGAAATATACCCAAGTAAATCATGAGTAGTCATCCACAATTACTAGGCAATATTTCTTACCTCCAATGCTCTGAATCTGGTTGGTCCAAAGAGATCCATATGCAGAAACTGCAGTACACGATTAGTGGAAACTTGATTTATTGGTTTAAAGGAATTTCTTACATACTTTCCCAATACGCATGGTGTACATAGATCAGACTTTTGGTATGATAAATTGGTAGACCACGAACAAGCTTCTTTGCTGAAATTTTGGCTATCTGCTTCATATTGATGTGTCCAAGCTTTCTGTGCCATAAGCTCGCTTCGTCTTGAATTGAGATTAGGCATTTGAATTCATTTGGTTTCACATCCAAGAGGTAGATATTTCCATCTCTTCGACCCATGAATGACTGAGTAGAATCTTTACTGGTTCCTGAACATATTCCCTCTTGAAAGTTGATTTTGAAACTGGTATCACACAGCTAACTGATACTAAGCAGATTGTAGTTGAGTCCTTCCACTAAAGACACATTGCTTATTGTGAGGTTTCCAATCTTTACAGTTCCAAATCACACAATTCTTCCTTTGCTGTTTCCTCCAAATGAGACTTTTCCACCATTTACTTGAACGAGCTTTATGAAGCAATTTGAATCTACTGTCATATGTCTTGAGCATCCACTGTCCAGATACCATTTTACCTTTTTCTTGATAGCAACCTGCATTTAAAAAAGAGACTCAAGCTTTCTTTGGTACCCATATTTTCTTGGGTCCATTGGTGTTAGTATGATATGCGGTTTTTGTCCATACTTTCTTAACAGGTTTCCAAACCATAGGACATTCTTTTTCAAAATGATCTGCACTATTGCACTTTGAACATCTGAGAGCATTTCGACCTCTTTGGTTTTACAAAAACCTTTTTGAAATGATTTTTGTAAGCATCTCTTGTGGGTCTATGCTTAATTCTTTCATTTACTTTAGGAAAATCAATTAAAGGAATGGTTTCTGCTGTCATTCCTAAACCAGATTTATTGAAATAAGGTCTTTGGACTGAAAGAATTTTCTCAAGTTTCTCAGATCCTATTGAAAATCTTTTTGAAATATTTGATATGTCATTTTTTAAAAATTCATTTTCTTTTAAAAGATTATCGTTGCTTTCTTTAAGAATAGAAACATTCATGTCTAAGCATTTCAACTTTTCTTTCAAAACATTTTCATGTTGTTTTAGTGCAGAATTTTCCTTTTTAAGTTCGGATATCCTTTTAAGAGAAGTCTTAAGACTAAAACACAGCTCATCAATGTATTTAGAAACCTTAACAGGGATTTTAAAGTTACTCACCTCAAATTCACTGTCTGAATCTAAGTCTGTCTCGGAGATTGAATCTGAATCCAATTGTGCCATCAGACATATATTAGCATAATCATCATCACTTTCTTCACACTCTGTATCACTCCAGGTTTCTGCTTTAAGAGCCTTTCAATACTTTTCAGCTTTTCATTTCTTCTTCCTCATAAGAGGACAGTTGGGTCTAATGTGTCCCTTTTTCTTACATTCAAAGCAGACTACATCTTTGTTTGATTCATCATCCTCAACAGACTTAGTGTGTTGCTTTTGAAAACTCTGTCTCTTTGGATTGAATCTTCTTCCTTTTCTGTTCAGCTTTCTAAATCTTCTTATCATGAGAGCAAGCTCCTCATCATCCATATCGTCTTTAAAATCTGTAACATCATAATCATCATTGAATTATAATGCAATGGATTTCTTACCTTTAGGATCTTCGTTTTCATTGATTCGTTCCGCTTCATAAGACTGAAGAGTCCCGACCAACTCATCAACATATAGTGGCATGATTCTTTGTGTCTCTCTTATTGAGGTCTTTATGTGATTCCAATCCTTGGAGAGTCCATGCAGTAGCTTGTTTACCTTCATGGGATCAGAAATTGGTTGACCTTGATTTTCAAGACCATTCACGATTTCTGTAAAACGACTAAACATGTCAGTTATAGATTCTCCTAATTTCATTTTGAAGGTTTCGTATTGACCAAGGAGAATGTTGATTCTGGTCTCTTTCACTCGATCGATTCCTTCATAGGTAATATGTAATCTATCCAGACTTCTTTTGTTTGTAACACAAGAAGATATTCTGTTATATTTAGTAGGTGACAAAGCACAATATAAAGAATAAATTGCTTTTGCATCAAGAGCCTGTCTCTTGATTATCTCTTCCTGAGTCATTTCACTAAACTCAACAGCATCTTTTCCTCTCTCTGAGACAGGTGCAACTTTAGGAGTGATTCCTCTTTCTACAACGTCCCATTCCAGAGGATCCTTTGATCTTAGAAACGCTTTCATCTTATTTTTCCAAATGTTGTAATCATTTCCATCAAAGTAAGGTGGTCTGGTATTGCTTTACCCTTCCACCAGCCCTGGAGCTAACATACTAGCCATGGATTTTTAATTCTGAAGTAAAACACTTCAAACAAAGTGAGTACACAGGCTCTGATACCAATTGATATAGCTAGTATAAGCACCTAGATGGGGGTGAATAGGTGTAAAAACAATTTCTCAAGATAAGAGAGCAATACTAGGCAGACAATAGAAATGAAGTTCTCCTTTAACAAAACGAATTATGATCAAAGTAAAGCAGAGAGTAGGGAAGAGAAAATTGAATACAAGATTTATAGTGGTTCAGCTTATTCCAAGCCTACATCCACTCTTCCGCACTGACAGCCCACCGGCTGGATTCCACTATGAACAAAAGAGATGTTACAGCAATGCTTTTCCCTTGATTCCACAGTGTAGATACTCTACCACACTTCCTCAAGGTATCTCAAAATATAGACTCTCTTTTGCGTACAAGATTTCGCTCAGTAAATGAATTGACTAAGAACAAGGAGCTTCAGACTTTGGAATTCTTCTATCACGCACACACTCGAACAACTAGAATGTCTTCCTTATATACTCCTTTATGCCATCATACCCGTTGGCACTTACCAAAAGAATTCTTCCAATCATCCCGTTGGACAAAATCAATTAGGAAGATCATTCAAGCTATTTAAGGAACATGTCGATAGCCCATCAATCCTGCTCGCCCATACAATCAGGATCTCGGTTTCCATAAGTAGAACCTTCCAAGTATACTTCGCCAATCATCGGATCCTTAATCAATCTTGATTCGAATAAAGAAATCCATTATGTCATATCCAGCCAAGAGATCTTCGTCAGTCGATAAGATCAAATCCTTTAACGAAACATCCAGTCCTGAATAGACCTTCTTCGACAAACTAGAAACTGTCAATGAGGATAGACTTTGAGTCTTGAGTCTGGCAGTCCGGAGGTCTTCAGACTTTAAATAGTAGAGTCTACAAATCTTCAGACTAGACTGATGGAAACGTTTTGTCAGCTTCAAAATATTCCAGAAAGATTTCTCCAATAAGCCTGACTGTAATAACTCAAAACCCAAGAACTTGGCTAAACTTATTTGTCCAAGAACCATTCCTGCCTCGGCACCCCACATCTGAAATAGATATTTTGTCATCCCCAGGATTTCTATGACAAGACCAAGCAGATAAAAGGGAACATATGACAAGAACAAGCAGATAGAGGAAACCAAATAGACTAATTGGTGACGATGATGCATAGAACACTACTATATACACTATGTTGTCACCGTGTCAAACGAGGAAACCCTGAATAAATCCAAGTGCTCCAAATTCCATAAGTTTGGAGTCATCAGATTGGATATACTTGCTCTGTCTCCTCTCCTAGCTATAGAGCTGCATCACAATCAGGATTGTAAGAGACTGCCAAATATTCTGCAATAGCGAAGCTTCTGAGTTTTAGGCCAAGTAAAACTGTCACCCCTGACAACCACATCTCAAAGGTGGAGAAATTGCTCAAGCTGTATATGAAGATAAACACAGTGATTGCATATACTTTTTGTTAAATATGTCTCGAGTTTAAGCCGAAGTGACAAGCCGAATTTTGAAAAAAATTGAAATAAAGAAAGATTGGTGTATTTGGAAGTTTGGCCTGAAATAAGAAAGTCCAAACATGGACTTGGACTTGGACATGCGAACCAAGACAAAAGATAAAAAAGGGAGGGGTTCTTTACCTGCAGCGTGTCACCGAAGAAGGAATTATTCGGTGGGGCCAAGGTCAAATCTTTGACCGTGGAGGCACACACGCACACGCACACGTATATATATGAGGATTCACTTTCTTCTTTTGAAAGTGTGCGTGGGATGGCCGAAAGTCACAGCGAGAAAACCCGAAGCCGCAGAGGTTCGACGATCCAAGAAGCCGCATGTTAGAGGAGTTTTTCGCACATCCGCACCGCTTGCAAAATCCGCGAAAGAGATCTTTTTTCGGGGGGTGTTGCTACTGCACCCGTGCGAGAGAAAAGGAGGAGCCGCATGTCTTCAAGCTGAAGCGCGATCAAGAAAAAAGAGTTCTTTTTCAGCGTTTGTTTTGAGCTTGTGTGATAATTTTGTGCCGTGACTTAGGTTTGGATTAAATTGGGGTTTGGGAAACACCGAGAGAGTGTTTGAGTGATTTGAGTGTGTAATCTCCTTGTATCGCTTGATTTATAGTGAAATTCGCTGCTGCTCTCCCCGTGAACATAGGTCTTTACGATTGAACTACGTAAATCTGGTGTCCGATTTATTTTCTTTTTCTGTCTATATTTTGTTCAATCGCTCGCCCAATCGCAACAAGTGGTATCAGAGCTAGGTTTGGATAAGTTGAAGCGAATCGATGGCGACAGAAGAAGTAAAAGGGAGAATCAACAGATTTGATGGGAAGGATTTTAGTTTCTGGAAGATGCAGATTGAAGATTATCTTTACCAGATGAATCTGCACTTGCCTTTATTTGGTGAGAAACCAGAGACGATGAAGCAAGCTGATTGGGATTTGTTGGATAGACGAGCTATGGGTGTTATTCGGCTGACGTTGGCTCGTAACGTCGCGTTTAACATCCTGAAGGAGAAGACCACTACTGATTTGATGCAAGCCCTGTCGGATATGTACGAGAAGCCCTCTGCGATCAACAAGGTCAGTTTGATGCAACGTCTATTTAACTTGAAGATGAAAGAAGGTACGTCATTTGCAGATCATATCAATGAATTCAATGTGATTGTGAGTCAATTAAGTTCAGTTGAGATTGATTTTGAAGATGAGGTACGTGCTTTGATTCTATTATCCTCATTGCCTGATAGTTAGAATACTAACGTTATTGTTGTTAGTAATTCCTCTGGGTCAACAAGTTTGACGTTTGATGGGGTTCGAGATTTGATTCTGAGCGAGGACATTCGTAGAAGAGAATCTGGCGAATCTGCATCTACTGCTCTAGTAGGTGAAAATAGAGGAAGATCTATAACACATATGGGTAATGGTAGTACTAATATGAACATACGTAGTCAATCTAGGACTGTTAATGTTGTTTGTTGGAGCTGTGGCAAGAGGGGGCATCTTAGAAGGGATTGCCTTAAGCTGAAGAATGAGAAGGGTAAGGGACTTATAGTTGATTTTGCAGATAATGTTGCAGCTGTAGTAGATAATGCTGATTATGTCTTGTCTATCGCTGATTATTCATCGTTTGATGGATGGATTATGGATTCTGGTTGTTCTTTTCATGTCACACCAAATAGAAACTGGTTTATCTCTTATCAGTGCATGGGTAGTGGTAAAATCTAGTCAGGGAACAACGCTGAGTGCGATGTTGTGGGTGTTGGTGATTTTAAAATCAGAATGCATGATGGTATCGTGAGGACATTGACTAGAGTGAGGCATGTTCCAGAATTGAAAAAGAACTTAATTTCCTTGGGTGCCCTAGATTCAGCTGGTTGCAGGTATTCTTCAAAAGGTAGAGTTCTAAAGGTTGTTCGAGGTGCCCTAGTGATAATGAAAGGAATCAAGCATAATGGCCTGTATAAACTTCAAGGTGAGACAATGATAAATTTCGCTGCGGAGACATTGGATGCATCTGTTCGAGAGTCTTTTGACTACTCGAGGAAGACCTGGGTGTTTGTGCCAAGGCACAAGTTTGATGCTGGTGTCAGGATCTTGCAGTCAAGAGCTTTGATCGAGACGGAGACTGGTAAGTCGATCAAACATGTGCAGATTGACAATAGCATGGAGTTTTGCTCGGAGCTGGCAAATAAATTCTGCATGAAAGAGGGCATAGTGAAACACCGCACTAGTGCCAATAAATCACAACAATTTGCAGAATTGTTGAGCAGAACATTACTAGAGACGGCCCGAAAAATTATCTCTAGTGCTGGTATAGCTAGGAGAATCCTAGCTGATGTGCTAAGTACGGTAAGCTGCCTGGTGAATAGATCTCCATCAACTACTATTGAATAGCGAATTCCTGAAGAAGTGTGGTCAGGTAATGTTGCTGATTATTCTGTTCTTAGAATATTTCGTTGCCCGTATTATTTTCGAACGAGTGATGGTAAGCTCGATGGGAGGGCAAGGTGCATATTCCATGGCTATGCACAAAGTGAAGGGGGCGACCAATTGTGGTGCCCGGATATAAATTCACCTGTTAACAGCAGAGAAATTACCCTTGATGAGTCTCCAATACTTCTAGCTAGGAGTTTTTGTGGCAGTGTTAATACGGATCTGAATGATGTTCAGCTTGAGGTGGAGTTGCAACCAGAAACTCCTGAGGTAGCGAGTACAGGTACTAGCAAAGTAATCGACACAGATAGTGCTCATAGCGAGGTGGAGCCTATAGAGCCAATGGTTGTTGTAACTGCTGAAATTAACAAGGTACGTGTTCGATCTCCTGATAGATATGGATGCAATAATGGTTTTGCTTTATCTGCGGATGAGGAAGTTGCGTCAGAAAATCCTTGCGGAGCAGTTAAAGGTGCATGTGCAGTTGGTATTTTGATGAGGTCCTCAGTTATGGCAAAGTTCAAGCGAGCCTTGGACTTGGATAATATATGCGGCGGTTAAGCCCATTGGGAGCTATGGGAAAGTAGCAGCAGAGTTTGAATTTTTGCGAAGCGATTGTGACTTAGCTCAAACATCGAGCCAAGGTGGAGATTGATAAATATGTCTCGAGTTTAAGCCCCAAGCGAAAAGCCGAATTAGGAAATAAATTGAATAAAGAAAGATTGGTGTATTTGGAAGTTTGGCCTGAAATAGGAAAGTCCAAACATGGACTTGGACTTGGAAGTGCGAACCAAGACAAAAGAAAAAAAAAGGGAGGGGTTCTTTACCTGCAGCGTGTCACTGAAGAAGGAATTATTCGGTGGGGCCAAGGTCAAATCTTTGACCGTGGGGGCACACACGCACACGCACACGTATATATATGAGGATTCATTTTCGTCTTTTGAAAGTGCGCGTGGGACGGCCGAAAGTCACTGCGAGAAAACCCTACGAAGCCGCAGAGGTTCGACGATCCAAGAAGCCGCATGTTAGAGGAGTTTTTCGCACATCCGCACCGCTTGCAAAAGCCGCGAAAGAGATCTTTTTTCGGGGGGTGTTGCTACTACACCCGTGCGAGAGAAAAGGAGGAGCCGCATGTCTTCAAGCTGAAGCGCGATCAAGAAAAAAGAGTTCTTTTTCAGCGTTTGTTTTGAGCTTGTGTGATAATTTTGTGCCGTGACTTGGGTTTGGATTAAATTGGGGTTTGGGAAACACTGAGAGAGTGTTTGAGTGACTTGAGTGTGTAATCTCCTTGTATCGCTTGATTTATAGTGAAATTCGCTGCTGCTCTCCCCGTGGACGTAGATCTTTACGACTGAACCACGTAAATCTGATGTCCGATTTATTTTCTTTTTCTGTCTATATTTTGTTCGATCGCTCGCCCAATCGCAACACTTTTAATGGAAACCAAAGGTTCTTCTCGTCCTTTCAATGAGTTGTCTTCCTATGATCCAGCATAGGAGGAGCAAAATGTAGCCAAACGATATGTGATTGGGTGTCACCAAGTAAACTGTTAGGAGGATTGTCAAAAAAAAGCAATATACGTGCCACACGAGCAATATACAGATAGAAACTTCTGCCCCATTGCACCAAGAAATGACTTCTCTCTAGAAAATTGAAAGGATATATTACATTTTAGAAATGCAAATTACAAATACCTGTCGTATAATTTAGAAAAACAATAACAAAATCTTCCACTATAAACCTCTACAAATGAATCTGGCATTATGAATAGTGCATAACTAGTCAAAAGTCTACCACCATATCTAAATAGATAAGGTCCAGTCATTACTCGCATGCAATTAAGTCAGTGGATAATCAATTTTCACGCAGAAACTCCATGGGAGAATTTAAAGAGTGTGTCCCTAGAACGAAAGGGTGGAGTCTTGAACATATTTAAGCCGCCATCAACAGAGAATGAAAATGGCAGCACTCCAAGTCATTTACTCAAAAGAAAGCAGCAAGTGACGACTCAAACTCGACAAAAGGGACGGCTCGTTCAAATCGAGCATGCTGGTGGACTAGGGAAAACGAGACCCAGTTACTGTTTCGGTTCCGGAGTTCCCAGAGAGAAGTGTTTGACCGCGGATATCCCTACCCGGCTTGGCGACAACGGCTAGAAGGCGTAGCTGAAGCGAAACAAGCTATGGTCGACCGCCTCGCTGTTGCACCGAGCCCAAGATCATCAGGATAAAAATGGATTCAACCCAAAGAAAACTCACCGGGAATTCGAGCCCCGGGGAATAGGTAGCCACGGGCTTGAGGGTGTCGGCTGGAGATCGCCGGTTTATGTTGGGGATGGCCGAGTAACGCTTGTCCGAGAACGAAGTTTGGCTCCTGGGTCTCACTTTCTCTCAGTCCATCCTTCCGCTCACTCTCGATTCTCTCTCCGCTTCACCCTTTGCTCAGTCTCTCAGATCTCACTCTCTCTGTTGCTCTCACTATCTCCAGCCTCCCCCGATGAACTTGAGAACACAGTCGCCTGTCTTTCCTCTCTTATCTGGCTCGCCCCTTCTCTCTCTCTCGAGCTCGCCTTCTCACTCTCACCAGCTCTCTCTCTCTCTCTCTCTCTCTCTCTCTCTCTCTCTCTCTCTCTCTCTCTCTCTCTCTCTCGGTTGCTCTTCCTCGGCCGAACAAACCCAAGAAAACCAAAGAGACCCCCCTTCCCTTTGTTGCCTTTCTCTCCCTTTTATCTCGTTTCTCTCTCTTTCTTCAAGGACGAGACCAGCTGGCTTCGTACCGCACGACACTCCTGGGCGAACGTTGCGTGCAGCCTCGCGTCCTTGCATCCTTCGGCCAGCGACCACTCTCTGTTTTGTCCTGAAGCTGACGTCCAAGTGAGGGAAGGAGGAGGAAGGAGGAAGGAGGAAGAAGAGCGAGCTGGGCCACGGAAGAAGAAAGGTGGGCCGCGCCTGGGAAATAGAAGGAATAGAAGCGAGCTGGGCCACAAGGGGGGGAAAGAAAGGGGAAAGGAGGGGTCGGGCTAAGGCTGGCCCTAGCCCGGCCCGGCTACGTTTTTATTTTTTGTTGATTTTTTTCTAATATTAATTTTAAATTTTTTTATTTTTAATACTAGTAATGCAAATGTTCCTAATGTCTATATGCAATGCAATTTAACGAAAATGCGATGCAATTTAACGAAAATGCGATGCATTTTAATGAAAATTATTTTTTTTACTTTTTTACTTTTTTTAGAGACTAATCCATAATTTTCTATACAACTAAGTTCTAAATAAAAAAGGCAAAATTTAGATGTCAAAAACAAATAATAACATTTTTTTTTCATTTGATTGAACAATAGTAATAGATCAGTTCATTTATTAAGTGGTTCTATTATGGGAAAGAGATGACAATTGTTCATAGATCTAACACAATTACAGGAGAGTGATTGTAATATTGAAGTTGATAGTGAATAAGTAAACATTGTTTTTATTTTTTTATTTATTTTTTTTGCAAACTTGAATATTGCATGTATAGTCTTTGTGCAACAATGAAGTTAGTGAGGTTCTAGTCAATGCGCGTCGGTCCCATCACTAGAAATTATCAAATTGCTTTCTTTCTTTGATAATGTGTTACACCATCCAAGAAGCACTAACTCTTGTTTTTCCTTTTATTTTTGTTATACAAGTTAATACTCCCTTTGATAGTCTATCTTGGTTACCAATTTTATTTTTTTGTCAGTAATGAAAGAGCTCATACAGTGAAATACGACATTTTTTTTCCTTTTTTCATCTTCACAATTTATTGAATCCACACTCATGGAATATTATCCTTGAAAATAAAATTGAATGCCAATGCCTCACTTGAAGGATTTTGATTCAATTTAGAGTACATAACAGTCCAATCGATTCTTTTTTTACTGAAGTAAAATTGATTCCTAAAGAGTCAATTTGCCAAGAAAAGTTAAATCTGAAAACTGCAGAGAAGTTTCAGTTTCTTTTCAAATCAATGTGAAAGCCACACCATAAATAATTCCAACACCGTGTTTTTGTGGCCTTGACTGCAAGGGCTGCAATTTCCACATGAGACCTACTTTTTCTTCACTAGACTTTGTGTTGACGGCTGACTTGGAAATTTGCATCTATAGTCTTTGTGTGATGATGAAGTTAGTGAGGTCCTAATCAAGATGCGTCAATCCACCACTAGATATTGTCGTGTTACTTTCTTTCTTTCATAACATTTTACACCATCCAAGAAGCACTTATTTCTTATTTTCCTTTTACTTTTGCCAAAGGCGACATTAGACAAGTTAATATTCTTGTTCATAGTCTATTTTTGTTACCAATTTCTGTTTTTTGTCAAAAATAAAAAGCTTAGATGATAAAATACGACTTCTTTTTCCTTTTCGTCTTCACAATTTAACGAAGGGACACTTATGGAATATTAGCATTGAAAAGAAAATAGAATGCCAATGCCTCACGATTTTGTTCGTTCTAGAGTACATGACATACAAATCGATTCTCTCTTTTTCTTTTTTCTTTTGGTTTAAAATTGATTTTTTTTTTTTTATGATACTAAGAAAAGTCATTATGGAAACTGCAGAGAATTTTCTTTTTTAATCAATGCGAAAGCTATACATAACTAATTCCAACTTTGTGTTTTGTCACCATAAAAGCAAGGGCTGCAATTTCTCCGTAAGATCCATTTTTTCTTCGCTAGACTTTGTTTTATTATTTGACTGGGAAATTTGTATCACCGACGACTCCCGACTCTTTTCATTCATGTAACTGGGCCTCCGTCACATTACCAATTAACAAAAACTTCCATTGCATCACATCAAATGACAGAGACGATTAAGTCTTTGAGCTTTATGAGCATGTTCCATGTTTTGCTTTTCATATTGCACGTTCTGCTGCTACTGGGGACGAGTTATGGTGTGAAGAAGAATAACTTGTGCGCCACTTCATCTTACGGTGAGATCCGTGACATACACTATCCCTTTCGATTGAAAGGCGACCCAAAATGCTGCGGCTGCTCTAAGTATGAGCTAGTTTG
Organism: Eucalyptus decipiens; assembly: GCA_014182575.1. NCBI lineage: Eukaryota > Viridiplantae > Streptophyta > Magnoliopsida > Myrtales > Myrtaceae > Eucalyptus > Eucalyptus decipiens. The sequence continues at coordinate 16,928,132 of CM024616.1, forward strand.
TGAAAATGATCTTACTTTTCTATATCTATATCTAGTTGATATTATGTGAAGTCGATTAACTATTCTACTTTTGATCATATAAATGATTTTTCGGGTACAATCACGGTGGTTGACAATGGATCGCAAAATGGTAATTGCTCCTCTCCTACGTCACTCATTGGCGAGCTCCAACTTTAGCGCTAATGATCCAAACCGTGGTGGTCCTTCGCCCTTTGCTGAGCCGGTGGTCTTCATGAAGTGCTCACAGCCTGTTGTTTCTGCTTTGTATATCAATAATGAACCATGTATTGAGGAAGTATACCTTTCTGATACACCCCCTAATTTTTCCCAAATGAAAGCATACTCACACTTTGTATGGGCCTCATCTACAAATACGGGACATCAAGGATTCTTGCAACATAACCATGATCACTTTCTTATTGATCTAGGAAGTGGATCGGTATAAACGTGTGAGCTCACCGTAGAAGGACCTCCACAACATGATGGCTAAAGGGTTCGAACTCTTTTATTATAAACCTTATTCGTGGGAAATATTCCAGATTTGCGTGATAAGTTTCAGAAACCAAATGACGTGGTGCGACCAATATTACTTCTGTAAGCTAACTTTCCCTAAGGCTTTTCTTTCTTTACTCTCTTACTTTGTTTCTTTCTTCTTCTTGATCTTCATCCTTTTCTTAAATGTTAGCTCTACTGAGGGATCTTATCAAAATTTACTTACTCAGTGATGTGGCATGTTTCAATTGGATATTACAATACGTTTGGTTCAATTTATTAAATCATCACTTTCTTTAATAACAGATAAAAAAAGTTGCCACATTCGTTTGGTGAAAAAGTTTAGTAGAATTGGCGTGTATTGCTCCTTTAGTTTGCAACTATGGAGCTTTTTTGGACGTGACATTATTTCTATATATTTTTTTGGGCCTTATTCACTAAAAAACGTCCAACTTTAAATTTAGTCCAAATTCTGTTTCAAACTCTTTTTTATCAGAAAAACCTAAACTTAGGTCAGCCCAAATTTGCCTCAATCTTTTCTTTGTCTGGAAAAAAACCTCAAACTTTAGGCCTAATCCCAAACCTAGCTCGAACTTTTTTTTTTTTTTTGTCTAAAAGAATAAACACCAATTTTTACTCTAATCCCAATCTACCCATTAGCCCTAAGTCCAAAAATCACCGTTAGTCATCCCTAATTTTCATATCTTAGAATAGCTTCATTTTGAAAATAATTTTCCATGTCACCTTACTGAAGCGGATTTGTTAATGATGTGGAAATGCCACGTCAAGTTAGGACTGGACCATGGGGATAGGTTTGGGAAGATATTAAAAGTTGGTGATTTTTTAAAACAAAACAAAATTTGAGGCAAATTTGGGACTGTACCTAAAGTTTAGGGTTTTTTCTGAGACAAAAAAAGTTCAGGCTAAAATTGGACTAGAACTTAAGGGTTTTTTGGGAATTAGGTCTTTTTGGGAAAAATTGTTCAATTTAATAGTAGCTCGAGTCCCTTGAATCGCTTTTATTGTTATGGGGATTTGTGAACATTTGGTACATTTAAGAGAACAAAAGCAAAAATGTGTTTCTTCAAAAGAAAAGATCATGCAAAGTTAACATGGATTTCATGAGTGAATAGGATAAAGTCGGATCTGGGCGCTATCTAGAAAAGTGAAACTCGTTCGCTCTTTTTTTATTCTAGACTTCTCCACTTGCAAATTTCAATGAACAAAAGTGTGTCTTTGCACTTTGCAGTGATTGCATGAATTTATCTTTCACTAGGGGTATATCTTAGCGTGAATTGCTTCTTCACTTATTGGTCTTTAATTCTTATTAACCATATTTAGTAATCTCTCACAAATTCTCTTACTAGCTACAGATGATTCTACGCGAATCATGGGCGAATTTGCTGGAATTGCGGCATGGAATCTCGTCTTTGTCTTTGGTATGGTAAGTCATTTTCTCTTCACACCTATGAAGCTCTCATTCAGCACTCTAACAAACAAAATTTGTATGTGTAAAAAAAATTATCACACTATGCTAATTGAAGGCCAAATTTCTCCGCAGTCCAATTTGTAGCAGCAAAATTCATACTTGGAGCTCCATGTGTGTTGATACTTCTAATCTTGAAGTGGATGAGAAGGCATCAAGCGACTGACGCAAACATCAAAGAATTCCTATGAGCTCACAATAACTTTTTGCCCATAAGGTACTCTTACTCGGATATCAAGAGGATCACAAAAAATTTCAAATGCAAGTTAGGTGAGGGGGGATATAGTTCCATATACAAAGGAATACTTAAAAGCAGCAATGAAGTTACGGTTAAGATTTTGAACAAATCAAAATCTAATGGCCAAGATTTTATAAGCAAAGTGGCCACAATTGGAAGGATCCACCACATTAATGTGGTGCAACTTGGTTTTTGCTTCGATTACTCCAAACAAACTCTTGTCTATGATTTCATGCCAAACGGATCTTTGGATAAACACATTTCCTATATGGATGGTGATGATCCTCTTGATTATAAGAAAATGTATGAGATCTCTCTTGGCATAGCTAGAGGGATAGAGTATCTACATCGGGGATGTGATATGCAAATTCTACATTTTGACATCAAGCCTCACAACATTCTCCTAGACCGAAGTTTCACTCCAAAAGTTTTTGACTTTGGACTTGCAACATTCTCCTACCTTATCGTTGACTGTAGCAAGAGGAACCATGGGTTATATGGCCCTTGAGCTATTCTATAAAGACATTGGTGGCATTTCTTACAAAGCCAATGTTTATAGTTTTGGGATGATATTAATGGAAATGGCTGGTAGAAGGAGAAATCTAAATGCACATGCACAGCATTCGAGACAAATTTACTTTCCTTTGTGGGTTTATGATTGACTCGGCTTTATAATCGCATTTGTACAATCTCCAATGGTACGACTCTACTGAAAACGCTCTTTGAACTATTGCTCTGGCAGGACCTCGATAAACATTTGTCACATTGGAACATGTTTTTTTTTTTTTTTTTTTTTGCACGAATTCAACCAAACTACAGACTTGAGACCTAGCTTTTCCCAAAAACTTCAATCCTATTTGGAGCTGGAGGTGTCTGTCACTCTATTTTTCACGGTCTTGAATGCATATTCAATCCATTTATTTCAATCAATGTGTTTACAGTAACTTCTACCTAGATTCGAATATCACGAAAATTGAGTCGACGTGTCATTTAGGAAGGAAAATAAGTGAAGTGAGTCTTTCTGTAGAATGATTGATAGACAGGTAGTATATATTAAAGCATTCTTCCCACGAGAAAAATGTCAGAATATGCTTCTGCAAAACTTCTCAAAAGCAAATAACTCTGCCGGCTTGTTTCATAGGTACCTTCCTTCTTTATGCGGTGATTAACACCACAGGGATGGTGTTCGCGATCACGGTGGTCCTTGAAACGCAAGGGAGGAGTCTTGAGCAGATTCAAGCAGCTATCAACAGAGAATGAAAATGGCAGCACTCTTCCTTGTAGTCCCATTTCACCTTACATGACACTTGCAGTATGGAGATGGAAAATGATTATGAAGCAGGTAACATGATCTTTTGTTTGATAAAACGATGTTATTGTTGAAATCTGTCAGTTCATTCAGTTTTATTGCGGGAAAGAGATGCGGTATTTTACAGGAGAGTGAGTGATTCATCTAGAAGAATAATACTTCAATTGCTAGTGAAAAAGCATGTATTGCTTTATCTTTATGGATGTGAATATTGCACCTATAGTCTTCGTGCGTGTCGGGCAATGACGAAGCGACTTCCAAATTGAGGCTCACGTCCATCTATTGCTGGTTGAGAAATTATTGTATGGCCTTTATTTTTTTCTCGTAATGTGCAACGATAGTCTTCAGTGCCGCTATTAATCTTTTTAGTTACAAATTTCATTTTCGTCAAAAATGAAAAATCCTATACTATGAAACAGATTATTATTTTTCTATAGTATTTTATGGCACTGAATGAATTGATAGTTGATACATCAATTTGCATAGTTTATGTCCAAATCTTTTGGTGTACGTGCAAGAGATAATATAGGATACTTTCACCAAGAGATTTTCTACTTAAAAATTTGACTAATCATTGCTGAATATTTAATGATGATATAGAAAGCAACTAAGGTATCATTGCGTGGGGAACTGCTCGCAGAACAAACCAATTTCCAGAAAGGGTAATATGCAATAAAAAGAAAACTAAAAACGTAATCAGTAATAATATTACTACAAAAAATTGAACATGTGCAGTTAAAATGTCAATGGATGCGTCGGTTAAAATAAACTTTGCTGTATTATATGAAAATTATATGGTAAGTGCTAATTACAACTATTTGAAGGCGCTTCTATTTCGCTGAGAAGAATTGCTATGCGAAACTCTCAAATGGTAAATTGACTGATAGTCTCATTTGAGCTTACATGACACCTTCAATTCCACACATTCAGATATGGAAGATGATGATGAATTGGGCAACAACATTTCTTTAATTTGATAAAATGACAATAATATTGAAATTGATCAGTTCAATCATTAAGTGGTTCTGTTATAGGAAAGAGATGATAGTATTGTTTATAGATCTAGCACAATTGTGGGAGAGTGATTAAAATATTAAAGTTGACAATAAATAAATAAACATCGCTTTATATTTCTTTAGTCAAATTTTGCATCTACACTCTTTGCGTGACGACGGAGTTAGCGAGGTTCTAGTCAAGGCACGTCGGTCCCTCCATAGCAATTATTGTATTGCTTTCTTTCTTTCATAACCTGTTCCACCATCCAAGAAGCACTTACTCCATATTTTCCTTTTACTTTTGCCAAAAGCGACATTATACAAGTTAATATTCCCGTCAATAAGCTATTTTTGTTACCAATTTTTGTTTTTTTGTTAAAAATGAGAAAGCTCATACAATAAAATACGATATGTATTTCCTTTTTGTCTTCACAATTCAATAAGCAACATTTATGGAATATTAGCCTTGAAAAGAAAATAGAACGCCAATGCCTCACTTGAAAGGATTTTTGATTCATTTTAGAATACAAAACATTCAAATCGATTCTTATTTATGGTACTTAGAAAAGTCAATTTAGAAACTGCAGAGAGGTTCTTTTCTAATTAATGTGAAAGCCACATAAAATAATTCCAACACCGTGTTTTGTCACCCGAACTGTAAGGGTTGCAATTTCCACGTGATACATTTATTGGTTGACTTGGACATTTGTATGACCGACGACTCCCAACACTTTTCATTCATATAACTAGGCCTCCATCGCATTACCAATTAGCAAAAACTTTCATTGCATCATATCAAACAATAGAGAGATGATTAAGTTTCTGAGCTCCATGAACATGTTCCATGTTTTGCTTTTCATATTGCATGTGCTGCTGCTACTGGGAACGAGTTGCGGTGCGAAGAAGAATTGCTTGTGCGTCCCTTCATCTTGCGGTGAGGTTCGTGACATACACTATCCTTTTCAATTGGAAGACGACCTGGAAGGCTGCGGCCACTTTGACTATGAGCTAGCTTGTAAAAATAATCGCACCATTCTATATTTGAATGCCGGTCAATATTATGTGAAGTCGATTTACTATGACAATAATTTCGGAGATGATTTCTCTGGTAAAATCACAGTGGTTGACCATGGAGTGCAAAAAAAATTTTGCTCATTACTCCCTCTTTTGGTGAGCTCCAACTTGAGTTATCGGTATTCATACCATAATTATACTTCATTCTCGGCGGTCTTCATGAAGTCTTCGGCAGTCTTCATGAAGTGCTCACAGCCCGTTGCTTCTCCTTCGTATATCAATACTGAACCATGTATTGAGGGGGCATACCCTTCCGATACGCCCCCTAATATTTGCCAAATGAGGTGGTACTCATACGGTGTGTATTTGTTGCCTACAAAGGAAAAAGCTCTACGAGTAGGGGACATCAAGGATTCTTGCAACATCACCATGATGCTTCTCGGGTTATAACCTGACGTGGGAAAGGGACTCTTATAATCGTGTGAGACCAACGTGTCAGGACCTCCCCAACATGATGGCTGAAGGATTAAATCTCTATTATCATGGACGTCCTTCTCCGCCGTCTCCGCCGTCTCCGCCGTCTCCGCCGTATCTGTTGTTTCTGTTGTCTCCGCGGTCTCCTGCTGTCTTCACCATCTTCGCCCTCTGCACCATCTGCGCCATCTTCGTTGTCTGCACTGTCTGTGCCATCTTCGCCGTCTGCACCGTCTCCACCGTCTCCACCATCTCCGACGTCTACACCGTCTCCACCATCTCTGGCGTCTCCTCCATCTCTGCCGTTTGCACTGTCTGCACCGTCTCCGTGGTCTGCGCCATCTGCGTCGTCTCCGCCATCTTCGCCAGTAATTTTCTGTCTTTGCGTGATTTTGTACCCAGAGGTGTGGTGCGAACCATATTACTCCTGTAAGCTGACTTTCTCTGAAGCTTTTCTTCCTTTACTCTTTTACTTTCTTTCTTCTTCTTCTTCATCCTCATCCTTTTCTCAAATGTTAGCTCTACTGAGGGATCTTATCAAAATTTACTTACTGAGTAACGTGGCATGTTTCTATTGGATATTGTAATACATTGGGATTTATTGAGTCATTACTTTCTTTAATACCCAATAAAAAAATTGCCACATCCGTTTAGTGAAAAAGTTCAGTAAGATTTTTTAGTAGATTTGGTGGGCATTGCTCTTTTATTTTACATATGTGGAGCTTTTTTGGACTCGACACTCTTTCTTTTTTTTTTTTATTTTTTTGGGCCTTATTCACTAAAAAAAAATCACAACTTTAAGTTTAGTCCCAATTCTGCTCCGAACTTTTTTTATCTAAAAAAAACCCTAAACTTTAGGTCCAATCCAAATTTGCCTCAAATTTTTCTTCATCTAGAAAAAACCTCAAACTTTAGGCTAAATCCTAAATCTATCTCTAACTTTTATTTTTGTCTAAAAGAAAAAAACATCAATTTTTACTCTAATTGCAAACCCCATCAGCCCTCGACCGAAAATTGTTGTTAGTAGTCCCTAATTTTCATATCTTAGAACGGTTTCATTTTGGAAATAATTTTCCATGTCACCTTACTGAAGTGGAGTTGTTATCGATGTGAAAATGTCATGTCAAATTGGGACCGGACCATGGGGGTAAATTTTGGAATATATTAAAAGTTGGTGATTTTTTTAAACAAAACAAAATTCAAGGCAAATCTAGGATTGTACCTAAAGTTTGGGGTTTCTTTTGAGACAAAAAAGGTTCGGGCCAAAATTGGACTAGAACTTGAGGGTTTTTTAGGGAACTAGGCCTTTTTTTGGGGAAAATTGTTTGATTTGATCGTAGCTTGTGTCCCTTGAATTGATGTTATTGTTATGGGGAACTTATGAACATTTGGTACATTTAGGAGAATAAAAGCGAAAATGTGTTTCTTCAAAAGAAAAGATCATGCAACGATAACATGGATTTCATGAGTGAATAGAATAAAGTCGGATCTAATCGTTATCTAGAAAAGTGAAACTCGTTCACTTTTTTGTTTTTTTTAATTCTAGACTTCTCCACTTGCAAATTTCAATTAACAAAAGTGTGTCTTTGCACTTTGCAGTGACTGTATGAAGTTATCCTTCACTTGGGATACATCTTAACGTGAATTGCTTTTATTATTTAACTGCTAAAACAATGGATCTAGTTCTTTATTGATTGGTCCTTAATTCTAATCAATCATATCTAGTAATCTCTCACGATTTCTCTTACTATCTACAGATGTTTCTACGCGGGATATCATGAACGGTTTTGGTCGAATTGCTGAATGGAATCTCTTCTTTGTCTTGGGTATGATAATTCCTTTTCTCTTCACACCTATGAAGCTCTCATTCAGCACTCTGACAAATAAAAATTGTATCTGTAAAAAAATTATCACACTATGCTAATCGATGGCCAAATTTCTCCGCAGTCCACTTCCTAGCAGCAAAATTCATACTCGGAGCTCTGTGTATGTTGATATTTCTAATCTTGAAGTGGATGAGAAGGCATCAAGCGACCGATGCAAATATCGAAGAATTCTTACGAGCTCACAATAACTTTTTGCCCATAAGGTACTCTTACTTGGATGTCAAGAGGATCACAGAAAATTTCAAATGCAAGTTAGGTGAGGGGGGATATGGTTCCGTATACAAAGGAATACTTAGAAGTGGCAATGAAGTTGCGGTTAAGATTTTGAACAAATCAAAAACTAATGGCCAAGATTTTATAAGTGAAGTGGCCACAATTGGAAGGATCTACCACGTTAATGTGGTGCAACTTGTTGGTTTTTGCTTCGAATACTCCAAACAAGCTCTTGTCTATGATTTCATGCCGAATGGATCTTTGGATAAACACATTTCCTATAAGGATGGTGATGATCCTCTTGATTATAAGAAAATGTATGAGATCTCTCTTGGCATAGCTAGAGGGATAGAGTATCTACATCGGGGATGTGATATGCAAATTCTACATTTTGACATCAAGCCTCACAACATTCTCCTAGACCGAAGTTTCACTCCGAAAGTTTCTGACTTTGGACTTGCAATTTATCCCACTGATTGCAGTATAGTATCGCTAACTGCAGCAAGAGGAACCTTGGGTTATATGGCTCCTGAGCTATTCTATAAAGACATTGGTGGCATTTCTTACAAAGCCAATGTTTATAGTTTTGGGATGTTATTATTGGAAATGGCTGGTAGAAGAAGAAATCTAAATGCTCATGCAGAGCGTTCGAGTCAAATTTGCTTTCCTTTGTGGGTTTATGACCAACTCGACAAAGAAAAGGGACTTGAAAGGGTAGATGTCATAGAAGAGGAAAGAGAAACAACGAGGAAGATGATAATTGTTGCACTGTGGTGTATACAATTGAGCCCTAATGATCGGCCGTCGATGAGGAAAGTCCTAGATATGCTTGAAGGAGATATGGATAAACTGCAACTACCTCCAAAACCACTTTTATATCCGAGAGAGGCACCCATTGATGATGTTGACGCTGAGATAGAACTTGAAACGGTCTTATCTTCGTCAAGTACTCCGATAGTTTCTAGCGGTTCCCAATTTTACCATGACCATGAGTTTATGAAATCATGTATTATGTGATTGTTTCCCTATAATGAGATACAAAATATATCAATAGTACTATCAACATGTATCATCATTCAAAATGTAATCTGTGAAGCTTTTACATGTTTTTTATATTGCACTAGTGTTTTCTGGTAGACTCGTTTTGTCCATATTTTATAAATGACGATGGCATTCATTCAATTTTTGTTTCTTGTGAATCCTCTTGGTATGACAAGGTAATTTTTTCTTCGTGTCAATTTTTGCATTTTGAGCAATGAATCTCTCTCATTTCCATCAAAACCTCTCATCCCCACCCTTCGACCTCTGGTTGATCACCCACGTCAAAGACAGCTATCTGCTCAAGCTATCTTCGACTTGGTCCTCATGTCATAGGATGGGTCCAAGCCTAAACGATGAATGACCGGCACATGTCAAAGAGTAAAGATCGAGTAGGCTGACAATTTTGCCTTATGATGAATGGAAATTGAACATGTGATGTTATGTTAGAGCATATTATGTATTACGAAAGTTCAATCCCTAAATGCAGTAAGAACTTGTGCGTTCACTCGATGATAAGACATGAGATGGTGCCTTGCATTCTTCAGAACAAGCATCATATTCCTCATTGTTGTCCCCTGCACATGAGTTTTCCTACTAAGCAAACATTCCTCGAGACACCGATGTTCATAAGGAACGCGAGATCTCCACTTTGTTTAGAGATCGCTTACAGAGAAGTGTAAATTTTAAGTTTTATTATTATCAAAATAAAGCAGCATAAAAAATGATGCTAAAAAAGTAGAAAATGGAAAAAATTAACAAACTTAATCTCCTTAGTGGTCGTGAAATTCTACATGAGAATGGTCCTCCATTCTAGACTCTAGCTCATGTCCAGACTCGAAAGAGAACAGCAAGTGACGCTCAAACTCGACAAAAGGACAGCTCGTTCAAAGCGAGACCCAGCTATCATTTCGATTCAGTTTTAAATAAAACCAAGCAACGAAGTTCCCAGAGAGATGACAATATTGTTCATAGATCTAACACAATTACAAGAGAGTGATTGTAATATTGAAGTTGATAGTGAATAAGTAAACATCGCTTTTTATTTTTTTCTATGAACTTGAATATTGCATGTTTAGTCTCTGCGTAGACCAAATTAGTGAGGTTCTAGTCAATGTGCATGGGTCCCATCACTAGAAATTATCGAATTTGCTTTCTTTCTTTCATAATGTGTTACACCATCCAAGAAGCACTATGTGACATCCCGATTTTCCATTTCTATTTTCAAAAAATTGAGACGAGCATTGCGTTGGCACGCATATAATTCTTTTCCTTGAGTCAGCCACTCATATGAAAACTAGTCTATCGGGTGAAGCCGTTAAGAGATTCTAATGCATCAGACTCGAGAATTTGACTAGGAAGCGACCTTTCGACCGAGCTAATCTACAAGGGTCATTACGGCACAATTAAAAATCGATTAGAGACCGGAGATAGGTCAACTCGACAGAGGCATGTAATCTAGTGTGGGTGATTCCACCAGATCGCACAATTCTTGTTGATCGGCACTGGACCGACTTTTCTATTGATTGGGTACCCTATGTCCGTATTTGAAACCTTGAGCTTGCCCCGACAACCGAGAGTCACCAATGTGTTAAAGATGTACATTATGGCTTGAACTGATCAACCACAGGTCAAATGCATGAAAATTTCTAAAAGTTACCTGATAGATTAGGACGCGTTAATATCATGCCAGAGTGAAATTAACCATGAATTGAGATTGAATTTAGAAATTGGAAGTTTGGTGCGTCATAAATCGTTTTAGGAACATTAACTCATCTTCGGAAGATTTTTTGTGTAATCAGAATTTTTAGCAATTAAATCAAAGAATGGCTAATTTGGCTCGAGAAATTAGTAGGCCCGCCTTTGGTCGCACTTTTGGGACTTAAATTAGTTCAATGGACGAGTGAAAGATGTGAATTGAAGTGTGGTGACATTGGATTAATTTCATGGACTTCAATTTGGTTCAATTAGAAGAGAATTGAAGAATGTGATGTGCAAAGTTTAAAAATTCGTGTGCCACGGCGGAAAAGGAAATTGGACCTATTGAAGATAGTTGTGGAGGGTTGAGTTAGTGGAAGATGACATCATGTGATGTCATGGTGGTTGGGCCAAATTGAAGGAGATCTTGACAAGTGGATGGTGAGGATTGGCTCTTGGAAAGGTGAGCTATCAACATCATCTTCAAGCTTGGGAAGAGAGAGAGAGGAGAGAGAAATCTAAAGGAAACCAACCATCCGAACCCACCTCGCGCGACGCATGCCCGACCGCCCGCCCTCCGTCCGCCCGCTCGTCGCTGCCGGTGCCGTCGCCATCGCCGCTCGTCCGCACGCATCACCCGCGCGCGCCTTGCCGGTTAGCTCGCCGTTCGGTCGTCCATAGCCCGAGTTTCCAGCCCGCCGTCCGCCACTTGTCGCCATCTACCGGAGCCTCCATTACCGCCGTTCATCGCTACCAGCCACCGCCTGAGCTGCTGCGGCCCATCCCCACCGGTTTCGTGCCCGAACCGCCACCGTGTAGCCCTTCGTCGGCCTCAAACAGCAGCCAAGAAAATGGGTATTCCAGCTTGGTTTTGGCCCGTTTTGGCCGGCTTCCTGACCCCGGATGCTTGGCTCGCTTTGAAGAAAGTTGTTCCCCTCAGCGTTGCCGTCGTTTTGGTCCAATCGATTTGTTAATCGGGTGAGTTTAGCTCATTAAACCTTGATTAGAGGGCTAATTATGCTTAGGGAAGTTTAGTTTATGTTAAGTGTTATTAGGTGGTTAGTTTAATTTATTTAAATGTGGATTAGGTTAAGGGGTATGATTAGTTTAGGGTGTGTTTATTTAAAGTTAAATGGATGGTTATGTTAGTTTAATAATGATTTGACTTAAATATATAATTTTGAATTATATATGTATTTCGGAATTATTTAATTATTTAATAATATATTATATTACGAAAATGATTAAAATATTATTATTTAATTAATTTTCGGAATAAAATTAATTATATAATAAATTTCGAAAATTATTTCGGGACCTTGTTTTCTCGGAATTTCGCGCCGATCGTTCTTTGTGTATTCAGATTTTTAATTCGATGATTGGATATTTCAAATTGAGTGTTGATTGAAAAATATGGATTTTATGCAGAAAATCACAGGTGTCGGGTTTTGATACCAAAATTGGATTTTAAGGATTTTATTAAATAGTAGTTTGAAAAAGTGAGATATTGGTTTCCTAGTTTGAAATTAACGTGCCCCCACACAAGTGAATAATTTTTGGAATATTTTTAATATGAAGAAAAGAGGCCGGGATCACTATTTTAAATTGAAGTATTGAGTGAAATACAAAGTATCCTGGGCCGAGTGTGGATTGGTCATGTGATAATTAAGTGGAAATCGTCATGGGTTGTTGAGCCGGATTTGCCCTTATATGAGATGCCCCTTACAACGGATGCTGGTCACAGTAGAGGCTAGGCCAACTAGACCCATGCTCCTTCGGGAATGTCGTCGACGTAGTGACGAAGTCGCGCTCCAAGGGGGGAGGCGATGCCTGGCATTAATGTCAGTAGATAACCGAAATGCGAGTAAGCTATGCCCTTTTGTGGTAGTGAATAACAATTTGGATCGCATGCTGAGTGTTATTGACGGGTCAGATTATGGGACGGAATCGTGTGGCATGGTATGGGACGTGTCATAATGATTTGGTCTTATAATCCAGACTCCTGTGGTCGTTCAAAATGATATTGTTGGCGTTCCAATGGTTTAAGTTCTTATTACTCTCTATGATTGAGTGATTTGAATCCTACTAACATGCAAGAAGGAACTAAGGCAAGGTAAGTTCTCTATGTGGTGTGACTAAGCCACCCTTGGGCGTATTTTCTTTCTAATAGGGGTTTAGGGGGTTGAACTTGCTGAGACAACGTCTCTCCCCGTTGTGGGCCAAAATTTCAAGACCGTAGATGGTGGAACCCCCGGAGGCTGATCAATCAGAAGTGGGATCAAGGAACGAGTCCGACTAGTGGTCATAGGACTGATCCCTTTTGTAGACTACCCCTTTTTGGTATATGTGTAAACCTTAGTGTGGTTACCTTTGAAAGCATGTTTGTTTATGAATGAGTTGGTTTCCTGCTTTCCTATCCCGTGAGTTTTTGTCAGGGGTTTTATAATACATTCCACTTGCGCAATAATAAATGAATGGGGTCGGCGACACTACCTGGGAATGTCGCATTTGCATGACCATGGCAGGATGTTGATGCACTCGAGGTTCGGGGCGTGACATCCCTGTTTAAGTGGTATCAGAGCATGATCTGTGTATGGAGTGATAAGGTGCAATGAGTCATGGGATAGTTAGTAGGAAAGGCTTTTAATATGCTGATGCATGTGATTGATAGCTGTTTGGTAGTGTGTTTGTGGGGTCACTCAAATTCTAACCTGATGTTGGAATCGAAAAACAGGTGTCTATAAAGAGCCTGTAGGATGAGTGACCAGGAGTGGAGAACTCCTTGGAGGAGGTTAGTAGGACCTGTATCTCGGGGTAGGACGCTGACATGAGTTGGTACCCAAGGTAAAGCGCAGGCTCTGGCCAACGTGAGTGTGAGAGTACCACCGCAAGTTGGTACTGAGAGTGTAGCAGCACTGAACGATCCTAGGTTCGACGGGATCGTTCAGGCGCTAGAGTCTTTGGGAAGTATTTTAGGTCAGTAAGCTTAGGACCGAGCCACCGCGGTTGCCATTGTTTCTACCGCTGCCAGTGTTGTGACCATTGTTGTTGCCACGCTTGTTGAGGCCCAATCTGGAGTTGTGATCGAGGATCAAGCCACCGTATCTGAGTCAAGGTTCAATTTAGACAGAGATGGAAATCGATTGGGGAGAAAGGCTGATGTCAGAAGAAAGGTGCCCTGTTTCACCCAACCAGAAGAATAGAATTGGAAATTCAGTGCTCAACTCGATCGATGTGTGTCGTGTCTATAAGAAAGGACATGGATATGTCCCATACTGTAAGAGGGAAATGACTTGTTACAAGTGTCGCCAGTAAGGCCATTTGATCAAAGATTGTCCGTATAGATGGATGGAACCACAGCTATTTCTGCATCGCCGTTGATAAGATAGAACAGAGGAAACATGCTTCAGGACATTTAGTGGGGTACTTGGAACGAACCTCAATGCAAGGAAGGGTGCATGATGTTCCTTGATGGGAGGTAGAGGACTCACCAATTGTGTGTCGAGTTTGTGGATAGGAGGCTTAAGTCAGCCCAATGTCAGAGTAAAAAGGGGAGCATGCTTTGAATGTGGCTAGCACGGCTATCGGGTTAGGAACTATCTGCGTAAGTCCATGAGAGCGTAAGTACCATTACTGCAGATAGGATGCCACTAGGATGGCTGGAAGAGCATGAATGGGTCGACCAAGCATCGATCAAGAGAATAATGTTTTTTAGATGTTTTTATCAGAGTAGTGCAGCAGAATTTTCAGCGAGGGTTGTAGGATTTTTGTTGTGGTAATAAGGTAATAGAAATATGAATCTCTGACTATAGTTGTACTTGAAGAGGTTTGCTTAAGTATGACTTGGAAGTCATTTTTAAAAAGGTTTGGCCCAAGGAGCTTTCTGTTGTTTTGAATCGTAGTAGTGATATAATTTAGTTTGTTCAATTAGCGTGCGAAAGTTTTGAATCACTGAAAATCGAAGATGAACTTCAATCCTTGTTATTTGTCGTTGAAGATGACTTGGTTCTAGTTGTTGGTTACCGAATCTACTTGGCAACTGTAATGGATGTGTCAGTTGAGGAGCCGAATATGGAGAACATAACTGTGGTACATAAGTTTTCTGAGGTATTTTCTGAAGAATTGCCAGGTTTACTATCAGAAAGAGAAGTAGAGTTCATGATTGAATTAACACCCGGAACAGAGCCAGTCCCTAAGGCTTATTACCAGATGGTGTTACCCGAGTTAAAAGAACTGAAGGTGCAGATGCAAGAATTGTTGGATAGGAGATTCATACATTCCAGTGCATCACCTTGGGGAGCACCCGTTCTACTAGTGAAGAAGAAAGTTGGCTCGTTGCGTTTGTGCATTGATATTCTTCAAAATCGACTTGAGGTCAGGGTATCATCAGTTAAGGATAAAAAAGAAAGACATACCGAAGTTAACATCTTGCACTTGATACGGTAGTTATGAGTTCACAATATTATCGTTCGGTTTGACGAACACCTCAGCTGTTTATTTGGGTCTGATGAACAGAGTGTTTATTGGGTATTTGGATTAGTTTTGTAATCTTGTTCATTGACGTTATCCTAGTGTGTTCGAAGAGTGCTGAGGAGCACAAGAGACATTAGAAGATGATACTTTAGACATTGAGGACTCTTGAATCTTACGCTAAGTTTAGCAAGTGCGAGTTTTGGATAACTCGTATTGCGTTCCTAGGTCACGTGATTTCAAGCAAAGAAATCTCCGTAGACCCCGTCCAAGATTAAAGTAGTGAACAGTTGGCCGAGAATTAACTACAGTGACAGAGATCAGAAATTTATGGGTTTAGCAAAGTATTACAGACAGTTCGTATACGAGTTTTTCAGTGTTAGCATCGCCGTTGACGAGACTACTGAGGAAGGAAGAGAAGTTCATGTAGGCAGGCAAATGCGAGTGTAGTTTTCAAGAGCTTAAGAGGAAGCTGACTACCGCACATGTGCTGACCATTCCATCTGGTCCTGGAAGTTATGAGAGCTGTAGTGATGCGTGGTTTAAAGGATTAGGTTGCTCGTTGATGCAGCATGATAGGTGTTGACACCCGAAATTTTTATCGACACTTTAATCATCAATTTTGCAAAAATATAAAAAATAAAGAGCCAAAAAATATATACATAAATAAAAAGAAAACAAAAAAAAAGAAAAGAAAAGAGCAAAACAAAAGAAAACGAAAAGCAAAAAAAATGAAATGAAATGAAATAAAAAATTTTAGAAATAAGGAAAACGAAAAGAAAAAGGAGAGAAAAAGAAAAATAAAAGAAAGAAAAATATATAAAAAGGGGCTCTCTCTTTTTTTCTAAAGGGGTTTCGATCGCTCTCTCTCTCTCTTCGGGGGGATTCACGATCATTTTTGGGATTCTCTCTCTTGAGAGGAGGCTCTTTCTCTAAACGGTTTTCTTTCGCTCTCTCACGCTCTCTCTCTCTGGGGGGGAAGAAAAACGGACTGTCTTCATCTCTTGCTCGGCGGAGAGCTCACGAGGAGAAAAGGGAGATCGATTCTCTCAGCGACGGGGGTCTCTCGCTCTCTCTCTAAAGAGCAAGTGGGTAACTCGGGAGGAGATCAGAGGGAAAAACGGAAAAAAAGTAGAACGGGAGAAGAAGATCGATCGATCGCCATCTCTCCTTCCCCCGCCTCGCACGCGATTCGAGTCGATCGGGACTATCGTCGTCGGCGATGGCGATGACGACAATGACGGCGGTGGTGACGGGAGGCTCGATCGGTTAGGGTTTTCTTCCATTGGTGTGATCGGAGAATCTCTGACGATCTCTTCATCAATCGCTTTCAGGATTTGGGATCGGAAGCTCAGTTTTCGCTAAGATTCTCTCCGGCTTTCGCTGGATCTCTCGGTTCAAACGCTCTCGCCTTCTCGAGCCTTAGAAGGAGAGCAACTGTCAGAATGAGGAGCTCAAGGCGTGGGGCTCGGATCCGAAGCTGACCGGTGGTGACGACGATCAATAGCGGATTCGAAAGCGGCGGCAATAGCTCCCAATCGTCGTTATGTTTTTCCGATCTCTCTATTCTGGTTCGGGCTTTCGCTCGCTTGCTCGATCAATCGAAGACCGGCGGTCGAGGATCCCACGGCTCAGACAGCGTCGTTGACAACAGCGGTGGCGTCGACGACGGCTTCCGATCCTTTGCCTATTCCTTCAAGCTGAGCTTCAGCCCTTTCATTGCTGGTAGGTACCGCAGCCTTGTGATTGAAAAAGAGAGTTTTCCTGATGATATTCTCCTGGTTCATGCTTATCTGGCCTCACCTTCACAATAATAACCACTGGCATAAACGATTAATAACTAGTGCAATCTCGTCAATATGGGTGGATTATTGGCATATGTTTGTCAACGATTTATCCTTTTTCTGCATGTGCGTGTGCTTGATGGGATTACTAGATATCCTACTTTACGATCTACACGCACGCTTTGATATTTTTTAGGGTAAATCCTGTGCTTTTAGGCAGCGCTCATTAATGTTCATTGCATCAAGACTTCATAAGTATGTCTCTGCGTTCGATTCGTGTTTAATGTAAACAGAGATTTTAGTTTTTTTTTTTTTTACCACAACATGCTGTCAAAGATTAAACATTATGCTTTCCGGATTATGATGACTACATTTGATGTTCGTCTCATTATGCCATGGTTAATCAAACAAATTGGTTGTTCTGCCTTGGTTGGTCTAGTGTCAATACTGCTGGTTATTCTGCATTTAGATACGTTCCCATGTGGGATCTTATGTGGTTCTCTATTATTGCCAATATGTCCATCACGGGGATGAACTTAAGTTTGATGCTTAACTCTGTTGGATTTTACCAAATTTTGAAACTGAGCATGATTCCTATTGTTTGCGTGATGAAGTGGATCCTACAAAGTAAGTATTACTCGAGGGAAGTAGAAATGGCTGTTCTGGTTGTGGTAATAGGAGTTGTTGTTTGCACTGTTATGGACGTTAAAGTCAATGCCAAAAGTTTTATATGTGCTTGTGTGGCTGTCTTCTCCACATTGATGCAGCAAATTTCAATATGCTCCTTGCAAAAGAAATATTCGATTGGATCTTTTGAATTGCTGAGCAGGACAGATCCAATTTAAGTTGTCTTTCTCCTTGCTTTTGGTCCAAATGTTGTATTGATTTCTTGATTTGAGATACTGCTGCTTGTAATATGCTGTTTTGCTTTTTTTTTCTTACGTGGCTAGCTGCTTTGTTAGTAGTGAAATGGAATGGTCGATGTGTCACGATTTCGTATGACTGATAGACTTTCTGTTTTGGCTTAAATGAATTGATAGATGAGGTTTTCTGGTCTTGAGCCCTTCTAGACACAAAAAAGACACTTGTAGAGCTTCGATTTGATATGTTGCATGCCCTGAATAGACATCATCCGGTCATCGAAAAATACCGACAAAGTCTGTCAATTCTGCAGTAGTTTTTTTAGGTTAA